>OZ007554.1:33611663-34853663 GCA_963931855.1 Philhelius festivus | reverse complement strand
TAAAATAAAATTATTTTTGTGTAAGATTTCGTAACGATTATTCGGCTTACTGTGCGGATTTGCAGGTATTTGCAGTAAATTTTATTTGAATATAAACTTTGACGTGTCTACATTGAGAAAATACCTATCTCAGATCGTAGATCGTAGGAAATGGCTGCAACTTTCAATTCCGAAAGTAATGAGTAGGTACTGTGTCGTATATTGTGCTATCGTAATACACTAATTTTTTTTTTCTAAATTTGACCGATGTATTGTATTATTGAGGATCCTAAATAAACAAAAAAAAAAAAAAACAATCACATTTTTAGTTCACCCCGAATTGACGTAACACCCTAGTAAAGTTAAATCAAATTACCACACAATTTCAAATATTTTGACTTTGGGCGTCTATTTATGTAGGTGCTTCCTGTTAAGACGTAATTGTTTGCCCCAAAACCCAGATTCTCTGGCTCTAAAAACTCTCAGAGCGAAAAAAGAAACACATATTCGACGCTTTGAACACTCTGAATTAAAAATGAACTACAATTTATTTTTTGACACCTGAGGCTCTGCTCTGAACTAAAAAAGAAAAACGTCTTTTGTGGTGATTTAATGAAGTGTTTTCACCATTATTC
Organism: Philhelius festivus; assembly: GCA_963931855.1. Lineage (NCBI taxonomy): Eukaryota > Metazoa > Arthropoda > Insecta > Diptera > Syrphidae > Philhelius > Philhelius festivus. The sequence goes on along the minus strand of OZ007554.1, from coordinate 34,853,049 downwards.
TCAGCATTTTCGGAGCTGAAACATTTACAAATTTATTTAATCTTCGAAAAGTAACTTTTTCTAAGGAATTGCAACTTTCTTTAAATTAGGAGTTAGATAAGATACCGGACTGTTTCATGTCTATCACTAGTTTACCGGTATTTTCATTAAAAGTTCTGTAGTGAAACAGCCATTTGCATTCCTCCCCTCAAACAATTCAACCGTAATACCCGTTCTTCTAGGATTGCTCATCCATCAGTTTACCCTTGAGCCCAATTCCGGATGTACTATCAAGCATAGAGATTTTTTTTTTAGCCGCACTACACGAATGTGGAATGCTTTACCCGCCTCAATATTTCCCACTCCTTACAATGTGCAGACATTCAAAATATATGTGCATCGGTATCTCCTTTCCAATCCTATCCTACTTTCCTAATTGCTCGCACTGTGTTTAATATTATAAGGGTATTTATAACCCCCTGAGCGTACGTATAGTATACAAAAAATTTACGAAGTTTTAAAACAGACTCTATTTCATAATGTACGTGATTCCCTATTTAATGTAAAAAGAACTCAATCCATTCAATTTTTCCTTACAATTTTGTTGAAAATACTTTTCAAGTTCATATTTAAATACCCCGTGGCGTAATGGTGAGTGCGTAAGACAGGCACGTCCAAGGTCTTGCAATCGATTCCCGGCCGTTGTCTCCCAAAAATAAGAAAACATTTTTTCATGAACGCAACTCTTTACAAGGAAGTGACAAACACAAAACAGTATTTCTTCTCATCAAGAGTGCTTCTCACCTAAGCAGTTCGGTCTCGGCAAAAAATTATAGGTGCCGTACATTGGTGGTGAGTGGTGACAACTTAAACACATAAATAGTGGAGATTTTTCAATGACTAGGCCCAGTTTTTCCATGAGGTGTTGCACTTTAACGTGCAAATATCACTTTTATGTTAATTCGCATTTTAGTAAAGGAGTTTTCAATTGGCGATGGATAGATTTTGGTAGACTTTAACGCCCATGTTGTTTAAGTGATAGCTGTCAAACCTATTGGGCCTTACCAATAATCAAATTTAGAGACGACTTTAATATTTGAGTGAAATGAACCAATATGTATTGAGCTCTATATAGTTATCCATATATGTTATGAACTTAATATTTAAGTGGACTCTAAGTTATGAATCATTTATTGCACAGAACTTAAAAAATGAAATGTAACATGTATGATCAGTTATATAGAGTCCATTAAAGAATGGTAAATTTTGCGCAAATATTAAAGTCGTCTCTAAGTTTGTTTATTGGTAAGGCCCATTGTTTATTCTTTAATCAGTGATGCCATATCATCATGGTAAGTAAGACGATTGAACAAAGCGTCCGAATGACAAAACTTTATTATCTAAATGAGTGTGCGTTAGTGCACACATTGCGCCCTTTTTTTTGTAGAAATAGTCGCCCGTCACAGTCGACTCTTAAACATTTAGTGGGCAAATTGGAGACGACCGGTTCGGTAATCAATCACTGAATATTCGTTTGTCAAAGGAACGCAAGATCGGTCGATAACATCACCTCGGTTCTCGTCGGCCTTTTGCAGACTTCAACAAATTTGCGTCGGTTCTTGGTCCTCATACACCCATACAAGATCCAACTGACTCAGGAACTCGATTTTTATGACCATAAGCATCGCCGTTTGTTCGCTGACTGGGAATATTTGGAATAGGAACCCAATATTGGTTCAAAAATCATCTTTAGCGACGCTTTTTTGGATGAATGGCTGTGTTAACAAGCAAAATTGCCGTTTATGTAACGACGCCAAACCACACGAGGCTCACCAGTGATAACGTATACAAAATACAGGTCTATGCGACCACTGCCCTTAAGGTAAACATCAGGGGCGAACGCAGGTAGGGAAAAAATACACAAAGTGCTATTTTCGTGCCATATTATTTAAGTTGTAAGTTCAATTGATTATTAGAAGTTTTGTGTTTCCCTTTATCGGTTCTCTGCTTTTTTCTTACGACTTATACATACTATAAGGCAAGTAATGCATTCGTAAAATAAATCGAACTCAAGATTTTTATCAAAGTTGACATTACGATGATAGCGAAGAAAAAGTGGGTCTCGAAATTCTGCCTGTCTGTCTCTTCGACTACGGCCTAAGAGCATGAGCCGATTTTCGTTAAATTTTCTTTTTTTAAGACCAAAAATAACGGTACGAATCATCTTTTGGAAGCCCTCTTGGAACCATTTTATTTTGTTTGTTTTTGATTTTCTCGAGAACAGTACAACCGATTTTAATCATTATGAAGCTCCTCCAAATTTTAAATATTGGGCGTTTTTCTTTTTTAGTTCAGAGTAGTACCTGAACTGTCAAACAAAATATAGTGTTTCTTTTTAAGCTCAGAGTGTATAACAGTTCAAAGATTGTGTTTCTTTTTTCGTTGAGAGCGTGTTCAGAGATTGTTCAGAGCGCACTCTATGAGCTCGGTATAAAATGCTGAAATCATTCTGACAGACAGAAAAAAAACTCAAAAACTTGCGTGTGTTTATAAAATAATTCAGAGCTCATAGAACAAACATGCTCATGCTCTGTTCAGTGCTCTAGTTTGAATGGAAAAAGAAAAACGCCAATTATTTTTTTTGGAAACTCAATATTCCGAAAACCCCTGCTCAATTCTTTAAACTTGAATAAATAAAAGTTTCTTAATATAATCTGCAAGCTCTGAGGGAAAAAAATTGTTTTAACTAAAAATTAAGGTACCCACCATGCAAGTGTTAAAAAATCTTTATCGAAAATTGTATTTTTCTCAAAAATGGCTCCGATAAATAAATTTTAATTTTAATTTAATAAAAAAAAAATTAAATTAAGACATTACTGAGTGTACCTACTATAAAACCAGTTTTTCGAATTATGAATTTGTCATTATAGGCAGAACGGATTTCAATGAAATTTTGTATAGAGAAGCTTCTAGTTAAAATCGGCGTACCAAAATTTTTTCTTAAATACCTATGTTTTAAAAATCTTTTATAAAACATATGTGTTTAGCTCTAACTACTAAACTACTATTTTTAAAATTATAACTTAAGAAGTTGTTTTAGTCATTTAAAAAATGAATTTTTTGCTTATGAACATTTTTTCTCTAGAAATATTAATATTTGAACTTTTTACATAAAAGCAAGTTCGTGCGACCCAGTCGTGCATTTTATTTTATGTATCTTCGTATTTTAACGAAACTGTCCTATTATGAATTCATCATTAACAAATAGATACACGAAGCCAGCAGCAATTGCGTTTTTGATGATTGACATTATGTATTTAAGTATATGGGCAGTAACGGAGCAAGTTTGAGTTTTTGATGGCTCCAAGGTCGGAGTGAGTTGTATTGCAGGAAAAAAAAAGCTAACTCATTTCGTTTGTTCGAAAGTTACAGTTACTGATGAGTAGCACATAGCACCTTCTGGAAGCGTTGTGGTTATAATTATGTAGTATAGTAGTTAACGTAGGTACCAGTTGAGGGTCCTTATGTTTTCGGATAACTCTTTTTCGTATGATCGTAAAAGTACAATAAGATATGATTTCACGTATTAATAAATTCCGGAAATAATTTATTTATGAAAATCTCATATTTTTTTGAAATGGTATATGATCAATGGCACAAGTAGCACAGAATTACTTAACGAAGTCTTTAAGAATTCTAAATCGTTATCTGACATCTTCTATAAGACGGATTTAAGTTCATATTAAGTAGAGAAAAGGCGCAAGTAGGCGGTCCGATAAAAGGAAATAAGAAGAAAAATTGAGTCTTAAAATGTTCTTAAATCGGGATATCATTCTTCTCAAATACTTCATTACTCCTTCCTAAATAGTTCCTTACATCTTCTTAAATACTTCTTAACTCCTTCTTAAAGAGCTACGGCAATTCTTAAAAAAAATATTAGAAACAATAAAAATAAAGTTTTTTTATTATCTGTTTGTATTTTTTTTATTGTTGTTATATTCGACTCTATGTGATTTTTTGCTGGAATTAAAGAATTTTAAAAGTTACTTTTTTTTTTAATTTACCTCTGTGCTACCACTGAGATTCGAACCCGAGTCCTCTCGCTTGCCGTGCTTGTGCTCTACCGATTGTGCCACTGCACTGTGGTTCCACCGTAGGCCAAAATTCAAAAAAAAATACTGTAGCGATTGTTATATAAAACGGTTAAAATGAGCTGAGAACATTCCAAACTAATTAGAAATAGAAAAAGAAAAACCGTTAGATTTTTATCTTCATAGTAATAACATTGCAAACACGTGGCATTTGAGTTTTAGTGCTCTAAGAGCAAGTGCGACTGCATTTGTTTAATTAATTTTTTTCATCTGTGCGTTATTTTTTTTTTATAATGGATATATTAGTGGAAGGTAAGATATTTGTTATTTATTTTTTATGATTCATTTTTCGACTAAGCATAAAAGTTTATAAATTGGGACTAAATAAAATAAAAATAAAAATAAATTAGCTTAATGTTATTTGTTTTAAACTTTTAACTGTTACGCCCCGTTACGCCCCCACAAAGTTATATATTACCAGAAAGGTAATTTCATGTACTTTTTAATGCACGTTGACTTAGCTGCGATTACTTGCGAATTCACTTTTAATTAATCTTTGAACCACCTAAAGTCTCGTTTTTTGTAGTTTAGGGCTTTTAACTAAAGTCTCATTTACGAGAATGTTTCTGCTTCAGCATTGGTTAAATGCTGATGGAACCGAAAAAATAGGTCCCATTCAATATTAGACGTCATTTCCAAGTCCTTAGATGACATTCCAAATGAATATTATAGAGTATTGGAAACTAGAATCGTATATGTTTGTAAAAAACTTACGTATTTCTGTAAAAAAAACTTGCTGAAAGAGATGCCTTCTTGTTAAAAATTATTCAGGGTGGCTTAATACAAAGGAAGTATGTATCATTTCTGAAAATATCAATTATTTAATATCTTAATTTCAAAATTTGTTTTTATTAAATTAAAGATCATAAGAATTAATTGAAAGAAAAAAAATTTTATCAAAATTCTAGGTGCCGTTTTCGAGAAAAATACGATTTTTGAAAAGCAGTTTTTTTTAAATTTTTAAGCACTTCTATGGTAGGTACCTTTAATTTTAGGTAAATTAATTTTTTTTTCTCACATCTTGTAGATTATATTGAGAAACTTTTATTTATCATGTTTAAAAAAAATCTAGCATGGGGTTTTCGAAATATGTATTGAGTTTAAAAAAAAAAATTGAAGTTTTTTTTTTAAAACCAATCAGTTTTTTTTTTGAAAATTGGAGTACACAATTCTATTTATGGTTTTGGGGAGCTTTAGCGGTTGTACCGTTTGAGAAAATCAAAACAAAAAAAAAATGGTTCCATGGGGGGTACCCTCAATAACTATTTTTCGGAATTTTTTTTCAACCATTAGCTACTCGTAGCTTTAATTCAATGAATATTTTTGTATTCTTATTTTTAAAATCTGTCGAACAAATTTTGAGAAAAAAAATGTTTATAAAATTTCGAAAAAAAAAAATCGTATGGCAGGTACCGTTATTTTTGGTCTTAAAAAAACAAAGAAAAATACGTGTGGGGGGAAAAAATTAAAAGTGATATCTACCAAGTTTAAAGAAAATCGGCTGAGCCGTTTAGCCTGTAGTCGAACAGACAGACAGACAGAATTGCGAGACCCACTTTTTTAGTCTTCGCTATCATCGTAATGTCAACTTTGATCAAAATCTCGAGTTCGATTTTTTTACGAATGCATAACTTGCCTTATAGTACCTATAAGTCGCAAGTAAAAAATTATATTTAAACAAAACTATATTAAACCGATCTCCAACCCTTTTATCGAACGTATCTCAAAGTCGTGATGAGATAGTTTAAAACTGATTGCAGATTCAAAATCAGAGAGCTCAAAACATTTGGGCACCAATCTTTTTAAGATTTTATCAAGTGAGTTAGTAATTATGGCCGCCTTTGTTCGGGAGTGGAACCACTGTGCACTGTGATAAATAAAATATCTTGTCTCAAAGTGCTACTCAAATAACTCTCTCGTGTTTTTAATATTATACTCTTTAAGAAGACTTAAATACGTATTAAAGAATCTGAAAAATACCGATTTAAGACCAAAACAAAAAAGTTATGTTTTTAGAAGGATTAAAGAAGGAATTAAGTAACACAAAAAACCGATTTAAGAAATGCCAATTTAAGAAGTATTTAAGAATGCTTTAAGTAGAAGTAAACACACTAAGTTAAGTTCTTTAAAACAATACCTAATAAAGATCATATTAAGATGGAATTAAGTAGGCATAAATTGACATACCTAATAAAGAAGGAATAAAGTATGAATTAAGAAATGTGATACCGAAATAATACCATTTTGTGCTACTTGTGGGATGGTATATTTCATTTTAACATCTACCCTTATTAAAAAAATATCCTTTCTGATATTTTAAGTTTTTTTCCCAAAGACTTTTTCAAACTTTCCAAATAGCTTTAAGGTACTCATATATGAACTAACTTAAAACTTTCATTTAGGAATTCTTAACCCCCCATATAAGCATCTATGTAAATAACTAGGGAAAACCTTAAAAATATCAATCTAACAGGAAAAGTTTACAATCACGAACAAGACGAAAAAGAGCCAGTGCCGCCAAAGTTCTCTCATAAGAACCAATAACCCAAACCAAAACAAACGCCCAACGTTACGTCCAAAAGACATCGTCGCCAATTGAATTCTAATAAAATATTTAAAACCTTTGCAAGAAAATCAAATAATATCCGATGAAATGGACATTGGCAAAAGGAAACCCAAGCACCCCCTTGTTGTTAAATTAAATAAAAAAAAGAAAAAAAGGACATCTTTATCATTCCCTGAGAAACTGTACAGCAGCAAATTACACACAACAAAAAATAAAAAAAAAAAACTTGAAAACATTTGTATTTGGTGTAAATATGAGTTTAATGGTATCCCATGGGACTCTCTCAAGGAATCAAACTTCTCTCTACTTACAAGCAATTTTTTTGTCTTGTCAATTTTTCACTTTATATTCCTCCTGCCATCATAAGTTCTCCTGAAAATCCAACACACAACATACGGTCAGTAAACAAGATAAGCAACAAAAAAAAAACACAAAACTTTTTTAAGTGCAAATCCTTCCAAAGGACATTTATTCTTCTAAAAATTAAATTGATTTGCCTGAACATGGACGCGCTAGAAAAAAATAACGCAAAAAATGTACTCGTATATAAAAACCCAAGGACAGGCAGGACAGGCTGAAAAAAAAAGTTTTATTGACTTGAGTCAATATAACAGAAAGGACAACATCAAAACATGACCCATCGTTCCTTGGTCTTCTATATACGTACATACATTCGAAGTAAGGATGATTTAAGAAATAAAAAAAATTTGCGAAAGATTCCTGGAAAAAAAGCAATTCCCAATGGGACAAAATGAATTTTTCATAAAACTGCTGGGTCATTTTCATTCAACATTGACTAACGATGACCATGTAGGGCCCAGGATGAGTCTGTCTTTCTACCCCTCATTCTCTCTTTCTGTCTCTGTCTGTATTGATATTTGGCTATGCATTGAAGATTCAATTGTTAAATAAGCTAACATTACATGACATGACAACAATAACTTTATAGCCTTCAAACTATCTTGACTCCTTGATTTGGCCTAATTCATCCCTCTTCGGAAACGACAACGACTCTGCCGTTCTAGTCGAAGTTCCAACTTATAACGGAATACGAATATGAGTTTGTGTCTGTAAATGTTTACCCAACTGCAGCACTTCTGAACGAACGTCTCTACGACTGTGTCGTATAGATTGGGTGGACATTTTGAAAATGAATATTTAATAAGGCAAGCGGTGGCGACTATCATTCCATTGGATACTAAAATGCGGATAATATGATTTTGTGTGTTTGGAAATATCCCTGAGCCCGTATACGATTTGTCTACCCAAGCCCAGTGATACCCCCCATGTCCCAAATCCTAATTTTGAGGACACATTCGAAGGTAATATGTCGTCTTCCTTCCTTCCCATTCGACGACGAGAGATGAACATTGTCCAATGCATAAGTTCTGCTTCATCTTTTTTTCCCCCATTTAGGATGTGAACTGAACAGTGTCCTAGCATTGTCCTCATGCTTTAGATCGTTGCCAATTCCCAGTTGAGTTTTGTGAAACATTTTCCAGCTTAAAAGCCCCGGCCCCGGGGCAGGCAGGCAGGCCAGAGTGGTGCGTTATATCTATTTGTTGCTGGTTTGTTGTACCAAATCAATGGTGGAGTATAGTATGTAACCTTTTTGTGCGTTTTCATTTCTAGTAAAATGCACAAATGGACAAATGTAATCGGGTATGCATGTCCTATTGAAATTCAAGTTTGGACATCATTTATTATTCTCTGTAATCTCGGACCCAGGTCCATTTTGTTACGACGAAATTCATATATTAAATATGTAATTGCAAAAGCACTCTTGATGCGGTTTGGAAAAACGTATATGTACTTACTACAGAAGGTACAGCAACAATATCTGTACATATTACATTACAGCATAGTGGAGGATGTCCTCTGATGTTGGGTCTTATTGTTTTTGTGTGAAATAGCAGAGAAAATGGCATTTGATTGAAACAAGAAAATGTTTATATTTTGGCAAACAAAAAATATTAACCTGGACAGTATTTATTTTACACAAAAGTGAGTTAACTGGCTATAGGAATTTCAATATGTCAGAAAAGCTTGTGGTTTGATTATTGTATCGCTGTTTTGTTTAATGTAAGAGGGGTTTCGGGGAAAATGATGATCTGTCCCTAAATACAAGGACCTCAACTCTTATGATCTAGCCACTTGCTTACAATGTTTATTGGCAGCTAGTTGTGAATTGGAAACGTTATATTGGTTAGAAAATACGTTATGTATTCCTCAGGGATACATCTTGAGTCCAATATTATTTGCCGTTTTATTAGAATAATAAAGGGTTTTTAAAAGGGGCGGGTAGGTGTTGAAATTGAATAAAACAATAATATGACATCGTCCCGATAGTCCAGTTTTCAATGACTCTTCCGCATAGATCTGGCTGAATATGAGAATTGGCATATGTTATGTTCACATTAAGGTCGATTGTGGTTTATTCGATTGTGGTATTGATCTACGACTTCAGGAAATCCTACATGAGCATGAGCTTGGAGACCAATTCACGTTACTTCTGCAAGAGATAACCTAGCGAGCGTCCGCTGTGTGGCACGTAGCGCTGTAGATCCATATGGTTCAATTTGGGACATAATAAATTGTTTATCACCGTTCAAAAGCGTTCCATGGATGGGGAATGCTTCACTAACGTCGTTTTAGAATAAATACGGACAATACGCGCACTAAAGGGATTTTAACTAATCTTAAAATGAATGAGGCGATAATGATGCGCATTGGTTTGAATACCTGAATACCATTATGGCATTCCACATTCTTGTAGTGCGTATGGAACTTATAGATTACAGCCAGGTCAGAAGGGGTGACAAACTTCTGGCATCGTCGAAATACTGTCGTCAGCAAAACAAATAAATAGATAAGAAGTCTCAGATAAAAGCCCATTAATGAATATGGGAAAAATAGTCGGAGACAAAACGGAGCCCTGCGGCACACCAGCATTTATTTTAAAAACTTCAAACTTAAAAATATCCAATACAACTTATATTGAGCGGTTCGAAAGGTAGTTTCTAATCCAACGAAGAAGAGATTCATCAATACCAAATGTATGCATTTTCAATAAAGGAGCTTGATACTAAACTATAACAAATGCTTTTGAAGTATCAAGCGCAATAATCTTACTCTCTGCAAAACGATGTAAATAGTGGACCTATTGCTACGAAAGCCATATTGCCGGTCATTAAGAACCGTTATTTAAGATATTTCTTCAACTGATAATTTATCAGCGTTTCCATAACCTTGGAAAGAAGTTACGTAAGTACAATTGGACAATAGTTAGAAAGGGAAGAAATTTTGTCTTTTTTAAGGACAGGCTAGATAAATGCCTTTCATCCACTTGGAAAGAAACCAGTAGAGTAGGACAGATAGAAAAGCTTACTCAATGGTTTTGCCAGCGTTAAAGAACATCTCCTCAGAACAATGAGAGGGATACTATCTGGGCCAGTGGATATCCAGGGACCAAATTACCGCATCAGTTTTCGAGTAACACGTGACTGAATAATGTGAGTTTAGCACTACCGCTTACGTCATCGAGCAATCGATTACTATAATTTGACATTTTCATTCGATCACTGATGGAACTCACTCACTCGGTCACTGAAGCGGTCATTGATAGCGTGTACGCTATCAAGTACAGGATGAGTCATTAGGTTTTCTGGGATCGTCGAATTAAGAGCAATAAAACTCGCTTTATCTTCTGAGCTTACATAAAGAGTGTCATTGAAGACGAGCGTTCGAACCGAAGACGAAGTAGTATTTCGTAAAATTCTTACAAATGACCAAACATTTTGTCTACCTTTGGAACATTATAGTTTGACTTAATACTAACTTATTACTAAATCTAACATGTTGGCTCAACAATAGGGGCTCAAGGTTCTTCAATTAGCTTTACATAATGCTATTTGCTTACAACATCATATTAATGTTTTCTTAATCTAATTCATGATTTTTAATATTAGCTGTATAACAATGTTTGATGAGCGGCCGTTTTATCCCCTGTAATACATTATTGTTGTTTTTCTCGTGGCAATTTTGTTGTTAACGTAGTCATTCATCCGAAAACGCACCTCGTCGCACTATGGGACCAAATGATGAAATCCATCTCAAAAATGGTTTTGGTGAATTTCGTTATTTGAAAAATCTAATGATGGGATTATATACTAGAAATATGGTTCTTCCAAACAAAGTAAATTTTTTTTATCTTACTTTTGTTCTAGGTACCTAAAATTACCGTTAAAAATGACATTTCGATATTTTTATTTTTTAGAATTATTAGAAGTGAGAGTTTGAAGTCAAATATTTCGTATTTTTCTGGACAGAATGTATATGTATTATACCTTTTTGAAAAGCCCAAGCCCTCTTCTTTAGAAAACATTTATATTTTTTTTAATTAAGTTCACCAGTAAAGTAATAAAATAAAATGAATAAGGCGCAGTATCTTTTTCATTTTTTTGTTTTCAATTGAAGTTTTCTCTGTTAACTTTTGCTGCCTCCGTTTAGTTAATGGCTGTTTAGTATTCTAAGAATATTCTAAATTTGGAAGAAAAAATAAAAACTTTCGCATTTTCATGCATTTTTGTTTAAGAAGAAAAAACATATGATGAGAAAGAAAAATAAGTTTTTAGAATAAAAATTCGTATTCTTATAACTTTATTGTTAAGTGATGAAAAAAATTAAAATTTGGCAAAAATGTGGTACCTTTATTGATGCACATAAATGTGTATTCCAAAAAGTTTTAGACCATTATTTTATTACTTTTAGCTCAAAATTAAAAAAAAAAATGTTGTTTTTTGTCAAAATTTTAAAAATATAACTGTTAAAACATGTGCAACACATTTCCATAAATATCATATAAGTGACTATGTTTCCACAAAATTTATAAGTTTTTATCAGTTATTTCCAATATTATTAAAATTCAAAATTTTATTTTTAGAATAAAATATTTTTTGTTTTCCAATTTTAAACTTCCTTACTCATATTTACTTATATTAAAAAAAATCATAATAAAAATAAATGCCAAGCATTTGAGGGTGGGAGGTTGTGTGTGGGTTGTGTGTTGCATATAATACAAATGTAGGTACATAAGTATAAATAACACAAAACAGAAGAAGACAAAAAGTTAAAAGTTCACTTAAAAGAGAACTGCAGCATACAATAAGGAAACTGAATCGTAAACAATACCAAAAGCAACAACAAAAGCATGAGAAAAGAGTCTAAAAGGTGATAGAGTTGGCATGGGACAGCCAAATTGTTGTTGTAACATTAATCAATCAAGAGGCAAAATTCATAGATAATGTAATAAGATGATTACTAAGCATTTATTCTCAATAAAGCGTTTGAAGGATTCGGATTAAATTTAAAAAAAAAACTAAAATGAAAGAATTTATTTGCAAGGAAATGTTCAAGATCAGCTACGAACGAAGATGTTCTACACACTTTATTATATACATCTGATTCGCATATAACGGGTGATTTTTTAAGAGCTTGAGAACTTTTTTAAAAAAAAAAACGCATAAAATTTGCAAAATCTCATCGATTCTTTATTTGAAACGTTAGATTGGTCCATGACATTTACTTTTTGAAGATAATTTCATTTAAATGTTGACCGCGGCTGCGTCTTAGGTGGTCCATTCGGAAAGTCCAATTTTGGGTAACTTTTTCGAGCATTTCGGCCGGAATAGCCCGAATTTCTTCGGAAATGTTGTCTTCCAAAGCTGGAATAGTTGCTGGCTTATTTGTGTAGACTTTAGACTTGACGTAGCCCCACAAAAAATAGTCTAAAGGCGTCAAATCGCATGATCTTGGTGGCCAACTTACCGGTCCATTCCTTGAGATGAATTGTTCTCCGAAGTTTTCCCTCAAAATGGCCATAGAATCGCGAGCTGTGTGGCATGTAGCGCCATCTTGTTGAAACCACATGTCAACCAAGTTCAGTTCTTCCATTTTTGGCAACAAAAAGTTTGTTAGCATTGAACGATAGCGATCGCCATTCACCGTAACGTTGCGTCCAACAGCATCTTTGAAAAAATACGGTCCAATGATTCCACCAGCGTACAAACCACACCAAACAGTGCATTTTTCGGGATGCATGGGCAGTTCTTGAACGGCTTCTGGTTGCTCTTCACTCCAAATGCGGCAATTTTGCTTATTTACGTAGCCATTCAACCAGAAATGAGCCTCATCGCTGAACAAAATTTGTCGATAAAAAAGCGGATTTTCTGCCAACTTTTCTAGGGCCCATTCACTGAAAATTCGACGTTGTGGCAGATCGTTCGGCTTCAGTTCTTGCACGAGCTGTATTTTATACGGTTTTACACAAGATCTTTGCGTAAAATCTTCCATGTGGTCGAATAACACAAACCCAATTGCTGCGAACGGCGACGAATCGACATTTCACGGTCTTCAGCAACACTCTCAGAAACAGACGCAATATTCTCTTCTGTACGCACTGTACGCATTCGTGTGGTTGGTTTAATGTCCAATAAAGTAAACTGAGTGCGAAACTTGGTCACAATCGCATTAATTGTTTGCTCACTTGGTCGATTATGTAGACCATAAATCGGACGTAAAGCGCGAAACACATTTCGAACCGAACACTGATTTTGGTAATAAAATTCAATGATTTGCAAGCGTTGCTCGTTAGTAAGTCTATTCATGATGAAATGTCAAAGCATACTGAGCATCTTTCTCTTTGACACCATGTATGAAATCCCGCGTGATCTGTCAAATACTAATGCATGAAAATCCTAACCTCAAAAAAATCACCCGTTATCTACTGATTATCAAAGCATTGTTTGACGAGGCTAAAGAACTTTTAGACATTAATTAATATACCTAGTAAAAAGGTTTACTTTTGAATTCCTTTTTTTTTTGTTTTAAGAGCAAAAAACTTTCATATATCAAAAAGGGGCGTGGCAGTACACGGATTTTACTAAAAATAAATAACACTTTTCATATAAACTCACTTCTACATATAAAACTTAATTTAAAAAATGCCTGCTCTTAATGAACTTTAAGCTGAAAATAAAAAAAGGGGAGTGAAGGTAGGCGGGAAAGTGAGCAGAAAAAATATACATACATGCGATGTCTTAAGTTTAAAAAACCTCAAATGCAAATTTTCGGCTTCCTAAAAAATAAAAATAAAAAAATAACAAAAATCTGAAAAATATGGGCGTGGTAGTGGGCGGATTTTACAAAAACTACTTTTAAATGTTTTCACCGGTAGAAGAAAAAAACTACAAATTTCATCCAAATTGTTGCAATAATTCTTGCTCCAACAAATTTTTCCCATATAAATTAAACAAAATCTACAAATTTGTTATTTTATTTTATTAAAAAAATAAAATAATTTATTTCTATTTAAAAAGTTTTAATATTTTAAATTCTTGGTTATACAAGTATAAGTGTGCAAAATTTCAAAAAAAATATTGAGAAACGAAAAAGTTATGGATTTTTGAGATGGTTTGCACCATTTGGTCCCATCCCATAGTGCGTCGCTAAAGATGATTATTTTCGGCCAAAATGGTTGTCCTTTTTCATGTACCCCCAAGCCCAGTTAGCCAAACCTTCGTGTTGTCTATTGTCTTTTAGTTTTTGGGTCAGTTGGATCTTGTACGGATGTAGGCCCAATTCCCGACACAAATTCGTTTTATTATTAAAGTATTTTTTTATATTTTAGATGCCAATTTTAAGTATTTAGTGGTATAGATTTTAGGAAGTAATTTAAAAAAATAGTCGTTCACACGTTTTAAAGATATTGATTTTTCAAAAAAAAAACTTGGAATTTTTTTAGAAAAAAAAAATATTTTTTTCGAATATTTTTATATAAAATATTATTTTAAACTTAAGGGTGCTCCTACTGAATATTTTTGGTTATCCGTAACCACAACCCAATTCCACAGACTATAAGTGACTAGATGTGAAGCTGCTTTGTCTCAGGCAGAGACACTTCATGGATCGGGAGCCGATTGAGTAAGTAAGTACTAAGTGTTAGGGTCATATTTCATGATCCTCAAGGCTCTATTCATGTCTCAAAACAAAAAGCTCTTACGGCGATGCTTTGTTGTAAAAGATCTTTTTTCTGGATTGAAATATTTCGGCAACAAAGCCTCGCAGAAGCTTAATGGTTTTCAGATACAAAAAATCTTTTATTCTAACAGAGAATACATAAACATTGAATTTCAGTTGGATTCCTTCTCGAATAAGGAACATACGCGTATAGGAATAGGTAAGTAACGAAACCATTGACACAACAAAAAAATGTTCAAAAAACTTTACCTTTTCAGTCAACATCGAATGAGTAAACTCAATCTAAAATGATTTCATATAGGCACCCTGACGGTCACAAAAGGCATTCACAAAATATACTATGTACATTACTGTAGACCTATTTGTATAGTTAGAGGGATGCCTCTCAGTTCTCACATCAGAATTGTCTTCCTTGGCAACAACTCAATTCGATCCGTTTCGTTCAATGCATCCAATTGAACTCTCCAAAATGGCTACCATTCATTTCCGACGCCTTCGACAGCCACAGAACGCGCGTATTTTTCCCGTTCAATTGGTGCAGCGGGCGCGAATTCATTTCAAACAATCGCACATTAATCATTCGGTTTGCCATAGCAGCGCCAACAAACACAACACAAAACAGAGGACATAGAAAATCCTTGCAACATCAGCAAGCCTCTGCCGATGTAGCCTTTCTCCTTCACTATACACGATGTTGATGATGATGGCCATATGAATAGCAATACACAGAGGTTCACTATCTATATTCAAACAGAGTGTTGCAGTAGTTTGGCGTGGTCGCTACGAAATCCTCGAAGCCATAAAAGCTCACTGAGAATTAGAATAAATTCGCGAAAGTGGTTTTTTGACAATAATTGCGAGGAGTGAATTGCAGCAAAGTGCATTGATACACACACACTAAAACACCTCACCCACTGAGGGAACTTCAAAGCGGCGGCGTTTTAGAACGTCCAATTGATGGACATGCCTATCAAAGAGAGTCATCTAGAGCTATCGAACCAAACGCATCGGCTTTGCCATTTACGGAGAGTGGCAAAGCCACCGCACACTATATGTGAAATTGTGAATGCTAAACTTCCCCCTCCCCCTGCTATTCGTCCTGCGACAGGACTCGGGACTAAACGCAGAGGAATTCGCGATTAAATGCGAACCAGATTGTGGGCAATAGTTTTTATACTCAAAGTGCGTACATCAAGCTACAGGATGCGTTACGTATACTCCTATATGAATATTCCAGAGCCCAACATGGACATGGACTCTTCTGTGTTCGAGGAATGATTTTTCGGCCTGGTGAACTCACTCTAAATTTGATTTGTAAATCTTTCGCAAAGCGGATTGAATTGCTAGATAAACGAAGGATTTTTATATTTGTTTGTTTGTATGGGTTCGGGTCTGGGTATGTGTGTGCCAACCGCATTCTGCATCCGTAAATCAGATTCATCCGCTGGGGCTCTTCTCACAAAGCAATGGCAATGGAAATTTAGTTTTTCTTCTAAAATTCCGCTTTGAAATGAATTCAATTCTTTTTTGTTTTCCTGTTTTTTTTTTTTTTTTAAAGGATATTCAACCTTTATATCATTGCGAGTTCAATTTTCAACATCAGTAACCGGAGTTCATCTTCAAGAGAAAATTGAAAATGTAAAATAAAAGGATATGAAGGATACACAGTTAAAAATAAAATTTCAAAAAAACACTTAAGAGGAAAATCTTGGGGATTATTTGAAGTCAGCATCACTTCTACTTGAGGAAAAGTGCAATTTATTTTTCACTTTCAACTTCTTATTTCTGAAAATGTCCTTTTCTTCTTGATTGTCTTTGCTTTTCGGACTGCCGAGTCATGGGGATTGTCAGAGTGCACCAATTCGTTATAATATTTCTAATTAGTTTTTAAAAACGTTTTCTCATTTTTCCAGTCATGAGATGGAAGAGGAGCGGGTGGGGGGATTCATTTCGACCAATTAGATTTGGAGAATTATTTCTACTTCCTGAAATACGAGGAAAATGTTTTAATTGAAAATAAAGATCTTATAGTGTCAGGTTCTTTCTTGAGTTTTGAATTCGTTAGCTATAAGAACTAAGAACACCATCTCATATAAAGGACAAATGTTTGTGTTCTGTAATTGTTTGCACTTAAACAAACACAAACCGAGACAACCAACTTGAAAATAGTCTAAGGAATGAGGGAAGGTATACAACCTCAGGGAAAAACAGTGATCTTTTTCAAGGTGTAGAAGAAGGGTAATTTTGGAAGGCTTAGTGAGGAAAAGGAGCACTCAAACTAACCTGTTTTTGTGTAGCAGTCAGGCAAAACCATTTATTTTGCACTCAAAAAATTTAAGTAGCGCATTTAAATTGATGCCTTTTCTCGACAGATGGCTCAGCCATTTTTTAATGCACAATTTTCTTATTGATTTTGTTTTTCTTATAATTGTTTGTACATTAAAGTGATTATATAACTACCCTTAAAATGTTCTAGCAAAGTGCGAACGCTTAGGAAACTTGGAGACGATTCAAAAATAAATACCGAAGCATATTGGTTTCGAATGTCTTAATATCGCAATGAGAAGGAAATATTGAGCCCTGTAAAGCATTCAATATTCGTGTAGTGCTGCTAAAGAAAGAATCTCTGAATTTAACAGTACATCCGAAATTGGGCTCAAGGTTTTGTAAATAAATAAATGTTGAAGTTTCCTATAGTTTTTTCTAAACACATGAAAGATTCCATTGAACAATGTTCAGTTGAAATTCAAAGAATATGTGACTCCAATTTTTTGGAAGCCCTTTCAGTTTCAGTACCTTTTGGGATTCGTGACAGAGTAGATGCAGGTGTCTCAAAAAGTTTTAGTACCAATCAAATATAGCAAATGGGCTTCTCCACTGGTGGTGGTTTCGAAAAAAATGAATATTTAAGGTCGTGTCTCAACTGTAAAGTAGTATTCAATCAACACAAAATTCACACAGTTTTTATAAGAGAGCTTGATGCCAAAATCTATTAAATGCCTTTGAATTACCAAGTGTAATAACCTTACTTTCTCCAAACATTCTCTGGTAAACCTTTTGCTACGAAAGGCATACCGGTCATTAAAAAGCCTTCGTTCTTCAAGATATTTTGTTAGCTGATAATTTAACAGCGTTTTTCATGAGCTTGGAAAGATGTAAGTGCAATTGGACGATAGTTAAAAGTTAGGAAAAATATTCACTTTTTTAGGAACAGGGTGAACAAATTCTGTTTTTCATCCTCTCGGAAAGAGACCAATAGAGCAGCAGAGAACAAAAAGCTTACACAATGGTCTTGCCAGCGTTGAAAAACAACGTTGAAACGTACGTAGGAATCGAAAACGAAGCAGTATTTCGTGAAATTTTTACATATTAACACAAAAATTTACTATTTTTGGGACATTGTAGTATTTTTGGCTTCTATCTTGCTTGAACTCAATCAAGTTTTCCTCAGTAAGTTTGGCTTTGCAACATCAGAAACTTCTCTGATTCCTCTTTAAACACATCCACATCCCATTTCGGGGAAGCATAGTAACCAGTTAAAATTAAATCAATTTTTCAATTCTTTTTATAAATTTTTTTATAATTTGCTGATACACCAGGGATCTTATAATGTTATGTTGTGACACAGTTTTGGTGTTTTTAATCAGACCTTTCCCCGAATTTCAAATCTGACACGACCAAATGAACTAGAGAAGAATATATTGATGTTATAGGATGTGGAAGAACAATTTCCAGAAGTAACTATGAGGTCGATAATACCATTCATAAATTTAAATTAGAGGTCAATAATTCTCTGGACAGGCAGAAATCTCCCCGTTCAAGCAATATACGAGTATGCTAACCGGCAAAGTTTCGCAAAAAAACTCCAAAGAATCTCCCACAGGCCCCTTGACAAGGAAAGTGACGACTTACGAGTATCGGTGCATTCATAACTTTAGTGCAACAACACAATGTTCAACCAGGAAGTCAAACATTATCAGGAAAAGGATTTTAGGAAAACCCCCGAATATATCACACCCAGTCTTGACAAAGGCGTTCACCAACCACTTTGAGGAAGATTTCAAAACCGATACACCTTCCCGACTTCTTCGAACTTGACTAAACATCAACGACAACTGACACCTCGACCTCTTTCAACGCAGAAAATCCCTCATTGAAGATGCTACTGACTGATCTTTTCACTTTTCCTGACATCATCATTGCCGAAAACTCAAAAAAAAACCAGCAGGAAGTACGAATATTTCTAGCTACGTTCTTAAAAAGTTACCATATCTTGCAGTTTTCCTATCAACTAAAATCTTAAATCTTCGCCTGAAAAACGCCAAATATTGTAAGAATCCAAACTGAAAAAATCTGGTAGGAAATCGGCCAATGCTCTTT
Organism: Philhelius festivus; assembly: GCA_963931855.1. Classification (NCBI taxonomy): domain Eukaryota; kingdom Metazoa; phylum Arthropoda; class Insecta; order Diptera; family Syrphidae; genus Philhelius; species Philhelius festivus. The sequence goes on along the minus strand of OZ007554.1, from coordinate 34,833,936 downwards.
TGTATCAGCAAGATTTTGAAGGCAAGGCATTCATTTTGAAGAATCTCAACGTTTTTTTTACAGAGAAAGAGATATCATATCGAAGTTCCAGTACGGCTTTCGGAATAAGCATTCTACCATAAATCCACTGCTGGGTCTTCATAATGAGGCTTTACTTGGACTCAACAAAAAAAGACAAATTTTACGGATATAAGAAACACTCATATAAGAAAAACTCGCTTATAAGAAACGCAACCTAAAACACCATGTCTTTTTCTTAAATTTCTCTCTGAAATTGAACGTATATAAGAAACTCGCATATAAGAAAAACACGTTTATAAGAAATACCTTTTAATGCACAATACAAATTTTCAAGAACAAAAAAGTACGCATATAAGAAACTAACTTCCGTTTTACTTTGATTGAAATAAAAATTTGTTTACACATACGCACCGCACCAATATGTTTCCACCTTTAATAACAACTTCCAGTTTTCCAATAAAAATGACAACGTCAGATTGACAAGAGCGTGAATACTCCGTGGTCTATAAATTGTGACATTTTGATTTTATATTTGATTGTTTGTTTTTGTTTTCGTTTTCGTTTTACTTTCCTGTTTTATTTTTATGTTGTGTGTTTAAAATGCTTAGAAAAAGAAACACGGTATCCGTAAAAATAAAACTAAAAATTTTAGAAGAAATAGAGGGGAAAACAAGAAAAGAGGTGGCAAGAAAATTTCAGATTTCTGAAAGCACATTGTGTAAAATTATAAAGAACGCAAATGAAATTGAAGACAAAAAGTTTACTTGTAAAAATTTGGACAAAAAAGGGATAGGAAACCGAAACATGAACTTTTAAACAAAACTATGACCAAATGGTTTAAACAAATGTCGGAAAAAAATGCTAAGCTCACGGGACCCATATTGCTTGAAAAGGCTCAACAATTTGCGAACGAATTGGATATCCCTGATTTTGAAGCAAATTTAGGTTGGCTTCATCGAGAACATTCGTTTTAAGAGGCTGCACGGTGAATCTGTTTCTGCTGTTTTTGATGTCATCATTTTCAAAAACTTTTTGCATTGTTTTTTTTCTTAAATCCGTTGTTCTTTATAAGAAATTTTTTTTCTTATATCCGTGTTGCTTATATGAGAAATTTTCTTTCTTATATCCGTTGTTTGCATATAAGAAAAACTCGGATATAAGAAAGAAATGTCCGGGATTTTCAGACTTTCTTATAAGCGTGTTGTACGTAGCTCTTTGTAAAAATAATTGAAAAATCATCAACCAAAGGATTCAAAGATGGAGTGCCTCAAGAATCGAAAGGAAACTTGGACCCTATTTTGGATCCTAGCCAACATATACCACGAACAAAGACACGAAGCTTCATGAAAGCCACTCCATCAAATGCACCACCTCTTCTTCAATAAAAATTGTTGTCTGGAGAGTACATCAGGAGCACTTTAAAATTTTATAAAAATACTATCCCAAATTTGGACTCAAAACAAACAGCAAAAAGACCAAACTCGTCTCATTCCGAACACCAGTGCCTGTCATTCGATGAAGATGAGCGTTCGCAACAAGCTGTAATGCTATCAAAGTTAAGCTTCCAGAAGCATTTACTTTATGAACATCAGGATTAAATGCATCCCATATATCTTTCATCCAGCGCCAGCTGCAGCGGTGCGAAAAGTTATTTCTATTCTATCGAAAAAGAGATTCATCGATACTAACTGCTCGCATTTTCGATAAGAGAGCTTCCTCCAAAACTCTATCAAATGCTTTAGAAATATCAAGTGCAGTAATCTTAGTTTCACCAAAATGGTGTAAGGATTGGTTACACTTTTTGTAGAGATATTCCGTCAGATTACCAGTGACACCTATTACTGTAACTGTGGCTCATTAAAGAAATTTTGGTTTTTGAGATATTTCTTCAGCTGATGACCTTAGAAAGAGGGAAGGTTAGTGAAGTTGATCATTAATTTCTGAGTACTCACAAAAAAAAATCCCAAAGGACAAATTTAAAAGCTTACGCAATGGTTTTCCCTGCAGCATAAAAAAATAGTCTTACCACCGGATTTTTGTATCTCAGGTTAATCAAGGGCTCTTTACAGCTAGGTTCGCTGTAATATCTACTATCTTTTGGACGTTTTATTATGTCATGCTAAAACTACGTTAATAAATATTCTAAGTACTCCTGGCTTACATGTATCATACCTTTGGAAATTTAACCACCTTACAGATATAATATTCGTACAAAGAATTCTTTTTTGAACTTACTCCTTTAGACCTGTTAGTATTAAAAACTTTCACTCGATTGAGAATAATGCCTGTTATCAAATCGGCACTAGAATCTATGTCACTATCAATTCCGAAAGAAATGTTCAAAACCGTCCCGCGGATAGTTGTCTCATATTGCCAAACCGGTTCTCTTTGGATTTTCTTCTTTAACTGAGTTAGTGGAGCATGAGAATTGTTCTGATAAGATATACTGTTCCGGAATGCGTACAGGTGCTAAGGCACTAATCATATATTACTTAGAATCAAATGTAAAGAACAGATCAAGGGTATTGGTGGATATTGGTCAGAAATTCAAGTTAATTCCTTTATAAGCTGTTTTAGACCACCGAGTTGCGTATAATTGCTTAAATAACGCAAGTTAAATATGTTGCAGACCGTGTTCGATAAGCAAGGCTTCAGTTATTGCGGACTATGTCGAAGCAGTGCAATTTTTTCATTATGATCCTGCACAAAGTAATACCTTGTGGCGCAAAGTTGTCACGACGAAGGTCTGTTAATCGATTCCCCAAAACTGCCGTCTAAAATAAAAAAAAATGTTTTCTTAGGGGAACTTCCTCTTGTGATGTATTGATAAGTCCTCCAAGAATATCTTATATTAACACTAACGGTAGATTTTTCTTGTCCTTAGTCACACTGATGGGACCTTATCAGAATGTTAACAAAAGGTATTACCCCCTTCAAACAGTACATTTTAACCCGGCAAGATTTTATAAGGGACATTAAGGACCTATTGTACTTGAAACACTTACGAATATCTCCTAGCTTGTTGATTTATATAACTATAACTATCTGTCATAAATCTCGAAATCAGTATGAACATTTTTTGAAAAAATACATAGTTGTGCTTTCCAAGAACATTACTCTAGCTTAGCCAAATCTTCGATCCGCGCCTGATTGAAGTATTAAGTTATTTTTTCTTCATTAAATACACCCAAAACAAATTTGTTCAAATGAAAAATATATTTTATGCAAGTTACGAACATGGAAATAATGGACTCTCTTATGTTTCATATGTGGTTGTATTTTATCTTCCCACAAATCACACACTCACATTCATACGATAATTTATGAATTATAATTAAGGAAAAAACATTTACCGCCCCCCGTAAAACGGAAAATGAGAAAAGAATATATCAACTTCAAGAATCCCTAGTCCACATTCATATTACAGAACTCCCCATTTGGCAATTAACCAGATAGATTAGCAAAGATGGCCTGGTCAGTTGGGGGAGAAATAGCCATGGAGCGAAAAAATCGAGGGTGGAAAAAGGACACATTCATAACAAGTTCAAATGGAGACAAACTTCTGGTGTCGATATTTTATTATAAGACTTGGAGCATGGGTTAGGTTTATCACTTTTTGGATCAGACGATTTGGTTTGGTTTTATTTTTTATTGCTGAATGTTTTAAGTTCCTTATTACGAAGAAATTAAAATATTGCAAATACTTTCTTAATAATTTAAAAAGGAAGCTACCGCTGTTTACAAAGGAAATATGAAGAAAAACCTTAGATTAATGAAACTCGTGATGAACTAATTAACGCTAAAATCTCTAGCTTATAAGAAATTTTAAGAATTAGTCAGATCGAAGCTGTTAAGAAAGTGGCATTTGGAATATTTACCGCCAGACAAACTCTTTTTGTTTCTATATCGTACTTTAAACTTCGATTTTTAACTTCAGTTAAATTCGGATATGAGATAGATACAAGGAGACTCGAATAATGATTAACCTCAAATGGGAACAAGATCCGGAACGTCAAAGCATAACGACTTGAGGGTATGTAATATGTATGTATGTAATTTGAAAACACTTAACACGCCTGGTGCTATTCAAAACCTTGAGTCTGTCTTCACGCGGTATAAGTTAGATATTACCACAGTCCAGGATATACTGTGGGTATACGATCAAGTACGATGAAAAGCTAGGATTTCGATTCATAATAGAAAAACCACTAATTTTAAACCGATAAGTTATCGCTAATATCCAGACATATTTCGATGAACAAAGGGAATGAAATTATGAAAGAGCTCTAGATGAAGCTTATAGAGTTTGCCGGGCTACTTTTTCAAACCACTACCACTACGTTTTCAAGGCTAACGATCTCTAAAGCAACCTGGCGATCTCCAGATGTTCGCCAACTTAATCGACCATGTGCTAATCGGCGGAAGATATCCGATATGTAAGATGTGCGAACATTTTGAGGCGCAAACGTCGACTATCACTATTTCTAGTTGGTCCAAAGTTCAGAGCTCATCTATTCAACGAAAATAAATTTCAACCGCCTAAAAAAAAGAAATTTGTCGTTGGACACCTTCGCCTTTTTGGAAGCGCCAGAGCTTACAGAGCGCCTAAAACAGTATCTCTCCACTGACATTCATCTGTCACAAGATCACAGTGACATAGACAGACACACTCTCAATTGGAGGTGCTTGCAGTTTGCGAGGCCGCAAAATATCTTTCCACATGTGAACTGACGAACAAGAACATTTATATGTATATAATCGTAAATAGCCAAGCGGCAATCAGAACCATTTCGCCATATGTCAAAACTGGTTTCTCGTTGCCGTAGTGAATTAAGATTGCTCAGTGAAACAAATTTAGGCACCATTCAATGGGTCACGTAACACCGTGACATTTAGGGAAACGAAAAGGCTGATGAACTGACCAAAAACGATTCATCACTTGAACGGTACAATGGGCATTTATGCCACTGGAGCAGAAAAATTATAGAATTCACCAAAGTTTCCTCAAGACCGCAAATGAGAGATGGTCAACAATATACCTCCGTCGGGTTTTAAGGTTTCAAGGAATCTTTGGCAAGTTATTTAAAAGTAAAACAAAAACAGAGTGTCTATTGAAGCTTAGTAGACCTCAATTGTCCATCTTGGTTGGAATCCAAATGATTAAAATGGGCATCAGGACAGGTGGAAGATGGTTCATCTCACTACCGTTCTGAATGCCCCAGCCTAGCCAGAACTAGAAAGGATGCTTTCGGACAATACTTTTTCGACGAACTTGAAGACGTCTCATTTTTGCTTCTAAAAAGCGTTCTTAATTTCATTAAAAAATCAGGACGGTTCAGGGAGGCACAAAATCCTTCCTCTTACCCTTCCCATTCCTTCATTACCCACATCCTGGGGAGCACAATGGATCCATTGAGATCCGAGTGAGGTGATACGGCTTACGGCATCATCACCTCAATCAACCTGACTTAACCTACCTATCACACTACCAACAATCAGAGGATTCAGTACCGCAATAGCATCAGAGAGGTATGATGGAAAAGCCCGTCGATTGAAAACAGTGACAAAAGGTGCACATTCGAATATGCCGCAACTTAAAAACTGTGAGGGAAGAGAATCGGTTAATGAGAGAGATAGAGAGAGAAAGAGAGAGAGAGAGAAAAACATACTTCATGAGATATATAGAGCTTTTGCATTGGCTTCCAGCTCAAGATGTTGAAATGGTCTCGCGATCGAAACAATACTGAGTGATTTTATAAGAAAGGCAATCAATTAGTTGCTAGTCTTAAAACTGGGACAAGAAATTTTAGAAATAGCGCAGGTTACTTAGAGAACGTAGAACGTAAGAGCTGCTAAAGTGGGCATTACGTAAATTGAGTAAGCAACCAACTTCCATTAAATGAAGAACTAGATCCAGCAGATTTAACTTACTCAGAGGTAGGCGCAAGTATATACTTAGGATCAAAGCGCCGCAGGGTCTGACTGATGGCTTACAGGCAGAGATTCTTAAATACGGAGATGATAATGTTCCATTAATTAAGTCATCAACTAAGTACGGCCAGAAGGAAACAGTCGCGATGATTGTATTATCAGCTCTATATGCCCCATCCACAAGAAAGAACTATCAAGGCATATTTCTGCTAAACGTTCGGCATACAATTTTATCCAACATATAATGTGATCTTATCGGTCTTTATCAGTGTGGTTTTAAGCCAGGTAAATCAACCGTCGACCAAATGTCTACCCTCCCAGAGATTTTGGAAAAAACAAGGAGTTTCGATACACACTACCTCTTTATCGATTTTAAAGTTGCTTTGAAATCTTCGCATGATTTTCGGAGAAAGACGAGTGTGTATCGATTGAGTAAGGATGAAAAGAGTTAACAACGAGTTTTAAGGGCCTCACAACGACGTCGAGCTGGTCAAAAATCTGTACATACGGCGGCCGAGATGGTTTGAAGACGTGGAGGGTATGGATACCAAAGCACTTGCCCGATGAGTCTTCGAATCTAATCCTCCTGATGGTAGGTGCAGCAGAGGAAGACCCCACCTTAGGTGACCCACACAAGTGGAGAAAGAATACAACCACCTTGGAGTGCTAGCTATAGACCAAGCTGGCTGAAGGGGCTTGTTGGTTAAGGCCCCAGTTCATCCTGGACTGTAAGCGCCATATAAAGTAAAGTTAGTTAATACTGTGTGACCATTTTAAGTCGTTCTGTACAATTTATATAAGTACTAATGTGGGTTCCATTACAGCACATCGAGTTAGGCCAAATCTTCTCAATAAAGCAAATTCTGAAGAAGACCAACGAATTTTAAGTCAAGATTCATGGATTTCAAAACCGTAGCTGACAGCGTTGGTCTTCAAGAGCTCTATATAGATTTGGCTGAATTCGAAATCTCGGAAAAACTGATTCAACTGTACATAGCTCTTCCGAACTATTCTCTCAGCAAGGAGATGCGCTATCATTTGTTAATCTACTTCTGGAGCAAATAGTGCCCAGAACAAGCGTTAACACCAAGGGCGCTTTTCTCAAACAAATCTGTCTAACTATATTATTATAGTGTCCTATACAAGTCGGCGGCACGCTGTGGCGGGCGATAGAAAACCAGACAAAATTGTTCATCTGCAAGTAAACGAGAACAAGACCAAGTCCAAGCTTTTGAGAAACAAGCAATCTGTAGACCGTGACTATGGATCATAGAGCAGTTAGTGGATGTGTCTACCTTGGAGTAAATATTAACTTCACAAACGTTTGGATAACAATGCTCCACAGGCAAGATATTCTCCAGTTTAGATACCAACCAATCGGCCTGGTTGATCTGAAGAACTGGAGGCAGCGTGCTTAGGCTTGTAAAGAATGGTGTTTTAAACAGCGACCCTTCACGTATTGGGAGCCGTTTAAGTTAGTGAGACTTTAAGAAACAATGAAAAGCAAAGTCTAGTCCTTCACAAACTATTGTGATATCAAAGCCTATTTTTTGCATTATTATTACAATTGAAAATTTCACGTAGCATACTTTCAGGCTTTTTTAAACGATAAGGTTTTCTTCAATTTCATATTTTATTTCGTTACAAACACGATAATGGCCCCCAAAAAACAGGTTTAACATTCACAAACATGAAAATTAAACCGTTCTACCAGCAGACAAGCCATAAGCCACAGCTTCTTCCTCCTGTTTCAATAAAGAAACTAAAAAAAACTCCCCTGAAACTCAATTAAAACATATTCCAACTTTAATTTCCTTATAATCCAAATAATTCGACACGCAAAATGTCCTTTTAATCCTTTTATTTTTTGTTTGTGTCTCCTTATGCCTCCGTTGTAGGTAGAGGTACACCTTCCTTTGCGGTAAACACTTAAGTACATCTTCCAAAGAAACCCAATCCCAGACTGTGGACAAACAAAAAGTCACATCTTCTCTTTCTTGATGAGCTGAGTTGAATGGAAAGACTTTGATGATAGCAACCATCCTTCACCCATAACACTATCTAAAAATTTCTTTTCCCAAAACCTCCACCTTATCCAATAGAGACATCTTCGAAGAAGTTTTCCATAGCCAGTTATTAATACAAAACTTCAACGCCAGCACCAAAATGGAGACTGTGTCTGCTACAAAATTCATAAGATCCTTTATCTACCGATTCCATCATAATGCTGAATAAGAACACCATCTTAATTTCGAACGGATAGAACAATTAAATGGCGTATCCCAGGATCTGTCTATCTCCCAGTCACCCCATCACCAACGTCCCTTTCATTCTTCTCGTCTTCTCGTATCTTAGGTCTTTTCCTTGCCAAGGCAAAAAGTGTCAAATAAAAGACACCGCAGAAAACTTCCAACATTGTTCAAGTGGATGATGGTGGAGACCAACAGTTTCTGGGAGGCTTGATTCTGTGTATAGGCATTTAAGGGTAAAAGATAAAGAAAGCATCCTTTTGCCTGGTGGATATTGTGTATAAGTGCGAGGCAATACTCTTTTCAAATATGACGATTCATTTAGAGAAATTACGAGACATCCAGATAAGGGGGTCGCAATTTATGCGAAAGGTTCTTACCCCGAAAACAAACGTACATGTTTAAAAGGATGTTAATCAGGTACCGCATACGTGCAAGGAAGATGGCAGAGACCACCGCCTAACACGTAGACGCCATAACTCCTCGACTCAGAACCAGAATGGGCTAGTGTGAGCATTCTACCTACCTAAACACATAGCAAGAATGGAATTCCAAAAAGCTTACATTTTGACAAGGTATATCGCAGGACGATATTCTCATCAACTCGAATGTCAGGAGATTTATTCAAAAATGACAAAATTCTTTTGGCATGTCACGTCGTCGTCTTTGTCGTCGTCATCGTCAATTCGACGGAATGAGCATTCAAACTTCCCGAACCGATCTACCTTCGAACCCCATTCTTGGTGTGAAAGGGTTGAATCGTGATAATACATTTTCAAATTACAATCTTCACATTAAGGACATAATTTTATCTAGGAACCTTAAGTCCCTGCTTGACTAAGCAAAAGTAAAGGTGTGGCACATAAAGTTTAACTGGAATTTCTACACGATTTTGAAAGTGATTAAGTCTTTGAGTTGAAAGTAGAAAGAGCGATAGATGGTAAGAGGGCGAGAGGGGCATACTTTCACTTTTCATTGTGACGAAACTGTGAAAAATTAATTTGAAATTCCCAGTGTTGGAAAATTTTAATAATAATTTAGAAAACGCATTATCATGCTTTCGTCTCTTCATAATTGTATTAGTTTTCAAGGAAGGAGGAGATTGTGAGGGTTATAAAGATTTTAAGAACATTGACATTGAGGTATTATTATTTCCATCTGCTCAGGTGTAATAATTTGTGTTGATGAGTTGGAGTGCTTTTGAAATTACACGTTTCTATGCCAAATGCAAAACGGGGAGGATTTGTATGTTTTAAAGAGGAATTTACTTACTTATTTTCAATTATTTTCTTTTAGAAACAAGGATTGTATAATGTATACGTTTGTAAAAGGTAGAGATATAAATATGCAAAGGCATTTTTTAAAAAGGTAAGCAATAAACAGAAGTGTCTTATAATTATATTGTTTTTTTTTTTTTGCAAACACCTTGAATTTGGTGCATAAATCAGACTGAATTTGACCAATGGTATTGATATTGAGTATTTTGGCTTTCAGGGCATTGGTGGTTTGTGGTTTATTGACATACCCCTGTAATATTAGGGTCAAATCCTACGATCTAACCTAAACGAGATAACTATGTTCGGAAATCGCTCACGATAAATTTCCAATAGACACCATGGACCGATGATGTCGTGAGCCCAAAATTCAGAACCAAACAGTGACTTGCTCTGTGGAATGTGATTGTTCCAAATTCGACAATTTTGCTTGTTGACGAACCCATTCATCCAGAAATAATAAATGGATGCAAATAATTTGTCCACCAAAATTGGGGTTGAGCAGAAGATCCACTTGCATAAAACATCATTTACACAATGTTGTTGAACGCTATAAACCTCCGTGTTAATTCAGTCAAGGTTTAATAAATAGGTTTTTTCGTTCAGCTCTTAAATCACCGATGGGGTCGCCTTAAATCGTTTATTGAAAAACCTGAAGTCACCCTGGGGGTCAATTTTTTATCTGTGAAACTATATAAAGTGATAAAAAAGTTATCATTTCAGTTTTCACACCCATTTTTCAGTTTTCCATTTCATGAACTCACATAATGCGATTCTGGAACTCATTCTGATAAATGTTTGTCAAAACATGTACTAAACAGTACTAAATGATAAATGCTTTCATTTTTCAGTTTAATTTTGTTTGTTATTTTCATATTTTATGAGGGCTCTTCACAAAATCATTTGAGTGTGAAAACAAATTTAATATTAGAAAATATTTTGGCATTTTATTAATTTTTTTCATAAATTGCGAATCGAATAGTGTGTGAAGTTGTGAAAAAACTTATCACTTCACAGTTTCACAGATAGAGAATTGACCCCCAGGGCGAGTTCAGGGCGACCCCAGGTCTAAAAAAAACCGATTTAAGGCGACCACAGGGTGACTTCAGGGCTCAACGAACAAACCTTTTATTTGGCAATCTGGAATCTCTCTCCGATCCGGGATCCCAACGGAACACTTTTTTGATTCTGACTATTCTGATTTCTGTAGTTTGTTGTGATTGTATGTAGAAACATCATAATGTGGACAAATGTTATCCATTTTCAAATCAAGAATAATATTTGTTTAATGAAAACCACTTCGTACAATTAAGATACAAAAAATCACAGCTGTCGAGTTTGACGTTTAAGTATATCAATGTGTGAGTGCTTCTGGTTTCGATTCTGATTTAAAATCCAAAAGCAAATTTTTGTTCTTTTTAGAATCAGAACTGTCATTTTTCCCCAAGTGAAAACTTTCAGAAGAGTTCAGAAGGCTTCCTTATTGCTAAATTAAAACGTCAAACAGAACTTTCATTTGAGAGTTATGTAGTATTTGTCATTTTGAAATAGAATCTTTTATAAATCGCTGAACTGTTCAAATTGTAAAAACTTACTACAAAATTAGTGATTATGTGGGTACGTTTTCACTATCGGCCGAGCTTTTCAGACAGACAGACATAAATGCGAGACCGACATGTAACTTTTGAGCACTACATCCACAGAAAGTCACTTGCTACTGTGTTAGCTTTTCACCATAGAAACTTCAAAGGATCACAATATCAAACCAGTTACTAAAACCAGCTGGTTTTTATATGGATCTACAGACATTTAAGGAGGTATACATGTTTTGCGAATATCTCATTAATGAGGTGCCAAAAATCGTTGACCTTGAAACAATTTAAAAAAAATTCATTCAAAAAATCTTTGGCTGGCCGACAAATTAGTGAAAATAGTTGACCTTTTATCATGATCTAGTGATCTTTAGGATGGTATATAACAATTGCGAATATTCCACAAATGGAGTGCATGTGATCTTGCAAAAAATTTCCAAAACTAGTTGACCTTTTGGGACCAATGACATGGAATACTTTTTTATGAATATCCCATAAATGGGGTACCAAGATCAAAGAGCCTCCATATAAGGGCGAATTGTCTATTGATCAATTTGATTTATTGATTGATCATATAAAAGGAACTTGGTTACAAGATATGCTGCCCAAAACACCGTCTTGTCTTTAAATTTCAAATTGAACATACATAAATATTCAAGAAACTCCTGTAATATAAAAACCATTGTTATAAGAAACTATTTTGTAAGCTCAAACGTTGATTTCAAGAATAAAATATGTAGCAGACATAAAAAATTAACTTCAGAATTGGGTAATTAAGTTTGGCCAAAATCTAATTTTTTTAATACCACACACTGCTTTCCTTTCATTTTTAACTCCCTTTAATTCCCAGAATTGAATAACAACAATTTTTAAGCTGCCACTCTGACATTTGCAATTTATTGCTTGCTTATTACTTAACTTAATATTTTTGCCGACTGTAAACAAAATAAAATACACGACTGGATCGCATGAACTTACTCTTATGTAAAAGACTACGAATTTCAAAAATGAATGTTAATAGAGAAAAACTGTTCATAAGCATAAAATTTATTTTTTAAATGACTAAAACAACTCCTTTAGTAGTTGGAGATTAAAACAGGATGCCATGGTTTATGCAAGAACAAAAATTATAAGTCGTTGTAGTGGTTTCTTAAAAAATAAGCTTTTTATACAAAATTTTTAAAACATTTTTAAGAAAAGTTTTTGGTAGGCCAACTTAAAGTTTTTATTACTATACGAATAAAAATAAATTTCCAAAAAACTTATGAGCCGTTTTTAAGATATTGAATTTTCAAAAAAAAAAATAGATTTTGTTTTTAAAATTTTAAAAAATGTTTTTTTTTTTAAGTCTTGCAATGCAATTTACTTAAAAAATTTTAGAAGCTTCTCTAAAAAAATTTTCATTAAAATCCGTTATGCCGATGATGAAAAATTCAAAATTCGAAGAAAATGGTTCTATGGTAGGTACAGTCAGTAATATATAAATTTCAAAATTTTTCTTATGTAATTATAGATCGTAAAAATTAAATGAAAGAAAACAAATTTATCAAAATTCTCCGAACCGTTTTCGAGAAAAATACGATTTTCGAAAACCAGTTTTTAACATTTGTATGGTGGGTACCGTTATTTTAAGGTAAAATAATTTGTTTTTCTCACAACTTGTAGATTATGTTAAGAAACTATTATTTATCAATTTAAACAAAAATCGAACATGGGGTTTTCGAAATATTGAGTTTTCAAAAAAAAAAAATTGAAACTCTTTTTAAAAATCCGAAAAAAATTAAAATTTGAATGCACAATTCTATTAAAATTTTCGGGGAGTCTTAGCATAAAAAAAATTATCAAAATCGGAAAGAATTAAAAATACTATCTACTAATCTTAAAGAAAATCGACCGAGCCGTTAAGGAAAAGAAAGACAGACAGAATTGCGAGACCCCCTTTTTCGTCTTCGCTATCATCGTAATGTCAACTTTGATCAAAATCGCGAGTACGATTTTTTTTCCGAATGCCTATAAGTCGTTGGAACGATTTTTTTAAATACATATATAAATTTTGATCTCTTTAACAATAAAAGAAAATGTTGTGCCAATTTTAAGAGTGTTTTCAAATTAAGGAAATGTTGTGTAATAATTTTGATTGAATTCAAATCCTTGGCGATACCGTCAATTACAAATGTTTACACCATTTTGTTTACTAAAATATAAGTCATGTACACTGCTGCCTATACAGAAAAAGCCCAATTTAAGATTAACAACCATTTTCCTAAAGGTCATGTCAGGTATGGTGAATTTTAGATCTTCAAAAATTAATTTCCCCTTTATGGAATCACAAAAAAAGCCTTAAGCGCCAAGTTTCAAAATAATCGTTTCAGTTATAATGCTGTAGATTGAGGTGCTGACAGACATGCAGAATTGCGAGACACAGAAAAGCCCGTTTCAATTTTTTCCTAATTGACGATTGATATTTGATTTATTTAGTAAACTGTTTTAAATTTTTTTCAAAAAGGCTTCCCCGCATTTAATTAGTCAAAGAACTTTAACCGGAAAGGTTAGTCAGTTGTAGACAAACTTTTATTGTTTTAAAATACAAAACAATATTGTTCCACGGTCCATAATGCGATCCTAGCTTTCTGTTTTTTTTTTTTACTGTCGTTGATTAACTTTATGCTTAAAAAACATAACTTTACTGTGTACTTTCGTATATAATAGTATTTATTATCGCATAATATATTGATTAACATGAAATCTATCCCTCTTGTGGAATTGAAACAGGAGCAGCAGGAACACTCGTTTCAATTTGCTTCGATTTATCCTGCAACAACGTAACATCAACCTTATGGGGCAGTAAATGTTTGATGGGTTCTAAGATAATTTTTTGCTGAATGAATGTAATTCCTTCGTTTTCCAGCGTAATCGCATTAATACCCAGAGCAGCAGTAAGCGTTGCTTGTGGAAACAGCACATGAATACATCGTTGGATGTATGGAATCAAATCATAAGCAAAACACGAACAAAATTTTACGAAATACTCTCGCTCGTTGCCAGAGAAAGCCTGCTGTTCTTGACGATAGAACGAGAGTATCTTTCGAGCTACAAACTCTAGAGACGATTGCATATTCTTGGTAACATCGTTGGCTATGGCAATTGGAGCACATAAACGCAATTCATTCAATACATTTAAATATCCATTGCATAGGGCTGCGAGAGGATGAAAGTCAAGCAAAGTTTCTGGAGGATTCATCTGATCCAATTCAATTCGTCTATTGTGAATACCCGAAGAAGCTTTGTTTATGAGCGTGTATCGCTCCAAGTCGCGTTCGAAATTCTGATTAACCGTTTGAACGGAATTCGAAAAGTTTTGCTTGATGACACGAATGAAAATCGGTGCCATAAGAGCGCGGAAATCAGCTCCAACTCGGCTGAACGAAAGGCCGAAATACATGCATTGTCCAAGAACTGTATCCAATGAGTTTACTCCTTTCAGTAAATCGTCTTCGAGTGTCTCCAGAAAATTGGCAATCTGAAGATTGTATTTTGTATTGAAATTGATAAAGATGAGAATTTCAAAAAATTTACCTTCCGATGCAGCCAGGATTGGAAAAGACGCCCACCATCACTGGACAAGCCATTCCCCTTCATACTAGAACTGGCATCTTCATCGGGGAAAATCGCTCGATACTGAGTGATGATGTTGAAGAGATTGATTCTGGTTACTTCGATTGTCTTGGTCAGATGTTGTTGAGCTGGAACGAAAGTTTTTAAAAATGTTGTCTTTTTTTTCTTGAGGAGTGTAAAGGTTGCGAAATGAACTAGTTCATGTAGTTTTAAGTAAAACCTCCTTAGTACGGACACAAACCACCTAATGTAGCAATTATTCAACTCACCATCATCCCTTGGAATGGAATTCAATGAATTGGTCAGCCAGGCATCTCTCGCTTGGAGGAATTTCAATTTAAGCTCGTTGTTTCCGAACGCCTGCATTCGCCTCAAGTAACCAACAATTTGGAGGCATTTAGGTAGCTGCAGATCGGTCTTCAGCTGTGCAACTAACTGTGCCAACATAGTGTGCCACAGCGATTCAACTGCTACAACAATGCTCTAAGAATGGAGGAATTAAAAGGTTTCTCATGAAAGTAATCAAGTCCATTCGACTTACATTTATCACTGCAATATTCCCCTGGTTCTGCCCCAACTTTTGGACATAGCTTGCCAGCTCTAGAGCCTCTTCGTAGCGCCCTTCACGGATACATCGCTCCATTAACTGTGGCAATTCCAGAATCTCCAGAAGCTGTGCATTCTTCTTTAGAGTAATACTATTCAGCCGTCGATTTTCATTGATTTCGCTTGCTTCGCTTAGAAACTTTTCACATTTATCACTAAAGTCGGGGAGTTTTCCAATTAGTTTGTCAACTTGCGTCTCGGCATTTTGGAATTCAGAGAAAATCGAACGTGAACATTCGGATGTGTGGATGAAAGTTTTGTAATTGGAAATAGCCAAGTCCTGTGTTTGTTCAACGATGCTTTTGTTTTCATCTTGCAGGCGGGATTGTTCTTTTTTTAGCTGGTCAACTTTGTATGTTCCTAGTTTGTTAAGATAGACAACCAGTTCCGAGTTATCTTGAAGATTTTCTGCAAATAAAGTCAAAAATCTTGGCATATTGAATGTTATTTATATTCAATGCGCTGGTTTGTACCTGGAACTCCATTGGGAAATATTAACTTCAGTACGCGTTCATTGTCTATATCCATGTTTGCAGTTAGCAAGAAATTTATTAGAGGATTTTATTTATGTTTTTCTTTTCTTAAATTATATATTTATTAAACGTCATCTGTTTCTATCTTGACGTCTTGTGCGAGTTCTCTGAAATGACATTACAAACGTCAAAAGTCAATAATTTAAAACAAACACCCTCAAACTGTTTTGGTTTCTCCAAAGTCATGGTTACACTTGAGAATAGTGATTAAATAGATTTCCATTGGTCTAATATCAGTATCCACACATTTTGGATATCAGAAAAACACTTTCATATTAATTTATTCTACTAAATTTTGAGACTTTTTTGAAATAAGAATTTCATAAACGAAAAAACCTCCATCTATTTTCCATAAATTTGGTTTCTTGATAGTTATTTTTTTGAAATAAAAATCAGATTGATCGTTGGATTGGATGCAGGGTTACCCCTGGGATTTTTCAAAAAGTCGCAGAAAAAAGTCGCTTTTACAAAAAAAAGTCGCAAATTCGAATTCTTTGAAAAAGTCGCATTTTTGGACAAAAAGTCGCAATTTTTGGATGAAGAGCTAGCACCCCGACTGCATTAGGAGTTTCTCCTTTTTTTTTGTTGTATGAGAAATCTATTGGATTCGGGAGTGCAGGTTTTAGAAATTGAAAAGAAGTATATTAATCACCAATAATTACCTTCGCATTTTTCGTTTCCCAAGCTGAAGTTCCAATTTGCAATAGGTATATTTATTTACGAGTATTTCTAAGAAAAAGTTCTACTTATATTAATCTCAGGAAAAAAACACAAATAGTAGGTACCTACTTACTTTTTCGTCGCTTCGCTCAGCACAACTCACCCGTCCGACACCGACACAAATACCGTTTTTGATGTCAAAAAACAAAACAACATTTACATTAAATAAAAATGTCAATGGACTAGAGACAAAGCACGAAGGTAAAGAGATATTCCAGGAAATGTCAGTGTTAGTCGTCAGTGCCAAACACGTAAGAGAAAAAAAAAAACAATCTGACAGCGCCCCCGTGGTGGGAATGGGAAAACAAACGAAAACGAGAATGCGAACAGAAAACAAAGCAAAGACAATCATACTCACACATTCTCAGAAAAGTTTGATGGTAAATGTTTAAGCAAAGAAAAAGTCGCAATTTTAAACAATTTTAAAAAGGTCGTCGCATAGTCGCACAGCAAAAAAAAAGGTCGCAAAAATGCGACTAAAGTCGCATAAGGGTAACGCTGATTGGATGTCTGAGATCATTCAAGTTGAACGACATGTAAAAGTGTGGAAAATAGATATGTCAGTCTTTACTTCAATCTTTGATCATGTTTTCTCGTGTTTGATCTTATATACATATTTCTTCTAAAATAGGAGTATGTGAAAATAATATTCACTGTAAAAATAATACACATAATAGATAATTGTATAACCAAAATATTTCGTTCTATTTTTCGTTCTGCTGCCCGCTGTTCAATAAGTGAAACCAATAATTTTGTGTAGAAAAATGACATACGAGTTTATTTCGCATTTATTTAGTTTTAATGACAACAAAATGCGCAGAGAAAAACGCAGTTGTAAAGTGATTCGGATAATGAGCAGGATCGTGTTGCTAATAAAAGGCATCGAGATCATCTTCTTCATCTTCATTATTTTCATATTTGTTTCTTTATTCATTCTGAGTACATTTAGAATTTTGGATTTTTATAAACTGCCTTGCTTTCCAACTAAATTTCTTGGCTTCACGTGCATAAATGAGAATTATTTAAATAATGAATTTAAGATTAGGATTATATAAATTCAATAATCGAACTTCATTACCAATTACCACCACAGTATCTGATGCAGACCATAACTTTTAAATCCACAGGAATATATCCACCTTTTGTATCCCCATTTAAGTAATCCTTCTCATTAATTACTTGCATTATCTAGTAGACATTATTATTTTTATTCAAAATTAAATTAGCAGACTTCATTTATATTTTCAATTTCAGAATAAATTTGACACATTTGGTTCTTATTCCTTCGCTAAATCACCTTTTAGATTGATGGTTTTGGCTTGGGGTGTAGCTCACGGATTGCTTGGAGGATATTGGCCTTAAGTGCTAGAATGGTTTCCGGATTGTTGGCATAACATCATTTATTCACGGCTCCGTACTGTAAAGAACATCGCCAATTGACATCGCCAAGATGGCTGATAACACGATTCGATTTTGGAATGGCATGGGCTGTGTGTAGTACCTCTTGGCATAATGGTTAGTGCGTTGGACTGTCATGCGGAAGGTCTCGAGCTCGATTCGCAGCCACTGCACGATATCTGCTTCTAGGTAGATTGCGTACAGTTCATGATTGTACCGTCTCCGGAATCGACCTTCCTCACATATGGGGCCAACAATTCTCCTTAAGGCTAGCCGCGCACTAGCAATTTTTAGTTGCGAAACTGTTTGGTTACTTATAGAAAACAGATGAACTGTTTGGTTGAATGTCGGTGAATTTGCAGATAATTATATGTTCAATAAAATGGCGAACTTATTTTAGGCAATCGTTTAGTTTGTGTCAAAAGGCAAACTTTTTAGTTGCTCGAACCAAGCAGTTTCACAACTAAAAATTGCTACTGCGCGGCTAGCCTAAGACTTTTTTCTCGAACGCAGCTAAGAGGTCGGAGTGCCTTTTGCTAAGCACCCAAGTCTCGGATCCAAATGTGAGTACTGGCAGGACCATGGTCCTGTACAGCAGCAGTTTTGAAGTTATGGTGAGATTTCTGGATTTGAAGAGCTTTGACAGACTATAGTAGACTCTGTTGGATTTGAGAAGCCGCCCGCGTATTTCTTCTTCTATATTGTTATCGGCTGCTACTATTGACCCAAGGTATTTAAAGGATTGCACCACTTCAAATTCGTGCTCCGCTACCTTGATTGTTTGACCAACTGTTCCTCTCGCATTCGACGCCACCATGTACTTTGTTTTATCTTCACTAATGTGCAGCCCCAGATTTTGTGCCGCCTGCTCGATCTGGATGAAGGAATCGTGTACAGCTTGTTCGGTTCTTCCGATGATGTCAATGTCGTCTGCGTAAGCCAGTAACTGGCTGGACCTGTTGACGATGGTCCCTCTTGTTGCCGTGCCAGAGTCACGGATTGCTTTCTCCAACGCCAGGTTGAAGAGGAGGCAGGCCAAACCGTCCCCTTGTCGCAGTCCATTAAAGATGTTGATTGGTCTGGATAGCAATCCGGCTATTTTTACTTGGCTTGTTACGTTGGTCATGGTCACCCTACAATTGATTTGGGATGTCGAATTCTCTCATGGCTTTGTAAAGTTCAACCCTGGCTATGCTATCATAGGCGACCTTAAAGTCTATAAACAGATGGTATGTTGGGATGTTAAATTCTAGACATTTTTCCTTCGCCTGCCTAAGGGTAAAGATCTGATCAGTTGTTGATTTGCCTGGAATGAAACCACACTGATATTGTACGATGACGGTTTTAGCGTATGGGGTCAGCGTTGCCGATGTGGCACGATCGTGCCAATTTGACACGGAAATTTTCTCGTGGCACGGTGGCACAAACGTTTCAATATGGCACGTTTTTTTTTTTATTATTTTACCTAAATGCGTTTAAGATAATTGACCCAACCTTTTTAATAAATAATCAAAATATACAAAGTATTCTGTCACACTTCAATATTTTGGTATCAGAATTTTCTCATCTATTAAAGTGCGAGAAAGATGTTCTTTTTGGCGAAATAAGAAAAATTTTTCAGATTGGAAAGTCGAAAGTATTTTTCTTGAAGATTCTAAAACCTTCTAGGTTCATTAATAATTCAAAATTTATGTTGATTTTTCTTAGTTTGCCTCACGAAATTGCATCAGCAGGGCGACTGTTTTCAAGGCTAAATAATATTAAAACAAACAACAAAAACAGACTGTCATACAAAACAATTAATGCTATGATGTCATATAATGAAATTATTAAGCCTAATAATTGTCAAAATTTTAAACCTCCAGCTAATTTATTTATTTAGCTTATTATAACAGAGCTTTATTACGTCTTTATATTTTTAAATAATAATAATAGGTACTCATCATGTGATGTGATATAGGTAGTAACATAATACATACCTACTCATAACTTATTATGAACTTGCCAAAAACTCCTGTTTCTGGAAAATACCTATACACGAATAGAGGAAGTGATTTTTTGTTTGTTATTTGCTTGTAATAGTATTTAATTAAAATTTATTTTTAAAGAATAACTTGAGTTTTTTTTTCATATGGCACAAAAATGTCACAAATGGCACGTTTTTTGAAGGAGTGTGGCACGAAAAATTTTTTTTTGGCAGCAACGCTGTATGTGGTTATCCGGTTTTGTAGGATAGAGGAGAGTATCTTATAGGCGGTACTCAACAACGTGATACCTCTATAATTGCTGCACGTTGTGACATCTTCTTCTTATGTATGGGGCATATTAAACCTTTTCGCCAGACTTCTGGCATTTCTTCCTGCTCCCATACCTGTACTATAATATCATGAATTGCTTGACGTAAGGCTGGCCCGCCGTGATGGAATCATTCGGCTGGTATGCCATCGGTTCCCGGGGCTTTGTTCTGTTTAAGCCGGCCTATAGCCTTCTCAACCTCTTCTATGCTTGGTGGCGGCAACATAGGGTATTCTTCTTGAAGTAGTGGAGCCTCCACTTCTGCAGTGAGCTGACCATTTAGCAATTCATTAAAGTACACTTCCCATCGCTTATGGTCGTGCGCCTTTAATTGCTGAGTCAATCGGACCTTGTAAGCGAATAATCTGAGGTATTTGTGCAGAATTCTTCTCAGACTAGTGCGTGAGATGTAGGTGTTGAGCTGTTGGGATAGATGGCCAGTTGATGTTCTTGAATTGAGTCTCACACTCACGGCTAAAGCAGCCGCATTCTCGTCTGTGCGCACCGTGCGACGACGGGAACCATGTCAACTAGCATATCAGTCAACTAGCATATCAGTCTCACAAAATTTTTGCACAAACTTGCGTATAGCAGGCGAGGTGGTTGCATCATTTCGGCAGAAACTTCTTTTCAAAAAACGCACTGTTTGGGCTACACTTTGGAAATAAGTCTCAAATATTTTGACTCATTTCGTTCCGCGGAGGTATGAAACTAACTTTTTGTCAAGATTACGAGCGGGATAAACAGCTGTCAGTTTCAAAATCACCTATGATTTAAAAAGGAACCACTAGATGGCACATGGTTTAATTATCTTTGCCTAAAATTGGAGATATATGTATAAATGAATGACCTCTAATTTGAAGTAGATGGCATATTGTCATATCTCAGACAAACAAAAAATATTTTCTGTTTTGGTGATTTGAGTTGGCCACAAAGATCGTGTCATTTATCGCCATTGGATTTCTTTTTGTTGAGCGTCATAGCCCAATATATTATGTCAAAAAGTCATCAAAATTACTACGTCAAAATCATGAACTGCTAGAACTCTCGGGCATGACATTTTAATGTATTGCTGTGAACAGAGCTTTATACTACTACAGCGCCATCTGTTGGAAAATTACGTATCTAATTTCTGGAAGAAACAAAAAGCTCTTTTCCAATGTCAAATGTATTTCCCCTTATTCCAACCATCTAGAACGTTCCAAGACAGGAACTTTCGAGAGCAACTGGTTTGAGTATATAAGGGAGTGTTCACGGTGAGCGAGACACAGTTGATTTTTGATTACGGAAGTGTGCAAAACTCTGCTTATTGGATTGTGTAAAACAAGTGTGATTTTAAATTGAATAAAGTATTTGAGTTGATTATAAATTGAGATTTATTGTTGTGAATTGGAAAGTGTGAATAAAGAAGAAATACGAAAAAGAGTAATAAGTTTTATTTAACGAACCTAGCAAAAATATTACATTGGTGTCAGAAAAGTGGAATAAAACTTATTGTGCAGTGAAGTGTGCAAAAAAAAAAAAAATAATAATGAGCAAGTTGCTGAAAGAGCTCAACTGTAATGAGCTGAAAAGTGAATTGGGCAAGCGAGAACTTTCTAGAGCAGGATCGAAAAATGAGCTTGTTCTGCGTTTGGCCGAATATTTGAAACAACAAAATGAAGACCCGGACATTTTCGTCTTTGAAGCTGACGCTGAGGAAGCAGACGTAAGTAAAAATGTAGATGTTTCAAATATGATTAGTCTTCTGCTTCAACGTCTCGAAGAGCAACGAAATGAACAAAACGAACGTTTTAATGAACAGAAAAACGAACAAAAGAATGTTCTCGAACGTCTCGAAGAGCAACGAAATGAACAAACCGAACGTTTCAATGAGCAGAAAAATGAACAAAAGAATATTCTCGAACGCCTTGAGAAACAGCATAGCGAACAAAAAGACCTTCTCGAAGAGCAGAGAAACATGCTAGAAGGCAAGCTTGTTAACATCGAGAATAATGTATCTGCACTTGATGAACGTGTTTCATTGCTGGAGGATAAAGTCGACAACAAAATGGAGACGTTTTCAAAAGAGTTAGATGAACGTGTTTCATTGCTAGGGAATCAAGTCGACAACAAAATGGAGACGTTTTCAAAAGAGTTAGACCGTGTTCGAAACATAAAGATTCGGGAAAGTTCCGGGGAAACTTTGAGAAAAAAAAGAGATGCAACCTCCAACCTTTGATGGACAAACTTCTTGGTCTATATACAAGAAGCAATTCGAGGCAGCTTCTACAGCAAATGGCTGGGATGAGGCTGACAAGTGCTTAGCTCTAACCCTTGCTCTTAGAGGAGCAGCTGCTGAGTTATTGCTAACCATACCAGCAGATAAGAGCGGCGACTTTAATTACTTGGTTGAGGCTATAGACAAACGCTTTGGTAACAGCCATATGAAAGAAGTCTTCAAAGTACGACTCTATTCCAGAGTTCAGAAGAGGGGCGAAACTCTACAACAGCTACAAGCGGACATTGAAAGGCTTGTTCATCTTGCATATCCAGATGTTGGAGAAGAAATCCGTAACCAGTTTGCAGTTGAGGCATTTGTTCGCGCCATTTCCGACATACATCTTCAAAGGGCCGTGCGAACTGCTGGAAAACGAACGCTTTCTGAAACATTAGCGTTTGCCTTGACAATGGAAGCAGCAGAGCAAGCTTCTCACGGAGTACATCGACTTAGAGAAGCCATCGTCGAAGAATACTCATGCCGAAGAACTGATGTCCAAAGGAATCAACGAAACGGACTTGCAAAGTGCTGGAATTGCAACAAGACTGGACATTTACAGCGTCAATGTCGATTACCACCAAGAAGAGCTTGTCAACATTGTGGACACGGAGTTTCAAACTCAGAACAAGGTAACAAGAATACCAGTGTTACTTCCCGAACAAGTTTACCAACGGAGAAACGAGTAAGAACCAACTTCGAGGGACAGAAGCTGGTTTCTGGTATCGATGGCCCCAGAAACACCATCCAGGTTTCTCAGACCAAACAAAACAATAGAAGTCTGCTTATCGAGGAAACGTCAAATGGCAACAAACGCATGGTCGCCATCAACACTCTGCGAATAAGGGCTGACCCCATTTGTGGATGGAGCAATGAAGAAATAAAATCTGCTCAACAAGAAGACCCCGACATTGAACCTCTTCTCGCATGGAAAGAACATGAAGAAAAACCCACATGGAATGACATTTCCGATAGGAGTCCAGTTTTAAAGGCCTATTGGGCACAATGGGACTCACTTCATGTGCGAGAAGGTGTTCTTCGGCGGAAATGGGAGTCCGCTGATGGTAAATCCTATGTGATGCAGCTTGTGTTACCTCAATCGAAAATCAAAGAGGTTCTTCGAGAGATACATGATGGACCTTCAGGAGGCCATTTGGGAATCAACAAGATGTTAGAAAAAGTGAGACAACGATTCTACTGGTTGCATGCAAGAGACGACGTTAAAAAGTGGTGCCGAAATTGTGAGGCTTGTGCGGCAACCAAAGGACCTGGTAGAAAACTGCAAGGAAAAATGATGCAATATAATGTCGGCTCACCGTTTGAAAGGATTGCTGTTGATGTAGCTGGCCCGTTTCCGGAAACGAATGATGGAAACAAATACAACATTCTGGTGGTAATGGATTACTTCAGCAAATGGCCTGAGGCATACGCTGTCCCGAACCAAGAAGCCAAGACCGTGGCCGACCAGATTGTGTCTAACTGGGTAAGCAGGTTCGGTGTGCCTATGGAGCTCCATTCTGATCAAGGAAGGAACTTTGAGTCGAACATATTCCAAGAGGTGTGCGCGTTACTTGGCATTAAGAAAACGAGAACCACACCACTTCATCCCCAATCTGATGGAATGGTCGAGAGATTCAACAGGACCTAAAAAGAGCACCTCACTAAGGTCGTAGGCGACTACCAAAGAAACTGGGATAGGCACATACCACTATTTTTGATGGCCTATCGAAGTGCAGTACATAGCTCAACAGGACAAACACCATCTGAGATCCTGTTCGGAAAAAGCATACGGCTGCCTAGTGAGATAAGGTTTGGACACCCACCACAAGAGTCTCAGGAGATAGGGGACTACGTGAGTGACCTAAAAGAGAGGCTAATCGACATCCACGAAAGGACCAGGACTAGAATGAGCACTTACAGCGATCGAATGAAGACAAGGTACGACACAAGAGCAAACACGACAGGATTCCAAGTAGGAGATCGTGTATGGCTGTATAATCCACATCGTCAAAAGGAATTGTCGCCAAAGCTTCAACAAAACTGGGAAGGCCCTTATACTGTCGTCACGAAAATCAATGATGTCGTTTACCGAATTCAAAGAGGGTTAAGAGGAAAGTTAAAAGTTGTGCATAGCGATCGACTGCACCGATACAGTGGCGAAGCTGGAGATAGAATTGTTCGGGACGAACAATCTTAAGAAGGGGGCAATGTTGTGAACAGAGCTTTATACTACTACAGCGCCATCTGTTGGAAAATTACGTATCTAATTTCTGGAAGAAACAAAAAGCTCTTTTCCAATGTCAAATGTATTTCCCCTTATTCCAACCATCTAGAACGTTCCAAGACAGGAACTTTCGAGAGCAACTGGTTTGAGTATATAAGGGAGTGTTCACGGTGAGCGAGACACAGTTGATTTTTGATTACGGAAGTGTGCAAAACTCTGCTTATTGGATTGTGTAAAACAAGTGTGATTTTAAATTGAATAAAGTATTTGAGTTGATTATAAATTGAGATTTATTGTTGTGAATTGGAAAGTGTGAATAAAGAAGAAATACGAAAAAGAGTAATAAGTTTTATTTAACGAACCTAGCAAAAATATTACAGTATATTATATTCATAATGGCAGAATTCACAAAATGGGATGACCATTCATGATGTACATACATCCACTTCTACACTATGCACTGCCGTCTCTTGGTTTACATTTTTTACAAAAAAGTTGTTTCCATTGACAAGAATAGATCGCTTTTTATCCTAAGATTCTAGAGAACTTTTTTTCATTAACATAAAACGTCCCAGCTTTTCTCTATAAAGCATAATCTCAATGCATTATTGAGAGACCTTTAGCTCTCATAAAATTTAAATGAACCATAATTTTGGTTACATCATACATACATACATACATCTTCCAACCTAAAAAAAAAAAAAAAAACGACACTCCGATGTTCCAAACCAATTTACTCAAAAAATCATTCATACAATTTGCCAAGTCTTCCTCTTCCTTAGTGCAAGCAATCTTCTTATCGTTTCTGTTACAGGTTCTTCCCAAGTCAAACAAAAACAAAAGAAAATAAAGCCCAAGACCAACCTGGAAAAAGATGCTTACTTAAAAATTAATTTTCCCATATTAATAGTCTCATTGGTCTTCGCCAAACCTCTATCGCTCAAACACAACACCTTAAGCCCATGTCGCTGCCATTCATAACATCTTTGCAAATTGCCATGGTCTTCGTCGTGCACCGACGCCACCACCGCAGCCGCCGTCATCAGGAAGTTATCTTAGCCTATTCGTGGTCGTTGTCCTACTCGTAAAGTCTTCGACTTCATCGTAGTGTTAGTTATCGTCATCACCAGAGACCCCCCACTCAGTGTGGTAATATAGCATCTCAACTGATTCATTTGAATAGAACATGGTATGAAGCATTTTGACAACTTGGACTTGCACCATACGCACGTATAGTCCTGGTAGACACCCCGACCACCCGTCACCACGAAAAGAGCTTTTCCTAACACACGATGGTTCCCAGCTGCACACTCGATCAGATGGAATCATCTTGGCGAAAATGTAAATAAAATATACACTAGCGCACCTCCATGAACGATCCTCTCTTTGATACGCTTCTTCATAGTCATCTCATCACAGACACACAAAGCGACAGACCCCCACCGTGTCCATGAAATACTAGAAGTTTGCTTAATGTGTAAGACCAAGTAAATATTGCGATTGCTTCTATCGACAAAAGTGTAAGAAATCTTCTTTTTTGCTTCACGACTCTGAACCGATCGTTGATCATTGTCGTCATCATTGGCACCACGATATGGATGTTGGTGTTGGCTTCTCGTAAGCACAAACGATATGGTCATCCATGGGAACTGTGCAAAAGAAAGTCTTTCACCATTTGGCTCTCATATAGGAGATTGGCTTACAACTCAGCTTACAGCCGACAAAGAAGATACCACGAATAAAAAACCCAAGAAGACTGCACCATCAAGCAGTCAGTTGTTGGAAACTTTTGAAAGACACACACAGAGTTTAAGTACGATTGCAGTACGAGTTTGGGATCAACTTGCAGGTTAATAGATATACAATCCATCGGCTGTTCAGACGACTGAAAGGTGAATCTGGATAAGGGTAAGTCGCGCTGCTGTGGCTCTGTAGTTTCAACTACTGTTGATACGAGTATACTTGCATTTCTACATACATATCCCGACATGCAGTTGTTAAAGTAGGTAAATCATCTTCTTCAAGTTGTTTGCTCTTCACGTATATTGTCGTTTAGTGGTTTGGAGTTTTGTTTTTTTTTTTTTTCTCTCAAAAGTAGACTTGGTGCCATAGAAATAAGTAGCTCATTAAGTTCTTTGCGGGTTCTATCTAACAGAGTAATACGCCTTGATTGGGTACAAGAAAGTTTCATTTGCGTTTTATTAGTTTTTCCTTTTTTTATCTTCATGAAACTTGTTTTATGAATGAGAATATTGGTAGAGGTAGTGCACATGAATTGAAAAGAACGTTTTATGTTACAACTTTAAATTTGTTTTAAAAATTAGGATTCAGTTAAACACCTTGATGTTTGAGTTGTTCGGAAGGTTTGGTATCAATAATCTTTAAACATACAACAATCAAACCAAAATAGGGATTGGCTAACAATACAACTCAGCAATACAACTAACTCTATAGAACTGGATGCATTTTGTTTCGAAGTTTCGAGTTTATTTAGCTATCCTCGCTTCACATCATACGAGTAGTATAAACACAAACTTTTCCATAGCCCGACAAAAATACATCCAATGCAGCAGGAAATTAATCTTACAATATCGGATGACAGTTCAATTTGAAGTCTGTGATTGCAAGGGATGTTAAATATGAGCCACATTGGTAGTTCATAATATGAAAATCTTAAGCAGACTTTCGGATTGCAGATATAGAAAAAACTAAAGACGTATTCGAATAGTGCTATCAATTAGCTCATAGGATGCCTAGGACATCGGCGCTGATGCGCTTGATTCTAGGTGCAACTACCACTTGGAGCAAAAATATTTCAATTAAAAATAAACATACTCAGCTACATACATTGAAAAATATGTCTTATTATTGGCTCTTAATTCAAGTTTCTTGGATCTGAAAATGAAGACTTAAAGTTCCATTTTTAGTTAAAGATACCTCTATTTCATATGAGTCTCAATAAATTAGAAAGATAGTTTTCAACATTCAAAAGGCAAAGTAAAACAAACTTGTTTTTATACGATTTGAGTAAATCAACAAAGTTCTAACCGACCGCAGGTTTCATAAAGCGAAAAGTCGTAGCCTTCATTTAATAATCCATTTATCGAGGTATATTCAACCAAAAACGAGAAGTTCGCTAGTAAAAATGGAACGTAATCTCTTTTGATTAAAGGTACTCAGAAGTAATTGTTGGCAAAAACCGTTTAAGCTACTTTCAAGACATATCTACTAATTAACCCAAAAATTTGACATTTTTTTCGAAAAACGTCAAAACTCTATTACAGTTATTTAAATTTGATAGAAAAAAACGAAAAGATGTTTCATTAAAATATCATGAAATTGTAGATATGAAGTTAAATGAAAATCTTAAAGCAGGTGACACACATCTAGTAGGTATATAAACCATAGCATGAATAATATAGCATTTTCTTGCTAGGTGACAAACTGCAGAACGTAGTATAGTTTGAGAGCTTGTCGTCATATTCATATTCCTATCCTCTGCTAGCTCAGAACACATTTTTTTATAAGGACGTCGATAATTTCCCTCCTTGAAAATATTTAAAAATCATAATAAACATGAATATGACAATGAGTTTAAGTAAAACTACTATCCACTTTATAAAATGGCTTTGTTTCCCCTAAAGAGAAGATTATATGTATATACCACACAAAAAACCTTAAAATAGATACTAGACGTGTTTTGCTTGCAAGTCCATATAAAATTGTAGAAGAACACGACATCGGGACTTAGGAACTACTTCCAAATAATTGGAAGCAGTGTGCACGTTATGGCATTTGTCAGCTGTATTGACGACTAGCATCAACCAGCAACCAGCATCCAAAAACGTCACTTTTGACTTCTCTGAACATTTATATGTACTCGTAGATATAATATAGATAATATTATTTTGGCATTACCGTTTTTATCATGTCTTAGGTTAAGTCTCGAAAATTATCTGGACTTAGCTAAGTCCGTATAGACTTAAGTAGTTGTTTTATTTACATGTAAAGCGCTTAGTCCCGATGTCATTTTTGTTCTACAATTTCTTAGGCCCCAGTTATTTATAGCTATCATTGAAATGCATCATTGAAAATTTTCATTTGCATTTTTAAGGCGATTAAACAAACTGCAATGGCTATACATAATTGGTATCAAAATGAAGCTAATGGGTAGTAGAATTTTTTTACTCTAAAAAATGCAAAATTCTGATTTATACTTTCTTTTAAATCCACTTTTATTATTTCACTGATAGATATCAGTTTCAATGAACAGCTGATTTTCGTTTCTTTAATATGGAACATAATCGTTCCACTGAATGTGTTCGATTCTCTTTCCATTTTCAAATGTCAGTTTTCCTTTCAATGATCAACTCTAACCTCAAATGCATAGAATTGGTTGTAATTAGCCACTGACAGGATCTTTTACTGAAAGCAATTTTTCAATGATTGCTGTAACTGGCTTGTAATACAAGCACAAAAACACGGCGTGTAAATTGATTCATTATCTTGTGACAAAATTACTGGCAGTGTCAGTAATGTAAAAACGGAATTTTGGATTACAATTTTTCATTTGAAAAAATACTTATTCTGTAAATTGCGGGGGGACCAAACTTTGGACTAGTGAAGGCAAGTATAAAAAAATAACTACCAACGACCACACCCTCAAGCATGCCAACATATAAATTTTTTTGAACACCAAATAAACACCTACGTTTCAACATCCGAAACTCCATCTTCACTAAAATATTCTTTTCCATTATTAACTTATTTTTCTTCACTAACTATTTGCTGTTGTTTTCCATGTTAAATATTGCAATGCAGCGTATTCACTCACCAATAAAACAAGGCTTATAGAAGAAAGCTCATTGAAATAGATTGAAAAAAGTAAAGGACGGATTCCTGAGGGACTCCACTAAACTTTAATAGAAAATTGGACAGAATTAGACAGAATAAAGATATTTTTTTAAGGTCGATAGCTTTCCAAATATCATACATATGTAAACACTTATTAAAAATGCCGTTATAAAACTATTTTTCCGGAAATGTGTTGGTATTAAAACATTTTCCTGATAAAGAAAAACATTTATTTGTTTTTGAATGATCTTTTCAAATACTTTTTATAGAAATGGTTATACATATGGATATCGGACTGAAATCATCACATCTCAAGGTCTTAGGCACGGTATACTTTTTGTCCTTTCCCATTAGATATAAAACTCGTATTTCTTATATCTATTCTTTTTATATAAGAAAATAAGGTTATAATCAATCTTATATCCGTCATCGACTGTATTCATATAACAAAAAATGACATTTCAGGATTTTGATGTTTAAAGTACAGTAGACGCTCGTTAACTTGAACACGGACGAAACCAGGAGTGTTCAAGCTATAGGATTGTGCAAGTTACTGGATCAAGTTAAAAAATTGTTGTTTTTATTTAATAATGATTCATTTTAATGATTTTAAAACATAAATAATGATATTATTAATAAATAATTTTAATTGAAACGTTTTTCGATTCCTAAATACGCACGTGTTCAAATGACATTAAGAAATTCACCGATTATGAAGAATAAAACCTAATACGGAAATACTAAGGAAATTTCCTGGGATTCCCCTTTACAAAAACCGTTTGCATTCTGTACCAACATCCCAGGTACCTTGCATAAATTCAAAAATTTAAGAAATTCAATATTAAATTTTGTTCAAGTTACAGAGTTCGCATAAATTTTACTTGTTCAACTTATAGAGTACTTAGGGGAAAAATTCAAGATATTGAGTCTTAAAAATAGTCCGTTCAAGGTATAGAATGCGTAAAGGGAAAAAATATTTGTTCAAGTTATTGGAATGTTCAAGTTATCGTATGTTCAAGTTAACGAGTCTACTGTATAACCATGTGTACGTGCCTCTAGTTATGATTCCTTTTTTTCAAATCCAGAATCGATTATCTCTTCTTTTCAGAAGACAAACTTACATCTAGTGCCAAACGAACGATTTCAGAACCATTTAGCGTGATTCTGTAAGCTTCAAAAAACAAGTAAAAACGCTTTTGATACATACTTTTCTTTAAAGCCTTAAAGTTGGTATACGTGGCATGAATGAAGAAAGTGGGTTTACATAGGTGCGTTCTACAAAATAAGGTTTGTTTGTTTTCAAATCTTCTGATTGCGAGAAGATTTTAAAGAGATTTATTTTGAATCTTCATTTGAGGTGATTTATATTTGTATGGTAAATCTACGAGATTTAAAGGAGATTTATGGTAAATCCACTTAAATCCCGGATTTACCTTCGGTGAAAACGCAGTATAATAAACAAAATATATTTTTGTTTACTTTCTCATCAAAGTGCGAGACCACTTTTTAAAATCTTTATTTTCTTTCAAAAATTGTACATAGCTGTAAATAATAAATGTAGTACATTTATATATGTATTTATTTATAGATCTGTCAAAATGTACAACAAATTTCATGTTTTGACGTTTTATTATAATTATTATGCTGATCTATTTTTATTTTCTTTTTTCGTTACCCTTTTTTAAAATTCAGCTGCAATATCTTCTTGGTCTGGTACCTTTATTACGTAAATAAAATACAAAGTTTATTTGGGATATTTTTGAATTTTCTTTTCAAAGTTCGTTATCATAATATTAGATTTTTATTAGCTTGTTTTTGAAGTATCATACGATCTCGAGCATGTCCAATGTCCAATTCGTATGCAAGTTTGTCTATCAACTTAATGTAAAATATAAAAATGTGCCAAATCAACAGACAATATTCAAACCATATTAAAGCGTGGGTATTCAACTCACTCACAGCTATAGTTAAATCAATCAGCCCGCATCTAGTAGAGACTATTACTCGATTCCCACACAATATTGAGCGTCCGCTAGTCGGACCAAATTAGCATAAAGTATACACTTATCATAAACTAAATGCATAAAAAACGTATCATTCAAACATATGATTATTATCAGCTAAAAACTTAATGGAAAAAGCTACGCAACTACGAAGTGCAATCCTTTAAAAACTCACACACATCCATGTCCCCACCCTATCTATGCCATCAGCTCTGTAGCCGTAATGAATGAAAAGTCGAAGCCGAGCGTTATTTCTTCTTGACGGTTTTCTACTTCAAAGATTTTCTTGTGTTTTTTGTTTTTGTTTTTAGGTTTAGCTAACGTAAACACCTATCACCGCCCGGTGCTGGTCTAGGTGAAAGTAGAACGTCAGTTTCTCGTTCTGGAAGAGTTTTCGTTGCCCATAAGTAGGAAGGCAAAGTCACACGCACCTGCCCGAAGCCAACGACGACCGACCAGACTCCTAGCCGCTCAAAGGCTGTTATTATGACCGTCTGGAATCCTAGACTCTTTACGCACGCAGATAGGCTGCACAGATTAGATGGAGGCGATACAACGCAACGCTCACTCGAGCGGGCCGATATTAAGTAATTAAATTTGCTTTAGTGTCTAATTATCTCAACGAGAAATGGTATGGTAATCTGGAGCACTCATTCATTGAAGACGATGACACGGTGTTGACAATGTCTTCTTCTGCGTTACATCATGTGCGTGTATCTCTGTCTGGCCGTTTGCTCCACTTCGAAAATTGTGTTGAAGATGCAAATTTGCATGTTTACGACTCTGTTTGTTTGGATTTGTAACTTTAAGGCGTGCAGCGTGTTCTGAATCTCCTGCTGCTGATGATGCGGGGATTTCACTTGGAAATCTTCAGTTTTTTTTTCTTCTGACTCATCCGATATTCTGATCAGACAGAGAGTCTGCTTTCCACAATATTCTTTTTTTTGCTGCCAGATAGATTTATAGATTGTTGTGGGTTTCAAAGGAGTTACGACAATTTGTATGTGTGCCAAAAGAAGCTTTCTTTATGAATCAATAAATATATAAGTTACTACAATGTACAGTTTTATTTTGACATGTATTTAAGTTTTTTTTTTAATTTATAATGGAATTACATATGTAAATATACGTATGCACAAGGTGGAGCAAAATTAATCACCCTATCGGAAGATGTTATAATTTTTGCAAATGGCGTCGTACGTCAATCATATTTGACATTTGTGAACTAGACAGCTGCAAGATCCTGGAATAATTGTGTCAATTTTTTTGACCAATGATCGGTCGAATTTCGAAGTCTATATCCTAATCTTGTGGCACAAACAGGTCAATTATTCCAACGCTTAGCTACTCAACTTGAACGGACTGGAACCACAGGAGACCACATAGGGCTTGGCAGCCACCGGACTGGTCGTTCGGCCGAGAATATCTCGGCTGTGGCTGTCACGATATGCGAGCCACGCAATTGGACATCACCAGACCGACCCTACACCAAATTTTAGTAAAAGAATTACACTTGTTCCCGTACAGAGTGCAAACAGTGCATCAGGTAATGCCTGCTGACCGTCCGTCGCATGTGAATCACTGTCAAGCCATCCTGGATCTCAACAACGAAGACGACGATTTTGTGTCAAAAATCATCATGAACGACGTGGCGCGTTTTCACTTAAGCGGTTACGTCAATAAGCTAAATGTTCGTTTCTGGGGCGTGTGATGCACCAAAATCAAGAGCCATTACATCCACTCAAAGCCACTGTGTGTTGCGGCGGTGTTCACGTGGGAGGAGTGATTGAGCCGTATTTTTTTAGAGACGCCATCGGCAATATGCTCACTGTTACTGGCAAACACTACAGGACAATGATATACGACTTCCTACTACCGAAATTGGATGAGCGTGGCTTGGTGAACATGTCTTTTCAACAAGACGGTGCATTAGAACTCACAGCACCAACCACAATGGATATTGTGAAAGAAGTGTTTCCTCATCGCGTAAACTTCCGTTTTGGCAATTTGGCATGGCTAGCAAGATCGTCTGATTTAACCATCCCAGACTTCTTGTTTTGGCACTACTTGAAGTTGTTCTCAAAGTCCAAGATTAACAATCTTACCTAAACATTTGCGCCCCCATTCGCGTTTGTGTAAAATAAAATAACTCATTTTCACATTACCCAATATTTAGAGAAGTAAGAAGGAAATTACTCACATACTTATTCGAATCCAAATCCATGAAAGGTGGGTGCATGAGACATGGTGACTCTCCATTTAAAAGATCCCTTCTCTGCTTATCGACCACAACTCGGCACAACAGGGTTAGCAGTATAAGGATTTTATAGATATTCGTCTTAAGGGTGGGAATTATTCAATCCACTCGTTTTGCCAAACCGAGGTGGAAACGGTTTTCAAGATAAATTTTTTGTCAAATGTCAACTAAGTTGTCTTTCATGGAGTTAATGTTTACTGCTATGTCCGAATTCATCGCAATAATGATGTTTAATGTCATCATGTACGGCTTTGAAGTTTATATGAAAAGATGCTGAGTTTCAACTTGAAATTCGTTGGTCATTTACATACGTGGACATTTAGCAAAGATATTCTACGATGTTTTTGGAGGACAAAGCATTTTGCAAATGGGGATTATGAGCTGATGGGCCAGAATTCGCGGATGCTTCCTTCAAAGCAAAGATCTTATGTATCAACTCTACCAAAATATTTTTTTTCATCTGCCCCTTGGGATAATGGTTAGTGCATGAATGAATGAATATTGAGAAGGTATTGGCACGGCAACCTTTAGATCTGTTGTGTCCCCTTCCAGGGCTAGATAAGTTGCTTACCCTACAGCTCTTCCTCCAAAATTATCCCTTTAATGAGTTTGATTATTTGGATTACCTTCAGAGAGGATAAATCACTCTCTTCTACCTGGTAGCTACCGAGATACTTGTTTCTTTGACGAATTATCGCTTCGCATCCGCCTAATATGTGTTCCGGCGTTTCGTCATAAGTATTGCAGAATCTGCACGTGGGGCTGTTTATCAGGCCAAGAATACTCAAGTGTATTCTTAGTTTACAGTGACCCGTGAAGAGTCCCCTAATACTATTCCTAGATTGTTCTTACTTAAGCTGATCCATTGCATAAAATCCTCTTGGTTAAAAATTCCAAGAAGTAGTTTGACCTGACTCAGTTTTGGGAGTTCTTTCCAGTTTTTGGATCTTTTAGCCTTCTCCATTATTTTGATTTCGTTTTCAATCCTGTTTTCTTCTATTCCGAAGTAGGGCTCCGGTCCCATTAAAGAAGTCCTTGCACATATTTCTACTAGGGAGTCTGCCTCCTCATTTCCCTGGACACCTACATGTCCAGGTACTCAATGTAGTGAGACATTATTGTTCTTGTCAAGTTTGTTAAGCCTGTCTGCTTAACAAACCACACCAACTTAGACGTGATGGCGTAAGAGTTTAGTACTTTGAGTGTGGCTTGGCTCCCACACTGTAAGGGCGTTGACTTCCACCTGCAAAATGCTGGTGGATTATCCCATTAGTATATGGAAATTTTGGTTCTAGGCCCGAAAATTCCCTCACCAGTCCTTTCTGTCGTACTCGAACTATCCATGTACCACTTAATGGCATTGGCTATGAGTGTGTAGTTTTCTGTTTCGCCTATCCACTCTTTTTTGCAACATAGCTTCGTTTTAAAATTGTTTGCAAAGTTATGTTTTGCAGTCATTGCATCTCTAGGATGTCTTGCTGGAGGTCTGAGTTTACTTCTCAGGCGTTGTCGCATAAAATTAAAAAAAATGTTTTTTTCAGCGGTAGAAACTACCTTTTTCGAGGAAGTGAAAAATCCTCATAGAATATATCTTGTCTTGATAAATACTTTCTATTTTAGCCGTTCGGATTCGGTAGAAAGTTGTCGGTCCTTTTTATATTTGCTGACAAAACGTACACAAGAATGGTTAAGATTTGAAAGTCAATAGGTTTTCTACAAGCCGCGGGCTTCAAATTATTATTTTTTTATTGAAGAACTCTGCTAGTTCTTTTATAAAGGGTTTTTCAACAGGGACGCTACAAAAGTAGAGCGACAGGGACAGCAAACGACGCCATATTTCTTGCCGCTCTTTTGACATTTCTCTTCAGTAAGGTTTGCCATTTCATGATAGAAAGATATACGAGCCAACAACGAGTCGAAATTATTAAAATTTACTACCGAAATTCGGAGTCAGTGGCCTCAACGTTAAGAGTGCTACGTCCAATTTATGGTCGTCATAATCGTCCTAGCAGATCAACAATTGAGCGTCTAGTGGAAAAATTTGAATCCACAGGCACTGTACAAAATTTTTCCGTGCCAGTGAGACAAAGAAGTGCCCGTGGTGTGGAGAATATTGCTGCCGCTGAGGCTTCAGTTGCAGAAGGCCCAAATGT
Source organism: Philhelius festivus (assembly GCA_963931855.1). Lineage (NCBI taxonomy): Eukaryota > Metazoa > Arthropoda > Insecta > Diptera > Syrphidae > Philhelius > Philhelius festivus. Next base: position 34,797,954 of record OZ007554.1, on the reverse strand, counting down.
GTCTCTCATACGTCGTTCTCAAGCGTTGGGCATCTCTGTGACATCGTTGTGGCGAATTGAAAACCGTCAAAAATTTGGTTCAGCGTCTGGACTTCTGAAAGCATGCCCGTGGTGTCCATGCAAATGAAATCGGGTTCCATACATAATGGCATCGAACGTACTTTCACAGGAATAAAGAATTTCATTGATATCCCAAACCGTTTTTGTTTTATTTAAAAAAAAAATTGTAACGCTCTTATTGAAAAACCCGATAGCTTGTAGAGAGGAATAGTGCAATTTGACGTAAGAAATAAATCGATTCCTCCAGGGTTAGACCGAAGAAAAAATGTGCTTTAGTTTTTGCAAATGGCTTTAAATGTCATTGGTGCTTTGAGATCTATGTTTAAGTCAGTTAAAGATTTAGTTGAAACAAGCAATGTAGCGAGCGATACACACCTGAAGAACGTGGACGTGAACTTGACCAATTTTCAGGCTGTTGTTTTGCTGTTGAAAATTTCGTCATCATGCACCGTAATAGCAAAGAATAAAGCAGTTGGCTGAGCCCTTCGTGAAATCTGAGAGTAAGAAGTGGGTGGTCTCCTATTGCTCGTTTGACTTAGAAGTTCGCTTGTGCGACCGAGGACGTCAGAGAAAATCCACAAACATCAACGAGACGAAGATGTACACAGTTAGGCATCAAAAAACGTACGTTGATAGAATTTGAGGTTAAAACCAAGATGTGATGTTCCTTCAGAAAGTGAAAGCCGTTCTCGAATTTTTGCTTGCTTAAGTAGTATGTTAACAAAAATATTTGCGTTTCTGGGGCACAGAAAACAAAAATGAAATGCGAGAAGAGTCATTGTATTCTCTCAAAGTGATTGTTTGCTATGGCATTTGCAGTGAGAAATTGATTGGTCCTTATTCTTTAGAGGACGCTGATTGAACCACCGTAACCGTAATGAGTTTTTCTCCACAAACTTCCAAATTAAGTCTCGAGCATTGGGATCTTTCATTTTGGAAATTTGAACTATCCCCTAGATCTAACGGAGGCAGACTGCTTATTTTGGGCTTTCTGAAATCTCATGTTTCCAACAGTAAACTGCAAACCTTGCAAGTACTGAAAGTTAAAGAAAAAATCCCCAAATTTGGAACCAGATGATTTGTGAACTACAATTTAAACTCTCGTAAAATGTTTCTAAAGTCCTCGTCCCATTGTAAAAAAAAAAAAAATACAAAATTTAGCTGAGAACAAGTCAAAATCCATTTACTTCATGAGTTGTATTTGTAGCAAAGTTTGTTTTATTTATGGTTATATCCAAAACTATTAAATTGATCGCAATCTTGATGTTTACTTTCGATAAACGGAAATTGCCTAACATGTCACTCAACTGAAAGTGAAAAAACCCCTTCTTGTCAGTGATCATATTATGATTGCCAACAAAATTTCAACACCATAAATTCCTAAGCGCTCGCATATTACACTTTCACTTTACCATAATAACAATAATTCCATCACAAATTTTGCGGGACACAAACACACGAAAAAGAAGCGAACCACACACCAATCTTGTATCTATCATAGTTTAACCACAAACAATATGTGTGCATTCGCTATACGACTTGTCCAAGAGTTTAGTTGGATCACATTTTGCTTATAAAAATTAATATTTGTCTTTAGTTATGGTGTTGTTGCTGTTTGTTCTTCCATTTTGTTTGCTTTGTGTTATTTCGCAACACTGCCCTGATGGCTGAAAATCAAATTATATACTATCCGCATTTGTTCCATCCATCCATCCATCTACCATCGTGACATACGCCACATGTGGTCTCGCTTCGCCATGCCGGAATATCATATGTTCTCCAACTTGGTTCCCATATAGCCAAGAAAGGCTTAAAAGGCAATTATTCGTGATTTCATTTGTATATACGGATGGATACCATATCTTACCATCGTGCGCACCTTTCTTTGAAAGACGAATCCACACCGACCAGCGACCATGGTGATGGGGATGGCGACGGTGACGGTGACAGCAACGACGACGACGACGACGCTGCGATGTGTCCATGAGAGAAGAAAGAAAATTAAATCTTGCTTTCTTCTTTAAGACTGGTGCTTTCTTCAACACCATGACTCTGGGCATAAAGGAGCCCCTTTTTTCCCGCGTCCCAAGTAGAGTTATTGCCCCGAAGTACTGATACTGGTACTAAGTTAGACCGGCAGACAGTGACAATCAGTCTCTCTCTCATTTCTCATGGTTCAGCGAAGACTACCACCATTACCACTACCATAAACCAATATAGCAAATAGTGGCAGTTGCATTACCGCTGTGCGCTGTCTCAACAAATTCGAATTTCAAGTTTTCAGTTGCGAGATGACTGCGCGCCTTACCGTCGTCGTTATATCAAACACTCTTCGCGCTCATGTCTGTCGTGCGTCGTCACGCCGAATAACAGCAGCAAATTCTGCAGCAGCAACAGCAAGAAAAGCAGAGTAGCAGCAACAAACAGCTGGTGATCGAGAAGAAGGCCACTACTGACCTACTAAGATTTGTCTCAACCACACACTATTCCGGGCCTCACTTTTTCTTGTTTGTCACAGTCAAATGTGCGACGTTCGTTGGTGATGACGGGACGAATAATAATAAGAAAAAGTTTTTCTTACACTTTTTACGATCGGAGATCTGCTTCAACTTCTTCGCGTTTACTTTGACTCTATTAAGGTGTTGAATTATTTAGATTGATTTACATCTTTTGATTTTTTTTTTGGTAAAAAAAAAAACAAACCTTACCTATATATATTGATTTCGAAAGTAAAAATCGCAAAAAAAAATGTGTTCATGGCGATGTTCTCGATGCATTTCTTAAAAAAAAATTCACGTGTGAAAGTTAAGTGTACATGAGAAAAATTGTTGAAATTTAAAAGTGAAAAATTAGTTGAATGGAAAAAGTGTTTATAATCATTATTCTTGAATGGTTTAGGAAAATATTAGCTCAAAGCAGGGAATACATACAAATGCGGCATGTAAATATGGACATAGGAATTAAATTTGCTAACAAATTTGGGGTAAGTTAACAAAGTGAGACTTTATGTGGAAGTTAAATAGAAAAATGAACAATAACTTCTCTATTGACTTTTTTCATAAACAACAAAATAAAAGAGTTGAGGTGCAAGCATTTTTCTTAGAGCTGCATATATAGGTGTACAAAAATATATGTCTTTAGTTTTGAGATTTTATTTGTTTATTTTTTAAAGACAAATGACTTATTTTAAATAGGAAAATGAAGGCTTAAAATAATACCAATATATTTAATATTTATTTAATATGTTAAACAAAAGAGCTGAGGTTCAAACTTTTTTGAGCTAGTGTAGAGACTTTATTTTATAGATGAAGATAATATGCCTGCAAGTGAAGGTAAATTGGAGTTAATATACTTAAGAGTTAGGGTAGCGTTTTTTGGAAATATATTTAGCCTTATAAGATGGGAAATATGTAAAAGACAATCGTTTCCGATTTATTGTAATTTAACTTAAGCAAAATGTATTAATTATGTTTTTTTAGTAAGAATCGATTTGTGCAGAAGCATACAATTATGAGAATTTGTGTAGGTACGAGTATGTTCATCACTCATTTTTCGATTTCAATTTAAAATTTTAGAGTTAAAGAGTCATAAATCCCATTATATGGTCAAATGCCACACGATGCTTGTTTTCAGGCAAGAAATCTAGTTTCTTAAAATGCACGACTGGGTAAAGCGAATTTGTCATGGCTATGGCATTGAAGAAACATTGTAAGGTTTAATAATTGAATGATATTATGTATGAGAAAATGCGAAAGAATATCAAAAATTCTATTTGATTTTTTTTTTTAATTCGTTTCTCTAAAAAAAAATATTTCTAGAATTTTATGCCTGGACATTTTTTTTTATAATTAACGCACACTCGAAGGTTTTTTCATACCTTTAATAGTCTGTTAAAATAACGGTAAAAAAGGGTGAGGCAAGAAACATTATGATGATGTTCGAGCGACGTAAATGAGTCAATGATGTTATTGTCAACAATCATTTTAAAAGCTCTTGTTTTGAATACTGTCGAAGAGATTTAAGTAAGTTACTGGAGCAAAAGCCATGTCAGCTTTCTAAAAAAAAATCAAAATTTTATATTTTGGCAATAAGTTTTATACCGTGAATTATTTTTATTCGATAATAACTTACAGCTACGAAGTTCTATCTAAATGATTAAAGGGTTTTCACATCGAGTAATAATCGATGTTTCGAGCGAAAAGTTCAAAATCTTATCAAAATCTACGATGTTTCTAATATATTTTCAGATTTTATCATCTATGTAGGTCATAACAATATCTTATCGAAATATACTCGGAAAAGTATCTGCTATTGCGAAAAACAAAAATATTTCATCAATCATTTTTCTCTTTCGTATAATAGTTTAGTCATACAAATACCAGTTAGATAGAATTTAGAATACAGCCCATTACGGGAACTTTTGTTTCTCTTAAACACCGCCGTAACGTCTCCTTGTTTTTCATTGTTTAATCTCTTTTTCTATCAACAATGTTCAATTATTAAATAGGCAGTTGCATTACCCCCTCAAGCTATTCCACTCTAATACTCATCTAGCTGTGAATGCTCATTAGTTTACCCTTGAGCCTTGTAATAATAGAATTTGGAATACTTTCCACTTCTCGATTTGTTCCCTTCATTGTGATACACAAGCTTCCAAGACCAATGTGCATCAACACCTCCTATTAAATCCTCTCCTAAGGCTAGTGCGTGAAATATTGAGCTGTTCAGATCGATGGTGAGTTGATGTTCGTGAATTGATTCTCACTCTCTCGGCTACAGCTACCAAATTCTCATTAGTCGCATCGTACGATGGCGACGACCATGAGTGTTGTTCACTAGCATACCAATATTTCAAATTTGTTGCACAAACTTGCATACAGCAATCACTTTGGGTGCTTCATTTCGGTTCCAAAAGTGGTCAAATTTTCAATAACTCATCCCCATAAATCCAGCTGAATTTGAGCTATGTTATGATCATCTTAAGGGTATCGGTAGCTTGTGGTTTATTTGGATAGACCTGCAGCTTCAATAAATCCCACAAAAAAAAGATAAAAGTTTGCTGTGTGGCACTTAGCGCTATTCCACTGGAACCACAACTAGTTGAGGTCCATATGGTTTAATTTGGGCTACAAGAAATAGGTTATTATCGTTCTATAGCGCTCATCATTGATGGTGACCACCAAAAACATTTTTGATAAAATGGTAACATGGCGATGAATCAACTGTCTCACCTTCTGGTCTACACTTTTACGGACAGTGGCAATGTTCTCGGCCGATATTCCATTCCTTTGACGTACTCAAATTTGGCCGCCAAACGATGAAGATTCCACTGTGAAGTGCCACTATCGTAATTTGCCATCAACAATAATAAAAAATAGATTTGGCAGATTTCATTAAAACAACATGGCCGCCACAGACCTCTAAAATTTACCCGCACCAATTGAAAAACTCTTTATATGATCATTCCACACAACGTGGTAAGTTCTACACATACCAAAAATTGAAAGTTTTTTGGTTTCCTCAATGCAATTAATAGGTGTATAAACCGCTTTAAAGACTAAGGTAGCTATGACATTTTGGAAGCATTAAATTCCACATGATATACAGTTGCGGTCAAAATAATAGTAGTGTAAATAAAATTATTGGTAAGTCCCTGAATTTTTATGTTTTTGTGGAGGAATATTCTGTGGTCAGACGAGCGCAAGATTGTGTTATATGGTGAAAAGGGATCTCGTCAATATGTACGAAGGCCTCCACACACAGAATATAATCCACGCTTCACAGCCAAGACAAAAAAAAACATGTTGGTCCCATATACCGGATTGAAGGCATTATGGATCAGCATCTATATGTAAAGATCATGGTGGAAGTTATGTTCCTATATGCTGAAGATGAAATGCCACTGAAATGGATCTTTCAACAAGATAACGACCCAAAGCATACAAATAAACTTTCAAAGCAGTGGTTCCAAGAAAAGAGGGTTAATGTTTTGGAGTGACCTGAGCAGTCCCCAGATCTCAAACCATATAGAAAATCTTTGGTACGAGTACGATGTCAAGAAGTATAATGTTGCTAGTTGTAAGCCAACTACTAATAAAGACCTTTGGGAAGCTATACAGCAGTCTTGTGCTGCTGTTATTTCTAACAAGCGACATGCGTCTAAATATAAATTTAAGGTTCAAATACTCGTAGGTAGTACCCCTTGGCATAATGGTTAGTGCATTGGACTATCATGCGGAAGGTCTCGAGTTCGATTCTCAGCCGCTGCAAGAAACTTTTGTTTTGGGGTGTACTGCCTCTTGCGAGGAATTGACAAATCCTCCAAGAGTATCTCTTGTTATGGAATGTGCTGCTCATTAGCCATTCGGAATCGGCAGAAAATTGTAGGTCCCCTCTGTTGGTAACACGCACACAGGAATGGTTGAGAGTTGTAAGTCACTAGGTCATGGTTCACTTCGAGCTGTTGCACCACCAAATTTATTTAATTTATTTAATTTTTGAATTTATTCAAACACTCTACCATTACTGAGGGTAGAAATTTTCTATTAACTTTCGCTTTTGTAATATTTAAAGGTGGATTTTGAATGCGCTATTATTTTTTTGATCGCTATTTCTCTATATGAGATTGGATTTGATATGTTAAAAATTATTTGTACGTAAGAAGATGTGGTGTTTTCAAAAGGACTCTAACCACTTCATAATAGTATCTCGTTTTAAAACTCGACCCATAATAAAAACGGTTCACTTAGTGAGCACTAAAGAACTACCTGTTTCATTTGTTTTGATTGTTGCTGAAAATACATCTTTCAACGTTTAAGTATGGTTATCTCAGTTCATATTTGGCTCACGGCAGCGCACAAACATATTTTTAAAAATAGCACACACTCGGAATCTATATTTATAATATTATATTTAATTTTGTGTGCATTTACAAAGTGAGTTAGAGGATAAAACGATTGAAAATTCGAGTTGTCTTCAAATTGAAAGCTATTTTTGAGGTGAAGTTTCTTTGTAAAAAGAACACCAGCTTATGGTTCATATACATTTTTCTGACACATTGTAATTATTGTGAAAAAACTAAATTGTTAAATTTAAAAATAAACGCGTTTTACCGTGTCACAAAATGTATAATGGATCTTACTTTTGTAGTACTGAGTGTGCTCCTTTTTGTATCATATTCGTTTTATAATACCCTTGATTAAATTATTAACTTTAAAAAAAATTCCATTAAAAACAAATGACGTTTTTCTTTTTATACTCTGAGAGGGTGCTTTAAAAACCGCTACGGCGGACCAAGGTCCTATCCCTCCACCCTTTGAATTATTATTAATGTAACTAGAAAAAGAAGGCTTCAGGCAGATTTTCTACAAAGCATCCTAGTATCTCAAAATAGCTGCTCAAAATAATCTTAACAAGCTTGCGCTAGGAAGATCGGTGAAGGCTCGATGTTAAAAAACTGATCTTGCCCTCTTCTATAGGAAATTTTTCACATAAACCATTGCAGGGTGCCAGGCTAAAGCGGGATCCTATAAAGGGAACAAACCTTAAATGGAAGAAAACCAAGAATTGCCTGACAAGAAAAGAGCTCTTGCCAAAGCTGGATCCGAAGCGCTCTAAGCGTTTAATATCTTTGCGCAGGTTGTACATTGGCTGTTAAATAGGCAGGAATGCCAGATGACTTGACGACTACTCCAGCGATGACGCTCTATGCAAAATACGTAGATTCCATTGGGGAGGATTCTGCTACCATGGTCCGAGTCATCTTACAAATACTGAAATAAGTAGTTTTACATGCTTCATAATGAGCTCAAAATGATTTTTAAGTGCGTCGGTTCTCCGCCTATCAAACCTTTTATCTAACCTATCCTAGAACAGCATACATATGTATAAACAAGTAAAACGTTACTCGATAGCTTCACCTAGCGATTTAAATCTGTGCACCGACACCAAATTCGTTTAATTGAGTACAAAATTGGTACCAGACTATTTTGAAGATATAAAAGTAGTGAACTACTAGTTTTCAAACCTTTAATATTTCTATCTCATGCCATACACTTTTTTTATGTAATATTTTAAATATTTTTTTTTTGAGATTTTTTTTTTTCAATTCTATCAATACCAGAAAAAAGTAAATCATATTTTCAAAAATCATAAGAAAATTAATGAAATTAATTGTTATCTAATGACGATTTATTGACCTACCAGATGATTATTACTTGACGATTTTAAATACTAGATATGGGGTACTACGAACCCGACGGCGAGTTCTTGATATATTCATACAAAAGGTCCCATAATATTTGTTCAAAAAACTCTCTGAATTGGAAGCACAGTAACGTTACTCCATTGCTCAGAAATCTCGCTCTCACATCCATACAGTCTCATATGTTTAATTCTATTTTTGCTCTCAGGATTTGTTGGCTCTGTCGTTTGTTTTGGTTTAATTTATTATCATCTTAGAGCATTGATCTGTTCTGAGAAAAGTGATTTTTATCTTCTTATGCGTTCTATCTATCTGTAGGTATTTATTGTTACTTTTATTACTATTACTGCAACTTTTCCATTAACCATCAAATGCATTGTATCATTAAATGCTAAAGAGGTAGTCAGTCATTTCAACAAATTAATTTTCGGTTTCATTGATCGACCACTTTTTACATTTAAGTTCAACAAATCAATTTTATTAGGAAAACTTTCTAACTTTACCGACCGTAATTTAAAAATCGTTTAAGATACCAGAAATAAAAAACAAAATAAATTATATGGTCTGTCTATCAATTTGGGCAACAATTAGTGCAAGGAAAAGTTTAAATTTCACTTTTTCTTTGTAGCCATTACCAACGAATCCAAAAGACCTCAAGAAAAACAAACAAAAATATCACCTTGGTGCGATACAGCATTATTATATTTACAACTCACATACTCACAAAGTACATTATGCCAATTTTATTTAAATTTGTGTCACCAAATTTATGCATTGGTGTTCCCTGGTTGATTACTCTAATGAGCATAATTATTAGAAATATTTATTATAAGAGGAAGGCGTACATTTCAACCAATTTGTCGGTTTATAATTCTGAAACAAAAGAGCTGAGCAGAAAACTTCTTTTATTTTTTTTGGTGAATTTGGGAGTTTAATCTCGAATAAAAGAGAAAGTACTAAGATTAAATGAAAAATATCATTAAGTTTTTCACTCCCAAAAGAACAAAAAAAAAACCATTAAACACTCTTTTTCCACACCCATTTTTTTAAGTAGACTGAAGCATAAATCATGTCTAATAAAACTATTAAGGTAAAAGTCTTTTACAGACCAAAGCATAGTACCAATGTTTATCTTTTCTATTTAAAGCATTAATGTGGAAAACAGATTAAAAAAACAGACAAAACAATGAATTGTACAAATCTATTGGTTAAGATCAAGTCTAAGTATAAATAAAACGTGTTTAATCGTGTATCACAGAGTTGGGAGCAACAAGTACAAAAAACATTGTAAAGGAAGAAAGTTGCTATAATTGGCTTGGAAAAAAAAAGTATACTTAGAAGTGACTTACAGACGGTATCATCATGGCATGACGGTTGAAGTAACAAGACAAAAATAGTAGGTAAACATCACTTGTAAATGACAAATGTTTTCAAAGAGACAGATACAGGTTTGGAGTCAGTGTATGAGGTTAGTAAATACGCTCTGTTGATACGATTTGATTTTATGATGTCTACTTATGTCTTAAGTGTGATGAAGTGCTGACTAAATTAAACTGACATAATAATCTTGGATATTACAAAAACATGTTCCATTCCTTTATCTTGATTGAGGTTGTTTTTTAAAAGAAGATTTCATTTAGAGTATAAAATAAGTGAATTAAAATAAATACAAAAAAGCTTTTGTTCCTATTGTTGACTGAAAATTTGTTGTAGAAAAATGGTTATGAAATGTATTACTTATTTTATAAAATTCATTTATCTGTTTATTTTGAATTTTCTAAGATATATTTCGTCCATATGTGCAGGTACATTTTTCAAGTGATGTTTTTGTGTTATATAACGTTTTGTGACGGATATAGATCATAGAATTTCAATGGTACTATTTATCGTTAAAGTGTAACATTAATTTAAAAATTAGCAAGTATCAGACATAGCAAAATTGACTTCATAAATTGTGCAACTTTCTTCTTAATGTGCAGAGCTTATGAAGTCGAAACCATTAGTCAATATCAGAAAGCTGTTTTTTTTTATTATTGTATTTATTGTATTTTTATTTACTTGAATTTTTAATGATTTTTTTATAACAAATCACCTCAGCTACAAGTTCGTAAGGCTACATATTTTTCTTGGAGCTTTTTAATATTTATTAAAATAAAACTCTTGTAATTGACCGCACGGTCATCGGATCGCTGGTGGATTTAAAATCCTCTCAGTTTATAAAGAGTCCTATTACCGATGCCAATGTCAAGTTTTAGTCTTTAACTAGGGTAATGGATATAAAAAAAGACAATGGGCCTTGTGAATAAAAAAAAGCTTAAGCTGAAACTTGGATTTTTAAGTAAAAGCTTGATTTTTAGTTAATAAAAATAAGCTTAAGCTAGCTAGTTAAAGATGCTTTCTAGTAATAGCTATTTAAAAATAGCTAAAGCTAAATTCATTTAGTTTTAGCTTGTTTTCCTAGCTTAAGCTTCAATTTGTGTGAATAAAAATAGCTTAAACTAGAATATTATAGTAAAAGCTACAAAAATTTCAAGATTTTTTCGACCTGTCTAGAAAGCTTTGACTAGTTCTTATTTTCAGTAATAACTTGTGCGAGTTGTTAATTAAACATAAGGGAATATCTCAAAAAATAGGACTGTGAACGTATAGACCCAGAAACTGACATACGAAAGTTAAAAACATTTTTTAGCCGAAACCAATACTTGCCCTGTAGAACAGATAACAAATTGAGGCAAAAAAACTTTCCTTTCGGTCATACATGTACCAGTTTTAGCTAAAGCTAACTAGCCGAAACATGTGAATAAAAAAAACGAACACCTTAAATTACGAAGCTTAAGCTAGAATTTTCCAGCATAAGGTATTTAGCGTTATCATTTTTTTATTCACATAAAACAAAGCTTAAGCTAGTACTGTCTAGCTTTAGCTGCTAGTAAGAGCTATGACTAGTTGGCTTTAGCTTCCTCCAAAAAAAGCTTTAACTTTTTTTTTATTCACAAGACCCAATATCTTATATTCATACATTCATTTACGAGTAAATAAAGATTTTTTTTTAATAAGGGTGGTTAAATGTTGAAAGGCATATGTGTACCATTATTTATGAAATGTGACATCATTTAAATACCTACCTCAGCTTCTTACGGTGAATCCGAGTGGTCCAATTTTCAGTGAATCTTCGGCATGGATCTGGCTAAATTTAGGAGATGATGACCTGTGTTTTGTTCATCTAAATGGCATCGGTCTATTGTTTTTCTTCGCATAGACCTGCAATTTCAGGAAGCATCTTAAGAAAAAGTCTAGCGGGGTGGAATCACATGACCTTGGTGGCCAATTCACGTCACTACTGCAAGAGGTTAGCTGCCCAGTCAGCTAACAAACGGCATTGTGTATGGTCACATGAACTTTGAGCTCCTGGGTCGGTTAGATCTTGTACGGGTGTAGACCCGAAACGAAAAATTCACCAACTTGAAGTCTGCGAAAGTCTGAGTTTTTGGTACCAGGCGAGGAATTCACTGCTTCGGGTTTGCTGTACATTTTAAGGTACCGTTGCGATGCTCTCGGCCGATTTTGCGTTGATTATTGACCTACGAATGTTGGCTGATTGATTGTTACTAACAGGCTGTCTCAAATTTGGCCATCAACAGTTAAATAGTATACTGTGAAGGACCACAAAAACTACCGTAAAATTATTTGGCACCACCACGGCCTCAACAAGACGCCAAAATCCACCTGCAAAATGAAGGGCTATGACGCACGAACTTGCTCTTATATAATAGACTTAGAATTTTATAAATGAATGTTATTAGATTAAACTGTTCATAAGCATAAAATTCATTTTTAAATTCTTAGTAGTAAAAGATAAAAACAGTACTCCATGTGATTTCTTAAACAAATATGAATTTTTGAAAGAACAAAAATTATAAATCGTTGTAGCGATTGCTTTAAAAAATAAGTTTGTGTATACAAAATTCTTAAAAAAATTTTAAGAAAAACTTTTAGTACGCCAACTTTAAGTTTTTATTATTGTACGAATAAAAATTAAACTTAAACAATAAATACTGACCCGTTTTTGTGGTATCGAATTTTCAAAAAAAAAACTTCTTTTAGAAGCTTCTCTATAAATAATTTGATTAAAATCCGTTATGCCGATAATGTGAAATTCGAAATTCGCAAAACTGACCATATGTAGCTACAGTCAGTAATTTCTTAATTTCCTTTTTACTTGCGACTTAAAGGTACTATAAGGCAAGTTATGCATTCGTAAAAAAAATCGAACTCGAGATTTTGATCAAAGTTGACAATACGATGATAGCGAAGACGAAAAAAGTGGGTCTGGCAATTCTGTCTGTCTGTCTGTTCGATTACAGCTAAACGGCTCGGCCGATTTTCTTCAAACTTGGTAGATATGGGTTTTAATTTTTTACCCCCGGATGTTTTTGATTTGATTTTTTAAGACCAAAAATAACGGTACCTGCCATACGATTTTTTTTTCGAAATTTTATAAATATTTTTTTTCTCAAAACTGTACCAAACGATTTAAAAAAAATCAAAAAATTTAATTTAGTTAAACCTAGGTAATGGTTGAAACAAAATTTTCCAAAAAATGAGTAGTTTTGGTACCCCCCTTAGTAACATACATAACATCATAACATACTGTTTGCTGTTATCTTTTTAATCTTTTTTACTCTTGAATGTTTATTGATTGATTGGTTGATGCTGTACCGTTGTTTTTGTATGTGCAAAGCTTTGGTGGTAAGTCAAAGGCGTCAGTCTATTGTCGAACCTCAACCGAATAAGTTGTCTTTTTATAAATTCAAAAAAATTAAATAAATAATCATTAAAAAAAATCAAAGTGTTTTTTAATTAACATTTTAACAAAAGAAAGTTTTTTATTCTTATGTGAGATCTTATTACTGGCGCAGTCGGAAAAAGAAATATTACGCTCGGATTTAAAATTAAAACAAATAATATTAATTAACTCAAACATTGTGATTCAATTCATGTGATAAAAAAAAAGACAAAGAACTAACATGCATAAATAGAAAAAAATACGAAACCAAGAAAAAAAAAAAGTGGTAAAATATAAATAAAAAATAATAGCAAGAAAATTATTGAATAAATGTGTACAAAAAACAATTGTTGAAAAAAAAAAAAAAAAAAAAAAAAAAAAAAAAAAAATGTCACGCATTTTTAACACCATCCATCTTTAAATTGTCATTCATCTTTAAACCATCGCCCATCTTTAATACTATCGTCCATCTTTAAATTTATCACCGTCCATCTTTCAACAGCCATTCTCATTCATCTTTAAACAGTCATCCATCTTTAAATTATCATCCATCTTTCAACAATCATTCTCATTCAACTTTAAACAGTCATCCATCTTTAAATCATCGTCCATCTTTAAATTCATCAATCAACATAAGAAATATCTACAAATAAAATATAAAATAAAGAAAAAACAGGTATGGCAACCGCAAATTTAATTGATTTTGTTAGACATGTTAACGACTTTACGGGACTACCCGAAGAATTAGACTTGTTTATCCAACATGTCGATTATATATATAATTGTTCCCAACATCTCGATCAATATTCAAAAGGCTATCTAGAATTAACAATTAGACAGAAAATCAAGGATAGGGCAAATATTGTTTTAATTAATAATAATAATCCGATTCATTGGCCTGAAATCAAAGCTTTACTTAAATCAAACTGTACTATACATGAAAGCATAGAAAATCTTGTAAATAAAATAAAAATGTTAAAATTTAGCTTATCAGTTGAGGACTTATTTGATAAGACTCAACATCTTTTAACGAAATTAAATATTAAATCTAGTCTTTCAAATCCTGTTGATATTCCTGGTTGGTTTAATAGCTCACAAAATGAAGAAATGGCGCTCAAAATTTTTGTTAATAAATTACCCAGCTAACCTAAGCTTATCTTACAAGCTAGAAACCCAAAGAACTTTAGGGAAGCTAAAGAAATTTTAATAGATACTGACAATTTTTATCGTTCTTTTAATCCACAAAACAATTCGTACAGACAAACACCAACTTATAATACGAGTACCACACCAAATACGTCTTATAACAATCAGTCAAATACTAATATCGCTAGCTCAAGTGGAAATTCCAGGAGCTTTCAGAATTCAGGTCCTCGACAATTTCGGCAAAATGGTTCGCAACAAAATTCAAATAATGTTCTTCAAAATTCCAACAGCTATCAGAATCGTAGTTCTAATAATTCGACAAATAGTAGAAATAATTCTTATAATAATATCCAAGGTGCTGCAACATCAGGCTCATCTCAAAGATCCCGACAATCAATGGAAATAGAACATTTACAAGCACAAGACCTTCCTGTTGATGAGTGCATTCAAACTACAGACACTCCTGACGATTCCAGGTTTCAAAATTTTCAGTTAACCACCTCCGAACTCTTCCCTGCATAATTGTGAGAACAAATTCTATTCCATTAAAATTACTAATCGATTCTGGAGCAAGTACTTCCTTGATTCAAAAGGGTTTATTTCACAGATCTTTTAGGTCGGATCTCGAAAAACCATTGATGCTCAAATCCATCAATTCGCATTTGTCAGTCAATTCAAAAATCACTATTCCATTATTTAAGGAATTTAATAGGTCGTCTGTAAAACTTGAAATGCTCGAAACAGAGTTAAACACAAGTTTCGATGGCATTATTGGCATTAACGTCTTAAAACCGTTACAGGCTAAAATCGATTTAGATAAATGCCAATTAGTTACCAAAGATGCTACCTTACCTCTTATTTTCGACGAACATTTTCAAATCAAAATAACAGATGAAGAAATTAATATACTGGATAGAGATACTATAGATATAAATTTCAATTACCCTGATGTAGACACATTAATGAGTAAATTAAAAAACGAAAATCTGAATGAAGAGGAACTTAAACATTTGTCTGTAACCATCCGAAAATATCGAAAAGCGTTTTATGTAGAAGGTGACAACCTATCGGCTATTACAGAGTATAGCCACAAGATCCCTACAAAGCATGATATACCGATTTATTCCAAAAACTATAGGTATGCAGAAGCTCATAAGTCTGAGGTAGATCGACAGATTGCTGAAATGTTAAATTCAGGGATTAAAAATCAACGAGTCCCTACAATGCTCCTATTTGGGTTGTGCCCAAAAAGATCGACAATTCGGGCGAACAAAAATTTCGAATTGTCATTGATTACCGGAAGTTAAACGATGTAACAATTGATGACAAATTTCCCATCCCCAACATAGAAGACATCTTTTCAAAATTAGGAAACTCACAGTACTTTTCAACTCTAGACCTTGCAAAAGGGTTCCACCAAATTTCAGTCTCTAAAGAAGATAGGCACAAGACCGCTTTTTCAACTGCAGACGGACATTTTGAATTCACGCGGATGCCGTTTGGGCTAAAAAACGCCCCATCATCTTTTCAAAGGATGATGAATGAGGTGCTTGCCGAGTATATAAACAAAATTTGCGTGGTTTATTTAGATGATATACTCATATTCTCCACTTCCCTTCAAGAACACATAGACTCACTTAACAAAATTTTTAAAAAAATCATTCAGTTTAATTTCAAGGTCCAAATTGATAAATGCAATTTTTTTAAACGCGAAACTCAATATTTAGGTCACATCATTTCTGATGAAGGTATAAAGCCCAACCCAAATAAAATACAGACAATAGTTGATTTAAAAATACCCCATTCTTCTAAACAAATAAAATCTTTCTTGGGAGTTACTGGATTTTACAGAAAATTCATTAAGGACTACTCAAAAGTAGCCCTTCCTATGACAAAATTTCTAAAAAAAGGTTTCAAAATTAACATTAATGATAAGGATTACATCGAGTCCTTTAATAAACTTAAAGAACTCGTATGTACCTGCCCTATTTTGGCTTATCCGAACTTTGAAAAACTTTTTACACTGACAACCGATGCCAGCAACGCAGCACTAGGTGCGGTTCTTTCGCAAAACAACCACCCAATCGCGTTTGCCTCAAGAACCCTTAATCGTCATGAAACACATTATAGTACCATAGAAAAAGAACTTTTGTCAATAGTTTGGGCAACAAAACATTTTCGGCCATATTTGTACGGCCGTAAGTTCAAAGTACAAACAGATCATAGACCATTGGTATGGTTAACTTCACTAAAGGAACCTAATTCCAAATTACAGCGTTGGAAAATTAAGCTTAGTGAATTCGATTTTGATATTGAGTACATCAAAGGTAGGGAAAATTACGTTGCGGATTTCCTCAGTCGTTTAGAGCTTAACCATATAGAAAATGACGAAATCCGATCTGATTTAGCAACAATACACAGTGGTAGAGAAAATCATAATGACCACATATATATAACAGAAACCCCTTTAAACATCTATAAAAATCAATTAGTCATTCAGTCGTGTGATTCATGCTCATACACTACAAAATTTTTATACAAAAAAAAAAGAAGATCGATTATTTCTTTAAACCAATATGATGAACAGTATGTCCTTAAGATTCTAAGAGAACTATTTCCAGTTAAAGGAACAGTAGGCATTTTTTGTGAAAATGATGATATTTTTATAAAGTTTCAAAGCACAATAGTCAAATATTTCTCAAATTCATCAAATATGAAATTACTTAGATGCTCAAGATTTTTGAAGGACATCATTTGCCCCGAAAAGTTAATGGATTTGATCGAAAAAGCTCACCTGGATAAAAATCATAGAGGTATTGAAGAAACATTCTTAGATTTAAAAAATACATACTATTACCCGAACCTTAGACTGGAAGTTCATAAATTCATAAACAATTGTATATTATGCAATATGTGCAAGTATGACAGGAATCCCATCACGCCGAAACTAATGATTACTGAGACTCCTGATAAACCCAATGATATTGTTCATATAGATATATGGTATTTAAACAAAAATAGCATGTTCCTGACATGCATTGACAAATTAACAAAACATGTTTCTATTCACCCGGTAACCGACAGAAATTCCATAACTATAGTTAACCTTTTACAACAAAGATTTTCGATTTTAGGAAAACCAAAAAAAATTATAGCTGACAACGAGTTTAATACCGCTTACATGAAAAATTTCTTTAATAAAGAAAACATACTTTATCATTTCACATCCCCTAACACTCATACCGGTAATTCCACAATAGAGAGATTCCATTCGACACTTAATGAACATATTCGACTTTTTAAATTAAATCATGAAAATAAAGATATAGACCACAAAATGTTAGCTTTGAAAGCAACTGAAATTTATAATAATACTGTCCATTCTACCACCAAGTATAAACCCAATGACCTTTTGCATTCTAATCTGAGCGAAAAAGATTGGGAAGACTTAAGAAAAAGAATTCTAGACTCAAAGACAAAACAAATCGACAAATTAAACTTGAAAAGAAACAATCCTCAAGACTATGGTAACCGAGAGCTTGTTAAAAACTTAGGTTTCCATAATATTAAACATCTACCTCGATATGTAATCAAAGACGTTAAAGAAAAGGATAAAACGTATTTTAAGGACGAACACGGACATAAACGAGACAGACAAATAATTAAAAGAAAATACAAATATCAAAACTCGATTAAAAATGTGAAATTTGATCAAAAATTAACCGGAAGAGACTATTCAAACAAAAATAAATAAATCAAACAGAAATATCAACAGATAAGAATCATAAAACATATAATAGATTATTAATTAAATTAATTATTAAATAATAATTATTATAAACACAAATAATGTACAAGAAAAATGTAATTTAATTCTAGTTTATAAAAAAAAAATATGTAAATGAATATGTTAATTTAACTGAATTTTTGTTTATAATAATAACACACCTAGATATGTACCTTATCTACTTTAATTTACAAAAACAAAGCTATACAAAAAAAAATTAATTTGTAAACATGAAAAACATAATAGGACAGCATCAACAATACCACAAATATTGTACATTCTTTGACGGGAGGAGTAACATACATAACATCATAACATACTGTTTGCTGTTATCTTTTTAATCTTTTTTACTCTTGAATGTTTATTGATTGATTGGTTGATGCTGTACCGTTGTTTTTGTATGTGCAAAGCTTTGGTGGTAAGTCAAAGGCGTCAGTCTATTGTCGAACCTCAACCGAATAAGTTGTCTTTTTATAAATTCAAAAAAATTAAATAAATAATCATTAAAAAAAATCAAAGTGTTTTTTAATTAACATTTTAACAAAAGAAAGTTTTTTATTCTTATGTGAGATCTTATTACTCCTTGGGACCATTTTTTTTGTTTTTGATTTTCTCAAAAACGGTACCACCGATTTTGATCATTTTTTTTTATGCTAGAGCTTCCCAGCAGTTTAAATATTATTGTGTATTCAAATTTTTCAAAAAAATTTGTTTGGATTTTTAAAAAAACTTTCAATTTTTTTTTTTAAACACAATATTTCGAAAACCCCATGCTCGATTTTTTCAAAACTTGATAAATAAAAATTTGGAAAAATAATCTACAAGACATGAGAAAAATAAATTCATTTTACCTAAAAATAACGGTACCGTCCATACAAATGTTAAAAAATGGTTTTCGAAAATCGTATTTTTCTCGAAAACGGTTCCGAGAATTTTGCTTAATTTTTTTTTCTTTCTATTATTTTTTAATATCTGTAATTTAATAAAAAAAAAATGAAAACAAGATATTACTGACTGTACCTACCATAGAACGATTTTTTAAAATTTTGAATTTCTCATTATCGGCATAACGGATTTTAATGGAATTTCGTAGAGAGAAGCTTTTAAAAAGTTTAAAAACATTGCATTTCAAAACTTTAAGAAAAATATTTTTTTGAATTTTGAAAAAAAAAATTAATTTTTTGTTTTATGAAAATTCAATATCTCGAAAACGGCTCAATACTTTTGTGAGTAAATTTAATTTTTATTCATACAATAATAAAAACTTCAAATTGGCGTACCAACATTTTTGGGAGCGGGTCATAATTCTGGTTTTCAAAATTCTGTTTTTTTATAAAAATTCTGTATGGTCAAAATTCTGTTTGTCCAAAATTCTGTATTATTTTTGCATTCTGTCAATGCAAAAATTTGTATTTCAAAATTCTGCATTTCAAAATTCTGTATGTGCAAAATTCTGTTTCCTGAGCAGTGAAATTCTGTCTAAGAAAAATAATCATTCACATCAAAAAATACGAGTATGTATAACAATATGATAACATATGATTTATGATTTCAACCTAAGCGTGATGAATATGCATCCCTCTTTATTAAAACTCTAATATTAAAACTGTGTAGTACTATTTTATAATCCTGTCAGTAGGTACTAAAATTAAA
Source organism: Philhelius festivus (assembly GCA_963931855.1). Lineage (NCBI taxonomy): Eukaryota > Metazoa > Arthropoda > Insecta > Diptera > Syrphidae > Philhelius > Philhelius festivus. Next base: position 34,778,319 of record OZ007554.1, on the reverse strand, counting down.
ATCGTTTTAAGTGTATACATATATTGTATATTCTTATTATGTTTAAATTATGTATTTTCCATAACAAATATTCTGTTTTTAAAAATTCTGTAAATATGTTGTAAAAGAGAAATCGTTTTGATAATGTAAAAAAGTGCGCACAGAATTTCGAAAAACAGAATTTTGAACGTACAGAATTTTGAAATGCAGAATTTTGTAATACAGAATTTTGGACATCCAGAATTTTGTACAAACAGAACTATGCAAAACAGAATTTTGGCATGCAGAATTTTGAAAGCAGAATTATGACCCATACAGAATTTCGACCCCAACCCACATTTTTTCTTAAAAATATTTTAAAATTTTCTTATATAAAACCTTATTTTTTAAGAAACCACTACAAAGACTTATAATTTTTGTTCTTGCATAAATCTATATTTACTTGAATCAAATCGCACCCTGTTCTTACCTTTAACTACTAAATAAGTTTTTTTTAGTTATTTAAAAAATGAATTTAATGCTTTATGAACAGTTTCTCTAATAACATTCATTTTTGAAATTCTTAGTCTTTTACATAGGAGCAAGTTCGTGCGACTCAGTCGTGCATTTTATTTTTTATTAAATTTTTAAAAATTGATTGAAATAAAAAATATTTCAACGAAACTCTAGGAGCCGTTTTTTAGTTAAATATGATTTTATAAAACCATTTTTGACACTTGTATGGTGGGGACCATTATTTTTAGATAAAATAATTTTTTTTTTCTAACATTTTGTATAGATCGTATTAAAATATGTAATTCTAATTACCAAGTTTTAAAAATGTCGAGGAAAATATTGAGTTTTTGAAAGTTCAAAATCACATTACCATCGAAACTTTTGAGGAGCTTTATCCTACCAAAAATTATCAAAATCGGTTGCACCGTTTTTGAGAAAATCAAAAACAAAAAAAATTGTTCTACGCGGGTACAGAACTGTGATACAATTTTTAAGAGAAAAAATATTTTATAAAATTTCCAAAAAAAATTCATATAGCAAATACAGTTAATTTTGTTCTTAAAATAAAACGTGTAGAAATACATACACACCGACAGACAGACGTGAGAGACTTTATCTCTTAGATATCACTATCCGAAATCTTTGAAACCAAAAGTTGAACTTGATCTTGCAGACACATAAGTTCTGGATAGGCTATTCGAGACTTTGGGCCTTGTGAATAAAAAAAAAGCTAAAGCTGAAACTTGGATTTTTAAGTAAAAGCTTGATTTTTAGTGAATAAAAATAAGCTTAAGCTAGCTAGTTAAAGATGTTTTCTAGTAATAGCTATTTTAAAATATCCAAAGCTAAATTCATTTAGTTTTAGCTTATTTTCCTAGCTTAAGCTTCAATTTGTGTGAATAAAAATAGCTTAAACTAGAATATTATAGTAAAAGCTACAAAAATTTCAAGATTTTTTCGACCTGTCTAGAAAGCTTTGACTAGTTCTTATTTTCAGTAATAACTTGTGCGAGTTGTTAATTAAACATAAGGGAATATCTCAAAAAATAGGACTGTGAACGTATAGACCCAGAAACTGACATACGAAATGTTAAAAACATTTTTTAGCCGAAACCAATAGTTGCCCTGTAGAACAGATAACAAATTGAGGCAAAAAAACTTTCCTTTCGGTCATACATGTACCAGTTTTAGCTAAAGCTAACTAGCCGAAACATGTGAATAAAAAAAACGAACACCTTAAATTACGAAGCTTAAGCTAGAATTTTCCAGCATAAGGTATTTAGCGTTATCATTTTTTTATTCACATAAAACAAAGCTTAAGCTAGTACTGTCTAGCTTTAGCTGCTAGTAAAAGCTATGACTAGTTGGCTTTAGCTTCCTCCAAAAAAAGCTTTAACTTTTTTTTTATTCACAAGACCCTTTATCAGATAGTCTTGAAATTGGCTCTTAGATTTGAACTAAAAACTAAGCTACTATAAGTATATTGTATCAAGTTTGTAGTCTGATGTTAAAGTAGCTCGTGGAAAGTATCATACATTGTCACTTTTAAGGTTTTCTTTGAAACATGTTGAATGATTTTTAATAATGACAAACATTTAAAAAAAACCCAAGATATCAATGGATCAGTAATAGACTTCTTGAAAGGTAATAAAAAGTGTGTTACGGTTGGTTTGATGGAACGGACTCCATAAAAGCATGAAAGAAGAAGAGTAGTCGATCGGATCGGTCATTTATGACTTTTAAAATAATCCGAAGATATAAATAAGTAAATGCTATAAATTAAATCTAAGGAAAACTTTTATTTTTCTATTTAACTTAAATTCACAATAATAATGGTCCATCGATATGAAACACTTTAATGGAACTTAAGAGTTAATATAAATCAATGTAAATTTCGCAAAAAACCTTTCTATTATCATAGTTCATATTAACATAAAAAGGTACCTACAAATTTACTTACCAAATATTATCAATATCAACACAAAAAGAAAAAACTGAAAGTATGCAAAGATCCATATACCCAAATATTGACACAATAATTTTAAATAATTTCCCAAAACAACTCAATGCACTGTTACTTTTAATGACTTTCATTTTTTATCAATTTTAATTCTGAATCTGGTGAGGAATAAAAGTAAAAAAGCCGTAAACATGTTTTTAATTTTTTTTTAACCGATATAATTTCTCTTTTAATCAATATCGCATCGAAAGAACTCATCACCTGCATTTACCTTCACTGTTACAATATCTCCCTTGATTTGTGTGTTTTTTTTTAATTGAAAGTATCCATACCTACTTATGAATAAAGCCATAAAATTAATTTTTGTATCTCAACGTCTGCTTACATAACATTGATTAACACAAATTTTACATTTATTTTTGTTTTTCTCAGTCTTTCCCCGAATCGTTATCTAATTCTTGTTTGATATAACTATAAACATAATAAATATATCAGAGACATACTATAAGTAGCTTGTGCATCTTTAGCCACGAAGGAATAAATGGCCCAAACAGCATCAAAAACCATGCAATAGACGTTTGTTGGTATAACTGTTACCGGCAAATAGACGCCCATTCTATCTTATAGTCCCCGCTTGATGATGCCCTCGTAACTGGTTTATTCCATCATGAGAGAAAAAAATCACTTGAAATGGAAAGTTTCCCGAATCTTTTTGTAAATTTTGTCGATTTTATTGACCACTATAACCGGACCGTTATGCCGGTCGCACACATGCGCACCATTATAATGTCTTGGTCTGGACGTCTTGAGTTTGAGTGAAAGCCGGAAAGCAATTCGTTGTTTTATATATCTTATAAACTTGTGAGACTTGAGACTAACAGCACAATTATTTCAATGGAGAATGATCATTTAGCGCACTGAAATAATAGTGACCAACTGACAATGATGGATGTTATTTGGCGTTCCGTATACTCAGGAAATCACTATAATGGCGATAAAATTGAACAAAGTGCAGTAGAGAATTTTAATAATGTGGGAAATCGGAAAATTCTTCTTTTTTTATTAACTGTGGCGCTGCGGTGCGGTGCTGGCGGCGTGGGTGGTATTAGCATATGGGCTTATTTTTACTTGTGATATACATAGGTACTATAGGGCAAATTCTGCATTTGGGAAAAAAATCGAACTCGAGATTTTGATCAAAGTTAACATTACGATAAGGAAAACGAAAAAAAATGGGCCCGGCAATTCCATTTGTATGTCTGTACCTCGACCTACAGTCTAAACTATTTTCTTCAAACTCGGTACCTAATGGCCTTCGGTGATTCCCTAGAGAACAAACTGAAATTTTTATTTAGCTTTAAAACTAACGGTACCTGCCATGCAGCCGTTATGCAAGATCTTATTAATCTCAAAAATGGCTTTAACGATTTTGATTGAAAAAAAAAATTAAGTGTGATATGGACATGGACTACATTTTGGTCAATAAAAGTTTTAGGAAACATTTTTACTAACGGTACCTGTCATATAACCGTTTTTTTTTTTTTCGACTTTATCATTAAAGGCTCTAACGATTTTGACCAACATTTTTGTACAGGATCTCCTCTGAATTTAAAATAATCTTGTATATGAAAATATTCGAAAAAATGTTTTTTGGGGGCTTTAAAAAAATTCAATTTTTATTTTTAAAAAATCAATATCTTGAAAACGTGTGAAGGGTTATTTTTTTAATTATTGCCTAAAATCTATATTACTAAATACTTAAAATTTGCATCCCAAATTTTTTTCTCGAAAAATTTTAAGGAAATTGTTATATAAAAAATTTATTTAATAATAAAACGATTTTTAAACTTTGTTTGCCAAAATTCATAACTTTCTAGAAATCAGGCGGCAATTTTATGAATTTGAACATTTTTCCAAAGTACTCTTGCATAAGAGCAAGTACGTGCGATTCAGTCGTGCATTTTATTTAGATTTCTTGGCATTCTAACTATAATTTTTTGAATTGTTTTTTTTGGTATAATGTCACAGCAACCCTTTAATGTATTCCACAAAGCAGATTCGAATGAAGGACATTGATCCAGGACCCTTCTATCCAGCTCGTCCCACAGTAACTCTATAGAGCTTATATCTGGTGATTACGGCGCGGCGGCGGTCATATCATGACTTGTAAGATTTCTGTTTGAGATAATCCTGACAAAGTCTGGATGTGTGTTTAAGGTTGTTGTCCTGTTATTATAGGTTGTTGTTGTTGAAATATGAAATCCAATCGTAATTCAGAGATCAAATAGTTTTCTTCCAATATCCTTATATACGCTTTCTTCTTAATTTTTTTTAGTTACTCGAGTCAACTCTCAGACTACACTTGAAGAGAAACATCCCCAAAGTATCACATAAACCTCTATGCTTGACGGTAAGAACCTTACAGCCGGGTAGCATCTTTTTTTCAGCGCTGTGTCGAACGAAAATCCTCCGTTTTATGCCAAATACCTTGAATTTAGATTCATCACTCCATAAAAGTCTGTTAAAATCTCATTCCGTCCAGTCTTAACTTGTCCAAATAGTCCAGCGTCTCTTAGCCTCCGTTTGACCGTTGTCAAGGACAGCGGATTAGTTCGTGTTGTATTTATTTTGGCACGTGTTTCCAGTATTGTTTTTCCCTTATTTCTCTTACTTGTTGTAACTATTACAACGAAATAGACGACAAACAATACCGGAAATAAGTGACAAAATAAATACAGCACGGACTAAGCCGCTGTCTAACTATTACCAGGGGCACAATAGATCTTTAGGTCGCAGTGAAAACTCCCCGTTCATTATTCAACTATTACCATATCCTCGTGCTTAGTTCTTTCTTTAGTTCGATTTTAGCGTGCACGTTGAACAGCCCTTACATATCTTCAATTACGAAGCTACTTTTCGCTGCAATCCAGATCTACAACTTTTCGATTTTAGTATCTAGATGTTCCATTTTCGCCGTCAATTTTTGTTTACCGGCTGCGGCAACATAATTTTCTCTTCTCAAAACGTACCCCTTTTTCAAGGTAGTCCTGGTAGTTGTCCCAATACACAGCCACAGCCTCAATGACTTCCTTCCAGATAAAAAAGGAAATTTTATTGCTGCACCCTGTTAATTATTAAAAGGCCAAAAATAAACTTTTCACAAAAGTCAAAATAATAAAATATACCGAACGGATTTCGGAAAAGCTGCTCATCATCTCCGTTTTTCACCAATATACAAAAATATATAAAAAGTTGTAGACCAGTATTGTAAAAAATCAAAATCTTAAGATTCATTCGAAGTTTTGTCAAAAATAGAGCCAGTTTAAAGAAACTCAAAATTGAAAACGAGCCTGATACCTATCTTTTAAGTTTTTCAAAATATAATGACCTCAGGATTCAGGCGCCCATGGTTTTATTTTAAGCCAGTCGGCAAACACCTTATCTCAAAAAATGAAAAACTCCAGATGAAATCAAATTTATTTTAAAAAATTTCGCTATTTGGACAGTAACTCTTTGGCATTATTTTAAAATATTTTAACACCTCTCGTTATTACTTTTAACATTGCTCTCTTTCATAAAAAAAAATAATAAACAAACTTAGTATGATACAAATCTTCTTTTTATTGCCAATTTTACGAAATAGTACATTATGTACATGTTTTCCTTTTTAATATAAACCTGTACAAATGCTTGTATACATCAAATAAATTGAAAAATATTTTCCTCGTTAAATTGCTATTTGCATTGAATTAAAAACAGTTACAACTTTCTCCTACATTCACTTGTGCGATCGTTTTCATTTAAGTTGTAGTTGTAGGCGCTGATGATGCTCTCTTGTAATTGAATCTTTAATTCATAACTTGTTTTCTTTATCTTTCTTTTTTTTGCAGGGGCATTTCCTGTTCCTTTTACTTTTCGCCATTACAGTCCATCGATCTGTGGCGTTCGGTTTCGATTCAGCTAACTCATGCAGTCCGAATAAAATGTCACGACGTGGGAGAGCTCAAATGGTTGCTGCAATACCATGTGATCTTTCGCGTCAAGCATATTGCCATTTGCCAGGAGCTGCATATCCATGGCATGCTGTGAGGCGATTTGTTCATGAGAATCAGGGTCTCATGAAGAGAATGTATGGTGATGTGAAACATATCTCCATATTGAGAACTGAAATTCAAAATAATGATATCGATGTTGAAGATCTGGAGCAGGCAGCAGCGAGGTATTCCAGAGATGGTTTTCGTAGACCAAAAGTTAAGCATAATCAATTTGAAAGTAATCGAAATAACGACGTTGTGAAAGAGCCACATTTTAGACCAGTTTCATCGTCTACAACACAGTCGAGCAGCACAAGTAGTGCTAGTAGTAGCACCACAACGACCACTCAAATCCCGATTACGACTGATGAAGCAACGACAATACCAACAGAACCAGGAACTACAATCATTGATCTTGATCCGCCTACCACGATGCAGAAAATAATAATTCAAAAACTCAACACAACAACTGAAGGATCTAAGAGATCAACATCTAAGTTAGATGATGTTGAATTCGATGAATCAGATGAAGAAGAAGGTGATGAAGATGACGCTCATGAGGAAAGTTTAGAATCAAACAGCGTATATGAGCCGACTTCGCCAAGCTCAGCCATTAAAGGTGACAATATAAAAATTGTCGAATCCCCAAATCTGGTCGTGAGCAATTTAACTGCTACAATTTCAACTACTCTCAAGGTAGCTCCATCCGCAATTAGTAAAAATGAACCAACCTCACCAACGACAACAATATTTCGTTCCACCCAAGCAGATCGAGTGTCTGAAACGATAAATCTTATTGCAAACTTGACTAAATTAAGAGTAAATGGATTTGCGGCTACCACACCTCTTAAAGCCACTGCTGTGAGCAGTAGTACAAATAGCAGCATAAACAGTCTTCATCACCTCTACAACAATGCACCGACAGAGCCAACAACAGTGAAAATAACTGAAACGAAAAAGCCAACTGTTATAGTCCCTGTCGCAAAACCAGTAGTTCGGGATGGACAGCTCTTCCAGGATACATTTCAAAAGGAGACTTTGCAAGTTGGTAATTTGAAAGGAATGTGAGTATATTATACAAAAAGCTCGAATCCTAGGACATCGCTTACTTAACAATTTATTTTTTTATATTTTCAGAAATGCTTGTCCTGTAAAAGAGGAAGTAGTTGCTCCTTTTTGGGCAAATAACACTCGAGGTGAAGTCTTGGCCTTGCTGAATCTATATCCTTTCGAGCAGTACGTTCACTGGGAGAAATGCACCCACGAACTGAAGCAAATGTACTGCCGCGACGGATGCCGTTGTGAGCAGCAATACCGACTACATCGACTTCTTGCCTATGATCCGCATAATGAATGTCGTGGAATCTTTTCCGATTGGTTTCGATTTCCATCGTGCTGTATCTGCAAATGTTATGATATTCCATCAGAATTTAGAGCTACATCAAGAAGTCCCCGATCTGAAGCAGACTATCGACATCCAGCTGAAATAGCCGAAGCTGAAGTTCGAAAGGCAGTATATGAACATGCTTCCGAAGATTGGTATAGACCTAGAGATGAGCTTGATTTGTACGATTAGACAATTTATTTATTTTGTGATTGAGTTTAAATTTTTATTTTAATTATTAATTCTTTTATGTTTTGTATCCTAGTCGAAAGAGAGAACACACAAACTTAAATTGTGTGTATTTGTAAATATATATCAACTGAAATGAGCGAATGTACCTTGAACAAAAAATACTGATTTTCCAACCAAATTGAACCAGGCTGAAATATTACACCCAGGCATTTAGTTGGAACAATATAGTTTTATAAATATTAAGAAGCACTTTTTTATCGTTTTGTACATTTTTTTTTAGAAACATTATAGATTATACCCGGCCATATATGTAACCTATTTTACTCGATTTTATTTTGCACCAGAACTATTTAAATTATTTTGTTTTTGTATTTAAGAAAAAAACCTAAACATTTGCATAATTTCTATATACATTGGGCCTTACCAACAATCAAATTAAGAGACTACTTTAATATTTGAGCGAAATGAAGCATTATTATGTATTATGTATGAAGCATTCTTATAATGCACTCTATACAACTGACCATTTATGCTGCATTTTATTTTTTAGATTCTGTACAATAAATGGTTCATAATTTAGAGTCCACATAAAAATATTAAGTTAATAACATGTATGGCTAACTTTATAGAGCTTTTTAAATAATGGTCCATTTCGCTCAAATATTAAAGTCTTCTCTTAATTTGATTGTTGGTACGACCCATTATATCTAATGCTCAAATTGAAGGTGAGCAAAAATCATGAAGTGAAAATCGCTGGTCATATTGGCAGACATTGTGGAACTTGTTGCATTAGTATTTCCACGACTACGAAAAGTTGAGTGATTTTTTTATTTTGATTACTGAAACGCATCAAAACCAGCGATTAGTCGGATAGTTATAGACCAGGAGCCCACAGCAAATTTTGTGCGTGAAGATATAACCAAAAGTGGTTTAAATGAGTATGAAGCCCTCAAATAACTAACGACAAATATGGAAGTCTGGCAGCATTTTTTTGCAGCTGAGATTAATAATAGTATGCCAAAGGTACATATATTTCCAAAATGTGGATCATAAGTATAACCACTTGAAACTGGCCTTAAATTAAAGGGCAGAATGCACTGAATACAAATAGATAGGTGCCAGACGTTTTAGATGCAGCTTTCCCCTTGCCAGACGTACTAATAGTACGCAAAAAATCATTTTTTTAAACAATTGGTATAACCATGTGTGTGATACATCAAAAAATTTGTAAAATTGTCCTTATCACAAATAAATAGGTGCCAGACGTTTTAGATGCAGCTTTCCCCTTGCCAGACGTACTAATAGAGTACTAAAAATTAAATTATTTTATACAGGGTGATTTGCATAAGGTGTAACAAAAAGCGAGGGCGTGTAGGTTGGACTTAGACAAGAAAAAAATCGTATGGGAGGGGGGTCTATTTCCCCCCGTTTAGGCGGGAGGGGCAATTTAAGAAAAAAATCACTTAAAACAGAAAAAAAATATTAAAAAATAACGGTGATACCTACAGAGTAATGCTATAGCATTTTGAAAAGCCAGAAATACATTCTTTAATTTTGTTTTTAAATAAAGTTGTTTGAGTGAATAGTTTTTGAAAAATTAATTTTCAAAATCAAAATTTTGAAAAAAAATGAAAATTTTTTTTTAAACAATTTTTTTTCAAAATTTTACGTAATTAAGTATTATTTTTTTATTCAATATTCAATGCTCTTATTAATTTTTGATCAAACACAAAAAACCGGATGTCAAAATGTTTTGTAGTTTTTGAGAAAATCAAAAATAACAAAAACTACTTTTGTTCTAAGAAACTACTGGATTAACCATATTTCACACATTTTTTCATTGAGAACACCTGCGTGAGAGCATTGGTTTAAAATTGACCTGCCACTTTTTATTATGGTGGGGTCGGCTTGGCTTAGGTGCATTTACGAAAGAAAGGATTAACTTTCTCATCTTCTGCATCAGTACACATAGAGGAAAGAATTTTGGATATGGTCCGACGTAATCCCTCCCTTAGCACAAGGAGAATAGCTACTATGCTTCAGTTGCCCCAAACTAGAGTTTGGGTAGTGCTTCATACCGAGCATTTACACCCGTACCACACTACACCAGTTCAGGAGCTAACCGCAAACGACAAGTTACTGAGAGCTGCATTTTGTCGCACATTATTGCTAAGATATGAAACTGAACATAATTACTTTGGAAAGATATTCTGGACTGATGAAGCTCAGTTTACCAGAGATGGAGTAACAAATTTCCACAATTTACATCACTGGAGTAACAGCAATCCGCATAACAAGAAACAAACCAAATATCAACACCGCTTTAGCTGTAATGTTTGGCTTGGTATTGTTGGACGAACATTTATTGGACCACGGTTCCTGAATTCAGTCATAAATGGAGAATCCTATCTGCAGTTACTACGAGACCTTTTGCCCGATTTGAATGACAACGTTCCCTTGGCCATAGCAGACAATTTAATCTACCAGCAAGATGGAGCTCCAGCACACTACAGCCGCACTGTAAGGAACTGGCTTGATGAACATTTTAGTGACCGTTGGATTGGAAGAGGAGGTCCAATAGAATGGCCGCTTAGATCGCCAGATTTAACTCCGTTAGATTTTTATGCTTGGGGATTCATGAAGAACTATGTGTACGAAGTGGAAATAGAATCTTTGGAACAACTGAAACAACAGATTGAAGTGGCTGGAGTCAAATTACAGGAAAATTTATCAAGTATAAATTTATGTGCAGCAATAAGAAGGCGCTATAATCTTTGCCTTCTACAAAATGGGGATCATATCGAAAATTTTTTGTAATAAGCTTTAGTTAAAAAATAGTAAATAATAAATAAATAAACAGTAATTATGTATTTTATCTAAATATGCGTGTATTTCTTATTTTAATTGATTTCACGATTCAGGAATATTTTTGTTCTTATTTCGCAATTGCATTTTTCTGTCACTAGTCAGGGCGTGTAACGTTGCATTATTTAAAAAACATTCGAAGGTCAATATTAATCCAATGCTCTCACGCAGGTGTTCTCAATGAAAAATGTGTTAATCCAGTACTTTGTCACTTTATTGTATGCTCAAAGACGATAGTTAAAAAAAAAGTAAAAAGAAAGTTAATCCTTTCAATCGTAAATTCACCTAAGAATCCTTAAAACAAAAGTAGTTTTTGTTATTTTTGATTTTCTCAAAAACTACAAAACATTTTGACATCCGGTTTTTTGTGTTTGATCAAAAATTAATAAGAGCATTGAATATTGAATAAAAAAATAATACTTAATTACGTAAAATTTTGCAAAAAAAAATTGTTTAAAAAAAAATTTTCATTTTTTTTTCAAAATTTTGATTTTGAAAATTAATTTTTCAAAAACTATTCACTCAAACAACTTTATTTAAAAACAAAATTAAAGAATGTATTTCTGGCTTTTCAAAATGCTATAGCATTACTCTGTAGGTATCACCGTTATTTTTTAATATTTTTTTTCTGTTTTAAGTGATTTTTTTCTTAAATTGCCCCTCCCGCCTAAACGGGGGGAAATAGACCCCCCTCCCATACGATTTTTTTCTTGTCTAAGTCCAACCTACACGCCCTCGCTTTTTGTTACACCTTATGCAAATCACCCTGTATAAAATAATTTAATTTTTAGTACTCTATTAGTACGTCTGGCAAGGGGAAAGCTGCATCTAAAACGTCTGGCACCTATCTATTTGTATTCAGTGCATTCTGCCCTTTAATTTAAGGCCAGTTTCAAGTGGTTATACTTATGATCCACATTTTGGAAATATATGTACCTTTGGCATACTATTATTAATCTTAGCTGCAAAAAAATGCTGCCAGACTTCCATATTTGTCGTTAGTTATTTGAGGGCTTCATACTCATATAAACCACTTTTGGTTATATCTTCACGCACAAAATTTGCTGTGGGCTCTTAGACTATTAGGGAACCGAATGCCTATTTAATAGGGTGTGGCATTGCCACAAAAATTTCGATTGAACTTGGTCGTCAAAGCTTGGACACGTTCTGGAACAAAAATGTTTTTCAAGCTTTTCGTTGTAATTATGAGCTTACGAAAGTGATCAAAGTCGAACACCTACCAAAACCAGTGTTGCGCTAAGAACAATCATTTCAGTTCTACTTTCATTTAGATTAAATCTATATTTTATTTGATAGTCTTATTCTTTCTTACAAGACTTATTTGTTGTTTATACATTTTTAAACAATCACTTCAGTTGCTCAACCTAAAGAGTGATTGCCATGTTTGTTTTAATCAACAACATAAAATCATATTCATATATTTCTTTTTAAATAAGTAAAATATTTATTGTTTTTTTTTTTTGTTTTTATAAAATGATATAAATTTATTTAATTTAACAAGTGAATATAATATCCTATATATTTATTTTTTATTGCATTAATATCTATTGTGTTTTTCTTTTATTTTATTCTTGTTATGCATATAGTTAATAATAAAATATTGTATATTTATAAAAAAAAAAGAAAACATTGCAATATCGAATAAAGGACAAACAGAGCGCGAACATTTAATGAAAAAAACATGCATTTATTTCTATAAAAAAAAAATAATATCTAAAATAAAAAATCTAATATAAGGCTAGTGATAGATAAAAATGTATAAAATTGAAATTGTTTCTAAGGCATATATATTTTTTTCGTTATATATTTTTTTTATTATTATATTCGTTTTATGCTAACAAAAAGTTGTTAACATTTTTTTCTTTACCTTTATAAAAAAAATTCAAGGCAATAAATATTTATTTTTTAAAAATTGATGTTTTCTTTCATCAAAAAAAAAAAAAAAACTGGAAGATTTTTGTTGCTTTTGTCGAAATGCTTTTAGCATAAAAAAATATTTGATTGTATTTTATACCAGTCAATTTTTGTATTTGTTAAAGGCACATTATATATTGCAGAAAATATAGAGAACAAAAATATATTAAACAAACAAAACATAAAATATATAAAAAGAAATACATTAGTTACTTTTTTAAATACAATACTTAATTGTATAGGTACTAAAGTGTACCTAATATAAATACATTATAATAAATTGTGTGTGCAAAATCTAAAAAATTAAAATAGGCAAGGCAGGGAGTGTGTTTTATGATTAAATAGCATGCACTCTGAAACAAAAATTAAAAGCTAACAGCAACTCTAGGCATTGGATACGGGAACCCACAATAGTTTATCTTGTTCCTTGTCAACTGAGTCTTTGATCTGTGTGCACATGTGTTTAATGCTTACTCCGGGTATAACAGCTATAATGACACAAAAGCAATCAATTAACATTTTTATTTTTTTTTTTGTTTTATTTAAAAAGGCTTACCAGAAATATATTGTTTATAATCAGATTCGAGCTTAAGAGCCCGTTCATACATTTCTTTTGCAGCTTTAGCAGATATTTTATCGGTACCATAACGTGGATCTTTTATTTCCCGAATTTGTTTTGCCGATTTGAATCGTAATAGCAGCACTATTGGATAGATTTGTAAACGCTGTAAGCGCTCAACCGCTGAAATCGATATGTCCAAAATACAATGACGACGATCCTGTAAGTAAATAATATAAGTGAATCTTCAGTATGATATAATAACCACTTTATTCTTAACCCACTAAGTCAACAGTGTTGTTTTTTGTCATAATTCACAAGCCCTCAAGGGTTTATTGAGACATTTATTATTTAATGTTGAAAATAAACATAGCACGATCGATGGGGAAATTAGTGGGGGTTTATGACGTATACGCCTTATAAATTGTAGTTAAAATTTCTTACACCGATAACGAAATACAAGCATTTAGTAGCTATTTTGGCGGTCTCAAGAATGTGGTTGTTGCAAAGATCATCGTTGAAACACATACCGAGTGCTGAGAGCTTATCGGTGTCTTCGATGAAAGTGCTATTCAAGGACAATGGCATAGGGGAACGCAGCATTGCGTTTTCAAAGCATTAAAATCCACACGATTTTGATTACCTCATTTAACAATGCTGTAACGATCGGAATTTAATGGTGCCGGTGCCGTTGCAATTCCACTTCCAAAGGAGATGGACGTGAATTTGAGGACGAGTATGAAAAGCTGAGGGAAGAGTTGTCGGTAAAAAAATGAATGAATTAGAAGTTTTAAACAAGAGAAGTTCCAAGAAAGAGAGTCGGAGACAAAACGGAGCCCTAGGGAACAACAGCATATATTTTGCCAAGATCAGACTTCAAAGCGTACAATCCAACATGTATTGAAATATCCAGAAGGTTATTCCGAATCCAAAGAATAAGGCTTCATTGATACCAAACACACACAGGATAAGAGAGCCTGGTGCCAAACACTATCTAACGCCTTGAAATATCAAGCGCAATAATCTTACTTTTTATTCAAAATAATGCAAAGATATGGTCCACTCTTCTCATTGGATCACCAGTGGAATGATTGCTGTCAAAGCCGTATTGCCGGTCATTCAGAAGCTGACGAACTTCGAGATATTTCTTGAGCTGAATGGTCGGTAGGAGGAAGGGTCACTTTTTTAGGAACAGGCTGGGTAATAGTTGTTTTCCATCCTCTAGGGAAAATTCCAGAACAGTAGGAGCGGTGGAAAAGCTTAGGTAATGGTTTTGCCAGCGAGGAAGAACACCTCTCAAGAAGAAGCACCCATGGATTTATTTATATCAAGATCTCGAAGGGCTCTTACAATATGTACAAGTGCGGAAAAGTACCTGTCCTATTGAATGATTTACGTTCTCAATTACAGGAGGGACAATGTTGTTGTTTGGCATCGTAGAGCTAGCAGCAAAATAAGCTGCAAGTACATTTGCCTTATCCGAAGGTCTAGTTATCGGGTTTTCGTTGAAGATGAGTGTTGGAACTGGAGATGATGATGAATTTTGTACGTTCTTGTCGATATCCTGATTTTTTATTTTTGTAATTTTCCGACCAAATTATATTTTTAATTTCATACATAAAAAAACGGATTCGCCCGTGCTTTAATAAATTTTAAAAACAAAACTAAACCCAGCTTTAAAGTGAAAAGTAACGACCGAACACAAATCCGTCTACACGAAATGTTTAGCCGTTCCTTGACTAGACAATACCTAATGTTTATTGCCCTACTGCCCTTTACCTAACATGTGACAATATAAAGTGAAGCTAATAGTGCCATCTTATGATTCACCAGGGAGAGTACTAGGAGGGGTAAATGCACAAAACTTTGAGAATGGACTTCATTTTCATTCCTAAGTGATGGAATGATTAAAAAATATTACTTGGAGAAAAGCTTCAGAAGAAAAAGAGTTGGTAAACGAAATAGAGTAGTAATATCTCAATGGAAATGCATTCAAATTGTACAACGATGGTTCGAAAACGTCTAAAGGGACAGGTACAATGGGTCTTGTGAAAAAAAGTTAAAGTTTTTTTTGGAGGAAGCTAAAGCCAACTAGTCAAAGCTTTTATTAGCAGCTAAAGCTATACAGTTCTGGCTTAAGCATTGTTTTATGTGAATAAAAAAATGATAACGGTAAATAGATTATGCTAGAAAATTCTAGCTTAAGCTTTGTAATTTAAGCTGTTCGTTTTTTATTCACATGTTTCGACTAGGTAGCTTTAGCTAGAATCGTACGTGTATGACCGAAAGGAAGGTTATTTTGCCACAATTTGTGATCTGTTCTATAGGGCAAGTATTGGTTTCGAGTAAAAAATGTTTTTATCATATCGTTCGTCAGTTTCTTCGTCTATACGTTCACTGTCCTATTTTTGAGCTATTCCGTTTTGATATTTAATTAACAGCTCACACAAGTTTTTCGTATTTGCTTCATAGAAAACTGAAAATAAGACCTAGTCAAAGCTTTCTAGACAGGTCGAAAAAATTTTGAAATGTTTGTAACTTTAACTAAAATTTTCTAGTTTAAGCTATTTTTATCCACACAAATTGAACCTTAAGCTTGAAAAACAAGCTTAAACTAAATGAATTTAGCTTTGGCTATTTTAAAATAGCTATTACTAGAAAACATCTTTAACTAGCTAGCTTAAGCTTATATTTATTCACTAAAAATCCAGCTTTAACTTAAAAATCCAAGTTTTAGCTTTAGCTTTTTTTTATTTACAAGGTCACAATGTGACCACTGTCATATGCAGATTCTGCTATCATCATCATCATCGGCTCGACAACCGGGTTCCGGTCCTGGCCTCTTTCAACAAGTCTCTCCACCTATCCCGGTCTCTAGCCGACGCCATCCAGTTGCGCACCCCAAGGCTTCGGGCGTCCTGGTCTACGCCATCTCTCCAGCGCAAGCATGGTCTACCACGCTGTCGTCTACCATAGAATGTACCACAAAGAACTTTCCGAGCAGGTTCCTCTTCGCTCATGCGAGCTAGGTGCCCTGCCCACCGGAGTCTACCGAGCTTAATTTTTGTCACGATATCTGCTTCTAGGTAGATTGCGTACAATTCATGATTGTACCGTCTCCGGAATCGTCCTTCCTCACATACGGGGCCAACAATTCTCCTTAAGACTTTTCTCTCGAACGCAGCTAAGAGGTCGGAGTGCCTTTTGCTAAGCACCCAAGTCTCGGATCCATATGTGAGTTCTGGCAGGACCATGGTCCTGTACAGCAGCAGTTTTGAAGTTATGGTGAGATTTCTGGATTTGAAGAGCTTTGACAGACTATAGTAGGCTCTGTTGGATTTGAGAAGCCGCCCGCGTATTTCTTCTTCTATATTGTTATCG
The DNA here is from genome assembly GCA_963931855.1 of Philhelius festivus. Lineage (NCBI taxonomy): Eukaryota > Metazoa > Arthropoda > Insecta > Diptera > Syrphidae > Philhelius > Philhelius festivus. Next base: position 34,761,535 of record OZ007554.1, on the reverse strand, counting down.
GCTGCTACTATTGACCCAAGGTATTTAAAGGATTGCACCACTTCAAATTCGTGCTCCGCTACCTTGATTGTTTGACCAACTGTTCCTCTCGCATTCGACGCCACCATGTACTTTGTTTTACCTTCACTAATGTGCAGCCCCAGATTTTGTGCCGCCTGCTCGATCTGGATGAAGGAATCGTGTACAGCTTGTTCGGTTCTTCCGATGATGTCGATGTCGTCTGCGTAAGCCAGTAACTGGCTGGACCTGTTGACGATGGTCCCTCTTGTTGCCGTGCCAGAGTCACGGATTGCTTTCTCCAACGCCAGGTTGAAGAGGAGGCAGGCCAAACCGTCCCCTTGTCGGAGTCCATTAAAGATGTTGATTGGTCTGGATAGCAATCCGGCTATTTTTACTTGGCTTGTTACGTTGGTCATGGTCAACCTACATAGTCGTGTCAATTTATTTGGGATGCCGAATTCTCTCATGGCTTTGTAAAGTTCTACCCTGGCTATGCTATCATAGGCGGCCTTAAAGTCTATAAACAGATGGTATGTTGGGATGTTAAATTCTAGACATTTTTCCATCGCCTGCCTAAGGGTAAAGATCTGATCAGTTGTTGATTTGCCTGGAATGAAACCACACTGATATTGTCCGATAACGGTTTTAGCGTATGGGGTTATCCGGTCTTGTAGGATAGAGGAGAGTATCTTATAGGCGGTACTCAACAACGTGATACCTCTATAATTGCTGCACGTTGTGACATCTCCCTTCTTATGTATGGGGCATATTAAACCTTTTCGCCAGTCTTCTGGCATTTCTTCCTGCTCCCATACGTGTACTATAATATCATGCATTGCTTGACGTAAGGCTGGCCCGCCGTGATGGAATAATTCGGCTGGTATGCCATCGGCTCCCGGGGCTTTGTTCTGTTTAAGCCGGCCTATAGCCTTCTCAACCTCTTCTATGCTTGGTGGCGGCAACATAGGGTTTTCTTCTTGAAGTAGTGGAGCCTCCACTTCTGCAGTGAGCTGACCATTTAGCAATTCATTAAAGTACACTTCCCATCGCTCCAGTATGCTTTCAGGATCGGTGATCAGATTTCCCTCCCCGTCCTTGCAGTATGTGCAGCGTGGTGTGTACTGCGTCATGTTTCGGACGGATTGGTAGAACTTCCGCGCCTGGTGCGGACCTCGCTCTCGGCTATTTTCTATTTCACAGATTAGGTTCTTCTCCCAGGCTGATTTTTTTTGTCTGTGTAGCCGTTTTTCTATTCTTCTGAGCTCTTTATATTCCTCTTCGCGTGCCCGCGTTCTATGAGATTGTTGCATTGCTCGGTACGCAACATTCTTACGTTCAGTCGCTAGCTTGCATTCATCATCAAACCAGTCGTTCCGATTTTTACGACTGCTGCCTAAGATGGAGTTGGCAGTACCAATGACAATATTCTTAAGGCGTGTCCACTTCTCATTTACGCCCAGCATACTGGCTCCAGGACTTACTCTCCCTAAATCAAGTGATTCTAGGGCGAGTCCTAACGCATTACCAAAGGTGTTACTGGTGTTTTCATTGCGCAGGGCGGCCGTGTTGATTCGAACCTGATCGGCGGATGCAATGCGTCTTCGCAAGGCAATCCGCCCTCGGAAAACCATACCAACAAGATAGTGATCCGAGTCGATATTGGCACCTCGGTACGTTCGTACCGTCATCAAGTTCGAGTAGTGGCGACGGTCTATCAACACGTGGTCTATTTGGTTACGAGTGACTCCATCAGGTGATACCCAGGTGGCTTTGTAGATATCTTTACGCGGGAACCTGGTACTCGCAACGACCATGTTTTTCGATGCTGCCAATTCTAAGACTCGAAGTCCATTGTCATTAGTGTTCTCATGCAAACTATGGGTGCCTGCGTAATGCCTGAATACCGGCTCCCGACCTATTTTTGCGTTCAAATCCCCAAGGATGATTTTAACATCATACCTTGGGCAGGCATTGAGGGCCCTCTCGACTTGTTCGTAGTAAGTCTCTTTTTCTTCGTCTGAGGACTCCTCCGTAGGTCCGTGAACGTTAATGAGGCTGATGTTCGTAAATTTGCCTCGCACGCGAAGGGTGCATAGCCTTTCGCTTATAGCGTTAAAGCCGATGATAGTAGACTTCATTTTTTCGCTGACTAGGAAGCCTACCCCGAGCACATGGTGTTTTGTATGACAGCTGTAATATACGTCATATTCTTTCTTCTGTAAAACACCATTCCCTGTCCATCTGATTTCTTGGAGAGCTGTTATGTCAGCTTTATATTTTGACAGGGCATCGGCTAGCTGCTGAGCAGCTCGAGCTCTATAGAGCGATCGTACGTTCCATAAGAAAATTCGTAAATCGTTTTTCCTTTTTCTTTGCGTTGGTTGTCGTCGTGTGATCAGTCCGTTTCCGAGGCTTGTTGTCGTTCTCGAAATTCTCTTAGTTTTACGGGACAGGGAATTAACCTGTCGCCAACCTGTGGAACCAGCCTGATCATATTAGCCAAACCTTTTTAAAAGGCTTGTTTCTAGCGGCCGCCGCGAAGAGGCTATGATCACACTTCCACCAGTCCCGAATAGTTACGGCACGTGCATGTTTTCGTATGCTACATGTTGTTCCCCCTATTCGTCTGATTCTGCTATACTCATGATAAAACACCGAACCACATGTTAGGTAGATGTCACTCTTCCATCCAGGGTTGCAAAAACTTAAGTCACTTTTTAGCTTAAGCTTTGCTTTAATTCACGAGCTAGTGGGTGAATTATGAATTAAGAAAAATGTAATTCAGCAGCTAGTTACTGACTTATGAATTAAAAAAATTTAATTCATAAGTCAGTTGGTGACCTGTGAATTAAAAAAAATTTAATCATAAGCTTCTTAGTGACTTATGAATTAAAAAAAAATAATTCAGAACATACTAAGTGACTTATGAATTAAAAAAAATTTAGTCATGAGGAAATAAGTGACTTATGAATTAAAAAAAAAAAATAATTCACAACCTACCAAGTGACTTATGAATTAAAAAAAATTACGTCATGAGCAAGTAAGTGACTTAAGAATTAAAAAAAATTAATTCAAAAGTTACCTAGTGACTTATGAATTAAAAAAAATTAATTCATAAGCTAATGGATAAATTCTGATTAAAAAATTATTAATTGGAAACTTTATAAGCTAGCATGATAATTTTATGACACTCAAAAGCTTGAAATCTACTTTCGTTAATAATTAAATAATTATGTAGTCAAAACAAGCTTAATTTACCAACTAGCTTATGAATTAAATTTTTTTTAATTCATAAGTCACTTAGTAGCTTGTGAATTAATTTTTTTTTAATTCATAAGTCACTAACTTGCTCATGAATTAATTTTTTTTAAATCATAAGTCACTAACTAATTTATGAATTAGATTTTTTTTAAATCACGAATCATCTACAGACTTATGACTTATGGTTTTTTTAATTCAAAAATTCGCAACCCTGCTTCCATCCAAGGCATAGGTATCTGTAACGTCACTAGATAGAAGAAAGGAAACTATAATCTATGAAAGTACTTCATGTACATAAGTTTGTCAAAGAAACAAATTTGGAGGAAGAGTCGTAAAATGAGCGATCTCATTTACCTCTCTACTGGGGTACAATTCAAAGGCGTATGATTTAAAACATCTTATTCCATCCACTCATTCGAGTCATTGCTCGTTAACGTTATTTTTGAAGAATAAAGTAAATACATTGTGTTTTGTCTCTTATAAATGATACATTTCCTCGTTCAATATCCCTTCCCCTTGACATTACCTCAAGGTTAAGTGCGTTAGACCATCATGCCAGAGATCTCGATTTAATTCCAATCGGTTCGACAAAAATTGTCTTATTTTTTCAGGGAAGAAGTGGCAAATCTAATGGCAAATTATCTCTTTGTATGTAGTTATACTCCATTCTTGTAGTATGGAATGATAAGGAGTGTAAATCATAGGCCCCCGTAACTCACTATTTTTTTAAAGCTGCTCTGTATATTTCTTTCAATAAGTTTTTTTCTTGTATCATTCGTAATGGTACTTATTAAAAATATCTGGACCAGCGAATACATCGCCTCTTGGCGCGAGGACTCCCTATATCCATTGACGAACGCTCAACGCCTTTTGTCGAACTATGATAATATGCGTTACATTCAATCGGAAGGGTACCTCGATTGGGAATTCTCCAAATAATTTGATATTTAAAAAAAATATTCAATTCAATATAATTATTAATTAAAAGATTACTTACATTTTTGCAAGAATTATTGATTGACTCCACTGTCGTACATTCAAATTTGTTGCCTCTTCGTCGATAATCCACAAATATATTCTCCTGTAAGCCTTCTTCCATGGCTTCTTGTGAGCAATCCATTGTTGTAACTTCACACGATTTAAAGAGATTAACAAAATCGATTGTCAAACGATCCATAACACATTCAGATAGTGGACCAATTATTAATACAGGGCGACGTATTGGAGCTGTCACAAACAAAAATAGTAATATTTATTTAAACAAACATAAAATAAAAAAATACAACTAACAATCCAATCGTTCAACTCGTTGATAGCTCAAAATTCCGCCATCGTCATTTAACATTCCAGAATCAGGAAAGAAACTTAGTTGAGTATTGCTGAAACTTGCAATTTCTGTGGAATCTCTCGACGAGCTACGTTGGTGCTTTTTTCGACGAAAGAAAGATCGACGCGCTGATGTGCTGCCACGTCGTGCTGTCCCACCATCACAATCTACAGTCTCTCCTGAACGAAGTTCTTCCTCAACTCTGAAAAAAAGCGATTAATATATCTAAAGAACAAATTAATTTCTCAATCTTAAATTACTTTGATTGACTGGGAATAATGCCGCATTCCTTGCGATGCCCTTTTGCGTCTAGTTTCCATGCTCTCCAGAGGCCAAATGTCCCACCGAATACTGTATTGTCTACATAGAGAACTTCGTCTTTCACAAATTTTATCTCGCCTTCATTTAAATCTCCAGTTCTGTCAAACCCCACCCGTATATAAAAAGAATCTCCGGATCTGTCCTTAATTTGCTTTAAAACTGAAATAAAAACAAAACTTTCATCAATCTGATTGCTCAACGGTCCCGATATAATTCAAAACTTACTTTGCAACTTATTCTGAACGAGCATTGTAACTGTTTCAGTCAGCTTCGATATTTCATTGGCGGCCTGCTCAGCAGTCACACATCTCAAATCCACTCCGTTGTATTCCAGAATCTGATCGCCTTTCCGGATGCCAGCTCGATCTGAAGGTGAGCCTACTGTTACATCATGGACAAATATCCCAACTTTATTGCCGCCGAACAGTTTAATTCCGAGGTTTTTTGACTTGTCCATGTGCAATGTCACGTATCTGGCTTCTTCTTCATAAATGGTAGTCGGAATATCTTGACTACTCACATCCGATTGATTCTCTAAGCTATCGGCAAAACTTTGATCCTTAATAGGAGTCGAGATCAGAGTATTGGATGGGGGCATAATGCTGCTGTTAGTCAAAGCATTCGATGTCGTAATCGGTGAGGATGCTATCAACGATCGAACTGGTGGTCGTGGAGAGTTACGTGGCGTTGGTGATCCAGAGTGATTCACACTTTCCGGTTCGAGATTATTGCCGCCGTCGTATTCTGCAGAGAGAAATTCTAAAGAAATTAAAGTTACTCTAAATCGGTCTGCCGAGAATTTTTGTACTTACTCTCTGGATTGTACTGCACCAGCATTGTAATGGAGTTGCCACACTGGCGCAACACATTTGCTGCAATGTCATTCGTGGCCGAGCGCATGTTTAGTCCGCAAACTTCTAAGAGTTGATCGCCCACCTGAAGACCGGCACGAGTAGCAATGCTCTTCTCGGCTACTGTCGAGACGAAAATACCACCACCATTGTTGTTACACTGAATGGTGATTCCCAGGGATTTGTCGCTCTTTTCAATCGTGACTCTTCTCAGATCTCCAGGGCAAAGAAAATCCGACGGCACGTTGGAATTTCTTTTGCTACCGCCGTGGCTAAGAACCTCGACGTGTACTTGAGGCATAGGCGAGCCCCGTTCACTACCACCGTGATGATCAATAGAACCTGTGCTGTTCTTGACACCGCTTCCCTTGCTTGCAACGCTATGGTTCGAGGGTATCCGCAGTCGCTGATGTTCCTTTTTACGTGGGAAAGTGCCACCTTCGTACACTTGTGAATACCCCGAAGGCATGTCGTCATGATCTCGCGTTGGGTGGATGCTTCTCCCACCTCGATTGTAGGGATAATCCACGGAAGAGTTGTAGGCGTGATGTGGCAATGGCGGTGGGCTGCCATAGTCCATGTCAAACTTATCTGCTGAAGAGTGAGCTGCATGTTGTGGGTCAATAGAATGCGGTAATGTGAGGGGACTAGAGTGACGGATCTTGTGTGGATGATGGGAATGGGGTATGTGAATGGGGTGCATCTGAGAGCTGTTTGACGTGAACGTTGGAAATAGCTGAGTATGCCGATGCTGAGGCGCAATACTGCCTCCATTAACATTATTCATTTGATCACGGTGAAAGAGTAGTGCCCCACCCGCATGCATTCCAGGATGGTTTGCTACACCAGAGGCTATGCTTTCACTATCACTGGGATACTTGGAGACATTTTTTGATTGCATTCCAATGGCAGGGGCTGCCGGTCGCTTGGGGAAATTAGCGTATTCGCTTATGGGCGGGCTCTTTTGCGAGAGAATCGAGTCAATTGAGTTCTGCGATTTGAGCGATATCATGTCGAGTGAATTTTGCTGTGCGCTATTCCTGGCAAATGCTGTACTATTCGACTGCGGCTGACAGAATAAAGGTGGCTGTGGCGGTGGGCTTTTGATCATTTCAAAGAGCTGCTGCTGCTTTGTGCCAACGGTAATTACTCCAGGAATCACTTGTTGCTGTGCTGTCTGACCTGTGGTCTTGTACAACAAGCTATTCTCCATGGGAGTCAAATTCAAGCTATATCTATTCTGGTAATGATTTGCGTGATGCTGCCTTTGATTAGTGTGAGTACTATACTTTCCCATCAAGTCGGATGTCTTATTTCTCATGTTAGGTGCTACCAACGGTGGGCTCCGAATACCGACAGGCTTAGATTGTTCTAGGATTATAGGTTCTGATTCTAGAGCTGTTCCGTAAACTGAATGACGATAGGGATAACCGTTGGTGGTTGAATTCCCGGTTGACTGAAAAAGACTCGACGCAGGTATGGGATTTGAATTACGATTGGGATTGTTTTTTGATGAAATCAACGTACTCGAACTCCCAGCACCTCCCATTTTTTCTGGTTCTTCTTTATCCACATTGATGGGGGCTGCTGTAAACAACGATAGCGGTGCACGTTCCTTCTTTCGGTGCTGAACAATGGTTCCTGTGGGGTTCTCTTGTGATGTATTGAGAATATTCGTACGGGGCCATGTGCCCATGCTTTTCGAGGTTTCCTTATCTTTTTTACTACTACGTTTGCTTCGCTTGAAGAGATTCTCCTTGCTCTTTTCAGAACTCTCACTAAGAACAGAGTCCAAAGCAGCCAGTGCGTCATTCTCCTGACTGAAATCAGCACCTGGTTTAGATATGTGTATCTTTTCGCGGAACTTGCTTAGCATTTCAGCGATTTTCGAAGGGTGCTTTGCGCTAGGTACTTTGTGCATTGAATCATTAGAGTCCGTTTGAGCCGATGTTGTTGTCATGCGGCGATGTGCTTCAGGATAGCTGATATCTTGGACGTTTTTCAAAGCAAATATGGTGATTGAATCGTTTCGCAGATCATTTAACATGTTCATAACTTCCTTGACATTTTGAACTCCCTCCATAGATTTGTTATTTATGCTAAGCACACGATCTCCCACATCCAACTCGGGTTCAAATGCAGCCAATGAATTCTGTTCGATTTTAGATATGAAAACCCCGGTGTCAAGGTTCAAACCGTGGTTATGATTCTCCTGAAGATTCAGATGAACTGTGTAGAAGTGACGCTTACTCTGACGAGTTCGTGACACCAAAAGACTGCATCTAGGTGCACTCGAACGAACCTCGTCCAAAACCATCCGCTTCGTCATCGATTGGCAATCCAAGTTGTTTACTTTTACAATTACATCATTGATTTTGAGATGTCCAAATGCCGGTGAAGTGTTTGTTACCCCACAAACCAGTTGCCTGTTGTTAGTGTCGTCTAATATAATTCCAACATCCCCATCCTGATGGTAATTACACAGCTCTATTTCAATCAAATCATCAGCATCGTATGTGCTCAGTCGAAAGCTGCGACGCAAATCATGCGAATGCGAATTTTCAATTTGTTCTTTAAGGCCTTCGATTTCCCTTTGTGCTTCGTCTTTTTGCTTTTTGATCTTTTCGCTATCCCGTATCGCCGATAGCAAATCGCTAATTGCTTTGTCGCGCTCCTTTCTTAAGTTATCACAGAGAGTTTTGACCGAATCACGCTCTTGAACGATCTTTTCTCGTTCCGATATAGCCCAGTCACGGTGTCTTTTGGCTATATCAGTTTCTTGAATGGACTTCTCCACTTCGGAGTGAGCCTTCTCGAGGCATTTTCGTAACTTTTCAATTTCCTTGAAGTCGTCTTTGCTATCAGAGAACTCTTTGCTCCACGAAGACTCCCTCGATTTCAGAAGCTCGCGTTTTTTTAACTTCATATTGAGATCTTCTATGTTGTGCATAAGCTCCGAGTTTGCTTGCTGAAGAGATTTTATGTCACTTTTATCCTTCTTTCTTTGGATTTCAACTTGATCCAATTCTTTTTTAACTGCTGCAAGATCATCGCTCATTTTCTGTGTTTCTTGAAGAACGTTATCTTTTTCCGATAGAATTTGATTTAATTCATCCTCAACACGATTTCTGTGCATTGTTGCCATAAGTAATTCATTAGCCTTGGAAGCTAGCAAGGCTTTAAGCTTTTCCACTTCTTTCTCAAGTTGATCTCTTTGAATACTGAACGTTTCACGTGCTTCTCGATAATAATTACGCTCCTTCTTGACATTGTCCAACTCATTTATGACCGATGAAAGATGCTTTTTGAATTTTTCTCTCTCAGCTGAAATTATGTTGCGATCCTTGGACAGGTCTGCATATCTCTCTTTGCAGAGCTGTAACTCTTCAAGAAGTTTCTCTGTCTCTACACATCCGCCTTCACATTTTTTTCCACCCATTTCACTGTAATGCTCGCAATAGAACGAGCCCGATTGTGTATTTCCATTTTCACTCTCCTTTTGTTTAACTGATTCGATAAACTGCAGCAATTTACGTTCCAACATCATATTTTGTTGCGTCAGTCGGGCATTTTCCGCAGCTATGTCAGTGAATTTATTTCGATCCTTCGACGAAGACTCCAATTGTTTCATTGCTGCCATGTACTGTTCTTGATAGAAGGCCAATTGAGAACCCATTTCTTCACAACGACGCACCGTATCCTTATGCTGATGTCGAAGATTATTAAGTTCCATGTCATATTGCTGCTTCATTAGATCGAAGGACTTTTTAGCATTTGGATTGTTGTTGGCAAGATTGGCAGCCGTTGTGCTGCCACTGCTATTAGAAGAGGGTCGAAGTGTGCGATCATAGCCGACGACATATTCGGCGCTCTCTATAATATAACAAATATCCTTGATAAGATTGTTTATTTTTTATTTGTATTAGAAATGTAATTTACCTTCTTGACTACTATTGCTGGTTAAAGAAAGATCTCCAGAAGCCATTTTCAAATCATTTTCCACGAAAAAGAAGATGTAAATGATAATTATATATCTGAAAATTAATTGATAGGATGTGAATAATTTTATTTATGAAACTCAATAAATTCAAAACTTCTTATTCTGTACTTAAATTGTTTGTCATCCACCGGCCAGCGACCTTGTCAGCCAACTTATTTATTAGCTTATTTCTTAAATCGTATTCGCCAATAAATATCTTGTACAGAAGGGCCAGAGTCGCGTCCATTACATAAATATAGGTCAACTCAATATTCTACAGTCACCGCTACACCCAAAATCCATGGACTTTGAGCTGATTTTAAGGATACTTGGTTTTTATAAAATATTTTTTTTTTGACACTGGAAAAACTTTAAATCATGTTTAAAAAGTGAAGAATTTTTGTTGCAATATAAAAACAAATTAAGTATATTTTGTTGTTTGGCATGTTTATTATCGTGAAATCGAGACATTGGCCTCTAAAGTTTTTCGGGGGTTAAAATTACCTCAGAAATCTCTGTTTTTGTCAGCAGCGGGGACAATGGTATAGCATATATGTATATATATAGAAAATTAAGGTTTTGGACTTTGTCACCGGATACAAAAATGGTGATATATCTTGAAGTAATTTTAAACAACGTATTTAATCAGTGGTTACAGTCCAAAGACCTTATACGATAACCTTGGAAAAGAACTACATTATTAAACCGATTAAAGACGTTTTGATAAACGAGATGAAAGCTTAGAGAAGAATTGTTACAAAAATATCAGAGTTTTTAAGCTGTTCAAGGAAGCTTGTATAATATGTTTATGTTTATCATACCCAGATATTACCAACTACAAAAATGTTACAAGATCATTAAATAAATACAAAACATCGATCGAAAAAAATTATGTTTAAGTACAATATAGTATTTCTCTATCTTTAGAGCAATAAAACAACGACGTTGAATGAAAACCAATTAAGGGGCTGCTTAGCAAACAAATCCGTTTTTTTTTAAAGAATTTAAACCCAAGAATAAAAAAGGCTAAGAAACAACTTTTTAAATGTGCAGGGTATGCCTTAATTCGCCAAGGATATTTTAGGATAAGATACAGTATGGGTCTATCTCCAATGCTCACTTAATTTTTAATGTTTACGAAAATTGATCTGTTAATAGGAATGGTAGTATCTTTATTTAAGATTTTATTTTTAGAAGATATACAAGCTTTTAGAACCATGTTTAAATAAAGTTAATATCGTGTTGGGTTCTTTAGATATCTAATTTCTAAGACTGTTCATTTTTTCTTACCCACACTAATATTTTGCATTTTACAAAATGTGTAAAAAACTTGAATTTTTACTACTTTTTTTTAGAAATAAAAATGAAGAACAAGTATGCGGAAAAATGAATAGATTTTATGATACTTGGAAAAACCCTCAACTTTTGATTTTGCTTTAATCTCTAAAAGCTATGAATACAAAAATATTTATAACAGGTGCTCAAAGTGTCCTCCTTGGTTTTGTTTACATGCTAGAGCTTCCTCACTTTCGATGACGCTTCGAGAATACGCTCTTCTTATTTTCGTACATATATTTATATATAAACACATTTTTTCATTCTTCCCCATTCAAAAAAAAATTCCAATACTGGAAATTCAGGAGATCTTGCAGGCTAGTAAACTGGTCTGTTTCTTACTAACCAACAATTACAATATCCTTCATCTAGCAAATTCTTAACCTCACGACCATAGTGGGCTGGAGCACCACCTTTTTGGAAATATGAAGAAGTACATAGTTGAATTAGTGGAATCTCTTCCAATAGTTCTGGTTAATCGTTTCGGAAGAACTTCGGATAGTTTGTAGAATTCAGCCAGGGTGGTAGTTTGAAGGGGTCGATTAAATTGTTTCCAATTTCACATACCCACATATTGACGCTTAATTTGAGTGAAAATGCTAGCTGCCTTCTTTTGCGTGTATTCTCCACAGCCCATGAATGAAGATTGTTGAAATGTGTGAATCAAATCTCTTGTAAATTGATATTCATCGTCCAAAGAATTCTACTAACACTCGTTGTCATCCAAGCACCGCTACAGCAACCAGTTAAAAAACTCAATCCTCTTTTCTTAATCATCGGGAGCAGTTCTTGAATGTTTTTAGAAAAATATATGGAGTGATGAATCAATTTTTGTCCAAATTCTGATGATCTGGAAGAATATACATATTTGGCGTGAACCTAGCTAGCAAAGCAACTCAAAATAGGCCCTGAAACAATATGGCACAGACAAGACGATTTCATGTTATGGGAAGTATTTTCTCGGCACGATGTAGTCTAATTGTAAAAATTAACAAAGAAATGGATGAACAAATTGGAACAACACGTGATCTTCTACGCTGGTGACAATTTGCTTTTAACATGAAGTTTTATTTATGACAAAGTTCCAATGCATACTTCTCACTTAATTTTGTTTGGAATGTTGTTTTTTGAATGTTTAGAGGTAGCCGACTCAGTTTTCCAAACTCAACCCGATTAATAATTTGTAGAACGACATTGAACATCAAAGGGAAGGCAAACAACCCAAAATCTTATATGAATTATAGGAAAATATCAAAAATCGTGCCGACATGCAAAAACAATAGAACGCTGGAGGAAATTGGTGGTGATTTGCAATTGGTTTATTTTCTAATTTGGTCCACAATAACAAACCTTATTGACATCCCAAGAGATGGAATGGTCAAAAAATATAATTTCGAGAAAATCTTTCTTACACAGGGATGGTCGTGGCGCGATGGTTGTATGCTCGCCTGTCAACCTCCATATCACAGGTTCGATCCCTGCCGTCGTCTATGTCGTCTTTAATTCCATTAAAACCTTCTATAAATTGTCATCAATAGGTTGCTGGTTTACTCATTACATGTTGTTTAGGCATAACACTAACAACATGTGATTCAGTTAAACTAGTATGCCCAACAAGGATGAAAAACGAATAAAATAATGCGAAATCTAAGGGACATAGAAAAAAGACACGGCAATTCTCCGCTTTAGTTCAGCCGCCATCCCTGGAGATAAAAAAAAAAAATCTGAGACAACCACCTTCAGTCTCAGAACATCGTGCCACACATCTTTCCTATCCTCCTTTCTCTTCCGTAACTTCACGCCCACGCTGTGTTGAAACATTTGAAGGGTAATCATATTCCCTTGAGCGTGTGTAGATTATAAAAAAAAAAAAAAAAAGCAATAAGAAAAACTGGGTAGGAGAGGAAATAAACTACACTCTCGAAACAAATACCATCAAATGGTACACTGATGGATCGAGAACAAGCGAAGAGACTGGTGCAGGAATCTTTGGACCAAGAACCAAATTTTCCATACCGATGGGGCAGTCCACCAGCATCTTCCAAGCATCATCATCATCATGTCAGATAGTCAAGCAGCACTTAAGGCCCTAAGCTCATACACCATAAGCTCTAAATTGGTGTGGGAGTGCATAAGCAGGCTAAATGAACTTGGCAACCAGAACAGGGTCACACTTTACTGGGTACCTGGTCACGTGGGTGTTCTTGGAAACGAAAGGTCAGATTCCCTAGCAAAAATAGGCGCATCAACCCCTCTAACAGGGCCTGAGCCCTATTTTGGCATAGGAGAAAATGTCATCAAAGCCAAAATTAAACAAGAAGAGGAGGCAAACAAATCCGAGAACTGCAAAGAACTCCCAAAACTGAGGCAGGCAAAACTACTTTTGGGCAATTCCAACCAGCAACGTTTCGAAAACAGCCTCAACTTAAGTAGGAATAATCTAAGAATAATAAAGGGTATTCTAACGGGACACTGCAAACTTAGAAGACACCTAAGTTTACTTGGTGTGGTAAGCAGTGCCACATGTAGATTCTGCAACATGCATGAGGAAACACCGGACCGTATACTGGGAAAATGCTGTCCACTCATGCACCAAAGGAAAAACCATCTGAGACAATACCAGGTAGAAGAGACCAACCTACCCTCTCTGGAAGTGCCCCAAATACTTAGATTCCTAAAAGCAATAGGTTTGGAGGAGGAACTGTAAGATAAGTAAGCTCATCATTTTTTAAGCTCAAACTACAGGTCGCAGTGCAATAACCCCTAATACAAATTCATTCATTCATGAGAGACGAGGTAATTTTAGAGATAAATAAATATTGTTTCCCTAAGAGAATCGTCTAATAACCTTTAAATCCGAGAAAATGCTTTCATTGGTTCCATAATAATGGTTAATTTTGTTTTTAACTTCGATAGTTTAACGGTTATATTTGTGACATCTTTTTCAGGTTTCCACTTGTCTTTGAAAGACGCAGTTTGACGACAGGATGGCTGATACCAGCTCCTCTAGTCTCAACTGTCACTCTTTTTGCTTTTTATTTTGTATTGTATGTATTAGCCGCCCTGTCTTATCAAAGTACGTCTTTGAAAGACAAGTGGAAAACTATTATAAGACTGTATTAAATTATTCACAAATGATAGTTCTCTATATTAAAGTGATTCGCGCAAAAAATAATTCTTATCTGACTACGTGCAATATAAGGGATAGATTGAGCAGCACTTGATGACGAAATGAACTGAAAACCAACAACAACTAACAAATTATTTCAGCATCAAATCTTATCACAAATGTCAATGGAAATAGTAAACTAATAAACGATGTTTATCTAATTAAGATCAACATAGCCGACGCAACGCTACGCTTAAATAGAAAACAATTTCAAGACTAGACAGACACGACACGACAAAGCGGCCTCCTAATTACGTCAGGAAATATTTTTAACCCAAAAAAAAACAACAAAAATTTAAAACAATATTTCAACAGAATCTCTTTGCCAAAACAATTGACTAATTATTGCTTTTGTCTGTGCAGTGTCTATCACAGTTTCACAGTCGCTGGCTTTCCCAGTCGCCAAAAACAACTAACGGAATTGATGGAGAATAGGAGGTAAAGCATCGACTTTTTCACAGAAGATAGAGGCTCAATCAAGCTGCTGCTGCTGCTGTGTTGTACTTTCTTTCGCAAACAAAAAATTGTATAAACCCCAAACAACAAAGAGCGCAAATAAGAAAAAAACATTAACAAAAAATAAAAAGAAGTTTCTTCATGTGTTCATGCACCAATTAGCAAATTCAAGTTAATTGAAAGGTGCAGGCAACAATAGTCGTGGCACTGGCAGCACCAGCACCAGAGCCGATGTGGAGTGACAATGGCAAACGAGAGGAGGAGGAGAATCAGCAGCAGCCACAGCAGCAGCAGTAGTAGCAAATGGATGGATTGGCCAAGTATATTGAGTTACCGTAGAACTGGTTTTTTCGGTGGCTGGTCTGGTGGCAATAGACTCGTTTCTTTCGGCGAACCAACATACATATATTATATTTATTTTTTGTTTTATTATAAATGTGAAAATATAACTTACCAAAGTAATGTCTCTGTTTATATATATAAATTGTTTTATATATAGAACACCAATCGCGACCCTTCCGTTCCTGCTTTTTCTTTTCCGTCGGTTGAAGACGTTCGATGCTTGGAGAGTTGACCTAAAACTGTAGAGATAGTCCTCCCGGGGACTATTTATTTGATTTTATTTTTTGTTTTCCAATATGAATCACAAAATTTGATTTTTTTTATGTCAGACACACATTTATATGTTTTATTAATAAATTTTTGCAAAATTTCTTACTGTTGGCCGAGCAAATAAGAATAATTTTTATCACTGAGAGAAATGAGAAGTAGTAGAAACACAAAAAAAAGAAAAGAAAACCAATGACGTTAACTGCTTTCGCTTTGTGGATTAAGAATTAAACAACTTTTTAGGGCGAATTTAGTCCGGTAAGCTTGATAATTCAGAAAAGCAAAAAGCACAAACTGAACTACTGTAAATGTTGGGTTTTTGCAAATTAAATGGTGCAAACAAAGTTAAAAATGAAAATTTAAAAAAAATTGCGAAGGAGGAAACCAATTTTTCTCTGTGGCACTGCACTTGGAAAATTTTCCTCTGACAGATTGACAGATGACGGAATTAAATGTAACAGTAACATCTTCTAGTTGAAAGCGGTGTCATCTGGCGGAGAGTAAGAGAATCAAAGAAAGCTTTGGCAAAACGTTTAAGGTGGAATTGAATTGATTTTTTTTTGTTTTTTGCAAAACCCCTCTATAATAAATTACGCTGCGATTTATATATTAGCCGTGTTTTTTTTGGAAAAGTTATCCCTAGTACAATAGGATTTCATATGAATAATAAATACAGCATCCGCAGTAGGATCACTGCCGATAAAATGAGAAGTGAAATCCTGCTGGGGATAGAGATTTGACGTTTATTAGAGTATCGGCAGTGATCCTACAGCGGATGTTGTATTTGTTATTCATATAAAATCCTACTGCACTACGGATAAATTTTCCAAAAAAACACGACTATTGACTTGAGTTATTATTGTTATAAAATGATACAATTTCTCTTTAAATTTTTAAGACTGTTCGTAAAATTGCCGAGTTTGCGCGCACATTCAATTTTTAGTTGTGCAACTGCTTGGTTCGAGCAACAAAAAGGTTTGTGTTTTGACACAAACTAAACGATTGACTAAAATGAGTTCGCTATTTTGTGCTACATATAATTATATGCACCTGCGCGCACATTCAACTATTCGCGCACTTGCAACTGTGATCAAAATCAAATAGTTTAATTACCAGTTGATAGAGCACCAAGCACTGGCAACTCTTCACTCACGCTCACACTTTTCTCTCTTGCGCTTATAGAAAACTGCTCAACTATTTAGTTGAATGTCCGCGCAGGTGAATATAATTATATGTAACACAAAATAAAGAACTCATTTTAGGCAATCATTTGGTTTGTATCAAAACAAAACAAATTTCAGTGATACACCGTGGCATGACGTAATCGAAATACGAGGTATTTTGACACAGCACACTACTCCACAAGAAAGCACATCTCACAAATATGGTTTTACACATGGGAGCGATAGTGATACAAAACTCCACAACTCGCCACACGAGATAAGTGTGGTTGCAGGCTTAATTATGTTCATGTGATCACATTTATGCAAGTACTGGCCAGAAAGATCGGTTATACTGCCTGCTAAAATTCTATTTGTTTATTTACTGATTTACTGTGACGTGTAGGCGACAGATCATTTGACGAGCAAATTGCCTGGAATTTTAAAATTTTACATTTTAGATAAATCTGTTTACTGCTTGAATGCAAGCCCCTGAAGAAAACCTTTGCATTTATGAACGTAATACGAACAATAAAATACTTTAGCAATTAATTGTTGCTTGCTCGACTTACTTGCCTTGTTGACAAGATTAAAATTGTAGAGATAAAATTTGTCTTGCCTCGATCTGCGTAATAGGCTTTTGAATGTAATATTTTCCATGAAAATAAAAAAAAAACTCGTATGACTTCTCAAATGAAATTAAACGTAGTTCTAATGTCAAAAGCTATGTTCCCACCAAAACGAAATACTAGAATTCGGCTTAAAGCTTTTGATATTTAAAATTGATGGCATAAGATTTAATGGAGATTTTAACGAAATCTCAATGAAAGGTCTGGATTTCAACGAAATTTTAAATGAAATCTTGGAACACTAATTTGAAATCTCAAGATTTGTCAGCTGAAACCTCAGATTTGACTCTGTTAGGAACATAGAATGAAATAAAGTCATCGTGTAATCATAGTCTTTGAAACATAGAATTTTGTATATCCTCGAGCTTTTTATATTCTGTTTACAGCTTTAAAAAAGATTTTTAACAACTCTGGGCATTTGAATTCATAAAAGCTTCACAAGTCAAATTTTGACACCTGTCAAAATAGGTCAAAAGAAAATCATGAAAAAAGCCATTCACCATCTCATAAGAAGCATTTTGATTTGGATTTGGATCTCTTGTGTGTGACCACCCATTAAAATTTCATTACTTTATTATTCTCTACTCACTCAAAATATAAATAAAATTAAGTTAAAGCAAAGTGAAATTCAATTAACTCAAAAATCAAGTTATTCAATAAACTGAAACAAAATTTCATAAGAAAACCTTTTGCAAACAAACCCAATTCCACTGAAAGAACTATAAATATATAAAAAAGGCTGTGATATCTTTGGAAAACCGACATTAAAATGGTGAGTAATAATTTTTTCTCTTCTGTATATTCAATGCATATTAAGCTGCCCGTCCCGTATGTGAGAAACTGGAAAAAGTATGTCACACCCAAAAGGAGGCACAACAAAAACATTCGAAGATGAAAATAAAATACTTGTAATTTAGCTACATATTTGGTGATAAAATTGAACCTTTATCTTATCAGTTATCACAAAGCGGCAAGTGGATAAAAATGTTTTTTCCAAAAGTGGAAAGCCTTTGATTCTGTGGCACACACAATTAGTAATTTAGTAGAAATTTAATATCTGCTGCTTGGATATTTCGGGATTTCACTGTCGTCGCAAAATAAACTGAATGATGGAATGTTTTGCGAAACGACGAACACATCAATGACCTTTCTGAATTAAACAAAAACTGGTTTTCTCTACTGTCACCTGTTAGGTGATTCAGTCTACTTTCTGGTGGAACCTTTTGTTGTTATTCAAATCTATGCTGCCAGATAGCGACATGGAACCGCCTTTAATTGAGAAATTAGATTTCTCTATGGGACTTTAAGAGATGGTATTATGCTGAATAAAAATGAATAGGTTCATTAACTATGTAACGAAGAACTAAAGAAGACACAAATCCTCTGAAGAACTCTTACCAATTCTTCTTTTTGTCTGATTGGTCAATAATAAATAATTACTTATACAGGGTGTCCGGTGGAAAATTTATGTTTTTGAACGTGATATTTTGTTATATTTCTTCCTTTATTATAAGGTGGAAATATGTATGTAGATTTTGTTTTTTGAAAATAAACATCATCCAAATGCTGCCCATTCAATCGCACACACTGTTGGAAATGGACCATCGGATTTCGTGCCACTCGTTGCAGCAAGCTAAACTGAATTTCGCGACGGATATTTTCCTTCAGTTCCGCCGAGATCCTCGGATTGTTATTGTAAACTTTGCTTTTAAGGTACCGCCATAAAAAAATCTAAAGGCGTTAGGCCTGGAGAACTCGGTGGCCACAAAATACCTCCAAATCGGCTGATCAGTTCCCTGCAAACTTCTCACGTAACAAACTCATGGTGGTTCAAGTGGTATCTGGAAACCACGTGTGTGACGAGTAAGATGTATGTGCCGCAAATGCGGTACAAAATAATCTGTGGTCATGTGACAGTTCACATTTATCGACTGTTCTCTGGCATTTTCGAAAAATAGGGTCCGATGATTCCGTTCGTCGATAAGGCGCACTAAACACTTACCTTTAGACAATTTAAGAGACGTTAATGTTTTAAACGTGGGTTACGCGTTTGTGAAGCCCAGTAGCGACAGGTTTGCTTATTCACATGTCAATTGAGGTGGATGTGGGCCTCGTTACTCCAGAAAATGCAATTTGCTGTACCGATAGAATTTTAAATCCTTCTTTAAAATTTCCTTAACTTCAGTTTTTTGAAGGACTAAAGAAGATGCTCTTTTTCGAAATGAAGTTCTTCATTTCACATTTTCGATGATCTTCGACGTTCTGCTGGACCCTGGATGTGGCACATTTAGAGCTAAAGAAGTTTGAAGGAACCTTTGCATCCACGAACGAAATAACTTAATATTTGGCCCGTCAATCAATCAGCGAATATTACAGCATGAACAAAACTTCCGGAGCGCAAAAAACTTAAGAATTACCATTCTTAATAAAAATTTCTATAGCAAATGAACGATGCTCTTCCGACCACTGACATTTTATTTAGAATTCTCAAAAAGATTCAAATGAGAGTAAAACCGCCCTTAAAACTGTTCGCTATATTAGCCACCATTCAAGAAGCGTCGATCGTGTGGTGGAAGGCTGTAGAAAAAAGAAATGAGCTCTTGGAAGCACAGTAGTTATGGACATGGGTCTATCCTGCAAAGGTATGACACAGTGACGACTGACTACTTACCACCTTCAATACCCGAAAAGCAGGGATGGAAATCCAACCCACTAATTAGTGAACAAGGTATCTTCTTTTACACCGATGGGTCTAAAATGGAAGAAGGAACAGGAGCTGGGGTGTTCTGTGAAGCTCTTAATATTAAAGAATCATTCAAACTCCCAGATGAGTGTAGTGTCTTTCAGGCACGAAAAAATTGAACTCGTTGGAGATCACATTTTTCGTGGATAGCCAAGCTACCATCAAAGCTTTAGCCTGTGAGACTATAAGATCCAAGACAGTAACAAAATGCCGAGACATGCTCAACAATATTTGTAACACTAACCAAGTCAATCTCTGCTGAGTTCCTGGACATAGTAATATATGGAGGGCTCACAGCTGTACCGAACCAACTCAAAAAAAAAAAAAAATCCAAAACTAATGCCAAAATCTCCGCAAAGTTGACCTTTATTCAGTGCAGTAATGAACTAATTCAAAAATTGTTTTGTTCCTTAGTTAACGGTAAAAGAACCAAGTCAGTGCCTCTCATTTTCGATTTATTTCAAAGCATAAACGAACCAAGTTAGTATTATTCAGTTTTCCTCAATTTTATAGTCGAACAGACGTGGGGATATGGTTTGTTTCGTATTTTTCATCTCGTTCTGCATGCTGTCCCCCTGAAACGCCCCTACTAGGGTACACTATAGGATTTGGGGTATTTGCGAGGTTGGGTGTATACTTACTTACTTACTTAGGTCCTCGGACCTTTTATGTCCATGGGGAACCCCTAGTGGGGCATAGGGCATCCACAACGTCAGCTCGCCATCGTGTTCGGTTCCTGGATATTAGTCGCAAATCCCTCCAAGTCTTGCCTAGTTGGGCTGCTCCGTCGTCCAGCTCTTTTTCCTTCTTTAGTGAGTGGATTCCACTGCATTTCATGCGCCGCAATACAGTTGTCGCCTTTTCGAAGCGTGTGTCCGATCCACTGCCACTTTTGACGTCGTATAATAGAGTGAATAGGTTCCTGATCCGTTTTCTTGAGGAGTTCTTCGTTTGATATACGATTGGGCCAGAAAATCCTAAGGATGTTTCGTAGACATCTATCTATTAATGAACGTTTGCAGCTTCTTAGTGACACCTACTGTTACTTTCCAATTGCTGCAACCGTAAAGTAAAACGGATTCGACGTTGGATCGAAACAGCCGTAGCTTGGTTCTTAATCTTAGAGAGTTATTCCTCCACATACCGGTTGTTGAGAAATATTTATGAGAGAAGATGACTGGGTTCCGAGGCTGATCATCTTTGTTTTACCGTAGTTGATTTTCAGCTCCACGATTTTTGCTTCTCTCTCCACCCCTGTTGTCAATTAGTGGAGATCCATGATCCTATGAGAGAGCAAGCCTACGTCGTCCGCATTGTCAAGAAGTTTCAGGTGAGATGTCAGAGTCCATCGAATCCCTCCGTTTCCCGTCAAGGCCGCTCGCAGGAGATCGTTTATCACCAACAGAAACAATATTGGTAACAGAATTCAGCCCTGCCTGCGTAAACCTGCTTGTTCATCATGGAGTGTGCCTTCTAGATGTTCCCTGATGCGTTCCAGTACTATTTTCGCTAATATCTTGACAACGGCAGGCAGAACACAAATCCCCCTTCCAGTTTTCGGAGTTGGGTGTATGCATTTAAGAAATCTGGATTTAAAGAAACTTTGAATTTATCCTATTTATCCAATATCAACAGCTGTATTCTAAATAAACATATATGTGGCCAATTCACTTCATTTCACAATTTTGAAAAAAAAAATGGTCTAAACTCTTTTTTTATTTAAATTTATGCGAAAAATGCGAAATAAACCGTTAGCGAGATAACCTTGACCGTTGCTGGACATAATTTCTCATGGCTCAAAATCAGGTGGCTTCGATTCGATCGCAATTCACCTTTTTTTTAAATTTAAGCAAACACTCAATAAAGAAGTTGAGTTTTATGAAATTTATTTAGGAAAAGCAAAGAAAGGGAGGAACCTACAATCCCAATTTTGAACAAAATAGCATCTATCCAACTCGTCGTAAAATTACGTCAGATAAAAGAAGGGATATGATGGATTTACTTAAATTTATTCCATCCATGTACCATAGTTCTTATAAGAACCTACCCAGGACCAGCCCCAAAGTCATGAAGACGATGAAATTTTTTATCACTAATAACTGTTGTTTTTTTTTAAATAACCTTTACTTTGTAATACATTTCTGTTAAGTTTTTGAAATAAATTCATTTTTCCTCCTTTTTTAAATTATACCAATTTTTATTTTCCTTACTGACAATTTTTCATAATTTTTCGAGGCAATAATGAACCAAGTCACATTTTTTTAATTTTTCTTAAATATTGGGTACATTTTTCAATTCTTCTTTTTCATTTTTGGTCAAAAGAAAACTGGGTAAATAAACTTTCCAAATGTCTTTACTTTGAGTTAAATATGTATTTCAGTAATTAATGGCAGTTTATTTACCTAACCTCATAATATCTTCGAAATCACTTTTTCTGACTTGGTTCGGTTCAGCTGTGAGCCCTCCATATGTAGCAGGAAATGAAATAGCAGATGAACTGGCAAGGAAAGGGTCAGTATCAAATAAAAACAGCAGTAGCCATTTAAATTTGGGACCAAAAATCCCGATTGGCGTGATTAAAAGGAAAATAGACCTAATAACGAAAGAGCGAATCAATAACTCCTGGTCCTCCAGGGACGACTGCGTTATCTAGAAGTTTATGGCCTAGAATTAATGAAAAGGAAACTCGATATATTTTATCGCTGAGTAAAAAGAATATAAGAATCCTGATAGGTGTACTAATAACGGGTCATTGCGCCATTGGCACAATGGCCACTAGAATGGGTGTAGTTGCACCCGATTTCTGTAGGATCTGTCAGGATGTCGAGGAGATTGAAACCATTAAACATTTGCTTTGCGACTGTCCGAACCTCCAAACAAATCGCTTCCGTTAGTTTGGAAACAGGTTTGTTGGAGAACTGGACGGTCTAACGCAGGTCTCAAAGGCATATATGAGAAAATTCATAGTAAACACAGGCTGGTTCGAAAGTGAACCAGTCTACATAAGACATTAGTTAGGAGCATCTCTGCTACTGCTTTTATTAGCAGGGGATCACAATGAACCAATAGGCCCCCGTGTACGCAACAGCCTATGTGCTGTGCACGCCCCTCCTCAAGAGGTTCCCTTTTCAAAAATTAATCTTAATTTGAGCGAATTTTCGGGTTATATAGAGCTATGCAGCTTACTAGGATAGACTCGCGACTAAGGCAAGATCTCGGTGACCACTTCACTTTGTCTCTACGCGCAATAAACATGGTCTCGAATTGCTCATGCAGAATGTCCGTTGTTGCGTCAGCTGTGCACGTATCCCCGTTCTGTTGGAATCTGAAGTTTCCTCATTCAATTTTTCATTCTATTTATAAACAATATCGTGGAGGCAATAGAAGGAATAAAGTATGCAGGAAAGCGGATAACATATCTCATTTTTGCCAATGATATAGTTTTTTTGGCTGATTCTGTTGAGGGAATGCAGAGAATGATCAACCGTCTGGAAAAGTACTGTGGTCTTTGGAATCTGACCACTAATCTAGACAAGTCGAAGATGATATTCAGGGATGGTGGCGGTAGATATTCCCGAAAGGAAAAGTGGAATTACAAAGGTGAAAGTCTTACAGTGGTGAGGGAATACAAGTATCTGGGTATTTTGATCACTTCAAATCTCAATATGAAAAACCATTTCGAGGGAAAACTAGCGGAGCGTACAGGGTTGTTTCATCCGTTTGGGAACGTTGCATTGTTGTTCATTGATCATAGTGCAAAGATTAAGCTATTTCGTGCAACTGCAGCTTCCATATTACTTTACGGCGCTCAAGTGTGGGGTTATTGTAAATTTTAAGAGGTTGAACGCTTTTTGAGGTACTTTATCAAACTAATTTTTCGGCTACCTGCTAGTACGCCGAAGTATATGCTACATTTGAAAACCTTAGTGCTATCATTATTTTTGGAAGCTGTTAAACTTCACTGTCAATATATATTTATTGAAGGTGTCAGAGATGCAAGAAGGCAAATTACATAAACAGGTGCTCAAAAGTATTATTTCTTCAAAAGGTAACCTTGTCAAAAAGTGGGAGGAGCTGGGGACTAATTGCGGACTCAGCTTTACAGTTCGTACAGACATTGATCCAGTCGACCTAAGGAGCTTCTTTGGAAAATTATTAGAGGAAATTAACCGCTTTGCATATGATGGAATCATATGGTAGACGGCCTTTAGCCAAAACCATATCAACTTTAAGCTAATTGAAATTGTTAACTTTTATTTAATTTAATTTATTAAAAAAAAAAATTTCATAACTCATCCAATTTGGGTCAAAAGAAAATGGTTGGTAGCGCTTTTTCTGGTAATGACCAGGCCATGGCGTCCACAATCACAGAGTAACTTTATAGGATGTAGACGACTTACATTTTAAAGCCGAGTCCAAAGTGCTACGATGGGATGATGAAGGGTGGCAACGGCTGAAGTTCGGCGGTAAATTCTAACGCCCTAACCATTACATCTTTACTAGTACTTATAAATGGAGTAAAATCAATTTCCGCATATAAATACTGAAACCTACAACCTAAGCACTGGTGTACAAGTTGCGTTATATTTGCACTTCTCTTCCTCCTTTTCATATAACTTCCTTGTATAAAACTTCTAAATTACTTAATTCGATTTTGATGACAATATGATCTCATAAATTTCTATTTGTTCCTATAATGCACCTCCTTGGATGTGGAAAATCATTTTTATCCAAAGAGAATCAACTTAGACATCGCTCAAAAAATGCGAACAATTTGAATTAGTATCGATACTTTCATAAACAATGCCTTGAAAAAGTGAGCTGCATTTCACTACTAAGGCATTACTAGCCATAATATTCGCTTCTTTAAAGACAGAGAGTCTTTCTCAAGCTGCTCTATATAAATGCCGAATGCTTTTTATAACTCAATTTTTTGTATATCCTTTTTCAATATCTAGACTTGAATCCTTAATCCTCTCCTACTCTCCTACTTTATAAAGTATTCATATCATAACATTTAAAGTCTTAATTACTAATTTAACACCATTAAATATATTTTGCAGACGGATCTACAAATGGATTGCGCCCTTGACCTAATGCGTCGTTTGCCTCCTCAGCAAATCGAGAAAAATCTCATTGATCTGATCGATTTGGCTCCAGATCTGTGCGAAGATCTTCTATCATCCGTTGATCAACCCCTGATGATTGCCAAGGACAAGGAAGTTGGCAAAGACTATCTTTTGTGTGATTACAATCGTGATGGCGATTCTTATCGTTCACCATGGTCCAACACATACGATCCTCCACTCGAAGATGGACAAATGCCATCCGAAAGGTTACGAAAGCTGGAGATCGAAGCTAACTATGCCTTCGATCAGTACCGCGAGATGTATTATGAAGGTGGTGTTTCATCGGTGTATCTATGGGATCTGGACCATGGGTTCGCAGCAGTCATTTTGATCAAAAAAGCTGGCGATGGGAGCAAGAAAATTCGTGGCTGCTGGGATTCGATTCATGTGGTAGAGGTGCAGGAGAAAACCACCGGTCGAACAGCGCATTACAAACTAACATCGACAGCAATGCTGTGGTTGCAAACAAACAAACAAGGTTCGGGCACAATGAACTTAGGTGGCTCTCTAACCCGCCAACAGGAGCAGGATGCAAATGTGAGTGATTCATCACCGCACATTGCCAACATTGGTCGAATGGTTGAGGAGATGGAGAATAAAATTCGTAATACCCTAAATGAAATTTACTTTGGCAAAACAAAAGACATTGTAAATGGACTGCGTAGCGTACAGTCCCTATCCGACCAGAGGGCGCAGGCTGCGATGAAGCAAGACCTTGCTGCAGCAATTCTACGCCGTAGTGTTAAGCCTGAGACGAACTGAGAAGAGGGACACGACGACGAATCCGAGGACAAACAAGAAGAAGAGAATTATGACAATTTCTAAAACAAAAACCGCCGCCACCGCCTCCCTCAGTCGTCCTGAATCCGAAAAAAAAAAACAAAATACCAGTTCCAGTAAAGTCTCTCATTCAAATCAATCAAAAACACAACTTTGACATATACACAAATGAACCCTACTATAATAATTAAACACGAGTGAGGTCTATCAAACGATACAAAAAATACACCTCGCTTGTTGATTTAAAAAACAAAAAGAATAATTATTTTTAATTTTATTAAATAATTTACACAACTGTTTGCATTTATCGTATCGAACCACGCTGTTCTTGTTGGCTTATTTTTTTCTTTTTTTCTGTTTGTTAATGCTTCGCGAAACTTCCAATTTTTTTTTTAAATTATTATTAATTTTGTCTATTACATATTTTATTTTTATGAAAAACAAAAAAAAATATACTGAAAGTCTAACTGCGTTGGGTATTTATTATAATTATTGAATTATTATTCAGTTGAAGAAAATATACCTAGAAAAATTTCGAAATAAATTTAAAGAAAAAATAAAAATGATAGAGGAAAAGATTTTAAGATTATGAAGAAATAAAAATAAAAATTTTATAATATGTACCAATATTATTATTAACTTAAATAAAGAATTTAAGACATTATCTGTAATTTTGTTCGTTTTGTCTTCTTCTGTTTTTTGGAAATGAGAGAAGAGAAGAAAAAATTATCTACATATTCCAATAAAAGAGATTGCATTCGTATAATGAGCTTGACGAAATGTCTACCTTGAGGGAGCCTATTACATAAAACGATTATCATTAAAACTATCGTTCTTGTTAAAATGCCACTATGAATAACTATAATCGTTCTAGTTTAACGATGCTCGCTGTTTCCTACGACTGGAAGTTTTTTTTTCTTTTATCTGCGGTCTGTTGGTGATTTGTTGTTTCTGCAAAAAATGTTTTTTTTTTCTGTTTTGCTTGCGAATATCATTGCCTTGATCGTCGTTTCGTTTTACAATATAGGGTCCTAGACCTACAACAATCATTGAAAATTGATAAAGGAAGACAATTTCTTTGGAAGCCTAAGTCTGAGTTTTTGACCAGGTATCTATTATTTGTTGATTACAGAGGGCCTAAGGGTTGCCAGTTCGTAAAGAAATAAAAAATGTTATTGAGCCCTATCATCGTATCCGATGGGTTCGCGGTTCTTACGAAATGTAACAACTGTGTATTATGGTAACTGATAATGATAATCGGTCATACCTCCAAAGAGAGTTTAAAAGCGTTTCTGCTTGGTCATCCGGAAGTATTGTGAATTCTTTTGAAATCGTTTCAATATTCTTAAAATGAGATTATCGATTGTGGATTTCAAGAATCAAAACCAGGAGCACGCACACTTTAAACATCAAAAATTTAAATAAGAAAAAATGTGTTCCTTGGTGAACAAATCTTGTTACTGAGTCATTTGTTTGGTTATTATGTTTATGGCTATTATTATTATGAGTTATGGCTTTTTAATCCTAAATTTTCGAACTTATTGAAGTGAACGAATTCAAAATTGTTAAAACAATAGCAGCATCAGCCACTTCCTTTCGAGAACTCATTTTCATAATTAATCTGATGATTAATAGATTGCAGTTGTTTATTTGTAAGTTAACATAAACAGTATTGTAGGTGCTTACGTAAGTACAACTTACGTTCAAATTACGAAAGCATTTCTTACTGTAAATTCATCTTAAAGTAAAGTGTAAACCTTCTTATATGTTACATCTATAAGACTTACGCAAATCGTAAGTATAACTTACATGTTTAATCTTGGCTAAAAAAAGATATAAAAATAAAAAATAGCAGCAAGGAAATGTTCCACACATGCAATATGCCATTTTCGAAAATGTCATTTGAGTAAAAATGCAACTCAAAGATGTTCTTAAACGAAAACTGAAGAAGTCAATTGTTCGAAAACCCAAAACGAAATTTGTATGAAAAAGCATTTTACTTAAGTCAAATATTCGATAACATCATTATTTGTGGAGCAACTCTGCAGTGGAAAAATCGAGTTGCCGAAAAAAATATTGTTAATGCAAAGCAAATGTGATCGTAACCACCGTATGCCTTTGCAAGAAAATTGATTGACGTTGATCAAACAGATTTTGTGCAAGCAGGACGATAACAAATAACTGCTGCAAAAAATGATAAAATGGACATAAAACACTTTCCTAAAAAATATCACTAGGTCATTAAAACTAAAAGATATTTGCCATTATTTTGTTTCCATCTTAAATCGGACGACTCTTCTAGTGTCTGGAGACAATCAGAATCCATCTCTAAATTTAACTCTTTCTCTGAAATCATTTAAACAATGAAAATTTTGAAATTTCTTTAAAAAAACAGATTTTGTTATCAAAAATAAATGTTTAAATGACAGTTCTATGGTCTTTGAATTGTATGATGTTTTGTTTGATTGTTTTCTAAAATCTATTCCAGTGACCATTATTAAATTAAGATCTTAAGTTCCAGAGTTAAAAAGCCTTAAAAATAAACATTAAACATTTTTAATAGCACTTGAAGTTTAAAGTATCTTAATTATCTGCAGAAGGTGGAAAGAAAAATATTCTTGGAAATTCAATAATTG
This sequence comes from Philhelius festivus, assembly GCA_963931855.1. NCBI lineage: Eukaryota > Metazoa > Arthropoda > Insecta > Diptera > Syrphidae > Philhelius > Philhelius festivus. Next base: position 34,733,150 of record OZ007554.1, on the reverse strand, counting down.
TAAAAAAGTCTTGTCCTTACCCGTCTGTCCTCAAGTCAAATGGCATTACAAGTCATGACCCTCGGGTTATAACACGACTATTTTCTGACTTCATTCAAAATGCATTCAACTGTGCTACCTTAAGCTTTGAGATTTTGAACTGCGATAATTTTGTCGAAATTACCCAAAACTTTGGTTTTATGAAATCTTCTCCCATTTGACTGACATTAGTCGAAAATCGATCAACGAAAATTAAAGATATCTCAAGTTGTTCTCGTATCAAATGCCTTAAGCTGTGTTTTTATATATGGCTACAACAACATAAACTTATCCAGATAGCTTTGGATACATCAAGCTTTTGGTACTGTTGACTTTTATAGAATCGAACGTTGACGACACTCGCAATAAGGCCCTATATCTAACCTAGACTATAGTTGTATACCAGGACCTGATGGTATACCTTCTACTATTTTGAAAAAAACTGTGCAAGTCACTTGTCGTTACTTTTGTCCGTTATTTTTAACTTATCAATGTCCTCTTGTGTATTTGCATTTATTTGGAAAATTTCTTTCTTAATTCCTCTACACGAGAAAGGTAAAAGAGATGAAACCAAAATTTATAGACCTATTGCTAGATTATCGGTTATTCTAAGACTTGTCGTGGCTTTTATTTATTTGTCAATCTTTATGTGAAATCATTTATAATTGTAGATTTATGACTTTTTATCGTGATACTGAGACATTTTTAAATATACGAAAACTTAACAGACTACCGCGATTATTTATTTTAATTCAAATTATATTTCCCGGCATTTCGAAGCGTTTCAATTGTCGCAGTTACGGGCTTGATTGTCAGTCAAACCATGTTGAAACGTCGGGCAATAAATATCAAATATAATTTTGATTTAAATAAATAATCGGGGTAAGTCCGTTAAGTTTTCGTATATTTAAAACAATTTATAGTTTCAAATCAATATACTTACAAAAGAGCGCTCAACTGTTGCTTTTACTCGAATTGGCTGAAAATTGTATTGACTCATTTAAAAACAAAAGACAAGTAGATTGGGTCTTTTAAAGACTTCAGTGAATCATGTGACAAACTCTCTCATCAAGTTTTGTTATTTGAATTAAGAAAACTAGGATTAAGTGAACATTGTGTAAGGCTTCAATCTTTTTATTTATTTGATAGATCATACTCGATACTTTTCAACAACTGCGAATCGAATAACTTTTAAGTCAATTCTAGAATCACAGTTATTTTTATTTTATGTATTAGCGTGTGTGTTAAGGTATTGAAAGTGTCTGATTTATGCGGATGATGTAACAACCTTCAAACATACAGTGGTGGACACAAATTTAGCACACTGAGATGGGTACTACCATATTTTTAATTTTCTCTCTTGTTTTGTTCAAAGCAACGGTACATTTTGAACTAATATATATGACAACAAATCAGAGAAAACAAAACTATATATTTTCATATGCAATCCAATTACATAGTGAAAAAATCGTTGATAGTTTGTCATTTGCATTGTTTTTGGTTGGACATCAATTTAGCACGTGTACAAATTTTGGTTATTTTTTTTTAATTTGTAGGTTTTTAAGAGAACGAAATTATTTTCGAGGTAATTTTATATCTTCTTAATGTTATATATTCAAATAAAATTTAAAAAAAAAAACATTAAATAGTCATGGCATAAGGGCAATGGTGTTCTGAGGACAAAAGGAGTATTATCATTAAGATGAAGTCAAAGGGTCGCACAGTAACGGAGATTTCTGAGCTTCTAGAATGTTCCAGGAAGATGGTCTACAATGCTCTTAGACATTTTGAAAAGTATGAAGTGACAAAACATGTAAAACAAGCCTCTCGCACACGAAAGACAACAAAGAGGAAAGATAAACTCATTTACATATTATCAACAAAGGATCCATTTAAGACCTCTAGTGTCATTCGAAATGAATTAGTGGAGAATTACAATGTCAATGTATCCTGAAGAACCGTGAGACGACGCCTGAATGAAAAAAATTTGAGAGGGTGCATTGCGCAAAGAAAACTATTGGTTTCGAAAAAAAATCTGAAGGCTAGATTAGAGTTTGCCAAATTACATCTAGGCAAACTACTAAATTTCTGGAAAAATGTACTTTGGAGCGATGAATCAAAGTTCTGTCGATTCGGATCAGATGGAAAAAAATATGTGTGGCGTCCACAAAATAAGGAACATGATCCAAAATACACCATTAAGACGGTGAAGCACGGGGGTGGAAACGTGATGGCCTGGGCTGCCTTTTCTTGGCACGGTATTGGTCCAATAGTGAAGATAGACTCCAAAATGGACCAGCACCTGTACAAAGATATTATGTTGAACCATATGATACCATATGCCGAAGATAATTTGCCGGTTTTATGGCGCTTCATGCACGACAATGACCCTAAGCACACTTCAAAACTAGTGAAAAGTGCTTTAGGGGTCAATAAAGTGAATGTTTTAAAGTGGCCTGCTCAATCACCCGATCTGAATCCAATCGAAAATTTGTGGAATAACGTTGAGCAACACATTGAAAAACAAAAAACCAAAAATTTAACAGATTTGTGGCAAGAGATACAGAATGCTTGATATTCAATACCTAAGCAACGCTGTGAGGGCTTATACGAGAGCTTGCCAATAAGACTCAATTCAGTATTAAAGAACAAAGGATTTCCAACAAAATATAAAAGAAAATATAGTTTTAGTAACGGTAAATAACATAACTAAGCAATTTTAATGAAATGTGCTAAATTCATGTCCAGACAAAAAAGCATGTTTTCTGTTATTTTTTTCATTTTTTTCTTTGATATATAAAAAATATAAGATTGTATTTTGGAAAAATATACTTACATATATCCGTAAATAATGTAAATAACATAAAAATGAAAATATTGAAATAGAAACAAATTTTGAAAATATATGTAGTTTAATTTTTTCTTTTATTAATGTGCTAAATTCTTGTCCACCACTGTATTTTGAATACTCGAAATTGCGAAGAGTTGCAGTATGACCTTAATTTTTTTTTTTTTGATTTGTGGGTTCGTAATAGTTTGTTTCTCAGCGTCGATAAATATAAAACTATAAGTTTTAAAAGAACGCTTTCTATTTATCCATTTAATTATTTGTTTAACTGTTAACTCTTGTCGTGTGATATATTTTGATGCATCCATTATCGTAAACCATAATCGGTTCATGTGTTGACTATCGTTTTCTAGGGTATCGTTTTTTTGCCTTTCGTTTCGTAATCTGTAATACGGGCCCTGATAAAATAAAAAAAATCTATTTTTTTAAGCGCATCTAACTTCATTCTTTCAATATTTCTGTCAAAAATAGTACATGTGTCAAAACAATGAAATACGAGTGCCAAAAGCAGTCGTAAGAGAAAACGATTATCGTTTAAAAAAAACGAGTATCGTAAAACGTAATCGCAACTTAACGATAACGAGGGATTTTAAACGATAATAGTAATTCGTAATACGGGCCCAGTTTTCCGATCCTTTCGTTATATGGAATACACTTGTCATGTCTAGTCACCCCATTATGAGTGCCATAAAGCCAGATTAGAACAAGTGTAATAAAATTTTTAACTATTAAATATTTTCAATAAGAGATTTGATCATTTGTTTGATCATATTGTACATTCTTCAAATTTAAATTAACTTTTTCCCAATTATATACAGCACTATTCTGCTATTCATGGTGGGAATTTTTCTTGAATTTTCACTAATCACTATCCTGCTATTCATTCCAAGTGAATCTGTATTTAAGTCGGTAATATTGCGCGGTATTCTATTATAGAATAGATTATTAACATTTTTAGGGGTAGAAGGACAAACTAGGTAATCGATTGCTTATGAATGATTGTAATCAGGCTGTGGTAGCCTTTTCTGATCTATGTAAAAGCGATGTGGGTTTTGATAGAGGGTCATTATGGGAACGTGGGTACCGTCAACGCACATAACACCTCCAGACACACCACATTTTGGGTTAAACAAGAGTTTTACTTTAAGTTTCTTTTTTTCTGTCGTCATTTGTAGAGTAATCCAATCGGGACATAGGTGAGCTTTAAGTGCGTCCTGTAATGTGGACTGAGCGAAGCCGGCATCCCAACGCCATGTTCCAAATAATCTACAGCAAAAAACCTCAAACAAGCGATTAGTTTCTCTTTTCTTTATATTGACTCATTTCGCTGTGGAAGCTTTCTGTTGGGAGGATTCTCTTATTCCTCTGTTTGGAATTAGGACAAAAAAAGTTAATTTCCAAATTTAATAATAAAGATGAAAACAAATTAGAAAATTACTTCTGTTTAATGAATGAAATCAAAACAATTATCCAAGATTCAGAAGATTCTCACCCGATGGATAGCAAAATGCAAATGCAGTGTGAAAGGAATCGAATGGGTGGATCGGATATACGATTCACGTGAATAGCAGAATAGGATTGAAAATAAAATAAGAACAGGGAAGCAGAAATGGTGGTGACGAAGAAATTGAAGTGTAAACAAAAACCAATTTATTAACAAACTTAATCAAAAGCGAAGAAACACATTAAATATGCTAATAACACAATATCAAAATAACAATAACAAACTTTAAATATACAATTATAAATTAGTTGTTTCAAATAAACTACCTGACGATAGAATAATACCAGAATCTTCCTGAGACATGGCATCGGCAGGACGTTTTCTTGCTAAGCGTTTCATTGTTTCCACATCTCTATGCGGTGTTGATTTTTTCGGTGTCCAATTCAACTCATGGTGAACTTCAGCTTGAACAGTTATTCTTTCAACACACTCATCTTCTGGACTACTAAACGACGTAGAGAACAAGGATCCGAAACTGAAATTTTAAAAGACGAACCATCTTAGATCAAAGTTTAAGAAAAAAAACACGAATTGTTATGTACTTGCGATGACAATGTCCAAATGCTGATCTTTCCAAGACGTTGGTATTTTCAGATAGACTGACAAAAAGACAAAATTTTGAATCAAGGTACATTTTAACGATATTTTAAATTACCCAATCATAGTTGAGTTGCAGATGTTTGTCGATGTAAAATCGCGCTCACTTTCCTTTTATTATATAAGATCCACAAAGAATTTAAAATTTATTTTAAAACAGGGGACAAAAATACTTACTCTTAAGGCCAATTCCATGTCTTGAGCATTAAATGAAGTCTCAGTAATGGATTCATCAACTGCTCCCATTACTTGTCGCATTTGATCCAAATCCATTCCTTTCTCATAGAGCCCAAGTTCTGACACAAAAAAGTTTTAATATTTTTTCTAATTCTTTATCTTTTCTTGTCACAAATTTACCAGTTAGCTTTGAATGCAGCTCTTTAAACTCAATAGAACAAGTTTTAGACCTTAATTCCATAATTTTGTATATTAAAATATTTTTTAATTTATTGAAAACCTATCCTAAAGACAAGACATGCGGTATACAATTACAATTAACACATAACGGTTGTTTTAAAAAATAACACTTCATAAAATCTCGTTTGCTCAATAGTTCGGGTGTAAAGAGGATGTCTATTGGTCACTTATCAAAGTTAGTGGAAAGGTACAGTATTTACCAACAGTTTCCACAATTTTATCTTTATTAAAAGAATTTTATAAGAACCTGACAGTTTTCAATTTGTGAAGGGATTTTAGTCCCTGGAGACAATGTTAAAACCCGACGAACACAGATTATTATGTATAGATGTATGTTGGTTTTCCGTCGGCTATTTTGGTCACAGTAGTTGTAGTAATGAAACAACGTGTGTATGTACACGTTACACGTTTCGACAGGAATTGCGGTCTTCTTCAGGGGAAACTTTTAGAATATAATAAAAAATAAATAAAATACATTAGGTGTGTTTTTTTTGCAAGTCCATATAGAACTGTAAAAAAAAACGACATCGGGACTAAGCGCTTTACATGCAAATGCAACAACTACATAAATCTATACAGAGTTAGCTAAGACCAGATAATTATCGAGCGTTAATCTAAGACCCGATAAAAATGGTGATGCCAAAATAGTATTATCTATATGTTATCGATAATTTGCTCAGAGACGTCAAAAGTGAAGTTTTTGGATTGGTTGATGCTAGTCGTCAATAAGCTGACAAATGTCATAGCGTACACAGTGCTTCCAGCTATGTGGCAAAAAAGCTCCTAAATCCCGATGTCGTTTTTTTTTACAATTCTATATGGACTTGCAAAAAAAACACACCTATTACACTAGTTTACAAATTTTCGGTTTTTGGCGAGTACCTAAACAAAAAAGTATTTTCTAGACTAATTTTGGCTCTCTGAACACGAAAATGGCAATCATTTATTTTTCCAAAGAAGCGTTTTCGAGATATGGCCAAAAAACGTGTTTTTCTGCTCCTTTTCCATGTATAAGCCTAATTCTCAAAAACGGTTGAACTAATTAACATATACTTTATAGTTTTGAACAGATATTTTGTTTGTCTTTCCAACAGTATACGACTTGTGTAAATCGGCCCAACAATCATCAAGAAAAAGCCGTTCAAAGTTTCAAAAAACACAATTTTTCGCCGTTTTTTGAAAATCGCTTGTTTTAAGTCATTCCGTAAGGATAGAAAACAAAATATTTAAAATAGTTTTAAGATCTCAGGTGGAAGATATTGTTTTTACAAAGCTAAAACGCACAATATCAATGAAATCGGATAATAAATGTGGAAGTTATAAAACATTACGTGAAGGCAGATCATTTCAGGTTTTTTTCTTTTTTTCATAATTTTTATTGAAAATATGAAGTATTGTTTACACTTCTTCTTTTATGTGGCGTTGAATCTTTTCCATGATAGCAAGATCCTGGTGGAATCTTTCACCTTGTTTAGCGCTTTCAGCTCCTAAATTCGAGGGAAAAGTTTCCAAATGGCTGCGCAGGAAGTGCATTTTCAAAGACATGCGAGCACCTGAAAGGAATACAAATATTTAAATTTTAGTTGTCAATAGAATTCATTGTTTTTGAAACACTAATCTGCTAAATACTCACCAATAGCATGAAATGTAATCATGATTTTTTCGATCAATTGACGATAGTTTGGACTTCTGTAGTTTCCCAAAAATCCATGAACTACGTCTTGAAAAGGATTCCATGCTCTTTTCTCGTTTTTTTAGACAATTCAAAAATCCGGTGTCACTAAACAATTTTTTTTATCTGTGGACCAACGAATATACCCGCCTTAATTTTTTCGGTCGACAGTTTGGGAAACTTTGTTTGCAAATATGTTAATCCTTTGTTTTCGGGATCTTTTGCTAAGGCTTTTACAAAATTTTTCATAATGCCGAGTTTTAAGTGCAATGATGGAAGTATTACATTTTGTTTTTCAACAAGTGCTTTTTCAGCAACGTTGCTCTTTCCTACTACATGATTTTCACGAAGTGGTCAATTTTGTTGGATGAAATGCTTTTTATCTGCTCTGCTATCCCAAAAACACATAAAACAGTAGTATTTTGTGTAGCCACCCTGCAGGCCAGTAAGTAAAGCCACGACTTTTAAATCACAGCAGATTTTCCAGTTATAGGAATTGTATTTCACAAGTTGAAGAAGTTTTTCCGTGGTCTTGTAGTCCTCTTTTACATTTGTGGAGTGACCAATCGGGATTGATGGTTTCGTGTTCCCTTTATGAAGTAAGACAGCCTTCACGCTATACTTGCTACCGTCGATAAAAAGCCGCCAATCCTTAGCTTCGTGGTGTTCTCCAAATTCAGCAAATAATCCTGTCACATCATTGCAATACTCGTAACAAAAGTCACCCGTTTTTGAATAATACCTTTCGAATTTCTTATTCCGATTTCTGTAATAAGTGACTTTTGTGTCTGCTTCCAAGAGTTAAATTCCTGCAATCTCGAACCGAGCAACTCAGACTTCTCTTAAGATAAGTTGAAATCGCGGCATAAATCATTGAGTTGGAATTGATAGCTTTAGTTTTGGACTTTCAATTTCCAAACTGCTGATGATACTGGAATTCAAATCTGATACTTCTCCGGCTGTTATTTTGGTGCCTGGTGGTTCTTGTTTTGGATACCGAGAAGAATGTGGCGCCGTCTTTGTTACTGATTGCACTTCGAGATAAAAAGCTTTCCGAAATTTCCCTCCTTGTATTTTAGTTAAGCAGAAGTAACAGTCAGTCACATGATCAATTGGGTTTCTCCATTCAACTGGCTTTCCAAACGATAAATACTTCCTATTTCCGTTTCCAAATGTAATTAACCTCACAAGGCACGTAGCACAGGTTGACAATATAGCATTACTTTACTATAAAGCACTACAGTAAATACTCTGAATTTGTATATTTTTTCCAACAATTCTTAAACAGGTAGATAAAACTAAAAAACATATTTTTTTTGAAAAAAACTGAAATGGTCTGCCTTCACGTAATGTTTCATAACTTCCACATTTATTATTCGATTTCATTGATCTTATGCGTTTTAGCTTTGTAAAAACAATATCTTTCACCTGAGATCTTAAAACTATTTTAAAAAATTTTTTTTCTATCCTTACGGAATGACTTAAAACAATCGATTTTCAAAAAACGGCGAAAAATTGTGTTTTTTGAAACTTTGAACGGTTATTTCTTGATGATTGTTGGGCCGATTTACACAAGTCGTATACTGTTGGAAAGGCAAACAAAATATCTGTTCAAAACTATAAAGTATATGTTAATTAGTTCAACCGTTTTTGAGAATTAGGCTTATACATGGAAAAGGAGCAGAAAAACACGTTTTTTGGCCATATCTCGAAAACGCTTCTTTGGAAAAATAAATGATTGCCATTTTCGTGGTCAGAGAGCCAAAATTAGTCTAGAAAATACTTTTTTGTTGAGGTACTTTTTTTGTGTAAACTAGTGTTATTTATGCAACATTTGATTATAACACTTCTGATAAGTTAGTCTTTTTTTTCCAAAGTTCAGCTAAAATTCAAGATACATTTTGACATAAGAACCTTGTTTAGAATATATCACAGAAAACAGCTGTTCTCTAAATGAAATTTTTTCAAATATTTAAAAGAATTAGTTTTAAAGTTTTAAGAATTTTGAATAAGATCGCATTCATTCTCATTCAAAATTATGAGTGATTTTTACTGTGGGAATTCTTGTAAGACTTCTATCACCAAATATTTCTCTAAATATTTTTCCATTTCAAATTAAAATTCAGCTCGAGAATAAATTTGCCAGATAATTATTTCTTGCGCTTAATTTTGACAGATAAGCTATGTACAGTTCGAAGAGAAATTTTGATTTTTAAACGTACCTCTTGGCTAAAATGCTTGACATAATTTCAGCTTGGCTGTCAAAATTTGTCCCGCAATATAATGCTTGTATCATTCTTTTTCCTGGCAAAATTTAGTGGAGACATTTTGTACAGCAACGCACAAAAGTTTGAATTTTTAGCGCGAACTGCGTACTGCTCGGAAAAATATCCAAGACAAAATTTGTCCCAGGAAAAAAATGTATGGGAGACAAAATTTTTCCCGATCTGCGTACTAGGCTATCCACTACAAAACACATTAAAATATATTTTATCTCTCAAAATTCAAATTTTTGAGCGAGATTTGGAAAAGTTTTGTAGAGATTAAAATTGTAGAGATAGAATTTGTCTTGTCTTGATCTGCGTACTAGGCTTTAATATTAAAAAATAGCATACCCATAAAAACCCAATTATTGAAAATTCATCAATGGAAACCAACGGCAATGGTCTCAGCATCTGAACGTTAAAGTTCTATGCACTGCGCCACCTATATCATGTTCTGTAAAGCAAAAAAAAAAATCACCACCATTTTTATTTTTTTTTGTAACAAAAAATTGACATCAAAACAGAGAAACGTTTAGTTTAGTAATTAGTACTACGCCATAACCAAAATCAAAACAAATAAATCCAAAATTATAGAAAATAAATGCTCAACTTATGTAGATACGTTTTAAGAAGTTCTTATTTTAATATCTGAGACTTAACAAAATGTATAATCAGACAAAATATGTACCAAATTACCAACCAAGAGAACCCGTTGAAGTGCAATCGGAAGACGAGGACGATGAATCAAAAAGGACGATCTTCTGTGCGAATCTCGACCAAAGGGTCACAGAAGAGCTGTTGTATGAAGTTTTCCTACAAGTAAGTTACATTTGCAATTGGAATTTCTTGAATGGCAAGCATTCATCTATTCCCCTTCTTAGGCTGGACCAATTGAGTCAGTTAGAATTCCCAAAGACAATGGAGGGCGCCAAAAGACCTTCGGCTTCATAACGTACGTTCACAAGTGTTCCGTGCCATACGCATTACAACTTCTTGCTGGACTGAGTCTATTTAGAAAATGCTTGACCATCAAAACAAAAGACCAGCCAGCGATGAGCCTACCCAGCGACTGTGAGCCACTTCAACGAAGGAGTGGAGGTGGCAATAATTTTAACGGGGGCAGTAATCCCTTCAAACGAGACAACTCACCGCCGAAAAGAGTCGAATGGGCTTCGCAGAGACGAAATGATGATTTGCAAAAGCATTCTTCGCACGGTTCTCGACCGCATCACATCTCACCCTATTCTCGTTCAGATCCCTCACGAGACCACGGCAGTTCTGGCGGAGGACACCAAAACAGACACAATAACAACAGACGTTCGGAACAGAGAAACAGACACAGATAACAGACGGTGCTGGGGAGGAAGAATCTTGTACAAACCTATACACATCAGTCCATTACCATTATCCAAGTAAACATCAACATTTAGTTCTCCGGATTCGCGAAGCAATAATTATCAAACTCAGATCTTCTCTGTTAGCCTATCTCTGTACATAATTCATTGATTTTTGTAAAAAAAATATGTACCTTAATGATTGAGTCTTACTGCTGTCTTAAAGCTTATCCCGATTGTCGGAAATTTGTTGGTTTTCAGGAAACGATTTCTCAAGTTTAAGGCATGATATACTACCAGCAAGAATATGAAGGAGTATTTTTGAAAAATTTAAACTTTGTATGAGGTTTAGAATAACGATATTTTTGTCACGACAAACTTATAGGTTTTATCTGTAGTTTGCTTATTTTTGCAGTAAAACTTCTGAAAACTGTAAAAATAAGGAATACAATGGTTTAACAAAAATGTGTCTATCGCGTCAGTAGGCTTGGCTTGTTGCCAATTAAAATATTCACGAGTTAGAATCTTGCACTTAATTCTATTCTTATTAGAATCCCGAGCTTTGTATGTTCGGTTGTTTGTATTTTTGTTAAAATTTTGGAACCCACTTATTAGATTGCTTGTAATCTTTAGGATCGATTTAGAGACAATTTTCTCAAAATTATATTTTTGATTGAAAAATGATGTTTAGAGGATGGATTTGGGGCTATAGAGATAAGTTGAAACAGTTTACAGGGTACAGGGTGAAATAAGGATCAATTACTTTTTTGCTCGAAATCTTAAACTTAGAATTTGAAAAATGAAGAAAATAAAAACATTTTGGAGTTGAGTTCACTTGAACTTGCAATTATTGTTATACTTAAAGTAAGAGATAAACAACTGTGCAAATGTACAAATGCCCAAACTAAACAAATCTGATCTGTTGGTCTCCAGATGCATCTACTGAGTCCACAAGCACTATTCCCCATTTTTTTCAATTTACCTGTATTTTTTAACACTTTCTTGTGGGTTTTTCTAAAGTCGCAGGTCTATGCGAATAAACTACAGACGACCGATCGATGCCTTAACGTGAACATAACACAGGCCATCGCTCAAATTTAGCCAGATCTATGCGGAAGAGGCATTAAAAATTAGACCACTCGGATCCTTGCCAATGTTAAAAGCCAAGGTGGGCATTTGAATGATGTCATATTCCATACCTAAAGGTATACACGGTCCTTTCAAATAAAAAAGATAATTAATATTTCACACCTAAAAACCGACAGCAAATTTTTGGTTTGGAGGCATAACCAAAATATGAGTAGGGCAGTTTTTTTTTTGTCCGTACTGTGTTTTACATTATAAGGGTCTCCCAACATATCCTTGAGCACGAGTGAATTATAAAAAAAGGTAAAAATAGCAATTTATTACTTTTTTTTTGTCTAGGGTCTAACGACTTGAATTCCTTTATTAAAAACAGGAAAGGATGCTCTGTCCGAAAAACTCTCTTTTGTTTTTATAATTCACACGAGCTTAATGGTTTATTGGGAGACCCTTATAATGTTCAACATACGAAAGGTTTTAATGAACATTGGTTTTGAATGTTTGAAAATTTAAATGGCAAGGGAAAACCGTGCCGGGTAAATGATTCCGTAGTCGTGTTGTGGCACTAAAAAACGAATATCTATATTTGATGGTAAGACCAAATTAGGCTTGAGGGTGGACTGATAAGCATTCCTAGTGAAACGGCTATCATAGCTGAGCTGATTGAAGGAAAGAATGCAACTGGCTACTTCAAGAGAGCATTGCTTGTGAAAGAAGCGACATACATGAGACAATCGGACGGTTATCAAGAGAATGAATTCATGATATCTGTTTTCTATCAGTTTAAACGCTCTATTCTGAATTCTATCCAATAAGTGGAGAAAAGTTTGTGCAGCACCTGCCCAAAAAGATGTGAGTTATGCTCGAGTTTTGGACGTTTAAACGCCTTATAAAATGAGACGCCTACGATTTTAGCAGGGTTTTTGGTGGTCTCGGAATCGGAGGATCGACTTCTTCAATGCAAGTGCCATTGAAGGACAATGGCATAAGGGGTACATTTTGCTCAACGACAATCGACATCATTAAGTTTTCGAAGAATCAAATTCCACACGATTTTGTATACCCCATTTAACATAACTGTAAAAATCGGAGTTTAATAAGCTTATCATAATATATAAAACATTTGAGATCATTTATAAAAATGAGGAAGCGAGTCGGAGACAAAACGAAAGCCTGGGAAACACCAGCAATCAAACAACAGATTTAAAACCTTCCAGTACAAAATGTATTGAACGATATATACTCTAATTTAAAATTGATGTTTGGGCTTAATGATCGTTTTAGTGGATGCAATTAATCAATACAAATTAATTCATTTTTCACCCTACGTTTCGCCAATTACTTGTTGGCTTCTTCAGGGGTTAATATTTATTATCTTTAAAGATACAAATACAAAGAGATGATACTTATTATTAATTAAAATTTGAAAATAAGTAATAAGTATCATCTCTTTGTATTTGTATCTTTAAAGATAATAAATATTAACCCCTGAAGAAGCCTAAAAGTAATTGGCGAAACGTAGGGTGAGAAATGAATTAATTTGTATTGATTAATTGCATCCACTAAAACGATCATTAAGCCCAAACATCAATTTTAAATTAAAAATTTTAACATATGATCAAAAATTTAAACAATCTATACTCTGTTCAACGTAGTACCCCTTGGCATAATGGTTAGTGCGTTGGACTGTCATGCGGAAGGTCTCGAGTTCGATTCTCAGCCGCTGCAAAGTTTTTTTCAGGGGTGTACTGTCTCTTGCGAGAAATTGACAAATTCTCCAAGAGTATCTCTTGTCATGGAAAGTGCTGCTCATTAGCCGTTCGGAATCGGCAGAAAATTGTAGGTCCCCTCCGTTCCTGGTAACACGCACACAGGAAAGGTTGAGAGTTATAAGTCACTAGGTCCTGGTTCACTCCGAGCTGTTGCACCACCAAATTTATTTTTTATTTTATACTCTGTTCAACAAAAATTGTCAGTACAGACCTTATGGGAGAGCTTTTTCCAAAGCAGTGGCGCCTGATGCACCCCCACTACACTGCGTTGGGAAAAATGCCACTTAAAAAAGAGCAAGCCACTGACTTTCCTTAAAGAATTGTTGTTGTAATTCTTCGCAAAAATTTGGACACCCCAACACGACCGTTGTATCCCACTGCTGATGGGAGATGGGATACTATCAATATGATCGTGCGGCGTGCGTTTGTTATCTACATCAAAACAGAGTTATCATTCTCAATTACAAGCAAGGAGCTTATCAGTGGATTTTATTAAGAAGCTTTTGGGATTTGAAGCTTTTGAGAACAAATTTTATGAAGTTGAGTATGTTGAGTGTTGGCGATTTATAATGTAGGGAAACTAGGGAAACCCTGTGAGAGCTTTAAAAGGCGACACCCTTATGCAAGCCAATGAAACCAGAGTGAGAGGCAAACGTCCTATCTTCCCTGTACTGACAATTTTTGTTAAACAGAGTATAGGAAGCTAATATCTAATCCAAAAAAAAATGAGGGTTTTGTTGAAACCAAACGCATGTATTTTCTATAAGCGATCTTAATGCCAAACTCTATCAAATGCGCATTAATCTTACTTTCAAAAAAAAAAAATTTAAATCTGTTCCACTCTTCGGAGAGACAAGCCATCAGAAGGGAAGTAAGTGCCATTGGTCGGTAGGAGGAGTGAAAGGATAGGTCGCCTTTTTTAGAGATAGAATGGACAAATGTGTTTTCCATCTTCTAGAAAAGATTCCTGAATGGTAGGAGCTTAATTCTTTTGCAGGCGATGAAGAACACCACTTCAGAAGAATAAGCACTTCTTCAGATACATATTTACGTGAACTTAATCGGTTATTTTTGGAGACATATTTGTGTTTATTTTTCTTGAATATTGCTTTCTATAAAATCTCAAAAAAAAAAAAAAAGCTGATAAGGCTGGCTTGAAAAGCTTATATCTTGCTTAGGAAAAAGGAAAAAGCATTCTTCCCTGTTTTTAATAAGGGAATTGAAGTCGTTATACCCCTGACACAAATATAGGACAAAAAGCTTTTTAACATCTCACCCACACTAATGGTGGCAAAAAAAAACTGACATACTTTTGTATTCGATATCACGAAGAAGGTTATACTACCCATAATTTAAAGTAGGCTCTTGGACTATACGTTTATTATTAAAAATTTAAATTTATTAAAATTCTTGAAAACCTGGCATAAATTTTCCATAAAAGAAAACTAATTTGTACTGTGAAAATAAAAATATATTGCAAACTGTATTATCCTTAATACATGAATCATTCATACAACGATAAAGAAAAAGAAATAGGCTCGTATAACAAAAAAACACTAGAATAATTTATTATAATAAATTAATACTTACACTGTGACGGTTCTAATGAGAAAAAGGACAAATAATGATTTAAATTTAGTAACTGCAAAAAACTAACGGTAAAACATATTCAACTTAAGAGAAAAGTACCACTAGAGAGTAACCTTTTAGTTTACAATTAAATTATAATTAACAGTGAGAACAAAAGAATTTAACAATTAAAATGAAATTTCAAAAGAGTGATAAAAAATACAAAAAATAGATAGAGCATGAGAAAGATTAAATTTTATAGGAAAATTACTCATCTTTGGCAAAAGAAACAAAATAAGTTAAATTATTTTACTCAAAATTATTACAAGTAAATAAATTGAAATAAAATATGAACAATTAATAAATAAATAGACAAAAATATTTAAATAGGAAAAACAGTAGTTTAAGTAGAAAAAACATAATTCCTGAACAATAAATAATAAGTAAATAAAAATAGCCTGTTCAGAAATCAGTTAATTACGCTGCCTTAAGATATTCTCCAGCTTAACTGGCATCTTCTTATTGATATATAATCCATAATATGCACCAACAAAATATATGTAGGTACAAGCTGTAGCGTATTATGATTATAACAGTTATTTTTTTATAATAGTTACTTCAGAGTTAGTAGTTTAAAATTTCATTTATGACCTCCGTAATAAATTTGATTACAGCTTGATTACAAGTATCTGCCCTTCGTACAGAAGGTCAAAACCAGTCGTGTGATAATACGATCAAATGAATAATGAATTATGTATTACGAGTATGACTGCGATCTAGAGATCTATGGTGCCCACCTGAATCTTGATGAGCTTGTCCATCTTACAGTTCTTCCTCTAAATCTTGCCTTCTCTTTTAATTTTAAAGTTTAATTTTTTTGATAATGTTTTACGCACTCCCACACTAATTTAGAGCTGATGGCAGATGAGCTCAGTGCCTTGAGTGCAGCTGTTACCTGATATGGTGGCTATGTTCTTGTAACGATAGTTCTTTCCAGATCCCGATCCACGCATTTCCCTACGGCGTGTTCCACTGTTTGGAAGATACTGTTGGATTGCCCCATCGGTATGGAATGTTTGGTGTACCAGTTCCTTCGCTAGTTCTCGATCCATCAGTGTACCACTTAATCGTATTTGTTTCGAGTAGTTTATTTTTGTTCCTACACAATCTTTTTTGTTTCTTAATTCTATTTACAATTTTTTCTCGAAATTATATTAACGATCAAATACAAAATAAGATCATTTAAATGATGTGGTATTCTTAGATGCTTTTCAGTTCTAAAGATAAGTAGATTAGATTTATTGGACTAATTTTCGTCTTACTTTTTTCTTCGTTGTACTTCCTTTTATTCCTTAAAACATCTTCAAATAATATATTACTACATACATTATTATTGAAGTAAAATGGAGAACACAATTTGTTATACGCCCCTGCTAGAAAGGAAAATAAAAAATATGCACATAGGTATGTATGTATGTATATTTATTAAAACAAATAATAAACAATTGAGTTCTTATAAACTAATATTTCTAGGTGCGTTTAGTTAAAACAAAACCAGTTTATTCATATAATAAATACCTACATACGTACATGTGTATGTACTTATATCTAATAATTATTTTGTCTGCGTAACACTTATAAAACATTAATATAAGAACTATTTACAAATAATGTTAAGTAGATTTTTAGATTTTTTATTTAACGAATATTTTTCAATGTTTTTTCGATGTTTCTATAAGTCCGAGTTGGTATTACCTCTAAAAGTAAACGTGAATAATTCTGATGACTTGACATTAATCGGAAAAGAGATTTTGCGTAGCTCCTTGTTTCGAGACTGCCCTCGAGCAAGAGATTTGCACTTGTCAAAATGAACTTATCTCGGTTTTCTCGACCCATTGCATAGATCTTATCGCATCCAATTCGATCTGCTAGACGATTTAGAAGTTTGGCTGTTGTAGTTCGTACAATAGCATTCTGATGATTTGCTCCTTTGTTACATAAAATATTAAGGACCTTCGATGGTGTTAGGTTATCACACATTGATTCTAGGCCTCTGGTTGCATCGGCACGCAGAAACCTATTTGTGTCGGCTGTACGGTGTAGTAGAGCACACACCAGATCATCGCATTCCTGTTCGAGAAATTTACATTTCATGGTAAACAACTCGGTTGAGGCTTGACAAGCTGCCCGCGACACCTGAGATCTTAAATTTCGGACAGATTTCGTCAACTGAATGCATGTCATGTGCATTTGATTGTCTAGCGTATCGGGATGGTAACGCATAAGTCGCACCATTGATTTTAATCCCATCACGTTTATCTCCCAGTTGGATGAATCTAATTGGTCAAACGCTTTGTGTAGAGCATCTCTGGGTTTCTCAAAGCGTGTCATGTTCTGAGGGTAGAGTTCTGCTTGCCCCATATTGATTGTTTGCTTAACAGGAGAGATCCGGCGGTGTTTCTTCATGAAACAAGAAGTCTTCGATTTCCTTTGTAAAGGTATGTGTTGAGGTTTAACAGGAGTAAAATCGGTGAGGGTATTGTTGAGGTGGCTTGACTGATAGTCCGAACTGGTTTCCGTGCTGTTGTCTGCATCTAGTTTCGATGAGGTTCGATCAAAGAGAGAATCGCAGCTTTTTGCAAACGATGATTTTCGAGATAGGGCTTTAATTTCTTGAATAGTTGGTGATCTGGGTGGGGAAATATTGGAATCTTCGATATTAGAAGTCTCGACTATGAGTTCATGATCCACACGTTGAGCTTTGTGTGGAGTTGACGGTTCAGTCGGAGTTTTTGGAGGAATAATGTTGTCTTCGTAGTCGCTGATATCTTCGAGTACCTCCTGAGTTGCTTCTGAGACTCTATCAGGCTCAACAGGCACTTGCTCGCAATCAAGTTCCTCTTCGATTATTTGTGATTTAGTAGAATTACCCGATTGTGGACGAGAAGCCGGTGTAATTGCTTGCGACTCATAATCTGGAGTATCAACCATATCTACCACAGGCTCCTCTGATTTTGTTGAATTTTCTTCAATCATTGTATTTTCATTAAGCACTTCTGGTGGATTGGGTTCAACTTTTGGAGAACCCTTTTCCGGTGTTAAAGGTTCAATAATAACATCTCCACTGGAACTCTCGGTATCCGGAAGATCTTTTATACTTTTTTCTGATTTTGTTGCTTCATCCACAGAACTCTTAAGGTCAACACCATTAGGTGAACTCTGCAATGTTGCCATGACAGTAGTAATTGGAGTACTGCATGGTTGCTCGATATGAACATCGTGCTGGTTTTTAATTTGTTGGTCTTCAGAACGGGGTTCCCTTATGCTTGCATGGGACCAACTCTCAACAATGTTCACATTGTTGTTCTCGTTGTCTTGTTTCGTTTGTGGTTTTGAAGGCAAAGCAATTGGAATTGTAATATGGGGTGTAACAGGTGGTGTGTCGTTGATGGGGGACGGTGCGACGGAATTTCCATTCGGTTGCGATTGAAGAGAGGTTTTATTGCTGAAAACAAAATAAATAATTAATTAGCGGTTGATAGATATTGAAATATGTATATGGTTTTGAAAAGGGGTTGAAAATGTAGTGATATGTGTCATGGGAAAAGTCTCACTTGGTAGTTTATATAATGTACATAAAGACAAGGTCAAATCAAAGATGTCGAAAGAAAACCACAATTTCACTACAAGGTGACATAATAAAAATTTTGAAAAACACCACAATGAAGTAAATTATTACGTGAGTTTTTTAATGATATCCCGAGTAGGTCTAAGCAAGGTCTAACCTAAATTTTTTTAAAAAAGCTTAAATTCTGTAAGCTCTTGCACACAAATTATATAAAAAGGAGCAGTTAATGTAGAAAAGTTTGGCAATGGTGACTCTAGTTTTGAGTGAATAAATTGAATGAACATATTTACAAGAGATCTTGCTTGGTTACAATTGTGTGCGTCCACGATTGTTGGGAAGATAGATCATGGAAGATGTTACTTAAAAAAGCATTTACAGTTTGGCTAGAAAATTGACTTTTACCTCTGACGCTGATAAATACAACATAAGTTGATTATCGCTTCTAGGCACATCTGACTATTTTGTCATATATGCAAATTTCTCATGTGAACAAAACCCAGTTAGAGAAATAATTCCCAAGAGAACCATTTGGCAATGCAAGAAATTCAACTGGGACCGTCTCAATGATTTCTTCAGGAACTTTAACTGGTCATTATATTTCCTCGATAGTCACGCAGACTCCAGTAACGATATGATTCAAAATTAAATTCTTTTTGAAGTGAGAAAGTTTATCTCGATTAGGGAAAAAAGTATCAAACCTTAAGAGACGCCATGACGGTTCGAGTCGAGAGGTAAAAGGTTATTAGGATCAGAGAAGTAAGTTTCCGATGTTATAAAGCCAACCCTTCTGAGGCAAACCAGAATAAGTTCAAACAAGCTATGAACACGTAAACGTAATTACCAAAAATTAAGGCAACGAATACTACAAGGTCACAAAAGAAGTAGGTAAAAATGTTTGAAATGTAAAATGTAAAAAATGTACAAAACACTACTTCGTCGTCGGTTCACACACTCGTCTTCCAGTAACCCTCCTTATGTCAGCGCATGAAAAAAACTAATTTGCTTGCAGCACAGTTTGCTGTTAATTCGACAACAGTATAAAAAAATACATATATAAAAAGTGTTCTAGTGAAATAGCCAGTTGCATTCCTCCCCTTAAACAATTCAACCGTAATATTCATGCTTCAGGGAATGCCCATCAGTTTACCCTTATTCCCAACTTCGAACAAACTCTTAAATTCAAAGCTTTCTTCTATAGCCGTACTACACGAATGTTGAATGCTTTACCGACCCAATATTTCCTTCCCATTGCGATGTTCAGATATTCAAAACCAATGTGAATCGGTATCTCCTTTTCAATCCTCTCCAACTTTCCTAAGGGTCGCGCTGTGCTAAAACATTTTGACGATATTCCTAAACCCTTTAGTGGGCGCAAAAATAAAAAAAAATATTCTTTTTTTCATTGTATGTAGTACAAAACGAAAACAGAAAAAGCCGCCATCATAACATAAAGAACGGGAACCAACCGCCATTTATATTAATGTTAGGATAAACTGTTTTTAAATGAAATTCGTTTAACTAGGTATGTACCTATATGCGGAGAGATGTTTCGTTTTTAGTTGAGCAAAGTTAACTTTTATTTATAATCGCTTTGTTTAAAAGCATCAATGCAATCGAAACGAAAGGAAAAGTAAAAGCAGTTATACTGGCAAGATTGACAATTTTGTGTAGACACCGTACACGCGATATGAAAATTATTTCATTTAAGTCGTCGATCAAAAAGAATAACCTATTTAACCACAATGAATTCAGTATTGTCCATTGGAACCACATAATTTATTGACATGGCTATGTGAATGAACAGAAAATGCTTATCAACCCTTCTAAGTATAGTTTTCTAAGTCGCCAAAATGAGAAGTTAAGAACATAAAGTGGGTCCCGCTGAAAATGAAAAAAAATGTTAAATTTGCGAATATTTATTAAAGTGCTTTGCACATGAGACGAACTGCGAATTGCCAATGGTCGCGAATTTTGACATTTCGTTTACATATAGGATATAGGTAATTTTTTTGGTCGCCGAATAGTGCGAATTGTCAAAAAAAAAGTAAATAAATTAAAGTAAAATGAGTGCTAAGCCAAACTATTTTAAGAAAAGATGGCTTTATTAGTTTCTCATCAAAAGCCTTGATAAATAAAGTGCTATTAGAAACCAATTACTTATATTATTTTCAATTATTTTACCTTTTTTTCTATAGATTCACTCATTTTTTAATTTTCTATCTAGCAACGAGCAACACAACACAATTGCGATGTTTGACATTTGAGGTTAGATTCAAACAAATTTTTTAGACGCCGCCGGTTTGTGGAATATTCACTAGTTGTGGATTGCAAATTTACATTTGACAGTTCACAGAAGATACGTTAGATTTGTTCGTTAACTGGCTGAACACAATAGAATGCTGCAACTGGAGCTGCAGCTGCAACTGGAAGAGCTGTCAAAAAGTGTCGTACGTACTTTTTTTTATGCGCCCACAATGAGGCTGTACAGCTTTCATTGTTTTGTTGTCATTTGTTGGGTCAGGTGTTGAATCTTTGGCAAATTGTAAATATTTTAAGTAATTGAAACTATAAAATGGACACTGAAATTGAAGATTTTCGTCCATTATTTTAATTAAAATTTAACCACGAAATCACAATACAACAAAACAACACTTAAAATCACAGACAGATATATAAAATTTGAAATGTCAAAAATGCTGCACGAAAAAGTTAAAAGTTCGCCAACTCTTGCAGCACCGACTGCAGCACCGACTGCAGTTGCGTTGTGTTGTGTTCGTAACATTGAATTTACGTGTATTGAATATTTTGACAGCTATTCCAGTTGCAGCTCCAGTTGCAGCTCCGTCTCCATTGTGTTCAGCCAGTAAGGCCTGAAGTCACCCTGGGGTTGCCCTAAATCGTTTTTTTAAAAAACCTGAAGTCACCCTGTAGAGGAAATTCTGTGTTTTTTGAAACCTGGGGTCGCCCTGGGGCCTATTGCACCATCTTACAAAATTGTGATTACAAGCATCTTTTTAACAAATTTGTAAAAAATCGAGATTTTTTCATTTGTAATTTTTTTGTTAAACACAAATTTGTACTTGTGAATTACGAGTCACAAATCTGTTGACAAATATAATTTTTGTTGCACAAAAAAAAAGTTGTAGTTGTTAATTACAAGCTAAAATTTGTGAAAATCGTTCTTTTTTTTGTGGGTTTCTGTTGCACCATCACAAATTTGTTTCAGTTTGTGAAAAAATTCTACAGGTGAAAGACCGTGTGTAAATATTTCTACAAATTTGTTAACACACTCATTTGAACATGGTGCAACAAAAAATCGTATACAGGATTTGTATTCGTAGATTGCAATAACAAATTTGTGGTTATAAATTGTAAACTGGTGCAATAGGCCACTGAACTCGCGCTGAAGTAGATATAATTATTTTGCTGGGGAGAGTTCAGCTAACGATCAAACTGTCAAAAGTCATATGAGATTTCATATTTATTTCTTTTGTTGTCGTTTGGCGATTCGCATGTTGCATTTTATTGCTTGTGTTTGCAATTAAATGCTTGATATACTCTTCAGATGATTGAGCAACAACGCAAAATTGTTTTCGTTCATTTTTAAAACTAATTTATAACAAATTTAAAGTTTTATCATAACGCAGAAGTATTTTTTCTTGCTTTTAGTTGTCAACAAAACAGTTGACAGCCCTTGGGTGTTTTTTGAAAACCGAAAACCCCAGGGTAAAGTTGAACAAATGAACCTGTTGTTAGTCGCGTAAAAAATATTAAAATACAAAATATTTTAATTTATAATTATTTTATGCAGTGTTTTCCTTTTAAATAGTTGATTCAATCATTAATTCACTTCGTCGTAAACTTATATCAAAACAAAAATTTATATTAGCGGTAAAAATTGCTTAAAAAGATTTTTTCGCATTCGCAGCTCATGTGCAAAGCACTTAAGTCTCGACATCACAAGCACAAGATAGCACGAGTCGGCCATATTGCAAAGCAACTTGATTTCTCTTCTAGAAAATCGAAAATGGCGGTGCAAACTTTACGCACATATCAAGTTTGGTGCATTTCAATCAGTTTTATGTGGTTTTCCATTGGTTAAATTGATCGAATTAGATCTGTCAAAAAATTGCGATTTTTTTGATTGATTTATTTTTCGATCTAAAATCAATTTTGCAAATCAATTTTTTTCGGCTGATTAATCTACCCCCCGTGCACTTATTCCTAAGCAATTTAGCTGTTAATTTTTTTATTTCCAAAAAAGGCAAAAAATGCAAAAAATTATTTGAAGAACAAAAATGGGAGCAATTTAAAATTATTTGGTAAATTCATCAAGTTCTTATTTCTAAACCGAAACTAATTTAAGGATGATATTTTTGAAATAATGAGACACACACAAAATTATACTAATACAACGCCAAAAATAATTCAATTTGAAATCGCATTCCATTCGCGCCGAAACAAAAATCCATTTTTGAATGAAATCTGAATTTGCCAATGGAAAATCCCATTATGAAACTCCAAAGGAATATTTCTTCGGCTTCAAAGCAAAGGTAGACCTACACCTTTTCTAAGACAAGGTTAAGTTACTTCTGAAGAAAAGCAAACACCTGTCAAAAAGGTATTCAAAGTATTGAAAACATTAGAAGGTTATTGTGTTCTTGAAGAACTATACATATACCTACTCACGAAAAATGTTACTGTTTGTCAAAGGAAAATATCTTATCAAATATTAGTACAAATGTCCTTAAAGCACAGACGTTAACTTTAACAAAGCCAAAGTATAGTAATGGGTTTTATTATTTTAAACTTTCTAAGAAAACGCGTAAATATTAAATAGCACACGCATCATAACAGCGCGCAACAGTGAAACGTTCGCATGAGTGGCTATGTACTCGTATATCTATTTAATTATTTTATCTATTCTGGACTTTATTGTTAGTCCATTATCAATTATGCTTAATTACACTTACAACTCGCCATCAGTAATTGCTATTGGAATGACCGGAGTTCCTTGGCTATTTCTCAGGTTATTTTCTTGAATAATTCCAATCGATTTACGTCTCCGGTAATAACAACACACACAACAATACGTATTACACCAATATGGTACATTTTCGATGGTGGAACAAAGTTTGTCCACCAGGTATTCCTTTGTTTGAATATATTTCACTCGAGTCCTTTCGAAATATTCCGTTATTTTCATTGAAGAAATTATGTTGTAATATTCGTAGAATATTTTTCAAAAACATATCCAATTTTGAAGATGTAAGGTTAGTTCATCGGCGCAGAAAGAAATGGAAAGACAGAAAAAAAAATGGGAATTCAGGAATTCAAACGAAACGCGTTTGTCGCGAACTAAATAACATCACAGACTGCTTGGGCCTTGCTGGTCACTATGGTTTAAAAGGACCCTCTCATTATTATATCGGGTTTTATTGTGAATGGACAATGACGACGACTATGGGGGTTGTAGTTTTTTTCAGGCGATTTAGCGTGTTTGGGGAGTCATTTCCAGGATTTGAGTGGGAGAGAGGTAAAAGAGCGAACGAACACATTTACATGTTAGGTTGTGGATTAGTTTTTTTTTTGCATTTCTTTTTTTTTTATAGATCATCCCCATGATTTAGGGTTGAAATGGTCAACAACACAGGGTGGCCATGGGAAATGGAATTTTTTGTTAAGGATATTATTTTGGTCTATTGCAAAAAAACTGGGGGTATGCTTGTGGTGTTTTTGACAAATTGTCCCGGGTGATTCGTTTGAAATTTGGCGAGAAAAGAGCTACGATGATTTAATTATTTATTTTTAGAATTATATTGCATTAATTAATTCGGCAATAATTTATTTTTATGTATGTATATAAATTTTTTTACGGATATTTTAACGCTGGTGCTGCCTGGTGGATTTTCAGCCACTTTTATGAAAGTGACTGATTTTGAATGAGATTATGAAGAAAAATACTTTAACTGCCATCCAAACATCCGACAGACACGATTAAGATTAAGTTTTATTAAAAGAATTATTATATAAGTAAATGCCCAAGTATGTAGGCCTTGAAAGTACATATACATATATGGAGGGCTCACAGCTGTATCGAACCAAGTCATTTTAAAAAAATCCAAAACCAACGCCAAAATTTCCGCAAAATTGACCTCTATTTAGAGCTATAATGAAATATGTATAGTTCATTACAGCTCTATATAGAACTATGTAGCTCTAAATGAACTATGTAGTTCATTACAGCTCTAAATAGAGGTCAATTTTGCGGAAATACTGGAGTTAGTTTTGGATTTCTTTAAAATGACTTGGTTCGGTACAGCTGTGAGCCCTCCATATGGAAATTGAAAGTTCTTTGTTACCAGATTATAAACAAGGCATTTTTCAATTGACACTGGTAGATTTTGACGGCCATATTGTTTTGGTGACATCTGTCAAATCTGTTGTTTATTATTCAGTTACTGATCCCAAATCATCATGTCAAGCAACGCGATTGAACAGCGCGTCCAAATAATGAAACCTTATTATGAAAATGAGTGTTCTCTAATGCAAAAGTTACGTGCGTTGCGCCCATTTTTCGGTAAACAGAACGATGATAACCAATTTATTATGGACCAAATTGAATCAATCTTATGGACTTAGACGATATTTGGTTTCAGCGCATGACGGTGGCGCTGCATGCTGGGCGGACGTCACGATTGACAGTCTACCTCAACGATTTGAGGGTAAAAGGTAACCTCTAGCATAGGTGACATGAATTGGTCACTTTCTTGTGGGGTTTCCTGAAATCGTCACAGATCGATGAAAATAAACCAAAGTCGACCGATGCCTTAATGGGAAAATAACACAAGCCATATTGAAAGGAGGTGTTGATAAAAATTGGTCTTTAATATTACAACAACAACTTGAATGAACTACCACCAAGTGTGTTTTTATTTGGCTGGCGTTATAGCTATTTCACGGGTGCCAAGCTGATCATCAGACTCCTTTATTAGTGGTGCTTAGCCTTTATACTTTCAAGTTTAATCGAAAAACTTTTTTGCCTTGACTGAGATTTGAACCCAGACCTAGCGTCTTCAGAAGCCAATGCCCTTGAATGTCTGCAAATTGAAATGGCAAGGGAAATCCGTGTCGTGTAAATTTTTCCGTAGTCGTATTGTGGGACTAAAAACCGAATCTCTATATTTGACGGTACGACTAAAATACGACTCGAGGGTAAACTCAGAGCCTTACATGCGAAATGGGTATCACGGGTGAACCCGTGGGGAGGAATGTAACTGGCTATTTTGAGTGAGCATTGCTTGTGAAAGAAGCGGTATAACAAGGAGATACTCGTATGTACATGAAACATTCCGACGGTCTTCAAAAAATGGGAATGAATCCATAATAGCTCTGAAGAGAAGTTTGGGTTGCATCTACCCAAAAATGTGAGTTATACTCGAGCTAAGTACGTATAAACGCCCAGAGGTCCTGACAAATTTCCGATAGAGAAATCCTAAGAATTTTGCAGGGTTTTTGGCGGTTTCGAGAATGTGGTCATTCCGGCGAAGATTGTGGTTGACACACAAACCGAGTACTGAGAGGTTTTTGTTTTTTTTTTTCGATGCAAGTGCTATTCAAGAATAATGGAATACACTTTGCTTAAACGACAATAGACAACTTTGAGTTTACGGAGCATTAAAATTCACACGATTTGTATACCCCATTTAACAATGTTGTAAAGATCGGAGTTTAATGAGTTTATCATACGGTTCTATTGCAATTTTACTTCCGAAGGAGATGGACGCGAATTTAAGAACGAGTATGAAAAGGAGTAGACTGTAGAGTTATCGGCAAAACAATGAAGTGGATTATAAGTTTCAGGAAGAGAGTCCGGAGACAAAACGGAGCTCTGGGGAACAGCAGCATTTATCAGACTTGAATACATGTTGTATTGAACGATCGAGAGGGTAATTTCTAATTCAAAGAATTAGGGTTTCATTGATACCAAATGAACACATTTTCGAAAAGAGAGCCTGGTACCAAAATCTATCAAATTTATTAGAAATATAAAGCGTAATAATCTTACTTTCTCCAAAGCAATATAAAGATCTGTTTTACTATTCCGTGAGGTATCAGATCACCAGTGGAACGATTGCTGAGAAAGCCGTAATGCTAGTCATTAAATAGTTTCGATCTTCGAGATGTTTCCAGACCTAATGAATAATCAGCGATCTCATGACCTTAGAAAGAAGGCATGTAAGTAAGGAGGAGCGGAGTCAAAAACGCCCTTAATATATGGATACGTCATTTATTTATTTACATAACTAAATTTCTAGTTTTACAAAAAAATTTACAAAATTTCTAACAAAGGTTTATAATAAGATTTTAAACAATTTCATTGAAAAAATGTTGATTTAAATTGACATGAATTTATTATTGTTTCATGACATAATGACAAATTTTCTTAAAATATGCATTCAAACATGGTTTGACAAGGAAAGTTTTAGGTTTCTTATAAAAATCGAAGTAATCTTTTTATTTAATTCTATATTTTTAAAGATGGAGAGTACGTAAGAGCCGGTCTCAGAAATTTTGTCTTTTTATCTCTCTGTCTAACGGAAATTGATTTTTTTCTATCTGAAAATAACTGGCATACAACAATTAGGCATGCTTATTTCGAGAACGACTCTAAAGATTTTGATAAGAATTCTGTACTGTTTAAAAAAAAATAATAAATTTGAGGCCAAAGGCTCGTAGAGAACCATAACCTAGTGACTAAAATATAACTCTCAACCAGTCCTTGTATGACAGTATTGTAAGAAAACTTATTAGCTGTGAACTGAATCAACTCAAACATCTGAGGTTTATCCCTATCAAAAGGAGAATTTCCTCAGTTATGGAAGACCATTTTGTATGATATTTTAAGTTTTCGTTGTAAGTCTCTCATTTCCCTAGACAACACGGCTTTGTCAAGGGTAGTTCCACAATGGCTAACCTTTTTGAATTCGTATCATTTAGCCTCTCAGCCTTAGAAAATGGAAAGGAAGTCGATGTTATCTCAAACGATTTCAGTAAGGCCTTTCACAAAATCTCACATAAGCCTATACCATTAAACCTGCCCACCCTTGAGCTTGACATTTCTTCTTAAGATGGATTTCTTTTTACCTGAAAATCTACAATCTTACAACAAAGTTCTATTCAGGGGCCAAATTACCGCATCAGTTATCGAGTAATACGTGACTGAATTATGTGAGTTTGGCATTACCGCTTACGTTATCGAGCAATAAATTACTCCAATTTGAAATTTTCATTCGATCACTGATGGGACTCACTCACTCGTCACTGAAGCGGTAATTCGGCCCCAGGTCTTCCTTCTCTGATGATTTCTTAGCTACCTCCACAAAAGGCAGCCACTTAGGACCTCTCCTCTTTATTCTTACTTTTAACGATATTGAAATGGTCATTAAATATTTCCATATTTTACTCTAAGCCGATGATACAAAGTTTTTCAAGACCATTTCTTCCACACATAATGCCACTCTTCTACAACTTGATCTGAATAATTTATCTGTCTGGTGCCTGAAAAATAGCTTAGAGCTAAATATTTCCAAAAGTCATTCAAACACTTTTTATCACGGAGACGCATACAAAATTCAGATTTAAGCTTTCTTTTGAATCTACTTTTATTATTTCACTGATAAAATCAATTTCAATGAACAGCTTGGTTTCGTTTCTTTAACTTGGAACACAATTGTTCCACTAAATGTGTTCGATTCTCTTTCTATTCTCAAATGTCAGTTTTGCTTTCAATGATCAACTCTAACCTCAAATACCTAGAATTGGTTGTTATCAGTCACTGACAGGATCTTTTACTGAAAATAGTTTTTCAATGATTGCTATAACTGGCTTGTCAAAAAAATAAAGTCTGCATTCCACTGATTTGTTGCAATGATGCAATTCAATGAAAGCTATAACTGGGGCATAAAAACCACTTTTTTATACAAGTTGAACCAAGTTTGAACCAAATCAATGCGCTCTCGTCCCTGCATTTTGTAACTGCATTTTTGCGCACAAGTTGCGAATAATGTTGGGTGATATGACATTATATTTTGGTTTTGTGACATATTTCGAAAATTACATGCTCGATTTTTTGGAATTTTGAAATTAACATTACAAGATAATATTTTTACTTGCGATATAGGTACTATAGGGCCAGTTCTGCATTTGGAAAAAAAATCGAACTCGAGATTTTGATCAAAGTTGACATTACGATGATAGCGAAGACGAAAAAAGTGGGTCCGACAATTCCGTCTGTCTGTCTGTATGTCTGTACCTCTCACTACAGCCTAAACCACTGGACCTATTTCTTTCAATCTCGGTAGTTAAGAGTCTTCGGTGATTTCCTAGAGGAAAAATTGAATTTTTTTTTAGCTCCAAAACTAACGGTACCCCCATACACCCGTAATGCAAAATCTTATTTATCTCGAAAACGGCTCTAACGATTTTGATAAAAAAATTAGGTGTGATATTATGAACATAGGCTACATTTTGGTCAAAAAAAATTTTGGGGCCAAATGTTATTAGGGGTACCTGCCATAGACCCGTTTTTTTTTATTTTCGACTTTCTCATTAAAGGCTCTAAGGATTTTAACCCAAAATTTTTAGCAGGAGTCCCCTTACGTTTAAAATAATATTGCATATAAAAATATTCGAAAAAATATTTGTTGGGATTTTTTGAAATTTTTTTTTAAATCAATATCTTCAAAACCTATGAACGATTATTTTTTGAAATTATTTCCTAAAATCAATATTATTTAATACTTAAAATTCGCATCTCACATTTTTTTCTTGAAAAATTTTAGAGAAATTTCTTATATAAAAAATTTATTTAAAAATTAAAAAATTTATTTTTTAAAGTTTATTTGCATAAATTCATACTTTTCCGGAAACCAGACGGCAATTTAATGCATTTGAACATTATTATCTCATTAAATCCATGTTTTATATTTATAAAATGTATCTTAAATTTCCAAGTACTTTTACATAAGAGCAAGTTCGTGCGATCCAGTCGTGCATTTTATTTTTTTTGATTTGGTATTTTAAAATTTATAAAAACTTATTTTGTTTTTTAAAACTGGTACAACGAATTAGTTTTGAGAACTCACATGGTATTCTGTTTTTCGTTCAACTTCAAAATGAGTTATTGAATACCTTAAAAAAAAAATCATTTATTTTTTTGTACATTTTACTTTGATAAAATTCGTTTTTAAAATAAAAAGTCTCTTAAACATTAGAGCAGGTTCATGCAACTCAGTCGTGCATTTTTATGAAAAAAAGTTCAAAAATTTCAATAAAAGCTAGCTTAAGGTTGAAAAAATGTCCGTAAAATCGATATTAACGGTACACCATTAAATTTGATTCGGATCCATTTTTATAAACTTGAAAATATTATCTTATCGATTTATTTTCTTAAAACTCATTTTATCGTAATTTCTTTTATTTTTTTAATTTAAGATACAAAAATATTCCATTTTTACTGACCACCCTGTTTTACTAAGAGTTCAATTGCGCGGTCATTTTGATTTAGAAAAGGTTTGATAGTGGTAAAAGTCAACAACAACAATCCACACAATCACCTTTCATCAAGGAGGGGAAATGAAAACATCCTAACCCAACAATACCGGGGCTCATTGGCATGGACAAAACTATTATATTTTTATAGCGTGAGGAAATAAAACTAACCCCCGATTTGAAGTGATGGATATCAGAGGGTAGCCAGTCATTCTGTCGCCAACACGCAGTATGAATATAAAAACAAAATATTTTTAAGTGCCATTTCAGTTATTCTTTCATATTTATGATGATCAGTCAAAGTAATAACCTTATTTTTTTGAAGTTGGGCGTGACTTAAAATTCACATTGGGGTCATTTATTAATTTATCAGTTCTAATATCCCAACTTAACATTTGTTTTGGTTGCCGTATTTATTTGTGAAATATGGGTCAGTTACGCCTGTCCTAGTTTTGACATTTTCAACTGTATTTTATGTAAGTTTTAATAGGGTGTCGAAATGTGTTGTACCTAGTAGTCAAATATTTTGAAATGGTAAATTTTGTTGGTAAAATTACTGGGGCGTATACTTGTTTTTTTTTCGTTATTGTTGATTTTTTCCACCTTGGCTGGAGATATGTATATTAATTAAGTTTTGATGACTTAAGAAATGATAATTGACAAAACAAGTAACACAATTTGACAAATCATATTATATTTTATTCAAGAGCACACACGATAGACTCGAGAGGACTTTTCTTTAGTAGAAACAAAATGTTAAGGTTAAAGGTCGTTGTACTACTGGATCCATTAAGGATTTACAAACCAATCAGAAAAAGTACGTCTATTTTGCTTTGTGCTATTAACAAAGAATCTTGTTTAACTCAAATTCATGTCAGGTTCATGTTTCGCGAGCAAATGCTCGTCTCATGAATAGCTTCCTACACTTAAACAAAAGTAAAGCAACAAAATTAATTGAATTCAAATACATTTTTGATGTAACACGATTAGGGATTAGTGCAAACAGAAACAAGTATTCGTTGCACGTTTTTCGTATTCAATAAATGGGGCTAGAAGAAATTATTTTATACAATAAAAATTTGTTTTTATTGAATTTATAAATAAAAATAAAATATTAGAGACCATTACGGCTCGTGAATAGAAATGGAGTGGACCTACTATTTTCTGCCTATTCCGACAAGTCATACTTTTTAACGATTTCTCACTTCCTCACACGAAGCATTACACCTCCAAAATTGTTTTACAGCGGATGAGAATCGAACGAAAGAAATCAGTTTAAATTTTCAACTCGTAAAACAAATTCATATAAACATATGTACATGTTTAAAAGACTTGAAAAAAAATGTGTATTATGGATACTTGCTTAACTGAGTAATGTATGAATCGGGGAAGCAAGCGATAAAATCTTATAATGTTTTCATTTACAAAATAAGAAATTTTGATTTTATTTTTTAAATATTTACAATTCATAATACACTCAGATATATCATTAAGTCGACTAAAAATTAAAATATGTAAATAGTTAATAAGATATAAATGTAAAGATTTTATATGCCTCAATAAACTTAACTTGTAAACTTAACAGATTAAATTTTGAAAAGTGTGACATGTAGTAGGGGCATATGTTTTTTTTTTTTTACATTTTGCTCCCACTTAAAGGGCTACTTCACTGATAATGTTTGACCACAGTGCGAATGTTTAGGAAAGGTGGATTTAAAAGGAGATACCAATATACATTGGGGCAAATTTTACAACAACATATTGCTAAGGGCTGAGCCTGTTAATACTTAGGAAATTGCTAAACATTAAATTTACTAAATTTTCGAAAATTTTAATTAAATCTAGGGAACGGACTTAATAATTTGAAATGTCAGAAGTCAAAATGACAACCTACAGTTTATTTTGCAATTTTGTCTAGTTGCTGTTCGTTGTAGGTATGCATTTATTTTATAATATTATTTCCATTTCCTTTTTTAAAAGTAATAATCTTCTTTTCACCAAATAGTAAAAAGTTTGCTGATTTGGAGGCAGAGAAAAATAGAACGAACAGAAGAAGAATACAATAATAAATTGAGTAGATTGTTTGGTTCGTGTTTTTAAAATATTTATTTTATTGATCTACTTTTAATTTTTCAAAATGTTCAAACTGACCTGCCAACCCAAAAAAGTATTATTTAACTCCAGCAAATTAGCCCTGAATCTAGAGTACAAGCACTATAAAGATATTTGAAATACAAAAATTATTTCGGTTTTCCTTTTCCTAATTCTCACAATTTGTCTCTGGCATATTAAGGGTATACAAAAAAACCTTTGAGTGTGCGCTAATTATAAAAAAAAAAAAGTGGAGTCGTACCTGGGCGAAACGCACCTTGGAGTTGAGGTCACTTAGCTTTCAATTGAATTACAAGGACTATGTTCAACTAGACGGAGTATTTGGTCTTTATGTCGCTTATGACTTTGACCAATTTTAACTAGTGCGTCGTCACTTATTTGAATATTCTCATCAATTCTCATCACGACGGCAAGTTTCAAAAAAATGACAGATATTATATGGATTTAAAAAGTAACTAAAAGTTAAACTAGCCATTTTGTGATTTTAACTTTACTAAAATGTTAAGCGATAAGATAGTGAGATACTATCTTTTAAAATTAGCAAAATCTTCTTTTAAACTTAGTAACTTACTAAAACGGCTTCAACATTTTACTAAATCGTGTAAAATTTTGCGCAATTGGTTCTAAAAGGCTTAATAAATTAAAAAAAAAATATTATTCCGTATAAAAGATTACACATTCGTGTGTTGTATACCCAAAGAAATATTCTCTGAAATTAACAGTATACACGAAGTTAGGCCCAAGGGTAAACTTATGAACATTATCTAAAGCACGAGTATTATTGATGAAAAGTTTTAGGGGAGAATAGCAACTGGCTATTTTATTAGAACCCTGTTTATAAAAAAATAGCTATATCATAATCAAAGACATGTTTATTGTCATTGTGACAGGCCTCGATAGATGCAAATGTTTCCGATTAAAAAAATTTATTGCATCGTCGAAGAAAACCCAAAAATAGCGTTTTTGGCGACGTCAAATATGTTTTTCTCGTTTTTGGTATCTATTAATTTTACTCGAGTTAAACTGAGAACTAAAAGCTATTCGGTTTCCTCAATGCAACTGCCGCTTTTTCTTCTCCGTTTAACAATGTTATTGGGATCAGAATTTAATGAGCATCCATCCACATCCTAAGGACAAGGACGTAAATCTAGAAATATATATGAGAAGCTCCGAGTACTTTCGCCAGTAAAACAATTAAGTGGATTAGAAAATCCAGATAAGAGATCATTGATGAATATGAGAAAGAGAGTTGGGGACAAAACGAAGCCCTGAGGCACACCAGCATTTATTTTATGAATATAAGGCTTGAAACCGTGCAATACAAGTTGGATAGAACAGTTTAAAAGGTTATTCAAATCCATAGAAGAAAGCATTCATTAATACCAAATGCACGCACTTTCAATAAGAGAGCTTGATGCCAAATTCATTCAAATGCTTTCGAGATATCTTGCAAAATTAACTCACGTTCTCCAAAACGATGTAAAGATTTTTTCCACTATTTGGGGAGATATGACTGCAGGTCATATAGAAGATCTCGTTCTTCAAAATATATTTTTTGCGCTAGTAATTTATCAGTGTTTCCATAACATTAGAAAGAAAAGACATAAGTGCAATTCGCCTTTTTTAGAGACAGGCTGGACAAATGCTGTTTTCCATCCACTCGGAAAAAGATCTGTAGAGTAGGACAGATGGAAAAGTGGTTACGGAATGGTTTTGTCAGCTTTGTAGAACACCTCTTCAGAACAATGGGAGCGATATTATCATGGCCAGCGAATTTGTGTACATCGAGATTTTCAGTACTCT
Source organism: Philhelius festivus (assembly GCA_963931855.1). Taxonomy (NCBI): domain Eukaryota; kingdom Metazoa; phylum Arthropoda; class Insecta; order Diptera; family Syrphidae; genus Philhelius; species Philhelius festivus. Next base: position 34,698,976 of record OZ007554.1, on the reverse strand, counting down.
TGCAACTATACGATTGCTAAAGAGCAAAAGAAGATCCCATGAGTAGTAGTAGTAGTAGTAGTAGAACTTTATTGAGATTTTTTTTTTCAATTTACATCTTTGATTACAAATGTTGATACACTTGGCCCCAGTTTCACAGTGGAAGTTTAAACCCCACTTTTGGTTTAAACTTCAGTTCAACAATAAATTTGGTTTCACAGTCCTTGAACTGAGTTCATTCTTTAGTTTAAGTTAAACGACACTATACTGCCGTTTAAATCTCAGTTCGACAACCCCTTCAAACATTTGAAAATATAATTTATTTTCATTTTTAATTTTTGTTTCCTGTCACAGGTCACAACTGAAACAAAGCAAACTTTACTTGATTGTTTTTTCTTTGATTCAGATAGAAAGAGAAAATAATTTACTTAAACTACGTTTAATGAAATGAAGTTCAAATACGACTGTGAAACCGGGCGCGTTGAACTTCAAATTTAAACCCCAGTTCAGGTTCAGCAGAACTTAAGTTTAAACTCTCACTGTGAAACTGGGGGTTAATAACTAAAATAAAGAAATTTTTGCCGACTTACCCCCCAGTTTCACAGTGAGATTTTAAACTTAAGTTCTGCTGAACCTGAACTGGAGTTTAAATTTGAAGTTCAACTCGTCCGGTTTCCATAGCTGGGCACCGTTAATCAAACAGTTAACTTCGTTAATCCGCTACTAAAGAAGTTAGCTTCGTTAAACGTTAAAGCGTTAAATTTCGGAAAAATTAACGCAAGTTAACGTTAATCGTTAATCCATTAACATGTGATAAAAATTGCATTTTTTATATTTTTTTACTCTGAGCACCGGCGCTAAGTAATTCCGGTCGTCCACTAGGCGATCAACGCACAAATTTCGAATTCAACGCATTCAACTCTAATGTACGGTGCCTTCAATTCTGTTCAACCAACGGGTTGGATCTAGTTGTTGGCCGTTGCTCAACGAATTGCGCAACAAGTGTACGGGTAGTGTACGAGCTCGTGTTGCTCCTTGAAAATGTTCGATCAACACGTTGAGCAACACTTTCAAGATAATGTGTTGCACATTATTTGTTCAACGCGTTGATCAACTTTTTTAATTTTCTTTGGAATTTCTTGACGTAATATTGTGTTGCGTTGCGTTGGCTGCAGTGAAATGTGTCTACGTGGTTGAACTATTGCGTTGCCATGAACTTGCAGTTGTTGCAAATTGCAAACTGTAGTTTATTTTGGTTTTTCGTCATGGAAGGTGATAAAAAATCAGAGTGGACCACGGAATTAATTTTGCAAATGATTTCAGCAATTGAGAAGCCCAATATATGGGACATTAAGAGCCCCTCTTATAAAAATCGAGATGCCAGGGAATTGGCTTGGTCTCAAATTTCCTCGAAAATGCAATTGCCTAAACTTTGAATTCGAATTCACGGACGCGGTGGGATCAATCCATTTTAATTTCTCATATATTATTTCATTGAAAAAACAATTTTCTTCGCGACTCAAGAAAAAATCATCTACCCAGAATCGTCTTGGCTGTTTTTTCTTCCTTTGTCGTTCATTTTCTAATATTATTAATGCGGAAGTCACTTTTTTTTTCTTAGAGGAAATCATACTCATACGGAACAAATTTAAGAATATTTTAAAGCGAAGGCGTGCGTCGACAATAAATGTATGTATGTACCGAACTGAAGTCAAAATTATTTCAGGTTTGACGTTTGAGTTTTTTTGTTTATCGTGGTGCGTTCAACGCGTTCCCCAACGAGTGATCCTTGGTTAAGTGTACGAAGGTATCAACTCGTTCATCAACTGGTTGAGCAACAATATCGAAAATGCAGTTGATCAACTCGAAAATTTTTTTTTTCTGAAATCGAACAAGTTTATCAACTAGTGTACGAGGTTATTCAACATTTGAGTAAGTTGGTCAACTAGGTGTACGGAGCTACTCAACACTGGAATAAGTTTTAAGAGTTGATCAACTAGGTGTGCGGGGTTAATCAACATATGGGAAAGTTGGTCAATTATGTGTACGGGGTTCCAAACGCATTTTGTTCAACTTTAGTTGCTCAACGTGCATTACGTAAGTTGCTGCACTAGTGTAAGAGGTTGTAAATTCGTTTATCCAACTAAAGAGTTGAATAAAAAGTTGAACGAAGTTGGTTGAAATTATCGCGCACATAGTGGACGACGGGCATAATGAAATGATCACACGAAACGAATCTCTTCGCAGTTTTCTCACTCGCACGCGCCGTCAAAATATAATACGTACCTAGCTGTTTTTGTTTCACCCGCGGCACGCGCCGCGCGGCACTTGTCTCATACTTGTCTGAACCTGTTTTTCGCGCCGCGCGGTAAATAGTAGGCATTGGATTAGCGATTAACGGACTTAACGTGGATTAACGGATTTAACGTGTCCGTTAACATTTTTAAAAGTTAACTTAAAAGTTAATCCGTTAATCAAAATTTTAACTTCGTTAATTAACGATTAACGGATTAACGAGTTAATGCCCAGCTATGCCGGTTTCACAGTCTTATCTGAACTTCAGTTCATTAAACGTAGTTTAAGTAAATTGTTTTCTCTTTCTATCTGAATCAAAGAAAAAACAATCAGGGAAAGTTTGCTTTGTTTCAGTTGTGACCTGTGACAGGAAACAAAAATTAAAAATGAAAATAAATTATATTTTCAAATGTTTGAAGGGGTTGTCGAACTGAGAATTAAACGGCAGAATAGTGTCATTTAACTTAAACTACATAATGAACTCTGTTCAAGAACTGTGAAACCAAATTTATTGTTGAACTGAAGTTTAAACCAAAAATGGGGTTTAAACTTCCACTGTGAAACTGGGGGTTAGACTTGGTCTGGCTATACAAAATTTAATTTTTGATTTTTATAATTGTCAATTTAGACAAAATATTCAAGTAAAATTATATTAATGTTATTAAGGAAATTAGAATTAAAATGGTCTACTCAACACGACCATGCAACTACAGAGTTAAGTGACTTAACCTAATGAGGAAAAATGACAAGTATAGACAGAGACAACTGAGGGTTGAATCCGACAGAACACAGCAAAGTGTGTGCTACGAGTAGAATGAGAGAATTTGACTCAGTTGAATATGATATACACATACATAAGGAATTTTATAATGAGGCAATTTGACATATACATAGAGATTTTTGTTTATTGTTATCTTTATAGTGTTAGTGCTAGGTATCTAAAAGATCCCATGATATCATAGGTTATTTTGACACCGACCGTTGTTTTCCGCTCGAAATCTTGACAGAAAGTCAGTATCATACCTCCGCGGAACGAAATGAGTCGCTCTACGCTTAAACAACGTTCGGAAATATAGAAAACTTATTTTCAAAGTGAGTTCTGTGAAGCCCAAGCAGTGCGTTTTTTAAAAATACATTTTGGCCGAAATGAAGCACCTACCAACGCCTGCTGTACACAAGTTTGTGCAAAAAGTTCGTGAGGCTAGTATGCTAGTGGACAACACTTATGGTCCCCGTCGTCGTACGGTACGCACAGACGAGAATGTGGCTGCTGTAACCGAGAGTGCGACTCAATTCACGATCCTCAACTCGCCTTCGATCTCAACAGCTTAACATTTCACGTACTAGCCTGAAAAGAATTCTGCACAAAGATCTCGGTCCAGCTGACTCAGCAATTGAAGGCGCACGACCATTCGACGCAGCCACTTGAACGAAGTTGTGTTCCATAATTAATGGGACTGCTTGCTCTTACTTAAAGCCATAATACATGAAAAAATTGAAGTAATAGCTTATAAAAAGTCTATAAACAATTTTACAACAAAATGTTTTTTGACTAAAAAAATATTTTTTATACAATGGTATCTGCCATACACATGAACTTTTTCTTATTTATTTTCTCGAAACGGCTCCAAGAATTTTGATAATTTTTTTTAGTACAGTTAATTTTGTAAGACGTAAATAAGACGTTAAGGACATCGAAATTTCATTTGGTTATTTACTTTTTAACTATCGGCGTTATCGGCACATTTAAATTAAAATGTTTAAACAGAAACTCCTGCAAAGCTTAAAACATTGGTGCAAAATTTTAAACACTCTAGTGTTAAAGGGTGTTCTTTTTAGAGGCGGAAAACTTTTAATTGGCAACACTCTTTTCTGTGACAGCGGATTTAAAAGTTCTGGGTTGTTTTGGGGTGAGTATGGTTTGAGAGTTTATCATGAATAGGCTCAAGCAGCCAGAGAAACACTTGCAAATTGTTAAGATTTATTTTCAAAAACATGGTTCAATTGGAGAAACATATGTCTTAAACTTTGATACTACTTTAAAATTAGCTAACTTTAAATTTACGAACTTTTTCTTTATTGTTAACATACTTTAACTAGTATCGTACTAAAGCTAATTTTTTTTTTAATAAATTCCCTTTTAGAACACCTAAAACAATGACAGTTCGTTCTAAAAACTAAGCCAGCTGATATTTGCAAAGGTCAAAGGGTCATATCTCATATAAATATACGAAAATATTTTAAAATATGTTATTTGTATTTATAAAATTATTTTTTAAGACAGCCGTTAAATATTTTAAACATAATTTTATAACATACATCCATATGTTTTTAGAAAATACTCGTACAAGGGCATTTATTTGTTAAATCGAATGGTGTGGTTTTAGCAATTTAAAAAAAATGTATTTCATACTTTGGAACATTTTTCTATATCGTCCATTTTATTTTTATCAAAAAATTCCTCTCTTATTTAAAGATCATTTAGAAATAAGAAAGACTGAATAGTGTCTTTGAAGACACATATGTATAACATTTAATTAAAATCTTTGATATATTTTTCGAAAAATAACCTTTTCCTTAACAACATCCTGTGTTGTTTTTCGTAGAACGAAACAGATTAAATTTCCGGTTTAGCCTTTATGTTTAGGTATCCTACTGATTTTGAAGCTGATTTGTGATAAAACAAATTGCACAAATTAAAAGTTCTCGTGATGGGAATGCCTTTTTTAAATAAAAAATTTAATGTAACGAAAAACTTTTTTTTGCATTTAATTGAAACTTCCCAAATTTCAAAATTCATATGAAGTTCTAGTTATTTGATTTATAGCAAAAGATTAAACCTATGTATATGTACTGTTTAGTTAAGCAGGAACTTTCAAACGCTTAACTAGTCGGTATTTTAAGTTCAATGAACCTCTATTTAAATGATTAAATGCAACAATTCTGTTTATACTACATAAGTAGATATACATACACAGATATACTCGTACCTTTGCAAAGAATAAACTCTCTAGGATAATTTATAAATCAAAATCCCTTCAAAACTTTGCTAATTACCTCTGGATAAACTTTTCCACATTCACAAATCGTCTATTACTATTGCCGCCGTTTGTGGTTTCGTGATTGTTGTTGTTATAATGATTATGATCCACTGTTGCACCACCAGCAGGACCGCCTCCGCCAGCACCGGCTGTTGCAAATTCATGGTATTCCTCGCCGAATGAACTTTCATCGAATGTATCTGTTAGAATGCGGAAAGAGAATAAAATAATGAGTCTCCATCACTGAAATTCTAATTCACAAGTTCAATGGACATTTTTTTGTTTTGTACTAACCTTGAGTTGTATTATAGTACGATGGTCGTTGGTTGGTTCTTGTAACGTGTCTACGGTGTTGTTGCAACGTGTAATTCACTTTCGGATACGTCGAATTAAGGTGCAACTGATTGCGTGTGTTATGAATTAAAAATGGATTCTTATATGTTTGTTTGGGCAAATAATTTCCGGTCATGTCAATACGTTCCATCGTTGGGAATCTAGGCCAGATGAAAGATAGATTATGTATCGATATGATATTTTGAGATTAATATAATTGTCGGTATTAGGAATATTGGATGAACTTACCTCGAAGTGACAGATTGTCTTGCAAAGCGTCCATTAAGGTTAATTATACCATTGCCACTGCTGCTTGTAGTATATGTGCTATCAGAACTTCTTCCATCTGCGGAGGAATCCGAGCACGATTTTGTTGCTATTCTTTTGCCATTAATACCTATGATTTCACCTGAAAAAAATGCCATTAGAATCTTTAAGTAAGAATGCTACATCAGAGCCCAACACCCGGGCAACCAACAAAAAACTGTTTGTAAACACAAAACCGTTGTTATACATACTTCTGAAATACAACCATTTAGGGGAACTAGGGGTGATCTATTGTAAAGGGCAATATGTTATGTACTATTATAATTGCCCATATGCTTTTTAATATGTCTGCTATTTATCTTCTTACTGAAGAAATAGAAAAGCCATGCAGAATTTCAAATTAACTTCTTTTTGTGAAGACACTTTTTGTCCGCTACAAATAGGAATCAAAATAGAAAGGTTTTAATTATAGGAACACAAATGGAGAGTTAGCGCTGATGATGGAGAATATTACATTCATTTCGTCAAAAATAAATTTTTAAATTTAATGTTGAAAATAAAAAAAATCGTGATTCATGCTTAGTTCAAGATTTTAGTTTACCGATTTAGCCGGATTAACTGTGGTTAAGGCACAATTCAAGAGGGCCAAATACAAGTTTCTTTTTAAGAATGTAATAAAATGAACAAAATAAATTTTTTTTCATGTATTATGGCTTTATTAGTAAGAGGAAACATTCCCATTAGTAATGGAATACAACGTCGTTCAAGTGGCTGCCTCGGCTGGCTTCGCAGTAACGCATTCTGTCGCTCAAATTTTCCAAGACCTTATTGATGTTTCCGGGCTGTAGCTCACGGATTGCTTGGATGATATTGGCCTTAAGTGCTTGAACCGTTTCCAGATTGCTGGCATAACATCGGTTTTTCACGGTTCTCCACAAAAAAAAGTCCAAAGAGGTCAAATCGCAGCTCCGATGCGGTCAATTGATATTATCAAGATGGCTGATAACACGATTATTCCACAATTCGCAACAAACTGTCAATCTCTGTGGATGCATTGGCTTTTGGACAATAACGTGCTGGTTTTCCGAGGCCCAGATGCGGTAATTTTGTTTGTTAACGTAGTCGAGTCCCACACTCTCGGCTACCGCAGTCACATTCTAGTCTGTGCGCTCCGAACGACGTCGGAGACATTCGCTAGCACGAACTTTTTGCACAAACTTCCGTACAGCAAGCGCGTTGGGTGCTTCATTTCGGCCAAAACTTCTTTTCAAAAAACGCACTGCTTGGGCTACACAGCACCCACTTTGCTACACTACACTACATTGTCCAAGCTTAAAGCAACTTATTTCGTTCCTCGGTGGTATGATAACGACTTTTTGTCAGGTTTTGGAGCGGAGTCAGTGTCAAAATAACCTGTGATTTAAAAATAAGCCACTAGAAAGCCCACTCTTTATGTGATTGACTTTTATTTAATTTTTGATGCAAAATGGTCTCTTTTCCAACTTTATTTATCACTTTAAACCATGTTCGCATTGTAATTGAACATACATCTGTCAGAAATATGTCAGAAAAAAGTTAACTAAGCAAATAAGTTTGAGTTAACTGGCTGATCATAATGGAGCCGGAACTTCAACTGGAAATTAAAAGCAAAAAATATCACATGCGACACTTTTTCACAACATCAGTTTCATCTAAATTGATTGAGAAATTTTTTCTCAGGAGTTAATTCTGTTTAGCAGTGATCTCGCACTGAAAAACTGGTCTACTATTAACCTCTAACGAAATGAAAACCATCCCATTCCACAGAATTCCCAAGTCACATTTTCAATTGAAAAAAGCTGACGGGACTAGTATCTACAGCATTTGCCTACCAATAAATTTTGTTCAGAAATTCCTGTTTGTGAAATGTACATACATATATGTGTTATAGTTGAAAGTACTTTGTACTTTATAACTTCATTGATCACTGTAAATATTATCAAGAGATCGTTGAATAATATTTATAGAAAAAGTCATATAAAATAAGTATAAAAAGGGGAATCTGTACGACTGGAATTCAATATAATTTGGACTGTGAAAGGAGTCAGCCAAGGGAAATATTGGCACAGAATCCGGCTTTATTATCAGAAGTGGGATAACCCTAAAAATAAAAAAAAAAAAAAATAATAATAATTAGATATGGAAGAAAACTTAAATAATTTAGAAAACGAAGAAGAAGCTAACACTGAGGATTCAAACCAAAAAAAAGAAAATAACACAATGCTCATTACAGCTGATGCATTGTCAAGGTTTTTTAAGATTGCTCAACGAAAAGAAGATGACATCGTTGGATTTCCAGTTTTTTATCCCGTTAATTCGAGAGTAGACATAGTCAAATGGTGCTCTGACATTGATGCGCGAATTACAAGAGATGGATTAAAAGATTTTGATGTCGTGCCTCGTGTACGTTCTTCTTTGATGGGTCAATCAAAAGCTTGGTACGACAAATACGGTTATCAGCACTATTCTTGGTGTGATTTAAGATCATCAATAATCCACGCTTTTTCAAGTGGAACAGATATTGTTGCTCAACTCAGAAAAGTTGCAAACACCAAAAGCAATGAATTTAAGTCTTATTCTGATTTTGTAATGGATAAAGTATCGCAAATAAACCGTTTGCCTTTTGACGTTCCAGAAGATAAAATTGTTAGGATAGTGATTGGCTGCATTACAAATATTGGACTGAAAAATTCACTGATGTTTGTTATGCCAACTTCGATCCAATGTTTAATAGATCATTTATCGTCTATAAGTGAGTCACCACGAGGACAACAGGAAGTATCTAAATCAAGTTATGAAACAAAAAGAAGAAGTGAAGAAGATAACTTTTAGAAATACAAAAAAAGTGTTTCGAGTGTGGAAAAGTGGGTCATCTTAAAGTAAATTGTCCACGAATTATTTCAAAAAATCGTTTCAATCGTGAAAGAATTCAGACCACTAAGATATGCTCGTATTGCGATAAGACTGGACATGAGGAAAAAACTTGCTGGGCTAAACAGAATGCTGAAATAAGAAAAGTCAATCTGTGCAACGATGTTTCAATATCTGATAATACCACAGAGGTGTTCATATATGGAAGACTATATCACTGCTTATTAGATACTGGTTCTGATTGATCGTTATTAAGAGCTGACGTTGCAAATCAAATGCCACTGAAAAGAATTTCACATTTTTTAAGTATCCAAGGTATTTCCAAGCATCCGATCCTTTTGACAGAAAAAGTAAATCTACTGGTTGAATTTGAAAAAACTTAACACTGAAATAACGTTCCATATAATTGACGAAATTTATCTCAAGAATGAAATTATAATTGGACGAGATGTCTTAAGTGATTCATCTCTAGAAATCAGAGTTCATAAGCATGGATGTTAACAAAGAAGACCTATGAAACGCCTCTTGACCAAAACCTTGAAGTTGAAAATTTGTTTAAAAAATACTCTGCGTTCATCGTAACAGGATTCCCAGTTACAAAGGTGAAAACTGGTTTATTGAATATTCTTCTTAGTAAGGAAGTGGTTGAAAACTATAGGCCTTACCGCATGGCTTTTTCAGAGCGAATAATAGTCAACCAACTAATAACGGATTTAAAAAATCAAAATATAGTTCGCGACAGTAGTTCACCATTTGCCAGTCCAATTGTATTGGTGAAGAAAAAGAATGGACAACATCGTTTATGTGTGGACTATCGAGCATTGAATAGTGCAACTATTAAAGATCGGTATCCTTTACCAAGGATAGAAGACCAATTGGATCGACTCTCCGGCAACAAATACTTTACATCTTTGGATATGGCGTCAGGATTTCACCAGATACCTATTGAAGAGAGTGCAATTGAAAAAACAGCTTTTGTTACTCCAGATGGTCATTATGAGTACTTAAGAATGCCATTTGGACTCGCCAATGCTCCAGCGGTTTTTCAGCGAGCTATCAATAAAGCGTTGGGGACCTTGAAGGACAAAACAGCTTTAGTTTACATGGACGATGTACTAATACCATCAAAATCTATTGAAGAAGGAATTCAAAACCTGGATTTAGTATTAAAAGCATTGACTGAAAGTGGATTTTCGTTGAACAAAAAAGTGCATGTTTATGAAGACTGAAATCGAGTATCTTGGACGAGAGGTTTCTGCTGAAGGAATAAGACCAGGAAAGGCGAAAATACAGGCTCTTGTTAAGTCCACTATACCAACAAGTGTTAAACAAGTCCGACAATTTATGGGATTATCTAGCTATTTTCGTAAGTTTGTTCCTGAGTTTGCAGCTAAAATTAGGTGCATATCCTCCTTAACAAAAAATGAAGTTAAATTCAATTGGACAAATGAGTGTGAAGAAGCCCGGCAATACATAATCAAGCAATTAACTAATAGACCCGTATTAGTGTTTTTCGATCCATACAAGCCTACTGAACTACACACTGACGCTAGTGCTTTGGGTTATGGTGCTATACTGTTTTAAAAAATAAATGGACAACTGCATGTGGTAGCTTACTATAGCCAAAGCACGAAACCTTATGAATCAAAATATCACAGTTATGAATTCGAAACGCTTGCTGTAGTAAATGCAGTCAAAAACTTTCAAAATTACTTGCTAGGAATAAGCTTCACTATAGTTACAGATTGCAATGCATTGAAAGCAACTAAAAAAAAGAAAGATCTCTTATCCCGAGTTGCAAGATGGTGGATTTATTTACAAGATTTCGATTTCAACATTGTGTATCGAAAGGGGAAGACTATGCAACATGCCGATTATTTAAGTCGCAATCCATCACAAAAGACTTGTTACCAACTTAACAGTTTGTCGGAAAATTGGCTTATTATAAAACAAAATTCTGACTCTGATTGCAATGAAATAATCGAAAAAATTAAGGGGGGAGATCTGGATACAACTTCACAATACGTCATCAAAAATGGATTATTGTACCGAAAAATTCAAGGTGATAATAATAAATTATTTGTTCCACAGAATTGCCGTTTATCGCTAATGAGACGCTATCATGAAGATAATTGTCATATTGGATGGAAAAAAACTTTAGCCAAGATGAAAGAACACTTCTGGATGCCTAGAATGTCAAGAAATATAAGAAAATTTGTAGAATCCTGTTTAATTTGTTTGGTAGCAAAACGACCTTCTGGTAAAAAACAGTGTGAGGTACATCCAATTGAAAAAAAAGCGATACCTTTCCACACAATACATATCGATTGTATGGGTCCCTTTCATGGAAAAGACAAGGAAGATAGCCGGTACATTTTGATTCTTGTTGATGCGTTTACAAAATTCATAATTCTGTTTCCGTGCAAGACTCTGCAAGCAAAAGAGACTATTCAACATTTAACCAATTTTGTCATGTTGTTTGGAGTCCCAGCCAAAATTATAACTGACAAAGGAACGAATTTTACGAGCGAACATTTTCAAAACCTTTGTAAATCCTATGGAATTGAGCATCACACAATTGCACCTGGAATAAGTAGAGCAAACGGCCAAGTCGAAAGATATGTTGACACAGTGGCCAATCTTTTAAGGACTAATTTGGAAGTTAACATGGAATGGACAAGCTATGTCAGTCGAGTTCAATTATCCCTAAATACAACGATCAACAAAACTACTGGACTTTCGCCTTTAAAAATATTAACTGGAATCAATGGAAGAACTCCTGAAATGAGTGCTTTGATAACAAGCCTATACATTAGGGTGGGTCAAAAAATTATTTTTTGGAATTGAGAGTTCTAATAGCACTAAAAAGTGGCCATCTGGTGTCTATAGCACATATGCAAAATATTTTTGAAATCGGTTGACTTTATCTGCCTCCAATTTATCTTTAAAGTTTTGACTTTTTCAACTTATTTACCATGATTGATTTTTTTATTTTTCAAATTTTTAAATGAGGTGGCTTTGACTTTCTGTTGGGCTCATTTCGTTATTTGAACTTTATTTTAAAAAAATCAAAGTAGGCCGTTACCCAAATTTAAAAAAAAAAAACACAGTAACATGGCATTCATTTAAAAAGTTCTTCATTTTCAGTGTAGTCGCAAAATTGAAGCTAAGTTTATATTATAGTTGTGATTGTGATTGCTTTTAAAATTTCTTTGAATTAAATCTGTCGTAATGGAACGTACTAGAAAGGCTTTCAAATGTCCTATATTTGGCGATACTTGTGATTTTAAGACTAATGTACTCCCCACTTACGAAGAGGTAATGAAATGTTATGAATGGAACAGGCACAATTTGAAAATTAATAAAAAGGAACCAACGTTTAAGGAAATAAGTGATATAGTGTGTAAAAAAATCGAATTTGTTTGGAAACAGGCATCACTACCGGTTGTTTCGACTACGAGATCATTACAAATGCTAAAATCTTATCATGGTAAGTGTAAACAACTTCTTAAGTTCCATCCCAATATTCCAAAAAAGAAGCTAGAGGGATTTGTTTCTGCTAGCAAAGTTTTATTTGACATTTCATCTTGTAAATGCTCTGATTTTTCGAAATGCAACTGTCCAAAAGAGAGAAAGGTACCACTGAATGAAAGAAGTTTTCTGAGTGATCAAAGAACGACAAGAAAAATGATAATTGGGAACACAGATGTACTCGCTACAAAAACTAATCTGAAAAGTCTGAAAAGAAAAATGGATAGAGAAACATCAGCAACATGCCTTGCGAAAACGTCTAAAAGTGTTTCTGCTTCTGTTCTTAACAATATTCCAACAGAAGCACCATCGGATTCATGTGAAAATTCGGATAGCGAAGATATTTTTACAGTTGACGACTCCAAAGAAAAGGAAAAAAAACAGCAATCCGTAACACTGAATTACTCCGCATTATCTCAAACCTGCGACCGATATGGGGTATCAGACAGAGCGGCAGCTGCCATTGCTTCTGTAATCTTACAGGAATCTAAATTACCCATTATTGACAAAAATAAACTAAGAAGGGAGCGAAAAAAGGCAAGAGAAAGTGTTCAAAACAAAGAATCTGTTTCTGAGATCAGTGCTTTGTATTTCGACGGTCGAAAGGACAAAACTTTAGTCAACCGGAAAAGAAATGGAAAGTATTACCGCGAACAAGTGATCGAAGAACATATTTCACTAATAAGCGAACCAGAGTCAAAATACTTAGGTTACATTGCTCCAACATCAGGTACTGCTAAATGTGTTGAACAAGAGTTGTTTAACTATTTCCTGGCAGAAAACATATCATTGGAAAATTTAGTAGCTATTGGATGTGATGGTACCAATGTCAATGTTGGGAAATTTGGAGGGATCATGCGTCTGTTGGAAAAAAGATTAAAAAGACCATTACAATGGATAGTTTGCATGTTGCATATGAATGAGCTGCCATTCCGTCATTTATTTGCCCATATTGATGGCGTTACTTCGGGACCAAGAACATTTTCAGGAGTGATTGGAAAGAATCTGGAAAATTGCGAAGAAACATCTATCGTTAAATTTAAGAGCATTCAAGGAGATTCGCTACCGATAATGGACACGAAGAAACTTAGCTCTGACCAACTTTATTTATTCAGGATCGTTTCAGCGGTTTTGACCGGCAGTTGTCCTGATGACCTAGCTGATAAATCCCCCGAAAGATGTCCCATGCTAGGTGGCTCACTAAAGCTAATCGCATTCTTCGTCTGTATATCGGAACAGCAACTCCTACGGAAAGTTTGATATTGTTAGCAACTTACGTCGTGAAGGTGTATGCTCCAACTTGGTTCTATATCAAAAGCCAACCAACCTGCAAAGATGGAGCCAGGCATTTATGGGGTTTAATCTCGAAAAGTCGCTATCTTTCCGTGGAATATCAGACTGTTATTGATCCTGTAATCAAACGAAACAGTTTCTTTGCGCATTCAGAAAATTTATTGTTAGCAATGTTAACTGATCCCAGAAAACATATCAGAGAATTGGCTCTGCGCCGTATTTTAAAAGCTCGCACCGAAAAACCTACTCGGTTAAGAGTTTTTGAAGTCCCAAATATAAAATTGGATGCAAAAGTATACTATGACCTCATCGATTGGCAAAAGCATATTTTTGAACCACCTATACTAAAACATATTTCAAACGATGAACTTCAATACTTTATTGCTCAGGAAGAAAACAACCAAATTGAATTTTTGCGGCTACCATGTCACACCCAGGCCGTTGAGAGGGCAGTTAAGACCGTCACAGAAGCATCAGCAACTTTATGTACAAAAGAAGCACGTGAAGGATTTATACAATCTAAGATTGTATCTCGTAAATTGATGCCGAAATTTGACAGTAAAAAAGACTTTTGTGTAAATTGATGTCAATTTAAAATTAAATATTTGAAAAGTTCCTTTTAATAAATCCAATGTGATAAAAAAATAATTTTTGTTGCATTTTTAAGTAAAAATAATGAATTAAGAAAGAGATTTGCCTTACTTTGGAAATTTATTACTGAATGCTTTTTTTAATTAAGAATTGGAGGCAGAAGGACTTGTCTGATTTCAATAAAATTTTTTGTGTTCATTCACAACATCATTTCGCAACTTTTTACCGCTATTAGAATCGAAAACTATGAAAAAAAAATTTTGTCATACAAATGTGACCCACCCTACTATACATTGAACCGGAATACGAAAATTTTGCTGCTTTACGTGAACTGGCAGATAAACGAATTCGTGAATACGCTGGGAGAATGAAGACAAGATTTGACAAGGGTAAATGTACCCCAACAAAATTGGAAATAGGATCAACCGTTTTGTACAAAAACAATGAAATGCGTAAATCTAAACTTGACGTTCATTTTAGAGGGCCTTATGAAGTTATAGGCTTGTTGCCAAATGACAGGTATAAGTTGAAGAAAATTAACTCTAAGATTGTTATTATTGCAGCCAGAGAAACTATTAGACCATTTTCCAAAGAAAAGAAGATGTAAGTTTTATGTTCCATTGGAATTTATTAAATTTTCAAGTGTTTGAATTGTATTTTGTTTACTTTTATTGTATTGGTGTTGATTTAAACAAAATGGTAAAAGACAAGTTTATGCTTGATGGTTAAACCTCTGAACTTTTGATTATTGGATATGAAATTGTTTTTCAAGGAACGTAGACAAGCTGATTGCCTCTGAGCTACTTTTGTTGTTGTTAAAGGTAAAAGACAAGTTTATGCTCGAGGGCTAAACCTCTGAGCTTTTGATTATTGGATATGAAATTGTTTTTCAAGGAACGTAGATAAGCTGATTGCCTCATAAGACAATTTTATGATCGAAACGTCTTACATAATTATGAAAATATAAGATATTTTAAAAGTAGTCTAATTTAAAGGTATATTATCGTAAACAAATGCAAGGTTTCATCGAGAACGATGAAAGTTGCAGGATGGCCGTGTTATAGTTGAAAGTACTTTGTACTTTATAACTTCATTGATCACTGTAAATATTATCAAGAGATCGTTGAATAATATTTATAGAAAAAGTCATATAAAATAAGTATAAAAAGGGGAATCTGTACGACTGGAATTCAATATAATTTGGACTGTGAAAGGAGTAAGCCAAGGGAAATATTGGCACAGAATCCGGCTTTATTATATGTGACACGGAACGTTTTATATTAATATTTAAATTTCACTCGAACTGCAAGGATTTAGACTCATTTTATTTCATTAAATTTAATTAATTTGTAATTTTCGTTGTAAATGTTTTATAAATACATAAATGCACATGTACCCAATCTACCCCTAGTTCCTCTATATTTTAAATGCAACTATGACACCAAAACAAAAAGACTAAGGTGTTTTAGAAGTCAACTTACCACCGCCACCATTGTTGCTGTTGGTGCCACCTCCACCACCATTTTTAATCGATTTCACTGACGTGTATTGCAACGGTACTGTTTTTCCCAAGACATACTGTAAGTTGTTGTTGTTGTTATTGTTGCCCATTGAATGATTGTCGTCCTGTAAAATAAAAAACGTAAAAAGAGAAGTTACTCGTATGATGGAGTTTTTAAAATTCGTTTAAGGGATTGATATGATTTGGCCTAGAGAAAATATTGTTTACCAAATTTAAATTTACAACCGGGATCCAGCCAACTAAACGATATGCCAAAAACAGTTGAACCATCTTAAGTTCTGAAATATATGTAGGTAATGCAAAAGAATATTTGTTTTGAATTAGGTGGTGTATCCGTTTGAGTCCTTTTTCAACAACAGTTTCGAACCAACTGCAGGTTTTCGGGCACAATAAACATGCAGACTGCTCAAATTATGAATGTATAGGTGCAACTGGCCGTCGCGTCATGTGTCGGTGTGTTCCATTTAAAAGGGGTCACCCATTTTGAGAATGTACCTTTACCAACAAATACCTACATGTTCATGTGCCATCGGGCAGCCCTAACCTGTGGTTTTCGAATGGATTTTATCGAGTGTAATTCTAGAGAAATTATTGCGTTATTACGTGACGGGTGACAAAATCGATATTTATTTCAAAAATGCACGCGATGGTGGTCAACAGACGATGCGGTGTATTTTGTATGTTGTGGGCGGGCATGATGACAGCACGGAGTTTGGTTGACAAACGTCTTGAAGCACATATTTTTAATAATTCTTTCGCACCTGACTGAATATTTGTCAGATAAATTTCAATGTGACCGGACCTTAAGAAGTGCATAAAATAAAAATTAAAAAAGAAAAATATCGTGCGTGTGGCGCATATTAAATGAAAACACAAGAAAACAAGAATGCAAAGTGACTTTTTGGATTAATTGGAAGAAATAAGGAATTAACATAAATAACAAATTAAAATATGAATGTTGTTTTTGAAATTAGAACTGATGCTAAGATAAAGAATGGGACTTTGAGGGTGGTTTTGATAGAGAAAAAAAAAATATGTGGATAGGTATAGCTACACTGCAAAAAATGTTCACTTTTGTTTGAACAATATTTTTTGAGAATGTTGATGGGATGGAAAAACTGTGAAACCAACTTTGTAAAATAAAAGGGATTAAGCACATTCGAAGCCTTACACCAAATCCTTAAAAATATCCCTTTTTTATTAAGACTGAATAAAGTTTTTTTTTCTATTCGAAACTAAGTTGAAATTTCTTTTTAACTGTGTTACCTAATGTAAGAAAGAATAATTTGACAAAGAATTCTATAAACTTAACAAAGACGTACATACCTATATTGCTTAACTTAAAGTGTGCCAAGTAAATTCGTCCTGGCCTAACGTCGAGGCCACACAAGCAAGTACTTGCCAGCCAGTTGGGTACAAGCACTGTCTGTCAAACTCTTTTTTGTGTACTTGCTGTAACGTAGGCTTCAAAATACTTGACGAAATAGTCCGCTTGTGCGGGATGAAGATGGAGAACGCAGGCTGCTCCATCAAGATCTGAAAAGATTTCATGGATGCATTTGACTTCAAAAAAGGGTTAAGGCAAGGAAATGCTCTGTCGTACGACTTCTTCAATATTGTTCTTGAGAGAATAGTACAAAACTCACGCGGCAACACTAATAGCACAATCTTTCAAAAGTCTGTCCAATAACTCGGATACGCCGACGACATTGACATATGTAATTAGAAGAACAAAGCGTAATATCCAGGGTGCATTTATGAGCATTGAGACGGAAGAGAAAAAGGTTTAGCGGTCAATGAGGGCAAAACCAATTATATGCTGTCATCAAGAAAGAACACACAACACCCACGTCTTGGACAGAACGTCACCATAGACAGCTTTAATTTAGAGTCAGTTAAGGACTTTGTCTACTTAGGCTCCCATTTATTCAGACAATAACACCAGCGCTGAAATTAAACGGATAATAACTCTTGCCAATCGCTCTTTCTTTGGACTAAGACGGCAATTGTGTAGCAAATTGGCTGGGTCATGTAGAGCGAAGGACGGTGCAGTGGTGGAAGACCGTGACTCATTTGGCACAACCTATTCTTTCAACCAAGTGGAAGAGGACCTCAACTAACTTGACGTGTTAAACTTCAGACAGCTAGCTAGGAACCGAGATAGCCGGAGAAGCTTTTTAGCTTAGGTTCTCGTCCACCCCGGACTGTAGCGTCACCTTAAATAAGTAAGTAAGTTGAATGTCACACTTCAATACTTAATTGTACAAGTGCAGCTGTCAGGTTGTCTACCGTTACCAGTGTTGAGGAAGTTGCTTAAGTTTGCTTATATTATTAAAAAACTTTGTGTATTTTGCAACTTTCTTGCAAGTTCTTGCTCATCTGGATCGGTATAAGTGGCCTATATCATTCCCTTAGGTTTATTTTGATAGGAGATCGTGTAAACCAGACATTTTCTCTGAGTGTAGCTTCAATATTTTCTTTAGAGTTTTTTAGAAACAATATAAAATTTACATATGTACACAAGGTTTAGGGCTCTATTATGACTCGCGAGTCGAACGATTTGGCGAATAACCTTTGTCGTGGTATTATGAATAGCGAGCTACTACGTTCGCCTTTGAAACCAAATCTGCCAACGTCAAAAAGTGAACATTCAAATTGAATACAAAATATTTGTGTAAAATTGTTCTCTGTTTAAAAAGTAAAATATGATAAACAGTGTTCGTTTGTTTTTTTAAGATGAGGATGAAAACGAGAAATGTGTAGAATGAGAAGAAGTTTACGATATAGCTCCAACCCACTTCAAGTTCTTATTGTTCTTTTTAGATTTTTGAATGGCCAGAAAAAAGCTTCTCTTGTGTCTCAGTTTGATTTTGGAGTTGCTTCAAGTCTATGAAGTCATTAATTCTTTTCCTATGAGCTGTTAAACCTTGTGCGGATATCTCAGCTGAGTCGGGTAACGTTTTCGACGTCTAATTCTACTTCAACATGCGGCTGCAACAATTTTTAAAGATTCAAACGAGAACAACAATTATAAGTCGCTGTAGTGGTTTCTTAAAAAAAATATGCTTTTATACAGAACAAAATTTAAAACATTTTTAAGAAAAAGTTTTTGTACTCCAATTTAGTTATTAAAATTGTACGAATAAAAATTGAATTTCCAAAAAAAAAAAATATTTTCCGTTTTTTGAGATATCGAATTTTCCCAAAATAATTGTTTTTTTTTTTCATTCAAAAAGAATTTTTTTTTCACTTTTCTTGTAGAGAAGCTTCTCTATAAAAAATTTTATTAAAATCCGATAATGAAAAATTCAAAATTACAAAAAAAAAAAAAAAAAATGGTTCTGGTAGTCAGTAATATCTTAATTTCAAATTTTTATTTTTATTAAATTATAGATCGTTAGAATTTATTGAAAGAAAAAAAATTATCAAAATTCTAAGCGCCGTTTTCGAGAAAAATACGATTTCCAAAAAATCGGCCGAGCCGTCTTTCCCATCATCGTTATGTCAACTTTGATCAAAATCCATAAAGTTCGTAAAAATGAAATAAAGTTTGAAAAAATTATCAAATAAATATTTTCTTGATTTGTTTAAAATTGATAGATAGCGTTTTTAAATTTTTCTTCCGATATTTTATTTCTCTCTTTTTTTTTAAGACCAAAAATTAGGATAAGGGTACAATTTTGTTTCGAAATTTTAGAAAATATTTTTTCTCGAAAACTGTTACACAGATTTTAAGAAACAATCATACAATTTCATTTAGGTTAAACTAGCTGATGGTTAAATAAAAATTATACACAAAATGGTTAATAATGGATCCTTCCATAGAACCATTTTTTATTTTCGATTTTCTCAGAAATGGTACAACTGATAAAAGTTTTTATGCTAAAGTTCTTAAAAAACGTGAATAGAACGCTGTATTTAAATTAAAAAAAAATTAATTTAAAAAAAAATTCAAAATAATTTTTCCAAAAGTCAATATTTCGTAAGCCACATGTTCTATTTTTTTTAAAAACTTGTAAGCTATAAGTGTTTTGATTCTATCTACCAGATGTAGAAAAACTTGTTTCTCTTTTTTAAAAAATCCATATCCACCTATACCATATAACCTTTTTTTGATTTTTGACTTTCTTGTTATTGGTACACTGGATTCTAATGAAATTTTTAAATATAGAAGTTTTTATAAATTAAATAAAATTAAATTAAAAAACATATTGCATATCAAAATTTAAAAACAAACATTTTTGAATATAAGAAAATTTAAGTACATATTATTATTTCTTAAATTTTCATTCATTTGTGCAATGATAAAAACTAAAAAATGGCGTACTCAATTTTTTTTCTTAAAAATATTAAAAAAATTGTAATATAAGAACTTATTTAAAAAAAAAATTCTACAACAGTTTAAAGTTCGTTCGTTCATGCATTATATTTTTTTTTGAATTTCTCATTACCAACCACTGTTATCAATTTAAATAAAACATTTTTTTTTTAAATTCTAAGAAACTTACATTATTCAAAATGCAAATTGCATATCAAAGTTTTCAAAACAATAATTTTTAAATTTGTTCACAGTAATAAAAAGTTGAAACTAGCATATCAAATTTGTTTTTGAATGTGCTAAAAATTTTATTTAAAATAATTATAAAAAAAATTAAAAAACATTTTTTTTTTAATGCAGTGTTATGTGTATAATTTAGAAGCACTTTTGTGTATAATCAAGACAAAATTTTCGCATTTTATAATCGTTTTTAAACTTAAATTAAAATGAAAATAGTTTTCGGGAAAATTTGGTAAAAAAATAAAAATTGTTATGAAAGCATCTTGTTCTAGAATAATTTTAATTTCTCATTAAGAAAATTAAATAAAAATTCCCCGCACTAAAATTGAAGTAAATAGATTCTAACTCGATGTAGACGCAAGTTCTGGCAGACGCACAAATTTACGGATAGTATGACACAGTGAACTTTGTTAGACTTCTCGATCTTCCTGGTGTTAACTTTGATTAAAACATCGATATTTTTTTGTACACGAATACACCAATACTTGCCTATGGAAAGCAAGCGAAAAGAAATCGAAAACACCATTTGAATACCTCCTTCTACATCGTATTCAAATTTTGTTTGTATTTCGTTTCAAAATGTTTCATTTTGGCAACCAAGGCACTTCTCCGTCGAAGAAAAAAATATTATTGTTGAGAAAAATGTAAAGAACTTAAACTTACAGATGTGCCATAGTCCGTGTTAATATCTTTTATTCCAAGTGCAAGCATTTCGTGTGGGGCACGATATCTTTTCGTATCTTCATGACTACATAACCAGAAATATAAGAACAAATAAAAAAAATTAGCAAAATACTTTATACATATTTTTCAATCAAGATCAAAAATTTTGAATGTGAATTGGAAGCGTCCCAACAATAAAGCGCCACTTATTTATCCGAAGTCACCTTTAAAAATACTTTTAAAATTTGCAACAAAATGTGTAAATAGCACGGCATATGAACATACAACCCTTTGAGTTAAGGGTGAACAAGATATCGATTAAGACTTTCTGTTTGCCTTCAGCGAGGTTATTTTCCTTAAAAAAAATAAACTGAAAATCGATGTTTGGCTTGGTATGTATATGCCAAGTGGACACATGTCTCCTGTGTTGACACTTAACTGATGGGTGTCAAATTCGAATTCACATGCAAAAAAGCATTCAGTCTGTCTGCTTGTCTGTCAATTGTTTACCTATTCAAGGAGTAATTGAAAGATTGGCAACAACTTTGCTGATTGCGGTATTTGTGGGCTCTGCGCTTCAGCGATGTTGGTGAAACTGACCCCACACCTGAAGCTATCCACTCCAAATCCGATCCCATATTGGTTAGCGATGTTCTTTCCTGAGACTGGGGCGATGGCACTCTCAGTGTGTACTGAACTGTTCCATCGGAACTGACAAGTGGTAATTGCTTGCGTGCTAATCTTGCCTTAACAGCTGCAAAGAACTCATTTCCATTCTCCCTCGAAGCGGCGATAGTTTGAACAACTTCAAGAACCACACGGGGTGATGTTACCTGTCCCAGAATCGCAAGGACATCTAAGGCTGCCTGACGGACGCGCTTCTTGCGATCCAGAGCAGCCAGAGCTGCACTTGTTACGCAAGTGTTGGTATCGAAACAGGTACTTGGGAAGGTCATCAGGGCATACATCACCATTTGCAGCGCATTCTCTCGAAACTGAAACAAAAATGGGGTTGAAACAAAGGCTAATTAGTAAACCAACTCTCGATGGTAACAAAAAATACACAAAGGGAAGTTATGAAACCTCCCTTTATTTATGCAACTAGGGCATTAACTAACTAACATACCCTTGAGCTCTTTGCATGTAAAAATTCGTCCGATATCAACTTGAGGACAATCACAGCCGGCGGGAGGCGTTGCATTAACGCCTTCGAGGCACGATTCGACCCCGGTCCACCCTGTCGACAGAGTCCAGTGATGATTTGCACAGTCCGGTCCTCAAGATTATCCAACGGAAGTCGGGAAATAAGGTTCATTAGTACACGCCGCTTTTCTTCTGCCACCTCGGAGTTTTTTTCAGACGACAGTAAAGTTCGCAGGAGGGAGTCCAGACAAGGCTGAACACGGGCTAAATTCTCAGAAGAACGAAGTGCGTCTTCGAGGGCATAGATTCCATTCGAACGTTGTCTCCAGTCCTGCAAAGAATATAAATTATTTGATAAAGTTTAAACGGGAAAATAATTTCAAACATATAAATACAGAAAGTCCTTCGAATGAGTTTCAATAACGCTGCAAAAAAAACTATAGCTACCGTGCTAACGAAGGCGGAAGCCAAAGTTTAGAACTGTCGTTAAAATTGTTAAACTATTGTTCAAGGTATTTTTCCTATACATATACATGAATTCAGTATGACAAAGGGAACTTGGGGAGGAAGGTATGAGATAATATAATTGCAATACATGCAAGTTAGTTGGTGAATGTGATTTTAGATTTGCAGAAATGTTGTATGTTGTTAGTCGGTTGTTGACCGAGTAACCTTTGTGAAGTTAAACATGATTTTATGTTCAACGGGAGTTAAAGAATTGTCTTTGAATTAAATGTGCTATCTACATATGTATCTTTTACAGTTTTGGTAATTTTTTTCTTTCAACACAAATCAAGTCTTTATTTATTTAATAATAACTAGCGGCCCGGTACGTGCTTCGCTACGTATAAAGTGAAATAATAAAAAAAAAATTAATTGCAACATCAAATTCATTTATTCAAACAAAAAAATATTTTATTAATTGCTACGAGTAGCTATTTTAAAACTTAATCCAAAAAATTTGGATAAACAATATTCTTTGTTTTTCCATTTTGGGCATGAATAAACAAACGGCTGGGGGTACAGACTCTGGAACAGGCAACATAAAGTTGACCATGTGAAAAACATGATTCCTCCAAATTCACACCACAAACGTGAAGTGTTTGCCCTTGATCCTTGTTGATGGACATCGCAAATGATAAACGCACAGGATATTGTAATCGTTTGAACTCAAATGGCATATCAGTTGGAATCATAGGGATACGTGGTATCAAACAAACTTCTCCTTTTGATTTAGCAGCTAAGATTGTAGCTTTAATCAAATTTGGCAATAACTTTTTCACTGCCAATCTGGTGCCATTACACAGTTTTGGTGGATTAATATTTCGCAATAATATGATCAAAGAACCAACTTTCAAATTCAAGCAATGCGGTGTCATACCAGCTAGTTTCAATGAATTTAAAAATTCAATTGGATAATTCATTGCCTCATCTTGATTCATAACACTGTTGATTACCACGTAAATCTTGCATTGTTCGATTACATGCTTCTTGTGATTTTTTATTCGATGTTGTACACTCATCCAATAAAATAATTTGCGTTAATCGCAGAACTTTTGCCATAGCAGAATTTCTCGAAATATTGCAAGTTGGAGTTTCAATCACCTGTACATTCAATGGCAATTTTAGTGCAGAGTGTGCAGTCCGACAACCTTCTAATAATGTAGCAGCAATTCCCGAAGATGCAAGTGCCAATACAATTTTCAGTTCCGATTGAATAGTTAGAATAGCTAAAATCAATGACATAACGAACGTTTTGCCATCCAAGAAATATAATCCACCTGCATTATTGGAAACGGCTTGCATGATTGTGTCATATACGATGAAGTTCCGAAACATGTTGCATTTCTGCGATGAAGTACAATATCACGGGATTGAAACTGATCACAAAGAATTACAATTGCAACCTCATCAATTGTGGGTGCATTGAATCGCCTTGCATGCTCTCCAAAAGGTGTTCTATCAGCTCTATTACGATTTTGTGATTATCAGATGGCATACGATCGAGAGCAATTTTGAACAATTGAACTAATGCGTTATGCTGATGGAAAAATCTTTGTAGCTCACGAATAATTTCTCGTCTTGTATTCGAAACAATTGCACAACGTTGATCCAATTCACGAATTTCATCACCAATAAAATAAATTTGCAAAAATTGATGATCAGCGTCGAAGTATGGCAATAACGAACCATCTTGATGATAAATCTGGCCCTGAATCTGTAACATGTATGCAATTTTAGGTAGAAGTTGGATCAGAATTTTTAAAACTATCGAATACTTTATGATTCAGATTGATATAAACATGGGACAATCATGTTGAAGTATTTACCTTAAACGTCGGCATAATTATCTCTAATAATTTTAGTAGCATCAAAAGAGGTCATTTGAAATGCCGAATTGTGTTGTTGAATATGGATCAAAAAGTGATTCGACGTTTGAGATGTCCCAAAAATAAATTAATACAATGGTTTGGGTGGAGTTTCTAATGCTGGAAATCTCACTTTGCCATTAGCACAACACATGCCGGGCGTTTCACGTGGAAAGTTAGCCGCATCACAATTAGGACTGTTGTAATTAAAAGCAGCACGCATCATTTTAGCCAAAAGAGCAGCACGACGTATTCGTGATCGGCGTGCAAGGTTCAGTACAGGTACAGGGTCAACAGATCTATTTCGTGCATTACGTTTATTGCGATGCATTAGCTTGTGCGCGTTCATCTGCAGTCTGTGATCAACTTAGTAATGCCACATTATTTGCATTACGCGTTCGCCGACCTATATTTGCTCGCCCGGCTTGTGGCATTATTCCTTCATATAAAAAAGAATAAATCAAATTAAAAATATAAGTTTCAATTTGACAGCAAAATCCCCACTAACAAAATGATCCGACATTTATTGAATTCATTTGTTACAAAAAATGTGATAAATGAAGAACCACTCGACCGATTTTGTGCAAACTTCACATAAACCATCTACTACATAGTCCGAACAAAGCCTAAACATTTGGTTCGGATAGGTGAGCCCGTTCTTGAGTTATAAAAACACAACGAAAAGTGGCATTGATTTTTATATATATAGATTTACACAGTAAGATACAATATCTCATTTAAAAGTGCAAGCTTCAATAAAGATTTTATTATTAACTTTATTTAATTTAATGTGTTACAAGCTAATTTTTAAATTTTCGGAGGAAAAAAAACAAATTCAATATTTATTAATGTAGGGGATTCCTCAACCGAATCGAGTGATTTTTTAAGAGCTATCGGTAATTAAAAAAAAACACAAACAATTCAGAAAAATGCACGAAATCTTTATTTGAATCGATAGTACGATCGATATAATTTAATGTTTGATGATTATTTCATGCAAATGTTAGTCAATCCGCTTAGTCCAATTTTGACATACTCTTTCTAACATTTCGGCCGGTATCTCACTAATAAATGCTTCAATGTTGGCTTCCAGTACATCAATCGAAGCGGGCTAGTTGCTATAGATATGAGCCTTAACATAGCCCCACAAAAAATAGTCTAGAGGCGTTAAATCGCACGATCTAGGCGGCCAATTGACCGGTCCCAAACGTGAAATAAAATGTTCACCCAACTCGCGTCTCAATTGGTACATTGTTACGCATGCTGTGTGGCATGTGGCACCGTCTTGTTGAAACCACATGTCATGCAAGTCAAGCTCTTCCATTTTGTGCAAAAACAAGTTTGTTATCATCACACGGTAGCGCTCATCATTCACAGTAACGTTGCGATCAGGGCTGCCACTTTACTCCTTTAGCAGTAGATCTACTGCGTTTTGGCCCAAATGAATTTCTACTGCGCAGCAAAACGAATCTACTCCTCTTTTAAAAATGTTAATAGTACTTAACTAAAGTTTGTTCTCACCCATATTCACTCACTCTGAATGCAATCAGTGAAAAATTCAAATTCATTTTGGAAGAATTACCACATTCATCTGAAAATGCGGAAGTACTCAATATGCAATGGAGGTTCTTGTTAGGCAATAATGATTTTGTTTAAAAATACAATGACCCTTCAGACATAACAAAGTTTTGGTCAAAAGCCAGAACATTTAAAAACTCGGTATGTGAATTTGCATTGGTGGAGCTAGCAGAATTTATGCTTTTGTTATGCTTTTTACCGCATAGCAGCGCAGCTGCTGAAAGGAAATTTTCGCTAGTCAACTTAATAAAAACTGATACTAGAAACAGCCTCAACACCCTTCAAAGTATTATTTTAGCCAAAGAGCTAAAAGACCTAAAAGAAGATTGTTGGTCTCCCTCAGATTCACCAGGTATTATAGAATTTTATAATAAATTTAAATTCACAAATGGTGAATTTATAATGAAGTAATGTCATTATTTTTTTTTATAATATAAATTTTCGAAATAATATGTGATCTCTTTTTATTTTATCTATATAAGAATTCTCAAAATGAAATGTGATTTTTTGTTTATTTAGTTTAAGAAATTTGTTTATTTTTTTTTAACTGTTGAGTTAATTTTTTTAAGTTCTGTTGCTTTTATTCATAAATAAAATGTATTTCTATGATTTGAATTTTGTTTTGCATATTTTAAAATCTACTGCGTTGTATTGCAATCTACTGCGCTTTTTTCTGAAAAATACTTCGCTTGATTATCTTTAGGGTGGCAGCGCTGGTTGCGATTCGCATCATCTTTGAAGAAGTGATTCCGCCAGCCCATAATCCGCACCAAACAGTGACTTTTTCTGGATGTATTGGTAGCTCTTGCAATGCTTCTGGCTGCTCTTCACTCCAAATACGGCAGTTTTGCTTGTTCACGTATCCATTCAACCAGAAATGAGCTTCGTCACTGAACACAATTTTTCGATAAAAAGTGGATCTTCGGCTTCAGGAGCTCATTCACCAAAAATTCCGCATTGTGGTAGGTCGTTTGGCTTCAATTCTTGCATCAGCTGTATTTTGAAAGGCTTCACACCTAAATCCTTCCGCGAAATATCCCACGTAGTAGAATAACAGAGGCCCAATTGCTTCGACCGGGCGGCGCGCGCCGAATCGATAATTTCATCACTTACACTGGCCGATACAGCTGCAATATTTTCTTCAGTTCGCACTCTACGTAAAGTACTATTCACATGAGAGCGACCAACGACCAACGAATAAAAAAAGAAAGGTGATTTAAAACATATATAAGCCTAAATTCTTCACAAAAACTTTACAAACGGGTAGAAATCTAGTTTAATTTAATGTTAATATATTAAAATTTGCGTTGTAATTGATTAAATGAGAGAAATTTGAGAAAATAAATTGGTCGTCGCGAATTGCAATATGACTGCTACGAACTGTCAAACACTATTCGCGTTCCACATACCATCCACACTGCAACGAATGAATTGTTCGCGGGCGACTAACCTCAAAATCATTCTAAAATAATTTTCTTGGTGTTTGTTAATGGCTGAAGCG
Source organism: Philhelius festivus (assembly GCA_963931855.1). NCBI lineage: Eukaryota > Metazoa > Arthropoda > Insecta > Diptera > Syrphidae > Philhelius > Philhelius festivus. The sequence continues at coordinate 34,671,402 of OZ007554.1, read as the reverse complement.
ATCATGGAAAAAAGGTAAATAAATATATTCAATAAAAATTCAAATAAATTTTTAAGCAAGGAATACTAAAATAATGTAAATAATTCTGGGAATTTGACGAAAGATTGATTTTGGAAGTGGAAGCAAATCCAACACTATACAACAAGGCCGACTGTTCATATTCAGATAGGTACAAGAAAGAAGAGAAGACAGTTGTCTAAGTAAACGCCATTCGCGACGAATAAAAAAAAATGCATGTGAACGAAATGTCAAAATGGGCGAATGTTCGTTCATTCGTCGGCCGTTGGTCGCTCTCATGTGAATAGTACTTAAGCGTGTTTAATCACAATAGCCCGAATAGCCGTCTCAGTAGGTCGATTAAACTGACCATAAAATGGAAGAAGTGCGAGTTACAAAGGTACCCATGCCGATCCCCATGACATCAGAAACCAACACATATAGTCCACAAATCATCTCTATTAAAATTCCAATGAGGCAGCCAGACATAAACAATGATGCAAAATCAATAACGAAGTCAGCATAATTCGACGATCGTGGGATCATCTCATCCAGCATCAACAAAATAACAAAGTCAGCATAATTCGATGATCGTATGATCATCTCATCAGGCACATTAGTCTTAAGCATTATTTTGTATCTTAGCTTTAAGTCAGTTCTTATTCACGTCTCAAATAAAGAGGATCTCTGAAGATCCATTTCAATCTTTAAAAATTCGTCGTCTTTTCATTTGTTCCTCCATGTTGAAGGAGAAGAATATATTTATATATTTTTTTCAAATCCCAGAGGATTTGCAACATAACTTGCGCGATGAACTTTCTTAACAGAGCACGCATTTTGATAATGAAATTCAAAAATTTGCAAGCTTTGTTCGTTTGTAAGACCATTCATGGTTAAATTACAGACCAAACTGAAGATGTTTGACAGTGACACAAGACACGAAACGTGCGTGAGCTGTGAAAACCAGTGTTGCCAAAAAGAAAATAGCAAAAAAATCATTTATTATAAAGAATTGACATTTTCGAGATCGTATGAGATCAAGAGTTCATATTAAACCGGTAAAATAGATCGTATTACTAATTAGGTACATTGGTCTTTCAAGCAAGTTAAGAAGAAGGGTTAAAGGCTTCAGCTTAAAAAGATTCCTCAGACCAATACATTAATAGATTTAGAAAAACAAGAGATGAGTTCTTAACTTTTTAGTCCAAATACTGTTGTAAGTCGCGATAAGTTTCCACGTGTGCTCATAATCACAGTTGTTCTCACACCGAAACTGTATAATTGAATAAGTATAGCGTTTTAGCCAAAATTAATCTTGTTTTTAAAGGTGTGACTCCATACCCTACCTACTAAGTCTGATGTCGTTATTCCAAGTTTTTTTTTTTTAATAATTCACTTGCGCTCAATAGTATATTAAGAAACTCTTATAATTTAAACACAGCACGAGCGATGGAAAAGGGAGCGATAAGAGGTGTCGATGAGTATTGGTCTTGAATGTTTGCAAATTTAACTCTTCAATTCCCAGTGTCACCTATGGGTGACATTTACATATTTTTTTTTTTTTCATTTCAATTCATTGTTTCGTGTATAATTGTAGTGTCCTTATTTTTTGTGATTTAGTGGAATTTAAATTGAGATAAAAATGTCTAAACTGTAAGTATTGTTTTTTTTTTCTAATTGAATGTGATAAGAGAATATATAAAGTTGTATATAAATGCATTTCAGGACAAAAATAAAAAAAGAGTGAATATTACAACGGTAAAAATGTTAAGCGTCACCTGTAGGTGACACTGGGCATTGTCTGTATTAGTAGTGGTAGCATTAGAGCAATTACTGAATCATTGATGGCGATGGGATTTTAGAGCTATTGTACGTCTTACAGATTGACTTTAGATGAGATTGTTGAGGAGTTGCACGCTGGAGAGGATCCAGGTGATATTGGGGGCTATCGTGAATAAAATTCCCCTGGGAAGAATTCCCATTTTCGAAAAATCGCGATCGTGAATGAGTTTGAAATATTCCGACGTAATTTATGGCTATCGTGATTTTCTTCCATTTCTGAAGGATTTTAATGTTATTGGAAGCCTTAAAACTGCACATACCTAATTCAAAGGTGTTTTTCGACAACAGATGTATGGTACTTTCTTTTTATCGGAGGGGAAAAGTTTCGAGGGAGATTCACGATTGACGAAAAAAGTTCCTTGGCCACAAACAATTCCGAGGGAAACAAAATTTCCAGGGAGATTCCCGATAGGCCCCACTGTCTTATTTCCGCCGAAAATTTCCACTTAAAAATAAATATTCTTGTAAGAAACGTGGTTTTATTTCTACAAGCAAAAAGAGGAAAAGAATACACGCAGTGCCCAGTGTCACCTGTATGTGACCCCCCTTTAAAAAAAAAGGGTGAGGAAGGTGTTTTGTTTTTATAATTTTTTTTTGTCTATTTTAAATCCATTTATGCTATTAAGAAGAAGAAATCGTTTTTTTGTTCATAAACATAAGCATGGGAATTGAAGAATTAAATAGCAACGAAAAACCGTGCCGGGTAAAATATTACATAATCGTGTTGTGCGACTAAAACACGAATCTCTGTATTTCACGGCTCGAGGGTGAACTGATGAGGATTCCTAGTGAAACGGGTATGGAATGCAACCAGCTATTTCGATTGAACACTGTTTTTGAAAAAAGCGATAAGAGAAAGAAATATATGAAACATTCGGACGGTGTTCAAGAGATGGGAATGATTCCTCGATGGCTCTGTTTCCTGACAGTTTTAACACTCTATTCTGGATTCTGTCCCAAGAATAAGAATAAGAATTTAGACTTCATCTTCACAAAGATATGAGTTATACTCGAGATTTGAATATATAAACGCCTTAGAAATTGTAACCAGATCAGAGGGGTTGAAAAATGTCTTACATCGATATAGAAATCCTAATCATTTACCAGCGTTTTTGGCGGTCTTGAGAATTTGGTCATTTCAACAAAGGTGGTCATTGATACACATACCGAGTACTGAGAGATTTTCGGCCTCTTCGCTGCAAGTTTCAGTCAAGGAGCATTGAGATTTCGAAGCACTAAACTCACGATTTTGTATACCCCATTTAAGAATGCTGTAAAGATCGGATATTAGTGAGCTTATCATACGATAACGTTGGAACTCCACTTTGGAAGGAGATGGACGTTAATTTGAGAATGAGTATAAGAAGCTGAGGGTAGAGTCGTAGGCAAAATAATGAAGTGGATAAGAATTTTCAGGCAAGAGATCACGGCGGAGCCCTGAACAGCAGCATTTATTTTATTAAGATCAGAATTGAAACCGTCCAGTACAACATGTATTGAACAATCTAGAAGGTAATTTCTAATCCAAATGCACGCATTTTCGATAAGAAAGGCTGGTGCTAAACTCTATCAAATGCCTTAGAAATATCAAGGGCAATAATCTTACTTTCTCCACTCTTTGGTGAGATATGCCATCAGATCACTAGTGGAACGATTGCTGCGAAAGAAGTATTACCGGTCATAAAAAGGTCATTTCGATCTTCTAGATTTTTCTTGAGCTGATGATAAATCAGTGATTCCATGACCTTGGAATGAAGGGACGCTATTGAAATTGTTCGGTAGGAGGAGAGGAAGGATGAGTCGAACAGGCTGGAGAAATGCTTTTTTCCATCTTCTTCGGAAGGTTCCAGAACAGTAGGAGCGATGAAAAATCTTACGCAATACTCTTGCCAGCGATGAAGAACAGCTTTTTAGAAGAATGTGGGATATACCTTCTGAAGAGCTAGTTATCGTGTTGTCATTGTAGATGAGCATTGAAACCAAAAATGAAGTTGAATTTTTTACGTTCTTGACAAATGACCAGATTTTTCTACTGCCTTTGTGACTTTGCAGGATCTTGTGCCTTAGTTTCTGGTCATGTAAGAATTTGGTTGTGTTTATGATAGCATTGCAATGATTTTTGACTTGTTTATGCTTTTTTCGATTTGAGGATTGGTTTAGCTTCGTAAGCGCGGAAGCTTACTTCTTTCAACCTGATAGCTTCCTTACAGTTTGTATCGAACCAAGACTTTTCCTTAGATTTTATACTCTTTATTCTGTTAGGAATAGACGTACGCATCCCAGGAAAAATTACTTAAGTGATCATATCAGCATCATCGTCACTACCCGGAAAACATAGTGACCAGTTAAAAATTCGAAAAAAAAATTCTTTTTAGAAGCTTCCGTTAGCAAATATCATTAAAATCCATTGTGCGGATAGTGAGAAAGTCGAACATTGAAAAAAATGGTTGTATGGTATGTACTAACCTGTAATGTCTTAATTAAATTTTTCTTATACAAATTAAGCGCAAACAAAAATTATCAAAATTAAAGGAGATGTTTTCGAAAAAAATATGATTTTTTAAATTAAAACAAATTTTTTAGGACCTATATCATAAAAAAAAGTATCAAAATCAACTGCACCATTTTTGAAAAAATGGCTCTATCTTTCAATCATTAGCTATAATCTTATTAAATTAAAGTTATTTTTTTATAAAAATATCGGTGGAGCAGTTTAAAAAAAAAATATTTCCTTAAAAAAAAATATTCTATTATTTGTGTTCTTGTAACGAAGCGCTCCATGCTGCTCCACTTTACTTTAGTATCATCTTAATTACTAGTGAGAATTGTACTTCACCACATTCACACGTCCCATGGATAAGTGTGCCGGTCGAGCGTATCACAGCGAAATCTACAAAATTATTATTTTTCGCTTATCACCTATACAGTTCACATTCAGTCACTGAAAATATAACATGAGGACCTGTTTGGATGAACGAAAATTACTCCTTTGGTCATCATTTAAACTCCAGTCGTAGTCAAGTCGTGACGAATCGGTCATGGCTTTAATTGCTTCTTGGGGTTTCCCCCACCAGTGGTAAGAGTTTTATTGGAAGATAAAGTTTGGTAGCAGAGATTATCCAGTTATTTCTTACTTAGGTTTCCCCCCACAAGTGGTAAGGGGCTTAGTTCGAAGACAAACGTCCTAATTGCCACCAGGAGCCTTGGTACCTGCTGATCTACCAGAGTGAAAGCCTGCTGTATAGCGAGTGCCAAAAAGGGCTTATTACCTGCTGAATAGAACCACCAAGGGCGTTATAAAAGCTGATAAGTATCATAATGGGCATTGTACCAAATGATACCAGAATCCAGGTAACTAGCATCCTGATAACCGGGAATACCAGAATCGAGCTAACCGAGATATCAGAATCTCTATAATCAGAATCTAGAATCTAGATGACATGATTCAAGACTACAGATAACCAAACCAAACATACATCGATTTGAAATATAATTTGTTATAAGCTTAATAGTTGTTTTAAGTAAAATTTTTGCAATATGATTTTAAAGACCTGTTACTCTGAAGCTTCGTGTTTTCTTCAGAACGATCCGTTTATACATACATATATTTTGCAAGTAAAATATTGATTTTATTCCCGAATAGAAATAAATCGTCCAGGATTGATTTTTTTTTGGTGCAATAATGTCTAAACCTTGAAACCACATGTCTACAATATCTTCGATTTCAGTCAAACAAAATTCAATAACGTCATCCATATTCTTTTTAGACCACACAGATCGATGATGTAGAAATAATTCTGAACCAGAGTCTTTGTCTTCGAATTTGGTCTACAGTTATATGGACCAAATGGAAATAATGTCACTATTTTTGAAACTATAACAATGAAAGACCGGCAACTTTTGACATTTTAGATGAATATCGTTCTTGGTTGTTTGATTTCATAATGTAGTTTTACAATTATATAATATTAGGCGTGATTCGATGAAACTTACAATCAGTACAGTAATTAAAAGTGAATAAAACGCTTATGTTCACTTTTATATTAATTTTTTTTTCTTAAATTTCAAAATTCGTGCCACATGTCATATTTCACATTTTTCTTTCCGCAAATGAATTTAAGGCCATCTAAATTTTCCAAATTTCAACAATTAGGGTAAATGCACTTTATGTTCATCTTGATTTAATTTAAATAAGCGCCATCTACACTCTTAATATTTCAACAATTTAAATTCACTTTATGTTCACTCTGATTGCTGACCTAAATTGTATTTACTTTTACTAATGTTATTGTTTGAATGATAAAATTTGCTGACCTGGCTATTCACTTTTTCAAAAAAAACACGGTTAATATGAAGTACTTACTATTTGTACCTTTGGTAAGATCACTAGCTTTTTGCCATAAGAAGCTTTCATTATTTTATTCCTTAAAAAGCTGTAACTATCTCTCTGAAATGAATGCCCATGTGTCACTAAAATTTCGTAATTTAAATTAAATTTTCTTTGCCCATTGTTTGCAACGCAACCAACTCCTTTCAAGTGGAAGACAGTTTCGACAATTGACTTTTGAATAATTTAAATTAATTTACCATCAAATTTGTTTGCAATATGGCCACTGAACACATCATTACACGCGAATTCCTATAATTCCAATAAATTTACAAATCAAAATGTGAACAAGCCCTCTAGTTAGTATGTCAACATCGAATTTAAGCCAATTATTATCTGTATAATATGTCATAACTATCTATGAGTTGCACGGATTTAAATTACAATTTTGACCTCTTTTGCATGCAATTTGCTATACGGAAAACAACAACAAATTTAAAAGGACTTTTACATAAATCAAGAATGAGTAACTCGGTAATTTTTTGATCTTCGACTTGCCCCTTTTGAAATGGCCCTTTTTGCGTGGAATACACCCGTCCACTCACTCTCTATCTCTCGCCCAGACTTTGCACCGGTAATGTCAATTATTGAAAGTGATTTCTTAGACCGCTCCCTGTTGACGACATCAAGCATGAAATAAATGCAACGCTCGAAATTGATTTTTAATAATTCATTTAAAGTGGATGAAGGTAACAACGACAAGGAGGGTTGATTTTGTTTTTCACTTTCCCCAAGATCGATTCTCTTGATGTAGGTAGGGTAAAGGACTACGACGTTTGTGAAAGAAGACTTCCTTTAAGAATGGTAAATATAACTGTTTGTACATACAAAACTGACTATACTGTAGGTATACCTATATTGATATTCAGGCAGTGGTCGTTAACAAAAAAAAAAAGTGTAACCTTGTGAGTCGGAATGGACAAGCGGAGTGTTTTGGTGTCCTTAAATAACCCCATGTAGTGGGGTAGTCCCTCTACTATTTCATATCTTTATTAAATTTGTCTGTTTATTTACTTCTCGTGCTGATGTCGCATTAACGAGTGACAGCTTATTGTCAATTGATTTTGAGGGACGCTATTAAGTTTTATGTCGGAAATCGAATCAAGTTTTCGTGATAAGTGAGAAGTCCTTTGTGATGCTAAGTTTAATAGGTAGTTGTGTTCTGTTTCATTAAGTGAATTTATAGAGATAATCGGATGAAGTTTTTTATTTTAAATTGGCTTAAAGTAGATTCTAAGGGCTTCCCCAGAATAATTAATTATTAGAAGAACTACAAGGTCATAGTTTTTATTACTGGTTTAATACAGTCACGAAACATAAAATTACACGGGTTTCGACAAAATAACTATCACAGTAAAAGTGTAAGATTTTCAACTTCTCCATATTTTTAAAATTAGAATAAAATAAAGAAGATCTAGGTATTTAGAAAAAGTTAGACATAATACTTCAAATAATTATAACAACTTTGTCCTAAGATCATGGTTAAAATATTCTAAATATTGAGTCTATATTTCTCAAACTATTAAGTTAAATAAATAACTAATTTTATATAACTTCCGAGTCTGAAAATTCCAGAAAATTATGCAGGAAATTTTTTCGTTTCCAAGAAAGTTTTCTATCGTTATATCGACTTTTCATGACAAGAGACACTCTTAGAAGATTTGTCAACTCCTCGTAAGAGGCAGTACAGCCTGAAAAAATTTTCTTGCAGCGGATGAGAACCGAACCCAAGACCTTCTGCATGACAGTTGGTCGGTTTCGCTCGGAAGGCTTAGTGATTTCCATATTTCTTAAAATAAAACACAGGCGCCCATTTAAATTATTCAGCTATAATAATTTCACCGAACCCACCCCTTACTGAGTCTATTCGTGGCGGCAGCACTTATTGTCGCTACAAATAATTTTTTTTTAATTTTTTTGTATAATAAGTGCACACTCAAGGGTTATGAATTCGCTTATAATGTTTTAAATAACACAGCCTTAGTGGGTTAGGAAATGAGGAGGGGATTTAAAAGGAGATGCCAATGCACATTGGTTTTAAATGCCTGTACATCACAATGAGGGGGAAAAAGCGAGTGGGTATCCCACATTCGAGAAGTACGTCTAAAGAAAGAATTTCTTTGCTGTTTCCCGCTTGAAATCTTGACAGAAAGTCAGTATCATATCTAAGCGAAACGAAATCAGTCACTATACCCTTCAATAACTTTGGGAAATATTGAAAACTTATTTCCAAAGTGAGTGTTGTGAAGTCCATTTTTGCCGAAATGAAGGAGCCACCGCGCCTGCTGTACGCAAGTTTGTGCAAAAAGTTCGTGAGACTTGTAGGCTAGTGCAAAACATTCAACGAGAGTGACAGACTCAATTCAATAACATAAAATCGCTATCGATTTCAACAGCTCAACATTTCACGCAGTAGCCTGAGGAGAATTCTGTACAAAGATCTCGGATTATTCGCTTACAAGGTCCAATTGACTCAGCAATTGAAGGCACACCACCAGGGTTCGGACTTAGGTTTAAAATTTTCGTAGTAAATACGGAACAAAACTGAAGTAGATCCAAAATTTTCGAAGTAGTTTTAGAAAATTAAATTATATAAACATAATACGTAAAAGTAAATTAATACTTCAGACCTGTAAAAGAAATAGTACCTAATTAAATACATATAACTATTTTAAAGTAAATTTTCCATCAACGAACTTGTATTTTTATATGAATCTTATCAATTCAAAAGGTGACTCATAAATTTCCTTACCTTTTTTTTAAGTGTTGGTTTAGAATTTCAAAGAGAAGTAGATCATAAAAAAGAGAAGTAGAGAAGTAGATTAATTTTGTTTCTCAAAATCGAAGTAGATTTTCTTCGATCGAAGTAAAGTCCGAACCCTGCACACCACCATCCATAAAGCTTCGTCGCTTTAGAGAAGCTTGAAATGGGCAACGATTTTGGGCGAAAAATAATCTTTTCTTAGGAGGTGCATTTTCATATCGGCGGCTACGGTAACAAACAAAATTGCCACATCTGTGTCTCGGAAAACCCGCACGTTATTGTCCAGAAGCCAAAACATCCATAGGGAGTAACAGTTTGGTTTGGATTGTGGAACGGTCGCTTCGCGTCTTGTGGTTTTGACTCGTCGGTTTTTTTTTCTCTTTTTTATTGGAAAGTGTTCAAGTGCTTAAATTGGAACTTAAAATTTTCATTACGTTTTTGTTACCTAACTGGTTTTTCACAATGACACCACTTTTAAGCAAATCATAACAAAATATCTGAAGTAGTAGTATTACTTATTTTTACTTGCGATACATACATATTTGATATTTGATATTTATTTTATTTAATTAAACAAACATTTACAAAAATAACAATAATGTATCTATACTGACGTAAATGTGATCTTAATACTCGTATTGGATTTATAAAAAGTTATATTTATTTTCAATAATTAGATTTAAAATAATAATATTAGAAAACAAATTAAATAAAAGAAAAAGATAAAAGTAAATAAAAAGATAAGATAAAACTAATAATTAAAAGGATAAAATTAAGTTCATATAAATATGTTAAAGCCCTATCACCTATAGTTGCGAGCCAAGTAAGAAAAGAGAGTAACACAAAAACGATCAACAAAACAGTCTTCGTATGCCATGAGGAAGAGATTTCCACAAGCGAATGGAGTAAACAAATAAAATGCATGACTTCGTCGCACGAACTTGCTCCTATGTAATAGACTAGGAATTTTAAAATGAATGTTATTAGAGAAAGCTGTTCATAAGGATAAATTTTATTTTTTAAACTCTTTTAGTAGTAAGAAATAGAAACAGAATGTTATGCAAATACCAATTTATGCTAGAACAAGAATTATAAGTTGTTGTAGTGGTTTCTTACAAAATTAAACTTTTATATAAAAAATTTTGGTACGCCAATTTAAAGTCGTTATTATTGTTCGAAAAAAAAATTAAATTTAAAAAAAAAAATATTGAGCCGTTTTTGAGATACTAAATTTCCAAAAAAAAAATTATTTTTTTTCAAAATTCAAAAAAAAATATTTTTCTTAAAGTTTTGAAATGCTATGTTTTTTAAACTTTTTAGAAGCTTCTCTTAAAATCCATTATGCCAATGATGAGAAATTCAAAATTCGAAAAAATCGTTCTATGGCAGGTACAGTCAGTAATATCTTGTTTTCAATTTTTTTTTATTGATTTATAGATTGTAAGATTTAATCGAAAGGAAAAAAAACTTTTGCAAAATTCTCGGAACCGTTTTCGAGAAAAATACGATTTTTGAAAACCATTTTTTAACATTTGTATTGGGGGTACCATTATTTTTAGTTAAAATTATTTTCTTTTTCTCGTATGGCAAGTACCGTCATTTTTGGTCTTAAAAAAAAAAAGAAAAAAACGTGTGGGGGAAAAAATTAAAACCCATATCTATGTACCAAGTTTGAAGAAAATCGGCCGAGCTGTTTAGGCTGTAGTCAAACAGACAGACAAAATTGCGAGACACAATTTTATGGTCTTCTCTACCAATCATCATCATCATCATCATCATCATCATCATCATCATCATCATCATCATCATCATCACCATCGTAATGTTAACTTTGAGCAAAATCTCGAGTTCGTTTTTTTTACGACGCTCAGTTGTAATGCAACTTGCACGCGGTGAAATTATAGTTAGTGTACGAGATGAATTTAAAAAAGTTATTTTATCAGAGAGGTATTCTGGTTTTCGTTGCCGTTTTCCAGATACTTTCAATTGTTTCAATTACGATTTTTGATGTTCAAGTTTTCATCATTTTAAGTACGTCTTGAAAAAGAACATTAGTACTAAAAAATTGTATTTTTAAACAGAAACATTTGAAGAACCTGATCTGAAGGAGCGATTCTAAATACAAATTCAGCAAAAACTTTGAAAGAAATAAAGACTAGTTATCTATTTATCTTAGTAACAACGTTGGTTTTATCAGACTTTACTAAGTCGTTTGACACAGTCTCTTACAGAATACTTTTAAAAAAATTACAGCATTTATGGTTTTGGTGTTTAAAGCTCGTCCATATCTCTTATTTCGGAATATTTGACCGAAGGAACTCAGGTGGTTTCTGCAAATTCAAAGTTATCTGATTTCCTTTTCACTCACACTGGTGTACTCCAGGGATCAATCTTAGGCCCGCTTCTTTTCACGTTGGTTAATAATGACTTATGCTTGGTTCTATTTTATTTGTTTTATGTGTAATTTTTAACAATACTCGCCACAATTTTTTTAGTAGACGACCGCCATTTTATAAAAACTTAATTTTTAATTTTTGGTTACATATTTTTTTGTATTTAATGTACAGAAAGATGCAGATACACCTAACACAATTAATAAATTATCATTTGACGAAATCAAATAGAGTAATGTTCAAGATATGGTATGGTAACGGTAATGGCTTGTTTAAAACAATAATCATAATACGTTACACGAGCACAGCTTTGCAGTTCCTTGCAGTCTCCATCCGATGTAGTTGGGTGGTCGGAACCATAATCTGATTCAGAGTCAAAATCTGATTCAGAATCAGAATCAAAACTTGATCTTGAATCACTTGATTCAGAATTAGAACATGATTCTTGTTTTTCAAGCACTTCGGATTGCAGTTTATCGTCTTGGTATTCACTTGGATCTCGTATGGCGGGGACATAACTTTCCAGTTCCAATTTCGACTCATTAACTTGGTCCTGGCTTTCGGCGTGTGTAGTTAAGTGGTATAAATCAGAATCTGATTTAGAATCAATATCCGATTCAGAATCTGAATCTAAGTCGGAATCAGAACCAGAATGTGATTCATAATCAGAATGTGATTTAGAAACAGAATATGATGCCTGTTTTTGAAGGGCTTCGGATTGCATTTTATCGCTTTTGTAATCGCTGGGATCTCGTATGTCTGGGTGCTCCGATTCACAATCTGGTCCAAAAGTTGATTCGGTTTCTGATTTAGAATCTGAATCTGATTCACGGTTTTCCAGTGCTTCCGGTTGCTGTTCTTCATCTGACTCAGACTCGGTATAACTCTCTTGGTTCTTGATTGCATATTCTCTTACTTGATTATTTCGTTCAAGATCTAATTCGCATCCTTGGTTTTCGGAGACACACAATCGCAGACCCATTAGTCGTGGTTCCACTCTCTTTTTAGTTTCGAATTCCAAAAGTCCGATCTTTACTTGATTGATGTGATGGACAATATATTTCCAATAATTCATAATCGTTTGAAAAGTAAGCTCAATTTTGCTTTTGTAATCCATGTTTACAATTATTTTAATAGTCTTACTGATGTTACTTGGTTTTTATTAATGTTGATATCCGATATCTTAGAATTTGTGACGTGAAATTAACAAGGGTTAAAGTTAAACTGATTATCTCAAGCAATTCGTAATGCTTTTATAAGTCTCCAAAAATCACCAAATCTATAGAATAAAAATAATTAGCAGGTAGAAAATTGATTTTCTAATAACTCATTAGGATTCTATAATCAATATAATTAGGAAGGGCTTTTTTCTAGAAGATTAATATATCAAAGCAGGTACCTAGATTTGTTCTATTCGACTAATCTATGTATTTCTGTTTCAATTATATTTAAAAAAAATAAGATTTTCATAAATATATTATTTTATTACTATATTGTAGGTACTTGTTAATTACATTTTCTTTATTGTTATTAACATAAATATGTTATAACCAAGCAATATTTGCTCTTAGGGATAGGACCTGTCAGAACAATTTCATAGAGCTAATCGCACAAACAAAACATCATAAAGATGTTGCAACGGATACCTATTTGGAAAATTTGAATAATTTTACCAAAAGTTGGAAAATATTCACTATGAGGGCATTTTTGGTGCTTCCCATTTGGGCATTTTTATTCCGGAATTAATTGTTAGAACTAGACTTTTACTACGGGCCCTGTGATGGAGGCCATCATTTGGTTCGTAAAATATCATTAATGCAACAAGAAGAAAAATAAAATGCACGACTGGATCGCACGAACTTGCTCTTATGTAAAAGTACTTTGGAATTTAAGATACATTTTATAAATAAAAAAACATGGATTTAATGAGATAAAAATGTTAAAATGCATAAAATTGCCGTCTGGTTTCCGGAAAAGTATGAATTTATGCAAATAAACTTTAAAAAATCGTTTTATTATTAAATACATTTTTTATATAAGAAATTTCTCTAAAATTTTTCAAGAAAAAAATGTGGGATGCGAATTTTAAGTATTAAATAATATTGATTTTAGGAAATAATTTCAAAAAATAATCGTTCATAGGTTTTGAAGATATTGATTTAAAAATTAAAAAAAAAAAAAAACCCAACAAATATTTTTTCGAATATTTGTATATACAATATTATTTTAAACTTAAGGGGACTCCTGCTGAGATTTTGGGTTAAAATCCTTAGAGCCGTTAATGATAAAGTCGAAAATCAAAAAAACGGGTCTATGGCAGGTACCCCTAATAACATTTTGCCCCAAAATTTTTTTTTGACCAAAATGTAGCCTATATTCATAATATCACAACTAATTTTTTTTTATCAAAATCGCTAGAGCCGTTTTCGAGATAAATAAGATTTTGCATTACGGGTGTATGGGGGGTACCGTTAGTTTTGTAGCTAAAATTCAATTTTTCCTCTAGGGAATCACCGAAGACCCTTAACTACCGAGATTATAAGAAATAGGTCCAGTGGTTTAGGCTGTAGTGAGAGGTACAGCAGTGCCGCCGCTGGTTGTTCGTGCGCCCTTGTGCAAGAACCTTAGATTGCCGCCCCATATCTTGGGTGCCGGGGGTATATACGTTGAATAAGTGGAAGTTTTATTTATTCTCCATTTCGCAGTTGAAAAATTTAAGCAAACGTGCATTGTTGTTGTCGCATTCCAATCTACATCAAATTCTTATAAAACGAATGTAGTCAGACTAGGATTTGGGGGGTTGCTCCTGTAAATGAGTTTGAGAGTTTCTGTTATAGCATATACAATATTTGCACCCTCTTAAGATTATTTACTCTTTTTACTTGAGACTTTATAGGTACTAAGTATGTTTATTTGTATAAGGCAAGTTTTGCATTCGTAAAAAAATCGAACTCGAGATTTTGATCAAAGTTGACATTACGATGATAGCGAAGACGAAAAAAAGTGGGTCTCGAAATTTTGTCCCCACACGTTTTTTTTTTTTTCTTTTTTTTTTCAAAATTTTCAAAAAAAAATTAGTTTGGATTTGGTAGATTTTTTAAAAGCTTGATTAATAAAAGTTTCTTAATATAAAGAGAAAAAATGTATTACCTAGTAATAACGATATCTATTCTACAAATAATTTTAAAAAATGGTTTTCGAAAATCGTACTTTTCTCGAAAACGTCTCCGAGGATCTTGATAATTTTTTTTTCTTATGATAAATTTTTACGTTCTATAATAATTTAAAAAAAAAATTGAAATCAATATATTGCTGACTGTACCGACCATAGAACCATTTTGTCGATTTTTTAATTTCTCATTATCGGCTGAACGGATTTTAATAGATTATTTTATAGATTAGATTTTTTTATAAACTAATAATTGCTTGCATCACATATTCTTAGCTTCAGCTACTACTAAGATTTGAACTTTATGTTTATAAACAGCTTTTTTCTAATCGAATTGAAGTCTTTTACATAAGAGCAAGTTCGTGCGACTCAGTCGTGCATTTTATTTTAAGAGGAAACACAAAATTTGGCGATTGCGAATAATTTTCTTCAACAAACCCATTTCATATAAAATGCAAAGATTCGAGTTCCTAGCACAGTTTTTAATTTATGTATGTCAAATCAATCCTTTGGTAAAAATCAATAGTTTATAGCTTGACAGAAAGAAGACAAAGTAGTTTTTGATACTTTTAAAAGTTTTTGTTTTCCCCTCTCTTTTTAAGACACTTAGGGCCATTTGCTGATACGAAACTTAAATATTTATGTTCAACTTAAGCGCTTATGTTCTACTTTTTCCTCTACGTAAACTGTCACATAAGAGTTTATGTGGAACATAAGTATTTATGTTCCGTATCAGCAAATGGGCCTTAGGGCCATTTGCTGAAACGAAACTTAAATATTTATGTTCAACCTAAGCGCTTATGTTCTACTACATAAGAATTTATGTGGAACATAAGTGTTTATGTTCCGTATCAGCAAATGGGCCTTAATCATTTACTTCCGGATCTGGAAGTATTATGTATAATTCCTTGACATCTTAGGTATCCTTTGATAGAATTTGACATTTTGTGATCTGTGTGCGAACTATATTTTGATATAAATAGAGTCTGAACTCTGAATGTCAATTGAAAGCTCAAAATCGAACGAACAGTGAAACGTTAAATTTCTGGGTTATACTGATTTTTTTCAATCCGTTGACATTTAAGTTATTTATCAATTAAATTCTAAAATTAATTAAAAACTATTCGTAAATCCTTATTTAAAAACAAACATAAATATTTAGACACAAAACTTTTTTTCCTTTTACCTAAGCCCCTGTCGCTGTTTTTTTTTTCGTTGTAAAGGTGGTTTGTTTATATTTGTTTACAATGTTTTAAATCATCTTCTATTAATTTCGTTCTAAAGTTACCAACTTAGATTTAAGATATTTAGCTTTATCATTGCAATCAGAATATTGATACCCATTTATACAAAAATACGAGTAAATAGTAAAATTAATGTTTTCGAGACACTGTTTTCATTTTATTTTATAGGAAATACATGGGCTGTAAATTAAAAAAAAATCAATATACTTTTCGAGTTTATAGGTCTGAGATGTAGGTCGCGTGGAAAGCTATTTCCCAAGTGTCAATCTATGGCGCGACATGGCGTTAAGCAGTTTAGACTACGACTGCAATCAAAGAGGTAATTTGTTGTAAGGTGCGACAGTCAGAAACAAAATATGAATAAAGATTGGTAGTAGATTGTGTGTGGGTATATTACATAGTGAACGGTCAAATGTAAACAGGTTCCAATAACTTAAGGAAAACTTTTGGAGCATGCTATACAGGGTGATTGGCATAAGGTGTGACAAAAAGCTAGGGCGTGTAGGTTGGACTTAGACAAGAAAAAAATCGTATGGGAGGGGGGGGTCTATTTCCCCCCGTTTAGGCGGGAGGGGCAATTTAAGAAAAAAATCACTTAAAACAGAAAAAAAATTATTAAAAAATAACGGTGATACCTACAGAGTAATGCTATAGCACTTTGAAAAGCCAGAAATACATTCTTTAATTTTGTTTTTAAATAAAGTTGTTCGAGTGAATAGTTTTTGAAAAATTAATTTTCAAAATCAAAATTTTGAAAAAAAAAATGAAAAAATTTTTTTTAAACAATTTTTTTTCAAAATTTTACGTAATTAAGTATTATTTTTGTATTCAATATTCAATGCTCTCATTAATTTTTGATCAAACACAAAAAACCGGATGTCAAAATGTTGTGTAGTTTTTGCGAAAATCAAAAATAACAAAAACTACTTTTGTTCTAAGAAAAGCCTTTTATTTTAGTTTTTATACGTCTTTGGATTCTTACGTGAATTTACGATTGAAAGGATTAACTTTCTTTTTACTATTCTTTTAATTATCGTCTTATAAGCATACAATAATGTGACAAAGTACTGGATTAACCATATTTGACACATTTTTTCATTGAGAACACCTGCGTGAGAGCATTGGTTTAAAATTGACCTGCCACTTTTTTATTATGGTGGGGTCGGCTTGGCTTAGGTGCATTTACGAAAGAAAGGATTAACTTTAAATAAACAGTAATTATGTATTTTATCTAAATATGCATGTAGGTATTTATTATTTAAATTGATTTCAAGATTTAGGAACATTTTTGTTCTTATTTCGCAATTGCATTTTTCTGTCACTAGTTAGGGCGTGTAACGCTGCATTATTTAAAAGACATTCGCAGATCAATATTAATCCAATGCTCTCACGCAGGTGTTCTCAATGAAAAAATGTGTTATTGTATGCTTAAAACACTGAGAATAAAAATATTTTACAAAAAAAGTTAATCCTTTCTTTCGTAAATGCACCTAAGCCAAGCCGACCCCACCATAATCAAAAAGTGGCAGGTCAATTTTAAACCAATGCTCTCACGCAGGTGTTCTCAATGAAAAAATGTGTGAAATATGGTTAATCCAGTACTTTGTCACATTATTGTATGCTTATAAGACGATAATTAAAAGAATAGTAAAAAGAAAGTTAATCCTTTCAATCGTAAATTCACCTACATAAGAATCCAAAAACGTAAAAACTAAAATAAAAGGCTTTTCTTAGAACAAAAGTAGTTTTTGTTATTTTTGATTTTCTCAAAAACTACAAAACATTTTGACATCCGGTTTTTTGTGTTTGATCAAAAATAAATAAGAGCATTGAATATTGAATACAAAAATAATACTTAATTACGTAAAATTTTGAAAAAAAATTGTTTAAAAAAAAAAATTTCATTTTTTTTTTCAAAATTTTGATTTTGAAAATTAATTTTTCAAAAACTATTCACTCGAACAACTTTATTTAAAAACAAAATTAAAGAATGTATTTCTGGCTTTTCAAAATGCTATAGCATTACTCTGTAGGTATCACCGTTATTTTTTAATAATTTGTTTTCTATTTTAAGTGATTTTTTTCTTAAATTGCCCCTCCCGCCTAAACGGGGGGAAATAGACCCCCCCCTCCCATACGATTTTTTTCTTGTCTAAGTCCAACCTACACGCCCTAGCTTTTTGTCACACCTTATGCCAATCACCCTGTATATGTTGAGTTAGATCGATCTCTTAATTTTCCGCCCCTAGACGATGGCGCCCTTGTGCGCCGCACATTTTGCACATATGGTAGCGGCGGCCCTGAGGTACAGACATACAGACACACTGAAACATGTTTTTTGTGTACTAAATTTTCCTTAAAATTTTTATAAATTTATAAAAAAAAATGATATGCGAATTGTTAGTATTTAATAAAATATATTTTAAAACGTAATTTAAAAATTTAATGGTGTATCGGTTTTGAAGATATTGAATTTTCAAAAAAAACATTGTATTATTTTTTTAAAAATCCAAAAACTATTTTTTCGAAAAAATGTTTAGTTTATATTTTTTCAAATACAAAGCAGCTCCTGCATAAAAATTTTGGTTAAAATCGTTAGAGCCGTTGGTGAGAAATTCGAAAATCAAAAAAAACCGTTCTATGACAGGTACCCCTAATAACATTTCCCCCCAAATTTTTTTTTAACCAAAATATACGAGTAGTCCTCGTCTATAATATCACAATTAATTTTTTTTATCAAAATCGTTAGAGCCGTTTTCGAGATAAATAAGATTTTGCATTACGGGTGTATGAGGGGTACCGTTAGTTTTGGAGCTAAAAAAAAATTTCAATTTTTCCTCTAGGGAATCACCGAAGACCCTTAACTACCGAGTTTGAAGAAAATATGTACCTCTGGTAGTTTAGGCTGTAGTTCGAGGTACAGACATACAGACAGACAGACGGAATTGTCGGACCCACTTTTTTCGTCTTCGCTATCATCGTAATGTCAACTTTGATCAAAATCTCGAGTTCGATTTTTTTTCCAAATGCAGAAGTTGCCCAATAGTACCTATATCGCAAGTAAAAATGTAAGTGATTCCATAAGTGTACCTTACAATAAAGTTATAATAAGTTCTAGGTTCGCCTAATGGTCCAAATCTGCAAAACTAAATCCGGCAGACATTAATACGTGAAGCTATAACTTGTACTTTTGCAATCATACGAAAAAGAGTTGAAAACATAAGGACACCAGCAACACTCAATTGGTACCTACGTTAACTATACTACATAATTATAACCAAAACGCCCTCAGAGAGTGCTATGTGCTACTCATCCTCATCTGTAACTGTAACTTTCGCACAAACGAAATGAGTGATTTTTTTCTATTGCTGTAACTCAATACTCAACACAACGAGACACATAAAATAAAATGCACGACCGGGTCGCACGAACTTTCTCTTATGTAAAAGACTAAGAATTTCAAAAATTAATGTTATTAGAGAAAAAGCATAAAATTCATATTTTAAATGACTAAAACTACTTTAGTAGTTGGAGCTAAACACAGGATGCCATGGGTTTTGAGCAAATATTGCTTATGCAAGAACAAAATCGTAATTCGTTTTAGTTTTTTCTTAAAAAAATAAGCTTTTGCATACAAAATTTTTAAAACATATTTAAGAAAACATTTTGGCTCGCATATTTAAACTTTTTATTATTGTTTGGAGTTTTTTTTTTCAAAAATTCAAAAATTTTTTTTTTTAAGTTTAAAAATCGAAACAAAAAAAATTATCAAAATTCTCGGAGCCGTTTTTGAGAAAAATACGATTTTCGAAAACCATTTTTAACATTTGTATGGTGGGTACCTTTATTTTTAGGTAAAACATTTTTTTTTCCTCGGATCTTGTAGATTATATTAAGAAACTTTTATTTATCAAGTCTAAAAAAAATCGAGCATGTGGTTTTCGAAATATTGAGTTTCCAAACAAAATTTTTGAAATTGTTTTTAAGAATCCAAAACAAAACTTTTAAAATTTGTATACGCAATAATATTTAAGCCTTGGAGGGGCTTCATAATGATTAAAATCGGTTGTACTATTTTCGAGAAAATCAAAAACCAAAAAAATGGTTCCTAGGGGGTTTCCAAGAATAACCATTTTTTGGAAAAATTTTTGCAACCATTACCTAGTTTTAAGTAAATGAAATTTTATAAATTTTTTTTAATTCTGTGCGACAGTTTTTGAGAAAAAAATATTTATAAAATTTCGAAAAAATTCGTATGGCACGTACCGTTATTTTTGGTCTTAAAAAAAAGGAAAAAAAAAACGTGTGGGGGGAAAAATTCAAAACGATATCTACCAAGTTTAACGAAAATCGGCCCAGCCTTTAGGCCGTAGTCGAACAGAGAGACAGACAGACAGAATTTTGGGACCCACTTTTTTCGTCTTCGCTATCATCGTAATGTCAACTTTAATAACAATCTTGAGTTCGATTTTTTTACGAATGCATTACTTGCCTTATATAGTACCTACATATACATAAGTCGTAAGAAAAAACAACAATACCAGAAGAATTAATGACGCGAAAATAACACTTCGTTTTTTTTTCTTTAGCAAAATGAACCCTTTTTTTTGGTTGTTTCGTTGGGGGTTTAAACCCCTAAAACCCCCACCTGCGTTCGCCCCTGGGTTACGATAAAAACAAAGTTTCCATTGATTTTCCCTTAAGCACCTTCCATATTATTTTTTCGGACTGAAAACCCAAGTTGAGTTTAGGATTTTTGCCTCACCTAAATCAGACATAAACTCCAAATGTTTTGCTCAGAAAGTTATTCGTTTCCAGTATTGAAACCCCTTTGTAATTTTTCCTGTACGTATTTGTGCCATAAAAATATTGTTGCACATTTTTTTTATAATACAAATATCAAAAAAGTATAAAATTTTATTAAATATGACATAATTTAAAGTATTACAAACAATATTATTCACTTGCTACTCAAAGTGCCCACCCTCAGCCTTAATACAGGCTTTGAGTCGCTTGGGTCAATCGTCTATAGCAACACGCACCTTTTGCTCAGAAAAATTTGCCACTGCTACATCAAGACTTTATTTCAGACTTTCCAAATTCGGATGCCCTTTTTGGCAAGCCATCAGTTCTAGCTCTGTACAAAAAGGCTGGTGTACCCCAGGGGTCCTTCTTAGGTCCTCTTCTTTTCACGCTGTTGAAAAATGATTTACCCTTGGTTCTTATTTATTTGTATTATGTGTAATTTGAAAAAATGGTGAATTTTAGCAATATTCGTCATAATTTTAGCAGACTGCCCTTTTATTAAAATTTGCTTTTTCATTTTTGTTTACTTATATTTAATTTGATTTGTAGTAAATTTACAGACAGATGCAGATACAAAATAAATAAATTTTCATTTGACGAAACAAATAGAGTAATGTTCCAGATATGGTACTAGTATAGTAATGGTAACGTCTTGTTTAAAACAAAAATCATGATACGTTACACGAGGACAGCTTTGCAGTCTCCATCTGCTGTTGTTTGGTGGTCAAAGCAGAATCATATTCAGAATCAGAATCTGTTTCAGAATCAGAATCTGATTTAGAATCAGAATCAAAGCTTGATCTTGAGTCAGTATATGATTCAGAATCAGAACATGATTCTCGTTTTTCAAGCACTTCGGATTGCAGTTTATCGTCTTGGGATTCACTTGGATCTCGTATGGCAGGGACACAACTTTCCAAAATTCCTATACAATTTACTTTATTGATGTGATGGACAAGATATTTCCAATAATTCATAATCGTTTGAATAGTAAGATCAATTTTGGTTTTGTTATCCATGTTAACAATTAATTTAATAGTCTTATTGAGTCCTCAAAGTTTTTCGATACCAGTGATAAGTGCATCTAACGAGAGTTCAACAAAATGATTATAGGCAACTATGTACAGGAAAAAAAATAAACAAAATCAAAACAAATGATAATTTCTATATTTTTTTATTTAAATATGTCAATCACTAATTTAGAATAATTAATTTTATTATTGCTCCTAAGTTATTTAAAAATTTTGAATTTATAAATAAAAATAATTTAATTTAATTTTGATTTTAATTTTAGTGGTGGCAATACCCCCATTTATTTAGCTTAATACAAGCTTCATAACTTAATCTAACTTAAAACTATGAAACTTACAGTTAGGGTTAGGCTAAATTAAAACTATAATTGGATTGTGTTTCGGAGGAGGTTTTTTAGGCAGGGAGTGTCGTTTTCATTCGAATTAACCCTCCGCAGCATACGCGTAATAGGTTCGTTGGAGCCATAGGAGGTACGGTGGGTGGGGAGATAGAAGAGGCGAGGATTTCTAAGGTTGCGAGGGTTTGTGCTGAAAAAGATAGAGTTGTAAAGAGTTTGACAGTCAACGGAGCCTGAGAGAAGCCGATGAATGAAGAGAATCTCTGCTATATCTCTCCGTTCTTGCAGTGTATTTAAGTTAATTAGTTGAAGGCGGTTTTGGTAGGGGGGCAGGATCAAGGGATTATTCCAAGACAGGCCGCGAAGGGCAAATCTTAGGAAGCGACGTTGAATGCTCTCGATTCTAGAGATGTGGATTTGTTGATATGGGGACCAAACTTGACTGGCGTACTCAAGTAGAGGACGAACAAAAGTTATGTAAAGAATTCTTTGGACCACCGTTTAACAAAACCAAGTGATGAGTTGGCTTTTAAAATAATATTATCGATATGTGCCAAGAAGTTGAGCTCTCGGTCGTATACTATTCCTAGGTCGCGGATCGATTCAACAGTTGATATGGGTTGGTTATGTAGAATGTAAAGACGTGGAGGAGATTTTATGTGTTTACGTGAAAAAGTGATTGATTGGCATTTGGCAATATTTAGCTCTAAGCAGTTTTTAAGGCACCAGGCTGAGAAACTGTCGAGATCTTGTTGGATAAGGGAAGAGTCGTGTTTTGAAGAAATTGTTTTGAAGATCTTAGTATCGTCAGCGTAGAGTGAGATATGGGAATGTTTGATGACGTTTTCAATATCGTTAATGGTAAGAATGAAAAGGAGAGGACCTAAGTGGCTGCCTTGTGGGACTCCGGAGGTAGCTAAGAAAGGACTAGAGAGGGAAGATCTGAAACGAACACAGTAATAACGGTTTTCTAGATAAGAAGAAATCCATTTCAAGAAATTAGGTTCAAAGCCAAGGGGGGATAGTTTGAAAAGTATTAGTTTATGCGAAATTTTGTCAAAAGCTTTGCTAAAGTCAGTAAATATAGCGTCAACTTCCTTTCCGTTCTCTAAGGCAGATAGGGAATACGATACAAATTCGACAAGGTTAGTGGTTGTAGACCTACGTTTAAGAATGCCGTGTTGTCTTGGAGAGATCAGAGACTTACAGCGGAAACCTAAAATTTCGTACAAGATACTCTCAAATATTTTAGGGATATGTGAAAGTTTGGCAATAGGACGATAGGTTTTAACATCGCTCTTAGGACCCTTGTGTATTGGGGTTATGAAAGAGGTTTTCCATACCTGAGGAAATTCTCCTTGAGATAGCGACATGGACCAGGGACATGGTTCCCAGAGCCATAACGCCCCTTTTTAATTTTTGGGACTTGTGCCCTACTGAAGGCGGACATAAGACCCAACTTAATTGGCATTTATGCCTAACCTTAATGGGACATAAATCTTAAATGCTTTGCTGGGATGGGACATAGACACAAATTTTTAACTTCCCATAGGGAGTTGTTGTAATCGGTCCGATTTGTCAAATTGGAATTTTTGACATTTCTCGACGTTTCAAGGTCCCTAGAGGCTATATCAATCATTTTTAGAGAGATGTCTCTGTGTGTGTGTGTACGTACGTTCGTACGTTCGTACGTCCGTACGTTCTGGTACCATTTTTCGTCGTCGATATCTCAAGAACGAGTAAAGACATCGACTTCAAATAAATTTTGTTTAATAGATAATAACTTCGAAAGAGGAAAGAGAGGAAAGAGGCGGTTTAAAAAAAAGTAAAAATTTTGGTTAGTTTCAAATATCTCACGAAAAAATAATGCTATTGATTTCAAATAAAATTTAATGTACTCAATATAAGGTCATACAGATTTGGTATTAATTTGGAAAAAAATGAACATACCGTTATTTTTTTAAATAAAAAAAACTGAAAAAAAAATTTCATAACCCAGATATTCTAAGAACGGAAAACAATTTGAAACTCAAAATAATTTTATTTTACGAATTTTGAAAATTTCAAAATAAATCAGTTTACAGTTTTTTAACAAAAAATAAAAAACTATATAAAATTCTATTGAAAATTGGTAAAAATTGTTTTTCGACTCAAATTTCTCGAGAACTAGTAGTGATATTGACTTCTAATTTAGTTTATTTTATACATAGTATCATTTTGTACAATTGGTAAAAGTTGACAAATATTGAATTAATAGTTTTTTTTTAAATAAAAAGCTATTAAAAATTCTAGTGAAAACTAGTTAAAATTGTATTTCAAGTCGAATTTCTTGGGAATGAACACCGATAGTGCCTTCTAAAGTATGTTGTTTTATACATCGATACCTTCCCGTAAGAATGTATACTAAGCGACATTTCTAAAATTGTTCAGGAAACGAAAAAAAAACGAAGAAAGTTCTAGTTGAATCATAGTGTGCTAAGAGACAATTTTGGTTAAACTAAGTGACATCTAAAAAAATTTTTTGTTGCTCACGACAATGAGATCTTTATTAATGTCGCTTAGCATAATTTTTTTGGCGGATAATACAAATTTCAGGGGGCAACATTATTTTTATGAGAAAAAATGGCAGTTGATAAATTTTTTTATTTGTACTCTAGTTTCCTTTTCATGCATAATAGGTTGGCGAAACACAGGCCAAAACGTGGCCCCTAACATATAGTATATTTCCTCATCAAAAAGTCATTTTCGAAAAAAGTGTCGCTTAGTACATTCTTACGGGAAGGTATCGACATAATACAATTATTAACATATTATGGTTAAATTTTGACAAGTATCGAATTGCAAGTTTGAACAAAAATATAAAAATATCTTGAGAACGAGCAATGATATTGACTTTGCCATTATTTAATTTTATACATAATACAATTTCTAACAAATGGTTTATATTTGACATATATCTAGTTTTAGAGCGGATATATTTTGTAAGTACCCTTCCATCAATAACCAAACCATATCTTTTATATTTGAATATTTCGTTTTTAAATTTTTTTCAATTAAAATGTTCGGAACCGAAATAATAAAGACCACAAATGGGAAGTTATCAGTGTGTGTCGCACCCAGCCTCTTTTTTTTTTCATAGTATGGACATACGCATCACAAAAATTCTGTCTAAGCCCTCCAATGTTACTGCAATCGACCCTTAAATCACTCACTGTTACCAAAAACAAAACATAAAAACTAAATCAGGCAATTATCTATAATGATACCGGGCTTGGGCGCCAAAAAAACTTCACAATAATTTACTATTAGTGTTCTGCCTCAATAGCAAATTATTGATCCGCCCCTGGATTCCCAAAAAATAATAACAGGCATTAATCTGATATTGCTTTGATTCAATCAACTCAATCAACTACACATAAAGCATGGTATACCCAATGACAACACCAAAGCAACGGTTGATGATTAGGGAAATTTACCGCTCACTGTGATGTTGTTTTTGATGGACCCTCAGTGGTGTGTTCTTTTTGCCACAGGTGCATAAAAAGCTAAGATTAGATACAAAAATAAAATGCACGACTGGGTCGCATGAACTTGCTTCTATGTACTAGACTAAGAATTTCAAAAATGAATGTTATTAGAGAAAAACTGTTCATAAGCATAATATAATTTTTTAAATGACTAAAACAACTTCTTTAGTAGTTGGAGGTAAAAATAGGATGCCATGTGATTGAAGCAAATATAGGTTTTTGCAAGAACAAAAATTATAAGTCTTTGTGGTTTCTTAAAAAAATAAGCTTTTATATAAAAAATTTTAAAACACATTTAAGAACAAATTTTGGTAAGCCAATTTAAAGTTTTTATTATTGTTGGAATAAAAATTAAACATACAAACAAAATATTGAGCCGTTTTCGAGATATTTAATTTTCCAAAAAAAAAAAAGATATTTTTTTTTCAAAATTAAAAACAAAATATCTTTCTTAAAGTTTTGAAATGCAATATTTTTCAAACTTTTTAAGAGCTTCTTTCTAAAAAATTTAATTGAAAACCGTTATGCCCATAATGAGAAATTGAAAAATTTTAAAAAATTCGTTCTATGGTAGGTGCAGTCAATAATATCTTGTTTTCATTTTTTCTTTATTTAACTATAGATCATAAAAATTAATCGAAAGAAAAACAATTTAAGCAAAATTCTCGGAACCGTTTTCGAGAAAAATACTATTTTCAAAAACCATTTTTTAACATTTGTATGGAGGGTACCGTTATTTTTAGGTAAAATCAATTTTTACTTGCGACTTATATGTAAGTACTACGAGTATAAGGCAAGTTATGCATTCGTAAAAAAAATTGAACTCGAGATTTTGATCAAAGTTGACATTACGATGATAGCGAAGACTAAAAAAGTGGGCCTGGCAATTCTGTCTGTCTGTCGCTTCGACTACAGCCTTAACGACTCGGTCGATTTTCTTTAAACTTGGTAGATATGGGTTTTGATTTTTTACCCCCACACGTTTTTTTCTCTTTTTTTTAAGACCAAAAATAACGGTACCTGCCATACGAATTTTTTTTCGAAATTTTATAAATAATTTTTTTTCTCAAAAACTGCTGGACAGATTTAAAAACTAAAAACACAAATAAATTTCATTTAGTAAAATCTAGGTAATGCTTGAAAAAAATTTTCTGAAAAATGGTTATTGAGGGTACCCCTCATGGAACCATTTTTTTTGTTTTTGATTTTATCAAAAACGGTACCACCGATTTTGATCATTTTTGCTTTGCGAAAGCTCTTCAAAAACTAAAATAGAATTGTTTATTTAAATTTTCAAAAAAATTTTTTTTTGATTTTTAAAAAAAACTTTAAAATTTTTTTTTCAAAACTCAATATTTCGAAAATCCCATGCTAGATTTTTTTTAAACTTGATAAATAAATGTTTCTTAATATAATCTACAAGATTTGAGAAAAAATTTTTATTTTATCTTAAAATAAAGGTACCCACCATACAAATGTTAAAAAATTTAAAAAAATGGTTTTCAAAAATCGTATTTTTCTCGAAAACGTCACCTAGAATTTTGATAAAATTTTTTTTCTTTCAATTAATTTTTATGATCTTTAATTTATTAAAAAAAATTTTAAATTAAGATATTACAGCTTGTACCTACCGTAGAACCATTTTTTCGAATTTTGAATTTATCATTATCCACGTAATGGATCTTAATGAAATTTTTTATAAAGAAGCTTCTAAAAAGTCTAAAACACATTGCATTTCAAAACTTTAAAATGAATATTTTTTGAATTTTTGAAAAAAAAATCTTTTTTTTTTCTTTTTTTGAAAATTCGATATCTCAGAAACGGCTCAATATTTTTTTTTTAAATTTAATTTTTATTCGAACAATAATAAAAACTTTAAATTGACGTACCAAAATTTTTTCTTAAAAATCTTTTAAAAATTTTGTATATAAAAGCTTTTTTTAAAAAACCACTGAAACGACTTATAATTGTTGTTCTTGCATAAATTTATATTTGCATAACATTCTGTTTTCGTCTCTTACTATTAAAAGAATTTAAAAAATTAATTTGATCCTTATGAACAGTTTTCTCTAATAATATTCGTTTTTAAAATTCCTAGTCTATTACATAGGAGCAAGTTCGTGCGACCCAGTCGTGCATTTTATTTTCTCATATCTTTTAGATTATTTTAAGAAACTTTTATTTATCAAGTTTTAAAAAATACCTAGCATGAGGTTTTTGAAATATTGAGTTTTCAAAAAAAAAATTGAATTTTTTTTTTAAATCCAAAAAATTTGTTTTTGAAAATTTGAATACACAACAATTTTGAAACTGCTGTGGAGCTTTAACATAAAAATAATGATCAAAATCGGTATTACCGTTTTTGAGAAAATCGAAAACAAAAAAAAATGGTTCCATGGGGGTACCAAAAATAATAATTTTTTGGATTTTTTTTTTCAACAATTACCTAGGTTAACCTAAATGAAATTTTTTGATTTTTTTTTTAAATCTGTCGAACAGTTTTTGAGAAAAAAAATATTTATAAAATTTTGAAAAAAAATCGTATGGTAGGTACCGTTATTTTTGGTGTTAAAAAAACAAAGAAAAATACATCCGGGGGGAAAAAACTAAAACCCATATCTACCAAGTTTGAAGAAAATCGGCCGAATCATTTAGCTGTAGTCGAACAGACAGACAGAATTGCGAGACCCACTTTTTTGGTCTTCACTATCATCGTAATGTCAACTTTGATCAAAATCTCGAGTTCGATTTTTTTTACGAATGCATAACTTGCCTTATAGTACTTACCTATAAGTCGCAAGTAAAAACAAAACTATTGGATTTAATATTTTTTGGGCTTAGCTTAGGTGAGAAACAATTTTACTCCGTCATTGTCATCACGAGGAGATGAAGATCGGCTCTCCAGTTTCGTCAGAAGAAAAAATGTTTCTTCAATATTTTCTGGGTCCAAAATTATGATACCTTTGTCACTTTTATTAGAAAATTTCGACTTCTGTATTATCTTATATGCTGTGGACTGATTTCCAACTTCTTCTTCAAAATACCGGTATGTACTAAGAAGAAACAAACTTATCTAGCCATCAACGAGAATAACAAGGCAAGAAATATATGTACAATGTCGGTGTTTAAGATAACCAAACTTCGTAAAACACACCCTATAAAATCGTGTGGAAAAATTATTTTATATTTTTGCTCTCTTTTTGCATTTCTCCTCCGCATATCATACGATATGTTTTCTATGTACTTACTAACGTAAACTGTAAAATCACTGCTCTATATATATTGTCAATACTCAATTGCCTAATTTGGAATATTCATAATTCGTTCGGAATTCATTCGTCAACGAGAACGGTTGGCATATATTTATTACAATTCACAAATCACTGTACAGTCACATTAAAACATTAAACACAAAATCACATTTATACATATACATAATTTAGTTTAAAATAAAAGTTTTTTTTTTCATTTGAAGTTATATTTGTTATATTTGATTAAAAAACCACACGGAACAGACATAAACATATTTTATGACAAAACAACAAGAGGCACACGATTACACAAAACACATTAAAATTGGTAACATTACAAATCATACAACAATGAACAATTTTAAGAGAAATATACATACATTATATACAATTACACAAATTAACATTTTTCTGCATAAATCCAAATCAATGGGCTTTTAGGAAAAAAATAAATACCGAATACTTTTTACTTGAATTATTCTCTTCATAGGTAAAGTATGGAATCTCAGTCTAAGTTACCGAACAAGCTCTGAGGTAATGCCGATTGCGAGGAAGTAAGAAATCATCAAAGTGTATCTCTTATAAATAGTTTATTTCATATTTAAGTTGCGGCGGAAGATTTCCCCAGATGAAATCAAAGATGGCGTAAACAGTTAGTTGACACTTTATTTGGAGCTCAATCCTATAAAGTTTATGCCATTCCCTGTTTATGGGGTTATATTAAGGGAACCTCGCGAAGGAGGTGATTTCCCGGCCCCGTAGAGCTATTTAGTTGCGAAGCATAAATATTCCTTCGATGCGACAAAAAAAATTGTGGCTCTAGTCTGCTGTAAAGGAGACAACTTGATTAGGAGTGTATCTTTTTATTTTATTTTATTTCGTTAAATACTAACGGTACATATTTTTTTAAAAATTATACTAGTAACAAAAAACAGAGAGAAACTTACATCTAATGTACATTTATGGGTTATTTAGAATAAAAAATATTTTCTTTAAGTTAATTGATTTTACATTGTCATACTGAAAATGTTATATATTGGCAACTGTCTTCTAAAACTAAACCGACTAGCAATGAAATTCAATCGACATAGGATCAATGGAGCTGAAATCGACCCATTGATAATCCCGACAATAAAACAAAATTGTAGATACGCTCTGTGACTTGTTAGAGATGGAAGATTTATTAGTTGAATACGTTGAGCGTAAGGTGGCAAGGTAATTCGATTCGACCATGGTAGAAATCTTAAGCAAAATCTCACAAATCTTCTTTGAACGGACTTGAATCTATTTATATGAACCGCGCCCATACAACACAACCATTCTCTAAGATGGATCTTACGAATGAGACATAAAGAGTTTTTAATACATAAGGATCACGAAATTCTCCAGCAAATTTTTTAATAAAACCAAGAGCCTTGTTAGCCTTTTTAATTATAAAGTCAAAATGGTCAATAAAAGTTAGTTTTGAGTCCAACACTATCCCAAGGTCAGTAAAACTTGACAAATTACAAAGTATTGATAAATCAATCTCATAGTTATAGATAATCACATTTGTCTTGCGTGTAAAACACATTGTCTTACACTTGTCAATATTTAAAACTAAACCATTAATATTGCACCATTCCCAGAAACTTTTAAGGTCTCTTTGTAGAAGATAACAGTCTTCAATAGAGTTAATTGTACGATAAATTTTCACATCATCGGCATATATAAGAGACATAGAATTAACTAGGACGGACGGAAGATCGTTAATAAATAGTACAAATAATAACGGGCCAAGGTGGCTACCCTGAGGAACACCAGAATTATCAGTAAAACATTTAGAACGTTCACTCTTAAAAACAACACTATATGCATAACCTATCTTTTAGATATGAAGAAATCCATAACACAAATCTTTCGTTAAGACCCATATTTTGTAGTTTTTTTTAAAAGTACACGGTGGTTAAGTTTGTCAAATGCTTTGCTAAAGTCAGTAAAAATACAGTCAACCTGTTGTTTTTTTTTCAAACGCATCAATACAGAATGTGGTAAACTGTAACAAATTTGTTGGTTGTCACATAAATCATGTTGGTTGTCACATAAAACGGTGGAACATTGAAAAGACAGATTATCACAAATAATAGATTCAAACATTTAAGGTATAGCAGATAGTTTAGCGATTGTTCTGTAATTTAAAACTAAGTTTTTTTACCTTTCTTATGAATGGGTATAAGGAATGCATTTTTCCAAAGGGCCGGAAATTGACAGGTCTTTAAAGACTGATTAAACAGTACAAAAAACGGATATGACATATGTATATATTGCACATTTTTTTACCATAAAAGCGGGAAGACCATCGGGACCGGGACTTAGACAATCATCTATTTTGTTAATATACTCTAAGATAGTCGCCTCAGAAATAATAAAGTTAATCGATTTAAGATGTAAAAACTCATCAGATATAAAAACTTATCGTAATATACTTCAAAAGCACACTGAAAGTATTCGGCAAACATATTTGCTATGTCATCTGGGCTATGACTTTCTGAATTTTGATAACTCATATTGGTTGGGTATCCATCAGATTTTATTTTAGAGTTAACATATTTCCAGAAATTTCGCGGATCAGATTTAAGGTCATCTTCAGTTTTAGATATAAAGTCCGAATAAAGAAAATTAGAGTAATTGATAAATTTATCTCTTAGTCTAGTATAGTCAATTTGAGCTTCATTACTCCAGGATCGATTCAACTTCACCCAAGCCTTGTTTCTTTTATTTTTAAGAGCTTTAATATGTTGATCAAACCACGGTGGAGTGTTACTCAAATGCCTTATTTTCCGTAACGGAAAGGTTTCTAAAAAACAATCAAATAAAATTTTAAAAACGAAAGACCATTTCGTCAAAACTGACGTTTAGAAATAAGCTATTCCAGTTAATATCATTCAATAAACGGGGGAGTTCGGTAAAATTACACTTTCTAAAGTTGAATTCATGCATATTCTTACAATCATAAGTTACATTAATGATATTTAAGTTAAAAGAAATAGATAATGCAGGATGATGTCGATCTTCTTCAATGAGTTTTGTATCAGCGAGTAATGCAGTTCCGTCAGAATTATTGAGGTCAGAAAAATACACAAGGTCTAAAATTTTACCAAGTTGGTTTTTGACATTGCTTAATTGATTCAGTCCAAATGAAGTCATTCCATCGATAAAAAGAACTTCGTTGTTGCTTGATGCAAAGGCATGATAACATTCAAGTTCCGGTGATTTTGCCCATTCAAGATTTGGTAGATTAAAGTCTCCAATAACAAAAATTTCATCAGAAGGTTCAATTTTGTTTTTTATAGCTTCTAAGCAGTCGATAAGTTTGTTATAGACATCACAAATGGAAGAAGGAGGGATATAGCAAACAACCACATGTAAAAATCCAGATGGAGTTGATATTTTTACACAAATTATTTCAAGGTCGGAGTCGAAGAAATCGTCGACAAGATTACAAAACAGATGATTACGAACAGCTATTAACAAACCTCCTCCAACAGTTAATATATTCGGGACATTATGGCGATCACGTCGAAAAATTTGAAAATTGGAATCGAATAAATCTGTGTCAGCAAAAGAAGTATTCAGCCAGGTTTCTGTGAGTATGAGAACATCATGGGAAATATTATTAACATTTTTATAGACCTTGTTGGTCTTTGTCCGGAGGCCGTTTACATTCTGATAGTAAATCAATAATTTTTGTAGCTGCATTGGTTGAGGCTGCGTATTGTCAATCGTTTTTGAAAATGGTGGGAGTTGTAATTTGATTTTCTATTTTGATATTCATGCATGCATCCTAGCTTATCTAGAAAATACGGTCGGGAAAAAGCATAGTGGATACTCAGTGAGATTCTCTCCACCGACTACAGAGGCATAAACCTCCTTTACATCGCTCTACAAGATTTCCACTCATGTAGCACAGATAAGGGCAAGAGGTTCTCAATGCCCCTTATGAACCTGGATACGGCTAACTAGTAACCGAGCTGGCTGGAAGAAGCTTGTTTGTCTACTCCCGACTTTATCGCCACATTAAGTTAAATTCATATTTTTAATCAAAGCCCGATATGTAAATACTTGCGGGCTTACCGAATTTTTTTTTTTGAAATTTATTTTAAAGAATAGCTTTTGTATTTTCGGTATAAGCCAAATTAAATAATTTTCCAGAATACTGGGAGGAAAAATAGATTGCTTTTTTTTTTTTTTAATTATGTATAAGTAATCCCAAACAGTGGAAGTGGAAGGCATTTTATTAGTCATTCTTATTGTAATTGTATCATTCGGCGAAGTTGGCTGCCCAAAAATGTATTTAAAAAAAAAAAAAAATTGTGTATACAAA
Source organism: Philhelius festivus (assembly GCA_963931855.1). NCBI lineage: Eukaryota > Metazoa > Arthropoda > Insecta > Diptera > Syrphidae > Philhelius > Philhelius festivus. The sequence goes on along the minus strand of OZ007554.1, from coordinate 34,638,290 downwards.
AATAAAATGAACAAACAGCTGCTGAGTTTTTTAATTCTCTGTATGTATGTCAAAATCATTTCGAAATATTTTTCGTTCTAGATAACATCATGGTCCTTTATGCAAAGGAAAGCTTGCGTACCTGTATGGAATTTTATGGGAGCCAAATATCATCAATAAAAACAATTATGGATTTATTTTTAGATTTTTATTAAAATATAAAATGAAATACTCGTATGTATGGTATAAAAATACTTTTTTTTTTAAATTTTCTTTTTCATCCAAAAATAAATAACAAAACTAGTGTAGTATCTCTCGGTGTTTTTCATGGTATTGTTTTGTACATGTTACTTCGGAAGGCTTGTATTATTTGGTCCGATGATAATGTCTTGCTGGTCAAATTAATTAACTATTTCATATGTTGATTCTAGCTCCCTGTCTAACTCCCTGTTTAACTTCAATTCGACGTTTTCACTGCAAACTATTGAACATGACATTTTTCCACTATTTAGATGATCATCGTTCAAAGCTAAGTACGGTTTTTCATTTGATTCTATTTCTGACATAGAATCGGACTCGTATGCCTTATCTTTGCTTGGTTCTGATTTGGCTGGCTGGTTATGTTGTTGTTCATCTGAATCTGATTTCGTTTCTGTTTCATCGTCCGTTTCTTCATCCGAGTCTTCATCTGAATCGTCATCAGATTCCTCTTCTGTATCAGATGAATCGGAATCTCCATTCTCTTCCTTTTTGATTTCATGCTCTGTTGCTTTATAATTAAAAAACTCCAAAATCCTGAGAAAGGTTCGCTTAAATTTATTTAGGAACCCCTCTATAGTGCCTTCAGTAGACTCACTATTTTCTTTTAAAATTCCTTTGCAGTCGTGAAGATTTCCAGTTTCAGCCATCTGTTCATCCAGCGAAAGTTCATCTAAATGTTGACTGTCCTTTATTATGTCACTTCCAGATACTTCACCTAATTCTGATGACACTGCGATTTGTTCTTGAATATTTTTTACGCTCGACATCTTGCTCTTGTTAATTATGATTTTTTGTTTATACTGCGATGTGCAATGATCGGGTGTGAAATTTAAACTAAATATTCTAAGCAATCCTTAAGGCTTTTATATGAATTCAATTTTTACCTTGATAGGATGAATATGATTAGCAGGTAGAAAACCCAATTTCCACTCATTACTCACAACTCATTAGGAAACTCTAAAATCAATTAGGGTCAAATTTAGAGATGTGCTAAAGAGCGATTTTTAATGAGCAGCGATAGCATAGAGCAGTTTACAAAATGAGCAGCTATTAATAGCAGCTATTTAATCACTCTTAAAAAAGCAGATATAGGTACCATTGAAAATCGTAATGATCAATTTTGAGTCATAAATGATTCTTTTGGCGTCTCAATAAATGTTACCATGTCCTTATAACTTATTATCGTCGAAAAAAAAATTCTTTCATTCATAACAGTTATTTTATATGAACGTTCATGCCAAAATTGTATTTTTTTTGGCAAGGGTTAATAATATAATCATAACCTATTGTAACCAAAATAGGACCTTTGACTTCGCTTTCTAAATGCCTATAGTCGAAAAATGTGTTCAACATTATATGTAAAAACTAATAAATAAGGTAGGTTAGAAAAATTAAAACTTACATAGAAAAAGTAAAATATAAGCAACAAAAAATAGCTTGAATTTTAGTTATTTTATTCTATGAATTTTGGTTTAGAAACAATAATTTATTCACTTTTGATGGTGATAAATTTGCCCGACGTTCTGTTACAATCAGCCCTGCCTTAGAGAAAAGCCGTTCACAGGGAACGCTTGTTGCAACCATACAACACCTCAATTTTACCAAGTTTTATTTGTGCAATTATCCACTTTTATGGTTTTTCTTCATGTTTCCTTTATTATATGGACTTTCCAATAAATCATCATTATCAAATACACGCATAATTATTTGCAACATTTTTGTATGTTGCTTAGTCTTATAATAATGTAATGTTTTTACTTTTTAATCTTTCAATTTTATTAAATTTGGTCACACTCATACCAATATGTACCGAAGTGGGAGGAGAATTATTTCCATTTTCTGTTATACATGCAACATACCAATTATTGTTTTCAAAAAATAGCAATTTGTGAATTATCTTAATATATTACTGAGATTAATTTTTCATATAAAATCCTTCAAGTTTTAACCAATCCAAACTAAAAATACCCATTTTCAAAAATATTTAAAACTTTAATATAAAAAAACGATAATTCCCAAAAGTTTTTTAAAATTTTATTTATTTTCAAATAAAAAATTCATTTGAATGAACATATGTATGTGGGTATGTACATAACACATATGTAAGTAACTTTAAACCATAAATTTAATTTTTCGATGATCACCTCCTCTGAAATTATAATAGTGCGATTTCAATCAGCTCACATATCACATAAAGATTGTTTGTAATAGCAGATGAGCAGTTGAGCAGATGAGCAGATGAGCAGATGAGCAGATGAGCAGATGAACAGATGAGCAGATGAGCAGATGAGCAGATGAGCAGATGAACAGATGAGCAGATGAGCAGATGAGCAGATGAGCAGATGAGCAGATGAGCAGATGAACAGAAGAGCAACCAATGAGCAGATGAGCAGATGAGCAACCGATGAGCAGATGAACAGAAGAGCAACCGATGAGCAGATGAGCAAAATGCTAAAAAAAAGCAGTTAGCAGATTAAAGAGCAGTTTGTTTTGAGCTCTCTGTACATTTGATCGCAGAATAGATACAGAAAAAGAGAAAAATATATAAAATCACTTCATTAGCGTTTACGTTTAGTGCATCGTATATTTATACATGTTGTTTCTTGCTTATTCTTTCTTTGTTCCCCTCTTTGGAAAAAGTAATGTGTATGTGATGCGTTGAAAGGAGAGTTGTTGAGGATGCTTGTTGCAGGTTTTCGAGATACCTACAGGTTTTTTTGGTGGGTGTAAAATTATATTTCGTTTGTTGTGTTCAGTCATTATTACATCTCTTTTTTATTTTTAAATGTTTGTGAGGTTCAGCACCAAATGAGCAGTTAGCAACTGAACAGTCAAATTAAAGAGCAATCGCTTCTGCTCACTGCTCAGTGAAATAGCAGAGTGATTAATAGCAGCTATCGCAATAGCAGCCTCACCACTAGTCAAATTTTCTAAAATTAGTGGTAAGCATAAGCAGGTAGGTGATGATAAACTCTCGTAGAACAATTTTTTCTTAAGCCTCGGTTTACATAGACAAAATTTTATTGTGACAAATTTGTTTTGAAACAAACAGCTCAATGAACTTGTCTTTACCATGCATGCAACGAATTTTTTTGTAATCCTTATGACGCGAGATCTATTGATGATTCTTTGAACTTTGATTTCACTGTGCAATGATGTTTAAACTAAGATTAGTTAATCATACACAAATAAGTTGTTTTATATAGTTTTATAAATCATATAAGTTAAGTGATGCACTTACCAGCATTATATTGGGTATAATGGCAATTTATATCCGAATATTGTCCTTAAGTTCTTGAAGGCTCCTTAGATGATTGGCATTATCCCAAGATTAAAAAAATAAACACAAGAGGAAAAATCGAGGAAGTGAGTCTGTCATTCCCATTGTCCCCTTATTTTGCGATTTTCTTTTTAACTCTGAGCAGAGCATGTCGAGTACGCTCTAAGCAGAGTTTGATCAGAACTCACCGGTCATCGGCAGCAAAAAGTTCATTTAAAGAAAGGGAAGATTATGAATAATCAAGAACTGAACAAGCGAGCTCCGCCAAATATACTTTTTTTCCAGTCTTGACTGCTCCTGTCACAAGCACGAATTAATTTTTATTTGGTTCCTTTTTTGTTCAATGCTTTTTATATTTTCTTCATTATTTTCATAGTGTTTTAAGTGGCCTAAATGATTTGTCAGAATTTTTTCGCAGGAACTACAGTAGCTTTTGTTTTCTTTGTTTTTTAACCAATTAAATGTTAAAAACAATAGAGCTTATCTGCTTCTATGGGGTTGTCTGTTCTACTTCTTTACGTGGTTTTCTGTTCACAATAACAAATCTAAAATATTATTTTAGTCTTACAAACACGATTTATAATAAAATATGTTATAATTTACCTGTCCATTTTGTAGGAATATTTTGTTTTTACCCAGTGAAGAAGCAACAGCACGCAAAATGAACGCATAATTTTAAGTTCTCCATCGATCTGTCATTAAATTCGCAAATGATGGAAATGAACGCATTCAGTTTATGTGCATTCAGTTATCGTTTACAGCATACAATAAGAAAACTGGGACCAAATTACCGCATCAGTGAACGAGTGAGTGAGTCCCATCAGTGATCGAGTGAAAACGTCAAATTAGAGTAATCGGTTGCTAGTTGACGTAAGCGGTAATGCCAAAGTCACATAATTCAGTCACGTATTACTCGATAACTGGTGCGGTAATTTGGCCCCTGCTTTTGGTATACATTTCATTTTTGAGAACATAAAAAGTAAAAGCGAGTTTTTATTTTCATTTCGTAGAAAAAATGACCAAATGGAATAAAAAATGAGTGATCAGGTAAAAAAATAATGACCAGATTTGGTCAGAAATTACCAAACTGGCAACCGTGCTCAGTTCCCTGCTCATAGACCTTATTTTTTACAAAGAAAAACCCCGGGACCATTAATCGCTTAAGAAATTGCAACGTCACTATGACCTTATGTTAATTGTTGACTCATTTATCGAAGTAAAAATGAAGATTAATTTAACTATTTTATTTAATTTTTTTTTTAACAATTTTTCTATTATTTAATTATTTTCATTAGTTTTATCTTTTAGCACATTATTTTTTATTTATTTCACAATAAACAACGATTTAATTTTAAATTAAACTTACAATTTACTTTGACAATCAAGAGCTTTTTTGACTTAAAGTAAACTAGCGTTTTTCATTGAATTTGGGATCTCCGGATCTCCGATCATCTGGCAGAAGTTTGCAACCCCTTTGTCAGTAGACGGATTTTTTATAATTGCACACTTTTTAATATTATGGTGTTACACAGTGCAAGTGTCTAGATAAATTATAGGGAGATAATATTATTGGTGAAAATTTTAAGCAATCCTAATTTAGTGAGTAAACCTCACTTATTTAATGTAGTCGTTTATTTATAACCTCTTGTCTAACTAGTTATCATAATTTAAAAAAAAAATCTTTTAACTAATCTAGGTTTTAAACGCAATTTTAGCCTAATTAAAGATGACCTTAGTAGTAAGTATTAGTATATAATAATACTTAGCAACTTGCTTACTTTTTAGTAGATTACTAACATTTTCTAACTAGTATCGTGCTAAGGTTATTTTTTTTAATAAATAGCTTCTGAACACACCTACTCGTAAAGTAAGGTCAGTTCATGCAAAAACGCACGTAAACAAACCTCTGCTGATGTTTGTAAATGTCAAAGAGTCATATGAAGTTGGTACGATACTAAACAAAAATAAAATAATAAAATATGTACTTGATAATTTTGACGTAAATTAAAACTGTTTTCGTATGATAATTGGTTAAAATGACAATTTTGCAAATTTAAATTTAGCATCTTACTTTCTCTAGCATATTATTAAATTTAAAATCATCAAAAAGCTACTTTATTTATTTTTTTCAGTATCGGGCTAACTTCACATGACACTTTGACATTTACAAACGTCAAAAAGCGTCTTTTTACCTAGTTTCTTGTGCTAACTGTCATTGCTTTAGGTGTGTTCAGAAGAAAGAAAATTGCTTTAGTACGATACTATTTAGAAAATGTTTAAAATTAAGAACGAGTTTGTAAACTATTTTAAAGTCAGCAAATTCTTAAGTAGTTTGACATTTAATTTTTTCAATAGGCTGTTTATAATTTTGCGCATTTAACTTAAATAAAAGGGTAAAGAAAGTATGATGCTATATTCGTTTAAAATTTACATAATCCTCATTTTACCCAAGTCTCATACTAAAACAGCTAATTCAACTAAAATTTTACGCAAATGTAATTAAAAATGATTGAATTAATCAAATTTTACTCTTTTGTTATTGAAGAAATAAATGAAGAAAAACGTATTCATTTCAGAAACAAACTTGCCGACACAAAATATTTCTATTTACGTTTATCCAAGTGAATTCTGAACGCGACGATTGATAAGCCAGAGAACGTGTTTCTAAACACCAAATGCGTTTAAATAAAAAATGAACTGATATTGATCGAACAGATTTTGGCAATCATTATATTTTTATACATTATGACCAAAGCAATATAAGCGTCAAAAATTGAAGATCATTTGAAAATTAAATTGACCTTGATTTAACGTTTTCGAAATCGTCTTATAATTTCAGCGTTTACCAGAGACTCGTGTAAGATCTTTTAGTTATTATCAGTATGATACTCGGGGAAAATCATGAACTTTACCAAAAGTACATGTCCCTGATGCCTTCAACAACACACCAATATCATATTCTACCGCAGTAATTAAAAGAATATTATTTTTTCCACCGCCTATTGATTTGGCTTATTTGTTTGTTGTGTACAAGTAATTATTTTGCAACTTTAAATCAGACCTCCATTATTATTTTGCGACTTTAAATCAGACCTCCATTAGTATATATAAATTAGGTATGTGTATAAGTTTTGGTAAGTTTTTAAAAGAAAATTATACATCCAACTCCCCTGACTATTGAAATTTTCCTTATCATCCTTTTGAAGCTCGTGGCCTTGAAAATAAATTTTTTTTCACAATTCCTCAAGCCCAGCTTAACAGTTAACAGTTCATTATGTTTCTACAAAATTCTGCAAGCTATTGCAATTTTACTCCCGGGGAGTTTGGTCAATCTTCAAACCATCCGCATTAAATTCAATTAGGAACTTTAATATCGATCCGCGAAACCTACTTGCTATTTTCCCATACTTTCTTATGGTTGATGTCATTCTTGACATATTATGTACATACACAACACATATCAATTCAAAATGAAATAAACAATAATTATAAAATTGAGTTCTGATTTCTTTAAAAAGCAATGTATAGTATTGGATTTTTTTATGTTTGAAAAACCTCCCTGTCAGAAACCAAGGAATGGAATAAATATTAAAAATTATACTCGTAAGAACTTCAAACTGTACGAACAATGCCTTGTAAGCTACATTTGGCCAAATTATTTTTAAGCAATGATTTGTTAATTTCTGTTTTTTTTTTATTAACGCAAATTACCTGCCACTGTACTCAATTGACTAGGTACAGTAATTTACGAGTATAAAATTTAAACATTTTTTTTTTGAAGTAAAACTTCTTTTCCGGCGTTGGGGGTAAAAGATTTTCTATGGAACTGTCAGTGACATGTCAAAACGACACGTTAAAGCGACATGGTTCTTACAATTATTGTAGATGAGCTTAGTCGTGATTTTTGAATCACAACTTAACCTGTGACTGTGATTTGCAATTCATTGTGAGTTTAACCTGTGATTGTGATTCATTCAAAATATTACACTGCTAAAAAAAAAATAAATTTTTTTCTTATAAAAAAACTAAAGTATACTTTTATAAAGGTTTTTTATAAAGGTGCCGAACTCGAATCCGAAGGCAAAAATATTATATTATATCGGGTTTTTTTTAGATATTTCCCTTCAAAATAAAAAAAAAAACTTTTTTTTGCTGTTCCCAAATAAATTACCTCACATATTATTTATTATGATTTTTGAAGTAAAACTTCTTTTCTGGCGTTGAGGGTAAAAAATTTTCTATGCAGCTGTCAGTGACATGTCAAAAGGACACGCTATCAGCGACATGCTTTCAGAATATAAAATGTTTGTATGCTTGAAGGGTAGAATCTTATGGAGGCTGAGGGAAATAAAGTTTTACTTCTACCGCGCGTACTTCAGTACACACAACCTTTTTTTTTAAGTAGGCTTTGATTTAAATTTCTTTAAATTTTTAATCAATCATAGACATATGCCTTGTCACTTGAAAAAAAAAAAACTGTGGGAACTTGAGAGATATTTTCCTAGTTTTTCATTAACTTTTGTGTCCATTACTTTTCGAACTTAGCAGATTTGTGTGATACCAAAACTAAAAGGTTTGTTAAAGTTTAAATATTTGCCTAACGTGTAAATTATCGATTGATTTTATTAGATAAAATATAGAACAAAAATATTCTAAAGGATTTAAAAAAAAAAATGCAATTTTTGCCCACAGTAAGTAGAATTCAAAGAAGGTGAACTCAATTGAGTACACTGGCCAAAACCGTGATAAATATTCTTCATTATTGAATTTTTAGAGAAATGGATTTTTTAACAATAAACTGCACCAGCTTTTATGGTAGACGCTATCCAAACCTCTACATGGCTGTTGATGATATCGAAAACAATGGGAATGAAGTCGACAATCGACATTGTAGTTATTCCACCGGATGTGGATATCCAAACGGATGATTAGCATGATTTATTTGATTCTACTATTCCGGTTGACATCCCAGGAGCGGTAGAAATTGAAGTAAACGATGGCTTTGAAAGCGAAGACGACATTCCACTTGGTAATTTAAGGACAGGAATTATAAATAAGGGTGAGTCACAATGTACAACTCCAAAATAGTCAAATCATGTGTTGTATTCCACTGAAATGAATGCAACATTTCATTATTTGGAAAAATTGGCAAAACTGAAAGAACAGTTGGAATTGGAAGATGAAGTTCAAATCTTTGAACATTCTTTTGATGGCGTTGTGACGAACTTGATTATAGAGCAAAGTTAAATATACGCACTTGGACAAAACTGTCACACATTCGCCCTTACGAAAGAAGACCTTTAAAAGTTTGTTAGCATAATGCTTTTTTCTGGCTATCACACGTTGCCCCAGGAGTCACTCTATTGGTGTTTAGACGAAGATACCAAAATTCCATTGGTAGCTAATGCCATATCCCGTAATCGCTTCAAAAAAAATTAAACGTTGCATTCATTTGGTCAAAAATTCTCTTCTTGACAAAACCGATAAAATGGCAAAAGTGTGGCCATTGATGAAAATGGTTTGCCATAACTATCAGCAATGGAACTTTTTCCACGAGAAACTGTCTATTGACGAGGCTATGGTTAAGTATTTTGGTCATCACTCCGCAAAGCAATTTATCCAAGGAAAACCTGTTCGGTTTGGATATAAGGTGTGGATGCTTTGCAGTAGCGACGGATATTGCTATAATTTTGATGTGTATTGTGGAGCCAAGATTGTCAATCCCTCGATAAAATGTCTCCCCCTTGGATCTCGGTTTGTGCTTGATTTGCTGGAGGTTGTAAGAACGCCTAGTGACCACACCTTGTTTTTTGATAATTATTTTACCAGCCATGATCTTATGGTTACTTTACGTGGAAAAGGATTTCGGGCGACTGGTACGGTTCGGGATAATCGAACAAGAAAATGTCCACTGAAATCATTGAAGACGGTAATGAAGGGAAAGCGTGGTTACTTCCACCACAAATTTGACAAAAGCAATGATATTTTGTTTGCGAGATGGAAAGACAAGGCTGTTGTAATCGTTGCAACTAATTATGACATTTTGGAACCACTGGGTAAAGTGAAGAGATGGTCAACAACCGAAAAAGAAAAAGTTTCCATTCCCCAGCCTAAACTATTAGTTCATCATCATCATCGGCTCGACAACCGGGTTCCGGTCCTGGCCTCTTTCAACAAGTCTCTCCACCTATCCCGGTCTCTAGCCGACGCCATCCAGTTGCGCACCCCAAAGCTTCGGGCGTCCTGGTCTACGCCATCTCTCCAGCGCAAGCATGGTCTACCACGCTGTCGTCTACCATAGAATGTACCACAAAGAACTTTCCGAGCAGGTTCCTCTTCGCTCATGCGAGCTAGGTGCCCTGCCCACCGGAGTCTACCGAGCTTAATTTTTGACACGATATCTGCTTCAAGGTAGATTGCGTACACTTCATGATTGTACCGTCTCCGGAATCGTCCTTTCTCACCTACGGGGCCAACAATTCTCCTTAAGACTTTTCTCTCGAACGCAGCTAAGAGGTCGGAGTGCCTTTTGCTAAGCACCCAAGTCTCGGATCCATATGTGAGTTCTGGCAGGACCATGGTCCTGTACAGCAGCAGTTTTGAAGTTATGGTAAGATTTCTGGATTTGAAGAGCTTTGACAGACTACAGTAGGCTCTGTTGGATTTGAGAAGCCGCCCGCGTATTTCTTCTTCTATATTGTTATTGGCTGCTACTATTGACCCAAGGTATTTAAAGGATTGCACCACTTCAAATTCGTGCTCCGCTACCTTGATTGTTTGACCAACTGTTCCTCTCGCATTCGACGCCACCATGTACTTTGTTTTACCTTCACTAATGTGCAGCCCCAGATTTTGTGCCGCCTGCTCGATCTGGATGAAGGAATCGTGTACAGCTTGTTCGGTTCTTCCGATGATGTCGATGTCGTCTGCGTAAGCCAGTAACTGGCTGGACCTGTTGACGATGGTCCCTCTTGTTGCCGTGCCAGAGTCACGGATTGCTTTCTCCAACGCCAGGTTGAAGAGGAGGCAGGCCAAACCGTCCCCTTGTCGGAGTCCATTAAAGATGTTGATTGGTCTGGATAGCAATCCGGCTATTTTTACTTAGCTTGTTACGTTGGTCATGGTCAACCTACATAGTCGTGTCAATTTATTTGGGATGCCGAACTCTCTCATGGCTTTGTAAAGTTCTACCCTGGCCATGCTATCATAGGCGGCCTTAAAGTCTATAAACAGATGGTATGTTGGGATGTTAAATTCTAGACATTTTTCCATCGCCTGCCTAAGGGTAAATATCTGATCAGTTGTTGATTTGCCTGGAATGAAACCACACTGATATTGTCCGATGACGGTTTTAGCGTATGTGGTTATCCGGTCTTGTAGGATAGAGGAGAATATCTTATAGGCGGTACTCAACAACGTGATACCTCTATAATTGCTGCACGTTGTGACATCTCCCTTCTTATGTATGGGGCATATTATGCCTTTTCGCCAGTCTTCTGGCATTTCTTCCTGCTCCCATACGTGCACTATAATATCATGAATTGCTTGACGTAAGGCTGGCCCGCCGTGATGAAATAATTCGGCTGGTATGCCATCGCTTCTATGCTCTTCTATGCTTGGTGGCGGCAACATAGGGTATTCTTCTTGAAGTAGTGGAGCCTCCTCTTCTGTAGTGAGCTGACCATTTAGCAATTCATTAAAGTACACTTCCCATCGCTCCAGTATGCTTTCAGGATCGGTGATCAGATTTCCCTCTCCGCCCTTGCAGTATGTGCAGCGTGGTGTGTACTGCGTCATGTTTCGGACGGATTAGTAGAACTTCCGCGCCTGGTGCGGACCTCGCTCTCGGCTATTTTCTATTTCACAGATTAGGTTCTTCTCCCAGGCTGATTTTTTTTGTCTGTGTAGCCGTTTTTCTATTCTTCTGAGCTCTTTATATTCCTCTTCGCGTGCCCGCGTTCTATGAGATTGTTGCATTGCTCGGTACACAACATTCTTACGTTCAGTCGCTAGCTTACATTCATCATCAAACCAGTCGTTCCGATTTTTACGACTGCTGCCTAAGATGGAGTTGGCAGTACTACAGGGTGCGGCAGAGAAACGGATCGTATTTTAAACGATTCTAGCGCCATCTGTTGTTAAGTTAGGAAAACGATTTTGGTTTCATTAAAAAGAAAGAGGAAGAAAGCCGAATTTTTTTCATGTATTTATTTATTTTATAATAAATCATCATGGCTGAGTGGTCGATGGATAAACGCGCGTTTGCTGTTGAGCAGTTTTTTCGTTATAATGACTCATACGTTTCGGTAGTACGCGAGTTTCGAAAACGTTACGGCTTGTCCGGTAAAGGGCCTATTTTTACTGAAAAAACTTTACGAATGTGGGTAAAAAACTTTCGAGAGACCGGCTCGGTGGGTAAAAAAAAACCTCCTGGCTTGCCGAAGAGTGTACGGACTCCGCCGACGATTGAACGCCTGCGCCAGGCTATTCAGAAAAGTCCATGTCGTTGCGCACGAATGCACGCGAAAAATCTCAATGTTTCGGACCGAACGGTTAGAAGAATACTTCATGAAGATCTCAACTGTCATCCGTATAAAATATTGTATGCCCAGCAACTTCTTCCGGCCGATCGTGCCTCAAGAATTGCGTTCAGTCGAATAATGTTGAAGAAAATCGAGTCGAATGAAATTCCATTAGACGCGATTATTTTCTTTGGGGATATTTGAAGGCAAAGGTGTATGAAACGAAGCCACACGACCTTGAAGAGTTGAAAACTGAAATTAAACGACATTCTGCGGCAATTCCGGTGACGATGTTAAAAAATGTGTACGATAATTTCGTTTCGCGTCTACGCAATTGTATCGAAAATAAGGGGTGTCATTTGAATGATGTTATTTTTAAAACTGGTAAACTATCAAAATAAATAAATACATGAAAAAAATTCGGCTTTCTTCCTCTTTTTAATGAAACCAAAATCGTTTTCCTAACTTAACAACAGATGGCGCTAGAATCGTTTAAAATACGATCCGTTTCTCTGCCGCACCCTGTATAATGACAATATTCTTAAGGCGTGTCCACTTCTCATTTACGCCCAGCATACTGGCTCCAGGACTTACTCTCCCTTAATCAAGTGATTCTAGGGCGAGTCCTAACGCATTACCAAAAGTGTTACTGGTGTTTTCATTGCGCAGGGCATCCGTGTTGATTCGAACCTGATCGGCTTATGCAATACGTCTTTGCAAGGCAATCCGCCCTCGGAAAACTATACCAAAAAGATAGTGATCCGAGTCGATATTGGCACCTCGGTACGTTCGTACCGTCATCAAGTTCGAGTAGTGGCGAAGGTCTATCAACATGTGGTCTATTTGGTTACGAGTGACTCCATCAGGTGATACCCAGGTGGCTTTGTAGATATCTTTATGCGGGAACCTGGTACTCGCAACGACCATGTTTTTCGATGCTGCCAATTCTAAGACTCGCAGTCCATTGTTATTAGTGTTCTCATGCAAACTATGGGTGCCTGCGTAATGCCTGAATACCGGCTCCCGACCTATTTTTGCGTTCAAATCCCCAAGGATGATTTTAACATCAAACCTTGGACAGGCATTGAGGGACCTCTCGACTTGTTCGTAGTAAGTCTCTTTCTCTTCGTCTGAGGACTCCTCCGTAGGTCCGTGAACGTTAATGAGGCTGATGTTCGTAAATTTGCCTTGCACGCGAAGGGTGCATAGCCTTTCGCTTATAGCGTTAAAGCCGATGATGGTAGACTTCATTTTTTCGCTGACTAGGAAGCCTACCCCGAGCACATGGTGTTTTGTATGACAGCTATAGTATATGTCATATTCTTTCTTCTGTAGAACACCATTCCCTGTCCATCTGATTTCTTGAAGAGCTGTTATGTCAGACTTATATTTTGACAGGGCATCCGTTTTCGTTGCGTTGGTTGTCGTCGTGTGATCAGTCCGTTTCCGAGGCTTGTTGTCGGTCTCATAATTCTTTTAGTTTTACGGGACAGGGAATTAACCTGTCACCAAGCTGAGGAACCAGCCACGGAGAGGCTATGATCACACTTCCACCAGTCCCGAATAGTTACGGCACGTGCATGTTTTCGTTTGCTACATGTTATTCCCCCTATTCGTCTGATGGCTGACCGCCTTTCGCTTAATATATACCTATCGAAAAACATTATTTAAAAGAATGTTCCGTTATTTTAATTTTTAAGAGGGCCGGTCTTCAATGGTTTAATACTCCTTAAAAAAAATGTTTGGGCATATTTTTTAAATACACTATTGATGAAAATATACCTGCGAGCTATTTTAAAGCCCTACTTATATGTATCTTACACCAACTTAAACAAAATTAATTTTGATTTACCAAATGTTATCATTCCTGATCTGAATTCCACTTACAAATTGTAGAATTTTCAACAGCTTTAAAAAAATGATGGGATTCGAAAAGAATTTTGTAAGCAAGCCACACCTGAGTTCTTAACTTATAACGGGTGATTTTTTTGAGGTTAGGATTTTCATGCATTAGTATTTGACAGATCACGCGGGATTTCAGACATGGTGTCAAAGAGAAAGATGCTCAGTATGCTTTGACATTTCATCATGAATAGACTTACTAACGAGCAACGCTTGCAAATCATTGAATTTTATTACCAAAATCAGTGTTCGGTTAATGTGTTTCGCGCTTTACGTCCGATTTATGGTCTACATAATCGACCAAGTGAGCAAACAATTAATGCGATTGTGACCAAGTTTCGCACTCATTTTACTTTATTGGACATTAAACCAACCACACGAATGCGTACAGTGCGTACAGAAGAGAATATTGCGTCTGTTTCTGAGAGTGTTGCTGAAGACCGTGAAATGTCGATTCGTCGCCGTTCGCAGCAATTGGGTTTGTGTTATTCGACCACATGGAAGATTTTACGCAAAGATCTTGGTGTAAAACCGTATAAAATACAGCTCGTGCAAGAACTGAAGCCGAACGATCTGCCACAACGTCGAATTTTCAGTGAATGGGCCCTAGAAAAGTTGGCAGAAAATCCGCTTTTTTATCGACAAATTTTGTTCAGCGATGAGGCTCATTTCTGGTTGAATGGCTACGTAAATAAGCAAAATTGCCGCATTTGGAGTGAAGAGCAACCAGAAGCCGTTCAAGAACTGCCCATGCATCCCGAAAAATGCACTGTTTGGTGTGGTTTGTACGCTGGTGGAATCATTGGACCGTATTTTTTCAAAGATGCTGTTGGACGCAACGTTACGGTGAATGGCGATCGCTATCGTTCAATGCTAACAAACTTTTTGTTGCCAAAAATGGAAGAACTGAACTTGGTTGACATGTGGTTTCAACAAGATGGCGCTACATGCCACACAGCTCGCGATTCTATGGCCATTTTGAGGGAAAACTTCGGAGAAGAATCTCAAGGAATGGACCGGTAAGTTGGCCAGCAAGATCACGCGATTTGACGCCTTTAGACTATTTTTTGTAGGGCTACGTCAAGTCTAAAGTCTACACAAATAAGCCAGCAACTATTCCAGCTTTGGAAGACAACATTTCCGAAGAAATTCGGGCTATTCCGGCCGAAATGCTCGAAAAAGTTACCCAAAATTGGACTTTCCGAATGGACCACCTAAGACGCAGCCGCGGTCAACATTTAAATGAAATTATCTTCAAAAAGTAAATGTCATGGACCAATCTAACGTTTCAAATAAAGAATCGATGAGATTTTGCAAATTTTATGCGTTTTTTTTAAAAAAAAAGTTCTCAAGCTCTTAAAAAATCACCCGTTAGAATATTCTATACAGAATTTAAGCAATTTTTTAAAAAAATATGGGCTAACCCACCTAGAAACTGTAGGGGCTTAGCTGTGTTGAATTCTTCAAGGAAATTATTTACATAAACTCTACAAAATAGACTTATGATCTAGGTTGAACAAAATAATATCATTATTTATTTCCAAGCTTGTTTGAGACTCAACTTTTCAACTATTGATTTTTTGTTCTGAATACTATTTCTAGGCCTTTTGTTGACAAAAAGAAGTGTTTGTACACTTTTTTTTGCTGATCTAAAAGCGGCTTTAGATATAGTTAATATGAATTCCTTACTTTTTAAACTCACACCAATTTCATTAGAGTCTATACAAAACTTCTTGAAAATATTACGGCAGCTGTTTATAACGGCACAAAAAAGTCAAGGGATTTCAAATGTGAAACAAGAGTCCCTCAAGGATGTGTTTTAATTCAGCTTATATTTAAGCTCTTTATCAACGATATCGAAAACCACATCCCAGGAGCAATTTTTTGGAGATGTAAATTTTAAGATTTTGATTTATGCAGACAATTTGTTGATTTTAACTGATAATATCTTCTAAGTTTTCAGCTTCACATCAATAAGCTAAAAGATTACTGAATTTCGGGACCATAGGATAAATACCACAAAATCGAAAATATTGGTATTCATGTCACGTAACAGAATTATTGGCTATGGACGTAACTGGACTCTTGATGGTGAAATCATTGAAGTTCTAAATGAATTTTACTATCTTGGGTATATAATGACATAATTATAACTTGAATGTTCACTCTCTTATTAAAGCTAAAACTGGTTCGGCTGAAGCTGCAATAAATACTATGTGGTTGCAGTTTGTGGTTCCGGTGCTAAAATTTAAGCTTTTCAACACTATAGTGAATAATTATTTAAGATCAGTTTAAGACAACATCGATAATAAAGTTCGGAGATGGTAAGGTGGTCTTATGAATATACAGAATAGGTCTTCCAGTGGATTTGGTAATTTATTTTTATCTTGAACACAAGTTATTCAGCTTGAAAAAAAATCTAGCAAAGAAGTCGGGTAGCCTAAACGACCCAGATATATCCAAAGTCACATAGAAGATTCCTGTAGCAACTACCTGTTTAAAAAATTCGAGCTTAATCGATTTGGGGCAATCATTTACTATATGTAAGAAAAGTACCAACAGAATCGCATATTTGGAAATTGAATAATTTTTTTTTCGTCTTTCAACCAACTAATGTTTTCTTGGCCTCGAAAAAAACTATTTTATCCACTCCTTGAAAATCTGTTGCATATCGGAATTTGTTAACAAATACGCGCATACCCCAAACCGCAGTAAAACAAATTACGATAAAATATTTGCTTCAGGAGCAATTTGCACGTTGGCCACTACCACACTTCCTTTTATTCAGTTTTGGAATATTTATGTTTACCATGAGTTATTTTAGTGGCTGGAGCCGTTGAGAGGACTATGTTAGTAGGTCATGCATGTTTTATGAGATTTGCCCCCCTTTAGACTCATGCCAGAGATGTTTTTGTCCAAACTCCACCATCCAGCCTTGAGCTCTCATAAAAATAGCTTATCCCATTCTTGTATTTACTTGCGTTATTTCAACATTTATTATTGCATTTAAAAACGTTTTCTTTCTATTTATTTTCTTTAATTTTTGTGGCTCTATAATATGCTAAACATTTTTTGGCAAATTCGTGATTTCACGTTATTAACCTCGTTTTGATGTAATATTTCTTGTGGTTTATTTTTTCAATCAAAAGAACATCTTGGGAAGGGTACATTTTGTAGGTAATAATTGTGCGTACTTTTCGTGGAGATATAAAGCCATTTGAAGGCCAAAATTTAGGTCATCTCGAGCGTTTGGATAAGGGAAATGAAATAATTGTTTTAAGGACAAAAACTTTTAGTTTGAAATAGAATGTTATTATTTTGCCATGATACACGGAATAATTTATTTTCGACCCCAGCTTCTGGATCATTAAAAAAAATATAGGATTATTTCGGGTATCCGATTACTTATTATTTAAAACTTCTACCCTAAAATTCGTAGCACACAAGAACCTCAACCTCACAAATACAAGATATTGAACAAATCAATTCCCCGATTTTGTAAAATCTTGTAATAAAAATCCTTCGAATCTATCCTTAAGTATTTGAGTAAGAGCAGAGCATATGCAGGTAAGGCAGGGAAACTGTAGCTTAGTAGCCACGTTTCAAAGGCGCCATACCAAGTCACGAAAGGTCGGCAATGGTAAATGAACTTGTAAGCCTCAATATTAACCACAATGTGAAACTTATCTGGGTTCTGGGTCATTGTGGCATTGATGGGAATGAACGGGCGGGCGAGCTGGACATGTTTTTTTTTTATTTTTAAATTAAAAAGGGTTTTTTTTCTAGTTCCACAATATTCAAGAAAATATTGTGATGTGAATTTGATCCGACCGGGCCCGATCCTGAAAATAGTGTTCAAATTTGTTTCACAACATATAAAATCAAAAGCACGATTATAGTGACGGTAAAGATGTATACACAGGTAATAATTTCTCCATCATTGAGTCATTTGGTAATTAGTTTATAATTCATTATGACTGAAAAGGCAGCCCTTGTAAAAATTGTCAAAATGGTATTAGTATTGCAATTTTTACCTGAATCTGGGTTTTTCGTAATATACCTGTCGAATATTTCACTGTTTAAAAGACTTACTATTTTTAAGTTGTGGCAACTTACATTTGTGTTGCAGTTTAATGATCTCAAGAATGTTTTGAAGAGGCCCAAAACCGTATCATAACCTTCTAGTGGTGAACGAGGAAGTTTTCCTTAACTTCTTTTGATTATTTGCTTAATCGTGTATCATTATTACGTATAAGCGATATGTTGGTCCTTTTATATCTTTTGATGGAAAGTTTCAACTCATACAACACATCAACTCCATAATTAATGAATTTAGTTCTTGGTTGGATAAAGAGAGTTAAGGCAACTTTCTTATCCTTTTCTAACAAAGCAGCCTTTCATAACATTCTGGAACACGCTTGTTAGACTTAGGCACCAAATTAAGTCTTCCAAAAGGCCAGATAGGGCCAGATAGAAGCTAAATAATTTGTTGAAAAGGAGTTTTATGGCCTCCTGTTTGGAGCTTGCCTGGAGTACGCTGTGAAAGTTGTGCTCGGGGATTTCAGTTATAAAATCGGGTAGGAAGACATCTTTGGTGTTTGAGTTGGTAAGTACAGCCTTTATGAAACGACAAAAGGCAGCGGTTTCCAACTGAAAGATTTTGTAGCAGTTCGTAAAACGGTGATAAGTAGCACTAGATTTCCAAGACATGGGATTCGCAAAACAACATGGGGTTATCTAGACGGTTGAACCACCAAACGAATCGCGCATCGATATTTTAGATGTTCGTACATTTCGCACCATTATTTAGTTGTGGGTAAATTCAGAGCTCAAGTATCAAACGACAAAATTTCCGTACCGCCGAAGAGAAGAAATTCGACGTTGGACCCTTTAGTATACCTGCGATTCCCAGAGCTCACAAAGAGTACCCCAGCTTGAAGCTCTCCGCTGTGGATTCACCTACCATAGACGCTAACAATCAGTGGTCCCAGTATAGCAATACCATCAAAGAGGCACCGAAACCACCGTATGCTACCAATCGGTGGAGAGAAAGAACCCGTGGTATATTGATGAATGCATTCAAATGAAACAAGTAACAGAAGATGTTCATGCGAATATGCTGCATCGCAAAAAAAGAAAAAAGAGAGAAGACTTTCGAGTAAGGAGAAGATAAGAAGCCTCGCAGCTCAAGGAATCTTGCAATAGAAACAACACCCGGAAATTTTATAAAAAAAACAAGTAACTAGCTGCTATCGGATCTTTTCGAAGCAACGAGGGTCCTTAGTTACCCGACAAATGGGAATAGTAGTTGTTTTCAAGCCCCATTTCTAGCAGTTTCTAAATGGAAATAATGTAGACAACCCACTTCCAATCAATGAGCAACCCAGTATAGAATGAGTAGGCTTAGCCTTAAAGAAGCTTAAGAACAATAAGGACGCTGGATCTGATGACCTACCCGGGGAGCTCTTTAAATACCGAGATGATGTTTTGGTAGGGTGTATACTGTAAATATCAAATCATAAACTAAATATGATTGGAAGGAAGCATGCCCCATGATTGTACCATTAGCCCGTATGCCCCATCTCCCAAGAACTATCTAGGCATATCTCTGCTAAATGTCGCATATAAGATCCTTTATCCAAGGTGTTATGTGAGCGTTTTAAACCATTCTGTAGTCCTTTAGTCGGCAAGTACCAGTATGGCTTCCGGCTGGGAAAATCAACCATAGACCCAATATTCACATTAAGGCAAATATTGGAAAAGACCAACGCTCTTCAAATATTGATTCAGCTGTGTCATGTCGCGTGATATTGAAAATACGCGGTGTTATGTAATAGAGTCTGTCACGGCAATTAAAGATCAGGCAGAAATTGTTAGTTTTGAAGTAATAGACGACAAGTTAACAAACAAACATCTATCCACCGATTAGGGGAAAATGTCACTATCAATAGCAACAACTTTGAAGTATAGTTGAGGAGGGCATCTAGTTCCTGGAACGACACCTTATTGGAGAGGTAATGCAGAATTATTCTAGACAACTGCTGCTACTTCGGTTTGGTGAAAAACAAATGGATACTAAATCTGTCACTCGTAAGACGAAATGCCCGCTCTACGAAACCCTTATATTACTAGTCCTGCTTTACGGCGCCAAGTGGTGGACTATAAGCAGATAGGGAGAGCTAATACTGGGTTCTTTCGGGAGAAAAATTCTTTGACGGATGAATATTTGGTCCTGGTCGGCCACATTGAGCGAATAGACAACAATTCTCAAGCCAAGAAAGTATTCGAATAAAAGTCCCCAGGTTCGTGACTATAAGGAAGACCTGGTTTGAACACCTAGCCATTGCAGATGTCAGAGCGGTTGATTTAGATGACTGAAAGCAATGTGCTGAGGATCGTGGGGAATTTAAAGCTGCCGTGTCTCAGGCAGAGACCTTTCATAGACTAGAACAGATGCAAAGAAGGTTCCTGATCCTGATGTTTATGCTTAGGGAGTTAATGGTGGGATAATACCTATGATCTTCCTCTTTATCAAAACAGATTTATGCTCTGTCTTCAGTTAAAAAAAAAAAAAAAATAAACGGAAAATTAGACTTTGCATTTGTTGTCTCATAATTTGGAAATGAATTCTGTAGAGCTAGTAATTAGCTAAGCTATAATTTAATTTTATGTCTCTTAAACGTAGAAGAAGTACGTGCAATACATTCGAGAACTTTTAATCTAATAAGCTTCATACGTGAGAAAGTAAGTCAATAACCTAAATCAAAACTGTCCATATGCTTAGAACCTTTATCGCAGAACCAAACCCGGTTTTTCCACAGACAAGGATTAAAAATGAACCCATTTATATGCATGAATTATATTATTAATTTTTATTACCAATTTTAGATTTTCCCATCATAAACCTCCTTCCAAAGTGCTTCATTTTAATGATCCTCATAATAAAAATAAATCAGTTTCCCTTTTTCGACCTTATCATGTAACAAAATTGCAGTGTAATGCAAAATATCCCCAATACACAACGTTTTACCTTATCATTTGCGTCATATTTTAGAAAAAAGAAAAAAAAAAATGCATTGCAATAGTAATTAAAATTTAAACGCACTATACAAGCAGCTCGTGCAATTAAACCAGTACTTTCACACGTTTGTCCCTTTTGTTCTGTAAAAATGAGTTCAGGAAGAATTAAATCTATAGCCAAGGAACCCGCATGGACGACAGGACTACCTATTGCCACGCGATTACAATTTACGTTACGACAATAAAACACCTCGGCTATTATGTTCATTTTCTTTTTTTGTTGTCCAGATTTCCTGCAGGATAACATTTGACCAGGAATTAGAGATTATATAAAATCTAGGCCAAATTATAACAATAAAAGAAATATGACGATGACGACCAACGAAACATTCGGTGAAAGAGATGGACTGGACTTTAGCAAAACCTCCTTTATATACATATACATACGTTACATACATACCATACCTATGGCTTTAGTCAGCAACATGAATGTCCTTCGAAAGGAGCAAAATAATTATTATATCGAAAGCAAATATACTCGTACACACTCCTCACGGAAGGTCCTTGGTAATTCTACATTTATATAAAATGTTTTCTTTTCAAAAGGCCGAATGTGGCTCTTTGCAGGGTTTGCTTTGTGTATTGTAAAATGGCGGCAAGACTTCTTTCTTTGACTCGTATTTCCTTGTACCTAGTCAGTTTTTGGCGATCAACTTTTTTAGGGATATTAAAGGAATTACCATACATTTTTGGTAACTGGGTTAAGTGAGGACTGAAATGGGTTTGAATGCAGCTGAAAATATTTATTTTTTGTTAAAAAAAACTTCAAATAAAATTCAAATTTGAATGTGCGCTGAATTCGAAAACACACGCAACAATTGACGTGATAAAATTCGTCAATCGTTTTGTAACGGACGAACTTCTTTTCAAGTTACACAGGAATGGTTGAGGGTTGTTAGTCACTAGCCCTGGTTCTGTATATGATCTGTTGTGTCTCAAATTTATTTTTTTTTCTTCCAATGTTCTTATATTTCAATTTTCCGCTCTACCTATCAACTCCTACTCCTACTACCATCTCAGCGGAAGCTTGTTACTGATGGCAGCAACCGAGAAAGGTGGAGAAACAGAGTAGTGTCCCCACTAAGGTCTTTACCTTTTTTTGGAATCAACGATGACGTCTACAATAATTCTAGTCAAGGTGAACTACTAAAGGACTATTCATATGAGAGCGAACAGAGATCCACGAACATATATCAATTTTTTATTCGTCACGAATGGTGTTTAAAACAATAAAGTGTGAGTGCCGGGACTCACGGTTTAGATGTGTAAACATCAACGTTCGTCGGCGTTCCGAATTTTCGTTATCAAACGTACCCAATAAACATACATACAAGGGCAACCCGATAGATAAATCGTACTTAGCCTCACCGCCCGATGGTGCCAGTATCGAAAGAGAGATTAACTATCAGGGTTCTGACTTAGGTTTTAAATTTTCGAAGTAAATACGGAAAAAAACTGAAGTAGATCCATAATCTTCGAAGTAGTTTTAGGAAATTAAATTATATTAACATAACATAGGTATATAAGTAAATTTTGATTTCAGACTTTTAAAAATTTTTTAATTAAATATAATTATTTTAAACTAAATTTTCCATCAACGAACTTGTATTTTTGTTTGAATTTTATCAATTCAAAAGGTGGCTCATAAATATCTTTACGTTTTTCTGTAAGTGATCTCGAAAACATTAAATTTTACACGGTGCTTATGTTTAAAGGATTTCTAAACAGAGTGATCAGCGCTGTCTTTAAATATGTTGGTAAAGAATTTCAAAGAAAAGTAGATCATAAAAAAGAGAAGTAGGGAAGTAGATTAAATTTTTTTCTCAAAATCGAAGTAGATCTACTTCTATCGAAGTAAAGCCCGAACCCTGTTAACTATCGTCTATTACATTCTCTTAGAAGGCTACTGTCAAAATTTTAGCCGAATCGTAATGGGAATCTTAGTTTTGTTTTGACCACGTGTGGAAGCCAGCTTGTCCGCGCTGCCCCATCCACCGTATTCTCCAGATTTGGCGCCGTGCGACTTTTATTTGTTTGCAAACTTAAAAACCTTGAGACTTCGAGAAAACCTATTTTTCGAATGGGTTAAAGAAGTTGGAGCATCGCCGGATCAAGTGTATCGAGCTAAGAGGAGACTATGTTGAGAAATAAATCGCCACTTTTCCAAAATTTTTGTTTTTCTTTTGTAGGTTAAGTACTTATCGGACCGCCCTCGTAATAATGCAATCATTAACATGTTTTTTAAATATTGAAAACATTTTCTGTGAATTTTTTTTTACATAAACTTTGACAGGATTTTGACTGACATTCACGAAAATAGACAAAGTTTCCAAGTAAAGGTACGAACCTGTTTATTTCAAAAGTTAAATATTGTTAGAAAAAGAACGCACCACCGCACACCACTACGTAACGTAAAGTTTGGTAGACTTATGTTTAAACAGGGATGTTAAATGTTGATACAACATTAAATTTGTCCACCTATATTTAAACAGAGATGTTATCTGATATGAAATACCACAACTATTTTTACGGAGCACTAATAGCGGCGTTCACATTCTCAAATTTGTTTGACAAGCACGGCATGAAGAATATTAATTTGATGGGTGAAAAACATTAAGGTTCACATTCGTCAAAACATGCTGTTAAATATCACATTTCATTAGAATTTTGACCAACTCAGTGAATAGATGAAGTTTTAGATGTGGAAATTCACTTGATTTTTATATTCCAGATCTGCAGAAAACTTATATTAATCTAATAAAATCCACCTAAATTACCGCTATTGCTTATAAAACTCATTTTGATATATATTTTCTTATGATGTGCACAAATCGATAACTTCATGGAAAATGAAATTTGCCTTAAGCTTCAGTATGAGTTTACATTTTCAAATAGACTTGTCATGCACCCAAAATATTTTAAATCCAGATTTTTGACAAACCGCGTTCACATTATTAAAATCAATCCAATCATGCCGTGATTTTCATTTATATTTGAGAATAAGAAACGTAGATTCATTCCGCTGTGCTTCTTCACCTCACACCAAAAATATGTCAAAAACACGAAAGACGAAAAAACTGAAAAAAAAGAAAGAAACGTGTAATCAGGCTCTTGATGTCTATAGACGGTGTTCACTAAATCCTTCGGCTTTTTCTTTTTGGTTCTGTACTATATTTTATTCCCTCTGTCAGGGTTTATTAATCATTTGACATCATTCCCATCTTGTAATGGAAATTGTCAAAGTACATATAAGCGTCATCAATACATAGTCATCATCGAGTTCATGGCTTGACAAATGTAGAACCATCTACATTTTGTAGTATGTAGAATATTTAATTAGAAATTTAGCATTATGTGTTTTGACAGATTAAATTTTGACGTATCGAGAATATTTCGTTGCAAATGTCAAAGGATTGCCCTAAAAATGCATATTCCGGAGCAGAAAATAAAAAAAACTAAATTTTTGGGATTTTTTAAATGTCAACTCTGAATTTATGCATTTTTCCGGAGCATAAAATAAAATGCAATGGACCATCACTAACGTTAAGGGGATTTGTTAAAACCATTAAATGAGCCTGCAATGAAATTTGACACCAGTTGTTTCATCTTCCGTCTTTTTGACATATTGGGTGAGAGCTGAAGAAATATTAGGGGAATAAAGATATTTAGATCTATGTAAGTTCTAAGTACTAAGATCGAGACATCAATCCATTGACGATGTAAATACGATGTTGTGAGTACGCAACATTCCCAATACAAACGAGGTCTTAAATGCAATCTTCTGTAAAATAAGTTGCTACACGGAATGTGTAATCGTAACAAGCTACCCTACCGCCAGCATAGATGTTAACACATCAAAAAATAAATATAATAAGTTCATTCGCTGTAGTCTGGATAGATTATGGAACGCGAATAGAGTTTGACAATTCATAACAATGAGATTGCAATTTCTGACAACCAATTTATATGTTTTCTATCATTTTGTCTCGTTTTTTGTGAAGAATTATAAATGTTCGAAATTCCATTTTTATTATTCGTCGGTCGTTGACGATCTGCAGGCTGCTATTATGGTATACGAGTATTCTAAGTTCAGGTCTATAAGTAGCATTTTATTCGGCTTTCTATCGTTGGATACCAAACAAGAAGAACGAAATTTGATCTGTGCATGGAAGGTGAAGTCTCTTAGTAAGTCACGTGTAGTCGCACAATTTTTAAAGAAATGCGATGGACAGGACGGGTGGAAAAAATAAAAATACGATGCATGTTACGGCAACTGTTACCGAGGCAAAATCAACATATATTTGAGTGCGGATATTTCGTTGCAGCAACACTTAGGCAAAAGGTCTTCCAGGTCAATTTTGTGATGAAACAGCTTACAATAATTCGCCATCATAATTCTCATATGTATGCGCACAAAATTCGAAGAAATACTCGTATGATTGACACCAAAAATATGTCTTATATGTCTATTGCCAAGAAGTCATCAGATAAACAGAGTAGAGCTGTGTCATTTTGAAAGATCGAATCAATCATTGATTGATTGGTTCAAGAATTCGATCTTTTCAATCAATCGTTCTTTCGTTTCGTTCCGAACGAGATAAAGACCGACACGAAATGTTTTCAATCGTTCATTCAATTAAAATCTCTTTTTTCCAATCGTTTCGTTCAGACCGAAACAATGTCAAAATGAACGAAAGATTGGCTTTTTTCTACTTCTACTTTCCATTTTCGTTTGTATATAAAATGAGGAATATACATTCTGTTTCATGTTTATTCCTATTTGGTATTGTGAAATGATTGAGAACATGCTGAATGAACGAAACATAACTTTTTTTCGTTCGTTTCGTTCATCGGTTTCAGTGGTAAGAGATTGACATTAGGATTGATTGATTTGGTCTACTTTGATTGCAATCAATCAATCTTTTTGGTGAACGGGTCACAAAGACTGAATCAATCGCCATTGACACAGCTCTAATACAGAGATACTCTTTCTGATGACACTTCTGGCATGACGTTAAAAATATCGCCCTGCGTCACAAAGAAAGCTCTACCTCTCAAAGAGAAGAGAGCAACATTGGCTTCTCAGAAGGAAAAAATGGAACAAAAGAAGCACGCAATCGAGGAAGTACAGAATAAAGCAGAAATACATTTCGAAAGTTCAACGAGAGGGTAAAACTTGAACTAAAGCCTGACAGATTGATCAAGGAAATAGAGTATAAGAAGTTAGTATTTTTGAAATATGGAGACATCATTTCTGTAAACTGTAAAATTGCGATACTGTACGAAATTCAGCTATAAGGCAGATTGAACCAATAAATTAAGACAACTTTGGTCACCAATTCCATCCATATGATCTCGAAGAAGTGAAGATATTTAAACTCAAGTCCAATAAAAGTGCTAAAACTAATGGTCATGGTTCTGAGCTGTTCAAAACCCCAGACAATGACTTGGTTAAGAGTACGCAACAGCTTATCTACAATAGATTTGTAGGATGAAAGCATGCCGAGTGAATGACACCATACCCATTGTTTGTCAAAAAATGAGACCCTTTGAAATGATCCACTAAAAGAGGCATTAGTCTGTTTAATCCTCGCCTAAAATATATATTGTCTGCTGTACTTTGTAAACAGCAAAAACCCTTCTTCTTCTAAGAGCTGAGAATTATTCGGCAGTTCTTGACATAATCGGAAAGATCAAAACTTGTTTTTGTGAGTCTTGAAAAGGAAGTGTAGATGTTGTTTTTAATGGTCAATAAAGGCAAGACCAAGTATAGATATGCGTCATTAAGAAAAACAGCTATATCTTCTATATAATTAGAGACTTTGCTTGCCTAGGTTCACTATTATGTCAGACAACGATACCAGTGTTGAGATCAAACGAAGAATAATACTTGCCAGGGGCGAACGCAGGTAGGGGTTTTAGGGGTTAAAACCCCCCCCGAAACAACCAAAAACTAAGAGTTCATTTTGTTAAAGAAAAAAGAGACAAAGTGCTATTTTCGTGCCATATTAATATTAATGTAAGTTCAATTGATTATTAGAAGTTTTGTGTTTCCCTTTATCGGTTCTCTGGGTTTTTTTTTTAAGACTTATAGGTACTATAAGGCAAGTTATGCATTCGTAAAATAAATCGAACTCAAGATTTTTATCAAAGTTGACATTACGATGATAGCGAAGAAAAAGTAGGTCCCCAAATTCTGTCTGTCTGTCTCTTCGACTACGGCCTAAGAGCATGGGCCGATTTTCGCTAAATTTTCCTTTTTTTAAAACCAAAAATAACGGTACGAATCATCTTTTGGAAGCCCTCTTAGAACCATTTTATTTTGTTTGTTTTTGATTTTCTCGAAAACAGTAAAACCGATTTTAATCATTATGAAGCTCCTCCAAATTTTAAATATTGAGCGTTTTTCTTTTTTAGTTCAGAGTAGTACCTGAACTGTCAAACAAAATATCGTGTTTCTTTTTTTAGCTCAGAGTGTATAAGAGTTCAAAGATTTTGTTTCTTTTTTTGTTGAGAGCGTGTTCAGAGATTGTTCAGAACGCACTCTATGAGCTCGGTATCATTCTGACAGACAGAAAAAAAACTCAAAAACTCGCGTGTGTTTATAAAATAATTCAGAGCTCTTAGAACACACTCGATTCGGAGAAAGTTCAGAGCATGTTTGACATGCTCATACTCTGTTTAGTGCTCTACTCTGAATGAAAAAAGAAAAACGCCAATTATTTTTTTTGGAAAATCAATGTTCCGAAAACCCCTGCTCGATTTTTTAAACTTGAATAAATAAAAGTTTCTTAATATAATCTACAAGATCTGAGGGAAAATAAATTGTTTTAACTAAAAATTAAGGTACCCACCATGCAAGTGCTAAAAAATCTTTTTCGAAAATCGTAGTTTTCTCAAAAATGGCTCCGAGAATTTTGATAAATTTTAATTTTAATTTAATAAAAAAAATTAAATTAAGACATTACTGAGTGTACCTACCATAAAACCAGTTTTTCGAATTTTGAATTTGTCATAGGCAGAACGGATTTCAATGAAATTTTGTGTAGAGAAGCTTCTAGTTAAAATTGGCGTACCAAAATTTTTTTTAAATATATATGTTTTAAAAAATTTTTATAAAACATATGTGTTTACCTCTAACTATTAAACTACTATTTATAAAATAATAACTTAAGCAGTTGTTTTAGTCATTTAAAAAATGAATTTTTTGCTTATGAACTTTTTTTCTCTAGAAATATTAATTTTTGAACTTTTTACATAAAAGCAAGTTCGTGCGACCCAATCGTGCATTTTATTTTATGTGTCTTCGTATTATAACGAAATTGTCCTATTATGAATTGATCATTAACACACGAAGCCAGCAGCAAATTGCGGTAACGGAGCAAGTTTGAGTTTTTGATGGCTCCAAGGTCGGAGTGTGTTGTATTGCAGCAAAAAAAAACTTACTCATTTCGTTTGTTCGAAAGTTACAGTTACTGATGAGTAGCACATAGCACCTTCTGGAAGCGTTGTGGTTATAATTATGTAGTATAGTAGTTAACGTAGGTACCAGTTGAGTGTCCTTATGTTTTCGGATAACTCTATTTCGTAT
Organism: Philhelius festivus; assembly: GCA_963931855.1. Lineage (NCBI taxonomy): Eukaryota > Metazoa > Arthropoda > Insecta > Diptera > Syrphidae > Philhelius > Philhelius festivus. The sequence continues at coordinate 34,609,675 of OZ007554.1, read as the reverse complement.
GATCGCAAAAGTACAACAAGATATGATTTCACGTATTAATAAACTCCGGAAATAATTTATTTATGAAAATCTCATATTTTTTTGAAAACCCCCCCCGAAATTTTTTTCTGCGTTCGCCCCTGATACTTGCTTATCCCAGTTTCTTTGGGCTTAGAAGGCAATTGAGTAATAAATTCAACCTTCGTGCAACTGAAGTGTCCCTTTGTAAGACACTAACACTAATCATCTATGCCCTGATACAAGATGCAGAAGCACGGACCCTTTCAAAGCCATGCAGGAACATCAATCTCAGTGACATAACCCTTAATTTTTATTCTTCGGACTTACGACGCACGCCTAACGTAAGAGGACATAAGACCAAAATCGCCTTCGGAACTTATTTCTCGTATTTTTGGCACATTTGCCCCACTTGAAAGTGACGTTAAACCGAAATTGGTTTCCGCACTTATGCTATGCTTCACATGAATGGGACATAAATACCAAATATTTTGCTCAGAGATGGGACATAAATTCAAAATTGTTGAAGATATTATACTTTATTATTATATTTAACTTTTTCAGTATAAGGCCAATTTGGACTTGTGTCACTTTTATTTGTTTCATCTTTAGGTAGAGTCCCCTGGCAGCGAACAATGTCAGAGGTTTTCTTGGGTTGGCCGTGGCACGATGGTTGAGTGCTCGCCTGTCAACCTCATCATCACAGGTTCGATCCCTGCCGTCGTCTATGTCGTTTTAATTCCATTAAAACCTTCTAAAATTGTCATCCATGGGTTGCTGGTTTACTCATTACATGTTGTTCAGGCATAACACTAACAACATGTAATTGAGTTAAACTAGTATGCCCAACAAGGATGAACAAAAAATAATAATAATAATGTGAATTATAAACGACATAGAAATAAGACACGGCATTTCTCCGCTTTAGCTCAGCCGCCATCCCTGGAGATAAAAATATCTGAGACAACCATTAACAGTCTCAGAACATCAGGCCACACATCTTTCCTATCCTTCTTTCTCTTCATTAACTTCACGCCCGCGCTGTGTTGAAACATTTAAAGGGTAATCATAATCCCTTGAGCGCGGGTAGATTATAAAAAAAAAAAAAAAAAAACTGTAACAGTCTGGTTCTTCTGTCCCGCTCTCGCCACTCTATTTATCCGATTAAGGTATAAATAGTCGTCAGGGTGGAACTTAAAATGTTCCTAAGCAAACAATTTATTGATCACCAGTAAAGAAGTCTGGCTTTCTAGTTCGGCTGCATTTTCCAAGGATTTTAACTTCATTATTGTGTCCTCTGTTCTGGTCAGGCAAATCTGTTCCTCCGCTTAGGGTGTGTTCAGCTGCCTGACAGGCGCCTTTATCAACAGTTTTCTTGGACAGCAGTACAGAGGGCGCAAAAAAGGAGTGAATATCTTGAGAACATGCGAAGTTGGTCACCCAAGCTACTGTCATTCAAAAAAACTTTCGAAATTGGAACTTGCCTGACGACTGAACATAAATATTCTGAGCTCAATGGCCACAATCGTAATTTTTAACTTATGTACCACTTAGGAGACCAAAGTCCAAAATTTGATTTAGATTGTATATCCCGAAAAAGTGGAAAAAGTCCGAAAATTTAAATTAGAGGATTATGTCCCCTGGACTTATGTCTTTGCGCCATCAAAGCTTCGTGAAAACACTTCAGCTTCCAAGAGAAGAATTCTACTGGTAATTTTTTACAGCACAGAACATTCTATTGATTTGCCCCCTTTTTAACACCGAATTTGAAGAGGAAGTTAGATAATTTGTATGATGAATGAAAAAGTTAAAGTCCTTTCCCTACTACCTCCCAACATTAATATACGAGTAGGTCAAAATAATACAAGTTCATAAGGCCTTAACATTAATGTTAAATCCCAATTGTGAAAAGTAACATTGTAATTATTGCGTGTTATTTCAAACAGTATAGTTAATGACGAAAGAAATACGAAATGCTTCATTTAATAAATTTTTGTAAAAGTCCCTTAAATGTTGAAACGATATCTTTTATTCATTCCTTCATGGCTAGACAGAAGCTCTTGCTTTATTTCTTTGATTGACCATTTATGTATGCACATGCATAATATCATTAGACGAATATTACAATTTAAAGGGATTGGCTCTTTAGGTGCGGTGGATATATTTAAAGGTAATTTCATTTTAAGAAATTATAAACCTCTTAAGGATCAATTTAAAGCTAAAAGGAGTGTCTATAAAAATACACCACTGAACTTTCCCTTTAATATATGTACTTGAATGGCCTATACAAGTTTTTCCGACAAATATTCTTGACCTTTTTTGTATTTACCTCCTTCGGTCAACTCATCAAACTGCCAGTGTGACATTTAATACTGCATTTTGTGCTGCAGAATTAGTTAAGGAATCGCGTGCTGGACACAAATTGAAAAAATTCCAATTACCCTCCTCGTATATACAAGTAATATTAGATGGAAGTTTTCTTTCGATTATATGCAAATTTATAGATTTCAAGACGCCGCGTGCATGCTTAAGCTTGAAGGACGAATAAAAGTGATTGAGTGGGAATATAGAGAGAAATATTGAAGGTGTGCCAATCAATGGTGAAATATCTTTAATTCAAAAAATTGCAAGAAAAAAATAATTGGCGTGTGGAAAATTTTAAGCCACGATCTAATATGCATTCGATTTGTCTAATAATACTCGTACAATACACACGCCTCTCGAAAAGATTTTTACTAAAGAAACAACTTTTTTACTTAGCTAGCAAGATTTCTAAGATTCTAAGATTTCAAGCACCTTGCCTCCAGTAATATGATGTCATCCCCGGTTGTATCTTCTCCTCAATTCGCACTCCTAGCACATATGACCAAATATCGAAGAATTTTTCTTTTGAAATAGCCGAGTACCTTTTTGCATATATTAGTCATAAGACACGACTTTGACTCGAAGTAGCAGCGATTTCCCAGCATAATTTTTCGACAGATTTCCACGAAAAGGTGTCTTTCGTGGAGTTAATATTTACCCTGATCAAGATGGAGTCCTGAACTACTTCAACAAAAAGTAACGCTTTACCCCTTGTCGTGATTTGCTTTGAAACAAACAAGTTTTGCCTGAACTTCAATCTCCGTGAAGATCTTTATTACAGTATGTCTTTGTTTTTGGGCTTACGGTCAATAAATGAAACAAGTTCTTTTTTGTTTGTTTACAACGTCTCTATTACAGAATATGTCTATATTTTCGGCATATCCCAAATAGCTGGATAGATTTTTTGAATAGCACCCCCGGTGTTAACGCCTACCACAGAAAGATATTGTCAAATCATAGAATGCTGAAACTATGTGCATTTTGGAGTAGTTCAGAAGCGCTGTTCCCTAGTTGCACATTGTCTGAATCAGTTTTCACAACATCCCGAGATCATGATGATGAATACTATCATATGCGTGTTTGAAGTTCGTTGGCCTCTTCTAGAATTTACCTAAATGAGAAGATTTGGTATATTGTCCATTCGCATGTTGAGTGCAACGTTTAGCAGGAATATGTCATGGAGGATATAGAGCTGATAGTTCAGACATATGCTAGGCTTCATTTCACTCATATAATTAGTTTGATGATTTGATGCATTCTAACAATAAATCACCTTCGCACTTGAGGAGCTCTTCTGGTAAGCCAACTGCTGGCTTGGTTTTCTTAAGCTTTTTTCATAGCTAAACCTCCTCTATACTGGGTGCTGGAACTGGTTCTTTATTGATCTGAAGTTGGTTGGTCTGCTTGCTCTGTTACTCACTATTTATGATGCCCATAGCCCATCTGCTTTTTTCATACCAAAAAAAAAAAATGGTACCTTCCAAACAATTTTTTTCTGGAAGTTTTAGAAAATATTTTTATTCTAAAAAAATGTTCAACAGATTAAAAAAAATCAAGAAATTTCATTATTTAAACGCTAACGATTTGTTCAAAATAAATTCGAAAAAAAAATGTTATTATGACTTTTGGTCATTTGTAAAAAATTTTCCAAATACCACCTCGTCTTAACGCTGGTCTTCAATGACACTCCCTTTATTAGTTCCCTCGCGAAAGCTAGTCCCCTTGCGAGGCAGTTCAAAACAAATTCTACGCTCCAAAAAGTGTCACGACTCTTCCGGTGCTTGGACGCGTTAACGATCCCTTCTTTCCAAGATCTTGGAACGCTGATCAATTTTTAGTTCAAGAAATATCTTGAAGAACGCAATGTTCTTAATGACTGGTAGTACGGCTTTTGTAGCAAAAGGTTTATTGATGATCTGATGTAATATCTCATTGAACACTGCCTTTCATCTGTGTGGAGAAATTAAGATTATTGCGCTTAATACTTCAAAAACATTTAACAGTAGCATCAAGTTTTGTTATCAAAAATCTGTGCCTTCGGTTTCGATGATTCTCTTCTTCGATGGATTACAAATTATTTTTCAAACCATTCAATTCAAGTAGAAATGGATGGATTTAAGTCTGCCACCCACAAAATATTTTCTGATGTGCCCCAGGGCTCTGTTTTGCCTCCGATATTTTTTCTCATTTTCATTAATGATCTTCAATGTTAAACTTGTAATCCATTAAATTGTTTTGCTCCAACGGCTTTGTATGGTAAGTTCATCAAATTCATATCTTGAAAGCATTGTCCAATAAGGAATAAAACACCGCGTAGGCGTAGAATTTAATGCTTGGAAAACTCAAAGAGTGGAATCAAGGAAACTTAACAACTTTCAATCCTAAGTATACGTATTATCAACAATCTTCTGTAGAATAAACACATACTAGATGTCGCTAAAAATTCCGCAAAGTGTTTGGGTTTCATCCGTCGATGTATGAAATGTTTGCTCCCTTTCTGATCTGGCTTTTATATAAAACTCATATCCGTCCAAAGTTGGAGTTGGTGTTCCTTCGACTCCTTTGGGTAGTATTCAGAGAAGAGCCTTTAAAATGGTTGTACATATTAACATCGTTTGCACATTTACGTCTCTTAAATACTGTGGTAATGCTTCTTGTCTCTTGTTACTTCAACGTTTTTAAAATAAACTCTTCTGCAGTGAAATAGTCAATAATTTCGGATGAATTTTTGAAACAGAGATTCTTCCTTTAACCCCAAAACACGAATGTGGAATGCTCTACAACCTTGAGTGCTCATACATTATTTCATATAGAAATATTTTTTTGGTTTCTATTATCTACATAACTATTCAACTAATTTTCAAAATTTGTTCATACTTTAGCTCCTAAGAAGTTTGAATAGTATATTGAGTATTCAAATAAAAAAAAAAAACGATTTATAAAAAACACACAAAACCACATGCTTCATTTTTTGAAACTTGAGGTTTTTAAACTATCAATAAGAATTTTAATAAAATCTTTACATATTTTTCACAATTTGTAATAATTCAATAACATAATTGAAAATAAGAAATAACTGACAGTAATAACTACCATAGATCTATTTTGTATTAATATCGGTATAAAGTTTTAAGATTAAATATTTTATATAGAGCTTTTAAAAACTTTAAAAATTGCATATCCAAAACTTAAAAAAAAATAAATATTTCTTAGATTTTGAAAGAAAAAAGATTTAAGATATTAACTTAATACGACTTATAGGTACTATAAAGAAATTTATGTATAAGAAAATTCTATCTCGAGATTTTGATCAAATTTGACATTACAATGATAGCGAAGATGAAAAAAATAAAATGCACGACTGGGTCGCACGAACTTCATCCTATGTAAAAGACTAAGAATTTCAAAAATGAATGTTATTAGAGAAACTGTTCATAAGCATAAAATTCATTTTTTAAATGACTAAACAAAACTTCTTTAGTAGTTAAAGGTAAGAATAGGATGCCATGTGATTCAAGCAAATATAGATTTATGCAAGAACAAAATTATAAGTCTTTGTAGTGGTTTCTTAAAAAATAAGGTTTTATATAAGAAAATTTTAAAACATTTTTAAGAAAAAATGTTGGTACGCCAATTTGAAGGTTTTATTATTGTATGAATAAAAATTAAATTTACGAAAAAAAGTATTGAGCCGTTTTCGAGATATTGAATTTTCAAAAAACAAAAAATTGATTTTTTTTTTTAAATTCAAAAAAATATTTTTCTTAAAGTTTTGAAATTCAATGTTTTTTAAAATTTTTAGAAGCTTCTCTCTACGAAATTTCATTAAAATCCGTTGTGCTGATAATGAGAAATTCAAAATTTTAAAAAATCGTTCTATGGTAGGTACAGTCAGTAATATCTTGTTTTCAAATTTTTTTTATTAAATTACAGATATTAAAAAATAATGGAAAGAACAAAAATTTAAGCAAAATTGTCGGAACCGTTTTCGAGAAAAATACGATTTTCGAAAACCATTTTTTAACATTTGTATGGAGGGTACCGTTATTTTTAGGTAAAATTAATTTATTTTTCTTATATCTTGTAGATTATTATTCCAAACTTTTATTTATCAAGTTTTGAAAAAATCGAGCATTGGGTTTTCGAAAAAAAATTTTGAAAGTTTTTTTTTTAAAATCCAAAAAATTTTTTTTGAAAATTTGAATACACAAAAATATTCAAACTGCTGGGAAGCTTTAGCATAAAAAAAATAATCAAAATCGGTGGTACTGTTTTTGAGAAAATCAAAAACCCAAGGGGGGTACCAGAACTACTCATTTTTTGGAATTTTTTTTAACCATTACCTAGGTTTCACTGAATCAAATTTTTGGATTTTTTTTTTTAAATCGTTGGGACAGTTTTTGAGGAAAAAAAAATATTTATAAAATTTCGAAAAAAAATCGTATGGCAGGTACCGTTATTTTTGGTCTTAGTAAATCAAATAAAAAAACATCCGGGGGTAAAAAATTTAAACCCATATCTACCAAGTTTGAAGAAAATTGGCCGAGCCGTTAAGCTGTAATCAAACAGACAGACAGACAGACAGAATTGCGAGACCCACTTTTTTGGTCTTCGCTATCATCGTACTGTCAACTTTGATCAAAATCTGGAGTTCGATTTTTTTTACGAATGCATAACTTGCCTTATAGTACCTATAAGTCGCAAGTAAAAATGGTTCTCGCAGTTCTGTTTGTCTTTCTGTCTGTTCGACTACAGTATAAACGGCTAGACCGAACCGATTTTCTTTACACTTGGTAGACAGCATTCTTAAAATTTTTCCACAGGTTTTTAACGGTACCATAGGATTTTTTTCTAAGTTTTATAAATATTTTTTTTTCCTCAAAAACTGATTTTAAAAACAAAAAAAATATCATTAAGTTAAAGCTAGGTAATGCTTGAAAAAAAAATTCCGAAAAATGGTCATTAATTGTATCCCCCCCTTACAACCATTTTCTTATGCTAAAACACAAATCGGTAAAACCAATTTGGATCACTTTTCTTATGAAAAGTTTGAATATTATTGTGTTTCAAGATTTTCAAACAAATTTTGTTTTGATTTTTGCAAAAAATTTAATTTTTTTCCAATATTTCGAAAACCCCATGGTGGATTTTTTTAAACTTGACATATAGCTTTTTAACACAATTTACAAGATGCGAGAAAAAAGGTTTAAGTTTACCTTTAAATAACGGTACCCTCCATACAAATGTTAAGAAATGGTTTTAAAAATTGTATTTTCAAAAAATTGGTATATACAAATTTAGCTTTTCAAGAAACCGCTATAACGACTTCATATTTGCTTGAGAAATCACATCGCATTCTGGTTTAATCTCCCACTGCTAAATGAGTTTAAAAAAATTAAATGTGTAGTTTTCTCTAATAACACACATTTTTTGAATTTTTAGTCTATTACTAAGACTAAGAGTCCCTTTCTGATTCAATCAACGTCACAGATAGTTAGAATGAAAATCAGTGGCCCAATGTGGCTTACTTGTGGGATGCCTTATCCGATTCAGAGGATGTTAAAATTAATTTATACTGACTTTTGAGTAGAATTGAATGCGACTTGAAAGCCTTGGTTATCCAGCTTAAAAAGGATCAAAGATTGTTAAAGTTTTTCAAAGGGTAAGGCAAGGTTGGTTGCAATTATCTACATTCACATATCTTTGAGAGTGCATGCACTTCCAGAATCAAAAAAGAAATAAGTGGTAGTTAATGTTGAACTTTTGATAACGTATGACCTTAACTAGGAAAAAAATGTAATCTTCCATTGTATGAATTTCCAGCCTGATTTTGTATACCTATCCATACCAGATTTATAACTGACTTGAAACTGATTGAATAATTTATAAATTATAATCCTACGATAATTAATGCCTCCTTAGGTCGTATATGGCAAATGAAACACATATTACCTTCAATTGACACCGTCTCACCGAACACAAATCAAACCTTCTTTAAATATCAATAAATAAGAATCAAACCCCTATAATCAGCTTCGTCTTCCTTTCGAACCTTGACATTGCTTCAACTTACACACAATTCTAAGACGGAAATTATATTTGGAATGCATGTCAAGGACTCGATCCTTAATGACTCCTCAAAGCATTATAACAAATGAATCCACCAGACCGCCCGCCCATAAACAAGAACAAAACTAAGAACACAACTCACCCCTGATCTCAAGTCCATTAAAACATCATCATCAACAATGTCTAGCTCCTCCCAGGATTTGGGGGGTTTTGGTTGACACTTCGCTGATTGTTGTTGTTGTTGCTCGCTTCTTAAAATTTTGTCTGCGAATTCTTCATCATCTAAGCGAATACTGGCTCGTCTGGCTCTCACCGGTGATGGTTCTCTTTGTAAATTGTGCAGCACTTCAATTTCCTTATGCGGAGCTCTTGGACTGACAATAGTGTCCACTGAGCTCACATTGAGTCTTTTGAATGGCGACCTAGGAGACACATCCTTTTCTTGGGTTTCCGGTGGCTTTCTTAGTGGAGATGCCGGTGACACAGGGGTAGTCGCAGCACTATCACTTGACTCTTGTTTCGAATGATTGCAACACTGATTGGGCGAATTTTCAGGAATCGGTTTGGTATTATCGTTAGGAATGTCCAGACTCAAAAGATTGGTTTTATTATCATCCGATGATTTTGGCCCTTCGTTAACCACTGTGCCATCACTATCTGGAGTACGCATTTTGACAATTTCACCGCCAAACGTAACTCTCTTTGGTGTTCGTGGAGTAGCTGGAGTCACGAAATAATCATCAGCCATTCTCCTATTGATTTCTTCAACTTCACTATCAGAGAGAACATGAATGATGCCAGTTGTCTCTATTGGTGGACCACTTATGACTTCTTCCTCTGCGCTGCTGGGATAAGTGTCTGGAGCTTCGGAATCTTCTTTCTCTTCGAGTATCCTCATGGTCAATGTATCGTCGTTGATATGAATTTCAGTCTCTAAGATAATCTTTTCCTTGGAAGAACTTGGACACTCTAAAATCTTTTCCTCATCCGAGAACTTCCAACACCCTTCTGTTTGGTTTAGAGATTGGGTATCAACTTCAGATTGTAAAGTAGGCATCAGGCGCCAGGACTTCGTGCTCGAATTCAATTCCTTACTCTCACCCACTCCATAAACACTACATAGCAATTCGAACTCTCTAAAGGCTCCGTGGGACATGTATTCGGAAAATTCTCTGTTTCCAATCAACTCTCGGATTTTGGTGAGAACTTTTAGGGTGATTTCCTGATGCGTCACTTGACCCATTTTACTGACTAGCATATCGATAGTGGTTCGAAGGATGAAGCTTCTCTTGGTGGTGTGTAGAGTCGATTGAACCAAGGCTGGTAAGGATAGCATAACACCACATGTTAAACGTCCACCGAATGGTTCATTTGTGATCTTCTGATTCAGTCCTATGTCCAGAATCTGAAGCAGAACAGTCTCTGGCATATCTGTCTCTGCTAGATAAACTCTCAGGCAGTCAAGTGCTCCTTTCCGGACGGTAGGAGCCTGATGCCCTAAGTTTTCCACCAACTGCGACACCAATGGATCCATGTATACATCTGCCTTGGGACCCATCACAACCAACACATCGACGAGCACACGAAGGGCATGTTGCCTCACTTGCCACTCGGCGTCACGTAAACGTTCCAAGAACTCGTTAAACATTTCCTTTGGACAAACGTTTTCGGGGAGGGTGCGTGTCCGTAGAATGTGCTCCCAGAGTGGAGTCAGCTGCAATACTGAACCGGGTCGATGCGAGCCGGCTGATGAAAGATGTTGCTGATTCTTCCTCGCCAAGCGAGGTGTAGAAGAAAGTGCATGACGTTGCTGAGATGGTACCGATGAAGATGGACAACTATTGTCCTCCACGGGATTCGTATCCTTTCGCGTGAACATCCGGCGAAAAAACATATCACTTCAAATCGGAGGAGTGCGAATTATGCAACTGACAAGTGCATGTGGAAGAACATTTGCAAGGAGCACAATACTATAACCGACCCGAACTAGGAAAAACTCATGACTGACTTGCTGGCGAGGATTTCCAAGCTTTTTGTATAGCCATTGCCAGTGACCAATTATTGTGAATCGGTAATTGCAAAAGAGCTTTTCCATTTGGTGGACAGCAAGAGGCCTACAATGCGCAGGTTTCGCAAGCCGCACATGTGGCACATGTCCCTCCTGTTGAATCGTTGTGGTTTTTGCGGTCCTAAGGATGTATGTATACGCGTTCCATTCCAACTGACCTGGTTTGGGCTGATAACAGGAATTATAAATTTCAATGCTGCCGCCAACAACTGGCGAAAGTTGTTGAAGTGAAAGTAAGACTCCTTCTTAGAGTATACGAGTACTTACCACCGCACTGCTCTGCGCCTCCACCTCCGATTCTCAGAATGAAATCCTTCGTCTTAAGGATTTTCGAGTGAATGTTCGTGTTTTGTGTAGTTTGAACATCCGGTCTTACGAGGCGAAGAATAAAGTGTAGGACGTCTGGTCTGATGGTTTGGAGAAAAAACAAAACACGGTATCGGTGAAAGTAAGTATTTTTCGGTTAATGATTGCAGAGATTAGAATATGGATTAGATTTGTGGTGCCGCACGTTTATTATTTTTGTTGTTTTGAATTTTTATATTCTGCTAATGAATTAATCTTGAAAAACGGTTTCTGATGGTGAACTTAAATTGAATGTAATAAATTAATTTAATTGGTTTTCCGAATTGGGTTTCCGGCACTTTTGGATTGTTTGATGTTTTTTTGAGTTGTGTATTTATAAAATTATTAGGTTTTATTTCAAAAATCTGAATTTAATAAACTACAATTTGGGTAGAATATGTTAATGCCTGTTTTTTGTAAAATATCGTACTTGTGATGTTTGATTACATTTATTCAAATACCGGGGGTTTTCGTTTTATATCCGTATACAGGTCGCTAGCCGGGGTTTTCAATACTATTTGATTTTAATGATAAGGAGGTGAAAAAATTAAGTTTTTATGAAGATATGTAAGCTAGAGTGAGGTATGAAAATATATCATGCACCCTCGCCAATTGTTTTGATACACACATCTTTGAGATTATATACTGAAAGCCTAAGATGTTTGAATTGACGGGAAGAGAGAACTAATCAGCTTTGAAATTTACAGTTTTATAATAAAAATTATATTAAGCACAATATATTTATAATTTATATTAAAATTTAGTTTATTTCAAATACAAAATAATTATAACAATAATCTATAAAAAAGTGTTCTTTTGTTTGTTTGTCAGTTTGGCTGTATATGACAGCAAAATTAATAAACAAAAAAAAAGCTCAAAATAATACAAAAATTGAAAATTTTACTTATCTGTTATGTTATAAGCCCCATTTGAAAGTGAAACATTTGCTAAATAAACTATAGTCATAAAATTAAAAACAAAGCATTACAAAAATCGTATGGAAAGGAAACTGTAAGTGTGTTTTTTTCGCAAAGCTATCCGTAGTGAAGTTAGATTTTATACGTATTACAAATACAAAGTCTTCACTGCCGATAAAAGTAGAAGTAGGATCCAACTGCGGATAGAATATTGACGTTTGCTCGAGTCTCGAATATAAATGTTGGTACAATTGAAAACTCTTTTGTATCTCGAAGCATGTTCGTAGAGTACGAAAAGTAGTTTGTTGTTTAGCATTTTCCATTGAGAGTTTACATCTGTTTTTTAGAAAACCATTTTTATAAGAAAAACGCTGCATTTTGTATCGTGTTGGTGTCGAACTCTTATAGAAAGCTGTTTAATAACTAACGCTTTTTTGTAGCAGCGAAATGTCGTGGTCAGCTGTTATACTTCAGTTAAACAGCGACATTTAAGAGTTACTAACGCGACAAAGCCTTCTTATGAAAAAAGCTGCTGAGAAATCCAAAACTAACTAAAGTCTGCGAACAGATCCCTTGAATTTTGTGGTGATAATTGTCAACAAAAAAAAATTCACAAACAAAACTTCTGCTTTATGAAGAATGGCTGGTCAACAGAAAAAGTAAATACAAAATGATTTAAAGTGGAATTCATAAATAAAAACCTCCATATATATTTTCAGAAACAAGAAAATTACTTGGACAAAGGAAGGCACGGAAACGCTGCTGGATTTTTATGTAGCCAGGAGGAATGAGTTCCAGCATAACCGCAAAAAAAAAAACATGGATATGACCATTTGCTTTTGGATATGGTGTCTGCTGGCTATGCTGTAAGTTTAAAAATTGTTTTTTTTTTCTCTTATTCATTAAAGCTTATCAAATGTTTGTTTGTTTTTTCAGGACGAAAACACTACGAGCTCCCACCTGGCCATAAAAATCCAGACGCTCATCCGTGCCTATAAAACGGTGGTCGACAAGAACAGCCGAACTGGGGCTGCTCCGTGTGTTGCCCCTTTTATGGATAGGATGGAGAATTTGTTTGGGAGGCAGCCAGTAATTAGTCACTGCAATTTAATTACATGTGGTGCGATTGCAATACGGGTAAGTTAATGATTTTGTTTTCAATTTCTTTATTTAAAGCAAGTTTTATTTTATTTATTTAATATAATTCTCCATCCTCAATTACAGAGGTGACATCCACGGAAGCCTCAGAAAGTGTTGAATTTTGAGTCTGCAACGGAGATAACAACCCCAACACCAACTTCATCTGATACACCAAGTACATCGTCATCGTCAAGGGAACAAAAGGAAGATGACGAAGGCGATGTACTTGGAGAAAAAATTAAAGATGAAGGAGAAGGAGTCGGAGAGCTCCGATTCCAAGTGGAAAGAGTTTCTTGAGCTGCAGAAGCAAAAAGAAGAGACGCGGAGGCAGAAAGTAAAGTTGCTTGAGGAATACTTAAAGAAGTGTAATAAATAAAAAGAATATATTTAATATATTAATAAAAAAGAATATCGAAAACAAGTTGTGTGTTTATTGTTTTTTTTTTTCATTCTTTTTTGCGTAAATTAAATAATGTTTTGTTGACATAAATGCTTGAACAAAATTTGACGCCGATTGATCGTTCCTAAACTTGGTTCATCAGGGGTATCTCTGGTATCCACGTTGACTTCTTCCCGAGGAAGATGTTCATATGTGTCGTTCATCATGATCCATAAGTTGTGCAGAATGCAAGCGCTCACAACAAGTGTTGATATAGAACGAGGGTCACGTTGTTCTGTAAATTTTAACAACCTCATAAATCTTCCTTTCAACAATCCAAAAGAGTGCTCAACAACAATTCGAGTTGCAGAATGAATATAATTCAGTGGTCACAAGGCATAACCGCTTAAGTCGATTTTTCATATTTTTCAGGAGAGCAGTTTTAAGTTTCATAATCTCTCTATGAATCAGGAATTATGAATTTTTTAATTTCTTAAATGCAGAAATGAAGAAAGAATACACATTTCTCATATACTAGAAGTAATAAAATGTATGTCTTATATTTAGTGAGTAATTAAGGAAAAAAACACTTAAGCTGTTATGGCTTATTGAACTTTAAAAAAATAAAAAGCTTAGGTCGAGTTAGGCTGTTATGGCATATTAAGAAAGAATGATTAAAATTTCTTTTGTCGACTTAGGTCGTTATTCCATGTGTGAGATTGTGGGAAAAAATTTCATATGTTGACTTAAGTTCTTTTTCCTTACCAATAAACCAGGGTTAAGTTAATTTTCCATGTTTGTTTTCTTTTGGTCGTGAAAGTATCATACAAGTAAAGGAACATTTTGTAATAAGAATATTTTATTTATTCAAGTTTTTAATATGCATAAGTTTAAATTATGTATTGTACGTTATTGATTAAATTTTGAGCAAAATTGATATTCAAGTATCTTCTGAGTTGTCAGTGCCTGTTAAATGAGGATAAGTATTTGGCTCGTCCATATTGGATGGAAGATTGTCATAAAAAGACTGAAAATCAAGACTTGATGTTTTAAGTCCAGGAAATCTTCTTTTCTTTCGGGAAAGAAGTTGTTTAGATTTAAAGAAGCTCTCGTCTTTTTTTTTACTTTTTATAATTTTAGAAACCTCATCTTTGTACAAGAAATTTGTGTAGGGCATTTGATGCAGTTTTTATAGTAACGTAGCTACCGAATAGAGTTCCAAGTTATTTTGGCAAAATCAGAAAAACCATTGTCGTTGTTCTTCGTGTCAATTAAATCAGTCTTATTAACGAAATAAAAATCAATTTGGACCTTCGTTTTTTTTCTCACTAAGCTAATTGAGCTTGTGATGGGCGCAATCACATATATAAGCCCTGGTTCAAGGATCGATGAAGGTCCAAGCTTTAATTTAAAAGTGTTTGGTTTTTATTGCCTCTTTTTTTCGTTGCGTTTTGCTTCACTTGCAATGCGAACTTTTCATTCTCGGATTCGGTAACCTTTCTCTTCGAAGCAAAAGAACAATTGTCTGCTTTTGGGGCATTAAACTCTCAGTTTCGTCAAAGAACTGAAGAAAATATTTTTTACAAAAAACATTAAAAATATTTTGGTATTCTTCATACTACGGTCGCGTTTTGGCTTCCAGTTAACTGCGTACACCAAGGTGTCAAATTTTGTATCCTCAATGTGTTTGATGGAACCAATATATAATATTCTTTGGTAATAGCTTTCTAATGACCAGTAGCTGTTGAACTACAGTTCAAGTTTTTAAAATTTATTGCTCTCGGTGTATTTACTTCTACAAATATAAAGAGGCTTACAAGCCTTAACCTTAACAGTCTTTCTGCTGATTGAAAGTTTAACATATAGCTTTTTCTTAGCTTTGCATTTAGGTCTTGCAAACGTTTCTTCTATTTGAGCTCTCTGAAATTGAATTACTAGACTTATTAAATAAGTGTATCTATTCTGATTTATTAAAAAAAATACCATCAAATTCGGGATCATTTTCAACGTTCTCAGTTTCATGAACATATTATGTAGTTCATCTGAACAACAGAAAACTGTGTGCATATCTTAACATAAACCTTAGAATTCTATTAAATATTGAAAGTTTTGTTGCTATAACTGATGACTGAAAAATAAGAGTTTGGCCATTTTTTAATGACTGTATTTCGTTATACTCGGTTCAAAATATGGAAACATTTTTGTTTGGTTTAATTGTAACAAAAGTCATAATATTATATTTTGATTTAAAGCAAAAAAACATTTCTAAAAGTACACTCTCAAATCATGAAAACAGGGATTGGCAGCAGGAATTCTTTAATTTCATTCCATTTTATTCACTCACAAGCTGATCTCTATTATTACATTGTCCTGCAAAAATAAAAATAATAGACAATAATGTTTTTGAGGTTTGCACAAGCGTAGTGAAAAAAAAAATGCTCAATTGAAGATCAATTCTTACGACTTCTTATTTTGATATTTCTTTTTAAATTTTGTTTTAATTTGACACCCCAAATTTATTTAAGAACAAATGAAAAACAAATATTTTTATAAACCGATTTTCTAATTTCGATTACCAATTTACATAGGAATTTTTTTAAGGGGAGATAGAAAAGCACTGAAATCACGCTTGTTGTTATAAAGAGTACTTTCTCTTATTGAGTAATACCTAAACAAATTTTGTTCGTAGAGCACTGCCCCAATGTGATATCAGCTCCTAAATACATCACATAACTATATCGTGTAATCAGAATGATAATAGATAATAATTATCTTGTAAATTGTGAGCATCCTTGCTAATTCCATTATTTGCTCTAATCGATATCTGACGCACTTCTTTAATTAAACCTTTCAATTTTAAACAGTACTTACACTACAGATGCAACTGTTCGTTAAGACCTATCTTCACTTATGACTCATTTTTACAGTAAACTGATTAAGGCAAAAGAACATAAGTCAACTTAGATTTGTGATTTTTTAAATTGAAACACGGAATAACGGCCTAACTCGATTTAAGAATTTCATGCAGTCATAGTCTGGTTAGCCAAAAGAACTTAAGTTCAGTTAAGTTCGTCACAAAATAGAATTGTGGTTTTCCATAACAACCTAACTCAAGTTAAGAAAAGTAAATATTTGTTCTACATTAGGGAATAAGAGCCTATGTTGATATAAGAAAAATGAAAAATAAGCGTTTTTAATTCTTGGCAGATTTTAAATTTATTAACTTGACTTATGTTGTTATTTCTGATTATTTTTCTTTTAAATGGAGAGTAATAAAAACTTATCTTAAGTTATGAAACCGCCGTTGTATTTTTATTGAGTTAAGTTGTTATGGCAAATTATAATTTTTGAAAAGAGACTTAGGTTGTTAGGTTTTTTGTTTATAACTTTTGTTTAAAAAAAGATACAGGCGTAAAAAATTGAGTGGGGACAGATTTTTATATTCTCAGCACGATTATGATAAAAACTCAATTTCGTCATAACTCGAGTTAGGCGGTTATGGTTTGCGGCCACAGAATTAAACGATCGTTGTCGATCAGTTAGTCTTACATGGTCTTTAAATGGTGGTACTAACCAGTTGGTAGCAGCATATGCAGAGTCACCCAAAATAAATGTGTTGCCGGGGAACAGTTGAGTGTTGTGAGTGAGCTTTTTTATACAGCTCAGAGCGGATAAGAACTCTACTATCGTGCATAGATCCCGGTTCACCGCAGCTAACATCAATACATTTTTTATCTGCGTCAACAAGAGCTTGTAAAACAATTTGTAAAACTATGTTTACGGTTGTAATAGCACTCTTTATCAATTTTCGGAGCTGCTATATTTATATGGGTGCAGTCTATGGCACCAATAACCCCAGGAATTCTCTTTTTGTCTTCAAATTTTTGACAGTTTTGTTGGACAACAGTTCCTTGAGGCCATTTAATGTAGTTGGGACCATTAGATACGAGCCACTTTGATACCCGGTTCACCGCAAGCCAACTGCAAGAATTTGTGACGCCGAATAATTACTCACTTCACTACGGATAATTTTCCCAAAAAAACACACCTTATTTGAGGAATTCCATTTTTGAGTGTTTTGACGTTTTTCTAATATTCTTCTTATTTACGGTCATCTTAACGATAACAGCGCATATTTTTATATTTGCCATTCACTTATTGTGTGCTTACGCGTCTTTATAAAACCCTGTTTAGATTGTGACATTTCATTACGCAATCCATGATGATGTTTTTGTCTATGAAATCCGTGAGGAGCTCTGTACACTATTGAAACAGAGTCTAACGGGGATATTATTCATTTGATTCATCCAGATTAAAACTTAAATCCGGAGGTAAATTGTACATATTCAATGTTAATATTTACATCCGGATTTAAGATTTAATGTGGATGTATCGAATGAATGATATGGCGGTAAGTGCCTGTTTTCGTATTCATTTTACTGAAAAGCAAATGCAGTGCGATTGTTAGGTTTAATATCCATCAGACCAAAAACATAAATGTTAAAAAAAGAGCCAAGTTCTTCTATACATAAACCTTCGTGTAACAAGTCAGCCGTGAAAAGTACTGAGATCTAAAAGTACGCCAAGTTCTTACTTCATGAAGGTTTAATACCGAATATTTAAAGTAGAATAATATTGAAGCAGCTACAATGTAATAGAGAAATTTTATTATTTAATAATTACTGACTAAAATTTGATGGGTTCACTGGTCAAGTTTTTAAAACCTTTCGCATTGGGCATACAAAAAAAACTTGCCAAGTAAGCCCATCAAATTTTAGTCAGAAATGTTTTCCTGTACTTGCATGACAAGACCTACCGTTGTGCAAAATTACAAGATTCTACGATGTCGGAGAGTGATCCATAATTTTGATGATCTGTCAGTCAGTCAATCAGTTACGGAATTCGTGATTTTTGAGGCCATAATATCTAAGGAACCGCTTATGCTAGAAAATTGAAATTTGGTGAGGCGCCTCCTGTGCTTGACTAGCTTAGAAAATAATCGTAACTTTAAGTTTCTGACTTCGTTGGTACTGAAGATAGGGAGGTTTCAAAAACGGCCTGAGTTCGTTCCTGTAAAAAGGGTGTAGTGCCAGAACTTGGCTGATGGGCACTACCGTGCCCTTTGATAAATAGATTCCACCCAAAATCTACCGATGTACCTACCAGTTTCCATAAATATTTTCCAATTCATCAAGAAAAATTATGTATTTTGTGAAAGATAGATTGATTTTAAGGGCGTGATATGGAAATCACCGTTTCCATATTACCGTATGTACATCTCTGTTTCGATAGTCCAAACACATTTCCATAGTGTCGCACTTTGATTTTGATATATGTTTGGCAATTGACAATTTGAGTTTTTTCTGAGTTGATAATTTAATTTCTATTATTATTTGCAGGCTTAACTCAAAGTGCTGATTATATTTTTGTCATAAAAGACGGTAACATTTTCAATCCTGGACTTACTGGGATAACCCAGAGTTAATAGATATAACAAAGAAATTAATTTCAAGTAAACTCAAAATCAGCTTTTCAATTTAAAATTTTCTGTTGTCAAAATATTTAACACTCGTATAATTAAGCCTAAAAGTTGCATACGCTATTAACACGTAAGTCAAAATTTATTTTTTTGTGCAGTAGCAAGGCAGCCCAAAACTAAAACAACTAAAAGATTACAACGTATAAATTGCTTATACAGTGTTGGGGCCTATTTTAGTTATCCTTTCTTTTGATGGACAGGCACAGTACTCGTGTTTTAATGTATTCTGTTTGTTTTTTGATATATTTTTATTAAAAACAGATTCTTTCTCATTTCAATTCAACTCCGAGCCGATCGTTCAACCCATGGATCGAAAATTTAATCCAAATCGTTGCTTAAATGATGAGAAATAATGGCGCTGTACACGAATAAAAGAAACTTCACAACGATTCTCCACTTTAATACTACGTTTTCACCAAGAGATAATCCTATATTTAAGTGGATTTACCATAAATCTTCTTTAAATCTCGAAGATTTACCATACAAATTTATTTCGTAAATCTAGTAGATTAGAAATAAATCTCTACTAAATCTTCATTGGATCGAACATGTTCATCTTTATTATAGCATCTTCGTCTGCATTTTGTAAATTTGCGATGTTATCACATTTTTCTATAATTTTTGTTGACGGACGCATGATATGAAACCAAACATTGAATCGAAATGGAAGAAAATGAAGGTAAGCTAAATTTTCATTGCATAGTTTCGTATTAATAGGCCAACAAGTTATAGCAGTTTATAGGAAGTAAAAAAGAGTTACCACCTGTGTATTCTCTCCCACTTTCTGGCTTGGACATACATCTGCCCCTCTCTACTTTTCTGCATTTTGCAGATGCAGAAACATGTAAATCCACTTTAAAATTATATTCTTTCTCTCGCTTCCACTTTAAAAGAAAAATTGAAACACCATTAACATTTTGACAGGTGCTGTCAAAGTTAATCTTCTTTTTAATCTTTCAGTGCGGTGAAAACACCACATGAATATCTTGCCTTAAATCTCAAATTATCTTTTGGTGAAAACGTAATATAATTATATGTATGTAGATGATAATTTTCTCCTTAATTGTAGAAAATGGGGAATAAGTATGTATGTATTTACTTTGCATTTGACTTCAAAGTTAAGTGTGAAATTCCAGTAGATGTGTTTTACACAAGGAATTTATAATTCGTAATGAATTTTGTAATTTAAACCGAAGGAAATACTCAACAAATACTTTTTTTCGTTGTTTTTTCACGAAGCATTTTCAGTATGATCCGTAAGAGTATAGCATATCAAGAGTATCAATATCGAAATATGAATGTATTAATTATAAATTTTAACAACAGATGCTCTTAAAAGCGATAACATTTTTAATATGAATAGTGATCATTAAGAATTTAAAGCAAATTGAATAAAATATGAACGAAAGCCAACACTTTTGATCGAATCTAATTAAATTTAACTAAATTAAAGCTGAAAAAAATTGAAAAAAATAATCATTAAAAACTTCTTCCTGTTGGCTTTATTAGAAAATATCCAAATTATTAATTTATGTTTTAATATATAGTTCTCCAGGTGAATTTAATAAAAAAATGGAATCTTATCCGCCTCACAACTTATCTTCCGATAGAGCTTAAGCTCATCTGCAAAAAGAAGACAAGCCGCGAATCAATGAAAATAGGTGGTATGTCATTGACAAATTTCAAAAATAGTAATGGCCCTTAATGACTTTCTTGTGGATATACAAATTTTGTCTGTCTTAGAACGAGTTATCCATTTTTACTCTTAGCAATCTACCCGTCAAACATGACTCTAACCACATAACTACGAGGGTTGTCGTTCGTTTTTAACAAACTGTAGCAAAATATCTTATGTCATTATGTTCTGTTGTTGCTTTGAGAAATTATTTACTTTTTGTGCTACTTCTTGCTAACATTCAAAATATTTGACTTTTTGTAGGGCAAGATCAAACCATAAAAAATAAACACAAAATCGAAAAAAGGATTTATTTTGATAAAACACGAAAGTTGAAGACGTTATTGAATTTATATTGAATGATTTAAAAATTAAAGGTTGTCCGGTTACAACTAAGAACGATTTGGTGGAAAAAGTATGACTTCTTTTTAAAAATCTTGAACATAGGTGGAAGGCTTGTACACGGAACGGCGCTCATTTTGCGAGACACCACGGAGTCTGGTTAAGAACTTCTTTTATTCTTCCAAATAGCATTCTTAATTTTTTGAAAAATGCTTCATCTTGCGATTAAATTGTTCAAATGTAAATTGGGTCTCATTGTTGAAAAGCCCAGGATTTGGGTCAACAAATGATGGAAGCACCGCAAGACGTTTTTTTTTTTTTCAGAATGCGAAAATAACTGCAGAAATAATAAGACTTGATAAACAAGTCATACATAAATTTTTAATCAAATTAAGAATCTTAACTTCAGGATTTTCTATTGATATACGAACTTTTCTGAACTGCTGGCTGAAGTTAAAGAAAAATATCTTGAGATCTACAATTGGTACTAATTATAAGTATCCATAAGCTTCTGATACTCGTACATGGTCCAGATATAATTTCAAATTTTCAAATACCTATAAGACAGCTCTATGAAGAAGCCCTAGAGGCAAGCCATAAAGAATTCCGGAAAATCGGCTCTCTCATACATTTTTATTTTTCAGTTTTTTTTTTGTTATTACTTTTTTATAAATAATTTTTTTTTCAACAACAAAAACTTTATATTTTGAAAAATCTTTTATGCCGATATATTCTGTGGTTGTTCAGCTCTGAAAAAATGTGTACTTTCCTACTAGGTAACCTTTAAAATATTACTACTTTTGTATAACGTAAAAATCAAAAATTTTTTGAAATGTTTGGCTTCTAACTAATAATAATACAATTGAGTGGATTTCAGTTCAAGTAATTTTTTTGTCACACTCATCAATTCTGGACGCATTTTTCAATATAAGGGCGTGGTAGTGGGCGGACTTCAAGCTTTGTTTAATTTATAATTTCTTAACTGACCATAATATTAATTATTGAAATCACTATCGTACTAGAGGTTTTTTGAAACCAATTTTTTATCAGCAGTGGGCGTGGCGGGGGCGTGAATATTTATCAAATTGAGTAAAATCCCTTACTTTTCACATTTACTAACCAATTTTTGTGCACAGTTACTTTAATTTTGAAACATAGATTTTTGTCCACTACCTCCATACAATCGATGCACTGTGCGTGCGTCGACGGGAAAAGTTATGGCAACGGTTTGCTGGGATTCTTACGGCGTAATCTTCATTGATTATTTGGAAAAGGGAAAAACAATTACCGGGACCTACTCGTACTATGCCAATTTACTGGATCGAATTGTGAAAAGCGGCCTCATATGAAGTAGAAAAAAAAAAAAGATTGTGTGTACTGACGTACGCGCGGTTGAAGTAAAACTTCTTTTTCCTCAAGCAAAGCTTCTGTAAGATTATAACCTACGAACAAACATTTTGTATTCTAAAAACATGTCACTGTCTTTGACGAATAACGTGACGTTTTGACATGTCACTGACAGCTGCATAGAAATTTTTTTACCCCCAACGCCGGAAAAGAAGTTTTACTTCAAAAAATTGAATGTGCGCGCCTAGCCTTAAATGAAATCGAGAAGAAAAGTACAAAACCGCCATTCCACTTGACAAGCAAGTTGCCTCGCTTTGTTTGTATTACCCTAGGGCTGCACGTGCAAGTATTGGCAAGCATGTTGTAATCTTGTAATGTACACAAGCATTTCTTATTAACCCGTACAAACCCGAGCAACTTAGTAGTCACCTGGCATTAATTCAGTATCCAGGCAACTTGGAAAGCAAGTACACTGACAGCGGCACTCTTGTAAAATTAATTATTAAAGTATTTGATTGATTAGTCGGGTGACGTTCAAATTTATAAATACCAAAACAAATGTCGGTGGCGTGTGCGATTAAGCGAATAAATATTATTAAAAAGTATAATTTCAAAACTTTCAGGCAACCTGATGGTCATATGGCATGCCGTCTATGACAGCAAGAGTACAAATGGTAGTGGATATACCCAACTTTTTGGCCAGTACTTTGTATGCAAGGGTTAGGTGTTGGTAAAATTTATTTGGATTGCAATATGCTTGTCAATAATTATTCGTGTTGCATAGCCATTGCGCGTCTGAACCTATAGTTTTATGTTTATCTTTGAATGCAGCCATTTGAAATATGTAAATTCTAAATCGTATCCAACTTCATGTTATAATTACTTTGTATTCTAAAAACATGTCGCTGTCTTTGACGGATGGCGTGGCGGTTTGACATGTCACTGACAGCTGCATAGAAATTTTTTTACCCCCAACGCCGGAAAAGAAGTTTTACTTCAAAAGTTCTGTTTCATCACGACAATGCTCTAGCATATTCGTCCGCAATAGAAAAAGCTAGTTTAGCAGAATTGAGCTATGAACTGCTACATCATCCACCCTATTCTCCGGACTTGGCTGCCTGTGATTTTTTCCTATTTTCAAATATAAAGAAATGGCTCGTTGGAAAAAGATTTTCATCAAATAATGAAGTTATTGATTTGCAGAGTTTGATAAAACTTATTTTTTTTGGAAAGGTTAAAAAGGTTGGAATATCTTTGGACAAAGTGCATATGTCTAAAAGGATACTATGTTGAAAAATAAAATTAATTTTAAAATAAAACACCATTCTTTCATTTCAAAGTCACTGACTTATCGAAAAACCCTCGAAGGAAAAAGTGAATACCTAAAGAATTTAATTTATGAAGTAAAACATGATCATTTATTCTATCAAATACTTTCGAAAAATCTGTAAGAATAATATCAATTTGTCCCCTATTTTCAAAATTATATATGATATCGTTAGTCATTAAAGCTAGTTAACTTATCTGCCAAAAACCAATGTTGAAAAACAGATATGTGGTTCCGAAAATCTGTTCAATCTATTACAAGCTTATTTCTCAAATATTTTTTTAACAGCTGAAATCTTACATATAGGCCTATAGTTCGTTGTTTCCTGCCTTGACCCCGATTTGAAAATGGGAGACAGAAGAGAAATTTTCCAATCATGTAAAAATTGACCTTCAGCAAGAGAAAGATTAAAAATTTTAGAAAGTGGTTCCGCTAACGCAATTACCTACTCAATTTTTTAAAAGTAAATCTGGAATCCCATAAAGCCACTTCTATTTTCGTAGGACTGAGAACAATCGAGTTGACAACTCTACTATCGAATAAGCGAATAAGTTGCAGATTTTAGGTACTTCAATAGTCGTTGAATCGAGGTACTTCATGCAGCTTGGATTTCATTTGAATTCTTTTCTAATATTGCAAATATTTATATTCCATAAAACAAAAGACAACTTCCATATTTCGTCTAATACGTCTAAAACATACTTACACCCCCTGGGTCTACCAAGGAACTTTAAATTTGATATATGACATATCATTTTGGTAAAAACTCGATTCAATGTCAACGAAATTTCTCTTGTTTACCACTGATTCTTGGGACTTTTTAAAATATGGTCTAGTGAATTAGCTAAGTGCTTGCCTTCTCTAAACAAAAAAAATTCTCTGCAATAAACGTTCCGCCAGAAATGCTCATATTTCATCGTGTAACTTCCAACGTCTAGCAGAGAGATCCTTTCCTTATTTGTACTACACGAATGTAGTATTTCGTACCCAGCTTTGTTTTCCTACTCATTTCAATATCCAAACCCAAATGTAAATCTACGCAATCCGTGCCCATTGAGTGTGTATCAAAATATAAAAAAAGACTTGCTTCGATTTTCTGAATCTGAAAAAAAAAAAATAATAAATAATCGAAACAAACGATAAATTTTCTTTTCGTATAAAACATTTATTTCCTAGTAATTTAATTTTATTAAAACTAAAGTTAAAAATAAAAAAAAAAAAACTAAATCTAACTTAAGACTAACATTAAAATTTTGATTTCTACAAAAAAAATATATTTATTTTTCAACCTAATTAATTTAACACATTTGTTTGTTTAAACATTTAAGACTCAGGCTTTGGGATAACACATGATCCCTTGTATGTATACATTAATTTCATACAATTAATAAAATTATCTGTAGAAAATTGTGTATTTTTTTTTAATTTTTAACATTTAAAGTTAACTACTTAAAAAACGAAATCTAACTTAGAATTGATATTTTGTATTTTTTATTTATTGATTTTATTTTGCATCTCGAAAATTTACACTCAGTAAATCTTATGGCAAGATTTTTCTTTAAATATTTTATAGTGTTTTTATTTTTTTGTAATATTTTATAGTTAATATAGCACACGGGAAATTTTAGTCTGTGATTTATAAAAAAAATTGTTTTATCCTAGGAAACTAACTTTAATGAGGTGTTAGCTATTTAGTTTAGTTTTTTTTGAATACATCTCGTTCTCATGCCACTTTGGAGAAAAATATGATTTTAAAATAAGAATTCTTATTAAAATACAAAAACTATTATCCGATGCACAAACCTTCATTACTGCGGGTAGGTATTGTTAGTTTTATTGTAATTAGGATTCGAACCTTGATACAAGGTTATTCACAATTATTATTATATTGTTTCAACTATAAACTATGAAATATGAATAAAATATTAATTAGGATGTCTACATATTTATTTTGTTCGTTGTGTGTGTTTTGGATTTGTCAATGGAAGCCCAAAAATTAATAAAAAAAAATCTTTAAAAAAAAATTATCAACATTTGGTCGATATCTATGCTAAATTATGTTAATATGGTTCTAGTCTAGAATAATACAAACAGCTCGTACTTATTAAAGTAATTTTTTTATATACAAGAACATGGATATTGGCAGCATCTACACATATTCTTCGGAGGCTTTTTGTACACTAGCTGGTATCCTAAGCGATGGTGGGTGATGTTCTCCCACGGAATCGGGAAGTTCGGCTATGTCCTTGAAGACACCCATCAGACTTTCAAAATTTGGACCCCAGTTGAGGAGGTAGTCCCAGCCAAGGGTTGTTGTGGATGGGGAGGCAGCACCATTTGGCTGGCGGTAGATGCCGCCCATGTGCGTGGAAAGGTCATCATCGGAAGCGACTAGAGTACTGAGGGAGCCACGGAACGAGGAATCGAAGCCATCGTAGGAGGGTGGTGGCATGGGTGGTGCTTTGTTGGAGTTCGTTACGCTTTCATTGCCACGGCGATCATCTTCACCGCCACTTTTTGTGTACTTATCTCCACTGATGCTATTGTTGTCATATTCGATTTCAGAACATGTGAAGCTATCGTTTCCACTCTCGTCCGTCGATGTGGAACTGTGTGCATCAACATCAGCCGAATGATGCACTCCAAGGGAAAGATGATGGGCACCACCAGGCACTCGAGGTGCTTCACTGCTGCTAGACACTGCATCGAGTGTCGAAACGAGACTTGATGTTCGCGGTCTGACATTCAGTCGCTCGATTTCTTCAGCGGTTAGACCCATTGGAGCTTGTGGAGTTGACTGAGGTGGTACTACCGGCTTTTGGCGGCTAGCACTGGAACTCTGCCCAGAAAGTTGTGACATTACTGGACTATTGAGACTTCTCTCGCTGTTGCTATGAAGAGCATCTTTACCAACTCCTCCTGAGCTGGAAGTCGTTGCTAGCAGAGCACTTTGAAGAGGTTTTCCTGAGATGTCGTGTAACGTAAGGATGCGTGGCTGTTGGGAGCTCAGTTCAGAGCTTGGTGATAGCCTCGCCAGTGGAGTACTCTGATGGGGACGTGGTGTGCTGGACGGTGGAGGCTGACTAGCTTGTGGTGGAACTCTGGGTGCGTAAGGGCCTCCATGATGAGGAGAATGCCTATGTTGTTGTTGTGCTGGAGATGCTTGGTGCTTATGGTGAGTGTAAGAAGCAACAGGCGGCGGAGTTGCCTTGTACTTTCTCACACCACCTGCTTCTCGATAGCCTTTGTAATGGTACACAATATCTATATCAGACGGAGCTATCGAACTGGCATTTTCCAGATCATAATGTTCCGGAAACTCCGAACCTAAGTCCACGGATCCAGGATGATCATGCGGATGATGTGATTGGCTTGGTGGTGGAATCGGTGGATGGTGCTCATCCCGCAATGGTGGACTCTTGCTAACGACTTCCCGTTCTATGATATCAGGTCTTTGCGGTCGTTGATGTTCACCGGGGCCAATTTCACGTTCCTTGTATTTTTTCGATATCAATTCCGGTCCGACCATATGATGGCCACCAACTCCGCGAATTAGATCTCCATTATCTCCATGATATCCGACACTTGGGTCGTTTGAGTGTAAGCCTCTTGCCATAACGCAGTCACCATTGTTACCACCGTGTCCGGAACTACCAAGCATAGTTGATCCTCCATTTTGCTTGCTCTGAAGACCTGGTGCTCCCCCAGGACCACCACTCTTCTCCTTCTGTTGCTTTCGAAATCGAAATACTACAAATGATACCAAGATCGCAACCAGCAGAATAACGAAAAACACAATAACCAATGTTATACCGATGCTCAAAGGATCTGCAACTTGAGCTGCTCCGATTCCCAGAACTCCGACACATCCTTGAAAGACTTTTCCTCGCGAAAGTACCTCATTAAATACACTTCCCGAACCATTGAACGGTTGAACTTCATTGTTGATGGTAAAATTTGCCAAGCAACCTTCAAAACTAGCAGGCATTGTCTCCTGCTGCAAAAACTCCCGACGAACTCCACCAACTGACAGCACAGTCAAATACGGATCAAGGAAGTCATGAACTCCAGCCGAGTCCAATTCATCAGCAACTTTCTGACCATCAATGAGAATTCTAAGCACCCGATTGGAAGCATGCAATGTCAAGTTATGCCACTTGCCATCGGCCAAGCTTTCTGGATTCTGAACTGTCATATTAACCGATGTTCTCTGTCTCGAGCTGTATACAAGCTTTCCAGACCTCAACTCAACTGAGGTAAAGTGTTTGTTAGTGGCAGCAAATAGGATGATTCCATTTAATTGAACAGTTCTAAACACCAGACTTAGAGTCTTTGGTGGATCGCCAATCTGAGCCATAGACGTGATATTGTCATTGTTGATAGTAAAACGACGTCTGCGAAACTCCACGTCATATGTCCAAACGTTATTCCCTCCATAAAGATTATCCAAAAGCTGCATTCTTCGATGTTTCTCAGAAATTTTGAATTCCACAAAACCTCCATCGGAGATCGAAATCGGTTCCAGAGAGCTATAACAATCTGGCGATAGAAGGTTCCCACCACATTGACACATGGCTGTATGCCATCGATCCATGCAGATTCCGAATGTCCCACAGAGTGATAGAGCTGGATCGGATGGAAGACCTTGCTGACATGGCCCGCCATTGTTGTTCCGATTACAGGTGGGATGTACTCCTCGTTGTTTCAATGGACTACTCATATTCAAAAGACGTCCATTAATGGATACACTATGAACACAACCAACCAAGTCATCCGTGTGAATCTGCCCGGGTCTTTCTAGAACCGGATCAGCTGTCGAAAGCCCTCCAACCAATAAAGGTTGTTTGTTGAAATTTAAGGTACTGAAACAAAAATTTAAGTTTAGACATAGAATTATAGAGAAGTGTCATAAGAATCTTACCCTGAAGGTCCGACGTCATCAGCATAGCAAGTGGAATCTCCAGGTCGGCAGTCCTCACAGACATCTCCATTCTCAGCACATTTGGCCACACTGAGTGATATGACTCGACCATTGCGTGTGGCAGTCACCTTATGCCACTTTCCGTTTGCAAGTGTGTTATTAGTTTTACTTCCCACCACAACTGTGGTAATGGCAGTTCGAGCTCCACCGAATGAAAACAAAGCTTTTCCCTTGACGACTTCAATCGCAACGAAGTCCGATCGTCCCCCACTTTGAATACCATAGTTATATAAAAGCAGACCATCGGGCTTTGTCGTTGCGAAGATGATAGAGATGTCATTCGTAGCTGCATCAAGTGAGGGAAAGGCCATGTAAGAGAGCTCTTCAAACCCAAATGTCGTCTTCTCACAATGCCTTCCATAGCGTCCACCCACGCAACTACACTTATAACCTGGCTTGAGTGCCACACACAGGCCTCCATGGAGACAAGGATTTGGTCTACACGAGTCTGCTATGTGCTCACATTGGTTTCCCCGATACCCAGGTCTGCAAAGGCAGAAGAATGATGACCCATCAGGGCTCTCTCGGCAAGATCCTCCGTTTCTACAGGGACTTCCAGCGCAAACATCTCCTCTCTCCAACTGACAGAATTTGCCCTCTCTGTGTGGTGAGCAAGTGCACTGGAAGTCATAGCCTTGCCTTCTACACTGGCCATTAGCTTGACACGGATTGGGAGAGCAAGGATCCTGACGTTTCTCACATTGACGTCCAGTATAGCCATCCGGACACTTACAAATGAAGTCATGAGTCACCAGAGGGGCAGTAAAAATCAGCGACTGACTGTCCACGATGTTCAAAGATCTGCTATCATGAACCCTGAAGTCTTCACTGCAGACTCCACCATTGTCACAAGTGTTAATGCCTAAGCATGGTGTGAACCCGATTTTAACTCGCCCCGGAGACTGCAAGAGCCTTTCTATACTTTCCAGCTTTTTGTTAAGGCGTTCTGTGATATACCTAGGTGATCGATAGCTTTGGCTCGAGGTTTGTAGTGCCAATGCCACTTGGAAACCAGTTTGATTCAAAGTATTCCTAATGCTATAGAGATTGTATTCGTCTCCCTGATCCGAGCTGGATTTCAGGATGTCCAAAAAGCTTCGATAATATGTTGTAAGAAATATCTCCGCGGTCATATTGTCCACATTGATGGTGATCGAATTAGATACGGTGGTATTATCAAAGCCCCGGAACTCTACAGTAACCGTTGACGTAACATCATTGTGCTTTCCATCGTTTCCTGACACAGAATACGAATACCCGTGGGTTGAGGTCTTTGGTGTTGTATGTAGATCACATTTAGTTGGGATTGTGAGAATGCCCAAAAGACTACCTTGGGAATCTGGCTTAATGCGGCATTTATAATCTCCTGTGGTATCAGGATCGTTTGGATGAACATCGGCAATTTTCCCAATTGGAATTTCGTTATTGAAAACATTTAAAAGGACATGCACCATTCGTGGAGTTGACGGGCTATCGTTTTGATCGAGGATGTTCACAGTGATCGTGTGCTGAGATTTCATCTTTGGCTTGCCATTATCTTCTACCTCCACGATAACCTCCAGGCTTGGAGTTACTTCGCGGTCAATACTTCGAGTTGTCTTCATGAGTCCGGAGTGTTTGTCAATACTAACTATAGCCTTGTGCTTTCCACCGACAAGGTAGTAGGTAAACGGCCCTCCATTCGGTGGAAGATCGGGATCGTTAGCCGAAAGTGTCATAATCGTTGTTCCAGCAGGTTCATTCTCTGAAACGTAACCAATCACTCCGTTGGCATCGAATATTGGGCCATTGTCATTGACATCGAGCAAGTCTATCTTAACAGTTGCAGTGCCCGTTTGGGGAGGAACTCCCGTATCGATGGCTCCCAGAATCAGGTTATAAGTTGGGATGGTCTCGCGATCAAGCATCTTTGCCGTTTCGATCTGTCCGCTCTGAGGATCAACTTTGAAGGCTTGGTTGATATTCCCATTGATGATTGAATAGGTAAACTGATTGTTTTGTGGCCGGACATCTTTGTCGACAGCCTTGACACTAGTTACTTTGGTACCAATCGATGCTCCCTCAGATATCTTCGCCTCATAGTTGTGATTCAAAAACTCTGGAGGATCATTACCATCCTGAATCGAGATGATAACTTGAGCTTCATCGGTGTCATTTCCTCGAATTCCACCAAAGTTCTTCGCCAGAACTGTCAGGACCACGCGACTTTGAGTCTCGCGATCGAGATTTCTTGAGACGAACATCACTCCAGTTTCTGAATTTATTCCGAAACCTTTGTCATTGCTCGACCCAACTAAAAGGTAGTACACCTTCCCATCTTCACCAGCGTCCTTGTCCGTGGCTTGAATAGATCCAATAACTGTTCCAACTTCAGCCGATTCCGAGACATCGAAGTGAAAGACCGGCTGTATAAACTGCGGATAGTATTCATTGACTCCGGTGATATGTACAATAACCTCAGCGTAGCTCTGCATTACTGAGTCGGGATTCTGAGCCAGAACTTGCAGCAAGTACTCCTTTTTCTCCTCGTAGTCGAAACTGGCTGTTGAGTTGATCATACCATTGTTCGGGTTAATTTTGAAGAGATTACGGCCAGTTCCGCCGGTGATTGAGTATCGGATGACAGCATTAATGGGCGAGTCCTTATCGGTTGCATGGGCTTGGAAGACGAATGTATTCGGTGGTTGATTCTCTGCCAGGTATGAATGATATTTGGACTGATTGAATTCGGGAGCATTGTCATTAATATCAGTGAGAATCACAGTTAACATTGCTACAGCTTCCCTCGACTTAAAACCCAAATCTTCGGCGGTGATATTCAAGCGATACACTTTGATCTGATCATAGTCAAGTGGTTGAAGAATTGTAACCGCACCTGTTACAGCATCGACCGTGAACTCCTTCCTCTCGTTGCCACCAGAAATTGAATACCGGATCATTCCATTTGGACCATCATCTCTGTCGGACGCCTCAACTGTGACGATCTTCGCACCAATCGGTTGGTTTTCTGCGACGATAACTTGGTAGCTCAGAGCGGTGAACTCAGGCGCGAAGTTATTTTCTCCAGTTACGATTATCGTAGCTTGAACCTCGTCACTTTGCGGTGGAACTCCTCGATCAACTGCCTTAATTCTTAGAGCAAAAGCAGTATTTGGGGTAACTGCAATTGGCTTTGAGACCGATATCCAACCATCCTGCTTGTTGATGGTGAAGTATGCGGTTCCGTTGCCATCGACAATAGAATAGTCGATTTCAGCATTCACGCCGTAATCGAGTTCATCTTTGGCAACAACTTGAACGATCTTCTGGCCCGCTTTGGCATCCTCAGGAACCGGTGACAAATAGCCACGCGATTCAAATCGCGGAGGATTGTTATTGGCATCCACCACATTGACATTGACAAGGCATTCCGAGTACATGGGAGGTTTGCCATTATCTGTGGCCAGTATAGTCATGGAGTACATATTTTCCGGAGATGCCTCAATCTGGGAATGCTTGTAGCCGATCGTTCGCTTGCTATAGACTTCTCCAGTGGCTGGATCAATGGTGAATAGATCCGATGGGTGTTGCAGTGAATATGAAATCACCGAATTTGGTCCCTGCTTATCACGATCGGTAGCGATAACTTGTCCAACAAATGCCACTGGTCGTTGCAGTTCTGGGAAATTGAAGCTGTAATAACTGTGTTCGAACTCCGGAGCGTTGTCATTCTGGTCTTGTATGGTGATTGTTAAAGGGGTTTCTGATCGCCAGGCACCATCCGAGGCTGCTACCTTGAGCAAGTACTCATCTTGCTGCTCCCGATCCAAATGGGCAGCAACCGAAACATTCCCAGTTATAGGATCAATGATGAATTTCTCACCAGGATTTTCACTGAAACTATAAGTCGCATTGGCATTTACTCCGGTATCCAAATCCGATGAAGTCACCTTTATCACAAAACTTCCGATTTCGGCGTTCTCAGTCACATTTACACTAAACAACCGTGTAAACCTTGGGGGATTGTCATTTTTGTCCAATACGGTTATAATCACACTGGCACTTCCAGTCAACTGGGGCATTCCTTGATCAAGAGCTTCCACTATTAGTTCATATGAAGCTATTTTCTCCCGATCTAGACGTGTGTAGGCGTATATTTCACCATTGTGTGCCTGAATTTCAAATGTTCCCTTATAATCGTTCACCAGCCGATAAGTGACTTCTCCATTTTCAGCAGAATCTCGATCCGTTGCTTTGACTTGAGTTATGAAGACGTCTGAGAGCTCTTCCTCCAGAACTTCGGTATTGTAGATTGATTTCTCCATTACTGGAGCATTATCATTTGCATCGGTGACATCGATTGTTAACAACATGACACTCCGAAGACTTGGCGTGTCCGAGTCAGATGCCTCAATCCATATTTCGTATTGATGTGCTGTCTCATAGTCTAAGCCATCCTTCCCAATGGTTGTTTCTCCAGTTTCGGGATTAATTCGAACTGCATCATCAATGTTTCCACCAGCAATTGAATATCTTATATTTCCAGATGCATCTCTTTTTGGAGACGTTGCTTGAATTTTGGTTATTAGTTTCCCTTCTGTCACATCTTCGGAAAGTGTAAACTCAGTTTTGGCCATGTATGAGAAGGTTGGGAATTTTTGGGCTTGACTAAGCTGAATTCTGAGGGTCGCTTTTGCACTCCGAGGATCAGTGCCTCGGTCTGTGGCATGCATCACGATCGAATAATTCCTGTTGCTTCCACCTCCACCGGCGGATCCTAATTCGACCTTGGTTTTGATAACTCCAGATTTCTTGTTAATATCAAACCTTTCGGAGTCGTTACCGCTAAGTGAGTAGACGATTTCAGTATTTTCTCCATCGTCCAAATCAATAGCTCTGGCTCCAAATATGAATTCACCCTTTTTAATGTTATCTGGCACATACACATCGAAGTTGGAACTTTCAAATGCCGGAGCATTGTCATTGACATCAAGAATGGTGACAGTAAGATTGACAGTTGAAGCTCGTGGTTCAGTTGCAGAACTATCTTGAGCCATCAGAGTCAAATAGTACACAGAGGTTTCTTCCCGGTCAAGGACTAAAGCTGTTGTTATTTCTCCAGTATCGGCATTCACATGGAATTTCTCCATCTTTTCACCAAGTAAGCTAAAACGGATCTTTGCATTTAGGCCGGTGTCCTTGTCTGTGGCAACCGGATGAAGAACTTTCGTGCCAATTGGGAGATTCTCCTGAACCGTTGCATGGTACGATTGGCGAGCAAATTCTGGTCGGTGATCATTCATATCCTGAACGATGACTCGAACGATTCCAGTCCCGGTCAATGGTGGCGATCCTGAAAAGGAAGCAAAAAAATAACGTATGAGTATTTTTCCACAGAGCCTACGAATTCTTCATTCAACACATCTTGATAAAAAAAAGAAATCCACCTTTCTATACCTAGACAATGTGTGTTCTATTGGCAAAATAATAAATTGCATCCAGAACCAATAAACCACAAAACAACTCGACCAAGCAGATGCTATCCAACAGATACGACTGTTGGTTGGTTACCAACTCGCCTCTGTCAGAATCTCAAAAGGCAAAGTATATCACTATACCTAAGGTTTGGTGGGTAGTGCTACTTTTGCCTGGTGTTTCTGATCTAATTTAACGAGCAAATTGAATAATTCCCTTAAAAGGAACCCAGTGCGCATACAGCAGCCACATATCTCAGCACAGAGCCCAGCATACACTTTTTATTCTGAGAGTAATCCGAATCCGGCGGATTTGCTATCATGAATCTCTCTTTCACTATTTCGGAACGGATTATTGGATTCTTCAATAAAAAGGTTCTTTCTGAAATTGGTACCGTATTGGATGCCATATGAGAGTTGTTGTTGGTTTCTTTTTGTATTCATATTTGTATAGTGTGTGGTGTGCCTTATGCGCAAATTGAGTATACCAGCCGTTGGTAATGGGGCACTAGAGAGATACAATACAACGACCAGTGCAGTCTGGACTGTGTTGTGTATGCTCTATCTAAATACCTACGCATAAAGGTCGTGTCGTTTGTTGTAATATGATTGGTTACGTTTTATAGATAGGATCTAGGTGTCGCCTTTTTGGGGTCGGCCACAGAGATAGATTTTGCTCAAATGTATAATTGGAATTAAGTAGAGGAGGAAGCCTTAAGTTGGGAATATCATCGAGTGGGTATCATGAGCTGAGCACTAAAAGGAGACTTTCCAATTATATTGCAATTATAAATGAAACAGACAATTAAAGGTAAGGACCACTGGTAATGAATATAAGCAATTGGGTTCTTGTTTTAGGTTGAAGGAAGTTCATATCTCGCAATGTTTTTGAGAAATTAATAAGGCACATTTGTACGGAAGAGTTTATGAAGGTTTTCAGATTTTTTAAAGGTTATTGGACTTATAACTGAGGGACAAGACCTTGAACGTATACATTGTGGTATATTGCTTCGGTTAAGTTATGTAGATCAATTCATGTGGATCTAATATTTCTCTTGTGCGTGAGAGTTTTCCGCCATTTTGAATTTCTGGAATGAATAATTTATTTCTACAAAATACCTGGAAGAAATGTTTTCTTACATTTTAATTTAAGAGATTTAGTTTTAATTAAATTAAAGGGATCCAAATGCTTTAAGGGCCTATCTGCTCAGTTGGTCAAAATTGGAAGGTAAACAAATTAGTTGAATCGATTTCTTTAATGTGCCGTCGTCGTAGACACATCAGATCATTAATGAACATAAAAAATAGAATGGGAGACAGAAAGGAGCCTTTCGGGACACTAGCTAGTGCGGGACGAGTGCGATAAAGGCTATATTTACTACGAATTTTACTTGCGATATTTGCAATATTATATTAGTTCAAATAAAATGCACGACTGGATCGCACGAACTTGCTCTTATGTAAAAGTACTTTGGAATTTAAGATACATTTTATAAATATAAAACATGGATTTAATGAGATAATAATGTTCAAGTGCATAAAATTGCCGTCTGGTTTCCGGAAAAGTATGAATTTATGCAAATAAACCTTAAAAAATCATTTTATTATTAAATAAATTTTTTATATAAAAAATTTCTCTAAAATTTTTCAAGAAAAAAATGTGGGATGCGAATTTTAAGTATTTAATAATATTGGTTTAAGGAAATAATTTCAAAAAATAATCGTTCATAGGTTTTGAAGATATTGATTTAAATTTTTTTTTAACCCAATAAATATTTTTTAGAATTTTTTAATATACAATATTATTTTAAACTTAAGGGGACTCCTGCTAAAAATTTTGGGTTAAAATCCTTAGAGCCGTTAATGAGAAAGTCGAAAATCAAAAAAACGGGTCTATGGCAGTTACCCCTAATAACATTTTGCCCCAAAATTTTTTTTCACCAAAATATAGTCCATGTCCATAATATCACACCTAATTTTTTTTATCAAAATCGTTAGAGCCGTTTTCGAGATAAATAAGATTTTGCATTACGGGTGTATGGGGGGTACCCTTAGTTTTGGAGCTAAAAAAAAAATTTCAATTTCTCCTCTAGGGAATCGCCGAAGACTCTTAACTACCGAGATTGAAAGAAATAGGTCCAGTAGTTTAGGCTGTAGTGAGAGGTACAGACATACAGACACACTGAAACATGTTTTTTGTGTACTAAATTTTCCTTAAATTTTTTATAAAAAAAATTGATATGCAAATTGTTAGTATTTAATAAAATACATTTTTAAACGTTATTTAAAAATTTAATCGTGTATCGGTTTTCAAGATATTGAATTTTCAAAAAAAAAATTGTATTATTTTTTTAAAAATCCAAAAACTATTTTTTCGAAAAAATTTTTAGTTTATATTTTTTCAAATGCAAAGCAGCTCCTGCATAAAAATTTTGGTTAAAATCGTTAGAGCCGTTTGTGAGAAATTCGAAAATCAAAAAAACCGTTCTATGACAGGTACCCCTAATAACATTTCCCCCCAAATTTTTTTTTCAACAAAATATATTCCATGTCCATAATATCACACCTAATTTTTTTTATCAAAATCGTTAGAGCCGTTTTCGAGATAAATAAGATTTTGCATTACGGGTGTATGGGGGGTACCCTTAGTTTTGGAGCTAAAAAAAAAATTTCAATTTCTCCTCTAGGGAATCACCGAAGACCCTTAACTACCGAGTTTGAAGAAAATACCTCCGGTAGTTTAGGCTGTAGTTCGAGGTACAGACATACAGACATACAGACATACAGACATACAGACATACAGACATACAGACAGACAGACGGAATTGTCGGACCCACTTTTTTCGTCTTCGCTATCATCGTAATGTCAACTTTGATCAAAATCTCGAGTTCGATTTTTTTTCCAAATGCAGAACTTGCCCTATAGTACCTATATCGCAAGTAAAAATCAAAATCATTATTATGATAGACAAAATAAAATGCACGACGGTCGCACGAACTTGCATTTGTGTAAACGACTAAGAATTTCAAAAATTAATGGCGCGAAATTTTAATTGAATAAGTACGATGCTAAAGCTGTTTTAGTATGATACTAAGTTAAAACAACGAATTTGCAAATTTTAATCGAATATATATCATCATACTTTCTCTACCCTTTTATTAAAGTTAAAATCATCGAATACCTACTTTATTTTTTTTAATATCGTGCTAGTTTCATATGACTCTTTGACATTTGCAAACATCAAAAAAGATTCGTGTACTTACATTTTTACACGAAATGTCATTGATTTAGGTGCGTTCAGAAGCAATTTATTAAGAAAATTGGCTTAGCACAATGCTAGTTAGAAAATATTCAAAATTAAGAATGAGTTAGTAAACTACTATAAAGTTGGCAAATTGTTACTAATACTAATACCTTAATAATAGGCCGTTTAAAATTTTGCGCCAATGTTATTAGAGAAAAACTGTTCATAAGCATAAAATTAATTTTTTAATAGGCTAAAACAACTCCTTTAGTAGTCGGAGCTAACAACAGGATGTCATGTGATTCAAGCAAATATAGGTTTGTGCAAAAACAAAAATTATAAGTCTGTACTGGTTTCTTAAAAAAATAAGCTTTTATATACAAATTTTTTAAAACGTTTTTAAGAAAAAAATTTGGTACGCCAATTTAAAGTTTTTATTATTTTTCAAATAAAAATTAAATTTACAAACAAAAATATTGAGCCGTTTCTGAGAATTTTCGAAAAAAAAAACTCAAAGATTATTTTTTTCTTAAGGTTTTGAAATGCAATGTTTTTTTAAACTTTTTAGAAGCTTTTCTTTAAAAAAATTTCATAAAATCCGTTTTGTCGATAATGAGAAATTCTAAATTTGAAAAAATGGTTCTATGGTAGGTATACAGTCGGTAATATCTTGATTTCAAAAATTAATAAAAAAAAAATTTAGCTAAATCTTCGGAACCGTTTTCGAGAAAAATACGATTTTCGGAAACCATTTTTTAACATTTGTATGGAGGGTACCGTTTTTTTAGGTAATATAATTTTTTTTCTTACATCTTATAATTTATATTAAAAAACTTTTATTTATCAAGTTTTAAAAAAATCGAGAATGGGTTTTTCAAAATATTGAATTTTCAAAAAAAAAATTGAAATTTTTTTCAAAAATCCAAGTTTTTTTTGAAAATTTGAATACCCAATAATATTGAAACTGCCTTAACATAAAAAAATGATCAAAATCGGTGGTACCGTATTTGAGAAAATCAAAAACAAAAAAATGGTTCCAAGGGGGGTAACAAAAATAACTATTTTTGGAAAAATTAACCAATAAAATAATTAATAAACCATTAACTAACTTTTACTAAATTAAATTTTTTTAATCTGTGGGACAGTTTTTGAGAAAAAAAAATATTTATAAAATTTAGAAAAAAATTCGTATTCGTGGAAAAAAAACGTGTGAGGGGGGGGAATGAAAATCCATATCTACCAAGTTTGAAGAAAATCGGCCGAGCTGCTTAGGCTGTAGTCGAACAGACCGACAGACAGACAGAATTGCGAGACCCACTGTTTTAGTCTTCGATCTCGAGTTCGATTTTTTTCCGAATGCATAACTTGCCTTATAGTACCTATAAGTCGCAAGTAAATTTTAAAATTGTCCTGACCAATACTTTTTTTCTTTTTTTTGTTGTGTGACAAATAAAATAAATATTTTTTTCGAAAAAACTTTTCATACATTTAAAAAAAATATAATAAAGGCTAAAAAAATTATTTAAAAAAATGGTTATAAGTGGTGTCTCGATAAAAGCATTTTTTGTGCTTGCATTTTGCATTTTTTCGAAAATGTTTCAACTGAATTTGGTAATTTTGTATGTTAAGCTCCTAAAAACTTTAAATATGATTGTTTATTCAAATTTCCAAAAAAAAATTCTTTTGGATTCTTGAACTCAATATTTCGAAAACCACATACTCGATTTTTGTTTAATCTTGAAAATAAATAGTTTTTTTAAGCACTATCCACGAGATTTAGAGACAAATTGCTTTTTTATTTAAAAAAAAATGTTAAAAAATGTTTTTTTTTCGAAAATCTTATTTTTATCGAAAACGGCACCTAGAATTTTGGTTAAATTTTCTTTTGTTGATATTAAGATTGGATTATTCCTGTCATAAGACAAAAAATACGTTTTTTTTTGGGAAATTTGATGTCTCAAAAAACGGGTCAATGATATTTTTTAGTTAAGTTTTCTTCTTCTAAACATTCCTTTACAAATCAGATTTATTTACTAGGAGTAACAGAGTTATTAAGTGAACAAAGTAATTGGGAAGGAAAAAAACCTCCAAATAACCGGTTCACTTTTCAGTTAGTTTTTGAGTAAAATTCTGACGGTTGCATTTCCGGGTCGCCTTGGATTGTATTGTATTTCGTCATTCATTCATTAATTTATTTATTTAATTTGCCTATAAACATTAAGATATAATATCTTACAAAGTAGCTTACAGCTTTGAGGTTTGTAAAATAAATAAAATACACGATTGGATCGCACGAACTTGCTCTTATGTAAAATTACTTTGGAATTTAAAATACATTTTATAAATATAAAACATGGATTTAATGAGAGAAAAATGTTAAAATGCATGAATGAATCAGACATCAATCTGATTTCCAGAAAAGTATGAATTTATGCAAACAAAGCTTAAAAATCGTTTTATTATTAAAGTAATTTTTTATATAAGAATTTTTGTTAAATGTTTCAAGAACAAAATTTGGGATAGGTACCAATTTTTAAGTATTTAGAAATATAGATTTTAGGAAATAATTTCAAAAACTAATCGTTCACACGTTTTGAAGATATTAATTTTTCAAAAAAAAATTGTTTTCAAAAAACTCAAAAAATGTTTTTTCGAAAGTTTTTATATACAATATTATTTTAAACTTAAAGGGGCCCTCCTTAAAAATTTTGGTTAAAATCGTTAGATCCGTTAATGAGAAAGCCGGTTCTATGACAGGTACCGTTAATATCATTTTATTCCAAAGAAATTTTTTGACCAAAATGTAGTTCATTCACATAAAAAAAAAAAATCACATAAAAGCACACTTAATTTTCTTTTATCAAATTCTTTAGAGCCGTTTTTGAGATAATGATGATGATTTTGCATTACGGGTGTATGGGGATACCGTTAGTTATTGAGCTAAAAACAATATCAATTTCTCCTCTAGGGAATCACCGAAGACCCTTAAGTACCGAGTTTGAAGAAAATAGCTCAGTGGTTTTGGCTGAAGATCAAGGTACGGACATATAGACAGACAAATGGAATTGCCGGACCCGCTTTTTTCTTGTTCGCTTTCATTGTTATGTCAAATGTGATCAAAATCTCGAGTTAGATTTTTTTTTCCAAATGCAAAACTTGCCCTATAGTACCAATATCGCAAGTAAAAAGAAGAAAGTCTACCCTATTAAATAACATTAAGATGAATATTTTATAAAGATAATAATAATATAATAATAACAATCATTTAAAATTATTTGAAATTAAAGAAAAATTAATTAAAATTTTAATTAAAATTTATGAAAAATATAAAAAAAACCAAATATTTTAAGAATA
The DNA here is from genome assembly GCA_963931855.1 of Philhelius festivus. Classification (NCBI taxonomy): domain Eukaryota; kingdom Metazoa; phylum Arthropoda; class Insecta; order Diptera; family Syrphidae; genus Philhelius; species Philhelius festivus. The sequence continues at coordinate 34,569,133 of OZ007554.1, read as the reverse complement.
TAAATATCTCCATTTATTTATATTAATTTGAGAAAAAAATGGATATTTTCAGTTAGACGGACTCTCTCCGAAACATAGATGCACCCCTCAGCTCTTGAACATGCCGAGGCAGAGTATTCCACAGGCGAGTTGAATTGTAGAAAAACATTCTCCTTGAGGTTAAATATTTATACCGCGTATGAATTAGATATTGTTTGGGATCTATCTGAGGAACCAAATCTTAATCTATCGAAAAGAAACCGAGGTTGATGTGTTTGAATTACGTTGAACAGTAATATGAGGGTTCTAAAGCGTAATAGATTATCTAACGAAATAAAGGGTGGTTAAATTTTAAAGGCCGATGTTGAATGTGAACCACACCTAAACGTCAAGTTTTTTTCTGCATTTCATTTGACATTTCTCAATTTCAGACTCAATTTGAACCATGGAAAGATACACAATCGAGCAACGCGTTAAAGTTATTCAGGTTTATAATGAAAATGGGCGTTCAAATTAAAATGCATATCGTGCACTTCGTCATTTTTTCGATCAGTTTAATCGTCCAAATGGGCGTACAATCGGGAAAATCGTGCAAAAATTTGAGCAAACCGGGTCTGTAGGAGATGTGAAAACACCAGTGCATGCTCGTACAGCTCGTACTGCAGACAATATTGCCGCTGTTCGCGATAGTGTGGCTGAAGAGCCGTCCACCTCAACTCGTCGTCGTGCCCAACAATTGCACCTCTCACGGTCGTCGTTGATGAACATTATGCATAAAGACCTGCATTTACACGCTTACAAGGTGCAATTGACTCAAGAACTAAAGCCTCTTGACCATTTCAAGCGTCGTCAATGGTCAGAATGGTGGCAAGAAATGGCAACAGTGGATGATCAATTTTCGAAGAAAATCATCTTCAGTGATGAGGCACATTTTCACCCCAGTGGATTCGTCAATAAGCAGAATTGCCGCATTTGGGCGAATGATAATCTAAGAGTGAGTGTCGAAAAACAATGCATCCACAAAGAGTGATTGTTTGGTGCGGTTTATGGGCTGGCGGCATCATCGGGCCGTATTTTTTCCAAAATGAGGCCGGTCAGGCAGTTACTGTGAATGGTGTTCGCTATCGTGAGATGATAACTAACATCTTATGGCCAAAAGATATAGATGTGGACGATATGTGGTTTCAACAGGACGGTGCCACTTTCCACACAACTAACGAAACAATGGCTCTTTTGCGCGACAAATTCAATGGCCGTGTTATCTTACGTGGTGGCGATGTCAATTGGCCGCCAAGATCATGTGATTCGACTCCGTTGGACTTCTTTCTTTGGGGTTATTTGAAAGAAAAGGTGTACGTCGACAAGCCAGCAACAATTCAAGAGCTAAAGGATGAGATAATTCGGTACATTAACGGCATAGAACCTCAATTATGCCTCAGCGCCATCGAAAATATGGACCATCGGATGGAGGTTTGCCGCCAAGGTCGCGGCGGCCATTTGGCCGATATTTAGTTCAATACATAATTGAACCATACTAATATTATCATAATAAAAAGAAATGACAATAATTTCCTAAATATTGTGTTTTATTCAAAAGCAACATCGTCCCTTAAAATTTAACAACCCTTTATTTGAGATTTGCCTTGAAAAATCAAAGACACTGTCATATCTTCTTAATCCGTATATGTACCGGGCTATATACTATTATAAGCCAAATTAAGCTTCCTTATACTGCTAGAATCACAGTCACAGTTAATTTAACACCCAAATTATAAAATTGGTATGTAGAACCAGTGTTAGTGTTACCAGTGACGAGCATTAAGCGGATCTTTAGGGGGTGAAATACTGCAATGTAAATAACATTCGAAATACATACTCCATATACTTCTCCTACCGCTGCGTTGATGTGCCCATCCCAAGTTATCGTTCTATTGAATAACATTCCTAAATTCCTAGTTGTTTCTACATATTCATTAGTTGGGAAAGAGGAAAGGTCCAAAAGACTTCTACTAACTTTCTTTTTGTCAATTTGCACCGGCCGTCAAAATTACCTTCCTTTTTGTGGATTTTTGTTTGTTTTTTGATATGTCAACAAGCCTTAGACTCTTGAATCTTTCTATGAGAATATTCGTCGAGAATGCGAGGACCTACTGGCAGAAGTAGTTGGTATATGTCAAAAAGTAGTAGAAAATAATCTTGTCATTCGAGTTCATTTATATCGAATCAGCCTGGGATGTGACTCTCTAAAATAAGTTTGATATATCCTCGATGTTTTCGTCAAACATTCTTTCAAACAAATTGTAAGGTTATCTGGTTCACAATTTTTTCAGAATGGAATGATTTATGGAACAGTCCCAAAATGCAAAAATTATTTATGAAAAAGCAACAGAAGTCTGGGCTTATATATGTATGTTAAGCCAAAAAAAAAATAATATTTCTACGATTTCAGAAATGTTAAAATCGCCCCTACAGCTAAAACCTACAGAACTTTATCACCATCACACCTTTTCACATTTCGAAAAAAATCAATCAAAATAAATCGTTTTTTATGATTTATGACTCCCGCTTGTTCAAGCCTCAAAAAATAAGTAATACCAGAAAAAAAACACATAAATACTTTAACACCCAACAATTCTAGGTAAGGTACTTTACGAGTACTGCAAAGTACCAAACCAAAGGTACCACAAAAGCCATCACTTAAAGTTTAACTATTTCTTCACCAACCAAACAACTGTGAGCGTGCGTGCGTATTCCCAAGCAATATCCAACAACGATTATTGCATTGTGGGCTGAAGATTCCATTGTGGGTTTCCATATATTATATGGATATGTAAGTTATCATCATGGTCATCATCATGGGGCTTGAACGATTTATGTTTGAATGTCGTTCCTTGGACACACGGAAGAAGCACTCTCGATCAGGAATAACATAAAATCTTTCAAACAACAAAGTATGATGCTTAGTTCTATATTATAGACCCAACAACACACATACATATTCTTATATTGGTTTGTGTTGGTGTGAATGTGGGCAACAATTTAATTTTATCCTCTAGGACAACAAAACGAGCCCCAACGATTTCGAGTGACTTTGTTGCTTAATATGCCATCGTAATCACTAGGGCTAGGATTTTCATGCACTTAAAAATGCAAAATATGCGCTTAAAATATGCTCTTAAAAATGTAAAATATGCACCTAAAATATGCATTTAAAACCATATACCTTGCGAACCATCTGTATGGGAAAAACATAGTATTTAGGTTTATATAACAAATTCAGTCTTTATTATCGAGGAACACAACATTTTATCAATAAAAACTGAAAATAAAATTCTTCATTTCAATTAAAATAGAAAATTCTCTCATATTTTCAAACGTAAAACTTTGACGATTCGGTCTCTGAAACTGTGTATACATAGAGAATGATCGCTCAACGTCAACTGAAATTAATAGAGCGTTCTTTAAAGAACATATTTCTTGAGATATTAAGGGCTCAATGTAATTCTCATCGACACATCTCAGTGTAAACTCCTTGTAAATATTTTTTTATTTTTGCGAAACCTTAATTTTTTTCTAGAAACTCATCCAGTTTTTTTTTTTTTTTTGAATTGCTGCACCAAAAGGTCCTCCAACTGTACTAATTTTTGAAAAAACAATTTCAATTAAATAGATGTTTTTTTAACGTATTTTTTCCTTCAATCTATACAATTGTATCGCGCAGGAAACTGTAGTTGGAACTGTTGAATATGATATGACTCCTTACCAAAGGCTGGTTCAATGCTTCTTTTATATTTTTAATGGCAACAGCATCCGAGTTATCAAGATAATTCACAACATCTTCAAAATGTTCATAGTTTTTGGCGTAGTAAGCGACAACTTCCAACCAAGTTTCCCACCTGGTAACAATTGGCTGGGGAGGAAGAGGGGTCGAGGGATATTTTGCTTTGAAGTGCTCAACGCGAGATGTTACTTTTAAAAATATTTTTGTTTCCGTTTAAGATTAATAAATCTACATTTTTAAAATTACTTCTTATCTGTTCTGCCACTCTATCTATATCATGATCATTTTTGGATATAAAATTTTTAATTCCTCGAGCGGCCATTACCATGTACAATGTGCATTTTTTACTTTAGGATTATTTTGTTTTTTTTTTTTTTTTTCGAAAATATGCACAAATATGCATTTATTATTGAAAATATGCAATTAAAAGTAATATATTTATTGCATTTATAGTAAAATATGCAAAAATATGCATTTATAGTAAAATATGCAAAAATATGTACTAACGATTAAATGCCATTTTAAAGCAAATTGATTGATTAGTGTTTGTATTTTATTCCTGTGTTTCTAAAGTTTCTCAAAAAAAATATGCATTTGCATGGAAATCCTAGCCCTAGTAATCACTGTTTTATTTGTGTGTTTCCCGGTAACAGGCTTGGTTTATGTTTTGGTTTTATATAAAGGTCGGGTATTGGTTCGAAGAAATATAGGATTCTTGTGAAATTGTAATACCTTGTGACAGACTACTTTTCTTCAATAAAAACTTTATTTCTTAGTAAGTAACTTATAAGGCTTCCGATCCATTAGGGGTCTCTTAAAAAATGCCGGATTTCCATCCTCTGGGATCCCGAGAACGCTGTTTTCAGTCTTCTAGTAGACCAAGTGTTCTAGAATCCGTGATTTATTTTACACTGGAGCTTCAGTCTTTTTTGTTGCTTCAAACCTAGGTTTTTTGTTTCGAATACTCTTTTGGCTGAATCAAAATTTTCCATTTGATCATAGTGGTTAAGCAAAATCAGTCCAATTGTTTTGACTTCCTCGAATCCAGATCTCATAAAGTTATAAAGGGTTCGTGGTGAATGGAGCATCTTCTCTTGTATTCACCCTTTTGCCACACAGGAACATATACCATTTGAAGAATTTTGCTTCCAATAGATCAAAATATCACTCCTTCCCTAGTGGTTTTCGTCCAATATTCGGCTCCGTAAGGCAATAACCTGCATTATAGGGGTGTTCTAGATCGTAGACTTTATCTAACAGAAGCAGCAGCGCAATATGACCAATCTACAAAAAAGCGTTTATATGTCCTGCAAAAACTACATAGGCATATCCCTGCTTAATGTTGCCTACAAGATCCTATCCACTGTACTAAGTGAGACAAATACTGGAAAAGACCAATGAATTTTAAGTCGAGACCCACAATATTTTCATCGACTTCAAAACCAAATAGCATAAGTTGACAAGAGCTTCTATTGGCGATGTTGGGATCTCAGAACTCGGGATCCTGAAAAAACTTATCCAGCAATGCCGCATGACGTTACAAAATGCAACGTGCAAATTGGTAACAGCTCATCCGATCTATTCCAAATGTGTACAGGGTTCAGACGAGGAGATGCGCTATCATGAGATTACTTCAACCTAGTCCTGGAGCAGGTAGTGCGAAAGAGCGGTGTTAACCTGGAAGGCACTATCTTCAACAGGTTTTCATAAATGCTTGGCAATGCGGACGAAATCGACATCATCGGGAGCTACAAGAGATCTGTGCTAGAAGCATTCACAGCTATTGATGGACAGGCGAAACGTGTTGGTCTTGAAGTGAATGAAGACAAAACAAAATGTATATGCTATCAACAAACAAAGCCTCAGTTGTCCATCGCCTAGGGCAAAACTTCACTGTTATTAGCAGCAATTTCGCGGTGGTCAAGGAGTTAACCTAACTCGGAACAAACATCAATTCCACGAACGACACCTTAGTGGAAATCCGACGACCTCTGCTACTTCCGTTTGGCCAAACAAATCGGCTCAAAACTCTTTTGTCGAAAGACAAAGTGCACGATATACAAAACACTAATATTACCAGTTATACTCTACGGAGCAGAGTGCTGGACGATAAGTGAAAGAGGAGGATTGATACTGGGCACTTGCGAGAGAAAAATTCTTCGGCATATTTGGTCCCATATGCGAAGAGGAGGAGAAGATTCAATCGTGAATTATTCGAGCTGTACCAAGATATGGATGTAGTCCAAAGAGCCAAAACACGTCGACTACACTGGCTCTGTCGCATCGAGTGAATGGACAATAACGCTCCACCTAAGAAAATCTTCGAGTCCGGTCTCCAGGTTCGAGACGACGAGGAAGACTGAACCTCCGCTACAAGGACCAGGCAGTTACAGACGCAAGAGCGCTTGGACAGAGCTCGCGAGGGATCGCAACTGATGGAAGACCGCAATATATCAGGCAGAGACCCTCTATGGATCGGGAGGCGGATTAGTAAAAAAAAAAAAATCAGCCTGGGAGAAGAACCTAATCTGTGAAATAGAAAATAGCCGATAGCCAGGTCCGCACCAGGCGCGGAAATTCTACCAATCCGTCCGAAACATGACGCAGTACCCACCACGCTGCACATACTGCAAGGACGGAGAGGGAAATCTGATCACTGATCCTGAAAGCATACTGGAGCGCAGAAGTGGAGGCTCCACTACTTCTAGAAGAAGACCCTATGTTGCCGCCACCAAGCATAGAAGAGATTGAGAAGGCTATAGGCCGGCTTAAGCAGAACAAAGCCCCGGGAGCCAATGGCATACCAGCCGAATTATTTCATCACGGCGGGCCAGCCTTACGTCAAGCAATTCATGATATTATAGTGCACGTATGGGAGCACGAAGAAATCTCAGAAGACTGGCGAAAAGGTATAATATGCCCCATATATAAGAAGGGAGATGTCACAACGTGCAGCAGTTATAGAGGTATCACGTTGTTGAGTACCGCCTATAAGATACTCTCCTCTATCCTACAAGACCGGATAACGCCATACGCTAAAACCATCATCGGACAATATCAGTGTGGTTTCATTCCAGGCAAATCAACAACTGATCAGATCTTTACCCTTAGGCAGGCGATGGAAAAATGTCTAGAATTTAACATTCCAACATACCATCTGTTTATAGACTTTAAGGCCGCCTATGAAAGCATAGCCAAGGTAGAACTTTACAAAGCCATGAGAGAATTCGGCATCCCAAATAAATTGATACGACTATGTAGGCTGACCATGACCAACGTAACAAGCCAAGTAAAAATAGCCGGATTGCTATCCAGTCTAATTAACATCTTCAATGGACTCCGACAAGGGGACGGTTTGGCCTGCCTCCTCTTCAACCTGGCGTTGGAGAAAGCAATCCGTGACTCTTGCACGGCAACAAGAGGGACCATCGTCAACAGGTCCAGCCAGTTACTGGCTTACGCAGACGACATCGACATCATCGGAAGAACCGAACAAGCTGTACACGATTCCTTCATCCAGATCGAGCAGGCGGCACAAAATCTGGGGCTGCACATTAGTGAAGGTAAAACAAAGTACATGGTGGCGTCGAATGCGAGAGGAACAGTTGGTCAAACAATCAAGGTAGCGGAGCACGAATTTGAAGTGGTGCAATCCTTTAAATACCTTGCGTCAATAGTAGCAGCCGATAACAATATAGAAGAAGAAATACGCGGGCGGCTTCTCAAATCCAACAGAGCCTACTGTAGTCTGTCATAGCTCTTCAAATTCAGAAATCTCACCATAACTTCAAAACTGCTGCTGTACAGGACCATGGTCCTGTCAGTACTCACATATGGATCCGAGACCTGGGTGCTTAGAAAGAGGCACTCCGACCCCTAAGCTGCGTTCGAGAGAAAAGTCTTAAGGAGAATTGTTGGCACCATATGTGAGGAAGGACGATTCCGGAGACGGTACAATCATGAATTGTACGCAATCTACCTTGAAGCAGATATCGTGACAGGGCACCTAGCTCGATGAGTGAGGAGGAACCTGCTCGGAAAGTTCTTTGTGGTACATTCTATGGTAGACGACAGCGTGGTAGACCATGCTTGCGCTGGAGAGATGACGTAGACCAGGACGCCCGAAGCTTTGGGGTGCGCAACTGGATGGCGTCAGCTCGAGACCGGAATAGGTGGAGAGATTTGTTGAAAGAGGCAAGGACCAGAACCCGGTTGTCAAGCCAATGATGATGATGATCGACGTGTTTTTATCTTCTTTTACTTCAAGACCAAAAAGTTTAACTTGATCTTCAATAGCCGTTAAGAACCCTATTACAGAGTTACTAACCTAATCGACATTCCTAAGGATGTTAAGTTACAAAAAAGAGTGGGTAGGCGAAACAGAAGATAACAGACTCAAAGCCAATGCCATTTAATGGTACACGGATGGTTCGAGAACGACAGAAAGGACTGAACCTAGAATTTTTGGGCCTAGAACCAAACTTTCCACACCAATAGGACAATCTACTATAATTTTCCAGGCGGAAGTCAATGCCATAATGGAATGTGCAGATCGAAATCTTGAAAGGAATCACCGAAACCAAAACATTGCCATTATGCCAGAGCGCCATGCCACTCCCAAGGCACTAAGCTCATCCGCTATCACGTATAAGTTGGTGTGCAAATATGTAGGCAGGCTAAATGAACTTGGCAAGAACTACAATGTCTCACTTCATTGGGTACCTGGACATGTAGGTCTTTAGGGAAATGAGAAGGCAGACTCACTAGCAAAACTAGGCGCAAGTACTCGTCTAATGGGATCAGAGACCTACTGCGGAATAAGCGAAATCAGAAATAAAAACGAAATCAAAATAGGAGGCCAAAATATCCAAAATCTGGGAAGAACTCCCCCAATTAGTGCAAGCCAAACTACCTCCTGGGAACTATAACCAAGTTCGTTTTAAAATATATCAGTTTAAGTAGGAAAAATCTACGTATAGAAACAGGAGTCCTGACGGGTTACTGTAAGCTAAGAAGACACGTGATTATTATGTAAGCTGCTAAACTGGTAAACAGCCCCACATGCAGATTCTGAAATACTCATGACGAAACGCCGCGCCGGGACACTATTGCGGAGCACTATTGCATCAAAGAAATAAGTACCTGCTAAGTACTACACTACCAGGTAAAAGAGAGTAATTTATTCTCTCTGAAGGTGCTAGAAATAATCAAACTCATCAAAGGGATAAGCTTGGAGGAAGAGCTGTAGTGTTAACAACTCATCTAGCTCTGGATGTGGGTACAATAAATCTTTAGGTCGCAGTGCAAACCCCGTCTCAATATTCATTCCTAGAACGCCTGGCTTCCGAACCATCTCTTCTAGATCGCGATTGAAGTAGTCACATAATAGCGTATGTATATCCACGACAAAAATTTGTACATGTTTGGAGTAGTTCGAAGGAGGCATTCTCTAGTTTCACATTCCACCACGTATTTTTTTTTATTATCATGTGCAGTTGGATCAGTTTTTCCGGGACCCAAGTTCAACCATCTGCTAACGATTAGTGAGATCATACAACGAAAAAGTGGCTAGTCCGGTCTTGAAATTCGTTGGTCATTTCCAGGATTCCTTCAATGTAAAGACTTGGTTTGCATTCGATCTGCCTGGCCAGAAGCCACACTAGTATCTGCAGACTTTAGTGTCTGCTAAGAAAAGAATCTTACATTCAACATTGAGAAGGGATATACTTCGATAGGTCTTTCGACACTAAGGAACTTATTTTTTAAATTCGGGCATACAGAGCTGATATCACCTCTAAATATTCAAAAAGTTCTACAGCAGATTTCTTTACAGAAATTAAAAAAAATTAGGTATTCCAGTCTCCTGCTAAGCGTTCCAGCAACATCATACAACCAAACTATCAACTTCAGTCAACGTTTCCTTCAGAAGCCAACCAGACCAAAGACAACAAAATGAAATATCAATAACAACCTAGGTACTGGCAATCTGGCGAAAAACTTTCTTCCAATGTCTCAGCCCAGAGCACAAAGGAATGTGAGCCAGATAGTATTGCCGAAGTCACCAGGGTGCCATGCTAGTGCCATGCCACCTCCGCCACTCAGCAAACATGTAACACTTTTGAGTTCGGGACCAAAAAATGTTATTATACACTTTTTGTTTTTGGCTTTTGAAATTCCATATCCAAAGCAAACTTCACCTGGAGGCTCACCCATTTAAATCGGACCAGGTGGATTTACCTAACGAATTATTCTCCCGTCTTCCAGTTGTGCCATAGAGTTTGGCCGAAATTGAAATTGTCTGTTATAGCCCCCTGGCTACCTATAGATGGCATAGGTTTTTCAGCATCTCATAGAGAGCTATGATCGCGGATCGGCAAACATGGAATCGACTTGAAGCCCCTGAGAGAGAGTGTAATTGAAAAATATTTAAAAAGCAATTTTTCATATCGACTGGTTCGCGCCTTTTGTGGTTATGAAGTACCAACATGGTTCCAACACTCTGGCTCAAGCTAGGCTTGCTTTGGTTAGCTTATGATGACGATGATGATGATGATGATTATGATGATGGTTATGGTGGCGGCAGTTACGTTGAGAGATGTGGATTTTAATCCCGAAACGATTGTAGATTTATAGAAAGAACAGTTTGATCTATCGCGGATACATATTCATCTTACTTTTCGGGTCCCCCAATCAGACATTGTAGAAACTTGAAGGAGTTTTATTTCATATGGGCGATATTATGGGAGAGAAATCGCAATAGGGAGACAATGGCAAGAATTATGATCGTAAAGTGGCTATATGGAGGTGCTGCGAGAGTCTGAGTCCCGCGCATGCTAAGGCGAAATATATTACTTTGAACTTTTGTACTGTAACAGTTCAATGTTGAGGATTATTTTTCTGTGTAAATTTATATACTTGCAGGCTTCCCAAATATAATCGTGGTTGGTTATGAAATTGGAATTTTATAATCTTTGAAAAATAAAAAAAATAGTTTTATTGGTGGTACTGAGCTGATGGTATATTATGTGTATGTTTGTTTGATAAATCTATTTTCTTGGAAAGAAGACATGTGAAAAAGAAAGCTGTTTGTCAGAATAGTTACGTTGAAGGTGGAACCAATGAAAGAAAACTAGGAAACTGGTGATAATTTGATTTCTGGGTGTAAAATCATGCGGTTTTATGGTTGTTAACGTCACCCACAATAATACTGTAGTGGTTAAAAATGTATGTGTATTCGTATACGTTTGGGAAATATTTTCCAAAGAATTATTTTGATTAAAACGAAAACGTCAATTTTGAGAGCCGAAGTAATTTTTACAAACTATCAGAATAAACGAGATGGCATGCCATAAGGGAGTGTTATTGGTCCTCTCCTATTTCGTTGTTGTATTTTCGCACGGTTACTGAAATTTGTTAAGGGTAGGCAAAACTAAAACGACTAACAACAATTTAACAGATAAAATATGAAACTAAAGGTAAGATTCAATCGATAAGACAAATGATTCAGAAGACGGAGTGCTTAGCAAGTTGTACTGAGAGTAGTAGGAGAGTCTGAGAGATAGAAGATAGGTTCTATGGATCAATTAAATGTATATAGTGTGAATAAATAGAAGAGATGAAGGTTTGGTATATTAATAGGCAAGTGTTGGAAAATATATAGAATTGAAGATGGTCGTCCATTTACCGAAACCTGAAAATTTCAATGAATGAAAATATAGAACATGCTTATATTTTTCTTCGTACTTTTGGCAGGCTATGAGAGTTTTTTAAATATCGTCTCGGTGGTCTTAAAATTGAAAAACTTCAATATCGTCCCCGCATAAATTTCATATAACTAAGGTCAGATTAACATTGTGTTACCGATCTCGATACGCTATCGCTACGATACGATCAAATATTTTCACAGGATCATCTATCGATAGTAATATGAGTACTTCTCAAACTACAACCCATTGTTTCTTGTGTAAGAATATTTTATCATATTGAGGCTATATCGGCCAGATTCACAGTGTTGTGTCAATCTTAATTAGCTTTCTGAACTTTTAAATATTTTTGCACAAGAAACAATGAGAGGAGAGAGAGCGTAAATTTAGTCATCTTTTCGTATGTAAGAATAATTTAATGATCGAGATTGTATTGGTATCGGCTCTATAGTGTGAATCTGGCCTATTTCTTATTTTGTATCGTTTCGATCCGTTGCAATTATTGAGTGTTTTTGTGGAAGAAATATTGACTTAGTGTTTGAAACTAGGAGCTGCAAAATATTTACAGAAATTCAAAAAATTCAAGTTTTAGATTTAACACGATCGTGCGAGTATACATGACAACTATTAAGAATGAAGTTCAGATATACGGACGTTTTCACCATCATGTGCCATTTTGGAACGAATGAAATATTGCCTTTCTACAATATTGAATATTCTTTAAATTATTAAAAATTAAGTTCTGTGTAAAATTTAAGGAAAATCGCATAAACCGATAATTTTTAGCAATACAAACATTTAAAAGCATATTGTTTGTAATGGCGGTTACTATGTTAGATGGATCTTGGACAACGATCTCTGTCTTATCGAAGATCATTGGGTTAAAGTAGACGCTGTGGAAACCTGTTTTCTAACCAACATTCGCTCGAATCATGACTTGGAAAAGAGAGTCTGCTTCAACACTTCTTCGTTTGAAATGACTTGATGCAGTGGTGATCGGATATCCGTAGTTTCACTTCGTTCATTGAAGAAATGTAGAGAATTACTATAATTACGGAGAAGAAGGTCTCCAAGTCCTCGTTAGTTTTGAAGGTTAAGCTTTAGCTTACCTTTGAGTTATTAAAGAAAGAGAAGTCAGCAGAAGTCATTGGTATTTCTAACGTTGTTTACTATGACCTACACTTTGAAAAGCAGTAATGTATACTGCTTTAGCAAGGCTCTAAATAATGCACATCTTCCCCAAAAAAAGGAAAATGACAACTCCAAGTCACGAATCTTCGGTGGATAAGTCTTATTTCCAGTAAGAGATTCTAAACTGGAGGACACAAGTAACATAACAGATACTCAGTTCGCTCTTATACAATTCATGCAGCGTCTAAATTGTTCTCTGATATTCAATTATAGACTTTCAGAAATCAAAAAACCTTTTTGTTAATGTCTTGTTGCTCATGAAGCCTCAAGAGATACGAGAAAGAATTTGCCCAAGCTAGTGATAGTAGGGCCACATATTCACAGGCGAGTATTTTGTTTTTTATTTTGCGATTATACCTACCTTTAAACCATTAGAGCACTCGCCACGCATTTTGGAAAGTTGGAGAGAATTTGAAAGACTGGTCTAAATATCGGAAATAATGAGACAGGTAAGTCGTTCAACATTCGTGTAGTGTGGCTTAAGAAAGAATCTCTGGGAAGAATATATTAATTTTTGAGGCCGTATACCCTCTCAAGGAATACTATGAGAGTGTGCGTCTAAGTAACTTTGTGTCGCCCAATGCATTCCTCTATAGACAGGCTTGTGTAGGGTAAAATGTCAATTCCACTGATCTACCACTTTTTAGTACACGGCAGAGCAGAGCGACTTCGGTAAACTTTGTACAATCGGAACGCTCTGAAAATTCGTCGGATATTAAAAGTTAGCCTAAATGTATTTTTTGCCTTGAACGACTCACATAGGAATGGGTGTGATTTTAAATAGGCACATTCAGGGTGGTACACAAAGTTGGTAGTGTATTAACAGAGAAAAAGAGTATTTCCATTGCGATATGTACATATATCATCGCAGAAGCTCTAATACCTCGTCAACCAGACAAGCTAGTTTTACTGAAGACACAAAAAAAAAAAACATATTTGAGTAATAATTAGGGCTTTGGAATTGTCCAGATTTTATTTGAAGCTGATCAATGTCTTATAAGTAACAGATATTTAAAGTGTGATTTTAAATAATGGGCGTAAGAATAAATATTTATGTAATTGTTAAGTTTTGGTTTAAGAAATGGGCGATTCCGCTAGAGACGATTTTTGACATCAATTTCTAAATTACAATTTTTTTTACATTTTTTGTAAAAGTAAAATAACTATATTTAATGACAAAAATTAAAAATGAGACCTAACTTAAAGAAAACATTTTTTTTGCGCTTGGTAACATTGTCATAGGAAGAGTGGGTACGAATTGTTATTATAACATCTGGTAAGATACGCGCGAAATAACCATTACCGTTAATTTTGGGTTATGGTTTATTTATTAGACGCATGGTGACACTCATGTCATTTGATCGTTTGCACAAAAATATGTAAGTATTTGTTATTACTTTTTAAGCATTATTGATTACAAATAGTCATTGTAATTTGATTGCATCCGCGATATAAAAGATATAAAAGTTTTTTTTTTTTTTTTTTTTTAACAGAAATAAAGTGCTACTCGTATCGTTTGAAACTTTCTATAAGTAAGAAAAAAACAAAAAGAAAATTAAATCAGTCCTTTTTAGGAGCAAACTGTAAGTGTATGCAGAGCACCTACGTAGAGAAAGAGCTCGTGATTCAAAACGGAGAGAAGTAATGAAAAGGAAAATAGAAGCAGATATAGATTTAAAAATACCACCCAGAGTCAGACCAAAAGAAAGAATGCAGTCAACTAGAAAGCGTCGTAGGGAAGAACAAATCAAACAGACAGGCACTCGTTACATCAGTCCCCGCACACTTGGAAAGTCTGTGGCAAAAGTTAAACGTTATCTCCCAAGTAGTCCCGCTAAAGCAGTTTAAGTTGGAAAAAAAATAGCCGCTCAATTTGAAGTTGAAATATCTGAAAAAACTGATTCCGCCAAAGCAATGCCTATAGAAAATTGACGGACGAAGTCAAACAACAGATTTGTAATTTCTATAACAGTGATGATATTAGCAGACAAATGCCAAGTATGAAAGATGTGAAATCAATTAAGTTAAAAACGGGAATGAAGTTAAGAATCCAAAAGAGAACAATGATTATGAGCATTCGTGAAGCTTTCGAATTTCTTAAAACAACTTATCCCAAGGCCTCTGTTGGAAAGACTATATTTGTTCAAGAGAGACCTGCTCATATTCTGCCTTTTAACGATACCCCTCATAATGTTTGCGTTTGCACAACTCACTCAAACTACATAGCTCTACTTCTTGCAATTTCGAAACATGCGACAGACTTTCCTAAAACACACCAAGAGCTTTTGAAAGTGGTATCATGTAATGTAAATAATGAAGAATGCATGTCCAACGGTTGCGATGTTTGCAAAGAATTCAGCATTTGGAATATAAACCCAGATGCAAACCCTAGTGTTAATTGGAAGACCTGGATTTTTCAGCATCAGAGACCAAAACAGATCTTAATAATAAGTAAACTTTTCAATGAAGCGCTTGATGAACTACATTACAGTACAGCTAAATTCAAGCTTCATTCTTTTGTTAAAAATACTCAGTCTCATTATTTTCAAAATGCAAAACAAGATATATCCAATAAGAAAGCTATTGTACAAATGGACTTTGCCGAGAATTATGGCCTTATCAGTCAAGATGAAATACAATCAGCACACTGGTCTCATGGGCAAGTCACGCTCTTTACATGTTGTATTTGGACGACTGAAAAACTCCATTCTCTGATCAGTCAGTGATGAATTAAACCACAGTAAGCACACTGTGCATTTCTTTTTGCTCAAAATATTCGAGTACATAAAGTCAAACACGGATCAGGTTACATCTGTATATATGTATATTCAGTGCTAATTGCTCAGTTCAATTTAGGAATTGGTATGTAATGGCAAGCATGAATTCACTTAAAATGGAATTTAAATTCAGCCACCTTGAGTGGAACTTTTTTGCTGCTTCACATGGTAAAGGTGCTGTCAATCGGAGTCGGAGGAAGTGTGAAAAGATCTGTGTGGATTGTGGTTAAGTCCCGGAGTGTCATCATTAACAATACCCTAGAATTTTGCAACGTGGCACGCAATCTCTCAAAAAACATATTCTTTATATAGATTGTTTCTAAAGAACAAATTAAGAAAGGGAAGGGCATGTTAGATGATAAAAAGGAAGGACAGAAAAACATACCGGGTATTCAATCAAAACATTTCTTCAAATCTCAAGACGGTTACAACCTAACTGTAGCACGAACCTCATTGTCTCGTCACAAGAACACAGTAACTTTGAAATTTATCATCGAAACAGACAGTGATTGGGAAGATAATGATTTGGAACCACTTATACGTTCAGCTCAGAAAGAAATTCAGATTCCTGAGGTATCTGCTCCTTCTATATTGGGTGAATGCTGCCTCGCATCAAAAGATGGAGTTTTCTAGTAGTTTATTGGCTTACAAAATATATTATATACATTCATGGCATAATTTACATTGGAAATAATAACATGACCCAGTTCGTCTTGTGATATGAGCTACTACATTTTCGGCTATAGCTATACAAATATCTTAACTTGGCTGATGAGACTCTTCACTTTCGATATACAGATCCTTTATGGCAAGTTATGCTTTCGTTATAAAATATCAAGCTCGAGATTTTGATTAAACTTGGTTTAACTGTGACAGGGAATACTATATCAGATTATTTTGGAACTTTAGTTGTCTGTCTTTTATGATACAGTCTAAGCTGTCTGGACAATTTTCTTAAAACTTTGAAGAAAACTTTTTTTAATTCCCTCCCTGAATGTGTTTTTTGTTTTAAGACTAAAAACTAAAAATAACGTTAATTGACACATGAAGGTTTCTATAGTACAAACTCTATATACTACTGAAATAAATCAGCCAATTAGAACACTTAGCACTGTTTAATTGGACTTGTTGAATAAATGATTCAAAAGCCAAAGGCCAAAAAAAGCTGTTTTTAATCGGTAATTCCCATTTTTTTTTTAAATTTTAGAAAATATTTTTTTTCTCTCTTAACATGTTCTACAGACTTTTTTTTTTTTTTAATTCTTTTAGTAAATTCTAGCTTCTGATTGAAATAAAAGTTTCCAAGAAATGGTTTATAATGGTAACTCCCATAGGACATTTTTTTTTTATATTCAATTTTCTCAAAAACTGGTACAGCTGATTTTGATTCATATTTGAATGCTCAACTTCCTAAAAAGATTTAATAACGGTACCTACCCGGGATTTAAAAGAACATAATCTCTTGTGAATGCAATCTTTAATGAATTCAATCAAAGGACTGCATACATTGAATTCATTTCGCATTAATAAGATTGCAATTACTTTTTTCGGCATTCATTACACAGCAACCAATTGGTTGCAATCTTCTGAGAATTCACACATTTTCTGTATTCGTTTGCATTCATTTGAAGTCTTTGTAGGTGTTTGTACTCATTTGCATTCTTATGCATTCATTTGCGTTAATATGAATTTCTTCCTTTGAATGCAAAAGAATGCATGAATTCTCAGAAGATTGTAATCAATTGATTGATGTGTTATGAATGGGAAAAAAAGGGATTTGTAATCTTTCCAATTTGAAATAAGAGGTCAAGGTTCATTTGAAGTAATCTTTCGAAAGCCCGTGCAATTACTAGGATACGTCGACGAAATTAATATAATTGGAAGAACAAATCGTGATGTCAGTGGCGCATTTGTGAGCACTTAGGCGGAAGCGAAGAAGGTTTAGCGGTCGATGAGGGCACGACAAAATATATGGTGTCATCCAGAAATAACACACAACACAGACATCTTGGACAGAACGTGAATATCGCTAGCTTAAATTTTGAAGTAGTTAAAGACCTTATCTACCTAGGCGCCCGCTATTATTTCAGGCATTAGTTCAGAGCTGAAATCAAATGGAGAAAAACTCTTGCAAAGCTCTACTTCTTTGGACTGAGAAGGCAACTAAAGTGTCTCTCTATAAAACTACTATCATCCTGGTCCTTGCGTAGTATGGTGGAGAGACCTGGACCTTGTCAAAAGTGGATGAGAGAAAGATCCCAAGGTCTTTGTGTGATCTTTGGATCTTTGGACATCATCAGCGTATAAAAGATAGTTAGAATATTTTAAAACTGATAGAAGATCATTTATAAATAATATAAAAAGAATTGGGCCCAAATGGCTGCCTTGAGGAACTCCAGAATTAACTTAAAACTTTTTTAGCCATTCAAATTCACAGATTAGGACCTGTCAAGAAAATAAGATTTGAGTAAATCAATAAACACTTAGACCTCTCATATTTTGTAATAAAAGTTTTGTCGAAAACCTTCAGTTAGAACATAATTTAAACAAAAAATCTGGTAGCTGCACGAGAATAGTGAAGCAGTCGAACGGCCTTTCACCAAACCATGTTGATTGGGAAGATAAATGATTTGGTATAAAAGCTTAATGTTTTGCTACATCTGAGCTCTGCATCTACGGTTAGGAAAACCCTTGTCATGTCGTGTCAAAAAGTTAACAAAATTTTCTTCCAGTCTCATACCATTCTTAAAATTTTTGAGTTCCTTACTAAAATCTTTACAATCACTCCATCTCATGTCGACGTTTATAAGCTCTGTCAATTCAGTTTCTTGGGATTCGACTTCATTCAGCATTAATTTTTATAAAAAGATTTTTTTTTTCAAAAAGATACAAAAATAATCTCGCCAATGTGATATCTTAAAGAAATAATAGGCAAACATTCCATTCGCCATCAAACAGATATCTCCTATTTTCTTATACTAAATTTTCATTACCAACTCTCTTATGCTTTTGCTTAATCAAAAAGAAGAAAAAAAGAAAAGAAGAACTACAAGGCTCTCTCCGCAGCGCACTAATCGCGATTGAAACATGGAAAATGCTTGTTAGACAAACACTAGAGGTCTCAAGGCACAAGATATTGCCAAGTTTATTTGTTTGTTATTATTAGTGTTTTGTGTGGAGTGTGTTGTATGTCCACATGTCCATATAAACTAACACACACTCAAAAAAATACCATTCCTCCGAAATCACAGATAAAGAAATAAGCTATGACTGCACTATGAAACATATACGTTTCGTCTTATGTTATTTTTGTACTCATATAGCCTAGAGTGCGACAGGCCTTCTCCAATCTCCAATTCAACTTAACATTACTTAAAGAGCCGAGTTGAGTCAAGCTCAAGAGCTGGAGCTAGAGTCCAGGGAACAACTTATGAAAACAAAAAAAAAAAAAAATCAGAGACACACACAATACACTCGTATGATAGCAAGGCCAAGGTAAGGTTGAGAGTGCCATGATGGCATCCGACAACAGACGGACGGACAAACGGACATAGGTACATCCGTGCAACTTAGTTATGGCACTTCATGGTCTACAGAAATGTGTCCGTACACATGTCCGGCAGAGTGACGTATGCTTTCGGGGTGATATTTCGTTTTGTCTTATCTAACCTTGAAGGATGGGGCAGGGTTTGAATTTTCCACAAAAATTATTGGACACACAAAATGGTGTAGCATACTCGGTTATGTTCTTTCTCTCAGGCCAAAGCCATCATAGAATTAAAGATCTTCCATGACGATTAAGCATAGAGCTGGCTGGCTTTGAGGAGGAAATGGAATTGGGATTGATATAAGGGTCAGTTGAAGCTTATCTTGTAATTGGTCGTATATTTTTCTCCCCGTCATGTTGGCAATGATAGGTATTTCCCCCCGGAGCGTGTGTGTGGCTTTTGAATGTGAAGAAACATGTGTATAACAAGAGTGGCCTATGGGGAGAGTCTTAATTAGTTGTTGTTATTGTTGTTGGTGCAACATGGCTAATTGGAATGATCAAAGGGTCTTCCATATCCTGCATGTGGACTTATAAATTTCCTGCGCCCCATGATTGTGCTATGGCTCAACTCCGGAGTTGATAGATTCCGCATTCAACTAAATGTCAATGAAGTGGTCTAGAGCATCCTCAGAGACTCTTTGTCGAAAGATAGTTGCTAACAGTTGTTGACGATGTCACTTGTATGTGAACATTGTCTTGGCCGCCGTTGTCGTATCACCTTCGCCGCAATAATGTTGTACGACTCTGGAGAATATTTGTGTTGTCAATCTCCGGGCTGAACTTCTACCTATGTTCATATATACCGCACTATCTATCGGCATTGGATTGGATTTTTAGCTCGGCGCGCATCTAAATCTTTGTCGTGGCCCGTCTGGCATCCGTCGTCATCATCATGATCGTCATCATCATTGGCATCATCGTCGACTTGGACATAGATATATGTGGGGACATATAAAGCGGATTTTTAACTGTGTCGTTACACAGCCGTATTACATGGTTAAGGCAGCAGCATCTATTGTGGCACCATCGCTGGTCGCATCGTCATCATCTTCGTGGCATGGTCACCATCACTAGTTGTGTGCGCAGTGCAGTCACCAGTCAGATGCCATTTCTGAGATAAGGAAGTGATTTCATAAAATCCATACACCATATTGTGGTGTTGTTTGGTTTTTAAGGATTGGGAGGAAGAGAGCAGTAACAAAAGGCTGCCACATCAGCCTAGGACTGGGCATGGACCTCTTTTACTCTTCACTCCTTCTGCTGCGTGCTTGACCAAAACTTTATCTTTGGCGCAGATTGAAGGAAGCTGGCTATACACCATTCGGGCCCTCCATTCAGCAGTTTCTCCAGTTTCTAGCTGGCAGCTCAGGAACAATCTAAAACGCATATAATCGAAAATAATCGACAGTGGAAGAATAAACCTATAACCGACCGACGGAAAAAGAAATGTGTGCGCTGCGTATGGTAGATGGCGAATGGCGGATGGGGCTTGGCTTTGACTTGGAGCTTCTTGGATGGGACGCGTCGTTCGTCGTCCGTCGTCGTTTTCTGGTTCCGTTTGTCTCGTTAGAGCTAGCTAGAGTCGTCGGCCGTTTGGTGCGGAATTGTCTACAACAAATCTTACTAGTTGTAATATTTGTATCGTGTTACTTTTAACACATCATTTTGCAGCATTAGATGCATGCAATCCTACAGAATGGTGCTGCATCCCCATAGCATATATTCATGATGCCATATGAACAGACACACATATATCGGTAGCCATTTGCAGGAGGGAAACATATGTTTTCGCGGGATTATTTTAATGATCATCTTCAGCAGTTTGCCTCTTCCAATCGGTCGGTCGAGGTGCGCGGGCCTACGAAAACATATGGGGTTCTATATGGTTTTGGATTTTCTAACCAAACAGTTATCCAGGTCGCGATCTATGTGAGTTTTTTTTTTTTGTGTATTTTTTTTCCTCAAATCCATAGCTGCTCCTGCTGTTGTTCCTCTCAAACCTAAGACTCCATAACCAAAGCGTTGAGCGCATGTAATAATATGAAAACTTGTAAGACGATGGCGGTCAATTTTTCGGTCTATTGCGCGGATTTTGTGTGGGAAATTTTTAAATTATTGTCACACACACGTTTTATGGGAGAAATTTTGTGGGAGTTTGCCAAGAAATATAATAAGACAACATTTTTTTGTATTTTTTTTTGTCTATGTCGATGTCGTTATAATCATTAAAGTGAAAGAGGAATTTTTGCCCATAGCTTAGAGCGTTGAGCAGCAACTATGTTGCTTTCATATAACAAGTCGAATAATAATGGTCGATGAAGTTTTCTACTCAGCTCTTTTGTTTAGTTTTTTCTTCTTGTTCATAGAGCAATCCATTGCAAGGAAGGATCAAGAGTTTATTTTAGATTTTTTTGTGTTTTCTTAAATTTTAAATTGACATGTAATTAAATTCCATGTTTGTTGTTAATTGCGTACCAGGAAGTTAGTTTATTACATATCTTAAGACTATCGAGAAACATTTAAATTGGAAAAAGAATGAATTATTATTAGCAATGTTTGAAAAGAATTACCAATTTATTTAGATTTTTTTATTCATTAAAATAATATTGAGAGATTTAAAAAAAAACAAAGTTGAAACGTACAAAATTGAAGAAAAAAAGAAATATACTCGTATGTTATTAATTAAAGTTCGAATATAAGTAAAACATTTCGTGAAAACCTATCCTAAAAATTATCAAGGCGACTTCAGTTATGTTAGGTCCCAGCTGACACGCTTGAAAAAGACTTGGCCCATTGTGATACCACATGAATCTGGAAATTTTCTCCCTACACGTTGGACCATTTGGAGCTCCTTATGAAGCGAGAGAGACTTCAATATTTATATTGATAAGATAAGCATACGTTGCGTTGGTGGGACAAAGCAGGGCATGGTCATCAAATTCAAATTCTTCCTTATCCATAAAGCTTCTGCAAAAATCTTTTAAATGAATGCCAAGCTTCGTTGCGTCCTTCCGTTAAGACAGTGTCCCGTTTTGATGACAATAATGGAGTTGTGGTGCAATCTGCCAAAGGATATCAAGCACTTATAGCGTTTCTGGTGAAGTATTTGTTTTGTCATCAGAGAGGTGGGTACATTTTTCAATCTTAGCTTTGTCCTCTCTAAATCATCTTGTTTCAGCATAAGCTTACATGTAGGGTTGGACATACCTATATTTACCTTATCTGGTAACATTGGTAGTGTTGTTCCGCTTTTAGTGAGTTCGTCCGTCCCTATGCCTAAGCCCCCAACAAAGGTGAATATTGAACTGCTGCGCCATCTCCATAAGAGATGAACTCCCGTGAAGGACTGTTATGGAGTCTTCAGTTTCCCAAAAACATCAGCAATAAATCAATTGATAGCAAAACTTTCACAATTTTTTAAAATGGTCAATAACTTTTGGAACGTTTGAGTGAATTGTACAACATTTATATTAAAAATTATAATTATAATACATGAAATCACTTGAACAGCTTTAAAAATAGCTTAAATTCGAAAAATAATTAAAAAAGTCGTTAGAGTAGTAGTATTAATAATTAATTTCTTATAACAAAATTTCTTTAAAATTTTTTAATACATTTAAGAATAAGCTTAGAACAAAAATCATCCATGTGTTTTCGAGATATTGAAATTTCAAAAATATTTTTTTTTTTATTCAAAACAATATTTTTCTGAAAATTTGTATATGCAACATTCTTTCTATTCCAAAGGAGCTCTTATATGTTAAATACTTATAGAAATCGGTGGAGTCGTTTATTGAGTAAGTCGAAAATCCAACAAACCATTCTATAGAAGGTATCGATGAAATTTTGTTTGATCAAAATTTAGACCACACTTTAAAGGCTAGCCGCGCACTAGCAATTTTTAGTTGCGAAACTGTTTGGTTACTTATAGAAAACAGATGAACTGTTTGGTTGAATGTCGGTGAATTTGCAGATAATTATATGTTCAATAAAATGGCGAACTTATTTTAGGCAATCGTTTAGTTTGTGTCAAAACACAAACTTTTTAGTTGCTCGAACCAAGCAGTTTCGCAACTAAAAATTGCTAGTGCGCGGCTAGCCTAATAGTTACCAAAATCTTTAGAACTGTTTTTGAGATGAATCAGATTCCCGTTAGACCCTTTGGCGTATTGGAAAGTTCGTTTAACTGTCAAAGGTCTGGGTTAGATTTTGTAGGTGATTTTCGTTGGTAGTACTTGTTAGTTCATTTAAAGTTTATATTAATCTATTTATTTCCTTATTTTGATCCTGAAATATTTGTGGAAGTTCAGAGAAGGTTTAAACGGTAAAAAAAAATAAATAATAAGTTCCTAGCTGTGAAACATTCAAAGTCTTTACATTACAAATTACTGCAGAAATTTACAATAAGATATTGATCATGATAGAAGATTTGTGTTTATTGATGGTAAATAAAGTGTTGTCGTGTTTGGGTATGCGCGATACATTTAACCATGAGTTGCAAAGAGGACAACAATACGATACTGCAGTATACGCCGAAACAGTTCCTTCAAATGTTCCGCAATTGAATGAACAACAAAGAATTGCAGACAATACTTTGATGGAAGCTGTGGACAGTGGATCTGGTGGAATTTATTTCCCTGATGCTCCCGGGGGGACTGGAAAAATTTAATTTCTCTTGACAAAGATCAGATCGCAAAATGAAGTAGTCCCAGCATTGGCTTTATCTGGAATAGCTGCAACATTGTTAGAAGGTGGAAGGTGCACATTCTGCCATTCAAATTTCCATTAAATATGTAAATCAACGAAGCACCCAGTTTGCAACATCGCCAAAAATAGCGCATTGGCGAAGATTCTTCAGATATGCAAATTGATCGTTTGAATGTACGATGACCCATAAGAGATCATTCGAGGCACTTGACATAATGTTAAAAGATCTTCGTGACAACCAATAATTTTTGGTGGAGCCATGATTCTGTTATCATTCTGTTATCAGGTGAATAAAGTCAGACTCTTCCAATCATTCCCCGATCAACTGTTGCTGACGAACTAAACGCATGCTCAAAATTAGCTAATTTGTGACGGCATGTGAAGATACTCCAATTAACAACTAACATGCGAGTATTCTTGCAACAAGATCAAACTGCGATTATGTTTTCGAAGCAGTTATTAGATATTGCAAATGGTAAGGTCACAGGCGACACCTCGACCGGATTAATTACACTAATCACGGATTTTCGTCACTTCTTGGACTCAAAAGAGGAGCTTATTCCACTTGTTTTTACGGACATAGAAAAACAGTTCAGAAACCATTAGTGAACGAGCAATATTGGCGACCAAAAACAAAGATATCGACGATCTCAATGTAACCATTCACAATTTTATTCCCGGAGAGTTGTTTTCTTGTAAATCAGTTGACACAGTTAAAAACCAGGATGACGTAGTCAACTTTCTCACAGAGTTTTTAAATTCCCTGGATTTGCCTTGACTACTACCTCATAATTGACAATTAAAAGTAGGATCAGCTGTGATTATGCTGCGTAACATTAATCAACATCGATTGTGCTATGAAACGAAACTGGCTGTAAAAAAGCTAATGAATAACGTCATCGAGGCCAAGATCATCAATGGAAAATACAAGGGAGAGGATGTCTTGATCCCGCGTATACCGATGATTCCGACGGATTTGCCTTTCCAATAACCATAAATAAATCGCAAGGCCAGTCTTTGAAAGTTTGCGGAATCAACTAGGAGTTTCCCTCTGGGCTATTATAAATCGAGAGTTTGCGATTTGGAAAACCATCATCTTTATATATTTACGCACCGCAAAATAAGACAAAAAAATTTTGTACATCAAAGAAGCCTTAAATTGAATAGGTGTATAACTATATTGCATTTAATGTAGATACAAATTTTAAATTAAGTTTTGACCATATTTTTCAAAAACATATGAAGGTGACACGAAGTTCAGAGGGTCATCTAGTTTGCAAATAAAAATTAAAATTGAAATTTGATATTTTTTGTAATCCAAATATTTTTTTTACTTTTGATATGTTATATTTTCTTTAAGAAGCTTCTGTTTTTATGGTACTCACTGTCAATAATGTCTTAATTAAAAAAAAAAAAACAAATACATATATGTTAAGTAAAAGACCGAATGGACACTGTTTAAAGTTAAGTTTATGGACCGTAAAACATTATGACCTTCATTAACTGAACGAACTCTCCTCCTTAAACACTCGGCGGACACTGCCTCGTTGTCGCTAGGTTGATGTCAGTGTTGCCGTTGACATATATTCAAAAATTCTAGATGCAGTTTTCAAGAAAAATATGATTTTCGAAAACCATTTTTTAACATTTCGTATGATGCGTACCGTTATTTTGAGATAAACAAAATTTTCGTTTAATTTTTAAAAATTCTAAATCATGTTGATACCGTAAAAGAAATGTTAGTTGTTATGTCACAAAAAATCGAAAATCGATTAAGGACTTATATGTAATGAAACCCACTTAAGGACATACAATTAATTGAAAACAGGTCACAAGATTAATCATTTAAGAATGTATCAAATCCTTTATTAATCCATTAACTGTGGAAAGCTTCCAAAATTATCTCAGTTTTTAAGAATTCCAAAGTCAAATAGAAAGAATAATGCCGAATGGATATTCTATCTTTCATTTCGAAAGCGTTTGAAAAGATATTATGCCAACAGATTACACATTTCTTAAATACTTGTCGACTAATCTCACCCCACAAATCCAGCTTAAGACCGCAACATAACTGTAATACATCAATTTTAAAAATAGTCAAATAATTGTTTTCTTAGTTTTTCGTCTCTTTTGGTTTTACAATTTTTATATATCAATTATGATTGGTAGTTTTAGAGTGGATTATTGTAATATTCGTTGGCTGAGCGCTCATTTTTTGTCAGCGTACCTACATACTGTATTATACAGACCAGCTGTCTTGGTACTAAGTGAAACTCTACTATGTGAAACTTCCGGTCTTTTGAAATTCAATCTGTATGTGTACAACTTAGTGCCATTATTTTTCTCTAATCATAGTATCCCCATCTACATGCGTAATGATTTCGCGTACCAACTCCTAACACATTACGGTTTATATTCAACTTCCTTTTTAGACTTCATATTTTTCAAACTGTCGGCAAATACACACATATCATTCATACTTGAATCACCTTACTCATAATGATCGAGCGAAAAACACCCTTTACTTCTTCCTCACCCCTGACGCTGATAAAAACACTATTAAAGTCTTACCGCTTCTTAACAACATTAGACCATTATTTGTCATATCGGCAAATTACTCGTGCCAACAAAATTCAGTTAAAGAAAAAACTCTATAAGAACAGTTTGGCTATACGAGAAAGCAAACTGTGACGGAAACAATAATTTCTTCAAGAACTTTAATTTTTGACTATAATTTCTCGATAGTAACATAGACTCCTGTGAAGAATTTAATTCTTTCGGTTTTGAAAATTTTTATCCCGAATAGGTATAAAAGTACATAAAAAAACTCATAGGTTGATTCGAGCTGTAAGAAAGCTATCAAGGTTAGAGAAGTAAGGTTCTGATGTTTTAAAGCCAACAACACTGAGGTAGACCGCAAAAAGTTTTAACAAGCTAAGAAGGCCTGCAAACCCATATTCGTCTACTTTTTCCAAGAAAGTGTTATGACTCCTCTGGTACTCGAACTCGTTAATAACTTTATGGGGCAGATCCTCTTTCGCACATGTGCTGTTGGAAGTCTTCTAAAAGATCTTGATATACATAAATCCGCTGGCCCGGTAGTACCCTCACCATTTTTCTAAAAAGACGCTGGAAAAAACACTGCACATGAAAGGATCTAAGTCTGATTACCAATAAATGAATGCTGGTGTTCCCAAGCGCTCCGTTCTGTTCCCGATCCTATTTCTCATTTTTATTAATGATCATCTGTTTAAAAGTTCTTACCAATTAAATAGTTTTGCTGACAATAGTACTCTTAACTTTTTATATTCGTTTGAACGAATAGCGAGCTCATTAAATTATGATCTTGAAAGCATTGTCTAATGATGAATAAGAAACCGCGAAGAATTTAATAGTTTAAAAACTCAATACTGTCTCTTGGCGCACCCCCCCGATGGGTTTTATCTTGTCGTGGTGGGGAGGCTTAGTCTATTTCTTCAGCTATACAGCCTAGCTGGGGATTTAGATAACTAAGAAAACCCTTAGGATTATCGTTCCTAGTCAGCGTTACCACTTTCGGAAAAAAAGTCGAAGTAGATTTGAAGAAAAAAGTGAAGTAAATTGAGAAAAATCGAAGTAGATTTCAAAATGGCTTTTTATTTGCTTTTGGAAAAAATGTTGCATACAAAATTTTTTTCCTTAAATGAATACATATTACCTATTAAATATGTATTTAAAATTGCCAATACATTTCTTTTAATTTTAAAGAAATTTCGCATAAAATTACTCATTTGTGTATTTGGATTCTGTTGACGTTCTTTTATTTTATGGTAATTATGAGGTTATATACTACTACTTAGAGTGCAATAGAGAAAAAGAAGTAGATTTGGGCTTTATTTTGTAAAATTGAAGTAGATTGAAACGGAGATTTTTAAAATGAAGTAGATTTCTGTATTTTGCTGATGGTGCGAAGTAGGAAGTAGATTTTAAAATATTTTGGAAAAAAGAAGTAGATCTACTTCAATTGAAGTAAAGTGGTACCACTGTTCCTAGTTCGTTGCAAGGCTAACAAAGACAAATAAGTGATTAGGGGAAGTCACTGCCATTACATAAAGAAAAGCACTGAGATAGTTATTCTCTTTTGCTCGATGTTTTGGTTTCAGCAATCCGTATAATCGATGGTCCTACCCGGTGCCTGAAGATTAAGAAAGATTGCTTAGTACTATCGTTCCTTTTTCGTTGTAGGGCGAAAAATACTAATCGAAAATATTGGTGCAGATTGTGGTTGGCTTCGGTCAGCTATGGTCTGCACCGCGGAGTTTCTTCTACATATCTTTGCTTAATTCTTTAAGCGCATCATGCTATATTATTGGAGATATTTTTAAAATTACTTCATAATATTGATTAAATTTAAATTAATTTATTAATTTATATAGAAAAATAACTCAAATTGGGTACCTCGGGAATAATGAGATCTATTGAATTTATCACCGCTAATTAGAGCCCCCAGGATGTTAAAACCTTAGACTCATTATTAATTGGGTAGGCCCTCTGTAAAGAGAGCTTGATGTGGCTGTGGTTATACTAACCAAGTCACGCGGTTAGCTATTGTCACCAACAATAGTTAGATGGAAAAAACACGGACCAAGGGTGGTACTCCTTACAAAGTGCAAATTTGGAACAGTATGGAGGCTGACTTGTACTCTGTGACATGACTGTACGAAACATTGATTGGTGGCGGCAATGTCGAGTTGGTTTTGTCAAGGAATCAAGATCTCGCACCTGCTGGAAAGGATTGGCAACCTTTCTTCCAAAGATAAATTGCAACTGGGACTATGTCCTGGGAGCTTTGTTCAATAGCTGATAATTGAACCCGCAGTGCTTGGTAGGCCAAGTAGTGAGATAAAGTCTTAGCTGACAGGTGTTTACTATAAAACCTACTTTAGTTCTGTCTCTTGGCGCTGCAGGTTTCAGTGTAGTAGTGCGCTGAAGTAGTTTAAGGTATGTCCGGGGCTGAAATGAGCCTGTCCACTGATACTTGTTATTGGTGGGCCGGTATTGCTACTGATGCGCTAGTTCTATTTTGCACACAGGTTCCTATCGACCTCTTCGTGGTGCCTGTGGATAGGTAACGAAAGTAACTGAACTAACTAGATATGATAAGCTGGACCAATGGCGTAGCGTGGGTTTTTGCCGCCCGGGGCAGAGCCAATTTTGCCGCCCCTAGCAATTTTTTTCTGGCCTTTAATTTTGTTTGCTGTTTAAAAAAACATCAAAGTGAAACAGCTACTTAACTTACCTTGTTATAATTTAATTTTTATTCACAGATTTAATATATGTATTTATTTATATTATATTATGTAGATAGAAGGGTCTAATCGGGTGATGATTGCTAAAAAATAAAACCGGTTTTAAAAAAAATCAACCCGCACTGCCTTTAATTATTATTATTCATATAGTTATAGTAATAAGTATTATACCTATAATATTTTTTTAATTCAATCATTGTTATACATAAGGAAATGAAGAAACAGAAATATTGGCCAAGGATTATTTTTAGCTTAAACATATTTCACAACAGCCCATCAAAATTAAAGTGTTCAAAACTGATTTTATCTTTTAAAATTTGAAATTGATTTGACACCAACGCGATGTACACCGTCTGATTTATTATTTAAAAATCGTTTTTTATATGAGGTATATGTAGGTATGTACATTTATGTATGTATATAAAATTTTGAAAATATTAAAAAAAAATTGGTACGCCATTTTTTAATACTTATTAATGCGGAGTTAGGCTAGTCGCGCACTGGCAACTGTGATCGAAATCAAATAGTTTAATCACCAGTTGAAAGAGAACCGCGCACTGGCAACTCTTTACTCACGCTCACAATCTTTTCTCTCTTGCACTTATAGAAAACAGCTCAACTGTTACGAAGGCAATCGCTTAGTTTGTGTCAAAACACAAACTTTTTAGTTGCTCGATTCGAGTTGCTAAGTGCGCGGTGTCCCAAATAAACCCATATGTTTCATTTTAGCAATCAAACAGTTGCGAAATTAAAAATTGAATGTACGCCTTAAAGATTAATTTTGAAAAAAAACTATCCCCTCATTTTTGAAATATCGAATTTTCAAAAAATAATTTTGATTTTTTTTAATCCAAAATTTGATTTTTTGAAAATTTTGATATGCAATATTATTCAAACAGGAGCTCTTGTTTAAAAAAAATCATTGAAATCGGTTGAGCAGATAATGAGATAGTCGAAAAAAAATGGATAGAAATTTTTTTTACAATAATATTATCGTAGATCGTATTTATGTTTGTTAACTCACACAAAAATTTTGATCAAAATCGTAGCAGTCGTTTTTGAGAAAAATGAGATTTTCCATTCCGGTTTTTAAACTTTTGTATAGGAGGTACCGTTAGTTTTGGTTATATGAAAAATGTTTATTTAAAATCTGCTAGATAATGTCAAGAAACTGTTGCGTATCAAGTTTAGTAAAAATCGACCAACTTGTTTTCGAGATTTTTGAAAATTTTGTTATAAATACTTTTAGATAACATTCTCTTTAAAAAAAATTTATCAAAATCAGTGGAATCGTTTTTGAGAAAATCGAAAGTCAAAGAATGGGTTCTATGGGAGGTACCATTTATAACCATTTTTGGGATTTTTTTTTTAAATGGTAGCCTTTTTGTAAAAAAATTACTGAATTTTTTTTAAAGTTGCGGGAACGTTTTTGAAAAAAATAAGATTTTCATTTTTTGCTTAAAAAAAATTTTACGACTGGAACCCACCGTTATTTTTGGTATAAAAATGCCCAAAAAACGCTAGGTACCAAGTTTAAAGAAAATCGACCGAGTCGGTTATGCTGCAGCCGAAAGCACAGACAGACAGAATTTCAAGACCTACTTTTTTCAACTTCGCTATCATCGTATTCATAGAGATTACGATGTCAACTTTGATCAAAATGTCGAGTAGCATAGCTTTTCAGATGGTTAATTGAACCCCGCTTAATTGAATTACTCGGTTAATTGAACTTTAAAATATGCACCGAAAAAAAAAATATATGGACATTTTTCGGATAATTGGACGTACAAAAAAATTATAATGACACAAATATTAGAAATATTTTATTACTTAACCTACGTCTGAAGTGGTTTTTTAAAAGACAGGTATCATTCAAGATGAAGAGCAGCTGGAAAATGATATCGTGGCCATAGACAACATACTTAAGTACAATGCTTAACAGACACCGAAAAACGGTTTAAGAAAAAGAAGAAGTTGAAGCCATATTAGGTACCATCAACTTTCGAAATTCTTCAGGACATTGCAATTCTACGTTTATACTTCTTACCACTAAATAAATTTACAGTTGAGCTGAAAAACAAGAAAACATTGTTCAAAACAAAACAATCAATCAAAATCAAATCACAAATTTTTCCAAACCAATGTATGCAAATAATCATTATGAGCCTTTCGAGGTACATACCTACTATCGTATTTATTATTTTTTTTATCTTTTTCGAAGCTAAAAGTGACTTTTTTTAAGAATAATTTATTTCTGTTTCATAGTTTTAATTATGTATGTATGTTTATTTTTTAAATAAAACGTGTTCAAATATTTTTGTGTGTGTATTCTTTTTCAGTTTTTTCAAGGTTTTCGTAAGTTGACAATGAAATGTTCATAGTAAATTTCTGGGATGAATATTTTAATTTTTAGTTGACCGACTCGTGCAATTATACGGGTTTCTTTTAATTGAACAGGTCGGTCAATTAAGCGGGGTTTCGTTAATTGAACCACCCGGATAATTGACCGAAAAATCTGACAAAATGGTCAGTGCAATTAAGCGGGGAATACTGTAGTACCTACCTATGTATATATCGCAAGTAAAAATCATTTAACTTTTATTGGTTAATTTATTAAAAAAAATTTTCTTGAAATCGTTTCTCTATTTTTAATAATATAACTTATTCACTTTCGATTTCTCGGTAAAAAATAGAGAACTCAATTTTTTACAAAAATGTGAGAAAATGTTTTTTATGGAACTTATGGTTCTTGAGATATGGAGAAAACAATATTCATAAAGCCAAACGGGGGTTTCAACTCTGAAAAATCAATGGATTATTTCCGAGCCATCAGCTAGGTATTTCGTTTCATCAATTAATTTACTTTATGTAATCAATCCAAAGGGGTAAAATGAAAATCTCTTGCGCTTATGTAGGTAGGTACTGTACCCGTACATACAATTTTAAAAAAATTTCACAACACACGAAACACAGACAAGATAAATGTTAAACTGCAACTAATTTTGTATTTAACTAGGATGTTTGCAAACTTTACTGCATTTTACGATAAAATAAAACAGAAAAAAATACAACTGACTAACACACCTTAGATAAAAGATACAACAATGTACGAATACATTGACTCTTATGAGCCAACTCACATCGAATCAGTCGAAACAAACGAAATGTTTTTGTCTCAACTTCTCGCCTTACGAGCAGGGTTCGAACCGCAGTAGTAAAATTTTGGAGCAGACTTATAAAAAAATAAACGAATTGAAAATTTCTGGAGTAGATTTAGATTTAGTAATTCAGAGTCAGAGTTGGTTGCAGAATTTACTAACACAGTGGTCATTCCCTTTCATGTGGTTTGGCTAAAGAAATTTTGAATTTTTCAGTGTGGAAAATAATTAGTACCAACCTAAATCTTAAAAAACGGAATAACGAAGTAGATCTATTTTATTTCGTAAAAATTACTCCGATTGGAGTAAGATTCTAACGCTGCTATGAGAAAGACGTGTATCATTGCCGACAGCAAAACCGTGGCGCGAAAATCTTTTATATTACTCGTATGTACCTACGTTCCGTGTGTAACTTTCAGCTCAAAAGGAAAAAATATATTTCCGAAAAGGACAGTATATTTTTTCACAATTAAAATTTGCTACAAAAGTAAGCTTACACTTAGCTTAGAAAAAATATAAAAACATAACATACAAAAACCATTTACATTAACGTATTTAGAAAAATTGCAGCAAAATGCCGCCCGGATATTTTGAAATTTGCCGCCCCAAGCAAAGTGCCGCCCGGGGCCTGTGCCCCCTTTGCCCCCGCCTCGCTACGCCACTGAGCTGGACGGTATTCATTGAAGTCGGAATCTGCTAAGGAGTGTGTAACAACTCACCACACCAGAGGGGTATACATTTTTAGTTGATGATTTCTACTTCGATCAAAAACACGGTATGTATATTTAAGCTTGACAGGCCTTGAGTTTTGCAATAACTCATCTGGAAGTGACCTCACGGTTGCGAAGCTCCACCGGAAGCTATATTCTGGCACCGTGGGATATAGTGCCCAATAAAAAGTAGAGACAAAATGTGTCATAAGAACGCGTCTCTACTTAAGCTATCTATGAGGTAGGCCCCCTAAAGGGAGTATCATGGTGGCTGTGGTTTATTCCGAATGCGGAGACACATGGTTTTCAAGAGAGGTATTAGATAGATAGATAGACCTCATTCCATAGCAAGAGGTGTGTACAAGTACATGCAACAACATGTCAAAGCATTGCAACTGAGGTGGCTTCGGCTAACTCAGAGCTAATGGTCAGGGCTCGATCTGACTCGGATGTGGGTAGGCCTACCGTGGAATTAAGTCGTATTGACAGGTGTCCACGTGAAACACATATAGGTTCTGTCTCTTGGTGCTTAGTCGAAACCTTCCGCCTTGCTATTATCCATGAGTGAGATTTTCATCGAGAATATGAACAACTTTCAATCCTCGGTATGTGTATTACCAAACACCTTCTGTGGAATAATAACATACAAAAATTCCGCAAAGCATTTGTCGTTCCGTCAATTCAAGAAATGTTTCCTTTTTTCTGATCTGGTTATTTTATAAAACTTATATCCATCTTAAGTTGGAGTGCTGGTGCTCCTTCGATTCACTTGGGTCTTTTCGATAGTATTCAGAAACTCAGAGAAAATGATTGAATATAAAAGCATCGCTGAAATATTTACGTTTCTCGAACACCGTCTCTACTCTATAGTACTCTCGTGATATAGCCAGTTTTATTCGTTCCCTTTATTGTTGTCTTCTTGCCCTATTAAACGTTCCACATTATGCCCATTTAACAGCGACTGAAAATGCTGCTTGAAAGCATCTATAATTCGCAGTGACTAAGTAGGTTACCTTCGTTAGGCGATAACTCGACAACAGGAATTGTGGAATGATCTACCCTGCTTTGGTTTTCTCTGCTTGATTTCTCAAAGGCATTGGACTTGGACCCTGTTCCACACACATTGATAAAAAAGAATCTCTTCTTTAAAAATCTGTCTCTTTCATTCAGGAAAACCTAACTCAAAGAATTCAGACAGTTATGGTAAACAAAAAACTCTCTGGTTTCCTATAAACGCATTCTGGTGAGCCACAAGAGTCAATTTGAGGTCCACTTCTTTTGTTGAATGGGACCGTCAAATACTGCAAGATTCAGAAACTATATGAGGATAATGTACAGATTTATTTGAGCTTTCGGACTAGCATGATCCTACTTTAAACTATCGTAACTCATATTGATAGTTTTTTGTTCAAACAGAAGGCCTCTGGAATTCCTTACCTGCTAATATGAGGAGACTTAACATTTGCAACTCCTTCGAAAATTATAAGTGATTGATCTTAAATGTTCTGTAAATTAAATTTTTAACCAAAAATTTACCAAGAGTACCATTGTAAAATTTGTTCTCAATGTTCATATATTATCCTTAGTTTTTCAAAATTATTTTGTAAAAGTCAACTAAGTCAACTTTTCCACTTTCCACTTTAAACTATCATATTTCAATTCTAATTATTTTTTTTTCTGATATCAACAAATTTGTTATTCCAAAAATAACAAAATAACAAAAAAATATTAATTACAAAAAAAAAAACTTTTTAAAACCTTTTTAAGCAAATTTACTTCGTCATTTCGCTTTGACATTTATTGCATAGACTTCACATGAGTATTATTCAAGTTTAATAGTCCCAACCAAAAGTCTGTGGGTGGATGAATTGAAAAAAAAACCTCTAATCTCAAGCCATAAAATTCACTTCCAAGTCGTGTATCTCTAAGCCTTGGCATAAAATCGAGTACAAATAATTTGGATTTTATTGAGCGTCCTCCTTTCGACGCAACATTGCTAACACTTTTGTTGATCGTGTTGAGTAAGTATTACTCGCACTTAATTTTACTTTACTATTTTGTGCCAACATAAAAATTGCAAAATGAAAAATGCAAATGCTAGTGCGTGTGTAAGATAAAGGATTATCACAAAAATATTCGCCACTCCTTCTTACATTAAGTGGTTTGCATTTAAAACTTTGTTTATCAAGTGTCTGAATTTCCCAATAACAGATAGACTTTATGAAGTAAACAGAATCATCATCCCGAAGACTGCCCAGAGTTTCCGGTGTTAAAAATAATTGCAGATTATAACTCTGAAATCATCCCGAAAATCCCATTCATAAGGATTTGCACGGAAAGCAATAAAGCTGGAATGCAAAAACGACAACCAACTGCCACAAGGCTAATAAAATTGTTATCGGAATTTTTAATATTTTTCTTCTTCAACAACAACAAAAAAAAAAAATAAACAATATATGTAAGTCCCCTAACTCCTTGAACAAAACAAAAAAAAACTTAAGAAAAATCTGTAATGCAAGAGTCTTTAGGTTGGTACTGGAAAAGAGAAAAAAAAGAAACAGGTACTAGTGAGATTCCCTGAGGGATCTCGTGGCGTCACGATTTCATAAAAGCCTGAGCAGCAGCTCCCCAATGAACATCGTGGACAATGATGATGAAACTCTGATGTGGTGGT
Source organism: Philhelius festivus (assembly GCA_963931855.1). Taxonomy (NCBI): domain Eukaryota; kingdom Metazoa; phylum Arthropoda; class Insecta; order Diptera; family Syrphidae; genus Philhelius; species Philhelius festivus. The sequence goes on along the minus strand of OZ007554.1, from coordinate 34,533,615 downwards.
TGGTTGGTTTGGGTCTTGGTCTCGGCCTCGGTCTTTGGTAGTTCAAAAAGGTTTCTCACTCCTTTTTGTATTCTTAGTCAGTTTATCCAGCGACCGAGAGAGATCTTGGAATTTTGTTAAAAAATAGTTAAGAAATGTAAAGAAAAGAAAAAATCCCAAAACTAAAAAATCTTTGTTTTTAGCTAAAAAGTTGTTCTTTGTGTTGTGCAGAGTTGTGACGTGATCAGCAGAGATATACGAGTACTATTCATTTGCTATTAATAAAGCAAAGGAGTTGTAAGAAGTGTGTAAGCACCTTTAACAAAAGACACAAAAAAAAAAAAACCACTCCCGATGGAAATACAAGGAACAGCAGGAGGAAACACAAAGGTTGATTGGCGAAGCACAATTATTAGATTATATGGAGTGCTTATGGCTCTCTGTGCATCATTGCAGGATGAAGTGAACAGTAGATAGATAGGAAGATAGATGGTGTATTGCCTGGAGAGATGTGCTGGAGTTACGCCCTCGCTTGCTGAGTTTCAGTTTCAGTTTTAGATTTTTTTTTTAATTTTAATTTTTCTGGACAGTCACAAAGGGGGATTTTAGTTTTTTTTTTTCAGGTATTTTTAGTTCTTAAAACAATAGACCGAAACTGAAGTAATGAAAAGTGTTGAGATCGTCTGAGGGTAAGATCCTTACAGGTTATCGGTTTGATTTTATCGGAGTTGCTTTGGTAAAGGGATATTGTTGTTGTGGCTTATGGTTTTATGTTGGTAAATTGTCACGACTTTCAGGGTACAACGATTATTTTGGTTTATTTTAGATGAAATTTATTAATGAGTTGAGGAAAAGAATGAAAAAGAGAATTTGGCAGATTTCGGGGAAGAGGTGAGTTTTCTTTCGATCAACAATGGGGAAGTGGAAAATAACCGCAGGTAGAATAAGTCTTATATCCAAAAGATGCTTTATCGAGTTCTTCAAGAAAACAACTAATCACTTTAAGTTTTACATGAAAGGTCTTTGAAATCAATGAAAACAACAAATATCATCAGATAGGTCATAGTAGAATAGGAGACTTCACCTACTATGAATGTATATATGGTGGATGTGCTATTATACCCTCCCTTACAAAGAAGTCTTTGACCAACATTTTGTAACAATAGTCATAGGCTAGAGACTCTTTCGAAAAAGGATATAACTTTTTCGGTAAAAACAATATTTGACGAAATTTTTGACAAAAGTCTAGGAAACCGACAGTCTTTGTCTTTGTTTTACCATTTCTTCCTAAATGGATAATCAACTTGAGAATGCTTTCATCAGTGTAAGATGGTTCCCGAGCGATATACCGAATGGCCTTTATCCAGGTTTTGGGTTAACAGATAGGAAAGATTTTTCCAGCTGTTATGTTTGAGCAGCTATCAAAGTAGCCAATAGACATTGTTGTATGTCTACGAATTAGGCCCTCGAATTGTTGGCTGAAGATTCGTATTCAAGGCAGAAAATCACCTTCTCAGACAAGGCTCATTTTATTTTCCAAATCAACAAGTCTTCGACAAAGCATCAATGCAATGGTGAGGTTCTTATGACATGGCCTTATTTATTTCCAAATAAAGAAAGAAGTACCATTTCCGTCAATGGTCTCGGGTATAGGGCGATGTTACCCAACTTTTTGTATGCAAAGCTCGATAACACCTAACATGTTGGGGCTACATGTCATGCAAGTGATATAATGCTCGAAGTTGTGAAGAAGAATTTTGGCGATATTTCATCGATTTGACACCGCTATCATTCAACTTGTTACCACTCGAATATATTGTCTGGTCCTTAATGTATGTTGAGTCAATATGTTTGCGAAAGTTGAGCTTTCTATCTCATGAAATACGAAGGTCGCGAATTGATTCAGCGGTGAATAATGGAGAAGGTAGAGGCGGGAAGGCGATTTGATGCCTTTTCGTAAAAAGGGATGAAATGATACTTGGAAATATTTAGCTCAAGGCAATTTTTCGGGCTCCAGACATAGAAATTGTCAAGATCAAGTTGTAGAAGAGTGGAATCATGCGTGGAAGAAATAGTATCGTCAGCGTACAGTGTGATATGGAAATGTTTGATCACCATTTCAATATCGTTAATAGGAGAAATGAAAAGGAAAGGTCCTAAGTGTCTGCTTTGTGGGATCCCGGAAGTAGCTAAGAAATCATCAGATATGGTAGATCTGAATCGAACTTTGTAGTATAGGATTTTCAGGTAAGAAGAAATCCGTCTTATGAAGATAGGTTCAAACCCAGGATTGGACAGTTTGAATAGAATAAGCTTATGTACAATTTTGTCAAAGGCCTTAATGAAATAGGATGAGACAACGTCAACTTACTTTTCGTTCTCTTAGGCTGAGAGGCTAAAGGATACAAAGTCAACGAGCTTAGTTGTTGTGGATCTAGAGGAAATCCGAGACTTACAACGAAAACTTTAAATTCGGTACAAAATACTTTCAAAGATTTTGGGAATATGTGAAAGCTTAGCAATTGGATGATAGTTTGTAACTTCACACTCTGGTCTCTGGGCCCATTTTATATGTTAGGGTTAGGAAAGAGGTCTTCCATAACTGAAGGAATTCTCCTTGAGATAAGAATGAACCAAAGATTTTTGAGAAGAGAATAAAGAGTGTTGAAGAGCATTTTTTGATAAATATGACAGAGATATTATCTGGTCCGGGAATATAGCCATCATTGAGTTGATTAAGCTTATTTTCGATTAGAAAAGGATTTTTAATTTATTTTGAGTAAGGTTCACATTCTTAAAATATGGACATAGCATCATCAATTTCATCAAAATCGGATTCTTTTGACGACAATAATCATTTTTCAAGCTAATTCTTGACGAATATTAAAATAAAAATCTGTAAATTTAATGATTTGAGGACTTTGAATTCAGGGTTTCTGAATATTTTGTATTACATAAAAATGGACGCCTCAAATTGTACTTCAAAATATTCTATGGAATTTAATCAAACGTATATCTTTCATATGAAAGTGATTTCCAATGGGGATTTGTACCAAATTAAGAAAAGCAAACACAAAATGTTACGAAATGTTTTCAAAAAATTTTACAAGTTTGGTGTGCTACTGTTATACATTTATCATTTTTTGATTAAATGCGATCAAATCTGATAGAAATTTAATAATTTTGGCCAAACCAAACCAGTTAAGCAAGTGGTTAGAAGTTTGATATAGAAGTTTAAGGAGCGCTCATAGAGCTCGCGGATTGATGTACTTTTGATCAAGCTTGAAACAATTTCTTTAGTGTTGAACTTGATGGAAAAGTTACACCTAGATTTTATTTTCAGTGTATTTGGAAACGATTACTACAACGTCAATTCTGCTTTTAGTAGTGAAAATAAAATGCACGACTGGGTCGCACGAACTTGCTTTTATGAAAGCGACTAAGAATTTCAAAAATTAATGTTATTAGACAAAAACTGTTTATAAGCATAAAATCAATTTTTCAATAGACTAAAACAACTCCTTTAGTAATTGGAGCTAAACCAGGATGTCATGTGATTCAAGCAAAAATATTTGCTTATGCAAGAACAAAAATTATAAGTCTGTACTGGTTTCTTAAAAAAATAAGCTTTTATATACAAAATTTTTAAAACGTTTATAAGAAAAAATGTTGGTACGCTAATTTAAAGTTTTTATTATTTTTCAAATAAAAATTAAATTTACAAACAAAAATATTGAGCCGTTTCTGAGACATCGAATTTTTGAAAAAAAAAATATATTTTTTTTTCAAAAACTCAAAAACTATTTTTTTCTTAAGGTTTTGAAATGCAATATTTTTTAAACTTTTTAGAAGATTTTCTTTAAAAATTTTTTATAAAATCCGTTTTGTCGATAATGAGAAATTCTAAATTTGAAAAATTGGTTCTATGGTAGTTACAGTCAGTAATATCTTGATTTCAAATTAAAAATTAATCAAAAGAAAAAAATTTTAGGAAAATTCTCGGAACCGTTTTCGAGAAAAATACGATTTTCGAAAACCATTTTTTAACATTAATATGGAGGGTACCGTTATTTTTTGGCTAAAATAAATTTTTCTTTCTTACATCTGGTTTTCGAAATATTGAGTTTTCAAAAAAAGATTTTGAAATTTTTTTTAAAAATCCAAAACATTTTTTTTTGAAAATTTCAATGCTCAATAATATTGAAACTGCTGGGGAGCCTTAACATACAAAAATGATCAAAATCTGTGGTACCGTTTTTGATTAAATCAAAAACAAAAAAAAATTGTTCCAAGGGGGGGCACCAAAAATAACCATTTTTTGGAAATTTAATTTCAACCATTATCTAACTTTAACTAAATGAAATTTTTTGATTTTTTTTTAAATATGTGGTACAGTTTTTGAGAAAAAAAAATATTTATGAAATTTCGAAAAAAAAATCGTATGGCAGGTACCGTTATTTTTAGTCTTAAAAAAAAAAGAAAAAAACGTGTGGGGGGAAAAATCAAAACCCATATCTAAAAAGTTTGAAGAAAATCGGCCAACCTGTATAGGCTGTAGTCGAACCCACAGACAGACAGAATTGCGAGACCCACTTTTTTGGTCTTCACTATCATCGTAATGTCAACTTTGATCAAAATCTCGGGTTCGATTTTTTTTTCCGAATCCATAACTTGCTTTATACTCGTAGTACCAATAAGTAGCAAGTAAAAAATGAAGAGACTAACAGACAGATGATGACAGAGTAATGATGTCAGAGTAATTTTATGACACCAACTATGTTTGCTTAGGTGAGTAAGCTAAAATATAGATAATTAAACATCCGAGTATTTTACTTTTGCTTATTTAGACAATGAGATTCATGGAAAGCAAAACTACCTAATTTCTTACTTTTGTTTTGTAAAAGGTTCTAGTGAATTACCAGTTCTCCTCGAGGTCAACTACTGTTGAATATTTCGGAAGGATAAGCTAATTTTGTTAATCGACAAAAAATTCACTTTTAAAATAATACATACATGTAGAAGGTGGCTCAAAAGTAGTATGATAATGTGAACGTGCATTAATTTTTGCAAATGGCGTGCAAATGTAAATGTGCTTTGACATCTAGTGAAAGATAGAGAATTAGTTACAAAATACAAACTTGTTGAACACGGAATCATTGTTACTGCTTATTTGACCAATTTTTGATCTATTGTTTTGCTTAAGTGTGAAATTTGTCGTAGCTTTCCTTTTTGTAGCGCACCATGCGAGCCAATAATTAAGCGTTTCGCTGAGTGTTGGTGGTGGTCGGTCTCGTCTTGCTCATTCGAGCGAGAACACTGTTGCTTTAGCCAAGAATCTAAAAACATCATTGGCTCATTAACGTCACTCAAACATCGTCGTATTGTTTCTTGCCTCACCCTTTTTTTACCGTTATTTTAACGGACTGTGCTCTAGTGAAATAGCCAGCTGCATTCCTCCCCTTAAACAATTCAACCGTAATACTCAAACTTGAGACCAACTTCGATCGTACTGTGAAGTACAGAGATTCGTTCCTTAGCCGTACTACGCGAATGTGGAATGTCTTACCACGTTCTGTCTTTCCCTGTCATTACAATGTTTGAGAACTCAAAACCAATGTACACCGACATCTCCTGTCTAACCCCTCCCTTTCTTTTTTATGCTCACACTGTGCCTCTGGCATATTACGGGTATACAAAAAAACCTTTGAGTGTGCTAATCATAAAAAAAGCACACAATAAAGCATCAGCAGACGTTCGTTGCAACGAACTTAGTGGAAGACTTGAAGTCGAAGTTCGAACAGTTCACGAATTGCTGCCTTCTGCTTGTCAAACTAGGTTAACTTACTCCCATGCCCCGTTGAACTTGATGCAGGAAGAGCATGATAATTGTGCATCCAAAATCATTAGGAGCAATGGAGCTTATTTCCACTAAAGTGGTTTAGTTGCCAAAGAAGGCTTGTGTGGCATAAAGAACAACCATTAAATGCAAGAAGAGCCATTGGATACCCTTGAAGAAATGACTGTTTGGTGCAGGGATATTTGCACTAAAAAAGTGATTGACCCTTAATTGTTTGAGGACACAGATGGAACCACCGCCACCGTAACCGTAACTTGTGAACGTTACATGTAGATGTTGAACTGTTTTTTTTTTCAGTAATTAGGACTCAAGCGTTGTTGGCTTACAGCAGGACAGGGCAATAGCTCACACTGCTCGGGCGAAGATGGAGATTTAAGACAACGATTTCCGAGGCCGAGTAATCTCCCGTTTTGGAGATTTGAAATAACCGTCCAGATCTAAAGGCACCAGACAACTTCTTATGAAGGTATTTGAAGTGTCACATTTACCACAAAATCCACAAACCTTGGAAGTATTAAAAGCTAATAATGAAGAAGAAATCGTCAATTTTAAGCATTTGCATTTAAGAGATACATTTCATTTTCAAATAAATTTTTCGTAAAAAAAGAGCTCATTTTATCATTTTTAACAAAATGGCTGCAAATTCCCAATATGACATTATTTTAACACGGTTTTGAGGGTTCTGAAGGCTGGGATTAATACATTTACCTACACCTTATTTCTAAAGTTCTACCATTTCTATGAGACAACGAGGACACATGGATCAATAGAGTGATTCAATCGCTGGATCAGCAATTTTAGTCTGCGATTCCCTTTATTAATCTTGTCATTAATAATGAAGTTTTAATTACCTTGTGTCAAAACAAGCCTTCAGGTATGTCCAGTAAGTCTGGCTGTGTGGTAAGCTGTTGAATAGTCAAATTTTGGCAATCAAGTGCTGGTGTCTTTAATTCGGAAGATCAGCTTAAACATATATACCCAAAAAGCCTATAAGCTTCGATTGGTTGTTGATGTTGCTAAACCAAGGGTAATGGAGATTGGATCTACAAAGAGACTGTAGTAGATTTTTGTGTTGAAAAATAAACCATGCGATTAAAGGTTTGAGTTTTTCTATTTCTGCTTAAAAAAATTGTTCGGAAATTCCAATTCTTTATTCTTTTTAACTATCGTAGCTATTTTATGGCTGTCATCGTCGCTGCTAACTAACTAACACAGTACTGCTGCCACCATACACCTAATAAATCAGCAACTTTTCGCTCGGCCTGACAAAAAAAATATCAAATGCTTTTTGAAAGTTTACCGCGCTCAAGCTGCTGTTTTTTCTTATGCACTTGATGGTCCTCCGATTTTGGGAATAAATCCTAAATGTTAAACTAACTATCTGTCTATCTGGCCTCAAGTAAACAATAATTTTAACCAAAAACAACAACGACGATGGCGAAGAAAAAATTCAATGTTTTTCTACTAATCAATAAATTTCAGTTCACAAATAATTCAAATTCAAATCGACACGAAACCAAACCGCCAACAAAAAATAAAACGTCTACAGCGCATAGTTGCGCCGCTCCGCCGCCGCAGTAAATAATCACAGCGGGATGCTGTGAATTGTTCAGCAGCAGAAAGTGTCGGCACGTCTAAATGGAGCTCAATGGAGATTTCACAATCAAATTATTGTTTTTCCACTGAAAGTTGCAGTGTTGGTTGCAGTTTTTTTAGTTTTTTTTTTTTGGTTGCGCACTACTGGCTGCCAATGCATGGAGAAGGTTCACCAACTTACTCCGAGAAGGTATCTCAGGATGCTGCTGCTGATGTACTAGCTGGAATGCAGCTTCGGGAGGCTGGAAGTATTAATTCAACATCCATTCGTAGAGAGGGAGCTTCTGTGGTAATAATTTTATGTAAATTATGGTATTTCGTAATAGGCGAAGAGATTAGCGTTGTATTATGAACAAATGGGAAATTTATCGATTTATAAAAGGAAATTTTTATTTTAAAACAACAGCAGCAGAAGTAGAAAAGAAGAAAATGACAATTTGACATTTTATTGCGGTTGAATGCAAATCGTGTGCTCAGAAGCATGAAAACATTTTTGGGCTGAAGTCAACTAAAATGGTTGTAAATAATAATTTTCAAGTGGGCATTTTTTTCTTTGTGAAACACCATCAAGGTCTATTAAACATAAACAAAGGACAATATTGGTTAAAGCTTCAAAATTTTTTAAAGAAAAGTTCAAAACACTTCATAAATATCGTACAATAAATGATCGATAAGAAATGCTGGGCTTTTCGCGGACTTCAAGTTGGCGAATTTTGCGTCGAGACTTAGTTCTATAGCCTTACAAGATCTAACTGATGCAGGAGCTCAAAGTTCATGACCATAGACAACTGGGCTGTCTGGGCTTCGGAGCGTTTAGAAGGGGACTTAATTTTGACCGAAATATCATCTTTAGCGACGACGCGCGTTTTTGGATGTTAACAAGCAAAATTGCTGTATGAGAGACGACACCAACCCACACGAGATTAAACAGGTGACAAAGCATCTTCAAAAAGTTACATTTCGGTGTGGATTTTTGGCCGGCGACGGTGAGGCCCAAGTTGAACCAAATAGATCAAGATGACATGTGGTTCCAGCAGTACCGGAACAACTCTACGTACCACAAAGTGGATGCTACGTTTGACATACTGCATGAACGATTCCTGAAGTCGCAGATCTATGCGAATAAACCACAAGCGGCTGATGCCCTTAAAGTGAACACAATACAGGCCATCGCTCAAATTCAGTCGGATTTACGTGAAAGAGTCATTGCAAATTGGACCACTCGTATCCGTGCCATCGTGGGAAGCCTATGGGGCATTTGAACGATGTGATACTCCATGGGCTTTTCAAATTAAATAAAAGAATTTTGGTAATACCTTGCACATAGCTTGTTTTATTCCATTTCAAAATGTACCTACCATTTCAAACGATAGGAGGAATATATGATAGTTCTAACCTATTTCTGGAAATTACAGCATATTTTGATTTCATTGGGTTGAGCAATAAACCAGTTTTATTCAACCAACGCTTGTTTTCTTCAAGATCTTCATTTAGCCAAGATGGAGTGTATTCAATCTTACCGCAGTGCTTTTGTATAACTGAGTCGAGTGTAAAGACGATTTGAATGAAAAAGAAGTTCATTGTAATAGAGAGAAAAAAGCAAAGGGCAAAGAATATTTCCCTGAGGGACTCCACAGGTGTTTATTCGTTTTTCACAAAATACAGAATTGTTAAGAATGGCAAAGGCCTTGAAATGGTCCAGAATATTAGAAACGTTATACTTTGAAGGTCGATTGTTTTCCAAAGATTCTCTGATATACTTATTAATGCAGTTATACAATAATTGTTTCTATTTTTTTTTTCGAAAACAAAATTTTTGTAAGTTAATAAATATTAGTTATAAAGAAAACTGCACTGCTTATTTGTTTTTGTAGGATCTCTTAAAATTCTTAAAAATATTAAAAATGGTAATAGTCCAACTGCGTTTGAATTAATAGCAAGGACTCATTCAGCCACATTCTCGAAAGATATTACAGACTAAGCGGACTTTACATTGACGTTCCTCTATCATAATCAGTTGACGAAAAGCACTGAGAATAATCGTGGAAGATCTACAGTTTTAAACGAGATTTTATACCCCGTATTGAGGAATACAACGTGGCATAATAATTATTGTGTTGGGATGTTATGCAGAATATCTTGGGTTTGGTTCTCAGCCGCTGGAAAAAAGTTTTTCATAGATGTACTGCCTCTTACGAGGAGTTGATAAATCCTCTAAGAGTATCTCTTGTGATGAAAAGTGCTGCTCATCAGCCGTTCGGAATCGGCAGAAAATTGTAGGTCCCCTCCATTCCACGCACATAGGAATGGTTAAGCTTAGGAGTAGTAAGTCACTAGGTCCTGATTCTCATTGAGCTGTTTAAAAAATTTATTATTTAGTTTAATTAAATTTATTTCTTTAATATTGAGAAATTCTGAAAAAATAGGATGCTTTCAAACGCTCTGGATTTAATAAAAACAGGTTAAGTGTGTCCGTAATTATTGCGATTGTTGTCCGTTCACATTCGATTTAAGCAAAGACTACACAATGCGGATTGGATTCGAAGTGCCAATACACAAAATGTATGAACAGCGACTTTTACGTTGCGTATGGTTAAAACTGTTTCATTTCGTAACGAATAATTTTGTTGGTGAAAACTAACATTAAATCTTTTCCATCACTTGTTAGTGTTAGCTAATTCAAACTGTTGTATTAATGAATTGATTTCGTTTGTAAATCAAGGTTTTCTACAAACTTTAAGTTTTTAATTGCATGCAAATTATTAAATACTCCTAGCACATGGCTGTTCAAAAAATTCAAAATTTTGAAAAGAATAAAAACCCTATTAGCATTAGGTATTAACATCAAAATGAATTGAAGTTAACGCGTTTGGAATCCCAGTATTCAAAAGTAGAAGTTGAAAATCTAAAGTTAAAAAAATAAGCTCATGCTAAGAGAAAACTGGAACCAATATTAACTTTTTTTCTGTTACTATCAAGAAAATTAAGTTATATAAGTAAATTATACAATAAGTGTGTTCGCAAGGTGGAGATTAAGAGAACTAAATTCATAAAGAAAATAAAGTTCGACACTGCATCCTTTTTACAGGAACAAGCTCAGGCTTACTTCGGTACCAATAGAGTCAAATCAAGTTAAATAAGTAATAACAAACAAAGGCTCTGCCCCAAATTTCGACACTTGAACATTAGTGGTTGCTGAGATATAGGACTTCAAAAATCGCTAAAACCAAAACTGACTTACTGACAATTCGCCAAGCAAACCCCAACACCGTAGAAACTTGTTATTTAGCACAGCGGTAGGTCTTGTAGTGCATGCAAAAGAAAATATAGAAAATTTGTAACTTTCAACCAAGTTTCGGAAACACAGACAACGGCAACTTTTGATTTTTCGAAAATGTAACGACAATCATTAATTTTGTCTATCAAACTTTGAGCATTTACATACATACATATATATGACACTCAAAGGTCAGTTCTTTACTAAGTTAAAAATCTATACATAGCCTGTATTGCTAGCAATTTTGTTATTAGAAGACATTTGCTAAGAAGAATATCTATAGACATAAGGTAAGTGTTGTTTCTTGCATAAAAGCTTTAGTCTCTTTTAATAGTCTTTATTCGAATCCCAGCTCAGGATTACTTCCTTAAACCTAGTACTCATACTCACCTAGCGTGAAATGAATAAATACATTCCAAATTACACGCGGAGAATAAAAATGAAAATAGAATAAACTTTTCCACGTGAATTTTTGATACTCACCTGAAATACTGAATACTCATATTTTTTGCTTTCATTAAGTAAACTTTCGAGAGCAGTATCAACAAATTCATTATCCATTCTTTATTTCTGTTTATAAATTTTCAATTTTTTATTTTGAAACAAAATATTTAAATTAACTGAAAAATGTCACAGTTTTCCACGCTGCCTTAAACTTTTTCCTGATGATTGTACATTGAGAAATGAAAATTTGGCGTGGAAAAAGTTGTGTTATGTTCCACAACTTTTTCCACGCCAAATTTTCAAATTTTGTTTTTCCAATCCACATTTTGGTACTCAACTCTCATTGGGGATTTCATGCGAGTGAACCAGCCGCCACATTTATATAAAATTTTCATTTTCACTTGAACTGAGTACTAGGCTTTAGGTGAAATCCTGGAGATTTTCCTGTTTCCACAGAAGCTTACAATCAGTGGTCCTAGTATTATCAAAGACGCAGCCACAACCACCGTAGGCTGCTACTCGTATCAACCACCTCAGAAAAAGAAGCTATGGTATGGTTATGAATATGTTGAACTAAAAAAAGTGAAATCAGATGTACGTGAAGGGTATCGATCGTCCTAGTTCCAGGAGATCAAAGAGTCTCGCGATCGAAAGAAAAACCCGGAAAGCGTGGTAGCTGGCTGCTGGTTAGAAGACCCAAATGCATGCTCTTCGAAACAAAGAAGTTTACCTAGTCACCGAACTAAAAAGAATATTAGCATTTCCAGCAACTGGTAAAGTGGTATTATGTAAAGTGATTGATAGGGCAAGAACCCCACGAACTTCCAATCAACGCAGAACCCAGGTCCACTATTAATATAAACAAATTTTAAGAAGAACAATGTCATATGGCAGCTTACTAGAAAAGTTTTTCAATCATGGGTGTTGTTTTTGGTAGGGTGCAGGCATTAAATCATCAACCAGGTACCGACGGATAGTAGAATACTCGATGACTAGATTATCAGCTATGCCCCCATCCTATGTCCTCCAAGAACTATCGAAGCATATCCGTTCTAAATGTCCATATAAGATCCGATCCAACGTGTCTTAAGCGATTATTCAACACTATAATAATTTAATTAGCAAGTTAAAGTGGGACTTCTGGTCCGATTTATCAACTATAGACGAAGTCTTCGCATTGAGACAAATCCTCCAATCTTTTTATAAATTTTAAAGCCGAAACAACACCATTCATCCAGCTGTATCGTGTGAAATAGGAAAATACGTACTGCACTCTGCAACTAGAGAATTGCTCTTCTGTACTTTGTCAAACATGGACAGAGCAATGAGATCTGCTCGCATGTGCTTTTTCTTCAATCTCGTTCTGGAGCAGATGGTGATACTTTAACACCAAACTCACTATTGTCAATAAATCAGCCCAACTCCGATTTAAGCCTGAGAACATTAATAGTAACGGTTTTTCCTTCCTCATATTTCGTAAGAAATCTTTGTGAACGCATTAATATTTGGTCGAACACTTGTGGATTGTGATCGCTAAGCTGAGCTAAATGAGCCTCGTCCGAGAAGATGATTTTTGGTAAAAATCAGTATTTTAGCAAACATTTCTAGCACCCAATTAACGAAATGACCGCATTTTCGTTGGTCATCTGGATAAAATTGCAAACCCTACTGAATATTTCGACAGCTGGATGTCATTGGTAATTTTGACAGTTGCTGAAACATAACAACTGGAAAAACTATCATTATTGTTATCTTGCAATATTGACATAATAGAGTCCTTCATAGGCAAGGGTATTGAAAAACCCTTGAAACTTGTTCGCCTTGAAGTAAATGAGTCCAGGAATAAGTACATATCCGTAGAATAATGTAACAAACATCTGTTCATCGATTAGGACAAAACGTCACCATTGGTATAAACAACTTCGAAGTATTTAAGGAGATCAGTTATCTCCATTGGAATATAAATTCCACGAACAACACTTTAGTGAAGATCGACGAAGAAGTAAACCAAAAAATGGGTTCAAAACACGCTCTGCATTAAATGAAGTGCACGCTCTAAAACACTATTACACAGCTAGTCCTGATTTACGACGACACCAAATATGAGACCATCAGCAGAAGACGAAAGCTGGTACTATGTTTATTCGACAGAAAAAACTCTTCGATTGATGTTTAATCCTCTATGAGATGTGGAACAAAGTCAAAACAAGTCGATTAAATTGGCTCGGCAAGACAGTCGCACCAGGTTCAAGGCGACAAGGAAAAACCGAAACTCCTCTGCTAAGACCAATCTATTGCAAATTCAGGAGGACTTGGCCTAGATGACTGGAAGCAAAATGAAAGGCCAGAGGATTTAAAACCCTCTGTCTCAGGCAGATACCGTTCATGGATCGGATATGGGGTAAGTAAGTAAGTTAACAATTTTAAGACGTTCAATGATTCATACCATAACATGGAAAACTTCAAACTTATCATAAACACTGTCAAATGACAGTTGGATTTGACGTATGCGTTTTAAACAGAGATGTCAAATTTATATATTATTATTGAGGTATTCAAGGAATTTTGACATGAGAACGACCAACGATCGACAAATTAACGAACATTCGTTCATTTTGACATTTCGTTCACATAGCATTTTTCTTATTCGTCGTGAATGTACTCGTAGTTTAAAACAGACAAAACAAGAATATTTTGAGGTTAGTCGCGCACGAACAAATCGATCAAAGCATTTTGGAATGTATGTGGAACCCGAATATTGTTTGACAGTTCGTAAAAATCACATTGCAATTCTTGACGACGAATTTACTTTCTCAACTTTAGCAGCTCCAACACTAATTTTAATATCAAAACAATAATTTCAATTACTTTTGTGCCATTTTGTCTAATTTTTGTAAAGAACTTCGGCCTATAAATGTCTTAAATCCCATTCGTTATTTCATTCCCTGGTCGTTGGTCGCCCTCATATGAATAGTTCTATAGCATTTAGACGCGAGGCAAATAAGATTCTGCTTTAGAGCTTGATCCCATCATGGTGTTACCGAAAAGTTAATCTTTATAGAAGCAAGTACAAATAAAAATCGTATGCAATTTGAGGAAACAAACGAGGGTTTAATAGGTATTTTCTCAAGAACTTGATTTAAATAAAACTCAAACTCTTAATTAGGGTCTTTCGGGTTTATAAAGAAAACGTATAGATTTTCTATCTTCAGTGCAATAAAATGATACCCAAATGCGAGCAATAAATCGTGCGCACATGTTTTCCCGCTCTGGTGGAGGGTCCCGCTTAACAAGATCACCCGCTTCCCCGCTTATCAACAATACGAGTAGTTATAACAATATTCATAAAAGTACATTTACTTAGTATGCCTTGGGCTGTCCTATTGAATATTTTCAAGTTATTCGCTGTAAAAAGAATAAAAGTATAAATACGACAAAAAAAATTATCATCACAAATTATAAAACAATGGTCGTTGTACCAGGTTGCCATAGAGTCCATAATGCCTAAGCCCCAAACCATCACACCGAACCGACCGCGACCGACCGACAATAGACCACCGCCTTTCAGCACTTTCTTCGCCGCTCTCTAAGCCTTCGTCGGATTGAAGGAAAATTCAAGCTGCAAAAGTAAATCTAATAAACTAGTCGTTTGCTCAAAAAAAGTTTCCTCGATAGGGTTTTCCAGGGTATAGCCAGTGAGCCAGCCTTTCGCTTGAATTTCATCGATTCATCGAGAATTTTCAAATTTAATTCGTCGTTGTATTTTTTTTGGGAAATTTTATTTTATTTTTCACTAAGAAGTCCCGTGCTGCTGCAGCATGTGTTGAGCTCTCCGGCTGGAGGAGGATGCTCTTGGATGGTGATGCTGGGGCTATAAAGAATCGAAAAACCAATAAAACTCGAACTCAGGTGAATGAGGAGCATTCCAATGGATATGGAGGAAGCCCACCACAACAAATCGTTGTCATAAAACAAGACCAACGAGCGGATAATTCCATAAGAGTTTTCCCTGTTTTTCTTTCGGTTTTCCTTTAAGACCTCTGAAAACCATACACTACGCGAGCCGAGCCAGTCGAAGCCGAATGGCATTGCGCTGACGCTGCTCCTGTAGTTGTTGTTGTTTTATATGGCTTTGTTGGTTTTGTCGAAGTATCTACGATGATGTTTAGTGGAAGGAAGTGTATCTATGGGTTGGTTGCATGGATACTTGTGCTGTTGCTACCATGTTGCACGCTGTCCGAAGATATGACCACTATTTATTTGCCCCTTAAGAGATCTTCCTTGTTTGATGGTGGCACAGCTGATTTTTTTCTATTTTTCTATTTTCAGTAGGATGATGTTTTTAAACTTTTGCCAAAAGAAAAGAACTATTGTTGAACTATACCTCTTTGGACAATTGTAACTGCACTCACTTACATTGCTCTAAGATCGAATATTTGCAGGATGATGATGGTATACAAAGCTGGTCTGGTCAGTGGTCAGTCTGGAAGTCGGAAGAGCTATAGTTCCATCACCACATGCACATATGCGGTTAGCAAGAACTTGTGAACAATGTTAGAACTGTGCAACATGCACAAAACAGTTATACCCCTTGAAGAAGGCATAAATATATAAATATTGCAGTAGTGCACATGAATCTATAAATGCCGATGCCGATGCGGAGCGGAACTTTCACGACTTACCTTGGCTGAGATGTTTTAATAGGGAACATGCAAGAAGTGATCGCTTTGTTTTTTGATTAAATTGGTCTAATTAAAGGAAAAGGTACATCTAATTAGACTGGAAATGGATTTAGAGTTTTATAATCTTGGAATTTCTCCCGTTTTTTTTTTATGATTTAAGGATTGAAGATGATGCTAAGGCTTCAACAAGATTGGTTTATTTTTTCTTTAACTATTCGTGTTTCTGCGTTTTATGAATTGGTTGGTGTAATGTTAGGCTTCCATGTTTAATCAAGTTATATGACTTAAGTATGTCATTGACCGTAGGGTCTTTGATGATTTGACACTATAAGGCCATCTTCTTGCACTGTTGGAGATCCCAGCTCTTTAACGGACTTGAATGACATAGGATTTATCATTGGTTACATAACATGGGAGTCACAATCCCCAGGGTATCACAACGAATCTTCATTGATCTAAGTGTGACGGTAACAACTGTAAGCCCATCAACCTAACTTACCTAATGATGGTATCTACCCATTATCTTTGGCCCTTAAAATATTTAAAAAAAAAACTCAGGGAACTCTCGTCAACTAATGGTTGGTGGATACGAGTACTTCGTTCCATGCAAGGCTTGTAGGAAATAACTTTGTGGTGTTCAACATGTTAATAAAATCAACGCTTAAAGTGCTAGTAATCATCATCTTGTATTAGATCCGAGTCCAAATTGTATTTATTCAAAGACTTAACTTGATCCAAATATTTGACGAGGATCTTAGAGACACAGTATCGAACGTGATAATATCTCGTTAAATTGATGATATTTGGGTTTTGTAGAAAACCGGTTCTTCGACTATGCCGAAACAGATACAAGTTATAGATCTCTGATTGATATCACTACCCCATGCAACTTGCGGAATAAGTACAAGCAAAAATTATTGCCGAAATCTTAGGAATTTAGCAAAAGCACTATGATGGTGAGTTAGCAGGACACATGTTGGAAAATTTTTTGCCAGAAATGGGAACAAGTTTTACTTGTCAAAATTGAGGGTCAATATGACAAAATATGTTAGGAATTATAAAGTTTGTCAAAAAGTTAAAATCTGTGAATAAGCCAGCTAGAATAACGTCTATGAGAGGAGGGGAATCAAGGTACCTTGGGAAATCTCTTCTTAGTTAAGTATAGGGGTTTTATTCACATCTTAATTGTAGTGGATTCCTTTACAAAGTTTCCACTATTTTTACTTTTGACATCGGCCAGATAGGTTTTTATTTTTAAAAATTGGTTCATCACAATCAAAGTAGATGAAAGTGAAAGAAGCTTATACTCTGATATAAAATTTTATTTTTTGCCAGAACCAATTGAATTCGGTTTCTCAGTTTTTAAAATAAAAGTTTTTGAATCTTATGTCGATTTCCTTTACTCACTAGGGATTTCGATCCCATGTCAAATTTTTCTTTTGGTGTGCGTATTTCGTATACATGTAAATCCCTCTTCAAATACGTATTCGAGGGATTTGATTTCTGTAAAAAAAAATCGATTTTTTTGGTGTAAAGGAACGTGAAATTTCTGTCGAGAGATCGAAATCTTCACACAGAAATTGATTTCTCATGTGTAAAGGAAATCGACATTAAATTAAAGATAACCGATCTTTGTTTATGAATGAATTTAAGCAATGACAAATTTGTCAACAGAGACTTTCTGAAATGAATGCGTTCAGCAATGGAAATCTATGAGTAGTTCACACAATGCGTTGTTCCGGTTAATTGTCTAGTTTAAAGGGGGAGTTTTTATTGGGAATAATAATTAAAATTAAATAAATTTACTTAAATATTTGTTGTATGTTTTTAAATAAATTTGAAGTTTTTGAGAGTAGGTAGGTAGGTTAGGTAGAGATGGTAGTCGCCAGCCAGCTGGGCCCGCGACTCAATTAGCGCTGGGGTGCGCCGTTTTGATACCATTAAACTCGTGTCAACCTAATAAGGATTAAGTACGGAAGAAAATGGCTTTTATATGCTTTAGCGGAGCATTACTAAAGCCATTTTGTCGCATTCAGAAAGATAATCAGATCTTTGATTTTCTTCTCCGAAAGTTTGCTGGGGTCATCGAGGAAGGCTTTCCCAAAGGAAGCCATCCTGTAATTTGCTAAGGCGGGGCAATCGCAAAGAAAATGAACCACAGTTTCTTTTTCTTGTGGATCTCCACAACTACGGCAGTGTGGGTTGAAGGGGATGCCTAGCTTTCTTGCATGTTCACCTATGGGCCAGTGCCCGGTGCATATTGCTGTGATCCTGGCTATGTCGCGCCTGGGTCTGCATATTAGATCGTTGGAACGTGAGTTGTTGTAAGTAGGCCATATCTTTCTTGATATGACACAGTTTGTGAGACTGCTCCACCTACGGTTGGATTCATTGAGAAAAATCGAGAAGATTTTTCTCTTCATAGCACCAAGGGGAATATTAACTTTTTCCGCTAGTGAGCTATGTAAGGTCGAGCCTTGCCGAGCTAAAGCGTCAGCCCGTTCATTACCCTCTATGTCACTGTGACCTGGAACCCAGATGAGAGTGACATGGAGGTCAATGTTCAGACTCGCCAGTTCGTCCCGACATTGCTGGACAAGTACTGAGGTTGATGTAGATGATTTAATGGCCTTAATGGCCGCCTGGCTATCTGAGCAGATAGCTATATTTCTGAATTGGTTTTGGTTAGATTGGAGCAACTTGCATGCCTCCTTGATTGCTAGTACTTCGGCTTGAAATACACTCGCAAAGTCTGGTAGTCTGAGTGACTTGGAGATGTTAAAGGACTCGGAAAAAATTCGAGTAAGTAAAATTGAGAGTAAGAAAATAGAGAAAAAATGTGTCCTTTTTAAAAAAACATTTATGTTCGAGTCCCCTCAAAAAAAAAAAAAAAGAATCCCTACGGGCCCAGTGTTACCTTTGGCACATTTTTTAGGACGTAAAAGTGGGTCCTGGATTTCATTAACCAGAGAACTATATTTTGTATTCTGGAAAAAAAATAAAAGCAGAGATTGGAAAGATTCATTGAGTGGAATAGTTGGTAGCCATCAAGATAGGCAATCTCATGTTGATGTGGCAGTGGAATAGCTGAAGAAGTAAGCAAGTAAGGTAGACTCTAAATTAAAAAAAAACATCCTAGCTATCAACTCAATTAAAATTAACGTTACTTAATATTTTATTGTAAGCGAAATGAGTCGTTAAAGATTCTTTATTCTTAAAATTGTATCTTTCTTAGCTGTATATAGGTATAAAACGGTTATAGGAACTCAAAGAAAGATATTATTAACTTAATAAATTGGAATTTATTTTTTCAAAAAACAAAAAAATATTTTTTTTCGAATATTTTTATATACAATATTATTTTAAACTTAAGGGGGATCCTGGTGAAAATTTTTGGTTAAAATCGTTAGAGCCGTTAATGAGAAAGTTTAAAATAAAAAAAAGGTTCTATAACGGGTCTTCTTATATTTAAATAAAGGTTTACAAATCAATCTAAATATACATATGTATATATTTTATATTCTTCATCAAACAACAATAATTTAGAATAATAATAACAAGTTTTAAAAAGTATACTTAGAGCTAGGTATAAAGTATATTATATTGTAAGGTATGTATATAAAGCTTAGAGTAAGTATTGTTAAGAAGTTATGAAGGACAATATGCCTTACAGTTCTATGAATTGTACCATTAATAACATTTTGCCCTTAAAATATTTTTTACAAAATGTAGTCCATATCCAGAATATCACACATAATTTTTTTTATCATAACCGTTAGAGCCGTTTTCGAGACAAATAATATTTTGCAATACGGGTGTATGGGGGTACCGTTAGTTTTGGAGCTAAAAAAAAATTCAATTTCCCCCTCTAGGGTATCACCGAAGACCCTTAACTACCGGGATTGAAGAACATAGGTCTAGGCTGTAGGGAGAGGTACAGACATACAGACACACTGAAACATGTTTTTTGTGTACTAAATTTTCCTTAAAATTTGTATAAAAAAAATTGATATTGCAAATTGTTAGTATTCAATAAAATACATCTTAAAACGTCATCTAAAAATTTAATTGTGTATCCGTTTTCACGATATTGCATTTTCAAAAAAAAATTTGTATTATTTTTCTAAAAATTCTAAAAAAAAATTTTTTTCGAAAAAATGTTAAATTATATTTTGTCAAATGCAAAGGAGCTCTGCATAAAAATTTTCATTTAAATCGTTAGAGCCGTTGATGAGAAATTCGAAAATCAAACAAACCGTTCTCTGACAGGTACCTCATTAATAACATTTCCCCCCAAATTTTTTTTAACCAAAATGTAGTCTATGTTCGTAATATCACACTCAATTTTTTTTTATCAAAATCGTTCGAGCCGTTTTCGAGACAAATAAGATTTTGCAATACGGGTGTATGTTAGTGTTGTTAGTTTTGGAGCTAAGAAAAAGTTTTGGAGCTAAGAAAAAAATTTCAATTTCTCCTCTAGGGAATCACCGAAGACCCTTAAGTACCGAGTTCGAAGAAAATAGATCAAGTGGCTTAGGCTCTAGATCGAGGTACATACATACAGACAAACAGACATACAGGCATACAGACAGACAGACGGAATTGTCGGACCTACTTTATTTGTCTTCGCTATCATCGTAATGTCAACTTTGATCAAAATCTCGAGTTCGATTTTTTGTTTCCAAATGCAGAACTTGCCCTATAGTACCTACATATATGTAATATCGCAAGTAAAAAGCACAAGTAAAGTAAGAAATTAAAAAAAAAAAAAAAACAACTTATTAGTTTATTGCTGTCAGTTCCGATAATTTGTTTCTTGTGCCTGTGTTACATTTTGAATTACTATGCCAGTTGTTGGAAGCCGTTAATTTAATTCTTTTATTTGTTTTTTTCTATGCGGCAATCTTATTTGAGTTACATAAATGTTCGTTTTTTCCTCCAAAAACTTTTCAATTTTCATCCTGGGTCAAATGTTTTGCAAGTACACCTTTTTTCACATTTTCTATATACATACTTTTTTACTTGCGACTTATAGGTACTATAAGGCAAGTTATGGATTCGCAAAAAAAATCGAGACTTTGATCAAAGTTGACATTACGATGATAGCGAAGACCTAAAAAGTGGGTCTCGCAATTCTGTCTGTCTGTCGGTTCGACTACAGCCTAAACGGCTAGACGATTTTCTTCAAACTTGGTAGATATGGGTTTTGATTTTTTCCCCCACATGTTTTTTTCTTTTTTTTAAGACCAAAAATAACGGTACCTGCCATACGAATTTTTTCGAAATTTTATAAATATTTTTTTTTTCAAAAACTGTCCCACAGATTTAAAAAAAAATCAAAAAAATTCATTTAGTTAAAGCTAGGTAATGGTTGAAAAAAAAATTTCAACAAAATGGTTATTTTTGGTACCCCTCTGGGAACCATTTTTTTTTGTTTTTGATTTTCTCAAAAACGGTACCACCGATTTTGATCATTTTTTTAATGTTAAGGCTCCCCAGCCGTTTCAATATTATTGTGTATTCAAGTTTTCAAACAAAATTTTTTTGGATTTTAAAAAAAAATTTCAAAATTTTGTTTTGAAAACTCAATATTTTGAAAACACCATCCTCGATTTTTTTTAAAACTTGATAAATAAAAGTTTTTAATAAAAATTATAAGATGTAAGAAAAAAAAATATTTTTCCTAAAAATAACAGTACCCTACATACAAATGTTAAAAAATGGTTTTCGAAAATTGTATTTTTCTCGAAAACGGTTCAGAGAATTTTACTTAAATTTTTTTTCTTTTGATTAATTTTTACGATCTATAATCAAATAAAAAAAATTGAAATCAAGATATTACCGACTGTACCTTTTATAAAACCATTTTTTCAAATTTAGAATTTCTCATTATCGACAAAACGGATTTTAATGAAATTTTTTGTAGAGAAGCTACTAAAAAGTTTAAAAAACATTGCATTTCAAAACTTTAAAAAAAAATAATTTTTGAGTTTTTGAAAAAAAAAACTATTTTTTTGGAAAATTCGATATCTCAGAAACGGCTCAATATTTTTGTTTGTAAATTTAATTTTTATTTGAAAAATAATAAAAACTTTAAATTGGCGTACCAAAATTTTTTCTTATAAACGTTTTAAAAATGTTGTATACATACATATAAGAGCTTATTTTTTTAAGAAACCAGAACAGATTTATACATAATTTTTGTTCTTGCATATGGCATCCTGTTTTTAGCTCCAACTACTAAAGGAGTTGTTTTATAGTCTATTAAAAAATTAATTTTGTGCTTATGAACAGTTTTTCTTTAATAATATTCATTTTTGAAATTCTTAGTCGTTTACATAAGAGCAAGTTCGTGCGACCCAGTCGTGCATTTTATTTTATTTATCGAATTCTGGTTGCTGAATCTCCCCTTTTCTGAGCCAGTGGTAGGCATCACTTTGTATTTGTTTTCAGTTGTACAAGTTATTAAACGCATCATTTGATAGTTTGTCAAACACTGAAGGTGTTACTGTCAAAATACCGTCTTATAGGATTTGACATTGAACTTCCAGAAGCCTTCCGAACTCTATCAAATGGTAGTTCTGCTTCTTAAAAGAGAAGAAATACATAATGGTCCCGCAGTTGGACCATATAGACAATATCTTATCATACCATGGTGGAACGGACTTAAAGGTTGGAAACAGAACAAAAGAAGTTGGTGAAGCATCTTGAATCATATTTTTTTAAGAAACACTAAAGCTACACCACAAGCTGAAACAATTGAAAGTTCAACTTCAATATGGAGTGTGGAAATTCGCTACCAACAGCTCCTAAAGAAATTTGCTAACCGATATCTTCTATACATTCTCAAGATTAGCCGGAAACAAAGTGTATCAAATGTTGAGTTGAGGAACAAGACTGGAAAGATAACAGATCAACATACTGCTATATAAAGGAATTTGGCCTTATCTTGTTTTTTCTTAGGCCGTTATACTTAAAGACGTAACAGTGTGCTAAAAAATGCAGGGATTTGTGAGCATTTTTTTATATAAAAATATTTAGAGTGCTAAAATGTCCCAATGACGGCTATGTCAAAGCTTTAAAATTCGTTATGTTTATTCAAGAACTATGCATTGAAATATCAGTAGAAATTAAACGAATGAGTCACGATATTTGAATGATAAAAACTATTTAACCGAATTCTTTCTCACTGAATGCCTGAAGGAACGCAACAGAGCTATTGACAGAGCTTGACTTTTAATTTTCAGTCGATGCTGGTTCACATAAAATTCAAGCGAGCTTCAAACATTGAAGTCCTCATATAATGGTTTAGTAAATTCGTTGACCCAAAACATGACATCAAATGTCAAAATTCTGTACAGCAGTATTGTGGGCAGTAACATTTTGCATAAGACACTTTTTAACAGCACTATTGCAGGACTCCATTGTGAATGTTTCCCATTTCGTGATCTTGTTTTTATTAAGTAGGGTGTTAACACACCCGAAACGTTGCAGCTTTATTATTGATTATTGAAAATCAGAATTGAATAAGATTGACCTAAGGCCCACTTAAGAATATATAATTTTATACTCCATTGCGTTCAGTCTATAAAGGGTATATTCACAAGCCCATGAAGAATGTTTCGTTGTCCTTTTACTTCCGGCATCGATCATGGTTCGAAGACTAAATCTTCCTGTTCGACTGTTATTCCTTACCCTATGTTTATTAAGGTTGGTATATTATGGTCTTTTGGCGTACGGAAGTCGTTTTGATGTCAACCTAATGGAGGGCTATTCAAAGCGTCTCTTAAAGGCTTAAGGCTTTTCACCTATCATCTTCGGTTTGATACCAAATTTGTATCATTATTTAACATTTCAAGGCATTTTCGGAATATTTGAAATGCAGCTGCTTTTTCATTTCACACTGCCGGACGGACCACCGCTCGGAAGTATCAACAATTAATAACAAACTGAAACCCTTTCATTAACGCTTCTCTTAATGCCCCATTCCCACTTTATTTTTTTTCGTTTGAAGTCACAAAGTTAAAGTATCAATATCACACTTTGTGCCTGAAACGGGTAATTCAATTTAATCCTCGCCCGGATTTTGATGAGATCAGCAACCTTTTACACCATTCAACCTTAATCCCAAATGTTATTTCTCATTTCCACATAATATCAATCTTTTGTGTTTGTCGGCTTGTTGCTCCGCATTTATGTATAATGTGTGTAAGTTGTGAACCCTAAAGTCTGGAACAGAGCAACCTGCTGCTGATGTTGCCTAACTACTTACCAGACACATATTCAGACATACATCTCTCATCATCAAGCATTTAGGCAATTAACTCTGAAAGCAGCCATACTCACCAAAAAGTGGTTGTAGTTTTTTTTTTGTTGTTGTTGGTAAGTTCCCCCTCTCTAAATTAAAAACGAAATGCCAATTTAAATTAATAAAACGAAAAGTACCGATTTGTATTTGTATGTATTTTTTTTTTTCGGGAGGACCAACGACAACAACAACAAAAACAAGAGAAGAAGATCTGAAGAACGAGGTGCGTATGGGACTGGGACAGCTTCAGTGAAGCATCAGCAACATCAGCGAAACGCCACCTTCACCATGAGAAATTGACATACGCGCCCTTTTTTTGTAGCTAATTACTATGCGCCCAGCCCCCTCCCACCACACCATCGCCAAGATGATCATCGTCATTTTGGTCGTCGTCGTCGTCGCGGTCGGCATGCATCACCATAGCCTGATAGCCATAACCATTTGCCTGCACAATGACACATTTGTCTGGGGGCACTCAACTCTAGCCAGTCGCCGAAAAGCCAACACCAAGAATCCCTGAAAGCATTCGATCATCTTCAAGGCAACATCAACAGCAGCACCCCAGCATCAAAGTTCCAGAGTTGGCCCAGAGAGCCGGGCATCACAGTATGCTGACGAAGAGTAATTATCAGTGTATGTATACATAGATATGAGGGCCCCGGTGCTCCTTTTGTGAGAATTCCCAAAACTCCATCTATCCATCCGTCGTGCCTCGCCGCGCCGTGTAGCTAAGTTGGCTTTGGTCCATCCAAGGAACCCTCACAGAGATTGGAGTGGGGAGAGTAGAAGGGTTTTTGGAAAAGATTCTCGTCATGACGATGTGTAATTTTACTTTTTGCATCTCTGATTGGTCTTCCATGCTCGCTCACATGGATGGCAAGTTGCCGTTTCCTTTTTTTTGTCAATGGAAATTCCATGGTTGACTCTGGATGGCATAACTCTTCATAATTTTTCAGAATCTCTGTTAAAACGTTCGAACGTCCCAAGGGGGGAAGGACGTTTGTGTTTATCCGAAATTCATTACTTGGTTGTATGGCTTGTAATGAGGCTGCACTCTAGAGGAGAAAGATAGAGTTCTTGTTTGGTGGTTGGTGCCTGTGCAAGTTCCACACGATTTTTCTCCATATCGTCGGAGTCTGGCATATATTGCTGGAACCCCAGACAGGGATGGCAGGGGGCTTACAAGTGGAAGAGTGGTGTTGGCGTGGTGGGCTTTTGAGAGAACTTGAAATTACCCAGCAGAATAAAATTAATTGCTCGTTTAGTTAATTTATCATGCGGGATGTGCTGTGCGCACTCTGTACACCGAGCGGTCGATCGACCGACGCACAGTGCGGTATTTTGATCAAAAACCTGGCCATAAATCAAAAAAAAAAATTTTACCTCCCAGGATTAAGCTTGTGTCCGATAACAGGTAGATAACCAGGCTACTCTATAGTGAAGTCTATCTATAAATTGGTCACCCCCGTTCGCGACACCATCAGTTGCAACTAGTACTAGTTGAGTAAGCACGATTTTTTTTGCGGTTTTTAAAAAAAAGTGTATTTTTTGCGCGTTTTTTTTCAGTCTTAAAAGTGATTTTAGTGAAAAAATTTGATATGGATATCGTTAATCAAGGTATGTATAGTATTTTAAGCAAAAATTTATTTGTATATCCATCTTAACTTTTTCATATCGATGAGTTGAAGTAATCACTTAAAAAAATTGCACTTTTTTCGCTGTTTTTTTCAAACATTAGTGTTTTTGAAATAGCGCAACACGCCGCAACATAGTCTATCATACATTTTATTAAACTGCTGGATATGTAGAACAATCTTACATTTCAAGAGTTTGCACAAGTTTGCACCTAAGAAAAAACAGAGGCTTTGAAAAAAAACCCTTTAAAACGACCTTTAATAATAGATTTTTATATTATTCCAGATGACTCTAATTCCACCTTAGCTATGACCAGAAAACAGCTTCACGAGTTAGTAAAAGGAAGCTCACAAAGGTGTTTTGACGAAAAACTTGAAGATTTGGATAAAAAACTTATGGATATAACAAATTGTCCCCCAGAGAAAGAAGATGAACTTCTCAACATTATCAAGGCGTTCAAACCAAATTATAAACGAAGATGGCAACTCTGCCACAGAATAGAAAGCCGTTTCTTGGATAAGAATGAAGAGTGGCTTAGCGAAGAAATAATACTACCTATTGGCATACTTCCCGGAAGGTCTAAAGGTCGCCCAAGCAAAGAATTCGGGGAATCAAGTGACCGAACAAAACGTCGAAAAACAGTGGAACTTCGAAGGAATGTGTCTGTTGATGAACTGACATACGCAGCACAGATGAGTCAAAGAGCGACGGGAAATAATGATGTAGCCAAAGTGATTCAAACTGTGACAAAAACTCCAACCAGGGCTATGAAGTTCCGAAAAGCAGCTGCGATTGGCAGTAAAGCCCTGAAAACGAAGAAACACACACCTGAAAACGCCTTGAGGATATTCGTCGATGCCAATTTAACTGTAAGTCAATACGAAGTGATTCATCAAGCCAACAAAGATATATATCCGTGCTACACCTACTTGTATAAAGCTAAACAAGAATGTTATCCACCAAAAAGCGTCAGTGAGACAGTTGCCGAAGTGAAGCTCCAAGATTTAGTGGATCACACAATATCGCGATTATGTAAATATTTGGAACCAGAACTCTCACAGTGCTTGGATAACAGGGAAACCGATTTAGAGCTAATATATAAGTGGGGATGCGATGGATCCACTCAAAGCCAATACAAGCAGAAATTTGAAGATGACGACAACAGTGATGCAAATATATTTTTGAGTTCCCTTGTGCCTCTTCGTCTCAAGTCTGGGAGTGAAATTATATGGCAAAATATCCACTCTTCATCACCGAGGTGGTGCCGACCAATACGGATTCGTTATTTGAAAGAAAATAAGGACATAACCAATGAAGAAATCGAATACATTGAAAACCAGGCCCAAAATCTTCAAGCAACAAAAGTAAGCGACAACATAAGAATCAACCATGTACTGCTTCCAACAATGGTCGATGGAAAGGTGTGTAATGCAGCTACGAATACTTCATCTACATTACGTTGTTACATATGCGGAAAAACTTCAAAAAGTTTCAACGACTTGTCTTCTACAGAACCAGAGAATCCAGAGACTTTCAGATTTGGGCTATCAATACTACACGCCAGGATTAGGTTTTTCGAATTTCTGGTGCATCTTTCGTACAAACTTAAAGCGGACGTGCATAAGGGACGCGTTACAGATAAAAGTGACCGGGAAAAAATTCAAGCGGCCAAGAGACAGATACAAAAAGAGTTCCACGACAAATTGGGCTTACTGGTGGACATTCCAAAAGCTGGGTTTGGCAACACCAATGACGGCAACACCTCTCGTAGATTTTTCAATAGCCAAGAAGAAGCAGCTTCCATTACAAATTCAAAACTATATTAGAAGTGATATCCTCTGGTTATGAGATAGATCTTAAAAAATTCGAAAAATTCACGATGGATACTGCTAAACATTATGTTAGCTTATATCCATGGCAGCCTATGTCTCCAACAGTGCATAAGATTTTAATTCATTCTGCTAGTGTCATATCCCATGCATTGTTGCCAATCGGTCAGTTGTCCGAAGAAGCCGCGGAAGCTAGAAATAAGCATTTCCGCCAATACAGAGAAAATTTTTCACGAAAATTCTCCAGGACGGCATGCAACGAGGATGTGATTAACCGGCTTCTATTGACGTCAGACCCTTATCTCAGTAGTTTAAGGACAAAAAGTAAGACCAAGAAACAGTCGTTTTCAAAGGAGGCTCTCGAATTTTTGACTGTTAATAACAATGATGATGATGACGATGATGATGATTATGATGATGATGATGATGATGGTAATAATGATGATGATGGTGATGATGATGTTTTTGAAGATGTTTATGATGATGAATAAATAATAAAATATAAACTAGAAAATTCAATTATTCCAGGTCTTTTTTTATTACCTACTTGCATATAAGACAAAAAAGATTAATCTTTTTATTGAGTAATTGACCTGTAATCATAAAATATGCAACTAAAACTAATCCCCTTCTCAAATTTTGGATTAAAAGGGTCGCAGGTATCTTAGACTTGGTTACCTGAATATTGCGACATAAAATTTTGGAATGAAATTTGAACACCCGGATTAAGAAAATTTCACTCATAAAAAAAAGGAAAAAAGGGATTTTCTAGGAAAAAGTATCTTTCAGTTTTTTTCTATTTTTTAATATAAACTATGACATTTATCGGAATGAGGTTTTAAGTATTTGACTAAAAATATATCAGGTCATTGAATATTGACAAAAAAAATGTCCTTGATAAACAATTTTTTTTTAAAAAATAAATTAAAAACCGAAAAAAAAATTTTTTTTTCTAAATTTCAACTTTAAAACTTAATTTCTCAAAAACTATTTAATTAAACAACTTGAATCAAAAAACAAAACAAAGAATAAAATATTAGCTTTAAAAAAAATCATAGCGCAGTGTTGTACGCGCTTTTTTAGATTTTTAATAATTTTTTTTTCTTTCGGCTAATCGGGATGGGCATTTAAGTGGGTTTTACTGTACCTAAAAAATGAAAATTTATCCTTCCAAATAACTTTTTAGTCATTTGGTACCTATTTGATATGAAAAATGTGCCCAAATATTTTTGGCCAGGTTTTCGACCAAAATACCGCACTGTGCGACGTCCGCGGGTGATCGTACTGAAGTCGAGTTGCGTTGCAATAAAGGTTCAAAGTGTTGAGGTGGAGGTGGAGGTTGGTGCTAAATGTGGCAATAAGAGTTGCTTTTCCTAAGACGGTGGACCGTATTACCATTGTCACGGATAAGTAATTTTATTAAATTTACTTAAATCGGAGTATAAGAAATAAAAATTTAAACATTACATTTTGTTTTTGTGGAAGACTTGAAAAATCGCAACTGCAACTAAGTCGTATAAATTATACCTCCATCAGGCAAGGCGTTAATGTTTAATCGGAATTAAGTGCTGCTGTCTAATTGGTGGACTGTTGTTTGAATTAGAGTTTGTTTCAGTCTTATTTATGCATCCACTAATCAGAGGCACGTTGTTCATGTCTAGAATGTTATTGAGAGGTAAAATTCAAAATTTAAAATTTAGTTTTGTCCCAAATCTGAAAATTACCAAGTTTCACATGGACAAAAATTTTGGGGAGTGTAATGACGCGTTCTAGGCTAAGACACTTTCGTAGTAGTCGGCACTGTTTTCCTATTACCTTTATTATTCTGGTAGTAACATATATTCGTACTCGGCGAAATTCACAAACAACATGGACCATTTCAAGTCTGATATTCATAAGATAAATGCTGGTGTGCCACAGGGCTCCGTTCTATTTCCGATTCTATTTCTCATATTCATCAATGATTTTCTGTCTGAAACTTCTAGTCCATTAACACGTTCTTGTCCTTCGGATGTAGGTCTGGAAAGGCGGCTTATGATAAGCTCATTAAATTCTGATATCGATAGCATTGTCAAAGCATGCTGCTATAAAAGATTGGCACTTCCACTGAGGAAACCCATAACAGTTTTTTTCCATAATTGACACTTTCATTGTGAAAATCTAATCAGCTTTTAGATCTCAGTATGTACATAACAGATCACCTTGTGTAGAACGAACAGAAATACGTATTCAAGATCATCCTGATTTTACTGAAGTCCAAAAACGATAGGAACATATTCGACGTTGCTAAAAACGCTGCTAGGTGTTTGTTTCCTTTGAAAATCCAAGAAATTTGTCACCTCTTCTGATCTGGTTGTAATCAATAAAGCCTATATCCATCTAAAGCTTGAGTAGAATTCCCAGGTTTGGTCCACTGAGTCTCTATTAAAAAAAAATGGAAGATGATTTACTAGAACAGAAACATTTCTCCGGGAAATAAATACTGACGTCGATTTGGCCACTCAGACCTTCCCTAAAGTCCAGCAATTTCTTTTAGTTTCAAATAGAAAGTCCTAATTGCCACATGTGGATTTGGTACCTGCTGATCTATCAGATGCTTGCTGATCTACCAGAGTGATAAACCTGCAGTTTTCAATGCCACCAGAGACGTAGAACTTTCTGATATACCGGAGAGTTTCACCTTCTGATTTACCAGAGCTCTTAGCTTGCTGTTTTGAGTGCCACCATAGGCGTAGTACCTTCAGATGTACTAGATCGTTTAGCCATCTGATTTGAGTGCCACCAGAGGGCTTATAGTACATTCTAATATACCAAAGCATTTATCATTCTGGTTTATCAGAGCGTTTAGTCTAGTATTTGGAGTGTTACCAGAGGCAAAGTGCTTTTAGATTTTCGAGAGAATTTAGCATGCTGTATTCAGTCCCATCAGAAGCACAGTACCCTTATCTTATATTAAACCAGAACGTTTAGCCTTCTGTTTTACCAGAGCATTTAGCCTTCGGATTTGAGTGCCACTAAAGGAGTAGTACCTTATGCTGTACCAGTGCGTTTACAGAGCATTTAGCCTGTTGTTCGAGTACCTTTTCCCAATAAACCCTTCTTTTTTTTTGTTTCGAATCCAAAATGCTGCCTGGGCCTGCTCTTAAAGTATCTTGGAAAAAACATTCTTCGGTTGACTGATGGATCTTGTCCAACGACAAGCGTGATAGACTGTCTACAATAATCTTAAACATGCAACGGATGGTATATCGTTAAACAGCAAATGAATGTGGCAGACGGCCCACATTTCTAAAGAGCTTGACCTAGTTATAAATACTGTTCGAGATGGTCTAAGAGTATCCAAAACCGGGCAGGAGCCGAGCTTATATTCACCGGATATAAGATTAGTATACAGTGGAAGTTTTAAAGATATTATTCTCCATCTTTTCCTGGGTCAGCTTGAGACGCCAATACTCAATCTGTTTAAAAGAGACGGTAGCAGCTCGAGGAAGTGAAAATGAACTATGAAGGATGCTATGATTGTTCTGTTTTAGTGAGATGATGTAGCAGAAAAATCAATAGAATATTGTTGAAATTGAAAAACAAATGCAAAAACAATGTCTTTCTTGAGGAAAATTCTCTCTTTGGGTGCAGTTTGGGTGTAGTAACTCCATTACTGTTAGGAATAAGATTATGCCAGTTTGGGCAAATTCTCAATCTTCAACCGATAACCCTTCTATTTTCTTAATTCATTATTTCTCGAAATAATGGGTATCTACACCCCATTTTCTTCTTTTAAATCTTTTCCAAAGTAATTTTTGATTTCGTTTTGAATTGCGTTTTGTTACGTCAACTTCAAACAAATATGTTTTATTCTCATTTTAGACTGGAGTGTATCTATGTGTTGTATGAATTGAAGATTGCCGTCAAATGACACATCAAGGACAGACTGATATGTCTAACACCATACACCATTCAACAAATAATTAAAAAAAGTTACGAAATCTCTCTCGTAAAACTAATAGTTTTACATTTATCAACGTTAAGAAATAAAAAGTGTTGAACACGCTATTCAAAAAACAAATTAAGAATACATTGTAATTCTTCACAATCATGAGAATTTGAAACAGTTTTGAAGATTGTTACATCTTCTGAGTAAAAGAAACACTTTGATTGATTCAACACTGATGGCAAGTCATTTATGAATAAAATAAAAAGTAAAGACACTAAATGGCTGCCATATGGTATTCCATAGTTAACTTTAAACATTTTGGAGATATGCTCATTTTGAAGAGTAATGAGTATGCTCTATTACATAAATAAGATTGGACAACAAAATTCTCGCTAAATCCTATCTTTCTTAGTTTTAAAAGTAATATTCGATGCTAGAGTTTAGCGAATGCCTTACTAAAGTCAGTGAAGACACAATCCACTTAACTTATACTTTGAAATGAATCAATACAATTTTCAGTCAATACCAGAGTGCAGATCACCCTTGTAAATCTATGTATGTTGATTGGAAAGATAAATGATTTCACACAGAAAGATAGAGTTTCACAAATTGGAGGCCAAAACAATTTTTGGAATTACCGATATTTTTGCAATTGGTCTATAATTGCTTAATTCGTCTCTTTTACCATTTTTATGGAGAGGAATTATGAAAAATTGTCCATATAAATGGAAATACACAAGTTAAGAGGAAACGTAAAAGCAACCATAAATGATTTACATAGTTTTTTTAAAATAAGAGAAGGCATCCCGTCAGGGCCTCACTATTGAAGGTAATTGTTTCTTATGCCCGTGCCATAATATTCTTAAGACAAACTGCAGGACGTAGAATAGTTTGACAGCTTGTCATATACTGTCAAGCTATATTAGGGGTATTCATGTAAGCGCGGAAAACCCTCGTAAACCAGATAATTTTATCTCCGCAGAAACGAGCTGTCAAAATTTGTATGGGAAAAAGTTTCTGCAAATCGCATAAAATTATCTCACAAATTTGCTGCGGAAAGTGCAGAAATAAACCTCGTAAACTAAAGAAGTATGGATTTTGACTTTTAATTTGACATTTCACAAAATATTTCCCACATTTACGCAAGTATTTCTTAGGGGGTGTTCATGAAAACATGCTGCGGAAAGTTATATCTTTCTACAAAGCGGAAAATTATCTCGTTACATGAATACCCTTATTATTTTATTTTTGTAATAGATCTTTTGAACTTAATCACATCAAAATATAATTTCATTACATAATTTGAATATAATATTGGTCGATGTTTACCGACTCTAATAAAATTTACAGCTTTAATAGACTGTGAATTTTATCGTTCTAGGGAATTTGATTAGATTCAGACACCTAGAACAATAATGTCAAAAAGGGTACGACAGCATCTAACTGATGAGCCCACTGTCGTACCTGGGCGAAACGCACCTTGGAGTTGAGGTCACTTGAACTTTTTAATTGAATTTAATTCAATCACTCCACTTAAACAGAAATAATTTTCATTTCTCTATTAATTTGAATATACATATTTGTATATATATTAATTTTTCATATTCCTCCTCAAATCGTCGATGTTTACCTTCCAAAAGTCTATAGTTTTTGCGATTTTCGCGCTTCTAAGAAATTTTCTTGATTTTTCTTGAAAAGGTTGCCATTTTGAATTCATAAATATTTATGTATATAATTTAACAAACTTCAAAATGGCAATTGGTTTGACTATTGTCCACTTTAGGAGAATGTCATTGTTTTCTATAGGCAGATGACTATACCACAGAAAAACCACTATTATGTCCGTGATACAGATCTAGTATGTACACCATGGTATGAATACAATAGTACGAGTATTCTCAATACCATTTTAGGTGACACACTGCTGAAAGTAGTATATTTTTACAGCTTGTCATATTCATATTCCTATCCTCTTCCAGCGCAGCAAACATTTTTTTATAAATATATAAATTTTAAATATCCCCCCCTAAGCCGTCTTTAATTTCCCCTCAAATATTCAAAGTTTTGGCGATTTGGTTGATGCCAAAAATTTTCCGTTCTTTAAATTCATTGCCATTTTGAAATCACAAATTGGAAAATATTTAAAAATCATAATAATCATCAATATGAGAATAAGTTTAAGTAAAACTATTGTCCACTTTAAGAAAATGGCGCTGTTTTCGCTAAGGAGAATACTTTACAACCCCAAATACCCTAGTATTGATACTACGTTCATATCATTTTGCTAAGCTGGTATTACCGTGGTATACCCTGACGGACATTTTGGTTCATTCGTTTACTATGGTGTTTGAACTAGATGTGCGGCATGGGCATAACTTTCAGAATCAAAAGCTGTAGCGTACACCTTTCTCTGAGTCACAATAAAATTTCATGAAACTCTTAATATAAACAGGCATCAAAGTCGATCGATTTGCGAGTATCTGGAATTCCATATGCTGTTCAAAAAATAAAAACAAATCGAGTATCGATAGTCAGCTGAATTGTCATTTACACACTTTCGACGGAAGCAAAATTTTCTTCGACATGGTGTCGATTTGAGCACGCTCTTTTCCGTCTCAAGCATCAAAGTGGTCACAAGTCTCTCCCATACTTTTTTTCTTCAAGTCGAGATATAAGTATATATATATTTTAATATTTCCAAGTGACAACAAATTTTATAACAAAAAATTAAATATGTCTAAGGAATCAGGGAATCAGTAAAGAGACAAACCCTATACGGAACTAAGTCTTGGTTAAGATTCGTCTTGAGACACATTACTACCCGAAATCCAGGAAAGAATATTTGAGGCATTGAGAGCAGAAGTGGCGTAACCCCAATATGCACTTATTGAGTAAATCACGGTTTAAAAAGTTAACGGAAAAGAAACGTTTGTTATTAGCTTCCTAATTAAAATAATAGTTAATAAACTTTAATTATGGCATAACTAGTGGGATATCTTATATTTAAGACCTTAATCTTCTCTTTAAATTATTAATTACTGGATTTTATGTGGGTTACACCACTACTGCTTCTTGGATACTGGAATAAATTTGAAAAAGAAAGTTGGTTACACCAATAATTTGAAAAACAGATTATGAAAGAAACAAAATTATTATCGTTTTCAACATGCAAAATAGTTAGAAAGTTAAGTTTATGTTAACACTACTATTTTAGGTACTTTCATTCTTCTTCGTCATATACGTACTCAAACAGTCCAACGTCTCTGTCTATAGAAACAGTTTTCAATTTTTTTTATAAAAGTCGTGGTAATTCGGTAGGATAAAATTAAGTAACTCGAATAAGTCTTTCTTTTTTGTTTCACTTACGGCATTCCCTTTTCGAAACAATAGTTCGAGATCAGTGATGAGTGCAGATGTTCTTTTTTTTCAAAATCACAGTATCAAAAAGCACGTTATTACCGTGCTTGCAAGAAATATTGAAAGGTGACTCTTTCAGAAATCTTAGCCATAGAATTTTAAGCTATTCTACCTTCCTTTATTTACATTCATTTTCGGATTTGTTATATTCTTTTCCAAGTTTTTCGTCGAAAACATCATAGATCCATCTTAGTTTATTGTTCAAAAAGTCATACTTATTACAAGAATCCTCTTTATTAGAGCATGGAGTGAAAGGTTAAAATCACAATTAAAAGTCTGCCGGATTACGTACTCTGAAACAGGACTGGTTTGAGATTCTTACATTTGAACATTTTAGATATGTTAAGTTCAGGGGATAAGAATTTTCTCTCCAACTTATGAGGGGTGTAAATGCGATTGCTAACACCAGACAAGAACCAAAGACCACACAACATTGACAATTATGTTTTGCATAGCGTACTATGATTGTCGTAAATGTGTTTTAAATCTACTCATTTCAAATTGCACTAGCACAGAAGTGGGGTAAGTGGGTTACACCATTTCTGCTCTAGGAAAAGTTCCGTGCAGAAACAATGTTTCAGCATTTTTGTATTGATTTATGAGCAAATATAAGTTCCGTCACTTCTACGTTGGAAGAAAATTTATTTTTGACCAATGTGGATTATAAAGTCAAAATTGAAACAAATGAGGGTTACGCCACTTCTGCTCTCAATGCCTCATTTTTTTTTGTGTTTGAACAACAATAAGAATTCTTTTATATAAAGAAAAAGATAACTGCGGACGTAACCTATTAAAATTGGCGCAGCAATTGCTCTAGCCAAGACGGTGCGTCCGCAAATACAATACTACCACCTACCTAAGTAACCAAATGATAAAATCATTCACAAAGCATTTGTCTAAAGTTAGGAAATAATTAATAATTTTAATACATATACCTATATAAAGTTTTCTCGCAATATTCAGCTTTGTGGAAATTTTGAAAGTGAAAGTCCAATTTTTTTTTTTTGACTAAAAATGCCATTGACGGGTGAACGCACATTGTCTGTAGTATAGAATAAGAATACCGTAGTATTCTCAATACCTTCCCTGATAGCGATAGGTGACACATTCTAAACGTAATGTAGTTTCGCAGCTTGTCATATTCTGTCAAACAAAAATTTCGTTGCTTCATATTAAGATATTCAAGTTTTGTGATGGATATTTTGAGCTTAATCACATCACATTATCAGAAAGTAATTTTCTTAAAAAAATGAAAATAATACAATTGTATGTGTATATGACATTTGGAAATGTTTCATATTTCCTCTCAAATTTTAGATGTGCTCCCTCCAAATGTTTATAATCTTGGGCGATTTGCTCGCTTCCAAGAACCTTTCTTTTCTTTTGTTTTTTTTTTTTTAATGGTTACCACTTGAATTCACAAATAAATACTTACTTATCATAATTAACTTCAAAATGGCTATTAGTTTATGTAAACCTATTATACACTCTAATAGAATGGCGCTGCTTACGCTAGGGAGATGACCAAGCTCTTATTATATTAGGTGCGTTTTATTATCCACAAATCTATCTGGATCCGGATCGGGATCTTCCCTTGAAAATAAAACGATA
This sequence comes from Philhelius festivus, assembly GCA_963931855.1. NCBI lineage: Eukaryota > Metazoa > Arthropoda > Insecta > Diptera > Syrphidae > Philhelius > Philhelius festivus. Next base: position 34,497,049 of record OZ007554.1, on the reverse strand, counting down.
CGGATCTTACTGACAGCAGTGTTATAAGCCTGTCTCTTTTTATCCTTGGGTTTGGAAATTTTAAATTATGTCTTGTCTTTTTTCTTTACACTATAGTTTACACTACCTTATCATAAAAGCCATCTACTCGCCAGTGTTATAACTAATTTTTGGATCTTTGATATAGATCCCGATAGAAAACAGGATCCCAAATTGTTTTTATAATACATGTTAAAACTTAATCCAGATCCGGATCCAGATAGATTTGTGAATAATAAAACGTACCTAATATCATTTCGTGCAAAAAGAACAAAGTAAACAGAATATTTTTGAAGTTTGTAAATGTCAAAGTGTCATATGAATTTAGCACGGTATTAAAAAATAAAATATGTATGTAGCTATCTGATTATTTCAACTGTGATAAAATGTTAGAGAAAGTATGATGCAGTTAAAATTTGAAAAATCAACGCTTTTACCCATATACTAAAATACCAAAATTTTGTGCTTTTCCTTTGAATGTGTTTCTGTAGCACCTTGAATTACATGATACTATCTGATATGAAAGAAAAATAAATTTAAATCTACGACGAGAATAAAGATAGTGGACAAAAGAAGCTTAGTATAGATGATTCTATAACCCCTCCGCCTTAGAATTATGGTTCGAAGTATCTAATTCTTTGTCAAAGGAACATCAGAATGCAAGCCTCATTAAGTCTTAAAAATACCTCCACTCAAAACCGTTGTCCAAACACTTTTCTATACTCTCTTTCTCCACCGATTGGCGCCTATTGGCCGCGGTGGCTACGATGCGACACGGTGCAACATTAAAACACATTTATCCTTTCTAAGTGAATTTCTTCCCAGGCCAAATCATTACAAAATTCCCCCATAAATTCTAATTTAGTTCTTCGCTTATTGAACAAAAACCTCAAGACACAACCCAACCAGACAAGAAACGAAAACACACAAAGTCTACTAAGCGCGCTCCCCAATCGGTAACATGCAATTCAAAATATTTCCGTCATTCTAATGGGCGGTCACCCATGTTCCACTCACGTTCCATGGCATTCAATTTCATAATAAGAAGCGCTACTTATACAAACCTTTTGCCTAGATTGCGCGATCTCGCCTATAGCAGCCTAGTTGTGTACATCATCTCTATAAGCTTGGAATGACGATTAGAAAAAAAAATATGTGTTTGGTTGGTAACGATATGGTAGACCATGAGCAGAAGGACACCAACTATAGACACACTCCCGGAAAATCCCGCAAGAACACTCTTTTTAGTTGGAGACATTAATCAGCACGAGAAAATGTTGTGCGTCTTTGTTCGCGCCCTCTCTCTCTCTTTCTGTCACACTTTGGCTGCAACGAGCAGCCTTTAGCTAGGTTCTTGCTTTGATAATTCGCTTAAAAGTCTCCCATCCGCAGCTACCACATTACACCCGGCTTACAATGTAAATTCGAGCATTACATTCAAATGTCGTCGAAGAGTGCTCTTTTTGCCCAAATGAGCTTCTTTTATATTGGCCCGGTCATGGTCATGGGGATACCAAGCGGACGCTCCCCCGCACTCACTAGCTATTGACACGCACAAGAGACAAGACATATAGACATAGGTTGGTCTTGGTTCTCGGATTGCAGAAAGGTATCGAGGTTTCGTATTCCAATAGAAATCACAGTTTCGAAGTAATTTTGTCCGAGAGAAGAAGAGGTCTAGAGACTTACACTGGAAGCTTCAGGAGCGAACTTGGGAACAAAAAGTTTTATATCTCTTTCGGGAATCTTCAACCGTTAGGACCTCGCAGACTTTTACTAAATTCGTCTTAGAGTCTTACACAAATATTAATGGGAGCTCTCTTGGCAAGTCGAGGTAGATTCTCTAGAAATGTCAACAAAATTACAAGTTCACCTCACAAGTTGTAAAGATTTTAGGTTTCACACTGTAGCTGCCGGTAGATGTTGGTTAGACTCAAAGGCCTAGAATTCCAAATACCACCCTGGATTGGGTCATCCTCGAAGATCTCTGCCAGAAACCTTTTATAGAATTAAGAAATGATCGAGATCAGAGCTACTATTTTTGTCATTTCCATAGAACCATTGTTCCCCGGTGTCTGATGTAGGTACATACGTAGCATAGGTGTGTGTGCATCAAACAACATTTTGGCGGGCTTGAGATAGAAAATTCGCAATGCGTTCCCGGATTTCTTTTGTCCTCACCTCATCGCCTAGTCGTTGTCGTTGTTGCATAGCCTTCGATTGTCGTTTATGATTGGAGAATTCAGTGAGAACAACACCGCGTCTTGTCGCCATGTCTATATATCCTTGATAAAATTGGAGCAAAACTAGGTAAAGCCATGATCTAGCCTACAGCCTATAACAAACCCAACGGAATTTTGTGTTAGGCATTCTGTTGTTATTCCTTCTTGGTCCATACCTACGAGTATATTGCGAGATGTTGGGGGAAAATATGAAGATCTATGCACAATATGCTAGTAAGCCCTAGTTTGCATTGTACAAAATGTAAATTGTTCTTCTTCGAGTATCAGAGAGTGTGTCTTGAGGTTTTTTTGTTTGTTTTGTTGTGTACCTAGTATTTGGGAACTCTTTTCGACTTGGACTTTTAGAGGGGCTCGTTAAAGATTTGTTGTTATGTTTGACCTACTATCGCTCACTTGAGATCTGCATATATTTTTTTAACACAATCCTATTGACATTATGTATGCTTGTGTGTAGGCACCTATGAACGTCTTGTGCAAAGCGGTACATATTCAACACAAGAAAAAAATGATAACGATGACCAAGGAGATGATGAGGACGATGCTGATGGGATTCACCTTTATTTGTTGTTGCGAGAGAGCACGGGAAAAGGGTCAATTAGAAATGTCCAAAAATAGGAAAAAGGATCGAGATGTGCGATGCAAAGTCACAGTGAGAGGGAGGCAAAATTTATAGGTTGGACTTGTAAGTAGTAAATCAAATAACCGTTATATTTAGGATAGTCTAGATTTGAGATAGTGTCAGTTGAGTTCATCAGTGAGAGAATAAAACAAATGGTTCTTGTCGCTACCTTAAGAACAATGGAGTATTTGGTTTATCAGAAAATTAAATGCACAGGGTGAGCCAAATAGACCAAATACTTCAGCCGTCCTAAGGTACCGACAAAAACTTGTCAGTTATAATGGCGACCATTGGCCGTCTAGCCCTGTGGCCCAAGTAGCGCTGAAGTGCGCCAATTTGATACCACAACTCGTGTGAACATGTGGATGTAATTGAAATGGTAAATAGTAAGCATTCTCACGGAGTTATCCAGTTTTTATTGAGCAATAAAAGAAGAAGTTTTGATGTCTCTTATTGTGTGTTTGCTTTTGCACAATTATTCGGAATTTAGATCACTCACTCAAATGAACCACAACATTCAAATGATACCATCTTCACTGTTAGACAGCTTATTGCTTTTGTAGGCTTTGGTAAGCGGGGCTTACCATTCAATCGAACCATATGTGAAGATCGGTCGCACCACGGCTGTGTATCTCCAAAAAATCCTTTCAGATTAAAGAGCCCACTTTTTACTAAAGGTTTTACTACAGCCGTAGAAAGCTATGCAGGCCTTCTTAACTCTTTTCTCTTTTCTCCTTTATTCATTTTCCAGTTTAACTTAGGATCTAGAATAAAACATAGATATTTTGCATTGAAAGAGAGTAAAAGTGTTTGGCCGTTGAGTCGTGGTATAGCAAAGTTTTTCTTTGGTTAACATCTAGTCCAGAGCTCATAGCCCAGTTACTAACTTACTTTTTAAAGCTATTTCTATGATCTTATACAACACAAGACTGAACTTGCCTGACACTAGTAGTACCTCGTTCACACCACATATTTCCAACTTAACTAGAATTTTTTGCATGACTAATAGCCATTGAAGTGGGGACATAACTTCGACCTGGGGGATTCTTCTACTAAAGGTAGAGGTCAAGTTTATATTGCCTAAAGGACCTAGGATTCTTCTATTGTTTAGCATGGATGTAATCCACTACCTGATGTAGTCTTCTGCGCCAAAATCAAAGAGTGGTATCAGAATGGATTTAGTAATGATATTGTTAAAGTTTAAACATTTAAGGGGGTGGCCGTGGCGCGATGGATGTGTGCTCGGCTGTCAACCTCATGATCACAGGTTCGATCCCTGCCGTCGTCAATGTCGCTTGAATTCCATTAAAAACCTTCTAAAATTGTCATCAATGGGTTGCTGGTTTGCTCATTACATGTTGTTCAGGCATAACACTAACAACATGTAATTGAGTTAAACTAGTATGCCCAACAAGGATGACTACGAATAAAATAATGTGAATTATAAGCGACATAGAAATAAGACACGGCATTCTCCGCTTTAGTTCAGCCGCCATCCCCGGAGATAAAAAAATCTGAGACAACCTCCTTTAGTCTCAGAACATCGTGCCACACATCTTTCCTATCCTTCTTTCTCTTCATTAACTTCACGCCCGCGCTGTGTTGAAACATTTAAAGGGTAATCATAATCCCTTGAGCGCGGGTAGATTATAAAAAAAAAAAAAAAAAAAATTAAAATTATTAAAGTATTTATAAGAAAAAATTATTTTTGATTTAAAAAACTGGATTTAGGTTTTCTAAGAGCCAACGGCTCAACCTTCGATTGAATCAAGGACAACGCGTTTGTTTTTGTTTCCTTCAGCCAAAGTTCAAACTGCTTTTAAAAAGTTCAGTTAAATTTTTCAAATATAATTTTAAATCATATATGTATCTCTGGATTACTTGGAATATATTTACTACCGATTTTAACAACGACTTTTGAAACCGCAAAGGGTAACAAGCAATTTGCAAGTTGCGTTGTTCAACGATTTTGTCGAAAACAGTGATAGTGAGAAAGTAAAAAATCAATAAATGGTGCAGTTTTTAATGTTTTAATTTTATATTAATATATGTATATATATGTATTGTCGAGAATATGAAAAGACTTTCCAAAACGATTCTTTAACATTTCAATTTTTTTTATAATATTCGCGCATTATTTCAACCCTTAAAATGATTATCATATTGCGAGCGTTAGAAAAACAGAGAAGGTTTTGAAAGGAGATACCGATGCCCATTAGTTTTAAATTTCTAAATATTACAATGAAAAGAAAAACTGGGGCTATGTAGAGCATTCCACATTCGTGTAGTGTGGCTAAAAAAAAGAATCTCTATACTTGACAGTGCGTCAGAAATTTGGCTCAAGGGTAAACTGATGAACATTCCTAAAAGCACGAGTATTACGGTTCTTTAATGTGAGGAATGTACTAGAATACTGCTTATACAAAATAGGGATCAAATCATGAGAGATACTAAATATTGCTGCAGTGTTCGTGAGATGTAAATGATTCTGTTCAGTTTCTACTTCCTATCCTCTCTTTTGAATTGTTTTAAAAAACTCAAGTGGGATAAGGAGGACCATGTCCAAATATAAAAATTGTACTTGAGTTTTATACATTACATCTAGATCAGTAAAAAATAAAAATTACTTGCATCATCGGAGAAAACCTAGAAACTTAGCAGAGTTTTGGAAGAAGTAGAACATGTGATAATTCCACACAAGATGGTCTTTAATGCACATACCAAAAACGGAAATGTGTACGGTTTCCTAAATGCAAGTGGCATTCATCAGAAAAAAAAATTATTAATGAGACGTTACAAAAAAGAAATCGTTGAAAAATATGAGAAAGAGATTCGGAGACAAAACGGAGCCATGTGGTACACCAGTATTTCTTGAATGATGAAGATTTTTGAATCCATCTAACATAACTTGGTAAAAGCGGTTGGAAAAATAATTCCTAATCCAGCGAAGAAGAGATTCGTCAATACCAAATATACGCATTTTCGATAAGAGAGCTTAATGCCAAAGTCTTGCAAATGAAATATCAAGCGCAATAATCTTATTTTCTCCAAAACGATATAAAGACTAGTTTCATTGCTCTGTGAGATAAGCCACTAGATCACCAGTGCACAGTGGGGCCATTTCTATGGGAGAGCGGAAAAAAGTCCATAAAAACTGAACCACTTAACCAATTTGGATGAAATTTTCAGAAATGAAAGAAGGTTTGGAAAGAAAGCCCCACAAAAACTTTCCACCCACTGCCACGCCCACTACCAAAAAAACCTTAAAATTGTTAAAAATCCAGGTTTTGTTCCAAGTAAAGGTTAAAGATGGTGCTTTTTTTGAAGTAAGTTTTGGCCATTTAAATTGTCCACACCCTCTTTTTGGCGTTTTTTACTGTTTTTTTTTTTTACTTTTTTGTAGTATCTATGTACTTGTTTTGTGCGAAGTCGGTCTTTTTTAGTGCCGTAAAATCGGAACCACCCAACTGATTTAAATAAAGTTTTCAAATTTTATAAAGGTTAGTTTAAGAAATGAAAGCAAAATGTTACCACTCAATGACACGCTCACACAAAATTTTATCTAAATTCCAAAGTTAGAACGTTAAATTTTGATTAATTTGAAAAATATATTTTCGCGAAAAAAAAAATCAAATAAAATGCTTGAATCATGGAATTATTATGTATGTGTCGGCTAAGACGTTAATTTTTTTCGAGAAAGATAATGGAAAGAAGCGATGTTATTCTTATTTTCAGATAAAAATTATGAAAATTCAGGTTTTCATATTTATTGTAACGAAATTGAGTGTATCCAAAGAAGTAACTTTTTACGTAGTGGTAAATCATAAAAATAATATAACCATTAAAAGCTGACAAGTGTCAATTTACAAACGCATAGTCAAACATTCATGAATGCATTAAACCAGCAATCTGTTATATGTTTAGTGTTTACTATTGAAACTTGTACCAAATAATGGGAAAACTTTAAGGCATAACCAAAAATGTTTAAGACATTTTTCTCAATTATGACAAAGAGGTTTTTGGTATAAAGTAGTACGTTACGAAATAGAACCACATGTATATAAAAAAAAGAAAACAAAGAGTAAAATTTATATTAATATTAATTCTAAGTCATTAAAAAATGTATATTAGTTCACCCTACACCTAATTCTTACTGATGTAACATTTAACTATGTTTTTTTTTTTCAATAAAAATCACTAATTTCTAATCACTTATCACTGTGCGGATTTGCGGGTATTTGCAGCTAAATTTTGTTTAAATGTAAACTTTGACCGCTGTATTTTATTATTGGGCATCCTAAATAAGCAAACAAAAAACAATCCCATTTTTAGTCCATCCCAAATAATCGTAACACCCTATGAAAGTTAAATAAAATTCCAACACTACTTCAAATATTTTGACTTTGACCGTCTATTTAGGTGTAAAGAATTCAGTTTTGGCCCAAATCCTTAGTGTATCCAGATTCTCTGGCTAATTTACTGTGAGAAACATGAATCAGCTAATCGAAATCAGCACTTTCGGAAAATCCGCATTGGCCCCACTGTTCCACGTTTATGTGAGTCATTGTTGTGCTGCTCTGCAGCCATATTTGATTTTAATTCTTAAATCGAGTTTCATTGCGGCCAGATTGTGCCCATTTTTCTTTGAACCTCGACGAAAATTGTGAGATTGCATGGTCTAGCTCATTTTTCTTTTTTGCGAGACAGTGGGTGCGTTCCTGAAGTTGTAATTTTAAGTAAGACAATTTTTCCTCCAACAATGCCTTTCCAGACTCTTTCATGATTCGAAATAGCTCCATCCGTGTTAAAAACAAGTCATTCGAATATGAACCTACGTCAAAAAGTAAACCTTTTGAAATTGCCCAAGGTGGTAGTTAAAAATTAAAAAAAAAAATTTAAAAAAAATGGAGCACATATGAGCACCTGTTCTTTTTAGAACTTTACAGACAATAGGTTAAACTACATGAAAATACTTAAATCTCAATGTGGAAGAATGTGGAAGTTAACTTTAAGCTTAAGCTTTTAAAAAAGAACTAAAAAACTCTTATTATTAATACACACTTGACTTCCGATAGAACAAAATTTTTCACAATTTTTAATTTCTTATTAAAATATTAAATAACACCCCTGACGCTGTCGATTCCATGTTCAAACTTAATTTTGCCTCTATTTTTAAGGAAGTTACAGTTATTTAAAAGCCAACACTTTTTATGATCCTTGCAAATCACATTTTAAAGAAAACTAAAGTACCTAGTTACTTCAAGTGCTCGCTTTGGAGTGGGAAATCATGTAACAGTATAAAATGAGCGCGGTTTAAATGCATTGGAATATTTTATAACGGAATAGCAACAGATAAAACTCATATCTTTCATTTCATTTTTTGAATTAATTCCGACTCTGCCATATAGGTCGCCCCACTGTGCAGTGGTTCTATTGTTGGTCTTATTACTAAAAACGAAATGGTTTTGTCATCGTTGAAGAATATCTCTTCAGATCAATGGAAGGGATACTACACTGGCCACCGTTTGGTGAGTGAAGTTATTTTTGGATAATAGAAAATATTTTGCTATTAGTTAAAAAAAAAAAAACTTTCTAAAAGTCTAACAGAAAATCAGCCATGTGGTTTTATAAATATGGAGTTAAAAAAAATAATATTCAGATTTTGTTTTCTTATTTAAAAGACAATATTATTTAAAACTCTTATGAACTTTTCAGGAGGTTTAGCATATAAAGAAGTTATGGAAATCAGTTGTATTATCTTTGAGCAAATTGAAATCAAAACAAAAATGGTTTTTTAAACTAACTTTTCGTACTCTGATTTTGCCCAAAATTCTGCTAGAAAATGTTATGATATTCTACTTCATCATTCATCATTTCCATTCCTTCTAACAAGCACACAAAAATGGTTAAGAGTTTTAAGTGTCTAAACCTAGGCACTCTACGAGCCTTGGTGTGTAGTTAATATATTTTTTTCAAGTTTTATTTTAAAATTATGCAAATTAAGCAAATTTTAATACCCTTTATTCAGAGTCACCTCCCTGTAATCTTTTTACATGCGGTTAAGGAACTATCTTGTGCTTTCTTAAACGCATCTGAATTGTAAACAGCTTAAAAAGGGTCGCCAGCAGAAGAATTTAAATAAAATTAAAAACTTTGAGCAATTAGATCTCACAAAGTTGCCAATATCTAGTTAAGAAATAGTTGTATGTATTTATAAAATTGTTTCAATAAAACATATTTCTGGCAAATATAGACATTAGTAGTCTCACACGCTTCCTAAAGACCTGTTAGTGGTTCAACGAGTAGGGAGAAAGTCTACTTGTCAAGCATTAAGGGTAACAGCCACGCTAACCTAACCTATCCTAGGTATTTCACCTTAATTTCGTCTTAAATTTTCGCTCCTGAAGCGTTCAAGCGTTCATTATCCTTGGATCAGAATATGCCCATGTTTCATTGAGCTTAATACGAGTACACTTTACACGTGTCGATATTGGTCCTTGAATCTCAAGGTGTTACAGCCAAAAAGACGTTTAATATTGTTCTTTCTTTTTAATTTACTTCTTTCATGTCTACGGAGTTGAAAAAAAAGAAAACTTTAATGAATATTTCTGACGAAAAGTTCACATAAATTTGTTATTTAAAAAGGAAATGGGAATCCCCAGAGTACTTTAGGTAAAAGTAACAAGCAATAATTAACCGATTTATTAAAGTCTTGCGTGAAAGAAAATCATTCCTGTTTATGACATTCTTGTTGGCAGGAAAAAAAAACATGAAACCAATACCTACCTTCGAGGTTGTAAAAAAAAGGGTAATAAAAATGCACAATTAGGGTAAATAGAGTGGAAATTACCCTCCACACAAGGAGAAGGTGTGGTGTTCTATGTCACACACAATGCACGAAGTTTCTAAGTAGTTTTTAGGTCGTGATTAAAAACAACACTTTATGGTATAAATACCTACTTACTAAACTATGGTAATTTCGTGCTTAATTTTTAGATTCTGGTTTGTAACAAGAGCCCCTGTGGCATAATGATTTGTCAGTATTATGTTTTGACAGAATCAAACTTTCACAACAATTTATGTTGCCAAAAGTGTTGGAGTTTACAAACAGCATTGTTCCTTAAGAATGTGGGAAAGTTTGAAACCGATCAGAAAAGAAAACAAAAATTAGGTAAGGGACAATAAATAACTAACGTGATTTTTCATTGATAAAATAAATCAACTTATTTATGATTTCGATCTGTCAAAATGCTGCAAATGTTAACAGAATAATGTGGTATCATCAAAAATTGAGAACCAAAGAAGCAAAGAAGAACCAAACGACTTACCACATGAGAAAACCCAGCTACTGACGAATGAACGAACATTCGTCCATTTTGACTTTTAATTCATTACGATACGAATGACGTTTTGAACAAAAAAGACATAAAAAAAAAGAATGATTTTGGAACGTGAGTTCTGACAGTTCGTAGCAATCAGATTGGAATTCGTGACGACCATTTTTTTTAATTTCTTTTATTTTAGTAATTAAAAACCAAATTTAAGCTTTATTTTAATTGGTTTGTTTACCATTTTCTCCAGTTCTTATGAAGAATTTAGACTTGTTATTATTAAATATTATAAATCTAATTTTTTCATATATTTGCCGCTCATTGGTCGCTTTAATGTGAATAGTCCTTAAGCGTTAAAGGACAGTTGAATGTTTGGCTTTTTGTCATTTCTCTACTATCATTATTTGTAGAAGTATACTCGTATATCTGTGGTGTTTGGGAGAAACATGATAACTCCATAAAATAATTTGTATCCTTATATTCACTTTATATCAAGCTTGAACCTGAACGGGTAGACCGATTTTCTTAAAATTTGGAACATAATTTTTTAAAGAAATATATTTTAAATTTTTCCAAAATTGAAGAAAATCAGTCGACCCGTTTCAGCCCTAGCTCCGTGTAAAGTGAACGTAAGACCGAAAATCATTTTATGGACTTATCATGTTTGTACCAAACACCACAGATATGTATAGGGTGACCAGACAAAAAAGATTAGAAATAACTCATTTGCAGCTTCAAGTTATGCATTGCTTATATGGCATGTAACACAGTCTTTTTGGAACAACAGCTGTGTTAAATCGATAATGTCTAGCAATGGCCACAGAAAGTCTATTCATGAGAAAATTGACGGTAACATTGTCTCCTTCTTCATTTTGAAAGAAATACAGTGGTATGATGCCGTCATGCCGTAAACAGCACCAAACAGTTAATCTTTGTGGATGCATTGATGCATTATATTCGCTCCAATAACGACAACTTTGCTTGTTGAAATAGCCATTACTAAGTGAAAAATTGGCCTCGTCCGAGAAGAAGGTTTTTTATGGCCAAAATCTGAATCTCCGGCAAAAATTTCGAAAGATAACCTGTCTTGTCCATTTCACTATTGAAGCGGGTCTTTTCATTCACAGCTCTCAAAGTGATCAAAAGTTTGCTAATATTTATTTATTTTTTCAAACAGGCGATATTAAACTTCAGAGAAGCGAACAATCAATATCTTTTATGAAAAAAGATCAATTGAGACGCGAAATTTAAATATCTATATAAGATCAATTTAGAATAACCTTATTCTAAAAGTATATTAATTAAAGAAAATGTAAGTTTAACTTTTTGCAAAAATAGTATGTTTAACCTTTCTATTAATGGGTTAATACATCCATATATATTTGCGGACCTATCTTTTCAAATTGGCATAGCTTTCACTTTATCCAAGGCAGAGGGTCCGCAAATTTGGAAGTTCTTTTTACACATTTTTCACATTAGATCAGAGAATTCTAATCTCCAGCGTGATAAGTTGACCAAATCTAGTTTCACCGTAACTAGAAAATAAACTCGCAGATCGTATTCCCCAAAATTTCATCTCCAACAAAATCAAATCCAAATAAGTAACAAGACATTTGAAACATAACATATTTTTTACTAAAATTTTGTAGTCTTTTAGTAAAAACAGAATGCCATGTGATTTCTCAAGCAAATATAATTATATGCAAGAACAACAATTCAAAGTCATTGCAGTGGTTTCTTTAAAAATATAAGCATTTATAAAAAACATTTAAAAAAAACTTTGGTACGTCAACCTAAAGTTATAATTATTGTACGAAAAAAATTAAATTTCCAAAATAAATTGACCCGTTTTTTGAGATATCGATTTTCAAAAAAAAATTGACATTTTTTTTAAGTTTTGAAATGCAATGGTTTTCAAACTTTTTAAAAGCCTCTTTACAAAAAATGTTTTTATGGTAATTACAGTCTTAATTTAATTTTTTTACTTGCGACTTATAGGTTAGGTACTATATAAGGCAAAATCGAAATCGAGAATTTGATCAAAGTTGACATTACGATGATATCGAAGACCAGGGGTGGCCGTGGCGCGATGGTTGTGTGCTCGCCTGTCAACCTCAATATCACAGGTTCGATCCCTGCCGTCGTCTATGTCGTCTTTAATTCCATTAAAACCTTCTATAAATTGTCATCAATGGGCTGCGGGTTTACTCATTACATGTTGTTCAGGCATAACACTAACAACATGTGATTGAGTTAAACTAGTATGCCCAACAAGGATGAAAAACGAATAAAATAATGCGAATTATAAGGGACATAGAAATAAGACACGGCAATTCTCCGCTTTAGTTCAGCCGCCATCCCTGGAGATAAAAAATCTGAGACAACCACCTTCAGTCTCAGAACATCGTGCCGCACATCTTTCCTATCCTTCTTTCTCTTCCGTAACTTCACGCCCACGCTGTGTTGAAACATTAAAAGGGTAATCATAATCCCTTGAGCGTGAGTAGATTATAAAAAAAAAAAAAAAAAAATCGAAGACCAGAAAAGTTGGTCTCGCAATTCTGTCTGTCTGTCTGTTCGACTACAGCTAAACGGCTCGGCCGATTTTCTTCCAACTTGGTAGATATGGGTTTTAATTTTTTCCCCCGGATGTTTTTTTTTTAAGACCGAAAACAATGGTACCTGCTATACGATTTTTTTTTTCGAAATTTTATAAATATTTTTTTTTCTCAAAAACTGTCCCACAGATTTAAAAAAAAAAAATCAAAAAATTTCATTTAGTTAACAAAAAAATTGTTTTTGATTTCCTCAAAAACGTTACGACTGATTTTGATCGTTTTCTTTACGAAAACTCAACATTTCGAAAAGCCTATGCTCGATGTTTTTAAAACTTTATAAATACAAGTTTCTTAAAATAATCTTCAAGATATGAAAAAAGAAGATTTATTTTACCTAAAAATAACGGTACCCTCCATATAAATGTTAAAAAATGGTTTTCAAAAATCTTATTTTTCTCGAAAACGGTTACGAGAATTTTGCTTAAATTTTTTTTCTTTCGATCTATAATTTAATAAAAAAGAATTTTAAAACAAGATATTACTGAATGTACCAACTATAGAACGATTTTTTAAAATTTTTAGTTACTCACTATATCGGCATAACGGATTTTAATGAAATATTTTAGAGAGAAGCTTCTAGAAATTTTGAAAAACATTGCATTTCAAAACTTTAAAAAAAATAGTTTTTTTTGAATTTTGAAAAAAAAAAAAATCAATTTTTTTTTGGGAAAATTCAATATCTCGAAAACGACTAAATATTTTTGTTTGCAAATTTGATTTTTATTCAAAAAATAACAAAAAACTTTAAATTAGCGTACCAAATTTTTTTTTTTTAAATGTTTAAAAAATTTTTTATACAAAAGCTTATTTTTTTAAGAAACCACTACAAAGACTTATAATTTTTGTTCTTGCATAAACCTATATTTGCTTGAATCACATGGCATCCTATTTTTACGTCCAACTTCTAAAGAAGTTGTTTTAGTCATTTAAAAAATTACTTTTATAACATACATTTTTGAAATTATTAGTCTATTACATAGGAGCAAGTTCGTGCGACCCAGTTTTGTTAATGATTTATAGATCGTAAAAATTAATCCAAAGAAGAAATTATCCGTTTTCGAGAAAAATACGATTTTCGAAAACCATTTATTACATTTGTATGGTGGGTACCGGTATTTTAAGATAAAATAAAGTTTTTTATTACATATTGTAGGAACTTTTAATTGTCAAAATTCAAAAAAAAATTGTTTTGAAAATTTGAAAACAAACCAAACTTCTAGGGAGCTACCAAGTTTAAAGCACACCGGCCTAGACGTTTAGCCTATAGTCGAACAGAAAGACAGACAGAATTGGGAGATCTAATTTTTACTTGCGATACATGTACATACATAACATACATACATATTATGTAGGTAAGGTAGCTATAAAAGCAGAAGTTCTGCATTTGGAAAAAAATCGAATTTAAGTTTTTGATCAAAATCGACATTATGATGATAGAGAACACGAAAAAATGGGTTTCCGGCAGTTCTGTCTATCTGTCTGTATGTCTGGTGTATCGAACTATAGCCTAAGCCACTGCAAATATTCTCTTCAAACTCGGTACTTAAGGGTCCACGTCGATTCTCTAGAGCAGAAATTGTAATTTGTTTCTTAGCTCCAAAACTAACGGTACCTCCCATATACTCGTAATGCATAATCTTTCTTTTCTCGAAAACAGATCTAACGATTTTGGTAAAAAAATTATGTGTGATATTATGGACATGAACTACATTTTTGTAAAAAACAATTTTGGGGAAAATGTTATTAATGTTACCTGTAATAGAACCGTTTTTTTTTTTGTTTTTGATTTTCGACTTTCGCATTAATGACTCTAACGATTTCAATGAAAAATTTTTAGCTTAAGTTTAAAATTATATTGTATATAAAAATATTCAAAAAATATTTTTTTTGGGTTCCTTGAAAAAAAAAATTGCAAAGTTTTGCTTTGGAAAATCAATATCTTTAAAACATGTGAACGATTATTTTTAACTTCCCATAAGGAGTTATTGTAATCGGTCCGATTTGTCAAATTGGAATTTTTGACATTTCTCGACGTTTCAAGGTCCCTAGAGGCTATATCAATCATTTTTAGAGAGATGTGTGTGTGTGTGTGTGTACGTACGTCCGTACGTTCTGGTACCATTTTTCGTCGTCGATATCTCAAGAACGAGTAAAGATATCGACTTCAAATAAATTTTGTTTAATAGGTAACAACTTCGAAAGAGGGTGAAAGGGCGTTTATTAAAACTCAGTGAGTAGTTTTTTCACTATAACGGTTTAAAAAAAAAGTAAAAATTTTGGTTAGTTTCAAATATCTCACGGAAAAATAATGCTATTGATTTCAAATAAAATTTAATGTACTCAGTATAAGGTCATACAGATTTGGTATGAATTTGGAAAAATATGAACATACCGTTATTTTTTTCAATAAAAAAAAAACTGAAAAAAAAATTTCATAACCCAGATATTCTAAGAACGGAAAACAATTTGAAGCTCAAAATAATTTTATTTTACGAAAAATAATGTTTTTGACAACTGGTGAAAATTTCAAAAAAAAAATCAGTTTACAGTTTTTTTACAAAAAATAAAAAACTATATAAAATTTTATTGAAAATTGGTAAAAATTGTTTTTCGACTCAAATTTCTCGAGAACTAGTAGTGATATCGACTTCTAATTTAGTTTATTTTATACATAATATAATTTTGTACAATTGGTAAAATGTTGAAAAATATTGAATTAATAGTTTTTTTTTAAACAAATGGGAAGTTATCAGTGTGGGGCGCACCCAGCCTCTTTTTTAAAATTATTTTCTAAAATCTATACTAGTAAATACTTAAAATTGGCATCCCAAATTTTGTTCTCGAAAAGTTTTAAGGAAATTTGTTAAATATAAAAAATTATTTTAATAATAAAACGATTTCTAAACTTATGCAAACAAAGTTTAAACTCATACTTTTCCGGAAATCAGACGGCAATTCCATACATTTGAACATTTTTATTTCATTAAATCCATGTTTATATTTATGAAATGTATTTTAAATTCCAAAGTACTTTCACATAAGAGCAAGTTCGTGCTATCCAGTCGTGCATTTTTTTTAACAGAATTATATCCGTTATGTTTTCAGATAGAGAACAATATTTCAATTTCCTTTCTAGAGAATTATATATACCAGCTGTATATATTCGCCATGTCATTTATGTCTTATGTCGCCAACAAATATGCAATTTCATAGTAAGACCATGCTCAGAAGATAGATACCTTTTTTAGTTCAATGAAATATAAATGATACAATTATTTCATAGTAAGACGATATCGCTGACTTATGTACTAATTCCTGGAAGACCATCTTCCTTAAAACTATAATAACACTCCTCAAAAATTTGATCGCGTATTTTTTTATAATGTCCTAGTTCTATTTCAACAACAAAAAACGAAACCTTTTAAAGACATTTCGACGACCAAACGACCGGACTTCCAACAAACCACATAAACGACTATTTAACAAAAATATAAACCACTATCATTAAAAACTGCCCCAAAGAAGTCATTTCTAATTAATATCGCATTTATCAAAAAAAATAAAAAAAAAAACATATACATAAAACGAATTTCGGGACATTTTTAATCCAAATTCGCTGCTGCCCATCTCATTTCGTATGCAAATGAGAGGCTTCAGCTGCCGCGATATTTATCAACTGATAAAATCGGTTGCACAAACGACCATTATAGTCATCATTTAGTTTGAACATTATTTTTATATCCGAGAAGACATCATTCATAATTTTTTGTCAGATGAATAACACTAACTATTACCTTCATAAAATATAAAACCCATACAAACACAAAAAATAAAAAAAAAAACAAATTGAAGCTCAGCGCAGAAAAGAATGGCTGCGGGGAGTAAATTATGGTAGTTGGGTTGAAATTTTCGAAACGAAAACAAAACCAACCCGAACTTGATCTTGCCCCAGAGTGTAAAGGTATCCCTATCCATACACAACAACACACACTCTCGGGATGTGTGTGCCTCACCAAGGTGGTTGTTGGGCTTCATATTTTTTTCTTAACTCCTCCCTAATGGTTGAGTTTAAGCCGCCTTTCGAATGCACACCGAGAGGATCACTGGCAAGGATCCCATCAAAAGGGGGCAACTTGGAATGCAAAATCACTCAGATGAGAGCTAATTCCTTCGTTTACTCTCCCCCTGATGCGATGTTGATGAGGCTGATGCTGAGGCAAGATCACCGATCCGCCAAACAACAAAAGTGGGGAAACATACATTTCAAAAAAGCTCCTGGCAATACGCAAATACCACAGTGCAACATGTTATCTGATGTGATCTGCAGCAAGAATCAGCAGGCGCAGATACATGGCGCACATGTGAATGAATGTTGTGCGCGCAAAAGGAACACTGAGAACTGCTGGGCACCCAGACCCAGCGCCCATCGAGCGCCCAGAATCGTGATTCCTCGCATCTTCTTCTGGCTGATTTCTGTGGCCTTAAGATAATACGTTCGGGTAATTACAGTAATTTGTAAGTTAGCATGTGTGTGTGGAATGGTAAGACTATGCGATGGCCACAGGAAAATAGGTAACACTCGAATTCATGGTCGTTATGAGCGATGCTTGGGTTCTTCTCCTGGTTTAGATTTCATCCCTTGGGGGTCGAATTGTTAAATTTGCGTATCGTGTGTAATTTCACTTCACATTGAACTCGTTATACTTGAGAAACTTACCGGTATCCATGGCAACGAGGGTGAGTGTGTATTCGGCTTGCATCTCACGGTCCAGGGCACGCAGCAAGGATATCTCGCCAGTTGATGCATTAATGCGGAACAAATCGGCATCGCCTTCCTTGAGGAAGTAACGAACTTGCGAGTTAAATGGCGGTGTATCGGCGTCGTAGGCTTTCACTGTTATAACATAACCTCCATTCGGGGGAATAACATTCTCCATGACATAGGCCAGGTAAGGTGAATCCAAGAATGTCGGCGGGTTATCGTTGATATCGGTGATGACTATAGTCAATTCGGCAGTATCATATCTGGTCTCGACTGCTGCTCCAGCAACATCAGCAGCACAATCTTCCGCACGTACGGTCAGCACATATCGGGATTTTCTCTCGTAATTCAAATTCTTGGCAACTCTCACGACACCCGAATCCTCGCTGATACTGAAATCACGATTATTGTCACCAGCTGCTATCGAAAACCGCACCCTGCCATTGGAGCCCTCGTCAATATCAGTGGCAGACACTTGCAACACCATTGCCCCAATACTAGCGTTCTCTGCCACCGATGCACTATACTGCTTGGGGTCGAACACAGGGCTGTTGTCATTTTCGTCGAGAATCTTGGCAGAGATTTGAGTTTGTGTCGAACGTGGCGGTTCACCTCGGTCTCGTGCCGTAACACTCAGCAAATAACTGGAACGTATTTCGCGATCCAAGCGGCCGGCAACTCGCAACAAACCATCCACGGGACCCAATGTAAAGGGAACTGATTGCTCAGAAGCTAGGATGTACTCGATGTAGCCATTGCGACCCTCGTCACGGTCGATGGCCTTCACAGCCATCACAACTGTATTGACGGCGATGTTTTCCATAATTGATGTTTCGTTGGCTGATGTGAAGATGGGTGATTCATCGTTGACATCTTTCAGGACGACAGTCACCTGCAGGAAGAAAAGAAAAATTCATTCATCAAAATATATTGCAATTATCAAAATTGTAAATTAAAAATTATATTAATAGAATTTTTAAATTTGTCTCTCTTCTTTTTGATGTGATCTTTGTATTAATAAAAATAGTGTTGGTCCTATTACACTACTTTGTGGAACAAATGAATATGAATCATCGAATACAGCAATTTATCTTGGACTCATCAATATTAACTAGGGACGAATTTGGATTTAATAGGTGTTTGTAATAAGCTGTCGTCATTTTCTTATGTCCCTAGTTAATATACAATAAGAGTCTTATGGTAAACTCTGTCAAAGGCTTAATAAAAAGCTACCAAACTAAAGGGTGTCCCATAAATCCCACAAAATTTGAATTTTAAGCCATTTAATATTACTATTTTGCCAACGGAGAAAAAGATAACAATGTGACAGCTGACAGTTCGGGGTAACAGCTGACAGTTCGAGTTAGTGAAAAGGGAGCGCTATACGAAAGAACAACAATATTTTAAAAATAATGAAGGTTTGTCAGCTACAGTCCGCAATTTTCGTACAAAATATGGCCGTTATAGTGATTTAAAACCGCATCAACTGTGAAGAGAATAATTAAAAAATTGAGGTAGACTGGATCAATCTCTGGTTATCCTGTCACAAGTCGTTCAACAGAAAACATCGAAGCAGTTCACGAGAGTTTTGCTGACAGTCCAGGAACATTTATTCGGCACCGTAAGTCAAGAATTTGGCATTTTGAGAAACTTTCTGCAGAGAATTCTCACTAAAGAATTGAAACACTTCATCTTTAAAAGTTCAATTGACTCAAGAACTGAAGACTACTGACTACGAAGAGAGTTCGGTGTATGGATTTTGGAACAACAACAAGTTTATACTGATTTTTCGAATATCATTGATGAAGCTCATTTTAATTTTGATGGCTTCGTTAATCGCCAAAATTGTTGAATTTGGGGTTCAGAAAACCCACGAGTAATTGTTGAAAAACAAATGCATCCACAATGCTTCACTGTTTGATGAGGATTTTGGAATGAATGACTGGGTTATCTCGGACCATTCTTCGAAAATTTGGGTGGTCAGCAGTAATAAGTAATGGTGTCAGTTATCGTAACATGGTAATCCAGATTTTTGTGCCTAAAATACAAGATATGGATGTGACCAACAAGTAGTTTTCACAAAACGGTGCCACATGCCATACAGCCAGAGAAACAATTCAATTACTGCATGAGTCATTTCCTAATCGTATAATTGGCCGTTTTTGCGATCAGGATTGGCCGACCAGGTCATGGAATTTAACGCCATTGGAATTTTTTCTTTGGGGTTTTTGAAGTCAAAGGTCTATTCAAACTATTTCAGCCCACGACCACCAACGCCTTGAAAGAGAAAATTGGGAGGTGTATTCATGAAATTCAGACACATTCATGTGAAACGGTCAGAGTAAATTTCGTATACGTACTTAACAGCAAAGACGTGGCGACCAATAATCCGTATGCTGTTCTATGTAAAACTTCAATCTTCTCTACGAATCAATAAAAAATTTAAGCTTCCTAATTAAAAATCTGTAATTTCTATCATAATAACATTTTGCGTGATATATGGGACACCCAAGACTTTTCATTTTAAGTGCAACTCTGGTTTCTAATCCAACTAAACTGTTGGTTTGAGACGACTCGATGATTTTTTACTTCTAAGGAATGAGAGGCTGAATTTGTTTTAATGTTAAGCATTGAAATAAGACAAATCTTATACTCAAACAACCATCTTAAAGTTCCTGAAATTCTTGAATATTTTCTTGAATATCAGCTGATGCTGATAGCTGACTCTTGTAATGCAATCCTTCAAATATCTCCAAAAACGCTCACGAGATATGAATTGGAAGATCATTAAATGGCAATTGGACGCTTTTCAAAATCAAAAATCCAGTTGAGAATCTCGAAGTTTGAAATCCATCATTATCAAGATATTGCACCATATATGATTATGAATTGTCGCATTATGGAAATTTGGTTTTTCAAAATCTCGCATTTTTAATATCTCGCAAAGCTTAATCTCGCAATATTAAAATTTCGCAAGCATTACTAACCAAAACTAAAGTCTCAAATAGCCATATTTTAATACATGACGAAACCGGGTACGATTGTAAACTGCAAGTTTCAATATTTTTAAAAAGGAAATCTTGCAATTTTATACCAAAATTTTGAGTTTTTGAAAATTCGCATTTGATAGTGTCTCGCGATATCAAAATCCATCACTTTTGCATTAAATGCGATATTGTGACTTTTGATGTTTTATTTCGCATTATTTTAATATTGCAAGATTTGGTTTTTCTGGATTTTAAATATAAATGCGAGTTTTTGATAATACGAAATTTCCGTAATGCGACATTTCATAACTATTATTTCTAGTAAACCTTAGTGCTGTTAACTGGTTGTTTCTCTAATTTTCTAGTTTATCTGTAGTCTTTAGTCTTTGCGTAAATTAAAACTTATATCTTTTTTTGCGAAGCTAGGAATGCTCATCAGTTCAACCTCGAGCCTAACTTTGTTGTCAAAGGTTTCCATGATATCCAACGTCAAATGTTCAATAAGATTTACCATTACATCTCGGCAACCATATATAACGCCACCGTGAATGCGGTGTGTTTGAGCACTGAAAATATTGCCAGGAGATCCGGATATTGGGCAAAATATCTTCTTCTCGGATGAGGTACATTTTTGGCATTAGCAGCTATGTGAACAAGCAAGATGACCATTCTTGAAACGAAAACAATCCACAAGTGTTTGACCAAACAGCAATGGATCCACAAGGATTGACTGCTTGGTGCATCATCGGACCTCTTTCTTTCGAAATATGGAAGGAGACAATGTTACCGTCAAAGGTCTTGGGTAAGTCTTTATGTTGCCAGAGCTCGACAATATCGATTTATTTGAGCAGTGGTCACAACGTGATCGCGCAACATGCCTTACAAGCTAAACAAGTTGTCAAGAACAAATTTGGCGACTGGGTTATCTCATGGCTAGCCTTCATCAATTTACCACCGTTTTTTGACACCAGTCGATTATTTTCTCTGGGTCTACGTCAAGTCCTAAACTTAAGTTTTCGAACCAGTCACTTTGGACGAGCTCGGAGCAACATTCGATGCGCTTTTGCAGACATAAAGCCGCGATTTATTGAAATTGAACCGAGTGTTTGTAGCACTGCTAGTAAAGCCTAGTCGTCCCTTTGAGTGATGAGCTATTATATTTATCTGAAACCGTTGCAGTGTTGCCGTTTAAGTGACTTTGTCACTATATTTAGTGGAATTTTTTTTTGTCACTAGATAATTCTAGTTACGTTTCTAGTGACTTTTTGCAAAAACATATTTTTTGCAAATATTACATCCCTGGTGATGTTACATCCCTGGCATTCGAGATTGGTACTTATGAAATGATATTCGAAAGACTCTTTTTTTTACCAGATATTTTAGATATTGAAGTCAATGAAATTGATGAAGATGCAATGGATATAATTATTTTTTAATAGGTATTTGAAGTTATTATTACAACTTCTTAACTTTTTGTTTAAAAAATGATAAGTTAAGACTGAATTTGTTTTTGTATTTTTTTTTAAATTTCTTATGTTAAGTTAATGTTTGTAAGTTTTTTTTACTACACAAAATAATTTTTTTGTTTTTGATATTTGTACTGTAATTTTTTTCTAGTGACTTTTTTCAAAATTTTAGCCAATCTAGCGGATTTTTAAGGTCGATCTAGCGACTTTTTTTTTTTGGCTTGCGGCAACACTACACCGTTGTCGTAAAAAATCTGTCCGAACAAAGTCAGTCAATTTTTTTTACAAACACATTTGAAGTTTACAAGCACGCTCTCTTGCATATCAATATTTTTGTCGACAATTTGATTTTTTTACTGCCACAAATGATGTTATGAGTTAAGCAAGCTGCGTTATCGAAACTTATGCTCTTGCATACATACTTCGGTTTTGGGTTTTCGAACAGTTGGATCTTGTAGTTTGCGTTAAGAACATCTTGCAGTTGCATTTTTGATGGAAATAACGTTTTCGAAAACGTCTCCCGGCACTGTATGGCAGGTTGCATCATCCTGCTATAACTTTAAGCCCCCCGAATCTAGTTTGGCAATTTACAGGTGTAAGTTTGTGGAATTTATGGTGCAAACAATTTGAATTGAAAGCGTTTTGCAACTTCTAGTCCAAATGCGTTTCGCCCAGGCACGACAGCTGGGCTCATCAATTAGATGATGTTTTACCCTTTTAAGTCGCAATACATATATATTAGAAGGCTATGACAGCATCTAACTGATGATCCCCAATGAGTCGTGCATGGGCGAAACGCATTTGTGACCTCTAGCAAAAAGCTTTCAATAGATTTATTTAATAAGTCTACGAGAACAAAAACTTTAAACTTTTTTTATATTTTTCGTTTTTCCTAGTTTTTCTTGCAAAGCATTTGAGATATCTCGAAAATATTTTAATTGGTTTGAAGTAAAATATGTATGGGATTCGCCTTTGATCATAGGTCCACCACAGGCACGTTTGCAGCTGTCTATTCGTTGATGGATGAGTCGACAAAACATATTTCGAGGGAAGCGGCCCCTATCTATCGTTCAATATTGGCTCTAAGCTTCTCTAACGACGCAGACTTGGAATAAAAAAATAAATAAATAAATTTGGTGGTGCAACAGCTCGAAGAGAACCAGGACCTAGTGACTTATAAATCTCAACCATTTCTGTGTGCGTGTTACCAGGAATGGAGGGGACCTACAATTTTGTGCCGATTCCGAACGGCTAATGAGCAGCACTTTTTATGATAAGAGGTACTCTTGGAAGATTTTTCATTTCCTCGCAAGAAGCAGTACACCCCTGAAAAAACAACTTTTTGCAGAAGCTAAGAGTCGAACATAAGACCTTCTACATGACAGTTAACGCACTAAGCATTTAGCAAGAGGTATACTTGGAATAGAGCAGTGATTTAACGTAGCCCCGGAAATTGTACGGAAACATCCAGCAACAAAATTTAGACTCAAATTTGATCATTAGACTATGAATAATTGCTTGTTTGCTGGGATAAGAGCTACGACCAAAAATTGGCGTTAACGCTCCTTAAGTTATCGTCACTGACTCGGAATTTTGGTAGTAATTTTTTAATGAATGTTTTGACATTGACAGTTTTTTCTTTGGTTTAGGGCGCGTTCACACACTGAAAATAAATTCCTATACTCTGTCCAACAAAAATTGTCAGTACAGGGAAGATAGGACGTTTGTCTCTCATTCTGGTTGCATTGCCATGCATAAGTGTGTCGCTTTTTAAAGCTCTCACAGGGATTCCGTAGTTTATATTATAAATCGCCGCAAATGAGAGTAAAAAAACGCGTAGAGCTACCGTCTGCCGATTCAAAACGACTGAAATAAAAAAATTCAATTTACCTTTTCCCACAACGCCAAGCGGTAAGATAATATGCGCGTTTTTTTTAAGTTGAAAAGCAACACGACAACACTCAACATACTCATCTTCTTAAAATGTGTTCTCAAAAGCTTCAAATCCCAAAAGCTCCTTAATAAAAACCACTGAAAAAGCTCCTTGCTTGCAATTGAGAATGATAATGGTAACTCTGTTTTGATGTAGATAAAGAGCGCACGATCGTATTGAGTGACACTTGACACTCTTGACAGTATCTCATCAGCAGTGGGATACGACGGTCATGTTGGGGTGTACAACTTTTTGCAAAGAATTACAACAACAATTCCTTAAGAAAAGTCAGTGGCTTGCTCTTTTTTTGCTGGCATTTTTCCTAACGCATTGTGGTGAGGGTGCATCAGGCGCCACTGCTTTAGAAAAAGCTCTCCCATAAGGCCTGTACTGACAATTTTTGTTGAACAGAGTATAGGTAATATTGACAAAAACGTTTTGTTGACCTTTAACAAAACAATTTTATCGTTATGATAAAATTTTTGTCAATACGAAAGAATGATTTTGTTGATTTCACAAAATTTTTATAATTCAGCATGATTTCTTGTCAGTTTAACAAAATATGCACTACAAAAATATTATTGTCAGTTTAACAAACCAAGTTTTGTTAATATAACAAAATAAATCAGAAATTTTTGTCACATCGACAAACTTTTTTGTGATGTTTAACAAAAAATGAAAACATTTTTGTTAAAATAACAAATAATTTGTTTTGGGGTTGAATTATTTTGTAATATTGATAAAATAATATCATCAGATAGATATAAAACTATTTTGTAAGGAAACCAAAAAATTTCTTTTGTGTATGATATAGTTCACACTTGGTTTTTGTTAAAAAATCGATGTGAGATTAACTGAACTTAACGCCCTCACAGATGATTGTATGTGAGATCATAAGGACGAAACACCAATTTTTTTGGACTTAAATCACAAAAAAAAAACTATTTTGACAAAATTAAATTTGTTTTTTTGTGGATTCAACAAAAGAAATTTGTAAAATTGACAAAATATTTTGTTGAATTGACAAAATATTTTGTTAATTTAACAAAATATAGCAAGAAATTTTTGTTAATTTAACAAAATATTTTGTTAATGTAACAAAACAATTTTGTTAAATTAACAAAACAATTTTGTTAAATTAACAAAACAATTTTGTTAATTTAACAAAAAAATTTGGTTAATCCGATAATAATAAAAAAAACAATAACACTAACAAAAAAATTAATAATACAACAAAAGAATTGTTAATATGACAAACTAATTTTGTAAATTCTACGAAATTTTGCCATATTGACAAAATATTTTTGTTATTTCAACAAATTTATCTGTTAGCATAACAAAATAATTTTGTGGATACAACAAAATATTTTTTGTTACCACAACAAAATTCTATAATTTTTGTCAATTTGATAAAACTTTCTGTTGGACGTATATTGAAAAAATTTTTGTCAAATCAACCTAGATTTTTATCATATATACCTAGATTTTATTTTCAGTGCAGTGAAAGATCAAAATTGTCAAGTCCAAACTGGAAAGCCCTTAAGTTTGGAAAAGTGCTCCGAACAAAAAAGTCGAAGATACATGCTAACTTTGACACATGGTTTGCTAGTATTTCGCAAGAAGAAGTCGCCCATAGAAAAACATTTCTTGTTTTTTTTTTTTATGTTTGTATGGGAGCGCCTGGGAAAAGAACCTTATCTTTCCTACTTGAAAGTCCAACACATTAGTTGTTATCCGAAATGGTTCAGTTCAGTTACCTAATGATTCAGTTGCATAGGAGAAAAGAACCCTACTAGTAACAACTTGGAAAGAATTAGAAAAAGGACAAGAACTTGTATGGATCGATGAGAACTTGTCCTCCTGCGGTAATGGATCTTATCCTTTACCATACTCCATAGATAGGGCTACTAAGGGAATCATCAGTAGATATCTCAGGAGAGAGTTGGTAGAGGGAAATGTATAGGTCTCAAAGTAAGAGACTCTATCTCCCATTCCATAGTATCAAGCCTTCTTGATATCTTAAGAGCTGGCATCATCAAAAAGTATAGCTTCGAAGAAATCTTTCCAATGGAGTTGAGAAGCAAGGAAGAGTGTTTAAGAGAAGAGTTGGCAAATATTATTGAATAGTAAACAATTCAAAGGTTTTGGAAATAGAACCAATCTTTCCTTTCCCATGAAAAAGCCCACAGGCATTTTCCATGTAGAAGAACTGGCCATAGGGAAATGCGTTAGTGTAATCTCAGGGACCTACAATGTGCTGCTGAGTCCGAACGGCTGAGATGAAAAGCACTTTTCAATCTTGGAGTATTTGCCACTTTTTTCGTTAAAGGCAGTACCCTTGAATTAAATAAATATTTTTGTTTTGTTTTTAGATGGCAGCGGTTTGAAGTTTTTACTATACCTTCAGTTTGACATGTTCGAATTGCAATGCGCCATACATCGATTTTGTTTTGTCAAGATTTCTCGAAAACGCCTCTAACGATTTTGATTTTGGCCAAAAATGTACCTAAAGGAAATAAGGTTCTGAGGACCGATTTCGTAAGAAAGTACTTTTAAATAGCACAAATAGTATTGCTTTACAAAGTTTGTAATCAGCTGCCTGTATGCTTTCAAGGCTTGTCCACATTTAATCCTTAAAACACAACAGCAAGTTCGTGTGATCCAGTCATGCATAGTTTTTTTTTTCAATTAAAATAATAATTGAAAAGTGATGTTATTCCCACAGTTGAGTTTTGTTGGTGTTTCTAATCACTTGCAATCAAAACTGCACCACTCTACACACGCAACATGGTATTAAACTTTTCACGTTTACCAACTTGCCACTTAAAAAAATCTTAAAGTCTCCAATAATACTAAAACCCACGTTAGAAATTAAAGATTCACGAAACCCCTTCTTGTCGGTGTGGTGTATCTAACTATTAAGTTAAAGCAGCTAATCCATCTGTCTGTTTATCTATTCACTTCTTCTTCCTGACCAAAAATCAATTTAATTAAATGATATCTCCTTAAGAGTTACTAAAAGCCTTACATGCACTTAAGAGGCTCACATTTTGAATCCCAATTATACTATCAATTTCCATTTATTATGCAAAAGTCTCGTTTATTTTTCAAAAAAAAAATAAATAAAAATCTCCAACCAAACTCAAATGTTTTTTTTCCGTTTATCGAATTAAAATTCACCTCATGAAACCTCTTCTATCAATTAGACGAAGGAAGAAAAAAATTAAATTTTATTTTTTTTTGTTAATTTTTTAATTTGCGCCCCCTACACTTTTCCAAAGACGCAAAACGAACAAATGATAAATCTTTAACATCACCTCAGAGATTAGCAGTGATTCCTATTCAATTTCATTTTGTACACATTCCTGGCTCAGACTGCTCCTGCTGCTTGACTCCCTGGCTGATGGTCCATCTCTAGGAAAAGATATCTTCCTTAGGAAAAATCCAAATCCACTTAGATTTTATTTTATATCGCAGTCAGAATCTCAAATGCAAACGCAATAAACAAACAAAAAACACACACCACACACCACACCCGCTGGATATGGTGCGAAAGGGGCCTTAGTCTACGACAACGCAATGCATTTCAGCTTAAGCTGAATTATATGGCGGCTATGCGAGCTTCAAGACTGCGGCAGCATCTCAACCCAACAACATGTTTATACCAAACAACTTCATTAATAATCGCAACATGTATCTGTGACTGTGAAAGATTATCTGCCGCTAACTATGAGAGCGAGAGATTCAAAGATACACGCTCTTATCCGAATGGATACACAAAAAATTTAACAAAAATAAAGGAAAAACACTTGGCTCAATTCCAAACCACCTCACACCCCTCCCCCCCCACTCCTTAAGGCCCAACACGGTACAAAATAAATCGAACCGAAATTTTTCCGCATTTGCATAATGTGTGTGCGTTTTGGGACTTCGTTTTTCGTTTTGAAATCTTAAATCCGATTTTACAGGGTGAACAAAAATCTGTTGTTCTTTTTCAGTGATTAGAAATTTCTTCCTCTTGTGGAATTTCGTTGAGGAAGAACTTGAGGTTTCTGAGGGGCTGACCAGTAAGTTGTATGTCTGTCATTCAAATGATCTTCCACATTGAAATTTTCTACTTTTTTGAAAATACGAGTATATATGTATGTCTAAATCTAAAGAGGGTCTAAAAGGGTGGCTCAGCAAAAGGGTTCAGCGATTTGGCTCAAATTTGGTACAGATCATTTGTATGTTATTCTCTACAAGAGAAGTTCAAATTTTTTCTTAAGGGTACCTACAACGGAAATTGTTTTAAATTTTCGCAGACATTTTTTGGTAACACTTGACGTCGCTTCTAATATCCAAAACGATTAACGGTAAATAGTGTTTTTTGGAGAAAAAAAAGGAAATAAGATTTCGATAATGTTTCTTGAAAAATTCCTAATTTTTTTTACTACATATTTTGAAATATTTCGTCAATAGGTGTACGATTATTTACATTTACATACATTCCATTTAATTTTTCTGGTTAATTAACAAAGTTTTCAATACACAGACTTCAACAATTTAGACACATCTGACCAGTGGCGTAGCGTGCCATCTCGGCGGCGCCCGGGACGGGAGACCCATTCAATTCTTAATTAAAATTAAATTTCGAGACATCATTTCACAAGCAATGAGGTATCTTTTATTGAAGGTAAAATAGGATCAGCGGTTTCACAAACAGATTCTACGGGCCTTACGAGCAGCGAAGTCAGAAATAACTTTGTAAAAATCAATATTTGCAGCCAATTCTTGTTCAATCGACAATATAGCCAAGTTTGATAGTCTAGTGGACCTCATAGTGGATCTGAAATAATTTTTGAATAGCTTCAACTTCGAAAAACTTCTCTCACAACTAGCAACACTAATTGATAAAGTCAAATATATACGAATCAAAATGACTATATTTGGAACCGAAATTCCCAGATTCAGTTTTTGAATGAACTGGAGGAGCTCCAGTGGTCCTTTGCCCCTTATATCTTCCTCTGATTCAGAACAGGCGACTCTTTTCATCGCTTGACCTGTGAAGGCAACCAAAGCGTTCCACCAAAAAACGTCACGAAATTCACTGATTCAGAAGCAGCGTGTACCCCAGCCAAGTTGAGTGAGTAGTTTGTGCATGCAACGAATGTAGCTTTCGGATTCAGTGTTTTAATCCAGGCTTGAACTCCATTGTGGATCCCTGACATTGTGGCAGCGTTTTCATAAGCCTGTCCTTTCAAGTTCTGTATGTCCAGTCTGTCTGATTTTATCTTCGCGATTATATCGTTGCTGATATCTTCTGCATTTTTTCCTTTTGGTTTGAAGAAGTCGATGAAAGATTCTACCACGGCGACCTTTTCTCCTTTGATATGTTCGTATCGCCACTATTATCTCCTCGAATATCTCGATGTCCTCTGAAGGCCACATTCTGTTTGGCTAAGAACTGGAAAATATTCAGCAACCGGAACAGTACATCCCTCCAATTCTTCTCCTCTCTTTCGAAAACTTCTTGTTGTTTCTGATCGATAGTTGGTTTACGGTTCAGGCGAACTTCCAACTCTTTTCATTTCAAGAAGCTCTACTCCTGGTCAGAGCTGTTCTCATGGTCTCTGATTCTTGGATTTAGCTTCCACCATTTGTTGAATCCTTTTTCAGATGCAAAGTTCGAGTTGAAATTTCCAAAAAGCTTGCAACAAAAACAATAAAAGGATTGCTTCAAAGGTGAGTACACCATCCATGTTCGAAAAAAACATTTCACCGTTAGATAATGGTTTGTAGAACCACTCTCTGGTTAGTTTTCGGGTACTGCATTTTGTTGTTCCTAAGCGAACAAAATCGGCAAATTTGGAATCGATGTGCTGTACTTAGTCAGATCCGCTGCGTACTAGAAGCGTTCTGACTTCGTCGGCCATAGTAGAAGGCTTGCAACCGATATTGTCGAGATTCACATCTTTGGCTTCGGCAGGAGCAGGAGACTCGATTTCAATTATTTCTTCTTTTGGCAACATCTAGGTTCACTTCTTCTGCAGATTTGTAACTAGATGCTTGAGGTACTTCTGGTGAGTCAGCCAGCGGTCTGGCACTCATATGTTTCGGAATGCTCTCTTTCAGTTTCGCGAGAGTTTTGGAACGTTACGTTTTAGTTTCGCGAGCCGCGCGACAATAACGGAATGCACCCTTACGGCTTTACTCACCGTTTACGAATTCACGGAAGTCAGCCGAGAGTGTCAACGACGAATTATTATTATGGTGAATCGTTTTTGGATATCCGATCAGAGTACATTGTATAGTACAAATTCCAACTGATAAGAGATACATCAGTCCGCTAAAAAGCTTAGGTCGTTTTGAAGTGAAATACAATCAATAGGAAACTTAATGCAATGAAACAATTTTATATCGTCCGCGAACATAAGATGAGTTGAATTTTTTTACTATATCGGGTATATCAATTATAAGGAGCAGAAAAAGCAGTGGACCTAAGTGGCTTCCTTGAGGTACGCCAGAAGCAATTTTGCAATTTGCACCTACTAAAAACGTCAATTTATATAAGATTCAATTGAATGAAAACCGAGGATAGAAAGTTTCTTTATTAAGATTACATGATCAGCTATATCAAATACTTTGGAAAAATCGGTATAGATGATATCACATTGATAACTATCCTCAAGATGACGAGTTATCTCGTTACATAAAATTGAAAGATTTGTGGTAGTCGACCTTCCAGAAATAAATCCTTGTTGGAACTTAGAAATTATTTACTTAATAAAAAAAAGATAACTTTTCATTAATCAGTTTTTCAAAAAGTTTAGGAATCATTAAAAGCTTACTTATTCTGAAGCAGGTTCAAACATATCAAAATATCTGGCGATCAGTAAGCTATTAAGAACCTGTCAGTTTGGTATTCGGCTTAAGCGCAGCTGCAAATCTACCTTACTTTTTCTTACTGTTCAAATAGGAAATGCAATGGCCAGTGATAATATTACACTGCTAACATTTTTGACAATGTTAACTACTCAATTTTATGTAGAAAGCTGCGAAATCGCTTTGGGTTTTCTTTAAAATCAATTAATTTTTTTTTTTATAATCGGCGCACACTCAAGGGGTTTTTTGTATACACACTTAATATGCCAGAGACACAGTGTGAGCATTAAGAAAAAAAGGGAAGGGTTAGAAAGGAGGTGTCGGTGTACATTTGTTTTGAATCCTTGAACATTGCAGTGACTGGGAAAGACAGAGCGTGGCAAAGAATTCCACATTCGCGTAGTACGGCTGAAGAACGAATCTCTGTACTTCACAGTACGGCCGAAGTTGGGCTCAAGGGTAAACTGATGGGCATTCCTAGAAGTGCGAGTATCACGGTTAAATTGTTTAAGGGGAGGAATGCAGCCGGCTATTTCACTAGAGCATATTCCGTTAAAATAATGGTAAAAAAGGGTGAGGCAAGAAACATTATGACGATGTTGGAGTGACGTAAATGAGTCAATGATGTTATTGTCGCCAATCATTTTAAAAGCTCTTCTTTGAATACTGTCCAAGAGACTTAAGTAAGTTACTGGAGCACCAGCCCATAGATGGGAGTTATACTCAAGTTTTGGACGTATATAGGTTTTATAGATTGTAGCCAGATCAGAAGGAGAGAAAAATTTCTTGCACCGTCTCAGAAAGCCCAAACATCTAGCGGCATTTTTGGCAACATCGCGTATGTGATCGTTCCACAAGAGGTGGTTCGTAATGCACATACCGAGAATATCGAGATGTTCAGTTTCATTGATGCAAGTGCCACTCATAGATAGTGGCAAGGGGCGTATATCACGTTTTAACGATATAAGACAGCATTGGGTTTTCGAAGCATTAAATTCGACACGGTTTCTTATTCCCCATAATACAATGCTGTTTAGGTCTTAATTGAATGAGCTTATCATATTTTGTCGTTACAGTTCCACATCCGAAGAGGAAGGATGTGAGTCTGAAAACGAATATGAAAAGCTGAGAGCACTATCGTCAGCGAAACAATTAATTGGATTAGAAGTTACAGACAGGAGATCATTAATAAAAATGAGGAAGAGGGTTGGGGACAAAACGGAGCCCTGGGGCACACCAGCATTTATATTGTGGGTTTTAGACTTGAATCCGTCTAGTACAACTTGTATTGAGCGGTTCGAAAGAAAATTTCTAATCCAAAGAAGTAGGGATTCGTCGATCTCGAAAGCACGCATTTTCGATAAAAGAGCAAGATGCCAGACTTTATCAAATGCCTTTGAAATATCAAGTGCAATAATCTTACTTTCTCCGAAACAATGTAAAAATTTGTTCCACTTTTCGGTTAGATAAACCATCAAATCACATGTGGACCTATTGCTACGAAAGCCATACTGCCGGTCATTAAGAAGCTTTCGTTCCTCAAGATATTTCTTAAGCTGATAATTAATCAGCGTTTCCATGACCTTAGAAAGAAGGGACGTTAGTGCGATCGGTCGATAATTAGAGGGAGAAGAAGATTCGCCTTTTTTTGGAATTGGCTGAACAAATGCAGTTTTCAAACTACTCGGAACGAGCACTGAAGAATAGGACAGATGGAAAAGCTTACGCAGGTGTTTTGCTAGCGTGGAATAATAGCGGTGATACCATCCGGACCAGCGGATTTATGAATGTTGAGATCTTTCAGGACTCTTGCCACGGTACGAGTGCGAAAAAAGATTTGTCCCATAGAACCACTAACGCGCTCAAGAATTGGGGGAGTCATGACACTATCCGGCAAGGTTGAATTTGCGGCGAACTGCCTTACAAACAAGTTAGCTTTATCAATAGAGCTAACAAAAGCAGTATCATTGACAACAAGCGTAGGAACTGAGGAAGAGGATGAATTCCTCATATTTTTTACAAATGACCAAAAATTTTTACTGCCTTTGGGACATTGCAGTATTTTTTGCCTTGATTTTTGATCATGTAAAAATTTGGTCCGTCGAATATGGGCGTTGCAGACCTTCCTGGCTTGTTTGAACTTTTTCCGGTTTTCCTCAGTTGGGTTGGCTCTAAAACACCGGAAGCTTATCTCTTTTTCCTTGATAACCTCTTTACAGCTCAAATCAAACCATGATTTATCCTTGGGTCTGATACTTTTCACCCTATTCTGGATAAAATGTTTCATTACCAAAAGAATTATTTTAGTTATCATCATATCTGCGCTGGAGTCTACGTCACTATCGAGGAAGCATAGTGACCAGTCAAAGATCCTGAAAAAGTTATTCAAACCGTGCCAGTTGGCTTTCTCGTACTGTCATACGGTTCTTCTAGGAGCTCTTTCTCTAACTGGGTTTGTTTCCAGACCAAACTAAACTTCTACTTGATAAAGCCTTTTTACTTCCTATTGCTCTTTAGGGATGTGAAATCTTTTCCAACTTAGACTTTGTGACTAGTCGCAAATTGAATGTTGCTTATAACAGCATTGCCCGCAATATTTATATTCTACAACGTTATGATCTGGTCATGTATCCCTTTTTACTGTACGCAGTTTTGGCTGTGTCCTTGACAATTTAATAACTGTTTCCTCTCTGAGTTACATAAATGAAATTATTTAAAACTCAACAGTCTGATTATTATCTACACGGTAAGCTGAATTTCCCCCATTCAAAATCTCTTGCTCTTATATTACTTGGATAGAACTTCCTTAATACAACAGTATCAAGATCGGAATCTAATAAGCTTAGCATACGCTGTCTTCCAGTTCAAAAACCGAAGAACAGAGTTGTGAAGCCGTACATAAATGCTATCATTAGCAAAATAATAAAGTAGAATTAGACGTTTCAGGCAATAGATAGCTTATGAAGTTAAGAAAAAGTATCGCAGTCAAAACAGAACCTTGGGGCACACCAGAATTTGTGTGTGTGAGAAATAAAGAGAAAAAGAGAGAAGGACAGCCATTGTCCATTAGTCATTGGTTCACTCGAATAGTATTTACAGAAAACTAAAATCAATTTTTTGAATTTTTCAATTTTTACAATGGGTTTGTGTTTTCCCATTAAATGGATTTTTTCGGCCAAAATTTTGGGGTCCTCTTCCAAACGCTCCGAAGCCTAGTCAGGGGTATAGATCCAAATATCGACGCAAAATTTTCCGAGCTGTCATCATCACACGCTGCTTTCAAAAACATCTTAAGAGCATCAGCATATATGAGATATTGGATAAGGGCAGGAATACCATCATTCTTTGATTTCTTAAACTTAGCATAGGATTTATTTTTTAGATTTTTTATTTACATATATAAACCTTTTTGCTATACTAAGAAGGCTTGGAAACATTCTTTTTTATCCTATAAGGCACACACAAATCGAAAGTATTTTTCAAAATATCTGCAAAGTGATTAAACATACACACATACTTCCTAAATTTAAAAATTCAGTTTTCCAGTCGACCAATCCAAGGTACGAGTAATTGTCAAGCTCAATCAAATTGGTCTTTGAAAAGTCAAACAGTTTTGAATTATTGCAATTAATTTTTAAATAATTATATAAGTGAAGTTCAATGTATATTTCTTTATGATTAATTGAATTATTTAACAAATTAAAAGGAAGAATTTCACAGACTGAAGTTTCGAATTCGTCATGTGGTATAAATACAAGATCAAAACTTTTGTTTAAATCATTAACATCATTATTAACTTAATATAAATTAAGAGCAAATAGGTGATCAATGAAAGTTACTTCAATATCTCTTCTTAAGTTATAAGATACTGATGCGCATTGGTTTTGAATATCTGCATACCACAATGAGAGGGAGGGAAAAGCAGAGGTAATTAGAGAATTCCATAATATCATTCGTGCAGTGCGGCTAAAGAAAGATAGTCCGCCATTAACAGTTTGTCCGCAATTGGGCTCAAAAATAAACTTATGATCATTTCTAAGACCCCGAATCTTATATTTAAATTGTTTGAGGGCGTGGGTGCTATACCCTATAACTATTATCATAGTTATTCGCAATATTGCAAAAGTTAAAACTGTAACCTTTTGTCAGATCTAAAAATTTAAAATTTCATTTTTATTTGCTACACAATAATTGGCGAAATATTTGAAATTAGTGATTTGTTGAAGATACTCCCGGTACAGCCATTTGAAACACCCTTTTCTACTTAGCACATACTCGTAATGACCTTCCGTACTTAGCTTCTGGCTGAAGTAATTCCCTCGGTCTTAATTCGTTTCAGATTAAAAAAAAACAAGAACAAGACATAGAACAAAACAAACATTCCTACCATTTCAATGCTCTCTATATCGGACAACCAACCTCAAACTCAAATAAACACACTGACACTAAGCTGAAGACAAAAGCCCAACCAACAGTGATTCACACAGCCAAGAGGACCCAACAAAAAAAAAAACATTCCTACAAACAAATCCAGAGTCTCTTGAGTCCAGGACTAGGGAATGTGTTACCATTTGACTTTCGGAAGACAGTTTTATTCACATTAAATTAATTACCCTATAAATTCAATAAATTATTTCTCTATACGCAATGGTGTGGCACCGACCCCCTGTAGCCCCACCCCCTCAATAATTTCACGGATCGCTTGCGCCATTTGCATTCGCAATATTGTAGGATTCCGAATAAGAAGAAAAAACAAAAACTATGGCTGCTGCCGATGATGATGACAAAGACGAAGCCACAACGACACATCTCGCAGTCGGACTCGCATCTCGCATGAACAACGATGAAGAGGAAAATTTAAAAGTTGCATTAAGGATAAGATAAGCCCCGGTTAGATGGTTGCATGCCTTAGAACTGCCATTCGTTCTGCCGCCACTGGCAATGGCTGGCCGCCGCCAATGGCCATACCATCACCTCTGCTTCCGAAGCTACTATCATCATCCCCGCAAGTGTGGAGTTAGTTTTGGTGAGAGAGCATCATTTTTATCCTCCCGGCTTAAGTAAAACCAACATCGGTGCTTACCACAAGGTAGGTGCTCCATTGATAGCAGCGCAATATAATGATCATCGCAACCAGTGCCGAATTAAGCCAGCGCGGGGCCTGTAGCAAATTCTATCAAGGGGCCCTTAGACTGTTTTAGGTTAGGTAATTATCAAGCTTATGGTATTAAATAAAATAAAACTGTTACAAACAAACTTTCCTTGATTTAATTTGGGAAAATTTATAAATAATGCTGTTGATATCGACTTCTCGGAGTAAATCATATTGAATAGTAATTAAATTGTCATTACAGCATAGTTGAGGTATATTAGAAATGAAAAAGCATTTATGCATTTTAAAACTTTGAATAAATCAAATTTTGTAGTAGATATTTTAAGACAAAAACTAAATCTACTCCCTTAAATCTACTACTTTTTAGATCTACTCCCTTTTTCCCACACTAAAACAAATCACAACTACTTTAGCCAAGCTAAACAACTTTGGCTCTGAATATTTAAATTTAAAACTGAAAGTGAATTTGTGTATCTGATTTATTTATTTTTTTTTTTTCATTTGTTAAAAAATATTTAGTTTTGATAAAAATACAATTTTTGAATTTTTTTTTTCGTTTTCAAATAATCTACTCCAGAAATTTTCGATTTACTTCCCTTTTTTTACAAATCTGCTCCGAAATTTTACAACCCTGGTGACGAGTCGAACGAAGAAAAAAAAGATTGTGTGTACTGACGTACGCGCGGTTGAAGTAAAACTTCTTTTTCCTCAAGCAAAGCTTCTGTAAGATTATAACCTACGAACAAACATTTTGTATTCTAAAAACATGTCAATGTCTTTGACGAATAACGTGACGTTTTGACATGTCACTGACAGCTGCATAGAAATTTTTTTACCCCCAACGCCGGAAAAGAAGTTTTACTTCAAAAAAACATCAAAAAGATATGTTTGTTTGTTTTGTTTTTTTCAAAGGATAGTGGTTTCTGCTTGTTAAATTGGTCGACCACATAATTCACAAACATTTTGTATTTTTAAAACATGTCGCTGTCTTTGACTGATAACGTGACGGTTTGACATGTCACTGACAGCTGCATAGAGAATTTTTTACCACCAACGCCGGAAAAGAAGTTTTACTTCAAAAAATTGAATGTGCGCGCCTAGCCTTAAATGAAATCGAGAAGAAAAGTACAAAACTGCCATGCCACTTGACAAGCAAGTTGCCTCGCTTTGTTTGTATTACCCTAGGGCTGCACGTGCAAGTATTGGCAAGCATGTTGTAATCTTGTAATGTACACAAGCATTTCTTATTAACTCGTACAAACCCGAGCAACTTAGTAGTCACCTGGCATTAATTCAGTATCCAGGCAACTTGGAAAGCAAGTACACTGACAGCGGCACTCTTGTAAAATTAATTATTAAAGTATTTGATTGATTAGTCGGGTGACGTTCAAATTTATAAATACCAAAACAAATGTCGGTGGCGTGTGCGATTAAGCGAATAAATATTATTAAAAAGTATAATTTCAAAACTTTCAGGCAACCTGATGGTCATATGGCATGCCGTCTATGACAGCAAGAATACAAATAGTAGTGGATATACCCAACTTTTTGGCCAGTACTTTGTATGCGAGGGTTAGGTGTTGGTAAAATTTATTTGGATTGCAATATGCTTGTCAATAATTATTCGTGTTGCATAGCCATTGCGCGTCTGAACCTATAGTTTTATGTTTATCTTTGAATGCAGCCATTTGAAATTTGTAAATTCTAAATCGTATCCAACTTCATGTTATAATTACTTTGTATTCTAGAAACATGTCGCTGTCTTTGACGGATGGCGTGGCGGTTTGACATGTCACTGACAGCTGCATAGAAATTTTTCTACCCCCAACGCCGGAAAAGAAGTTTTACTTCAAAAACGCAATAATAAATACCCAAGTAAAAAATAAATACAATTTTGTCTATTCCCCCTCTTGTTTCAACCTCGGCAAATTGGGAGAGCCTACGAACACTATTCTCTTTTTGTTTATTTCCGTTTTATCATCTTCT
Organism: Philhelius festivus; assembly: GCA_963931855.1. Classification (NCBI taxonomy): domain Eukaryota; kingdom Metazoa; phylum Arthropoda; class Insecta; order Diptera; family Syrphidae; genus Philhelius; species Philhelius festivus. Next base: position 34,459,109 of record OZ007554.1, on the reverse strand, counting down.
TCGTATTCTGTTTCCTCAAACCAATAACAACAAAGCATGAACGCAATAAATTTGTGTACTCGCCTGACGTTTCGCCCTCTTTGCCAACTCGGCGTTTCACATTTTTGAAATTTTCACATTGTATGCCTTGATTTAAACATTTCTAATGTAAAAAATCATAATAAATTGTTATTTTATAAGGTTGGCTACGGTCAAATCTTTCAGATAAACCCAGCAACTGCTCAGAGTAAAAAGTAATAATAATTTCAAATTTTAACTTAAAAATATCTTACCTTATGCACAGCAGCGTTACCACTTCCGTGAAGTAAAGTGAAGTAAATTGAGAAAAATCGAAGTAGATTTTAAAATGACTTTTTACTTGCCTTCTGAAAAATTAGAACTCGAGATTTTCATCAATTCACATTACAACACGAAAAAGTAGAGATTCCGTCTGTCTGCAAGTCTGTACCTCAACTTGCAGCCTAAATGAGAAATTGAAATATTTTTTTTAGCTCGGTTCCTTCCATACAGCCATTATGAAATATCATATTTATTTCGAAAACGGCTCTAATGGGTTTTATAAAAAAAAATTATGTTCAGCCCATACCAACAATACAGTCCACATTTTGGTAAAATAAAATGTTATTAACGGTACCTGTCATAAATCCTTTTTTTGATTTTCTTCTTTCTCATTTCTGACCCTACCGATTTCGAACAAAATTTTTTAAAGAATTAATTTATTAACAAAACACAAGCACGCGAATTTTTCATAAGATTCGAGTTTTTATGCTTTTAAAATTACTCATTTACCTATGTATTTTTATTGCGTTTACATACTTTTTTTGTAATTTTCTTGCTACTACATACTACGAGTACCTAGAGTGAAATAGAGAAAAAGAAGTAGATTTGGGCTTTTTATTGTAAAATTGAAGTAGATTGAAACAGAGATTTTTAAAATGAAGTAGATTTCAGCATTTTGCTGATGGTGCGAAGTAGGAACTAGATTTTAAAATATTTTAAAAAAAAGAAGTAGATCTACTTCAATTGAAGTAAAGTGGTACCACTGATGCACAGTTATTATCGTTGAATACTTATCTCTTCTTGACTACGTAAGAACACTGTTCTATTTAGTATATTTTAAGAAATAACTTAATATTTAAAAAAATATTAGGGAATTCCCCGTTTTGCTTAGCAGTATTGTCAATTTGCGTGTAGTGCGGTGCGAAACATGATTTTTGGTTTGACCAGCAGATAGAAAAATAAAATTTTAGTTGATCATTTTGATGCAAATATTTTCTTCTTAGTAATTGTGACTAAATCTAATATATAAATAATACATTTTTATGGTCAGAAAACGTTGGTGCGCGGGGCCCCCAAATGCGCGGGGCCCGTAGCATTTGCTACTCTTGCTTCGTGGCTAATCCGGCACTGATCGCAACACAGCCAGCTTAAGGAGTTTCTGCTCCTTCCACACTCCACAGCAAATGGCCAAAATCTAAGAAATTAATAGAATGAGCCTGACTCCAGAGGCAGCAGCCCAAACTCTGCTTCCTCCACTTGGGGGCAAAATAAAATATATTTCGCAAATTTTATTTTATAAGTTTTGTTTTTTTTTTTTTTTTTCGTTTTAGTTTTCATCTGTGACTGCTGGGACTCGCTGTACTTCGCAACAGGAAGTGTTGGCGCGGCGAACAGAAGGTTCCCGGAGAGCACTAATGGCGGACGGAGTAGGAGGAGGATGTGGTGGCAAAGCTGCAGAGGATTAATATGCACATTGATGCCGACGTCAACCACTTGTTGACCAGGTTCGTAGTTATAGTAAAGCGGGTCCATTTATTTCTGTGATATCTTCATTATTTCGTAAGTTCGTAAGGATATCTTGTTATTATTCTTGTTCTGCTTTTGTGGATAGAATTTTTGTGTTATTTGCATGCGTGGTGTTGTCCGCTGCACTTTGAGATGCATTCTCTCTCCGGTTTCTGGTTTTCTATTGGTCCGGGGGGGATGCTGCTGTCAATGATTATAATATGCCAAGACGATGCGACCATGGACGGAGGAGAAGGTGCTTCCTTGTTGTTAAGGCTAGAGGATTTGTGAAGTGTTGCGCACACAAAATGCGATAGTGTAGTGTCGCCATTATAGAGATTTGATGAAAGTTTTTTTTTTGTATTTCGAGTGACTTGTCCTAATGGATACATATCTATTTTTTTGCTTTTCTATTTTATCCCAATTTACAGTTGTTTGGATGAATATATAGCTTAAGTGTATCGCGGTGTTTATAGGCTTTTAATGGGATTGTTGCATTTGAGTGCGCGGACTGTGTGATGGGTTTTTGGTTTTAATGGCTTAAAGTAAAATTAACTGAGTCTTTTTAATCTGAGTTTAATGAGTATATCTTGTGTGCGAGATTGTGTTGCTTAAGAGAGAAGTGGGAAAGCAAACACTAAACTTGGGTCGCACTTAGTGCAGGAAAGTCATGATAAGAGTGTAGTTTACTACAGTTGGTCTTAGATAAACATGCTTATGGGTGTGGGTTTAATTGGTCCATTATCATTTACAGCCAAATATTTTTGAACTAGAAGTTTCACATGTTATCGGGAGATAAGAAACTATTTTGCTTTTCCTTTGAATTGATCTATTTTCATTGTAAATGCGGCATCCAAACGATCATACTTCTGATCTTGTTGTGATATTTGAGTATGTGATTCATGCAATAGTCTACATTTTAAATTTTTCGGACGATTCATCATCAAACGGACAAATTTGACTTACTTACTTACTTACTAAGGTCCTCGGACCTCTTACGTCTGTGTGGTTCCTCTTGCGGGTCATAGGGCCTCCACTACTCCTACGCACCATCGTGTACGATTTCTAGAGATGTACCTCAGCTCTCTCCATTTCTTCCCCAGTTGTGCTGATTGCTCTTCGACCGTTTTTCGCCCAGTACTTCTGGGTCGGCTCACTCCCCTGCCACGCTGCGTGAGATGGTTCCATTGCATCGCTTGACTCGCAATGCACTCGTGGCCTTTTCGAAGCGTATGTCCAATCCACTGCCACTTACATTTTCGTATTGTAGAGTCCATGACCTGTCCTCGAATGAAGTTCATCATTGGAGATACGGCTAGGCCAGAAAATCCGCAAGATGTTTCGCAGACATCTATTCACGAACGTTCGCAGCTTTCTTGTGACAGTGGGACTTACTTTCCAAGTGCTGCACTATCAGTAGAGACAATACTCCCAAGGTATTGAAAACTCTCTACCGTCTCTACTGGTTGTCCAGAAATATCTATTTGAGTAGATGAGGAAGTTCCAAGGCTGATCTTTTTAGTTTTTGCCGTATTGATCTTAAGGCCGACGCGCGGTTTCGGCTTCTCTCTCCACCATTGTTATAATTTGATGGATATCCATGATCCTTTGAGAGAGAGTAAGCACACGTCATCCGCGTAGTCTAGATGTTTCAAGTGTGATAGCAGATTCCACTAAATTCCTTCATTTAAAGTCGACAAAGCTGCATGCAGCACATCACTCTTTACCAACAGGAACAGTATTGGTGACAGTATACAACCTTGTCTAACACCACTTTGTATTTCAAACTCCTCTGACAACCTTCCTTTATGCAGAATGTGACATTTGGATCCTTCATATGTAGCCTGATAATAGCAATTAGTTTATCCGCGATGCCCCTCCTGCGGAAGGCAAGCCAAATAAATTCGCCTTTTCGAAATCGATGAACAGCAGGTGCAGTAATCATCGATATTCAACGCACTGTTCGATGATGATCCGCAAGGTGTTGATGTGATCCAAACAGGAAGATCCAGTGTGGAAACCTGCTTGTTCAGCGTCAAGCGTGTCTTCTAAGTGGTCTTTTATTCGACTTTTTGCTATAATCTCGCTACAGCAGGCAGCACGCAGATTCCTCTTCAGTTTTCGCACTACGTAAGGTCTCCTTTCTTTGGAAGCTTGACAATCATCCCCTTTTTCTACTCCTCAGGAAAACTTTCTGTTTCCCAAGCTCTTTCTATGAGTGGGTGCAGGAGCTCAGATGATGTTGTTGGCGCTGCTCGTAAGAGCTTTGCGGGAATACCGTCAAATCCAACCGCTTTGTTGTCAAGATTTCTTCTCTACTGGAGGAAACAGTGCGTATTCGGGAATTTGTTACTTCGGATGGATCATTGGGTGTTAGGCTGACTTCGCTGGTGAAAACGCGATTTAAAGCCGCAGAAAACCTACCTCGTGACATCTCAGATCCCTAATTCTTTCATATCTATCTAATATATGGTCCGGATAATCAGTTTGGTCTTAAGGCGGGACATGACACCATTAATGCCACGTCTAAACTCGTTTCTGATATCCAATAGAACAAAACTAAAAGGCAGTGTACTAATGCTTGTTTGGTTGATTTGGAGAAGGCTTTCGATACCGTATGGTTAGAGGGTCTCCACTATTATATATACTTTATGACATGCTCAGTGGTAGAAAGTTTGTTGCCAAAATGTGGTAATGTAACTTCTACCGCAATCTTCGATATCAAGAATCGTCTTCAGCTGGGAGCGGTGAACTCGCCGATTCTATTCAGCATTTACACCAGCGATCTGATAAGTAGTGTAACTCAGGCAATTGCCTATGCCGATGATCTAATAGCGTACAGAACAGCCCCAAAAGTTGAGGTTATCAGAATTCTTTTGCAGTGTGACTTCGACAAGATTTAGAAAGAACTGGCGCAAGCTGGTGATCGTAGGGCCACATCGGCAGCCACTGACGAGTAAAAATGTAGTAAAGTAGTGTCTTAGACGTTGCCTTGGGCTACACAGAATACCAGAGTCGGAGTACAAACATTATTATTCCAACGAGGTTCTATATAACGGGGCGGCTCCTTTATGGTCGAGACTTCCTCGTAGAAGATGGAACAGAGCGCATTCGGTTCAGTAGGACTGTGTCCGATCGGAACCGGAGGGACATGGTGAGACAGGGTGAGACAGGGGAACCAGTTCTGGTGGTTGTCGGATGAAAGAGAAAGTTGACGAGGACTTATATTATATGTCTTGGCCGACTTCAATAGATTTAAGTGTAGTTCGTTAGGTAGGAACAGTCAGGGTGCCACCAAACAAACAAAAAAAAAAAAAGAAATTAAGATTATACACATTGTAAAATCGTTCTTGGAGCTACACTCCAAAGAAGTATTTTAGCCTGCCTCAGTTTTGGGAGTTCTGACCATATTTATTTTCTATATTTCGTTCGGTACATTTTCCTATGGCATTTGTTTCTCTTCCTTTTGGCGCCATCGATAGAAAAAGTTTGTCCGATAATTCGTGCACCTATAATTCGTGCAACACGGACGTCTTTTGATCCTCGATCCATCTGTACACCATTTAATGCCATTTGCATTAATAGAGTAGTTCACTGTTTCACCTAATTATTCTATCTTACATCTTAACTCTGTTATGAAGTTTTTCTCGAAGTTTTACTTTTTTATAATGCCATCTCTTGGAATGTCGGAATGTCTAAGAAACTAAATATTGAATACTTTGATATAGTCTTCTTCTCAAGTTCTTATATATCGACCCCTTGGAGTATCTTCTCTGGCAAATCTTATAGGACTGTTCCCTTACCTGAACTTCCTATAACCACACATGTAGTGAGATTAGGTGAAAGATAACCCCCATTACTGCCTTCGGACAAGTTCCCATTGCTCCAGTGATGCATAAGCATGCGAGCCTCCAAATTTTTTCTAGTGATTTTCTAGTAGTTGATAGTTCGGTTAAGCACAAAAGATTGAACAATTTAAATGCTACAAAGGAAATGTGTAATTCGAAATCAAGGTGTGACAATAGAATTGAATGAATTGATACGCAAATACCTAGTGTCAGAAATTGGACTCTGCATATAACCACCTCTCAAGAAAAATATTTTTAAGACTTTAAAATAAATAATATAATATAATATAGGATTCCTAATGACTTAAACAGAACCATAAATAGAGTCAAGCGATTTGCTCTGAATATTTTTCTAATAGCGGACTTTTGTAAAACAACGAGTGGTTGGAGAATTTTGTCGTAACCGCCCCCCCAACAGCTCAATCCATACTGCAATCTTGATTGAAATATTCCGAAATAAAACATGCTTACAATGTCTTACAACCGTGTAGTCTTGCAATTAATTGTCAGAAAATTTGTCTGACAATTAATTGTAAGAAATCTGACAATCATGTGTACGCTAGCTGACAATCTTGTAATCTTCCAATTAATTGTCAGAAAATGTATCTGACAATTAATTGTAAGACGGTAAATTGTAGGGTATTTTATAATCGTGTACACACACAATTTATTGTCAGGCCTGCCAAATTTTATCGTTGGCTGACGTTTCTGACAATGAAGAAATTGTAAGATGTTCGTTTTTAAGCATCATACAATTTTTTCATTGTCAGACAATTTGCAGCCAAGGTTCAATTGTCACAGTTTCCATAACGAACAAAAACTGACAATTGATTGTTTTTGTACACGGTTGGTAGAAAATCTACCAATCTCTTACAATTAATTGGTAGGTATTAAGCCGGCTATCTGAAAATGAATTGTCAGCCAATTTCTGACAATTAATTGTAAGAGATTGGTAGATTTTCTACCAACCGTGTACACACACAACTAATTTGTAAGCTCATTGGTAGATAATTGTCAGACATTGTAAGATCTTACAATATTGTAAGATCTACCAATCGTGTACACTTAGCTTAAGTGTTTTACTGTCACAGAAATTTCTGAGTCGATAAAGACTATGAATAGAAAAACGTAAATATTTTTTTAGATTTGAAACATGTTCGAGCTATTTCATAGATATTGTTTTCAATTATTATACCCAAGTATTTAAGTTGAGATACTATTTCAATTTTAAAGCAGTTAATGTCACAAGTTACATGTTCATTAAACATTTTATCAGGTGGTTCTAAAGAACACATACAACTTAACAAGTTATGCCTGATACAGTTGTTGGCATGAAAATAAGTTTCGCCACCAGAACATTCCGGACTAATTATGGCTGAAGTACATCAATTTTGTGTTCAGAAAATCAAATTCGAAGAAGATGAACATCGTGATTGATTTCAGCATTTAGGTTTAGAGCGCTATTGAACGATAAGCAATCCCATTATCACCTGCAAAGGCTGTAATCTTACCTTTAAACGGTTGATTAATAAAAAGAGAGTTAATGTAAATTAAGAACAATATAGGTCCCAGGACTGAATCTTGGGGGACACCTTGGTTTATAATTTTTGAATTACTAAAGACATTTCCGACTTTAACTTTTTGATTTCTATTCTTTAGGTAAGACTTAAACCAATCATAAGTAAAACCTAGGAAACCTATGCAATATAATTATGGATTTAAGTGCACTTTGAAACTTCCCATCAATGATACTATTTATTGCCTTCCATATTCCATTCTTTCCTAGGATTACCGAGAGCTTCTTGTACTTTGGAGTAATAGTATCTTTCTCCAGCCAACCTTATATCCTTGTTTACTGTTATACTTAATATTTTGAAACGGTCTTTTAGTTGAGAATTTAGTGTATGTTTACTACATTTTTTTCCTAATTGGTTTTTTAATCTAATTTGTTTTAATAAAGTGCGATCAATCTATGGCTTAAGGCTTGCTGCAGACTTTGTCCGTACAAAATTATAGCTTAACTTTTGTATGTGCTTAAGTAATAATGAAAAAAAATAAATCATTTGCTATTGAAGCATTGTCTTCTTCATAAATTTCTTTCCAATTTTCAGAACATTGTATTATGTATTGTATACATTGTATTTGTTATGTAAGTCAAATCTAATTTTACTAACACAAGGTGAAGAATTATACTTCACAGGTTTTTGAGTTATTAGTTTTTCGACCAAGATACCTATCATGCAATGATCGGTTGTGTCGAGATTGAGATTAACTCCAGTGCACTGGTCTAAAGAAATACTAGTAAAACGACTAAGAACATGGTCAATACAAGAGTTAGAGATTGGCCTTGTGATTTAATTTATGAACGAATTAAGACCATGCTCAGCTGCTAAGGCAAGATAACAGTCAGATACAAATCCCGGATTCATGATGTCAATATTAAAGTCGCCTAATATTATTAAGTTACCCATTTTTTGATTGCGTAAAAACATTGGGAATTCATCCAAAAATACTTGAATGTCATGACCATGTAATCTATAAACACAAACAAAATTAAAATTTTTCATTGCGTATCTTGCAAAGCACAATTTGAAGCATCACGAACACGAACTCCTACTCCACCTGCAGCATATGATTCATTTCTGTTTGCACACAAAATGTAACCTGGAATATAATAATCATCTTTTTCACATTTAAAAATCCAAATCTCAGACAAAAATATCAGATCTGGTAAAATAACAAGAGCATCTAGATAACACACCAATAAATATCGAACAGGGATAAGATAGAAGATCATGTGAATAAAGAAAAGTTCGAACGCAGACCTCTTAATCAGAAATCTTTAAGAAACGCGATGTGATATTTCTAGTTTTCTGAAACTCTTCTTTTCTTATTCGAAAAATTAGGATTTATTACTGGATGATCGGATTTTCTGCACCTGGAAGAGAAATCAGATGTTGTCAAATTCCTTGATGGTAGAACAAAAGCTTGGGACGTATTTTGAGTAAGAAGGACTATCGATTTTTAACTGCGTTAACTCTCTTCTTTGTTTCTGTTTTGTAAGGTATTTAACTCGTTATTGTACATGTTCGGTTGGCTTTTGCTTCGTTGAAATTCGGAAACAAGGGAACTCGTGCTCCGCATGTATCTTTCTTTGTCCGTTTGGGACTGATCCATCTTCTGTCATTTTCAAAGTCTAAAAGTCCTTGTTCGAGTTGATTCCAAAAACAAATTAGGGTTGTAACAATACTAGTGTGGATTTGGGCTGCGCAATGTGTAATTAGGAAGCTGCTCTTATGAACTATTTCAAACATGAACAGGATAGCAGATGTTGCGCAGGGCAGGCGTTAACATGGAGGGAATAGTATTCAATAAAAAATAAAATTTTTCTACGGATGCGGAGCTTCAACTATAAGAAGTACCAAGAGGTTGATGTAGCTAAAAATAATGCTACAAGCTTGCAAACAGGTTCGAAGACGTCAAGGAACACTGAACTTCCGACTTAAGGACCAAGCTCTGGCAGATACCATACCCCTTTAGCTAGATGACTAGAAACGTAGTGCTTCGGATTACAGAAGATGGAAAGCTATCTCAGCAAAGACCCTTCATGAAGAGGACTCCAGGATAAAATTGAACACACTTTCTATACGGTTTCAATGGTTGAGAGGTAGCCTAACTCACTAAGATCCGGTTCTCTTCTGGTACTAGAAATTGTGCCTAAAATTTATTTATTAAAAGAAATGAGTCATACAAAAAATCAATTACAGATCTATTTAATATTTGTGTCATTTTTCATTTTCGAACATCAGCAAGTAAATTCTTCAAATTCTCAACTTAAAGGTTAACCCTTTATCGATGAAATTCACAATTCATAACCACTCTTTTTTTTTGTAACTATCAAACCTTAAATCGAAGTGAAAAATTCAAGTCACGATATTATTGTGTTCCAACAGCCAAACAGCAATGGCAAACCTGCTTAAATAGCCAGTCATATACCTACCTAGTTTTGGATGCAATTTTTATCTCTGAAGGTACTTACTCCAAAAATAAAACCAACCAAAAAAAAGGTGAATAAAAAAAAAAAAACGAATAAAATCGAAGAACTGGATACTTGTGCCTCCAATAGCGAGAATCATGATGATCATAAAATTAATATCTTTATTCGTGTAAACATTAAAATCTCTCTGCAGCAATAAATTATCAAGCGAAGCATAAAACAAAATATAAAATAAAATTTAAAGAAAAAAAAAAAACGATGGAAAAATAAATTCATCTTACCTGTACTGTTGAAGATAACTTCCGTTGTTCGGGCTCCTTGGCACAATCTCTTGCGGTCACAACTAAATTGTACGAGTTCTTTGCTTCACGATCGAGTTCACGTTTCGTACGAATTGTACCGTTTTGTGCAATTTCAAAATCATCATTATCGTCACCCGCTGTTATGCTGTACTCAATTCGACCGTTATCTCCTAAAATAAATATATACAAACAAAAATACAATACACACAGAACACAAAAAAAAAGTCAAACTGTGTAATTTTTTACAAGTACCCCGGAAAATTTGTAGCAATCAATAAAGTTTGAACTTAATTTCTATCAATTTGAAGTGATTTTTTTGGAATTGGTGTTGGTTGTGGTGAAGCAAGATGGAAATGTGCTCAACACCCCTAGGATACAAATTTATTCATTCGAAATCTATTTGGTGATGGGAATTGAATAAAAATATAGTTATTGTAATTTTGTTGAACCATCAAATGGCAATAGCACACCCGTAAAAAAGAGTGCCCACAGCAGCGTGCGCCTGATCTGTCTATCTAATGATGACCACATCGAGTGATGGGGCTTCCTCAGCCTCATATACCTCATATACCTGTATAGCATGAGATGAGTCTTGGATAACATCGCTAAGACTTCAGATGGTGATTATGATGGATTGATGTGATTTCGTGAAAAATACAAAACTCCTTTTTCTTTTTGAATGTTTACTTTCGTGCCGCACATTTTACTCGATTGTGATGTTGCAGGTCAATGCAGGTGACATTTATAAAAATTATAGTATTGCGAAAGTAAACACCATTATTTTGTGGTAATATTATGTATTTTTGCACATTAGTTTCTAATTTATAAAAATAAATTGTTTGTTATTTTGTTCGCTGTGGGTTTAAAACGAAAGAGCTGAGCAGCGAACTTTTCTTTTTGTAAAAGTGTACTTTGTGATATATTTTACATTCGCTATGTTACAAGGCAATATTCAGATGACAGATGTTTATTAAGATTTTGTTGGTTTGCTATTAAAGGCATCATAGGTAAACCAGGCTAATTTCTTGGGTAATTATAAAGCTGAAAGTCAGTGTGGTGTTTGGAGAATGTAAAGGCATTTTTGCAGGTGGAAGAATTGACACATTTGATTGATGGCAGTTTGTTACTTATGGCGCAGACTCAATAGATGGACGTAAATTAGCAAAATTATTTGAAATAACTTGAAGTTGATATGTGTTTGAGATTTAGTTATAAATTAGAAGCAAGGTTTAATTCGAAGAAGTGATGGTTAAATATGAAGTTTTGATTTATTTGAAAAAATGATATAAGTGTTTGATGTGGCTATTAATCAGTACAACACATACATGGTTAAGGAAAATAAATTATACTTCTGTGAGTTGAATTTGGTTTTATTTTAAGAATTTGTCTTTTGAAGTTCATAAATAGGTGTGTGATTCGTAGTAGCCCGTATTCGTTAGTACTTTTGGGGATCGAATACAAGCGTATGATACTTAAACACAAGCAAGTTTTTTGAAGGATACTGTATTTACCCCTTGGCATAATTGTTAGTGCGTTGGACTGTCATGCGGAAGGTCTCGAGTTCGATTTTCAGGGCTGTACTGACTCTTGCGAGGAATTGACAAATCCTCCAAGAGCATATATCTTGCTGCTCATCAGCCTTTGGAATCGGCAGAAAATTGTAGGTATCCTCCGTTGCTGGTACCACACACAGGAATGGTTGAGAGTTGTAAGTCACTAGGTCCTGGTTCACTTTGAGCTGTTGCACCATCAAATTTATTTATTTATTACTGTATCTAGTAAGGACGAACTTCTTTTTTAAGCTATTTGCATTCTTCAGAAAAAATGTAGGTAGTTCCCTGTAATTATCCTAATTGAAAAACAGACACTCGAATTATTCATAGTTGTAATGCACAAGAACATAAATTTGTTTATTGGTGAGTTCGTGAGAATCATTAAATGTGTCAAAGAATACTTATGTTTATTAGAAGAAACAAATAAGTGAATTTTACGCAACAATTTTTACACCTCTCTGATATTTTATTTGCTTTGTTTATTAAATTAATAAAATTCTTAAAAAAAATTGTAATTTATGTTGCGGATCTTGAAAATTCGAATTTAAAAATTAAACGCATATTAAAAAAATGCTCGGAAGTGCTTCGTTTGAGCTTAATCTATCTTTCCTGACACACGACAGGACCTTCATTTGTAATTGTTTATAGATGTTCACCTTTTAGCGTAAGCAGTGTGGCGTATACCAGTACCAAAAACAGGTAATGAATTAAAAGCATCAACCCTTCCTGAAGGTATATGAAAAATAAAATACAATTCAAGAATACATTGTCCTAATAAAAATTAAGTTAAAAAAAAAAAAACATTGATCTGATTTTGAGTTATCAAATTTTCAAAAACAGTTTTGATGGTTTTGAAAAAAAAAATCCAAAAATCAATTTCAAAACCTTCTGTATATACAATTTCATTTATTTTTTTCAAATATTTAAATCTTTTTTTTAAATATTTTTATTTACTTTATGCGCACTAATTATCATGGCCACCCTTAAAAAATGTTTGAGCACAGTACGAGTGTTAAGGAAAGTCGGAGAGGATTTAAACGGCTACATCAATGCACTTTGGTTTTTAATGTCCGAACATCACAATGGGAAGTAAGTAGCTATTGGCCGGCAAAAACAATCCATATTCTTGAAGTGCGGCTAAGGAAAAAATCTCTGAATTTAAAAAAAATCAAAATTTAACATTACATACATGCGACGTTGAACTCAAGAGTAAACTGATGGGTATTTCCTGAAGAGCCAGTATTACGGTTAAATCGTTTAAAGGGGGGAATTCAACTGGCTATTTGACAAGAACCATTGCGGCAGTGCATGAGAGATTTAAGTGTTTATGAAAGTAACACTTCTATCATCTATCATTTTTGTATTCTTTCCAAGACACCAAGTGGGTTATTTTAGCACCTGCCTAAATTTGGGAATAGCACTCGAGCTTCGGACGAATATAACCTTTATAGATTATAGCCAGATCAGAAGAGTGATCAGTTTCTTGCAACGTTCAAGGAAATCTAAATACCACACAAGACTGTCTGTGATGCCCCTACCGAGAACGAATAGCTGTACGGTTTTCTCAATGCCAGTGCTCTCATAAATAGCATTATGGGTGTAGGTTCCGCTTTACCAACAGGAGACATCATTGAGATTTTGAGGCATTTAATTCATTGCAGTTGTAAGTAATCCATTGCATAATGCTGTTCAGATCGGAATCTAATGAGCTTGGTATACGCTGCAGTTTAAGCTCCTCAGCCGAAGGACAAGGTCGTGAGTTTTGAAACGAAACGCCAGTGAAACAATGAAGTGAATTAGAAGGCAAGAGATCATTTATAAAAGGAAGAGTGTGGGAGACAAAACGGAGCCTTGGGGCACACCAAAATTTGTTTTATCGAGATCATACTTGATACCATCAAGTACAACTTCTACTGAGCTGTTAAAAAGGTAGTTTCTAAACCATCGAAGAAGAGATTCATTAATACCAAACACACGCACTTTCGATAAGAGATCTTGATCCCAAACTCTATCAAATCCCTTTGAGATATAAAGTGCAATAATCTTACTTTTTCCAAAACGATGTAAAGATTTGTACCACTATTCGGTGAGATAAACCATCAGATCAAGAGTTTACCTATTGCCACGATAGCCATACTACCGGTCATTGAGAAGCTTTTGTTCCTCAAGAAATTTCTTTAGCTGAAAATTTATCAGCGTTTCCATGAAGGGTTGAAAGTGCAATTGGACGATAGTAAGAATCGGAAACAGATTCACCTTTTTAAGTGACATGCTGGACAAGTTCTGTTGTCCATACACTCGGAAAGAGACCAATACGCAAAGATTTTTCCAGCGTTGAGGAACACGTCTTCAGAAGAACTGGAGGGATACTATCCGGGGTAGCGGATTTGTTTATATCTAGATCTCAGTATGACACTATCTGACAGCGTCGAATCGACAGCAAACTGTGCTGCAAGCTAATTTTTTTTTCTTCTAAGTTTACATAATGAGTGTCATTGAAGACGAGCTTTGAAATCGCAAACGAAGTAGTATTTTGTACGTTTTTTACAAATGACCAGAATTGCTTACCACCTTTGGGATATTAAAATATTTGTTGCCTTAATTTTTGGCCATGAAAAAATTTGATTCTTTAAATATGAGCATTACAGGTCTTTCTTGTTTGAACTTATTCCGGTTCCTCAGTAGTGTTGGCTTTATATTATCAAAAACTTACTTCTCTGATCCTAATAACCCCTTTACGGGTTGAATCAAACCATGAACTCTCTTTCGATTTGATAAATGTTTCCCTTTTCGGCTTTCTAATGCGTCACTATCGAGGAAGCAAAGCGAACAGTTAAAGTTCTTTCGTTTTCTTTCTCGTTTTGTTAGGAATGTTTTCTCTGGAATAAGTTTTGTTGGCATGAGAAATTAGCAGGTATGGTACACAACGGCCTTATTCTAGAGGCGATAATAACCGTATATAGTATCTTTATAAGGATCAGCGTTAAGAATCAGGTCTAGTGTGTTTTGGCGGATTGACCTGGAACGTCAGAGATCTGAGTTTGTTCATCTACGAGCTGAGTCAGGTTCCTTAACTCAGTAAAAATTTCGGCATACCTTCCTTCGGGTGCGCAGGTGGGGTTGATGGCGTGCTTGTGTAGTTTAAGGCATGTCCGGGGCTCTGTTGAACTCTGCTGGTAATGTTGCGGATGCACAATCCATGCACTAACGTGCATGGGTGCTGAAGCGGTAATGCTGGTTTGATGTTCTGATGGGCTCGTCCATCGATTTATCGGTGGGCCGGTATTGCTACCTCGCACAAAGCTGTCACTTCCCGGTTCCTATCGACCTCCTCGCGGTGCCTGTGGATAGGTTACTGTAATAGTAACTGAACTAACTTGATAGGAACAGTCTGGACGGTGTCCTTAAGGTAGGACTCCGCTAAGGAGTGTGTAACAACTCATCACGGGGGTGCACATTCTTGGTTGTGTTTCTACCTCGACTATAGCTGGGTGTGTGTATATCTGGGGTTGACAGGCCCCGAGTTTTGCAAGAACTCTCTGTAAGTGACCATCTGACCATAATGGTGGCGAAGCTCGACCGGAAGCTATATTCTGGTTCCACGGGGATAGTGCCCAGGAGTCTGAGGGCTATAGCGTACGTCTTCTGGCTCTCCTATTCTATCTTCGGATAGTGAAGTGCAGTTGTCGCGTGCGTGTTCTCTTTCTCAGACTATCTATGAGGTAGGCAGTGGGAGTTTCGTGGTGGCTTGGTTTATTCCGAATGCGGAGAAACATGATTTCCAGGCGTGCCTGTATTCAAGAGGTGTTAGATAGACCTCGCCTCCTAAGCAAGAGTTGTGTTCATGCCTGCAACATGTCACAATTTTGCGACCGAGATGGCTTCGGCTATGTCGGGGTTAATGGTCAGGACCCAATCTGACTCCGATGGAGGTAGGCTTCCCGTTAAGTCCAGCCGGTAATCGGCAGGTATCTTCGTTAAACCCAAAGACGATTCTTCCTTCGGGTGCATTTCAGGTGGAGTGTATAGAGTCGGTAGTAGTTTAAGGCATGTCCGGGGCTCTGAGCGAACTCGTCTGCCAATTGGTGGTTGGGTGGTAATATTACTGAAGCGTAGATCCATGATTCATAATGGGTGGCGTCGGTGTTAGCCCAAGATTCATGAATGGGTGGTGGCCTTATGCGTAGATCCATCATTCTGAATGGGCGGCGGCCATATGCGTAAGTCCAAGATTATCGAATGGGTGGTATCTGATGTGGCGCGATGAGCTCGTCCACTGTTGAAAGACGGTGGGACGGTATTGCTACTATTTGACAATTCTATACACTCAGGTTCCTATCGACCTCCTTGGTGTCTGTGGATAGGTTACGTAACTAACTGAACAAACTAGTCTGGGAGGTATCCTTAAAGTAGGAATCCGCTAAGAAGTGTGTAACAACTCACCAGAGGGGTGCACGCTCTTAGTTGTTGGTTTCTACCTCGACTAATAATTGGGTGTGTGTATCTGGGGTTGACAGGCTTTGAGTTTTGCAGGAACTCATCTGTAAGTGACCTCACGGTTACGAAGCTCGACCAGAAGCTATATTCTGACACCACGTGAGATAGTGCCCAGGAGTTAGAGATGGGTTGCGTAGTGCAACCTCTCTTTCTCAGACTATCTATGGTTTCCAGGCGTGCCTGGACTCAAGAAGTGTTATATAGACCTCGCCTTTAAGCAAGAGCTGTGCACATGCTGCAATATATCACAACTTTGCTACTGAGATGGCTTCGGCTATGTCAGGGTCAATGGTCAGCACCCGATCTGACTCCGATGAAGGTAGGCCTTCCGTGGAATTGAGTCGTAATAGACAGGTGTTTACGTTAAACACAAGACAGTTCTTCCTTCGGGTGCCTGAACAGGGTGCGTCGATCTAGGGCTGTATAGGGACTTGTGATTCTTACAATGGTGGTTATTGCTCTTTGTTTCTCCTTGTTGTAGTTCTGACCGTTAGTCGTTGTGTCCTGGCTCACAACAGAGTTAATTTAAACTTTCTACGTGCACCTTCTGTACATAAGATTTATCTGTGTTTTTCTGGAACGGCTTGGATGGTGCTTGCCTCCATATGATTTTGTCGAGATGTTAAGGCGATGGTTTGGTGTGTATACCCGAGGTTGCTAGGCTTCGAGCATTGAGGAACTCATCTAAAAGTGACATTCAAGGTTGTAAAGCTCCATCGCAAGCTATATTCTGGTATCCATGCCTGACTTTCAATGAGATAGCTGCCTTATGGGAGTATCGTAGTGACTGTGGTTGCCAAACATAATGGAAACAATTACTGTCCTAGTTTTCTTGGTTGCTAGAGGCATTATAGAGGACTCGCTCCTTAGTAAGGGGTGTGAATATACCATAACTTATTCCCAGAATTACTACAGGGATTGTGTCATGGTATCTAAGTGCGATGGTCAACACTTAACTTGACTCTGTTATTGTGGAATAAAGCCTTGGCAGGTGTCAACCTTAAACGATTTTTCGGTTCTTCGTTCGGATGTTGTCTGACCTCTCTAAAAGCTGTTGTCTCTCAATTTTTTTTTAATACAACTGTCAAGTCTTACCGCAATTTTAATGCTTAGTAAATGATTATCTCAATTGGACTTTCTTATAATACTAGCTAGCTAAAAATGCTGGAGGCTTCTTTCTTCAATATTTGTCATTACGACCATTTGTTTCTGTCATAATCAATTAAAAAAAAAAGTTCGTTCTTTTTGAATGTTTCCATTTTATTAATAAAAAAATAAACATTCAATTAAAGAATTCCCCTAAGGGTAAGTTATAGTTTAATCTTTGTTTTCTATGAGTGTGTGAATATTAACAGGGGGCTTATTTTTTTATTAAAGTTGGAACGTATTCAAATTATGAATAGCCTTAGAATTATTTGTCTCTATCGTTTTAGTAATCCTTCAACTTCTTCTGAAGCGAATTTTAATGTGTTTTTGTATAAATTTCCGACTTAAATGTTTTATAGACCCATTTCCGAACTGACTTTAAGGTTTATTTTTATGGCTTCAAAACTACTTTCCACGCAAAGATTTTGGTCTTTAAAAAAAGGATTTGAAAGCCTTTTCATGTTTATCAGTTCAGCTCAGTTTTATGGCATTTTTTTCATCCCCTCGTAAAATTTTTATATTTTAATTCCATCTCAGCACGACAACAACAACAAAAACCCAAAATCCCTTCAAATTATAGTTTATGTGCAATAAAAAAAAATATTCTTAATCTAGTCTCACCTGAATCAATATCTGTGGCACTGACTGTTACAACTGGAGTCCCAATCGAAACATTCTCAAAGATCTCATTTGAATAGCTCATAGGATCAAACACCGGTGCGTTATCGTTCAAATCAAGAACATTACAGTATACCGTTAATGTGGTCGATAAACTCGGATGGCCATTATCTTGAGCTTGTACAACCAGAATATAATGTTGCACCTGAAATTTACAGAAAAACAAAAATTAAAATAAATGAATCTTACAAGTTGCAATTTAAGAAAAAAAAAAATAAGGAACAACTGTCATCGGCCCATAACCATACAGTTGTGAGGAATTTTTTAATCGTTTCCTCGAAGCTTGCAACAGAGACCACACGAGAACTTACCACAAGCAGCACAAGCAACAACAACAAATAAAAAAACAAAACAAAGATTGGCAGACTTACCTCCTCATAATCAAGACGAGCTGTCAGCGTAAAGACACCAGTTTGCGGATTCAGACTGAACACATCATTAGCCCAATCGGAGATTACCGTATACGAGACCATTGCATTATTACCCAAATCTGGATCCGTCGCCGAGATAACACCGACCTGATAGCCTCGTGGTGCGTTCTCCGGTATGTCAAATGAGTACACCGCTTCCGAGAATACCGGCGGATTGTCGTTTGTGTCCGTAACCTGTGATCACGAAAAAAACAAAACATTACAAAATAAGTTTCAAAAAAATTAGCAAAAATTCTTGCAAATAAAATTTATAAGACAAAAAAAAAAACGAATGCAATTTGGGAGCCATAGAGCTCATTGTGAATTCATGTCACAATTCCATCAGCATGATGACGATGACGAAATTCTGCCGAAAATTCAGCATCCTATGGCCAAAAACCCGAGGAGCCTCGATGCGGCCCATAATGACCATAAGGCGATAATTTCAGACTGAAGCGCAGATGAAGATCGGAAATTTTCACTTCTGGAATTATTGCTTGGGTTCGCTGCAGATCGACGGCCAATCGATGCGGTGGTGCGACGGCAGAGGGCCGGACAGACGGAAGGACATACTGGTACACAAAAATTTAACTGCACCTCATTTACAATTCAGAACAACAAACATTTTGTCTGCGGTCTTTAGGTGAAAGATGGTGGTGATGGTGGTTCGCGACGACCAAGCACCACCACTTGGGTCGGTCGCCATGTTTCTTTTGCTACTGTTTGCCCGGCCCGGCCTGGCTGTGGCTGTGGCTTCAATCAAATTTCACCGCTCGCACCAGCACCAACTGCCCATTGCCCATTGCCCAACTGCGAAAAAAGGGACAAGAGCTTAAGCTCGGCTGCGTGAATAACTTAGAATATTCGTTGGTTTTTGCGCGCTGATGATGTGCGCAGAGAGAAAGATGCCAGTTAAATATCTTTGTTTGAGTTTTATATGAAAGCCAACATCAAATAATGCCATACTTTGGATTCCAATTGATATCTCATTTGAAGGTATCTCTCGCTACCTATCTGCCTAGTCTGTCTACAGTTCTCTGCAGCCATTGGGATGAGGTCCTTTTTGCTTTACCGAAATGGATTTCTGTTTTTTATAACGCAACGAAATAATTTGAGATACAATGTGTTGCGATTTGTGGTGGTGCGTTTCGAGCTCGGGTTCGGTGCTTGATTTCTACGATGTGATAAGAACTTGAATGCCAGTTGATGAACAGAAGTCGAGTATTTGAGCAATTTTAGTTGAAAAAAGGATTGGGATACTATTTTATATAGTTGTGCGTAAGATGTCTTGCGAAGATGTCGAAACGGAGATCTTTACTTTTGTTCAAGATAAATGTTAGTTAAACAGACGTTTGAAGGTTAAACCAAGGTCTGGAAAAATAGTTGATGACGGAAAAATGCTTTCGAAATCTTAACCGAGAGACTATAGTAACTGGAAAAATAATGTTTCAAACAAGATTTTCAAAACATGGTCGTTTCATTTTCAAAAATTAATAAAGTACTTCAGTTCTTCAAACAAATTCAGGGTTAAGGACCAGATAGATATGAATCATATCATGATGTCGAGTTTAATAAAAAATTTTCACCCAGAGAGAAACATCGACTGTTTTGATAAATATTTAAAATTTATTCTTTACAATGTAGCTACATAGTCTATAGGTAAACATTTTTATTGAATAACTCAATGGTTATAATTCATAGAAGTCATATCATTTTAAAGGATTGCCATTTATCCAATATTTCCTTTTGTTCCCAACACGATGTTAATTCAAAAGACCTGTGCATTGGTACCTCTTTTAAATCCTTTCCAACTTTTCTAAAGCTTGTACTGTAGTCATATATTGTAAGGGTAGTCTTAATAATTTTATCGGAGCACACAACTCATTTATTATTATTTATTTCAAGGACAAGGACTCGTTTCAATGACTCAATGTTTCAATACCGAGCAGAGGAGACCTCTACCTCGAAAGCGGACCACAACTTGTAGTGCAATGGTTTAAAGTCAAAACTACCAGCTGGACAATCATGCGCTGAACTGATTGAAAGGAAGATTGCAGCTGGGTACTTCGAGTGAGCATTGCTTGTAAAAGAAACGATAAAACAAGGAAACACATAAGACATTCCGAAGGTGTTCAAGAGAAGGGAACAGACCAAAAAACATAAATCTTAAAAAAAAGAGCCAAGTTCTTCTATACAAAAACCTTTGTGTAACAAGTCAGCCGTGAAAAGTACTGAGATCTAAAAGTACGTCAAGTTCTTACTCCATTAAGGTTTAATAGCGAATATTTAAAGTAGAAGTCAAGTTTTTAAAAATTTTCGAATAGGGCTTAAAAAAAACTTGCCAAGTAAGCCCATTAACTTTTAGTCAGTAATCATTAAATAATAAAATTTCTCTATTACATTGTAGCTGTTTCAATATTATTCTACTTTAAATATTCGCTATTAAACCTTCATGAAGTAAGAACTTGGCGTACTTGGGTGGACTCTACCTACTAAAATCAATTAAGTTTATAGCTTTTTAGTGTGCTCCATATAAATAAAACATTTTCTCAGAAAGTGGGCGGATACCTCGCCCCCTGAATGGAAAAGCTCAATTTTTATTTTTGGTCCTTTATATGCAATTTGAGCCCTACCGTTCTACCAAATTTCATTGTCCTACTGCAATCGGAAGTGTGCCATATATAATTTGCATCAGTTCTGAGAAAGTGGGCGGATATCACGCCCCTGAATGGAAAACCGCTAATTTTATATTTTTTTCTTTGAATGCAATTTAAGCCCTACCACTTTACCAAATTTCATCGTTTCTCAGCAGTCGGAAGTGCTCCATTCAACCAACACCAATTCGGAGAAAGTGGGCGGATATCACGCCCACTGAATGGAAAATTTCAAATTTTCGATTTTTGCCTCTGCTTGCATGACAAGACCTAACGTTGTGCAAAGTTACAAGATTCTACGATATCGGGAAGTGCTCCATAATTTTGATGATCTGTCAGTCAGTCAATCAGTTACGGTTTTTGTGATTTTTGAGGACTTATATCTCAGGAACCACTTATACTAGAAAATTGATATTTGGTGAGGCGCCTGTGCCTGACTAGCTTATATATTATTCGGAGTTTTAAGTTTCTGACTTCATTGGTACTGAAGATAGGTAGGGGTCAAAAATCCCTGAGTTTGTTCCGGTAAAAAGGGTGTAGTGCCAGAACTTGGCTGGGCACTACCGTGCCCTTTGATGAATCTATGTTAGCTCTGTTTCCAATCAGTTAACAATGGTATAAATGGTATATTTTGCTTCAAATTTAATAGACAGGACTGAGTTTTCGAAGCATTGAGATCCACACAATTGTTATACCACATTTAACAATGCTGTAAAGAATGCTGTAAAGATTGGGGTTTAATGAGCTTATCACACAATATAACGTTGCAATTCTAAATCCGAAGGACGAGAACGAGTATAAGAAACTGAGGCTAGAGTCGTCTGCAAAACAATGAAGTGGATTAGAAATTTCAGACAAGAGATCATTTTCAAAAATGAGGAATAGAGTCGGAGGCAAAACGGAGCCTTGGGGAACAAAAACATTTATTTCGTGAAGATCAGACTTGAAACCCGTCCCAAATAACATGACGTATTGAGCAATCCAGAAGAAAATTTCTAATTCAAAGAATAAGGTTTTCGCTGATACCAAATGCATGCATTTTCAATAAGAGGGCCTGGTGCCAAACTCTATCAAATGCCTTAGAAATATCAAGCGCAATAATCTTACTTTCTATAAAACAATGTAAATATCTGTTCCACTCTTCGGTGAGATATGCCATCAGATCACCAGTGGAACGACCTGCCGTATTGCCGGTCATTAAGAGGCTTTCGATCTTTGAGATATTTCTTGAGCTGATGATTTATCAGCGATTCCATGACCTTGAAAAGAAGGGACGTAAGTGCAATTGGTCGATAGAAGGAGGGGGAGAAGGGTCGCCTTTTTTAGAAACAGGCTGGAAAAATGATGTTTTCCATCTTCTAGGGAAGATCCAAGAACAGTAGCAGTGATGGCAAAAATTACGCCATAATTTTGGCAGCGATGAAGAACACCTATTCAGAAGATTGATGGGTATATCAATATCCCGAAGGGTTCTTCCAACTGTATTAGTGCGGAAATATACCAGCCCCATTGAATGATTTACTTTCTCAAGTATCGGGTTTTTCAATAAGAGCGTTACAAAAGTTTTTTTTAAATAAAACAAAAACGGTTTTGGATATCAATGAAATTCTTTATTCCTGTGAAAGTACGTTCGATGCCATTATGTTTGGAAATCGATTTCTTTTGCATGGCCATCACGGGCACGCTTGCAGAAGTCCAGACGCTGAACCCAATTTTCGACGGTTTTCAAGCATAAATCGGCCGATACTGCTGCAATTTCACGTTCGATATTCGTACGAAGTTCATCAATCGTCGCTGGCTTGTTGGCATAGACCATAGACTTGACGTAGCCCCATAGGAAATAGTCTAACGACACTTCTTTGTTGCATTGGTACGGGAACATTTTGTACTGTGCCTGTGGATTCAAATTTTTCCACTAGACGCTCAATTGTTGATCTGCTAGGACGATTATGACGACCATAAATTGGACGTAGCGCTCTTAACGTTGAGGCCACTGACTCCGAATTTCGGTAGTAAATTTTAATAATTTCGACTCGTTGTTGGCTCCATCATGAAATAGCAAATCTTATTGAAGAGAAATGTCAAAAGAGCGGCAAGAAATATGGCGTCGTTTGCTGTCCCTGTCGCTCTACTTTTGTAGCGTCCCTGTTGAAAAACCCTTTACATGAGGTGCACTGTTGCTGAGCTAGCATGCAAAATGAGTTGCAAGTACATTAGCCCTATCTAAAGAGCTAGTTATCGGGTCGTAATTCTAAATGAGCTTTGGAACCAAAGGTAATTTTGAATTTTTTACGTTCTTGACAAATGAGCAGAAATTTCTACTGCCTTTGGGACATTTTACACCTTATTTCAAACCACACCATTATTGTGTATTTTCGTGATGGATAACTTCGAGTGGATTATTATTTTATTTTTATTTTATTTATTTTTATTTTTCATATGCAGCTAACAGTTTAAAGAAGACCAATTACAAGCTAGAAGCTACAATTATTAAAAATACAAATTGTAAACAATATTATAATAATTCTGTCTGTCTTCAATAAAAATATAAATTCGTAAATAAAAAATATTGAATATAAGAAAAAATTAAAACTTTAAAATTTGAAATCTGAATTTGAAAGTTGAAAAAAAAAAAAAATTGTATAAAGTTGATAAAAAGAAAAAGAAAAGAATGAAAAGAATAACTGTCCTTTTATGTTTTTTTTTTCATTAATTTCAAAAATGAGAATATCAAATGAGAGAAGTAATGATAACATTTAATTTGCATCCGCATAATAGGTGACTTCATTAATATATTGGTTAATGCAAGAGGTGGTTGAAACGTTAGCAAAGCATGACGATTGGACCGAAAAGGCCATTTTATAGTGAAGATCTTACACTAGCTATTATTATTTGCCTCTAGTTAGTTTCGGTTAATATTAATATGCTTTGAGATAGTGAAAGCATTTTGAAAAGTTTCAATCTATTGTCGTAAGCACCATGATTTGAATATAATTTATACTGAAGGTATCTGGTAAATTTATACTGAACTCTTTCTTTTGTATCATTGTGAGTTTTATAAACAAGACAACAGCGCCGTATTCTAATAATAATAAATGTAATAAAATTTACATTTGTTGGCTCATAGGGGGCCTAACTTTATACAGTGACTTAAGTTTAGGTAATTATTTTTATATAAAATTTTCATGACGAAAAAAAATGAAATTTATAAGGTCGGTTGACTGCATTGTCCTCGGGGTGTTCATTCCCGGTTGTCAGTTGAGCAGGGGAAATAAGTTCCCGAACAGATAAGTTTTAAACCACATTACTATATGTTTTTGTGAAATCCAAATTCACGAAATTTCTGGACCAAAGTTGCATGAGTCCGGGCTTAGATAGTAATCTGACTTTTAACGAATTCGATGCGCTGACTCTGACTCCATGTTAAGAATTGTTAACCGTTTTCCTCACACTGAAATCGTTATTACTGATGATTTCAATGTCCTTAATTCTTCTTGGCTTCGAAATTCTTCCTAGATAGCACCCAAAGGAAGGAATGTTGAAATTTCTGAGTAAAATCATTTAATTGAGCTTGTGAATGAGCCAACTCGAATACCTGGCGTTCAAAGTCATTCCACAAATACGCTTAATCTGATCCCGATAAATACACTATTATTGTATTAGTTACCTCTAGGCACGTCGGAAATCTGCATCGTATCAGCAAAAGTACTCATAAAAAAAAAACCCATAGAGAATCGTTTGACAATATGAGAAAGCCAAATTGCGACAGGTTAAATAACTTTTTTTGAAAATTTGACTGGTCCACCATGCTTCCTCGATAGTGACATACATAGATTCCAGTGCTGATATGGTTACATAAATTATTCTCAATGGAATGAAAATATTTATCTCTAACAGGACAAAAGGAGATAGTTCTAAAGAGAATTCTTGGTACAACTATGGCTGTAAACAGGTTATCAGGTTGAGAGAGTTAATATTCCGATCCTCAAAACAAATTCCACGGAGGAGAAGCGGAAAAAGTTCAGGAAATCTAGGAATCCCTGCAATCAGCGTTGCCACAAAGTGCCCGATCGGGCCATTTGGCCCTCTGTTTTACATTTTGGCCCTTTGCCCGGGCCAATTAGGAATGGCCCCCAAATCTAAATTTTAGAAGATTTAACATCACATCATATCGTGCTTAGTAATATTTAAAAAGCTTTACAAAATTAAATATAAACCATCGCAATGCATCGCCACTACAATGTGTTTCTACTATATACAAATAACCATACTTAAAATGGAACTGAATTCATTAATTTATCTCATTTAATGAATTGACTTTTTTCACGTCAGTTTCGTGCAGCGTGTTGACTTCTCTCATGTCATTTACTTTCGCCATCTACCAAAGCGTTTATGTAACTGAAATATCAAAAACTTAATCTTACAAATTATATCGTAAATTTCCCAATAATGAAGATCTTCTGATAAAATATTTGCGTTTTCAAAAAGAATTTGATTTTTTAAATAAGTTTTAATACAAGGACTACTTAATTCGACCTGAATCGAGTCTAAAACTTAATAGTAAATTTTTTTTTGTCATTTATCAATGATTAAAAATGTTCAAATGTTATCCCCAATTGCATGCAATATTCTGGAAAGACATCTACATATACATTTTAACAATTTGCAGACTTTTTTTCACTCCGTTTATAACCCCCAAAGTATTCCCTCTAACCTTTCTGCAATTTCATGTTTAAATTCAAACAATATCGGTCACTTAAACTTAAGTAACAAAGATGTTGAAATAGTCTTAATTGGACTAAATGATGATAAACAACCAGGACCCGATGGTATTCCTTCCAGTTTTTCAAACTGGGCAGCTGCTCTATCGGGGCCATTAACTTTATTTTTTAATAAATAGTTATTTTTTTGATGATTGGAAAATTCCTATTCGATACCAAAAATTTTGGAACAAATTGTCTCTGATAGCTTGTACTTAAAGAAATTATTTTCCCACTTCAACATGGATTTTTTGCTGGAAGGTCAACAACGACCTCGCAATATTTAGTAACCAGATTATTATTAATTTTGAAAATGGTTTCCAAACAGATGTCATGTATACCGCCTTTGCTAAGCCGTTCGATAGAATAAATCACCATATATTAATACAAAAATTGGATTCTATCCACTCAAATATTTTAAAGAGGTTTGAATCCTACCTAAACGGAAAAAAATAATTTGTGTATTCTGGCTGCTGATTAATGATATCACTGATTTTTAAAAAATATTTCCTGTTTGATATTTGCGAATTACATTAAAATATTCCATCGTGTTACGTCAATTAATGATTGTCATTTACTCCAATTTGATCTTCATCGCTTGTCTGAATGATTTTTAGCTAATCAGCTTTTTTTGAACGTATTAAAGCGACAATCTTTATCATTTTTTAGGAGCCTATCATCTATTCCTTTTCAGTATTCTATAGATTTAGAAGATACGGAACTTTCAATACTTAACGAAAAAAAAGATATCGAAACTCTATGTTAGGATTCATTAATCAGAACTCTAAAGAGTTCACTGATCCTTTTACTCTTTGATCTCATTTCTTTGCGTATGTAAGGTCATCGTTAGAGTATTGCTGTGTAATTTTGGATCCATTTTTTCAAGTTTATTCTAATAGGATTGAAAACATACAAACATACAATATTCATACCCCAACTTATAAAACTCAGTGTCAACTTCTTGGCTTACAATCTTTTGTCGTTCGTCCTAAAAATTTTCCAATAATATTTTTGAGCGATATTATTATCTACATCCCATATAAATTGCCCTCTTCTTTTATCTCTTGTAATTATGTATGCTTCGTCAAGGCATCTGCGATCCCTTTTCCTTTTTAATGAACCTCATCATCGGGTAAACTATAATCTAAATGAACTTTTAACTCGATGCATTAGAGAAGCCAACAGTATTATTTGTAATTATGTTGATTTTTTTCTCAACAAAGTCGAGAATTTTTTAAGAAGCACATATTGCTTATGTCTAATTCGTAATCTGGTGGTATTAAGTTATTATTTTAGATTAAGCTTATAATTTTATTTTGTTTGCTCCACTAATTAATTATTTTGTTTTTCTATTTTTCCATATAAAAATTTTATTCGGTATTAAGATTATATATTATTTGAATAAAACTGCTTGATGAAATAAAAATAAATAGATAAATCGTATAGACATTTGTTATTTTTTTGCCGCTTGTTGTTTGTTCGTTGGCTGTCTATTCATATATTGAATTAAAATATGAAAAAAGTAATATAAATATTTAAATACATAATATTACTGGTGTGATTTCAATTTTTTAAAGATATTTTAAGGTAATTCCCAAGAAATCAAATCAGACGACAGAGTCAAGATCTGCTTCTGCCTATGCCTACTACATAGATTTAAGAAATGCGTTGAATAAATAAATAAGAATAAATATAATTTTAATATATGTATTGTAGTTTAATGTTTTAAGGACGGATTTGTAAGTAAAATATTTGGCCCCAAGTTTTGTCAAATGGCCCTCAAAAAATTTCGAAATGGCCCTCTATGTTTTTTCCTTCGCGGCAACGCTGCCTGCAATGCTTATATTTGGAGAAGAAGAAATTTCTTACATGACAAACATCTAAGTCGAAAAATACTACAACGTCCTAACAGTAATAAAAACTTTTGGTCTTTTGTAAAAACAATATTAAATACTCTTCTAAAAGATCGGTTCCAACACTCGTTCACAATAACACTCCTTTTGTCAGCTGATAAAAAAAGCTAATTTGCTCCTGTGCAGTTTGATGCTAATTCCACTTTGCCACATATGGTTATGACTCCTATACTAGAGAGCGTTAATGGTTCTATAAGAATAATATTGTTCTTCTACGACAGCAAAACCATTGTTTGGGTATCTTTCCGAGTTTATAGAAAACGGTATTTATCCAGCTGATTTCTAAAAAAACGGCCAATCTTCCTCCCCTCTAATTACCGACCAATTGCACTAACTTCCGTTCTCTCCAAGGTCATGGAAACGCTGATCAATAACCAGCTTAAAAAATATTTCGAAGAATGTAAGATTTTAAATAGCCGACAATACGGCATTTGAAGCAATATGTCCACTGGTGATCTGATGGAATATCTCACCACCAGTCCATACATAATTTAAGAGGAACAATGGTAATTGCACTTGATATTTCTTAAATTTTTAATAGAGTTTGGCACGAAGATCTTTTATCGAAAGTGCTTGTATTTGTTATCGAAGAGTGTCTTTTTCGTTGGATTAGAAACTACATTTCGAACAATACAAGTTGTATTGGACTGTTTCAAGTCTGATATTCATAAGATAATTGCTTGTGTGCCCCAAGGCTCCGTTTTATATCCGATACTCTTCCTTAATGATCTTTTGTTCATTGTTTCGCTAACCAAAGTACACTCAGCTTTTCATATTCGTTTCCAGACTCAAAACCATGTTCTTCGGCTGTGGAACTAAGACGGCAGCGTTATGCTAAGCTCATTAGATTAGGTTTAAATTATTTAAATTTCCTTTAAAAATTCATATAAATAAATCTAATTGGATTGATGCAGTGTAAAATCTTAGCGATTGGTGTCTGAAGGGGCCTTGGCAGGCCATCTATAAAGAACTGAGGAAATGACAGCAATTAAGGGACTATTTTCCATAATATAGGCCAATAAAGACAGCGAAGGATATGTCTATGACATGTGGGAAGGGTGACCAAGCTGTGCAAATAACACCAGGCACACTTTCTTGATCCTGTCTCTATCTTTTTTTAAAATTATGATGAGAAATAATTTAGATTTAGGGAATTTAGAATTAAATGGGGGTAGGATCACCATCCAATAAGCTAACTGAGCCGTAACAAGGATGCCGCCGTCCGTAATCAAAACACCAAAGTCATCTCTGTGGCCAAAAGTTCATTTGAATCTTGATAGCACTATACAATGAAGTACTAGCAATTGCGTAGAATTCAATGCTTCGAAAACTCAATGCTGTCTTCTGTCGTTAAATCGCAACCCTCTCCCGCTATCCATGAGTGGCACTTGTATTTAGGAAATCGAACAGCTCTTAGTTTTCGGTTTGTGCAGCACATACCACCTTGTGTGGACTGACCACCTATTCAACGTGGTCAAAAACTCTGCTTAGTGCTTAGGTTTGCTGGGACGACAGTGTAGTATTTTGACCTGAAACGTGGCCATAAATCAATTTTGTCAACTTTCACTCTCAGGATTAAGCATGTGTCCCATAACAGGTATATAACCAGGCTACTGTTTAGTGAAGTCGATCTATAAATTCGTCACCCCCGTTCGCGACACCATCAGCTGCAACTTGCAGTTGTTGAATAAGCACGAGTTTGTTTGCGATTTAAAAAAGAAAGTGTATTTTCTGTGTGTTTTTTTTTAATCTTAAATGTGATTTTTGTGAAAAAATTTGATATGGATATCGTAAATCAAGGTATGTACAATATTTTAAGCAAAGAAATTTTTATATATACAACTTAAGTTCTTCATATCGATGAGTTAAAGAATGTACTTACAAAATTTGCACTTTTTCCGTTGTTTTTACCAAACATTAGTGTTTTTGAATATTGGAAACACCCCGCAACAAAGTTTGTCATATATATTATTTAACTTCTGAATATGTAGAACAATCCTGCATTTCAGAACTGTTCACAAGTTTTCACCTAAGAAAAAACAAAGCATTTGAAAAAAACTCCTTTCAAGCGACCATAACTAAACATTTTTTATATTATTCCAGATGACTCTAATTCCACCTTGTCTCTGACCAGGAAACAGCTCCATGAGTTCGTAAGAGGAAGCTCATAAAGACTCCTTGACGGTTAACTTAAAGATTTGGATAAAAAATGTATGGATATCACAAACTGTCCCCCAGAGAAAATAGATGAACTTACAAAAATTATCAAGGCGTTCAAAGCGAACTATAAACGGAGATGGCAACTCTGCAACTGCACAGAAAAGCGTTTCTTGGATAATAATGAAGAGTGGCTTAGCGAAGAAGTAACACTACCTGTTGGCATACTTCCCTTCCCGGAAGGTGTAAAGGTCGCCCAAGCAAAGAGTTCGGGGAATCAAGTGACCGAACAAAACGTCGAAAAACAGAGGAACTTCGAAAGAGTGTGTCCTTTGATGAACTGACATACGCAGCACAGATGAGTCAACGAGCAGCGGGAAATATTGATGTCGCAAAAGTGATGGAGGTTGTGACCAAAACTCCAACCAGGGCTATGAAGTCCCGGAAAGCAGCTGCGATTGGCAGTAAAACCCTGAAAACTGAGATACACACTCCTGAAAACGCTTTCAGGATATTCGTCGAAGCTAATTTAACTGCTAGTCAATATGAAGTGATTCATCAGGCCAACAAAGATATATATCCGTGCTATACCTACGTGTATAAAGCTAAACAGGATTGTTACCCACCAAAAAGCGTAAGTGAGACAGTTGCTGAAGTGAAGCTCCAAGATTTAGTGGATCACACAACATCACGTTTATATAAATATTTGGAACCACAACTTACTCCAACAGTGCCTTGAGACCAGTGAAATAGATTTAGAGCTCATATACAAGTGGGGATGCGATGGGTCTACTCAAAGCCAGTATAAGCAGAAATTCGAAGATGACGATAATAGTGATGCAAATATATTTTTGAGTTCCCTTGTACCTCTTCGTCTCAAATATGGGAGTCAAATCTTATGGCAAAACATTCACTCTTCATCACCGAGATGGTGCAGACCAATACGGATTCGTTTTGTAAAAGAATATAAGGACATAACCAATGAAGAAATTGAATACGTTGAAAACCAGGCCCAAAATCTTCAAGCAACAAAAGTAAGCGACAATATAAGAGTCAACCATGTACTGCTTCCAACAATGGTCGATGGAAAAGTGTGTAACGCAGCTACGAATACTGCATCTACATTACGTTGTTACATATGCGGAAAAACTTCAAAAAGTTTCAACGAATTGGATTCTACAGAACCGGAGAATCCAGATACTTTCAGATTTGGGCTATCAGGATTAGGTTTTTTGAATTTCTACTGCATCGCGTAACAGAAAAAAGTGACCGGGAAAAAATGCAAGCAGCCAAGAGACAAATACAAAAAGAGTTCCACGATAAAATGGGCTTACTGGTGGACATTCCAAAGGCTGGGTATGGCAACACTAATGACGGCAACACCTCTCGCAGATTTTTTAATAGCCAAGAAGAAGCAGCTTCCATTACAAGCGTGGATTTATCATTAATACAAAAATTCAAAATTATATTAGAGGTGATATCCTCTGGTTATGAGATAGATCTTCAAAAATTCGCAAAATTTACGATGGATACTGCTAAATATTACGTAAACTTGTATCCATGGCAGCCTATGTCTCCAACAGTTCATAAGATCTTAATCCACTCTACCAGTGTCATATCCCATGCATTGTTGCCAATCGGCCAGTAGTCCGAAGAAGCTGCTAAAGCTAGAAATAAGCATTTCCGCCAATACAGGGAACACTTTTCACGAAAATTCTCCACGACTGCATGCAACGAGGATGTACTTAACCGGCTTCTATTGACGTCAGACCCTTATCTCAGTAGTTTAAGGACAAGCAAGACAAAAAAACAATCGTTTTCAAAGGAGGCTCTCGAATTTTTGATTGCAAATACCAATGATGAAGATGTTAATGATGATGTTTCTGATGAAAGATGAAGAATAAATAATAAAATAAAAACTATAACATTACATTAATCCTGGTCATTTTTTATTACTTGCTATAAACAAAAGTTGCCGAAGGAGAAACAAAAAAGGATTAATCTGTTTATTCAATAATTGACCTGTACTCATAAAATATACAACTAATCCACATCTCGAATTCTTCGTATTTTGGATTAAGAGGGTCGCAGGTATTTTAGACTTGGTTACCTGCATACCTGCATTATAGCGCAGTGTTGTACGTGCTTTTTTTGATTTTTAATAATTTGGTACCTATTTGATATGAAAAATGTGCCCAAATATTTTTGGCCAGGTTTTCGACCAAAATACCGCACTGTGGGACGTTGCAAGACATTTTTCACCCAACAGTTTTCCCTTGAGCCCAACTTCGGACGTAATGTACGGTTAAATTCAGGGATTATTTCTTTAGCTGCTCTACACGAATGTAGAATGCCTTACCCGACTCTATATTTCCCTCCCATTATAATATTCAGACATTCAAAACCAATGTTCATCGGAATCTTCTTTTAAGGCCTCTAAATACTCGCTCTGTGCTCAAATATTTTAAGGGTGGTCATAATCCCTTTAGTGCGCATGCAAAATTGTAAAAAAAAATTAATGAGCTTACAAATACTTTGAAAAAAAAAACACGTATTGTTAAATTTTAAAACCACATTTTGAATATTTTAATAAAAACACTTTTTTTAAATTTCATAAAATTTTCATACCGCGCCATATTATTTCTGTTGACTTTCAAGGTCTTTTGTTTTCTTAAAGCGTCCAAGGTAGTCAATGGACTAGGGCAACAAAATCCACTATAACACTTATGGACAATGGAATTCCAAATCGAGTCATACCTACCTGTCTATACCAAAAGTATTGAAAAGATTTCTTTTCTTTTTTTTTTCAACAGACTGCCTACAATAACGCAACCTAAATGCCTTGGTATGTATATTGCACAGAAAAAAGAAGACTTTAAACAAATCCAGCAGCAGCGCCGGCCAAGCCGGCATGCATCACCAATAACCATCATCCGATGGTAACACAAGACCACGTAAGTAATAAATGTCACCTTCATTCAGAAGTGTTTAAAATGACATTTTCTTTCCGGGTGTTCACGTAAATTTAATTTACTTATATTTCTTTTCACATGCACAAAGCTACATAGCCCGTTTCTCTACACAAATAATCCCCGGGAACCGACTGAAAAATCCACAGCCAAAAAAAGAAGGTTACAAGAGCAACAGCAGTCCTTAAACGCAACAACAACTAAAATGAAGCAAAAAAAAAAAATGTGTCGCCTTGGGCTATACTTGTTGCTTTACATTGTCGTTTTGGTTTCGTCTTTTTCGGATGATTTTTCGATCTTTTTATCGTCCAGATAAATCTAGATATCTACAGCTTGCCCCCAAGAGGCAAGAAATCTCCAATACACAACATACACACACACATTGAGTGCGAGCGACGGATGGACGGCAATTTAAGCTTGTAATCCATATTCATACATTAAACATATTTTTTATCGCTCACTTAAAATCAAAGTGCGAGCTCAAGCTGGAGCTGGAGTTGGAGTCCCAGGTTCGAAGCGGAGGAAACAGCAATGGCGGTGGTGGTGGCGGGCGGGCGTCGTCGTAGGAACAACCTCGCCACCAACACACATCACAGAACTTGTATCTCTGTGCAGCGCATAAAGGAGGTGCAAAAAAGGTTGAAACCGAAAAACCATTGAGGCGGTTTTTTAACACGCGGAGCATCAAATTACCAAAACCGGCAAAGAAATTAATAAAAAATATAAACAAAAAAGCAAACAAAAAAAAAAAGGAAGAGCGCCCATCGCAGATAAAAGCTGCCAGAATCAGTTTCCTTAAAAGAGCACAGCAGTAGCAGGCACACCATATGTGTACCCAGTTCGGCTGGGCTTTAAGGTTACCTCTCAACCAACGCATACCGAAAACCGAACCTCTAAGTAAGGCAGTCGAGTCTTGGTCTGTTCTGTTCGTCTTAACAAAAACCAAAAAAACCGAAATAAAAGAATACAAAATTTTTAATGAAAACGAAAAAACGGCTGCGACCAGCAACCAACAACAAGGAACACACAAAAAAAGGACCTTCAGGTCGGTTTTGGCACTCACCTGTACGATAACAGTGGTTTCTGTATGCTGTACACCATCGGTGACACGTATAATCAGGTGATAAACATCTTTGGTTTCACGATCCAGAGCATCCTTTAGGCGCAATTTACCCGTGTCCGGTTCAAGTGAGAATTTACCATCGTCCCCATTGATCATGGTATAGGTCAGAGTTCCAATTGTGTCTGGATCGGTGGCACGAATTGTTGCAACTGTATGGCCGGCTCCAAGATCTTCGCTAACACTGAACGTCAAAGGAATATCGCGGAATACCGGTGGACTGTCGTTTTTGTCCAATACTGTCACTTTCACCTGAAATTAAAAAAAAATAAAAAATTTGTTGAATAAAGTGAACAGAAGTTAGGTTAGGTTTTTCATTAATTAATGAGGTGTTTTTTCGTAAGATTTGATTTTTATTCAATTAAAAAGCTCAAGTGACCTCAACTCCAAGGTGCGTTTCACCCAGGTACGACAGTGGGCTCATCAGTTAGATGCTGTCGTACCCTTCTAAGACGCAAATATTGGTCGATGTTTACCGACTCTAATAAAATTTACAGCTTTAACAGACTGTGAATTTTAATTGAATTTAATTCAATCACTCTACTTAAACAGAAATGATTTTCATTTCTCTATTGATTTGATTTTTAGGCAACAAATTTATTAAATTATTTTATGAACACAAGGTATGAAGGTATTCACATGCAAGCTTGTAGCCTTGTAGGCCTTGAGTTATCTGTAATACAAGCAATTTAAGTTAATGATTATTTTAAGGTTGGTTACCTGGCGAAAGGTTTGTCGATTTTTGGAACACCAACTGCCTTATAATAAATAGGTGGTATCATGTTTGAGGTCTGAGTTCAAGATATGCCACAATTGGGTGCCTAGGGATAGGCCAGTAACTTCCAACAAAATTGATCAAAATTGATTAACAGTAGACATGTAGACATTGGAATTACCCGAAACCGCCATCTAATGATTGCTGATGTAAGATTACGTACAGCAGCAGTTCGGAAATCACAAAAAGACACAAGAATGCCCCAAGTTTAGTATCAATAGAATAAAGGATCCCGAAGTACACCAACAATTATTAACTGACCACCTTTCACAAGGATTAAGAGCACGGAATGCACCTTCATCGAAAATGACTGGCGAGCTGTGATGTATACTGTTCATATCCGGTGCTGAAAGTATAGTTGGTCGGGCACACGAGAAAAATAGTGCGTCGCTTTCCCAAGAAACTTGGGTAAAGAACTAAGAAAGAAAACAGTTTAAAGCTCGTATTGCAGATACTCCAGATGCAAGAGGAAATGATCTAGAATCCAAATATTGCTGGGTGAGAGAAGTTCACTGTAGCGTGCGACGTGATAAGCTTAGGTATATGAATGCTTTTGCTACAGAAGGACTTACTACAGAGTTACCACCAAAGAGTACCAATAGGCTTACAACATCTGTTAAAAGATACAAACAGATATCTGCTAGTTTCGGATAAAGACCAGCTTTAAAGGTAGAAGCAGCAATTTACTGTGTTAAATAACGTGTTTCCCAAGTGCGGTGAACCCAGCGCCCAATAATCATTCCGAAGTAGGAAATTCTCGAATACCCACTCATCTTCTAGTTGTGAAGATATCATTACCGAAATCAAGGTACTGAAAAACAAAAAAAAACGGTTGGACTTGTTCGGTTGAATAGTTCTAGAGCGAATAAAAAATCACTTCGAAGTCGAAGATTATCGCAGAATTGCAGTTTTGTGTCACAGTTATTTTGACGAAATGGCTCAGTGGGACAAACCAACTTCTAGAGTGCAAATCAGTAGGTCAAAGCTGAGTAATTTATTTTAGAAGAAAGATTAAGAAGTTCCAGGAAGGTCGCTAAAACTAAGTCAAATTTGATTTATGAAGCCAATCGCAGCGGTCGTTTGAATTATTTGTCT
The DNA here is from genome assembly GCA_963931855.1 of Philhelius festivus. Taxonomy (NCBI): domain Eukaryota; kingdom Metazoa; phylum Arthropoda; class Insecta; order Diptera; family Syrphidae; genus Philhelius; species Philhelius festivus. Next base: position 34,423,450 of record OZ007554.1, on the reverse strand, counting down.
ACTTTGTCTACTGGAAATGGAGGAAATCAGTGGACTCTTCAATCAAACCTCAAACATTTGGAATATGTGGATGACATATGCTTCCTCATAGGACCATGGATCTTCATCTAATAACAACAGGAGTGGAGAGGGAAGCTGAAAACGTGGATCTAAGGATCAATACGATAAAAGCAAAATTGACCAGTCTTGGAACTTCCTCATCGATCCAAGTTAATATTTTTGGACCACGAGGAAAGATTATAGACTATTGTCTCTTCTAATGGAACCGAACTATATATATGTACATATATACGAGTAAGTAGTCGAATCAGTAAAGTGAGGGCTGTGTTTCAAGTGCTGACCAAAATATGGAGTTACAACTCTATAATCTTATAGACCAAGCTGCTACTGCTTTACTCAAATATTAAATCCGTGCTTCTGTATGAAATGCTACAAGAGTGCTGTAAACTTTCGTGAATAGATGTATGCGAAACATCTTGAGGATTTTCTGGCCCAACCATTTCTGTAAGATAATTATGAACTTCATACAAGAACGGGTCAGGAACCTATTGACCCTCTTATACAAAGACGTATAACACTCTCGAAAAGGTAACGCGTATTATTACTAACTAAGCGGTGCAAAGGAACCCGCTGAACTTGGCGAAGAACGGTCCTTAAGGAATCAGCACAATGGGAGAAGAGTTTTAGAAAGCTGGGATACATCTCCAGAAATCGTAGGGTCTTAGAGGCAGACGACTATTGGAGACCACAAGAGGAACCTCACGGATGTTTTAAGGCAACTTAATATTTTGATATCTTGTTCAATTTAAAAGCATATTTGAGATGTTTTAGGTTGTTGCCAATATATGAGTATTGAAATTCATTTCCTTCATAATTCGGGCTTAAGGTTTATTTTTAAAAGGGGTAAGCTTTGACGCAGCGTTGAGTGTCTTACGGTGGAAAAGATCTTTGCAATCTCCGAACTCATTGCCTTATAAGGGTTCCCATGGTCGACATGTCGTTGTGAAGAGGGATTTAAAGTAAATTTAAGCCTGTTACCACAAAAAAGGACGGTAACGCAAGAATTTATGTTCAATAGTTTTGTCTTCAGTTTCAGTAAGGTCGATCTACTTCGTTTTTACCTTATGTGAGCACAACTTACACATCAAGGGCAGAACTCAGTAAGAATTTTCAGTACTAGCCAGGTTTGCTGAAAAAGTGTAGGTGGAATTATGAGTTATGAGCCAACTGTAGCTAAAGTTGTAGTGGATTACTGGCTTAGTATTTTCCAACCTACTATCCTAAGATGAAACAAGGGCTTTCGCCTTTATGGAGATTGTGCCGTCGGGCTAACTTTCCTTGTACATTAAATTTGTCGATTATGAAAGAGACATGAGGAGCCTCAAAAAATGATAACCCTTAAATGACAACAAGACTCTTCGGAACGTCAAATGATAATAATCTTAAACGTGAGACCATTGTACACTTCTGGAGCTGCTCCAAACTTGAGTTTGACCCTAATGCGCTATAAGTCAGATATTCCCGTAATCCAGGAGATACAACATATAGAATTAGAAATTATGCAAAAATTGCGGCATTTATTACAGCTTTAAAAAAGGATTGCACATGTCAGAGTGCCCATTCATAGGGGAAGATCGCATAAGAAGCAAAGTTATTGACTATAAGCCGATAAGGGATAGCCACCTTTGCAAAATATAAGTATAATAAATCATACGCCTCTACCGATGAAGATGCAGAAAGGGTTTTATGACCTCCAAACTTATGGAACCTATTCGGAATATAACGTAAAAATCGTACTTGAGGACATCAACGCCAAATGCCGGCAAGGACGACATTTTTGGTTTGCAAAAACAAACTCCACGAAACGACAACATAATATAACAGGTGCCGACTAATAGGCTTTTCAGCAGCACGTATAACCGTGATAAGCAGTATAGGGTTTCCAAGCCTTAGAATACCCAATGCAGACGGTCAAGCTGACCATTTGCCAATCGATACAAGGCACGTTTTTGACAATTTAGATGTACAAATATTTGGAGGGGTACACATTGACTCTGTACATCTCTTAATGGCGAAAAATTCAGACCTCAGACACCTAAGCCTACAGAGAGTATCTGAGCGGGAAGCTTTTTGTAATGTAGGCCCTTGACTCTGAGAACTGCAATCCAGGGCTCCTGAATAAAGGCAATGTCTATTTGTCTATTTTCTACGAAGTAGACCAAGTTGGCACTGGCGGCTTTACTGTGGTGAAGATTTATTTGAATTAACTTCAAATTAGTTTTAAGGCACCCACTTCCTTATTTACGCTTTTCGTGGTGGATATCAGCCGCAGCTTGCATCATTTTGTACCGACACACTTTGAAATCAATCTTTCTTAGAAGAGGCAATGATCTTTGATTTAAGGTCACAATCACTTCTGTGCCATTTTTTTAATTTCTCGCCTATCTCAGTTACCTCCTAGTTTTGACTAAACTGGTCAGTATTGAGTGATTTGAGGTATCTTTCAATTCGAGCCTTCGGAATGAGCGGTCCTTTCATGACAAGCTTGACTCAAGGCCTTGAAAAGTCAAGGATTTTCTTCCTCCCCATGAGGCGAAGGTCAGCGTTAGGAAATGGAGCTTCAGCTTTATTTGCGAATTCTAACAGCCATGTAAGAGTGTATTCATCTTCACATGTCAGCATTTTGAGTCCGTGGAAGGTACTGAGAGTACCGAAGAGAGTCAGTTATGTCACTGTTATGAGTTGAATTTCCAATGCAGTCACCTGTCTGGGAGGAGCAAGACGCATTTAGGTTGCATGTAGTGCTGGTGCCTAGAACGTTTCCTGTATGCCTCCTACTTCTCTCAAACCAACCAGGAGCTGCCTTTACACCATGCAGGTATGAAAAGAAGAACAACGAGAAAAAAAAAGAGAAAAAGAAGAGACTTCTAAGGGTATTGAAGAGTTTCACGATCGAAATAATACATAAGCTATACCAAGATGTGGATTTAGTACATAAAGTCAGATCACGTCGAATTCAAGGACTTATCCATAACGAGTGAATGGACAATAACATTCTATTCTTCAGATCTCTTCCCCTAGGCTTTGGTTCGAGGCGACAACGAAGACTGAACATTGACCAGTTTAAGAACAAATCCATCGCATATGGCGATGAGGGACCTAGACAACTGGAAGCAGAGTCCTTGGGATTGTCGGTAACAACCGTTCATGAATCGCGGGCCAGATATGTAAGTAAAGTCGTTGCTTTATGCTATTGCAGGAGCTCAGGAACAATATCGAACTTGAAATTAGCAGCATTTCGGCCGGTATGTGCAAAAGTCGTGTTGGAAACTTTGGCTCCAAGAAATTTATCAATAAATGTAATATGTTTACTAAGCCTGGAATTAATTTCAGCCCAATATCACAGTCATTCTTTGTTTTGTTTGAAAACAAAATTGTTATTTTTACATTGAAACCCTCTTTAAGAACCTGCTCTATTTTGATAGTTTCTTTAAAGGTATTAAACTTACCTCAAGTAAGCTTGGATCCGATAAGGAATCTTGGAAAACCTATTTAGCTTTTTCAGTGCCAGATAATCCGATCTTAGGAGCTTGAATTGAGTTAACTCCTACAATATGTTTTCAGTCATTTTTCTTACCTAATTATTTTAGAGCTAACCAACCAAACTTGATGAGTTAGCTCTGGACACTTTTAGACAACTTGTCACTCCCAGAAGGCAGCATCCTTGAAATAAAAATTGGATAAAAAATGAAAGCAGAACTTAACCATGACAACCCAACACAAAATGCACACGAAATACATTCTACACGGCCCAAACATATATTCTGACATAAGTTATCCTTAAACATGGTCTTCAATATGTATTAAATCCTCATTGATCCGATCGACATGGAGATATCATCGTTCTTGCAATGCTATATTGCTTAACAAAGCCCATCATCTTGTTCATCCAAACTGCAGGTCAAGTTCAAAATCAAGTTGTCGATATTTCGCCTAACCAAAACCTGCCCGGATAATCTGCTCTGTCATGGAATAATCCACAATTTCAAAAACCAAACTCGTTCTCAAACAAATCACTGCCACAGAGAGTATCATGACCTCTTAAATAGAATTGTATTCACACGCAAGCATCAGTTGTGCGCTTGGAATAAATTTTCTTCCTATTTTCACAACTCAACACAGAGCTTCTTGGATATCAGTTAGGGACTCGCGAAGGATAGGCATATTTAAGTAGCGCCTCCAGAGATAGATTTCTCATTTCTGCGAACCGAAAAACCAAAAAAACAAAAATCGATATAACTGCGAAGGAAAAACACTTTGATTAATAACGTTGATCTGTGTGTGCTGCGGCAGCAACTTCTGGATAGAACATTGGTTTAGCAGACTTGAAATGGGCTTCTAGTTGCTTCGAACGCTCGATATTTAGCCCCAGACACACTAACTTACGCACAAAAGGCTTTCTCCTCCGTTTGTTAAATACGTTTGCACCTCTCTGTTGCACCTTCCGTATAGTCAATGGTCCTGCTAGAGCTGATGCCATTCAATTATCTGCTTAATCTTAAAAGGCCAATTCTTAAGTTGGCGTCTCGTATCCCCGAAGATACTTTGGCAGGCTCTTGTGACTGAGGCTGTGGCAGTGGCTGCATCCCAGCTCCGAAACTGAAAATCATTTACATTAAGAGTGTAATCCCGGAATGAATCTCCTGAGCACCACAAACACACACACACAACAGAACTCACATTAATTTCTCAAAAGTGACATCTGGACAGATAGACAGACATACAGACGGACAGGCAGACGCATGGACTAACTAAACCAACTTGACTCGCAAGTCGATGGGTTTGAGATGCCCGCAATGCGCGGCAATATTTGCAAGACGCAAGCCATCCCGAGCGGGCCAGCACATTCGATTTTCAAATCATTTGGCAAGCGCAAGCATTAAGACACACACCGATATACGGATACGGAGATGAAGAGCTGCACTGCAACTAACTACACATCCATCCATTAGATACATTCAACCAACGTGTTTGTTTTTTGAGAGCAATAGCATCCGCCAGCTTCGTCGTCCTCATTCATCATTATCAGTCATTTTTCAATTCGCAATTTTGCGCCGCGAACTGAGTCAGCCAGCTAGCGTCTGTCGTCCGCGTCAGCCAGAAATATAACCACCATACAGGGGATTCTCCCCATCTCGTCATCAGGTTTTGTTCTAAGCCATAGCCATGTGTCCAGGGGGCAGGAAACACATTGCTATATTTCGCAAGGAGATAAATGATGTATCTAAATGATAAATAGCCAAATAGAAGTTTGCTTTTTGTTGTTATTTCATTATATATTTTTAGCCCCAGAGCGAGCACCCTGGCTTTATTATTATGTAGATTGGTTTTAAAGTTTAAGTGTGGTGGCGTTCACTTGACGCGTATTGAAGGTTTTTATGATTCAATGAAGCTCGATATCAATTCAAATGACTAATTATGCAATTAAATGTATTTAATCGAAGAAAATCGTAGAAAATTACGACAGGCCAGAAGACCAATGCAGCAGATAGGTGATTAACGACCTATTCGTTTCGAAAACTGTCTTGAAAAATTAAGTGGAGCTCATTGATGTGGTATAGGAAATTTGAGATATAAAAAATGTTAGCCCGCAAATTTAAAAATAGATTTTTATATGAGAATTAAAAATATATTACATTATTGCAATGGAAGGTACCATTGCTCGACTGATATAAAATCACCACACGACTGTCTGTCTTTCAGGTAGTGCCTCAAATAAATAAGTACATTTATCATAATACTATAACCCACAAATTACAATGGAAAAGCAGAAGAACACAGGGTACACATTTTTGTATATTAATCCTCCTGATTGGTATAAGCTGGTATAACTTACATAACGAATGTTGATCATTCCATTATTCCAGTAACTGAAGAAGTCGGAAATTAAACATGCACACAGGAGAAATGAAAAATGCTTCTAAAATTGAATATTGTCCTCTGTCATTAATTAAGAACCCATCTTCCAGGCCCGCTATCAACGAACGGCACTTGCATTTGAATACTTAGACTTCAGTGCTAAGTATTCAAAGGGTAGGCCATCTATTGGTTTATTTTTAAATCATGGGTTATTTTGTCACTAACAGCTGTTTACCGCTCGAAATCTTGACAACAAGTCAGTCAGGAGGTATGATCTCCTCGAAACGAAATCAGTCGCTTTACAACGCACAGTGTGGAAAATGACAAATCTAGCGGAACTTAATTAATTTTTTTTTTGCTTCAAATATATAATTAAAGTTAGCAATACGATTCATAGAAAACCGGTTTTTAATATGGCGTTAAAATTTTTAATCATCCATATATTAACAAAGAGGTACCTCGCTGAAAGTGAAGCCTCTGTTTATATTTGAAAAAATCACTGAGTATTTCTTTGATCTTGCAATTAAACGTGTGTCTCAGTGATAAAAGTTATAAAGTATCAAAGTTTGGAAATTTATTTTTTAGAGTCCTGAGCATCTTGCAAGGTAAGAATTAATGCATAACTTAAAATGTAAGCAAGTCATTTTGAAAACACAATTTGAGAAGTCTTAATTTGAACTTTTTTTTTTTTTAAGTTGAGTTTTAAAAATGTATCCTCGTGTATCTTTCGTGAAATAATTTTTTTTATAACTGTTAATTCACTATCTATCAAATTGTGTGAAATTTGGCTTTGAATATTTGCGGCACTCATACATTTTAATTTAATTTTCAATGATATGTACAGTATGAAAAATCGTAAAATTTTTGAAATTTGGCATCATAATAGAATGCGGAATGGAAATAACGTCATTTATAACTATATAATAGAAAAACACAATGTTGAGGTGGAAGATCAAAGCCTTAGAAGTCTAAAAATTTTTGTTTAAGCAAAAAAATAGACATATAAAATGGAAGAGTAGCTACCGAAGGCTTCCAAGATTTCTAGCTGCAAATGAAACATGGCTTGAAAAGTAATTATCCCTTTCAGATAAATTGAATAAGTTGCTAGGATCTAAAAGGTCGACGAATCCTAGACGCCTAGACCGCGCAGTATAGGACGACCAGCGAAAGATTTTATTGGATTCAGAAATGTCCTTTTCAAGTTCCAATGTATCTGATGACAGTAATAATGACAATGATGATGACGATGCTGTAGACGAAATATAAATTATTAAACAAATAAATACATAATGATATAATTCTCATATAAAACTACAAAAATATTTTAAAGATGTAAAGTTTTTAAGCTTAGATAAAAGATGTCATATCCAAAACTAATCAAAAATTTATTCATATATATTTAGAATGGTCGTTTATCTTGGAAGTCTAGGCTGTTTATATAATATATATGTTTGTATATATAATTGTCTTTAGTTTAAAGCATGAGAACAATTAGAAGGACAAACTGCGCGTACAGCTAGTTTAATATTATAATGAATAAAGAGTAGTTAAATTTAACAGTTTCGTCCTAAAAACGATGTTTTATATTTTTGGGACAAAAATAAATTAAAAAAACGGATATTTTGTAAAAATTTCACGAAATTATAATAAAATATTCATTTTATGTTTTAAATAAGGTAACTAGATCTTTTATTATTAATTATTATTAATGTTTATAGTTACATATATTAAGTTTTCAAATGTCCCACTACAGTGCAAAAACAGGTATGTTTTTAGAGCTCGTTTTTTTTTTTTAAATTGACAAACTATAAAAATAATTCATGTTTTCAATTATTTTGTAGTTTTTTTGTAATGAATACTACATAAAAAAATATCAAAGGGTTTGTTTTTTCGTGCATGTTATTCAATTTTGAAAATGGACCTACCTTAGTAAAAAAAAATGGGTACTTTCAAAGCTCTGTTAAAAAAAATATGATTTATGAATATACATATTTACTGTTAAATTTCATTTCTTAGTAATTTATTATTAATCCTGCAAAAAGAAAATGACGAAAAAAAATAAAATATAAGCGCCATTAATTTAATTCCGCTAGATTAGCGAAATCACACACTGTGCAACGTTGGGATTTATTTCCAAAGCAGACAATTGAACGACGGCGACCTTTTGTTCCATAAATAATGGGAATGTTTGTTCTTACTAATAAATGAACTGTGAGATGGTGATATATAAATGTTGTAGCTGTATAATGCGGTAATGCCGTCTGAAGGAACTCCTAACGAGCATGTACCGATTGTATTACCAATGAAAGCAGAATAGACTATTGGATAGTTGCCTGGAGGAACTCCTGACTAACTAAGAATAGTTATCAATTTTCCCACAATAACAAAAAAAAAAAAAACACAAGATTTTTTAAAATATATATAATAAATATTCTTTATTACTTGTTGACTGTTTTTTTGATAATTTACATAAATTTCATACTATTACTCATAACCAATTTTGTAGTAACAGAATGTGAGTTGTAAAAAATTAAATGAACAATGAATAACAAGTTAGTATAAAGTACGTAGTACTGAATTTAGTATTGAATGAAAGTAGTAGTAGTTAAAGTTAAGTCAAAAGGTATGCAATAAAAATTAATAGAAAAAATGAAGTATGATTTTAGGATGAAAATTCAAATTTGAAATTCAATGAACAAAATTAATAATGTTGGTTACAGAACAAAATTTAATTTTACTCATTTTATTGCATTTTTAAAAAGAAACTATAACAACTATAACAATGTTTCATATATTTTAACATTTATTAGATAACAATGTTTTAGTGAAATAGCCTCCTCAGAAAATATTCAGACCTAAGACTCACACAACAGGGAGTGAACATTAAATTGGCCTTGAGCCCAATTTCGAACGTTCTGTTAAGTACAGAGATTTTCACTTTAACCGCACATTTCAATTGTGGAATCTATTGCCCAATTCGATTTTTCAATCTCATTTCAATATCCAGGACTTCAAAACCAACGTGTATCGGTACCTTTCATTAAAGCTTTTCCATTTTCCTAACGCTTGCACGATTTTTATGATTTTAAGGGTAGTCAAAGCCCCTTAAGTACGCCTGCATTAAAAAAAACCGATAGTTTATATTCTGGTAAGTGTTGTGTCTCTTTGAAGAACTAGATCATTCAAAAAAAAAATCCACTATTGAATGGCACGAACTTGCTTTAACATCTAAGAGACTTAGATTTTTACTTGCGATATACATAAAGGGTGGCTAAATTTTAAGGGCCGATGTTAAATGTGAACCACACCTAAACGTCAAGTTTTTTTCTGCATTTCATTTGACATTTCTCAATTTCAGACTAACTCAATTTGAACCATGCATAGATACACAATCGAGCAACGCGTTAAAGTTATTCAGGCTTATTATGAAAATGGGCGTTCAAATTAAAAGGCATATCGTGCACTTCGTGATTTTGTCGGTCAATATAATCGTCCAAATGTGCGTACAATCGGAAAAATCGTGCAAAAATTTGAGCAAACCGGGTCTGTGGGAGATGTGAAAGCACCAGTGCATGCTCGTACAGCTCGTACTGCAGAAAATATTGCTGCTGTTCACGATAGTGTGGCTGAAGAGCCGTCCACCTCAACTCGTCGTCGTGCCCAACAATTGCACCTCTCACGCTCGTCGTTGATGAACATTATGCATAAAGACTTACATTTACACGCTTACAAGGTGCAATTGACTACTAAAGCCTCTTGACCATTTCAAGCGTCGTCAATGGTCAGAATGGTGGCAAGAAATGGCAACAGTGGAAGATCAATTTTCGAAGAAAATCATCTTCAGTGATGAGGCACATTTTCACCCAAGTGGATTCGTCAATAAGCAGAATTGCCGCATTTGGGCGAATTATAATCCAAGAGTGATTGTTGAAAATCAATGCACCCACAAAGAGTGACTTCTTGGTGCGGTTTATGGGCTGGCGGCATCATCGGGCCGTATTTTTTTAAAAATGAGGCCGGTCAGCCATTTGACCGATATTTTGCTGCATACATAATTGAACCATACCAATATTATCATAATAGAAAGAAATGACAATAATTTCCTAAGCAATTTGTGTTTTATTCAAAATCAACGGCCCTTAAAATTTAACCACCCTTTATAAGGCAAGTTATGCATTCGTAAAAAAAGTCGAATTCGAGATTTTGATTAAACAACTAAAAAGACTAAAAAAGTGGGTCTCGCAATTCTGTCTGTTCGACTACAGTCTAAACGGCTCGGCCGATTTTATTAAAGCTTGGTAGATATCATTTAAAATTTTTTCCCCCATACGTTTTTTTTAAGGCCAAAAATAACGGTTGGTACCTGTCATACGAGATTTTTTTGAAAATTTTATAAATATTTTTTTTTCTCAAGAACTGTTCGACACATTTTTTTTAAGAAAATTAAAAAAAAAATCATTTGCTTAAAGCTAGGTAATTATTGCAAAAAAATCCGAAAAGTAGTTATTAATGGTAGCCCCCTTGGAACCATTTTTTTTTGTTTTTGATTTTCTCAAAAACGGTACAACCGGTCTTGATAAGTTTTTTATGGTAAGGCTGTCCAAAAATTTGAATAATAGTTCAATTTTGTTTTTATTTAAAAAAAATAAATCAAAATTATTTTTTCAAAACTCAATATTTCGAAAACCCCATGCTCGATTTTTTTTAAATTGTGATGTGAGAAAAAAAATTATTTTACCTAGAAATAATGGTACACACGATACAATTGTTGAAAAATGGTTTTCACGCTCGAAAACGGCGCCGATCTATAATTTTGTAAAAAAAATTTAAATTAAGATATTATTGACTGTACCTACCATAGAACCGTTTTTTTTTTTTTCAATTTTGGTATAGCGGATTTTAATGTAATTTTTTATAGAGAACCTTCTAAAAGTTTGAAAACTATTGCATTTTAAAAATTTATTAAAAATATTTTTTTAATTTTTGAAAAAGAAACATTATTTATTTCTTGGATAATTCGATATCTCAAAAACGACTCCTTTTTTTTCTGTAATTTTAATTTTTATTCGTACCAATTTTTTTTCTTAAAATTCGTTTAAAAAATGTGTTTATAAAAGCTTATTTTTTTAAGAAACCTCTACAAGCATTTAAATGCTTGTTCTTGCATAAAATAATATTTGCTTGAATCATATGGCATCCTGTTTTAAGCTCGAACTACTAGAGAAGTTGTTTTAGTTATTTAAAAAATGAGTTTTATGCTTATGAACAGTTTTTCGCTAATATCATTCATATTTGAAATGTTTAGTCTTTTAATAAGAGCAAGTTCTAAAGCTAATTGTACCTGTCATACAGCCGTTATGAAAAATCTTATTTATCTCAAAAACTGCTCTTACAATTTTGATAAAACAAAAAAATGGTCTACAATTTGGTAGAAAAAAGTGTTGCTAACGGTACGTGTCATAAAACCGTTTTTTCGACTTTTCCCTTAAATTTAAAATAATACTGTTTTTAAAAAAAATATTCAAATTGTTTTTGAAAATTCAATATTTGGAAAACAGGTGAACGATTGTTTTTTTAAATAATTTCATATAAGTAAATATTAAAAATTCGGATACCTTTTTTTAAGAAATTTAGTATAAAAAAAAACAAAACTTCAATAAAGATTTTTTAAATTTTGTTTTAATAAATTTATATTTTCTGTAGAAATCAGATAATATCTTAGGAGATATAAATTTTATGTAAATCCACTGCTTGTGTTGAACGGTGCCCCCAAGCAAATATTAACATACAAATAAAATAAAACAACAACAAAAAAATGCTAAAAGCCCTAGTTAGAGCAACCAGTGCTTTCTTATCCATTTCCCACTCATTCACATGTATTCCCTACTTGACGAGTAGCTATTGCTTCACACCCATCACATTTTTTTTGTGATGAATATCGCATGATTCTTGCGTGTTAAACGACATCTGATGTGAAGATCAATTGTGTTGGTATGACTTGATTGGTATCAGGCCCATGGTATTCTATGGGCATAACACCAAGAACGGTTTGTATTTGAGTGTTAATACATTGGACTTACAAGTCGCATTTGCAATTCAACTTAGATCGTGTGTTTATAATTGAAATAGTAAGTGATTTTCGTAAGTGATTTTCAATTATATGTACGCCCACTGGCTTACTCTTTTTAATACAGGTCAGTTGTTTTGGCAGTAGGTGAAACAGAGGTCAGTGGGAATACTGATATTTCCGAATTTAGCTTACTTGATTATAACTTAATGCCATCACGGACTTTTAGTCTAAATTAGATTTGATGTTGCTTGTCAGAGCCTTCCGCCCTACGTACACAGTTCTTTCATGTGGCTTTAATTTATGGTCCTATCTATCCAGTTAAAGAGACACATCCCACTTGGGCCGTTTCCCAATACGACGAAGCCAACTGGGACGGTCTAAGTAAATATTTTCGAATCTTTAACTGGTCACTATGTTTTCTCAATAAAGTCATTGATGCCAGTGCCGATATGAACACAGAATTGATTTTTCTTGAGATGCGCACTTTGATCGTTATAGAATTAAAAGTTCAAAACCGAAAGCAAAGTCTTGGTTCCATTAAAGCTATATCGGAGCTATCGAGATGAGAGAAGTAAGTTTCTGCTATGTCAAACCCAACTGAGGAAAATCGGAAAAAGCATAAACTGGTCAAAAACCATTGGAACGCTGTTATAAGAAAAAACAAAATTCTTGCATGTACAGAAGTAAAGCCACAAAATCCTTCACGCTCCAATGGCAGTAGAAACTTCTAGTCATCTGTCAAAATGTAAAAAATTCATCATCATCTTCAATGAAAATCCGATAAATACAAATGTTCTCACAGCTAATTTAGCTGCTAGCTCCAAGCTGCCTGACAGCAAAATTGACCCTCCTATACTTGGGAAAGTAAATCATTCAATGGGATAAGTATATATGGGCAAATCTCAGAAACTTTTGACTTTCGTGTAACTTTGAAATTAAGTTACTTCATAGTCATATTTTTTTACTCTATCTCTGATAAGTTTTTCGAAAATATAGTATTACAGTATAAAAAAAGTTATTTTCCACATTAAGAATTTTTTTTTTACCTATAGAACGAGTAAAAGGCAAAAAGTATAAGAAAAATACAAAATTTTATATGTTACTGTTAAAATATTTAAAAAGTTTAATGTGCTTACGATTGAAGCATCTGATTTTAGTTTGTTAAACTCAAATGGGGTTCATAAGAGACTTTGAAAATCAAAATTTTTTATGAAAAAATTATGTGCTTTGCTTAGATTTATGACAGTGTTTGTCAGAAGTTTCGGTACTACAATTCCGAAAAAATCATTAAAATCTGGTACGTCTATTATCATTTACACAGCATGCTTTGCACCGATTTCTAAATTACATATTCATTTTCTATAGACAAAAATGAATAAATTAAGCTTTGGTAGAGGTGTGTGCTAAAATCGCAACCTGGTTAAAATTAGCTTATACTGAATTAAAAGAGTGCGAAACTTTTTTTTTTAAGACATTTTCAGTTAGCACTCTAATAAAAAGCAATATTTCCCGTTCTTAACTATTGTTCCTTCTTCTAAATCATACTAAGAAGTGTACGTTTTGTCGCTGACACTACATATTTTATGGATCTTTAAAATTCAATAGTTAATTACAAAGAAAAATCATTGATATTTTTTATACATTACTTTTTAAGCAGAGAAAAATTTTATTGATAAAAATTTTGAGTAAAATTACGGGTTAGTTTTAATTAAAAGCTTCACTATAAAATGTACATATTTAGAAAAGTGAACAAACTTTTACTTAAATATAAATCATAAGTTATGTTTTTATCATTTGTTATAAAAAATTAAAAATTTCTATATTAATTTGAAATTTCGCGCTCACATATTTTCTGTAGTTCAAATACTAACGAATGCAAGCTAGGGCAGTGAGAAAAGTGAAAGAAAATGATCCTTATCAATAACAGTCTTATAAACATAGGTATAGACAACTTGGGGCGTATTCATAGAGAATTACTAAAGTTGTGATTGCTAGATCCTTAGTTTAAGGCTTGTTGGTTAAATAAACACAGCTACTATTCATAGTCAGTTTCCCTGCTGTTTTTAGTAGAACATCAGGTTAAGGCTGTGTTCTACTACAATTATCCTTCAATAATGACGGGTCAAAGAAAGTGTAAATTTTGTGTCGTACGTCTTGGCATAATGGTTAGTGCGTTGGACTGTCTTGCAGGGGTTCGATTCTCAGCCGCTGCAACAAAGTTTTTTTCAGTGGTGTACTACCTCTTGCGAGGAATTGACAAATCCTCCAAGAGTATCTCTTGTCATGAGAAGTGCTGCTTATTAGCCATTTGGAATCGGCAGAAAATTGTAGGTTGAACAAAATTTAATGGTTGAGAGTTGAAAAACACTAGGTTTAGCATCTCTATTACACGTCATGTTAAATTTTGTGTGGTATTTTTTGATATATAAGAAAACCAAACAAGAAGCTCAAACAAATATTCTATAATAATTTTTAAATGAACAACAAAAGTAATGCTGCGATGCAAAGGGCTCTAAGAGTATCTGGAACTTTTTTTTATCAATCAAATTTGACATTTGACTTTGATAATAACTACTTAAACATAGCATTTCCTATGTTTAAAGTTAGACCACAGGTCTAGCCCTAAACTTAGGACTAAATTTATTTATGAATAGCCTAAACTCTGGAATTGCTTAGTAATAACTTAGCAAGAGTTTAGCAAACATCTATGAATATGCCCCCTTACGTCGAACGTTATTGTGGTATCAGTAGTCTTTGTGACTCGGCCACATAAAGTCGTTTCGTGTTACTGTTTCGATAGTTCCACGTCGCACTATGGGACCAAATGATGAAATCCATCTCAAAAATGGTTTTGGTGAATTTCGTAATTTGAAAAATCTAATGATGGGATTATATACTAGAAATAGGGTTCTTTCAAACACAGTACATTTTTTGTATCTTACTTTTGTTCTAGGTACCTAAAATTACCGTTAAAAATGACATTTCGATATTTTTATTTTTTAGAATTATTAGAAGTGAGAGTTTTAAGTCAATTATTTCGTATTTTTCTGGACAGAATGTATAAGTATTATACCTTTCTGAAAAGCCCAGGCCCTCGTCTTTACAAAACAGTTAATATTTTTTAATTAAAATCACCAGTAAATTAATAAAAAAAATGAGTAAGGTGCAGTATATTTTACATTTTTTTGTTTTCAATTGAAGTTTTCTCTGTTAGCTCCGGCTGCCTCCGTTTAGTTAATGGCTGTTTAGTATTCTAAAAATATTCTAAATTTGGAAGAAAAAATAAAAACTTTCTCATTTTCATGCATTTTTGTTTAAGAAGAAAAAACGTATGATGAGGAAGAAAAATAAGTTTTTAGAATAAAAATTCGTATTCTTATAACTTTATGTTAAGTGATAAAAAAAAATTAAAATTTGGCAAAAATGTGGAACCTTTATTGATGCACATAAATGTGTATTCCAAAAAGTGTTAGACCATTATTTTAATACTTTTAGCTCAAAATTTCAAAAAAAAAAATGTTATTTTTTGTCAAAAGTTAAAAAATATAACTGTTACAATATGTGCAACACATTTTCATAAACATCATATAGGTAACTATGTTTCCACAAAATTGCCAATATTATTAAAATTCTAAATTATATTTTTAGAATAAAATATTTTTTGTTTTCCAATTTTAAACTTCCTTACTCATATTTATATTAAAAAAAATCATAATTAAATAAAAATAAATGCCAAGTATTTGAGGGTGGGGGGGGTGTGTGGTTTATGGTTGCATATAATACAAATGTAGGTACATAGTTATAAATAACACAAGCATTGTTTGACGAGGCTTAAGAACTTTTAGACATTAATTAATATACCTAGTAATAAGGTGTACTTTTGAATTCCTTTTTTTTCGTCTTAAGGGCGAAAAACTTTCATATATTAAAAAGGGGCGTGGAAGTACACGGATCTTACTAAAAATAAATAACACTTTTCATAAACTCACTTCTTCATATGAAACTTAATTTAAAAAATGCCTGCTCTTAATGAACTTTAAGCTGAAAATAAAAAAGGGGAGTGAAAGTAGGCGGGAAAGTGGGCAGAAAAAATATACACGCGATGTCTTAAGTTTCAAAAACCTCAAAAACAATTTTTCGGCTTCCTGTTCACTAAAAATAAGAAAATAACAAAAATCTGAAAAACATGGGCGTGGTAGTGGGCGGATTTTACAAAAAACTACTTTCAAATGTTTTCACCGGTAAAAGAAAAAAACAAATTTCATCCAAATTGTTGCAATAATTCTTGCTCCAACAAATTTTTCCCATATAAATGAAACAAAATCTACAAATTTGTTATTTTATTTTATAAAAAAAAAATAAAATAATTTATTTCTATCTGAAACGTTTTAATATTTTAAATTCTTGGTTATACAAGTATAAGTGTGCAAAATTTCAAAAAAAAATATTGAGAAACGAAAAAGTTATGGATTTTTGAGATGATTTGCACCATTTGGTCCCATAGTGCGTCGCCGGAAAATGAGTGAGAATTTTTTAAGCATTCGTTAATAAAAGAGGAACACCATCAATTATATTTTCTGATGTAACAATGGTGCTATAAACTTAATTTTAAAGGTGTGCTTAGTTATTTTCTCTTTACGCGTTTTCAAAAGTCTAAAGTCAAAAGTTTCTGAGATTTGCCCATATATGTTATGTCCGCACTCGTAAAGTTGCAAGATCCTTAAAATAAGATTGGCTTCTTACTTAGTGTCCTGGAGAGTTTCATAAAAGTGAATAGAATTTAAGTTATTCTACATTTCGAAACAAAATCCTGTTAGTTAAATAAGTAAACTCTTCCTTTGAAGCAATAAAAAGTTGTCATCTTTCCTGCCACTTCGAGTAGGCTTGATTTCTGTCTTCATTTGACATTTATTTGAGTTCGTAACCCTTCAGAGTCACTTGACGAAGTTTCAAGTCTGCGAAAAATACATTATTTAATCAACTTACTGTGATCTTGTACTAATAGCCCACCGAGCCTCTGTCAAATTGAAGTGTACATAGTAGTCATGCCAATAATAAACGATGTGGGATCACTATAAGTTCACCCATAGCTCAAAGACCCACCAACGACTATGTAAACTTTCACACCTCTTTGGAGTTTGAAGTGCATAAGCCTCTTAACTAACTTGTTGCTCTATGGGAGTGCTTCTTGTCACAACTTTACTTTATCTTCATCTTGACCATAGTTGACTCTCGCGTTGCCCCCAACTGATTATTTTACAATTTACCACCATCACTTCAGTGGTGTGTACAAGTTTATAAAAATTCATTTGATTTATTAATTGAATCAAATTACAACGGGATTTTATCAATCTACACATTAAATACAAATGAGCTGTCTTAACAGCAATTAGGATGAATCGATTTCTCGTCTTCTGTTATTTCTTTTTGGCAAGTCTATGCAATGAAAACACGTTTTATGGGTTTCCATGGTTTTCCATAAAATCTATCAGCATCTCACTTTTCTTATTCAATAGCACTCTTTGAACTGCCTGGGCCACCCGATCGGGGGGACATCAACAGCAGCCCCAGCACCAGCAGCGGTCAATAAAAGTCACATTATTCCAATGAATGCGAAAAAAATGCGATATCAACCACTGATAAATGGTTGAATACCAATTGGTTGAAATCCATTGGTGCGCTATGAGCCTTTTGCTGAGAGACTTGAGAAAAATTTAAAATAATCCGCGACCAGGTGTTGGGGCTGCTATTGGTGCTTTGTTGGTGCGCAATAACGATAATGGTTCCAGTATTCGGCTACGGTTATGGTTCATTTGAGATCTGCCAAATGTTAATGCTTGCTCTGTTAACCTGTGTATGATGCTTGAAAGATCATATCTCTATATGTAAATTAAGTATCTCGAAATGACCTTTGTAGGTAAATTCAAGAAAAAAAGACTTAAGAAATGATTCATCATCAAATAGTATTTCGATGAATATTTCAGGTACGAAAAGTCTTACCAGATTTAATGGCATACGCAGTAACGAAGTATCGATAGCTTAAAAGTTGCTGTATGTTTTCTCTCTTATTTAAAATCTTCATCATGAAAAAAGGTTGTGAGGCTACCTCAAAAAATAAAAGCAGTTTGAAAAAATAAGAATCAATAGCTTCGTCAGTGGTTTTACTATATATACGAAACAGTGTTGGAGAAGATGGAGTTTTACCAGATTGTCTTCATTTAAGAAGGCATAAGATAAATAAGTATGAAAACTGAAAAAGGACACATGTTCTATAATTTGAATACAAATATGTAAGTTGAAATAAAATTTGATTCTTATTGAAAAGATTGTTGAAATTTTTATCAAGCGATGACCGATGAGGCTTTCTCAAGGTATTGGTTGAAGTGCGTCTCTCTTGAAATGGCAGCTGAACCAAAAGAGTTACGAAAAAATGACTTACCATTTACCATATCACGGAAATCAGAGGATCAATCGTTAATATCTGCCGAAAACATAAGTTTTTTTTTAGCCCTTATTGTCTTAATTGTCTTAAAGTCTACAAGAGTGCTCTTTCAGCAGCCATCAGTTGAAGAGAATACTGTCAATCAATAAAAAGTATATACAAAATTCCGTAAGGCTTTTTGCAAGTGCTATCGAACGGTTATTGCAACCTGTCATTTTTGGAAAAAAAAAACCGATGGACTCTAGACAATTTCTTCAGCTGAATTCTCGGATCTCCTGATGGTGACATACTCCCGGGGTGTTAGAACAGCAGACCCGAACCGCTGATATCTCGTGACAAGTCACTTCCATTATAATAAAATTGAGAATTGGGGTGGAAATAATACTTTCTCTCCATATGAGTTTCCATGTTTTCCCTTACTTCCAGTTAAGCTACAAAATCTACAACATGTTTGCAGTTTCATGGCTGGAAAAAATTTCAGAAAATATCTCCCTCGGCTATGTGCCAGGTAAGAGCAGATTTTATCCCGAGCCATGGCCGAGCTATTAATCCGAGATTTACTGATTGATTTTCGGCCAATTAGTCTACTTCGTGTTTTTAAACTCTAGGCATAGGTTAGGTTAATGGGCTGAAAGTTGATCTTGTAACCATCACACCTAGATCAATGTAGATCCGTCGTGATACCCTAGGGATTGTCACTCCCATGTTATGAAACCTATGATAAATCCTATGTCATTCAAGCCCGTTAAGGTTGCTAATGAGTTTTAGCAAGCTACAGCGGAAAATGTCGAAGGGTACTTCTAAGTCAATGAAAAAATGTCTGTATGTCACGATTGGTTGAGAAAAGGTAGACATCTTTTAAGGTCGTGATTCTCTCATTTGTTGTTTGTTGGGTAAGGATAAGGATCACTGAATATGTTGAATATGGGTTGTTCATTTCCTCAAGGGGATTTTACCAATCTTAGGGAGAGGTGGCCCAATCAACTCACTGACATATACATGTACACCGTAGTTTTCTGTGTTTATTGTTGCTCCTACAAAAGCACGTGCACTTAACGATGCATGTTCAGTCGTTTTTGTTCGTTCTACCATTGTCATCCTTGTGCATTTTATGTCTTTTCACTGTTGTTGGAGGCGGTTTCCAAACTCGTGGTCGGCTAATTAATAGAACTTAAGAATTTTTAAGTCATTTGGGAGCGTTAATAAATTTTAACAGGTTTTTCTTAGAATGTCAGAAAGTTCCTTCAAGTTGTTGAAGAAGTGTCTCTGTAGGAACCTGTTGATCTGTTTCTCAGATGATATACCGCAGGTCAGTGACACAGGTAGTGAAAAGTATCCTCATCATCCGCATCCTCTACATAAATCGTCCATACTAAGTTTCATCTTTTTCTTGTGGTAACCTAGTTAGTTATGTCGGGTAGTGATGCTCACAAGATGAGATAGAAATTCTTAACTTATTTGGATTATAATTTCGGTCTTTTTCTAGTTATAACACAGGTATCGAGCGAACCCTGTGCAGGGACGGGTTAGAATATTCCTGCAGCGCCTCCCCGCTTGTCGTAAAAGGCGACTAAAGGAGTAAATACATCTAGGCCACAAACAGCAAGGTGAACCTAGCGACACGTAACACCTATAAACTTTCCCAAAAGTGTGCATGCCAGTCCCTGGGTTGGCACGACTGGAGATCACCGGTGCCGTAAAAGAGAGATCAAATACAAAACTGGAGCATGCACACGTCGATACTTACAACGGATTTTGTGAATTCAAGCATTATGGAAGTACTCGTCCAAAATGACACTACCCCGCCAGGCACTACCATTGTTACACATGGTACTGATCCTGGACCGAGCAGCAATGCTCGGGTCAGAGCTAGACGGATTCCGGGGGCTAGCAAAGTAATGCCGCAGATTATACAAAATCTGAGAGTTGCGAGTTGGAACGTTGGCAGTATGACAGGTCGAAGCTTCGAGTTGGAAGAGATGATGAAAAGAAGGCGAGTGGACATCTTATGTGTTCAAGAAACAAAATGGCGAAACACGGGAAACAGGGCCCGTTTCTTGGATACGAGGACAAAAAACTATAAGATGTTCTACTATGGAACGGAAAAGGGTAAAAACGGAATCGGAATCATCCTTGCAAAACATCTATTAGGCAGCGTATTGACCATTTCGAAATCCAGCGACCGTTTGATGTCCCTTAAATTGGTGATTAAAGGAAAGTTGTGGAATATTGTCACTGCATATGCTCCCCAAATTGGATGTGAGCAGGTGGAAAAAGATGCATTTTGGCTAGACTTTCACAATCTACTTAAGGACATCCCAAAGGAAGAGTTTTTGTTCGTGGGCGGAGATTTGAACGGACATGTCGGCAAGACAAACGAAGACTATGAAGATTGCCATGGAGGCCTCGGATACGGCACCAGGAACCCTCCTGGTGAAGACATCCTGAGCATGTGCAAAACATACGGTCTTATCGTACTAAATACCATGTTCGTCAAACAAAGCCGACACCTGGTCACTTACAGCAGTGGTGGAAATGAAACCCAGATTGATTACCATTTGGTATCTAGTTTCATGAAACCCCGGGTAAAAGATTGCAAAGTGATACTAGGAGAAGCGATCGCCCACCAACACCGTCTCCTACTGACAGAATTTTTTATGGAGACAGGGAACGACAACAAACATACAAAAACTTTTGGGAAGATCAAATGGTATAATCTGGATAAGGAAAAAGGCGAAGCTTTCATTTCGAATATGCAAAACGTTCTGTATAACAACACCGATATAGTTCGAAATGAAGAGAGTACAGCACAAAGTATGTGGGATCTCCTACAGAGAACTTGCAAAGAAAAAGCCAAAACACTGTTAGGGGTTTCAAAAGGACACAACCAACAAGGCAAAGAAACATGGTGGTGGAATGATGAAGCTAAATCAGTTATAAGTAAAAAGAAAATGGCTTTCAAGGCTTGGTCGAAGTGCCCCTCTAATGATACAGAGCAAAAGTCACGCCTCGAAGTGGAATATAGAAACTGCAAGAAAGAAGCGAAGAAGAAGTGCGCCCAAATTCAAGCAAAGAATACAGAAAACCTGTATCGGGAGCTGGATGAAATTTCTACCCCGACAGCTGGTGCTATTCAAGAGCTACGGCAAAACACGAATAAGGGCGCAACTATCTTCAAAATAGCCGCTCAAAGAAGAAGAAATGCCCAGGAGATTTGTTCGCCAAAGTTCATTAACAATGCTCAAGGCCAACTTCTTGTGGAAGACAACGAAATTCTTCACAGGTGGCGACAGTATTGTGACGGACTTCTAAACGAACAATTTCCAAGGCTGTACTTTCCAATAGCTTCACCTAACTTAAGCGAAGTATCCGACGTCACAGTCGAAGAAGTTAGTGAGGCGGTAAAATACTCCAAAAAGGGAAAAGCTGTTGGCCCAGACGAAATACCCTCAGAGTTTTGGAAAAAGATGGGAGACATCGGGTTTAGATGGCTCATGATTCTTGTCTCCAAACTTATACGAGGTGATCGCATGCCTAATCAATGGAGGGAAAGTTACCTTCTTCCAATTTATAAAGGAAAGGGTGATACTCGAAGCTGTGATAATTACCGTTCGATTAAGCTGATGTCACACACCATGAAGATCGTTGAGCGAGTCTTGGGTAGCCGACTGCGAAAAATAATTAGGCTATCTGATGACCAGTGCGGGTTTGTTGGGGGTAAGTCAACCACGGATGCAATCCAGAGTATAAGAATAATTATGGAAAAACATCGGGATTCTTTGGAGGATTTGCATGTCGTATTGGTTGATTTTGAAAAAGCATTCGATCGGCAACCACGAGATCTAATATGGGTGGCCCTCAGGCAACGAGGAGTTCCAGAAACCTATGTGCGGATAATTATGGACATGTATGATGGAGCAGTTACTAAAGTAAGATGCGCAGCTGGAGTCACCGAAGAATTCGAAATCACAGTAGGTGTACACCAGGGAAGTGTCTTGAGTCCCCTGCTCTTTATTACAGTTCTTGATTACCTGCTTGAAGGCAAAGTGACGGATCCAAAAGTGCATCAGTTATTCTTTGCTGACGATGGAGCCATCATAAGTGAAGACCCGATATCCCTACAACGAGCACTTGACGTATGGGTGGATGTTCTAGAAGGAAGTGGGTACCGCATAAGCGCGAAAAAGACAGAATACCTATGCTGCCCATTTTCTGATCCACACAGGCCTATTCCAGACATTTATTTGAATGGAGTAGTGCTTCCCAAGTGTGAAAAGTTTAAATATCTGGGGTCTATGATAAATAACGAAGCTACTTGTGATGACGATATCAATCATCGCGTAAGCGTAGGGTGGATGAAGTGGCGGGAAAATTCTGCTATCTTCTGTGACCGAAAAATGCCCCCTAAACTGAAAGGAAAGCTCTACACTTCAGTTGTGCGTCCAGCACTCACATACGGTTCACAATGTTGGACAATGTACAAAAAGTATGAGAGTAAGCTAACGGCAGCTGAGATGAAGATGCTTCGTATGACAGCAGGAGTTACAAAGCTTGATCGAATTAGAAGTACGAAGATCCGAGGAAGCCTTCATGTTAAGAATACCATTTCCCAAAAAATTGAACACGACCGACTCAGTTGGTATTGCCATGTTCAAAGGAGAGATCCTGAGAACCCCGTCAAAAAGGCAATATCATACAACGTTCCAATTCGAAATAAAAAGAAAGGTAGGCCTAAACACTCCTGGTACAAACAAATGCAAAAACACCAGCATTCAGTTGGCCTCAGAAATGGAACAATACAAAACCGGGAGGCTTGCCGCCGATTTCTGAGGTCAACCCGGCGAACCCCACAGGCGGATCACTAGTGTGAAGCAGATAGTACGTGGGAGAGTTATGATCCCCTCGACATCGAGATCATAACAGCGCCGAAGAAAAAGGAAGAAGAAGAAGAACACAGGTATCGAACGAGCTCCTTCTCTCGTTTGCTATAGCTAGAATTTTCCTCTGGATTACCTGTTTAAGAAAACAGGGTTGGACCTGAACTGTTGTGTATGTCTGATTAAGAACATTGTGTTGATCGTATTCTTGCAAGCTAATCGGCGTTTTCATTACCTGGGACACCACTGTGACCAAGAACCAAATAGAAACTTATGTTAAGCTGTGTTCCAAGAAACCTTAGCTAATTACAAGCTTGATTTCAATGGCAGATATCGCTTTTTACCCACTTGGGTATAAATAAAACTTTTTAAATCAGCTTGTCACATTAGCCGTGTTTTTTTGGAAAAGTTATCCGTAGTACAGTTGATGACTATTGTCATCATAAAGATTTAATTATACTGCCACAACCTTAGATTGGGAGATATTGTTGTAAATAGGAAGTCTGCATTGAGAGCCCTAAATTCCGCTAATTTGGAAACGGTACGTCAGATGATACTTCACTAAACACATCCGTAGATGAATACCACAGGGTGAAGTTCTCTCACCATCTGTGGATTTTAGTTATGAATAAAATTGTCGTTTTCGGAGTGATGTGGCATGAAAATGGTTGCGCATGCAGATGATTTGGTATTTTTGGTATTACGAAAATTCAGATTAGAAACTGGTTATGAGTTTTGGAATTTACCGAAGCCAAACTACACTATCAAATCTAAAATACACCTCTTAATTCTACCCGGACAAACACACTCGATCTCCTCCAGTGAGAAATATCCAGATGTTACCAGTATTCTCGAGCCGTAGTTATAGAAAAAGCCTGTATAGTTTTGAACGTCTGTAGCAGAACTCTTTTGGTTAAAAGTAGGGTCTCCAGTCGAAGAACATCTTGTGGTCGTACATACCCATGGCACACATACCTTGATAAACTTAAGAAGTTCCAAAGAACTGCTAGCGTTAGAACCATAGCGGATATAAGATATTGGCCAATTGATGCCTTTAGTGTTTTTCTGTACCTTTTACCACTTGATTTACCCATGAAATATCAATAGTATCTTGCAGCGCATTAAGACTCAAAGAATCGAACTCTTGGTTTTCCAAACCTTATGGTCACAGAAATATCACTCAGTTGGCTTCAATTGAAATATTTTGACACTCACTAGCTACTCCAACCCTAAATTGAGAATACGTTCAGATTTTAAGTTTTTTTCTTTCTTTCAAGAAAGAACTAGGATGTCGACGTTATGTCGAAAAATTATAAACAAATATGTTTATTGATGGTTCAAAGATGGACTGTGCTGTTGGTTCAGAAATCTTTTCTGAGTTTCTAAATACGTCTGGATTCATTGGACTACTCGACTTCGTTAAGTATTTTTCAAGCTGAATTACTGGCTATCAGTAACCAATACCCGAATACGGCTATTATCAAAACAATTAAAACCATTAATTCTAGTATATCATCCTCAAAATTGATCCAACAATGCCGGAATGAACTTGTGAGCCTCTTATGTGGGATCCGGGTCATAGTGGTGCTGAAGGTAAAGAATGACCTGACGAGGCAAAAAACAACCTTTTGGTGGCTGGTTTGTTAAAAAAGCCATCATTCCGATCATAGGGCACTATTCTCTCAATTTTTCTTAACGATTCAAACTTCTGGTGAAACAGTTTATCTTGATGCATTATATCAAAGAAGATTTGGTCCACCTATAAAAAATACCCAAGACTTGATCTAATATGCCAACCCAGGCAAAACATAGTCAGGATCGGGATGACATTGGCCACATAACTCACTATCTGTGTGGACCAGCATGAAAAGGAAACAGTCATTCATTTCCTATCCTAACAACTGTTCTCACCAAAAATTAGAGGACAATCATTTGGAAGGGCATTTTTGTCGACATTGACGAACTTTCAAAAACGAAGCTCAAAGATCTGTTCTCTTTTTTGGAATTGCTCTACGACGAACTTGGGTTTCTTTAGTGCTGATGTGCCCTCCGTTGTAAGCTTTGATGGGCCAGATGATATTTTCGGCACCAGTCAAAAAGCTGCCTAGTTGGACACAGTGAAGAAAGCAACAACAGAAAGCCAACTGGAACGGTCTCAATGATTTCTTCGGGAAATTTAACTGGTCGCTATGCTTCCTCGGTAGCGATGTAGATTCCAGTGCAGATATGGTCTCAAATCTGATTCTCTACGGTATGAGAAATTTTATTCCTAATAGGACAAAATCTATCAAACCGAAAGAAAACTCCTGCTTTGATTCGAGCTGTAAAGAGGCTATCAAGGTAAAAGAAGTAAGTTTTCGTTGTTTTAAAGCCAATCCCACTGAGGAAAACCGGAATAAGTATAAACAAGCTAGAAAAACTTGTAACATTCATATCCGACGAACTAAATTTTTACATGATCAAAAATTACGGCAAAAAATACTATTATGTCCCAAAGGTAGTAAACATTTTTGGTCATTTGTAAAAAACATACGAAACACTACGTCATCCTCAGTTCCAACGCTCGTCTTCAATGACATTCCTGTTGTAAGTTCGATAGATAAAGCCAATTTGCTTGCAGCACAGTTTGCTGTTAATTCGACGCTTCCAGGTAGTGACATGACTCCTCCTGTACTTGAGAGCGTAAACGATTATATGGGACGGATCTTCTTTCGCACTCGTGCAGTTGCTAGAGTACTAAAAGATCTTGACATTTACAAATCCGCTGGCCCGGATAGTATCCCTGCTATTGTTCTGAAGAGGTGTTCTTCAACGCTGGCAAAACCTCTGCGTAAGCTTTTCCATCTGTCCTACTCTTCAGGTCTCTTTCCGAGTAGATGGAAAACAGCATTTGTCCAGCCAGTCCCTAAGAAAGGCGAATCCTCCTCCCCCTCTAACTATCGGCCAATTGCACTTACGTCCCTTCTTTCCAAGGTCATGGAAACGCTGATCAATTTTCAGCTTAAGAAATATCTTGAAGAACGAAAGCTCCTTAATGGCCGGCAGTATGGCTTTCGTAGCAATAGATCCACTGGTGATCTGATGGTATATCTCACCGAAGAGTGGAACAAATCTTTACATCGTTTTGGAGAAAGTAAGATTATTGCACTTGATATTTCAAAGGCATTTGATAGAGTTTGGCATCAAGCTCTCTTATCGAAAATGCGTGCATTTGGTATCGACGAATCTCTTCTTCGTTGGATTAGAAATTACCTTTCGGACCGTTCTCTTCAAGTAGTATTGGACGGTTTCAAATCTGATATCCACAAAATAAACGCTGGTGTGCCACAGGGCTCCGTTTTGTCTCCGACACTCTTCCTTATATTCATAAATGATCTTTTGTCTGAAACTTCTAATCCACTTAATTGTTTCGCAGACGACAGTACCCTCAGCTTTTCATATTCGTTTTTAGATTCACATCCTTGTTCTTCGGATGTGGACTTCCAACGGCAGCGTATGATAAGCTCATTAAATTCTGATCTTGACAGCATTGTCCAATGGGGAATCAAAAACCGTGTAGAATTTAATGCTTCAAAAACTCAATGCTGTTTACTGTCGTTAAAGCGCAACCCTCCCCCAATGCCACTTTCTATGAACGGCACTTGCATCGAGGAGACTGATCAGCTTTCAGTTCTAGGTATGTACATCACAGACCATCTTCTGTGGAGTGATCACATATTTGACGTTGCCAAAAACGCTGCTAAGTGTTTAGGTTTTCTCCGTCGATGCAAGAAGTATTTTACCCCTTCTGATCTGGTTGTTATATATAAAGCCTTTATTCTTCCGAAGCTCGAGTACAATTCCCATATATGGGCAGGTGCTCCTAAAACCCACTTGAGTCTCTTGGACAGAATTCAAAAGAGAGCTATAAAAATGATAGGCGACCGTTGTCTTACTGAAACACTTGTATCTCTCGAGCACCGCCGCAATGTTTCATGTCTAACATTATTTTACCGCTATTTCCATAAACAGTGCTCTAGTGAAATAGCCAGATGCATTCCTCCCCTTAAACAATTCAACCGTAATACCCGAACTTCTAGGAATGCCCATCAGTTTACCCTTGAGCCCAACTTCGGACGTACTCTCAAATACAGAGATTCTTTTTTTAGTCGCACTACACGAATGTGGAATGCTTTACCTGGCTCAGTATTTCCCAGTCATTTCAATGTGCAGACATTCAAAAC
This sequence comes from Philhelius festivus, assembly GCA_963931855.1. NCBI lineage: Eukaryota > Metazoa > Arthropoda > Insecta > Diptera > Syrphidae > Philhelius > Philhelius festivus. The sequence goes on along the minus strand of OZ007554.1, from coordinate 34,395,919 downwards.
CAATGTGCATCGGTATCTCCTTTCTAATCCTATCCTAATTTACTAATTGCTCGCACTGTGTATTTAACATTATAAGGGTAGTCATAACCCCTTGAGTGCGCGTATAATATAAAAAAAAAAAAAAAAAAAGATGACCTAAGATGTGTATGATGGTCTGGTAGAGTGAGTGATCTGATTCCTGATGATTATGATAAAGTAAACACAAGTCATACCATTTGACCTGAATCGAATCGAAAGTGAACGAATCCGGAAGGATATGTCTACAATTCCGAATATCAATTATTGCATTCAAAGATTGAAACGAGTTATGGTATAAAAACGGGGTACTTCAGCGCCGATCAAGCCCAAGGACTATACTACCAGTGGTTGATATTTCCAACTACGTATCAACCTGGTTGAGCATGCAAAATTTGCTTGCATTATACAATGGTTCAACGTGTTAAACGTTGCAGTTTGAACAAAAATAAATCATAGTCAGTGACGAGGTCCACTTTTAGATGAACGAGTACGTCGTGACGATAAGGTACATTTGCAGAAAGACTCTCTCTGTTTTAAATTGTAGGCCGGCGCAGCACTCCTGTTTCGTATTTCTTCGAAAACGACGAGCATTATCATAATCATAAACGGAAAGCGCCATCAATTAATAATACACAATTTCTGTTTTATCTGAATTGGATGAAATGCATATAAATGATATGGTGACCGCAATACATGCCAGACAGCTGAGGCCAGAATGAATATTCTCCCCGAAGGATTTTAGACCTTGGTGAACCACTGCACGAGATCCTCCGATTTTCCATTGTTCAACTTTTTCTTGTGAGTTTTCCTTAAATCACAGGTCTATACCAATAAATCACAAACAAACATTGGTGTCCTCAAAGTCAAAATAACAAGTGTTATCGCACAAATTTAACCTGATCTTTGCCCCAGAAAAATGTTCGATGCTGTTCACACAGAAATACCGCGACGGCCATTTGAACGGTGTCATACTACACATAGGATTTCATTGATAGAACTTTTAATGAAACAAATAATTATTTAAGTCACACAATTTAACCCGAATCCGAACGGCTTACAGGAGGAATACTTTCCATGACAAGAGATACTTTTAGACGATTTGTCACTTCCGCGCAAGAGGCATTACTCCTGAAAAACATTTTTTTTTTAATATTGTAGCGGAAGGCGGCGATTGAGAGATCTCAAATCTCCGAAGCACTATAGCACTGATGCCAAGGGGTTCTTTATATACTGCGTAAATTATCTATTCAAATTCTTCTAGAGTTATAAATTCTAAAATTCAAAAATGAGGAATGAGGATTTTTGAAAATGAAGTTCCTAATCCGACAGAACCAACAATATCAATTATTTAAATATTAAAAGAAAATATCTTCTTCATACAAATTCTCCTAATGCCTGCGCATCTACTATATCACCTGGAATTCAAAGTCAGGGGCATAAATAAAATGAAAATGTTTTTTTGACTTAGTTACAAAGTTACAAAAAACAATTACAAAGAAGAAGATTCACATCCCAGAGTGAAGTTGTTTTTTTTTTTTTGTTGTGAGACCAAATTCACTTCACGATGTAAGGGCGATCACGATCACAATATCGATCGATCGAGTACCTACTCAAATTTGAACCCTATGGGGGTCAAGAAAATGCTCTCTTCTTTCCCATATTTTTTTTATACATCGCGCACCGAGCAATATGGCTATTTCCATGGTTTTCTTAAGACATCTTATGCCACTAAGTTGTAAATAAAAACAAAAAATATAAACAAAGCCGAAAGCCGATTTTGCGATCTTCGACTTTGTGTTCTTTTATTTTTGTATTTTTTATTTTATTTTTGGGAGACACTCTTTGAAGAACCGAACTTGCAAACTTCTGCAACAAGACAAAAAGGAACATCGGGAGTAAAGAATTAATAAGAGCTCTTCCTAAGCCATCATGTGTATGTCCTTACAGTGGCTTTTCCTGTGTATAATGCATTTTTGCACCGAGAAAAAAAGGAAACAAAAAAGTAGATATGAGCAATGAAAATCTCATGAAGCTGCGCTCAAGTCACAGTCAACTTAAAGGAAGAAAAAAAAAAACATCCTAAACGAATCCCAAAAGGCAAACATTTATCTTTTGTTGAGCAATTGTTCCATAAGAGTGGCGGTGTGGTGGTCTCCTTGGGCCTCCGCCTGGTAAAACTTTGCCCAAAGAATATTATATTCAGAGCCAGAGAGCGCTCTTGAAGAATAGACTTATGTGCAGATATATTGCACGTTGCAGATGCATTTTTAGCCTTAAATCGCATAAATCAAAAATTTGTTCATATTTCATGGCCTGATAAGCTAACAAGGATAACAACATGATCAATGGAGTTCTTTCGTTTTTTTTTGTGTTGTAGTTCCTGTCTTCGTTTTATGATTCATCGGTGAAAATGGGAGCAGGAATTTTGGATTTAGTGTAAGGCTAGTTATTTTGTATGGTCTTTCGTTTCGATTTCATTTTAACTCCTAAGTCATGCCTTCGACCTTAAAATACATTGTCTCGAGATTGAGGTAAATACATTGTATGATATCTTCAAGAAATAACAGAACAATTCATGTCTGTTAAGTAGGTGTGAATTTTATTGCCATTTAAAGGCATAACAAGGCTAAAGGAGAGGAATACTTGTGGAGAGAAATTGTTGAAGAATTCTTGAGATTATTATCTTCGTGAACGGGTGGACTGAAGCATGAAAAGCTTTAATAGGTGTGACAGCAGGACTATCACGTGAATCAAGTATTCATTTAACACAACACCAAAAAGGATTTTTAAGTCGTGCACAAGGCTTGATGGTCAGAGGAAACTGTAGTTGAAAATTCTATGAATTACTGACCACAAAACTGTAGCATTTAAAACAATCTTCGAAATCGAAACTGGTAGCGCACTTGACTTACACTATCCTAATTTCTTCACATTATTTTGGATATCCGTCACATCATAGCAACTATCGAAAACATCCACCTTTGTTTGGCTGGTTGGCTTAAAGATTTAAGCGATCAAATGGATGCATAAGGAAAAACTTTTTGAAGTTAGTTTACAATGTCTTGATTGGGGTTTGACATTAAGTTAGGTGGTGTTATTATGCGGCAAGATGTATCGACCTTTAAATATTTCATCTAAATGCATCCATTGTGCTCCCCATGGTTTGGTTAATGTACGAATGGGAAGGGAAAGAGAAAAGATTTAGTGGAAGTCTTAGGAATGGGGTGCCTTTCTGAACCATCCTGATTTCTGAATAAAGTTAGCGATGCTTTTTAGTGTCAAAAATCAAACGTCACCCAGTTGATCGATAAACTATTTTCCGAGGTCATCTTTTCTAGAAATGGCTAGGCTGGGGCATTTACAAAGGAAGTGAGATAAGTCCTATTCCACCTCTTCGTCCTGACACCCTTTGAATAAGTCAGATTTGCACATGTGTTTATGCACATTCTGCTCACATTAAGTTGTGACCCGTATGACGATTCCAACGAAGAGAGACGGTTGAAGTCTGCTAAACTTCAGTAGATACTCTGTTTTTTTCTTTCAAATATCGGACTTAAAAGATTCCTTGAAACCCAACACGTATCCATTGTCAACCATCTGTTATTTCCGGTCTTGCGGAAGTTGTGGTAAATTCTGTACTTTTTCTGATCCAGTGGCAAAAGTACCCGGGATACAATTTGACTCTGTTCAAGTGATGAATCGTTTTTGGACAGTTCATCAGACATTTTATTTCCAGAAATGTCACGGTGTGGCGGGGACCATCGAAGGGTGACCGAAATTGTTTTTCCGAGCAATCTTAATTCATTACGGTAACGAGAAACTAGTTTTGACTTAGTGACAATTGACGAAATCGAATTCTATGAATATAGTTTATTTCACATTCTTCTAAGACCTAGTTTTCCAATATAATGCACCTGACAAAAACTATTTATTCGATCTTGATAATGAGCCTCCTATTATCGTTTCAAATGTCCCCATAATTAACATCGAACCATCTATTATCATTTCAAATGCTCCCATAGTTAACATCGAACCTCCTATTATTAAAAACCGCCTCTCTGCTTTGCCTAAACCGAAAGAAATCTACGTCTCACGTCTTCAGCCGGAAACTTCAATCAAAAATTTCTTTTAGCATCTCATGCATCTGATTTCGATGTAATTTTGTTAACAGAAACTTGGATGAACTCAACATTTCTAAATAATGAACTATTTTCCACCGATTTTGTGGTGTACCGTAAAGATAGATATTCTGATCCCTTAGCTTCCGTGGGTGGTGGAATTATCATTGCTGTGCGAAGCGTTTTTCATAGCTGTATATTCCCAATCCCTAATACTGACTCAGTTGATATTATTTGTGTTAAAGTATGTATCGGAAATAAATTCCTTTAAATATGTACATTCCTCCAAAAAGCCCATTGGAAATATATAATATTGCTTCAAATGCCATTAACTATATTTCTGATACTTGCGAACCTCTTGACGATGTTCTTCTTGCAGGAGACTTTAATCTTCCCGACCTAGAATGGACTCTTTCTGATGACGAAATATGTTTAATACCCACCAACGTCTCTTCTCCGCAGGAAGCGTTTGTTGACAATGTGATATCTTGTGACTTACAGCAAGTGAGCTGTATAAAAAATAGTATTTCTCGACAGTTAGATCTGATATTCGTTACTAACCCTCGTAATTGTGTTGTTGAACTATGTCCAATTCCCATGACGAAAGTTGATAGCTACCATCCCCCACTTTCTGTTTTGATTTCCCATGCTCACACAACTGATTATGACTTTGATAGTGGCTCTCTTGAATTTGACTTCAAGAAAACGAACTTCCCCTTACTCAATGAACTAATTACAAACATTGACTTTGACTTACTTTTGAATGGGAGCATTGATGTGATGGTTTCCAATTTCTACTTAAGTATCTTTGAATGTTTCATTGCATCTGTACCTGTAAAAAAATCGAGGCACTCGGCCCTAACAACACACCCATGGTACACCCATAAGCTTCGTAGTCTACGTAACTTAAGAAATAGAACATGGAAAAAGTACCTAATATCTAATAAATTGGATGATTTCAACAGTTATTTATCGTTATATGAAGAATTCCAATCATTATGCAGAATCTTCTATGATTGTTACATGTTAAAAATGCGGTCTTCACTTCTTGTTGACCCCAAACTTTTTTGGAAATTTGTTAATAGCAAGAAAAAATCTGACGGATATCCATCTACTATGAAGTACTTGGATGAAACCAACAACAACCCTCTTGTTATTTGCAATATGTTTTCTTCCTTCTTTAAACTTTCGTTTTGTGATGATGATTTTGAACCTTGTGAGAGTAATTTTACTCATTTGAATAGCTTTTCTCAAAGCTCAATGAGTGATATTATTATCACAGTTGAGGATGTATTAGACCATCTTTCGGGCTTAGACCACGACACGTCCAGTGGACCTGATGGAATTCCGGCGTATATTTTAAAAAATTGTTGCAAACCTCTGGCAAGACCCCTAACGTTTTTATTTCAAAACTCCCTAAAACAAGCTGTTTTCCCCAAAATTTGGAAAAATTAATTCATTATACCTATTCACAAAAAAGGAAATCGCGGCGATATTTCTAATTATAGACCAATAGCCAAACTTTCTTGCTTACCGAAACTATTCGAAGCTATCATATTTAAGAGTTTTTATTTCAGCTGCAAACCTTTCCTTGCGAGCGAGCAACATGGGTTTATGAAAAAGAAATCTACTGTTACTAATCTCGTTGAATTCACGTCGTTTACAAATAAAACTATCGAGGATGGTCATCAAGTTGACTGCATTTATACAGATTTCAGTAAAGCCTTCGACAAGTTGTCTCATAGTCTAATTTTATATAAGCTTTCATCTCTTGGATTCCCTTCTGCATTCGTTCAATGGATCAGGTCTTATTTGAAGGGAAGGACATACCAAGTTCTCTTTAGAGGAATCGTTTCTGATCCAATTAATGCTGACTCTGGTGTTCCACAAGGTAGTCACCTTGGTCCACTTCTTTTCATAGTATCAATCAATGCTGTTGTTTCAATTGTAAAATCATGTAGGGTTCTTATCTACGCAGATGATATTAAATTATTTAAAATCATCAGAAGCCAATCCGATTGTGTTTCTCTTCAAAATGACATAAATATGTTTTCTGAATGGTGCTCATATAACAATCTTTTTCTAAATGTTTTAAAGTGCCAATCAATGTCCTTCTTTAGAAGAAAAAACCCAATATGTTACAATTGCAGCATTAATCAAGCCATTCTAAGTAAGGTAGAAACAACATGCGACCTGGGCGTTCACTTCTCGCAAAATCTAGACTTTTCACTTCACATTGAGAAAATTGTCAGTAAAGCAAACTCAATGCTTGGATTTATTAAGCGTTGGAGTAAGGAATTTTCTTGTAGTCTTATAACATCTTCGTTGTACAACACCTTTGTTCGTCCCCAATTAGAATATGCTAGCTCTGTATGGTCGCCACTTTACGCAATACACGTTGATCGAATCGAATCTGTCCAACGTAAATATGTACGCTTCGCATTAAGTCATCTTAATTGGAGTGACCCAAATCATCTTCCTCCATACAGCAGTCGCCTTCTTCTTTTAAACATGAATTCTCTAGAAAAACGCCGGAAAGTCAGCGATATTATGTTTTTACACCAGCTCTTGGTTGGTTCCATAGATTCACCGGTTCTTCTAGAACAAATCCATTTTAAAGCTAGAAGCCACAGTTCTCGGAACTCTGAAATTTTTCATATAGACTTCCACCGTACCAATTATGGTCTCAATGAGCCTTTGACACGTATGAAACATGAGGCTAATATAAACCATGATGTTTTCGATTTAAGTTACTCAAAGCTTACACTTAAGCACAGGTTGTATGGGCGTTCTCATTAAGTATTCGAAACTACTCGTAACGTTATTGTTTTTATAGCTAGTATTATTTGACTTGTAGTTATTTTTGTAGCTACAGATAGTAGATTAATAATTATTATTTCTTTGTTTGTCATATTTGTTAGTTTTTTAGTAGAGTGTTAGGCTATATGTATGTATATTTATTTACTAACAACTAACACCACGCTAAATGATGACTGTGACAAGCTGATGTTTCCAAGTATCTAAAGGTGAAAAAACCCGAAGAGAAAGAAATATTGTTACAAATGCTTGCATTAAGCAGTACTGATGGCGTTTAAAATCTTGTCCCAAAGAATTTTCAAAGTATAGTTGATAATATGCCCTGACCGAATAGTTATGTACTCAGAACATGAATATGAACTCATCGAATAGATTTTTGAACACATGACTTATGTATTTATAACGTGCTAAAATTTGTTTTTCTTAAACACGTTTATTAGCAGTGATGAACTCACCACATGAATGATATCTATTGGTTATCAGTGATTACTACATGATAATTTGTAGAGTACAGTTTATGTTCCTTATTCTTTTTCCGCATTGCATTTATGCCTCTTGCGAGAAATTGACAAATTCTCCAAGAGTATCTCTTGTCATGGAAAGTGCTGCTCATTAGCCGTTCGGAATCGGCAGAAAATTGTAGGTCCCCTCCGTTCCTGTGAACACGCACACAGGAATGGTTGAGAGTTGTAAGCCACTAGGTCCTGGTTCACTCCGAGCTGTTGCACCACCAAATTTATTTTTTAATTTATTTTTATTTAGAGTACATACGTCTATGAGCCCTTTTCTAACTTAACTTCACAGCTCTTCGTCCGTCTCGTTTTACATTTGTTTGTGTTATCTTTTACATTTATTTTATTTAGAAAAATACAGTTTAAACTTGGATTCTATCAAGTTCAGAAGAAACAATTACTAACGAAGCCATTTCTTAACACAAAATACTGACAGAAAATTTTTAAAGCATAGGAAACTTGTACTCAGTGCATGTATAACTGGCGGTATTGAAGACAATTTCTTATTTGGTTGGCTCGCGAATTTGGAATAGAATGAAGATACTTTAATATTTTACGGTGATCTGTCAGTAGTTATGTATTGGATACATATCCTTTCCCAACTAACATACTCTCCAGAGCTTATCTCTTGAAATCTGAAAAAAAATCTCATACAACTCTGTTATATCCCATTGCTATACTAAAGTATTAATATCTTGTTATGAAACTCAACTGGATGTCATAACACTTTTATTTGAAGAGTTAAACACTTTTCCAGCTTAAAAGAACTTAAATCTTATAGCAAAGCTATTTTCTCTTCTTGTAGTTAGATTATAAAAACTTATAGTCTTATATGAATCCCTTTCTAAAAACTGAGCTCTAAATATGTCCAAATAATCCCATAACAAGTCATATTTGAGAGTAAAGTTATTTGTATACTACTTTGAAAATTTTAAAAGAATTTGAGTTTAAATCCTCCTATATCAAGAAACAATTTGGAGTTCAAAGAATATAAGCTTTGCAGTAAGATCCTAATAAGATCCTTACTGCAACAAGCACAACTATTCACAAACTTTAGTTTTCTGATGTCAACATTCTCCTCTCACTCGCACGTAAGTACACATAAATCATAAAGAAGATCCTATAGAAAGAATAAAAATGTTACTAGAAGAGTTAGTGTCGCGTCAGCAGCAGCCATATTCCTATACACAAGCAAAGTAATTGCCTGTACATTTGAGGGTTACCATAACTTAAAAAATTATGATTTCGATAAAATAACTTGGCTGTAGCACTGACTTAAAATTTATTAGGTGGCATTTTCAAGTTTACATTTAGCATTGTTGTGATTACATAGAAAGTGTAAAATATATTGTGTAACTTTTTTTCAATTTAAACTAAATACATTAACATCTTGGGATTTTATTGCTACTACATACTATCTTTTCATTCAAAATTAACAAAAAAAATTTATTCTTTATGTTGCATTACACGAGTAGCAATTTTTTGTGACAAGAGTAATAGTAGAAAATTACAGAGAATATGAGATTTTATTACTCTTGTAAATGCAGCATAATACTCTCAGTGTAATTTGGAATATTTTATATTAAATTTGACCTTTCTTGTTTCCTATTTACTCTCACAAGCAAATGACCCATGACCTAAATAAAAACAAAACAAATTTCAAAGTTAATTTTGATTTTATTTGCTTACGAAAGAAATATATGGTAACCCTATTTCCGATAAAAGTTATAAATAAAATAACTTAAATATGCATTATTTTGAAGGGGCTTTGTGTTTTTTCGACGTAAAATGTTAGAATTAGTAGATACAATTTGAACCGCATTTACATTTCGGTTCCCATATGTGCAAAATAATAAATATCATGCATCGCCATTATAATAAATAATAGTTGATAGACTTACAAAATAAATACCATATCAAGCCTAACAGTTTGTTGGCATAGCAAATGATGTATACACACAAACTTAAAAAGTATTTTGTTTCATTCTTTATTAAGTTAACAAATATTCTGTTCTCTTTTTATCACCTCTTATTGGAAGAGACGCTTTCTCATAATAGGATTTCGCCAATCTCTATTAGAGCCTTAGAAGTGTCATTTTAATATAAACGTGCATCTGTCATCCCATAAAGAAACTTCTGTTGCTAGTATGAGTAGGAAGAGCCTCTCATAACTAGGCCATTTAAGGCTTTTATCAGTTTTAAAAGAATCTCGTAGTATTCTTTAAGATTACTTTTAGCTCCTCTTACCTAATCTAGTTGAACTCTTGGAGAATCTTATGAGATAAAAAATGTTACTTGGGTTGTATTCTATACATTTTGAGTGAATTAGTGGTGGGTTGCTTTGGATGCATAAAAAGAGCTTGTGAGGCAATCCCATATAAATTTCAAGAATTGTTTAGTATTCGATATAAATTAAAAAATTATAGAAACTTTTGAAGTGATCTACATATGTAGCAGAGGTTTTAGGTCTAACCGAGTACATCAAGCAACTGTAATTAAAAAATATTCCTGTATCCTCAAGTTCAAAAATTATTGTTTTTAACCGTTTTTGGGGGAATTCTCTACGATATTAAATGGAGTATTTTTTTTTAGTTTTTTTTTTTTTAATAAGTTTTGAAAACAGGGAGTGCTACCCGTTTTTAAGGATGTATAACTATTTCTTTGCGTTTCGTGTAGATTTTTAGAGGTAATTTAAAATAGACATTTATTTTTATTTGGTAACCTTGGGACAAGACCCTAGATGAAAACCCAACACAATAAATGAGATATTAAATGCTTATAAGGAGATGTAAAAAAAAATGCTAGTTAACAAAAGAAACAAAAGAAATAAAAAAACAGCTTCCAACCACTGTTCGAACTATCAAACGGGATGAAATATCAAACTTAACCGAACATCACGAAATCCAAAAAGACCCGATAGGAATACAATTTAAAAAAAGTTAAAATACACATATTTTTAACTTCACTTATTTCTTATCCTGGGAAAATTCTCCTCCTCAATTTCTTGACAAATCATTTGCCTTTTAATATTTTTTTCGCTCCTCAAATCACATTTAATCGTCTTAACTCTTTTTTCTCTTCAATTATTTTTTTTTTTAAATACTTTTTTCTGGAAATTTGTTCTCTACCTTCACACTCACAACTTGCTGATTGAATAGCTCCCACAAGAGTGAGCTTTTCCAACATAAACCAAATTACTTCCTCGACCATTCACTCACACATTCATACGTTTTGCCATTCGTCTTCGTGAAAATTTTTCTGGAAATCAAGTCTCTTTGAAAACCTCCGTTGTAGACTCTAAACGAAGATTTACTTTCACTCTCACAAATGCGGACTTCTTGTAGTTGTAAGATACCTTAACAAAGCTTGCCGAATCTTAATAGTTGAGTTCAGAACCTCCTCAAACAAAAATTTTCGACAAAAATGTAAAAGAACTAAAACCGAAATAAGATTCTTTCTGAACATTTCATCAGTTAACCTACACTATTCGCGAATTATTCGAAGTGCAAGAAACGACCATTTAGAAACGATTCTTTAAAGATAGGAGAGAGGAAGCCATAATTGAAAAACGAGAACCCTACTTTGATAAACAGTTATTCTGATCTATTTTTTGTTAACTCCTCATTTTGTTTACAATAATCAAGTTATCTACATTACGTTAGGGATGTTCTGTTGTGTTGTAAATTTTATAGTATGTAAGATTCTGCCTGACTCGTGAACTCTGTACCTCATCATTTAATTTAACTCAAAAGCCTGTTTTTGTTACTTTGACTTATTTAGTCAGTTGGTATTTTTGCAAAATGTTGTCTTAGTTGGTTGATGGTACCATAGTTGCCCTCAAGCTTGGCAGAATTTTTTAGCCGCAACCAAATCAAAAGAGGAACATGAAGGAAATGAAGACGAGTCATTGTTGCGTTAAACTTTACCATTACGACATGAAAAGTTAAAAATTACAATAATATATAGTGGGGTACCTTAAGGTTCAGTGTTAACTCCAACCTTTTATACTATTTTTACTAATAAATTAATATGTTTTTCGAAAGCTAGATATAAATTTGTATCATGATACATCAGTCTATGTTAATTAAATGGTGCAAAATTGTAATGAAGGAAAAAAAGAAAAGCTTTCTATGGAACAAGTTTTAACCTTACCGAACTTCAGAAGAAGATAAAACAAGCAGAGTAAATATATAGGTACGATTATCGTATAATTTCCCCAGAACTGCAAACTTTAAAAACTATTGTTTATCCAAAACTCCTTTCCTTATCGCTTGTGCTGCCCTTACATTATAAGGGTTCCAATAAACTCTTGAACGCTTGTGAATTAAACTAAAGAAATAATTAAATATGTGGCAGAAATATAGCAAGTATGATATTTTAAAGATTAATTTTATAGAAGTTCATTAAACTCTCATAAGAAAGAAACAAAATCTCACAGAAAAAAAAATCATCTCACCATAAATCATCCATCAATCCGGTCCACTTAAAATCATAAAAATGCAAATTTTCATCTCGAAATTCCACAAAATTGCTACAGTTTTTTTTGTTTTATTAAATTAATAAATGCAAATTTATTTTATACTTTGTTTATGGATCAAACAGCTTAATTCACACTCAATGGTGATTTTGCGGTTTGACTTTAGGTTGTGGTCTTTTGTTTTAATAAAAAACAAAAAAACAAGAAAAGTCAGTTAGTATTTTTTTGCTTGTGGTTAAATTGGATACTGAATTTAAATCACACATAAAGAAATACAAAAAACAATAACATCTACAAATGTATTTTTGATAAATTTCTCAGAAAGTGTTTGGAATTAATGAAAATAAAATTTATTATTTTCCGTTGATTAGTTTTCGATGTGATAAGCGAAGTGATTTTAATTAATTTAATTTATTTTTAATCTTAATGGTTTTTGTTTTTATAAATTAATGTCTCTTTCTAAACATCATTCTTTGAGTTTTGAATAAAAAAGTTGGATAAACCATAGATGAATAGATCTATATATCAAAGAGTAATTACTTCACCGACAAAATATTTTAAGAATTGGACCCGGAAAATAAATCGAAGAAAACGTTGCTTTTCCTTAATTCAATTAGAAACAAGCTTTTATATTTCTAAGATATTTATTATTAAATTTTGTAGTGGTAATATTTGCAGTTAAAATATTTTTACATTCCGGAAGTTTTAAACAATATTTTTGCTGAAGAACCATGTAAAAACCCAAGCAATCTATTTTCGAGTTCGCTGTTCAGCTCTTTCGTTTATATAAGAATTTTCTTTTTTTGTCTTCTTTGTATTCAAGGTTATAAAAATATTTATACAATATAGGTTTTTTATCTAAAGAACTACACAATAGTTGACAAAAATAATTCAAAAGTACGATCCTCAGCTCTTTCGTTTAAATAAAATGTTCCTCTTTTTGATTTAAGCAAATCATGACTGGGGTCAGAGCTTCTTGTTAAAAAAAAACCAGTTTCCAACTCTTCAATAAAAATGCAAGCCTACAGAAGAACTAATTAGTCACAATTCACGATATTTGGTTTAACAAGCAATCAAATTGCTTATCATTCGTGCATAAGTACCCACTTCAAGCCCTCATAAGAAACAAACGTAACTTTAGCGTAATTTACATGTGCTTTGCCGAACTGTACCAACTTATTTCTCTGAATTCAAAATTCTTCCATAACAACTTGGCTCATCGTCAAGGAAGTCACAAAAAAGAAAAGTCGTCTCTTATCCCCTCAGTTATGACTGATTTTGTAGCCAAACTTAGAGCAAGGAAGTCAGACAAATTGAACAATAACTTTAATGTTAATTAAGGAAGAGAACACACTTAATCAAGTTCTTTTCTGAGTTCAATTAAATCAATCGCCCGCAGGTGATACGTGGTTTACATGCCCTTTATTTATTTTCATGAGTGTGCGTAGGCTATAGAGCTAAACCTTTGTTCGAACTTCTCATCTCTTATAAAAATTGTGTGCTAAATGTTCCAATCAAAATATACGGTGGCGACTGTGGAAGCACAATGTTATAAGGGTATCATTGTATTATTATTGAATGTTTCCCATAAAATGATGATTGTTTTGTGTGCTGCCTGACCCGACCGCGGCAGCAGCGTTCCGTTGGCGTCATCGACATCATTCATTCAGCATGAGATTTCCGCAATGAAGAAGTTATATACATATTCCCTGTTTACCTTTCGGATACAAATAAGACAAAGCAAAAAAAGAAGTGCTGAAGTGATGCTCTGAAATGGATTCCAAGACCGCAATCCTTTGATTGAGGGTTGAGACGAAGAGAGTTAAATTATGAAGATTTCTTGTGTGGAAACACACACGAGGCTTTTAATAAATAATAGTCTGTGCAATTAGGAACGGGTTTCTGAAAATATTTTCATATGTTGGTATGTATGTTCTCGAGTCGGCTTGATGGTGAAGCAATAACAACGTCAAAACGAATCCCAAATGAAATCCCAATCGGAAGTTAATTATTGTGATCAATGTGTTGCAGTAGCACACACAGTACAACAGCATCAGTTAGCATTTCGTTTCGACAATCGAATGCCAGAATTTGATTTAATTGATGTTTTGGTTTAATGTTTGTTTGATTGTATAATTTAAGAACAGCAGACTTTTGGGTTGCAGTAAACTTGTAGGCTTTGATTTTTGGGAGAAAAAAAAATGGCAATTAATATGTTACTTAGTGACATAGTTAAAGTTTTTCAAATAGAGTAACTGTCGAAAAAAATCCAACTCAATCAGGGTTACTGGAGCACCAATCAGAGAAAAATCGATCTTGAACTCTACTCACGGGTTTCGCTCGAGGTGTGAGTTAATCTCGACCAACCTCATTTTGCAATCAACTTCAAACCATCTCTGATGTCAACTTAATTAAAAATCAAATAAATTCTATTTTTTTTAATAGAAGAAAACCTGACACTACACTGACATCTCACTTCAATCATTCACCCGTGAATACATGTATACATATTTTGATGCATTGCATTTGAGGTGTGAGTTAAATCAACTTTATACCAATTACCTCGCCAACAAACCTGCTACACAAATTGCTCAATATTTCATCCAACTTAATTAAGAAACAATAGAATTGATTTACCTTTCACAAAACCAAATGAAAATTCTTAAGTAACATTCCATAAACCAATCGTGATTCGATGTCACTGAAAGAGTCACACAATTCGAGGGATTCTAACACCATTGAGCTGAGCTGAGCTGACTTGAGTACATTTATCCAGGTGTCAAGACTTTGAATCGATTGTGTATTACGAGTATGATGTGATATTGATGCAATCTTTCATTGAATATAGTGAAACTTTTTGAAAAACGATGGTGATGATGGTGTGGAAAAGCGAAAGCCCCATCAGATTCGATCAAACCAATCCAAAAAAAAAAAGGTTTTAATATATTCCAAAGATTTCAATCTATAAAGGAGTTATAGAGGATTCAAATAGAATCAACTCGCTTTAATGTAGTCGAAAGCTGTGACCGAATAACTTCACAATTTTCCTCCGATTTCCACGCTTTTCCAAAAACGAGAGACACCAATAAATGTTGTGTATACCGCGTGCAATGGGGCATAGATATCCATAAGCTGGTAAGATAACATCTCTTCTCATTGGACATGGGTAATGTATCGCATTGGTTTTATCTTGTTTTAATCCATTGAATAGATTATAACGAAAAGATAGTCGCATATCTACATATTCCAAAAATGGTGGAATATCTACGATGAGTAAAGACAACACTAGTGTTGCCACATGCTCAACAAAAGTTTTGGATTCAAATTTAAAAAAAATTCCTTTTTTTAGTTTTGGTTGAATAATTTTTGGAGATTTGTAGTGCAAATGAAATATTGGTAATGTTTTATTGATTAATTATAATAAGCAGTTTTCGCTTCCATATACAAATCTCTACAAAGTTTAACAAATTAAAATCTAAAATCAATTTTTCGTTGCAAACTATACAGAACTTATCTGTCAAAATTTAATAGACGAACAAATTGTTCGGGAGATAATTCTGGAGCTAAACTCTGACAGATTCTTTTATTCTTGAACTGTATAAATATAGAGGAACCTTATTTTGTGGAAATGAAAATCAAAAACGAGAAATATTCAGGAGCAATTTATCACGGCCAAAGGGCTCTACCTACAAAATGTCAGTCTTCTGATTGTATTTTATATGACAGCTCTGATGTTTTCCTAATGTGCATAAATTGCATTACCTCAAAAAAACAAACATCTAGTGGTATTTAATTGGTCTAGGCGGCCATAACCAGTCTCAATTTTGACAAATCACACCACCATGTATTTTGTTTTTTTAATGCACAAAGTTGACGTGTGAGATTGACGAATTTCGTGTTTTATTTGCAGGCTCTGGGGCTTAGGTGATTTATGTTTTAGAAAATTGATTTAAAAATAAATTGTATTGATACTATTTTACATCTCGTAGGTAATAAGCTTTTTCGATCTGATCGAACTAGATGTAATGGTTGTAAGATGTAAGTCTCCAAATGACGGTCAAATAGGAGTTTTTGGTTTTAGAACTTGTTGGAGAAAATTAAGGACTTTTCGTTTGAGTTGTGGATAAACCTCACATACTAAGAAGCACTGAACCACTTATTTCCTTTCCGGAAGATAAAATTGTTCAGTGATTTACTTTTGCGAGATATAATACTGTAAAGTACCCAACATACTTCAGTGTTCAAACGCCTAAAAGTATTGATGAACTTTTTGTGATTGAACCAAGTAAAGTTGCGACCAGTTGTCCGGTCCTGCCTTCGTAAAACATGGTCTTACTTACCTAACTTTTGGGCTATCTTTTAGTGGTACCTTCACCAAAGGAGATTTTAATAAAAAAAAATCAAGTCGTTTATAGAGCGATGTTAGAGGAATAGATTGGAAACAAACGTATGGTATGACTTCCTGTGATGAAGAAATACATTTTCTTCAAACCAATATTAATTATCTTTTTGACATGGATGTCTCTTTGATGACCAAAATAACCAATCCCTGGCAATGACATTGGTTCACCAACGATATACGTTCACTTATGACCAAGCGCGGTTTGGCTAAACAACGATGGAACAGATATAAGCTAGATAAACAGATTACAGATTATTGTAATTTAATTGAAGTAGGATAAAGCTTTAATTTACGATTACTGGTTGAAGTTTTGCTTGGAGAGGGAAAAAGCTTTTGAAGAATTTACAAATTTATAGGTCAGGGTAAGCAAAAAAATGTTGAAGTCTTTCAAAATATTTATAAAATTTCACTTAACTAGGAATTTCTAACTATTCAAACATTCTCGAACCAACCAACTCTTCTAAGCAAATGAGTAGATAGATTCCATTTATAAGTTTGGATTCAAATGAATTGACTAAAGCATGCTCTCCATTAAATCGAATGCTTTTAGAATAGATGGTGTCCACTCTCATCCTAAGAATTATTCCAGCCCTTTGATCTGCTTCACATAACTTTAAGCACTTTTACTACTAGTATGTTTTATAAAGCTTGTAAGAAAAATAAAATTTTACCAGTTCCGAAGAACTCAAGTGCTATCGGCCTATTTCTATATTAGCCTTTTTGTCAGAGGTTTTCAAAAAAATAATGACGGTGCAAATAAACTATTTTATGCATGCTTCTCTTGCCATTATTCCTTTGCAGTTTGGGTTTGAGAAAAGCATAGATGCATTACGGGTCTTTTTGACAGTTTTTGATAAGATTAGATGTACCATCAAATTACTTTTTTTTTACTGATGGCTTTTCCACACTTTTCTTTGCAATAAATTCAAAACTAATTTTTATTTTTTACCCTCTGCCACTAAACTTCTTTTTTCCCTATCTAACTGTCTCGTTGCTAATGATGTTTAATCTAATTTTGTTGGTGTACATTTGGGATAACCGAAAGGTTCTATCTTAGTCTCTTTACTATTTGTTCTCTATATCAACGAAGTACCATCTGTTATTACTACCTCCTCTATTGAAAAGATGACGCTCAACTCCAAATAAGTTGTCCTCTTGGGCTAATTGAAGATTGTAAAAGCCACATTTATACCAGCAAAACAAATCTAACACCAAATTTGAAGGATGGGTTTTATAGAGAGTCTTGTCATTGAAGTAAGATGCCTTTTTATCAAAGCACCTGTCGTTATTGATTTTAGAGATATTTTAGCAGTGCACTGCCAATTATTGGACTGTAAAGAAGAGTTGTTCCCTTTCGGATTTGAGGAAAAATTGTGCTTTAGAATATCTTTTGAGAATATTGCTAAAAGAATATTTATGAAAATCAGCTAAGTGAGCGCAAAATATAAAAAACGAGCGCTTATAGCTCTTGGTCATATCTTTTCTGAAAAATGTAGTTTCGTTTGTCTACATAAGTCTACACAATAGATCAGTATTGGGGTGATATGAGTGTTTTGAACAAAATGTCTACTTATTTCTTATCGATGAGGTCTTATTCCTCAATTGCTTACAACGATTGGCAAGAGTAATTCTTTTTGGACATTTTGGACTTGTTGATAACTAGTCCCATTCTGCTATCCCCATTGCAGTGGAGGCATCGTAACTGCTCGTTTTTTTTATCTTCTTTTCACCTCAACGCGGATCTTCAGCAAACTCAGTTAATTGCGTTGAATTTTTTAAAGATAGTATTGGCATGGGTGTTGCATAATGCATACTACCTTTCCAAGCTCACCTCGTCCGAAGCCTCTTTTAATGTAAAAATTTCTAACAGTATGCCTTGAAATTTCTATGAAACAGTGAACAATCTCCAACGTAATTCTGATAAGACGTATAAGTTTATCCCGAATACTAAAGCTAGACATGGAATGTTGAAGTTATTCCCTCTCTATTTACACTAAATATGTAAATACCTAATAATAATAAACAGCATTTAAATCGATGACCAATTGGAAAGTTAAATTCTTAGATTTTCCCTAGAAAGTGGTGCAATGTAAAGTTTTTGTATGTACGAGTACTAGGCTTTCCAATTCTGAAGCCGCTTTGGTAAGGACTGGTATGATATAATCGTCAGAAAACGTTTCGAGACATGTTAATAAAAAGCTTCAGATGTTATGGAAGATGTTAAATAGGCTAATACATCTGTAGTTGATGCATGGATCGGGCAGATGATCCTAAAATTTCTATATCGTCCGGTATACTTTCCTTCTTCCATATGTTATAGATAAATGTATCTTTATCAAGTCTTTTTCAGCGTTTAAAAAAAGCTGTCTCTTGTCCCTTGTTTAATTTTATTCTCGTTGGGCTTTTGAAACCCTTAGTTGTCACTTAGATCGTTTCATTCCGATTGTTCATTGGGAAGATTTTGGGCTTTCATTGTCCTTTAGTTAATAGTTGAAGTAAACTATCTACCCCTATTTTTAGAGTGCCCAAGTAGATGTAGGTTCTTGAACTCTTGTGTAAAAGTGTAAAAGTTTCACATCTAATTTCTGTGAAAAGCCTCACTGCATTTTCTCGACTTTACATCGCTCCTGGTCTGTTTGTTCCTCCTGAGTTCAGCTAAAAGGTTAATGGACGTTTTTGTTTTTGTCGGAAACCACGACCTGCAGGCCTCCGTGTTTGGCTTTGTTTGCGTGATTACATTCGTCAAGTCAATCCCAACACTTGTTACGCAGACTTGAAAACGGCTCGTTGACATTGTCTCCTGGTTTCTTATTACTAGTCGTTAATTCCCGCAAACTCAAGGTATACTTTTAGGCCGACCGTAGTCGTCCAACTAACTAATCACTTAGTCTAATTGGTCTTTATCTTACATTTTATAAGGCACACTTGCATTTCTTTATCGCGATTCCCAACATGAGGTGGTATCATTCTAGAGTTAATTTTTCAAGCCTTAAAAATAAGCATAACTATGTCAAAATATGGAGCTTATTCACTGTTTATGTCATCCCATGTCATCCTAATTAAACATGCTCAGCACATGAACAGCATTTTTCATGATAAGAGATACTCTTCGAGGATATGTTAATTACTTCCAAGAGGTAGTACAGCCATGAAAAACTTTTTGAAGCAGCTGAGAATCGAACCCAAGACCCTCTGGATGATAGTCCAACGCACTAACCATTATGTCAAGGTGTATACTGTCTCAATTAAAAACTTACATTTCCGTGTACGTACAAGTACGTATAGGGACCTCTTACGATGAGTGGAGAAAGGGTGGAGTCCATAAAAGAGTCATGAGAATGTAGACCAGCTTTAGTGATTATTTGTACTATTTTTTCTAGGCATATGACTAAGAGATCCAAAATTGTAATTCCTTGGAATTGGAAAATGATATAAAAACCAAGCCTCTAATACTGCGTTACACTAGAAAAGCAGTAAGACCCTCTAACGAAGGGTTCCATGCTACCCTACTCTATATTACTTTCGTATTAATACCGGGAATTGTACTTCGCCAAATTCGATTCACAAGCACCATTGACACATGACGTCACAGGAAAATCAACTACATTGGTATTTTTCGTTCACCACTTATATAGTTCACATTCAGTGTTTACTGAAAAGTCATCATGAGCACCTACTTGGGTGAACGGAAGGCACCTCTTCGTTCATACACACAGTTAGGCGGCACAGTAAATTGATTGCATAAATCTTTCGAAATCCAGTTGTAGACGAGTAGTTTAGACGGAATGGTCGACTAGCTTTCCTTGCCTTTTGCGGAGCTTCCCCTCACCAGTTGTAAGGGGTTTCGTAGGAGGACAGGTTAGGTAGGTGAGATTGTCCAGCTATATCTTAATAAGGCTTCCCCCCACCACAGGTAAGGGGTCTTAGTTCGAAGTTTAATGTCCTAATTGCCACCAGGGGCCTTGTACCTGCTGATCTACCAGAGGGTTTAGTCTGCCGTTTAGTGCCACCAGTGTCCTTGTACCTGCCGATCTACCAGAGTGTTTAGCCTGCCGTTTAGGGCCACCAGGGGCCTTGAACCTGCTGATCTACCGCAGCGTCTAGACTACTGTTTAGTACCACCAGGAGGCGCTGTACTTGCTGATCTCGTCATGAGCCTGACGCCCGAATAAAGATGTCAGTTTGAAGCTGCATTATCAGACCCCAGGATACCCGTAATCGAGTACCAGATCCGGATCATCACCAAGCAGTACGACCGACACGAAGGAACAAAACCAGGACCCGGACAAGTTGATGTCGTGAATCATTCAATTACCCGAATTACGTGAAGTATTAGTAGCAGAACATTGTATGTTATAGATTTAAGAGTTATTTTCAATAAACATTTTGTAATAAGGTTTGAAGACTTTTTACTCTGAAGTTTCGTGTTTTCTTCAGGAAGACCCTGGCGAGACCGGCGAGCAGAACCTCGGCTGGAAAGCAAAAAGCACATCATATAATATAGTGTAATATTGTCAGATTTACATTTTCAAATTCGACTATAAACATACTCCCATGAACAAACTGCATATTCGTCCTGGTTACAACGTATATCAAGTCGGATAACTTTCTGGGATCTAGAGGGAAGACAATCGAGTAGGGTAGATTTATTCACATTTAATTAAACAATTTGACAAATAAAGTAAGGAACTCATGAGTCGAAAAAGATTGAAGGCAAATGAGCGTGCGAAAGTGGAAAGCTAAACAGACTCAGAAGCTTGTTGAATGGGTTTTCAGCTCAACTAGGGGTAGTAACCCCGTCTACGATTAAATAGAGTACTTAAGACCTTATGGAAAACCTCTTAAAATATTTTAAGAAACAAAATTCACTTGGCAACCCTTATCTTCCCACTGACAAATCATAATCGCGTCTCCGCAGTGATTTTGATGACGATATGTGTATTTCTGTAATGCACAATGTCATCGCATTCAGATAGACTTGCCAAAGAGCTTCCTAGGGATTTAGTCTTGGCGCTATTTTTTTCGTTCGTTACCCCATAACTTCTCTGAGTGTTGTGTGACGGAAAATCTTAGATCCTCCGATATGAAATTCGGTTGATCAGTGAGGTTGGTGGCTTTCGATATTTTGAGTGAGATTTTTCGTCGAACTCCAAGCCGTCGAATCTCTTCAATGTTTTCATTTTTTGACCAGTTCGCGTTCATGAACGATGTTAATGTTTTTTTTTTTTTTTTTTGTTTTATTAATGCTATGATTTATAACACCGATTAAGAGTGTATCATCTGTGTAGCGCACGCTTAGGATGGTCTTAAAGGTTCCTCCATTGAGTCCATGCATCGGTAGCCGTCCAGCAGACAAGCTCGGGTTATATGGATGAAGATGGTTTTGATGCCGACGTTAGTTGTCGGTAGCCATAAAAGAATTGTTGCCTTTGAGGAGGACGCGATTTATCTTTTTTTGTTTTTATTTTCGAAAGAGAAGCACATGATGTGCACAGATTATGGCAGAGATTTTTAGGAGTATACCAATTTCTCTTCGGAACAATATCTTCACCACACTGATGCATGTAACTAACCATATTTTTTTCATCTAAAGATGGAGAAAGTTTTTTTTTTTTTTTAATTCTTTTTTTCTTGATCGTAGAGAGATATTCCATTTTTGGGAGGAAATTGGCCAAACAGAGGAAGATTATGATGATTGCAGTTATGTGCAGAATTGGAAAAGAGGAAGTTAGGTTATGTAGGCGAGAAATTGCTTTTCTTGTTGTAGGTTATCGCGATGCTGAAGTTTGACGGGGAGTCTATCTTTATAGGGTCGATTTATATGTTTGGTTAAACCAAATTTAATGGTTTTTAGAGATATTGTGATGTAAGAAGAGAAGGTTCAAACCGTTAGACAACTTGGAAATGGATGGTTTTTTATATCAGACTAAAAGAAAATGTGCATATATGGGAAGGATTATGTGTTTTGAGAGTATATCTTGAGAGGTGATGTCTAAGAAAAGTGATTAAACCCTTTAGCAGTTTTTGGAAGGAGCCCTTACCAGCAGCGTTTCGATGCAGAGCAGTATCTTAACTACCGTTGTATTCAAATTAAAAATTAATGAACCGCTCTATGCCAGCCGTGCACTTCTGTTCTAAGTGGCATCATCTGGCTTGCAATTTGTATATAAAGTTGGCTCGATAATACACAGGCACGGGTTATTTTATATGAATTTAGGGACATCAAACTGCGGTTTTATTTCTTGATAGTCTTACTTCTTCTGGTGATCAAAGTTTCATCGATGCACCGATGAGATTGCAATGCTTTTTAATTTGATTGACTCTATAGAGTGCAGTGAAACCTATAAGAAGATCTTGAAACGATGGTAAAACGTCAACATTAACCATAACCCCTATTAAAAAGGCTTCTATAGATCTTGTGCCTTGAATGGAATTTGTTGATTTTTCGAAAAAAAAAATCTCTTAGCTTTCATTTTAACTTGAAATATTACCTCAGCCAGTTTTAATTTTGATTGGAAAGTACGACTGTAAAAGTTTGATGGTCTTAAAGAATTCCGGTCTTCCTTTTTTGCGATCAGTTACAGTTACGACGAAACCATAGGGTTTCTTCTGTACGAAAACTGATACTGCCGAGTGGGGCCGACAAGAAAATGTGGTAACTTCTTTTTTTGAACACTAAACGGATTTTTAGAAGACATCTAATGAGAAACCTAGGGAAATTCATACTTATTTCAAAAACTTCTCCAACGATTTTGATAAAAATTAAATTTCAAACCGTCTAGGCGGTTATTGAAAAAAAAAAGTTTTTCTTCCTAAAATTTTTAAAACCCTCTTACGAAAAAATATTTGTACGCCTATTTTAAGGTTTTATTACTATACAAATAAAAATAAAATTAAAAAAAAAATATTTACCCAAATTTAAATAAAACGGTTTGAAGTTTTTTAAAAATCCAAACCATATACATATATTTTTTTAATTTTGATAAGTAATGTTTGAGAAATTTCATTAAAATCCGTTATGCAGATAATGATAAGGTCAAAAATAAAAGGAAAACTGTTTCTCTGTTAGGAACTGTCAATAATGTATTATTTTCAAACTTTGTATACTAAACAATAGATCGTTAAGGTTAAAGGGAAAAAAAAAAAAAAAAAAAAGAATTTCAAAAATGAATGTTATTAGAGAACAAAAAATTTGACTCGTTTTTGAGATATTGAATATTCCAAGAAAAAATTGATTTTTTTTTTAATTAAAAAAAATATTTGTTTTAAAAGTTTTGTAGTACAATGTTTTTAAAACTTTTTAGAAGCTTCTCCCTAGAAAATTTCATTAAAATCCAATATGCCGATATTGAGAAATTCGAAATTTGAAAAAATTGTTCTATGGCAGTTACAGTCAGTAACATCTTAATTTCAATTTTTACTTGCGACTTATAGGTACTATAAGGCAATTTATGCATTCGTAAAAAAAATCGAACTCGAGATTTTGATCAAAGTTGACATTACGATGATAGCGAAGACGAAACAAGTGGGTCTGGCAATTCTGTCTGTCTGTCTGTTCGATTACAGCTAAACGGCTCGGCCGATTTTCTTCAAACTTGGTTGATATGGGTTTTAAGTTTTTACCCCCGGATGTTTTTTGATTTGATTTTTTAAGACTTAAAATAACGGTACCTGCCATACGATTTTTGTTCGAAATTTTATAATTTTTTTTTTGCTCAAAAACTGTCCCAACGATTTTAAAAAAAATCAAAAAATTCAATTTAGTTAAACCTAGGTAATGGTTGAAAAAAATTTTCCAAAAAATGAGTAGTTTTGGTACCCCCCTTGGGACCATTTTTTTTTGTTTTTAATTTTCTCAAAAACGGTACGACCGATTTTGTTAATTTTTTTTAGGCTAAAGCTTCCCAGCAGTTTGAATATTATTGTGTATTCAAATTTTCCAAAAAAAAAATTTTGGATTTTTAAAAAAACTTTCAAATTTTTTTTTTGAAAACACAATATTTCGAAAACCCCATGCTTGATTTTTTCAAAACTTGATAAATAAAAGTTTGAAAAAATAATCTACAAGATATGAGACAAATAAATTGATTTTACCTAAAAATAAGGGTACCCTCCATACAAATGTTAAAAAATGGTTTTCGAAAATCGTATTTTTCTCGAAAACGGTTCCGAGAATTTTGCTTAAATTTGTTTTCTTTCTATTATTTTTTAATATCTGTAATTTAATGAAAAAAAAATTGAAAACAAGATATTACTGACTGTACCTACCATAGAATTATTTTTTTAAATTTTGAATTTCTCATTATCAGCACAACGAATTTTAAGGAAATTTTGTAGAGAGAAGCTTCTAAAAAGTTTAAAAAACATTGCATTTTAAAACTTTAAGAAAAATATTTTTTTTTGAATTTTGAAAAAAAAAATCAATTTTTTGTTTTTTGAAAAATAAATATCTCGAAAATGGCTCAATACTTTTTTTTGTAAATTTATTTTTTATTCATACAATAATAAAAACTTCAAATTGGTGTACCAACATTTTTTCTTAAAAATGTTTTAAAATTTTCTTATATATGTACATAAAACCTTATTTTTTAAGAAACCACTACAAAGACTTATAATTTTTGTTCTTGCATAAATCTATATTTGCTTGAATCACATGGCATCCTATTCTTACCTTGAACTACTAAAGAAGTTTTTTTTAGTAATTTAAAAAATTAATTTTATGCTTATGGAAAGTTTCTCTAATAACATTCATTTTTGAAATACTTAGTCTTTTACATAGGATTATTAAATTATAGATGGTGAAAAGTAATAGAAAGGAAAAAAAATTATCAACAATTGAAAACAATTTTTTAACATTTGTATGGTGGGTACCGTTATTTTTAAGTAAAATAAATTTTTTTTCTTACATCTTGTAGATTATATTAAAAACTTTTATTTATCAAGTTTAATAAAATCTAGCATTGGGTTTTCGAAATATTGAGTTTTGAAAAAAAAATTGCTTAAATACCCCAAACAAATATTTTGAAAATTTGAATAGGTAAACAATAATATTCCAACTCTTGGGGAGCTTTAGCTTACAAATAATGATCAAAATCGGTTGTTACGTTTTTAAGCAAAATGGTTCCGAAGGGGGGGTTATTTTTTTTTAAATATGTCGAATAGTTTTTGATAAAAAAAAATATTTATAAAATTTCGAAAAAAAAATCATATGGCAGGTCCCGTGTGGGGGGAAAAATTAAAAATACTATCTATGAAGTTTAAAGAAACTCAGTCGAGCCGTTTAGGCTGTAGTCAAAAAGACAGACGGACAGACAGAATTTCGAGACCCAATTTTTAAGTCTTCGCTATCATCGTAGTGTCAACTTTGTTTAAAATCTCGATTTCGAGTTTTTTTACGATTGCATGACTTGCCTTTTAGTACTTATAGTACCTAAAAGTCGCAAGTAAAAATAAAAAGTCATGTCAAGTCCCAAAGGTATTAAATACTTCTGTTCATTTGTCAAGAACTCAAAAAGTTCAACGTCATCATTCCAATGCTCATGTATAATGACAAATGGATAACTAGCTCTTTAGATAAGATTTCCGATCTTATAGCATTTTTAAATGAGGTATACAAAATCGTGCTTCGAAAACTCAATGTTATCTATTGTTGCTAAAGCAAAATGTACCAATTATGCCAAAAACGCTTTCTTTCGTTTTCGCCTTTCTCAGCAAGGGCCTATTTGAGTTCAATAAAATTGTTCCTTTTTAAAATTGTCCATGATTTACCATCTTATGAGTCTTATGAAACTTACAGACTTTGGTTAAATTATTGGACTAGAAACATATGGCTGTTTGGTAAATGTAAGAAGCAGAAAGAAAAACGAATTAAAATTAAATTAGACACGAACATTTCCAATATATTCCAGACAGTCCACAAAAACAAAAATCATTTGCGTCTCATCTTAAAATTGGATCATTAAAAGTGAAAATTAGGAACAGCATTAGTTACTTTAAGACAAGTCTCTTTTTAGTACCACAGGGATCCGTAACGGGTCATTACTTATTTTTAATATAGATATATAAATTCCTTATTTGCACTGCCATTTTAGCTAAAATTGGAACCTTAGCTGATGTCCTTGACAATGCGTAGTATTCAGACAGTTCGTTAAATCAAGTTTCAGATACAAACTACATATTTCTATCTCCAGGTCAAATATTGGTTTGCGTAAAATGAGCTAATTATAAGCTTCAAAAGTAAATTATTAGACAACACGAAATTGCTGCCAGGTCTGTCTGCCCATTTTGCTGAAAGTATTTCAGCTGTGGCTAAAGATATTGCAGAAAACCCCGATCAGACGACGAAATGCCACGTTATTGGATATTCAAGCTTTCATGAATCAAGACCACGAGGGAGAAAACTTTTCATCAAAATTCATCATAAATAATAAGACCCATTCTGTGAATATGTTAAGTTCTTCTATTTTATTTAATCGTTATTTTAATAAACAGTGTTCTAATGAAATAACCAATTGCATTCCTCCTTAAACAATTTAACCGTAATACTCGCGCTTCAGGGAATGTCAATTAGATTACCCTTGAGCCCAGCTTCAAAGGTACTGCGAAATTTAGAGATTATTTCTTTAGCCGTACAACACGAATGTGGAATGCTTTAAACTGTCTTATATTAGCTTCCCATTGCGATGTTCAAATATTCAAAACCAATGTGCATCGGTATCTCCCTTTAAGATCCTCTCTAACTTTCCTAACGCTCGCTTTATATCAAAACATTTTATTGTATTCATAATCCTTTTAGAGAGCGTATGATATATAAAAAAATATAATCTCTTCTGGGGCATCAAAAAATTTGCCTTTAGCCTTACTAGTCGTTCAAAGTTCGGGCCTTATTTTTTTGTTGAAAACTCATTGGGCCAAACGACTTCTGTGGAATGCGAGTACAACAGATCCAAGCTCAACGAATTTCTCCTTTTGGATGAAAGATGTAGTTTAAATGGGACGGCCACAACCAAAATTCTAAAGGATAGATTTATATGTCAACAAGCCTGACAGTCTTGAAGCTCTCAAAGAGAATATTCACTAAGAATGCAAGGACCTTTTGCTGAAAGTCCTAGGAAGAGTAATGGGAAATCCCAGAAATCAGGTATATTTTAATACGAGGGTAGTCCGATAAGTACTAAACCTACAAAAGAAAAACAAAAGTTTTGGAAAAGTTGCAAATTATTTCTCAACATAGTCTCCTTTTAGCTCGATACACTTGATCCAGCAATGCTCCAACTTCTTTAACCCATCCGAAAAATAGGTTTTCTCGAGGTTCTACCCGGCGAGTGATTTTTGCAAGTTTTCAAGCAAAAAAAAGTCGCACGGGGCTCAATCTGGAGAAAACGGTAAATGGGACAGCAGTGCGAAGTGCGCTTAAACAGTATCAAACACTGCTCTGAAGTGGTCTCACGATTGCGCTTGCTGTCCAGGGTGAGCAAACGCGGCACCCATCGCGCTGACAGCTTTCTCATGCCCAAAATTTCATAAAGGATATGACCCATACAGTCTTTTGAGATGCCTACTGTTTCAGCTATCTCGCGCACTTTTAATCAGTGGTCTGTCAATACAAGATCGTGGAGTTTTTCCACATTATCCTCCGTGGTAACCATTTTCGGGGCACCTGGGCGAGACTCATCAAAAACCGATGTGCGACCACGTTGAAACTCGTTATACCAATTTTTGACGGTCACCATCGAAGGAGAAGAGTCACCCTACACAGCATCCAAACGCTTTTTGATTTCGAGTCCCTGACCAATATTGCTCTTTTTCCCATTTTTCTAAAATTTACGGACAATCTGCCTTCAACAAGTGGTCAAAACAAAACTACGAGTCCGATTCGGCTGAAATTTTGACAGTAGCCGTCTAAGAAAATGTACTAGACGATAGTAAATCTCTCTTTTGATACTTGCACCATCGGGTGGTGAGGCTAAGTACTTATTGGACCACCCTCATATACAATATACATGATTTAGAAAATTTTCTCGGTTGGGAATTATTTCTCTACTATATTTCCAGTCTTGAATGAATGAATTGTATTGGGGGTTATTGCACTGCGACCTGTAGATCTATTGTACCCCCTCTTATAAAAATGATGAGCTGTCTCATCCTACAGTTCCTCCTCCAAACCTATTGCTTTTAAGAATTTTAGTATTTGGAGCACTTTGAGAGAGGATAGGTTGCTCTCTTCCACCTGGTACTGTCCCAGATGTGTTTTCCTCTGGTGCATGATTGGATAACACTTTCCCAGTATGTGTTCCGGCGTTTCCTCATGCATGTTGCAGAATCTGCAAGTGGCACTGCTTACCACAGCCAGTAGGTTAAGGTGTCTTCTAAGTTTGCAGTGTCCTGTTAGAATGCATGTTATTATTCTTAGGTTATTCCTACTTAGGTTGATACAGTTTTCGAAGCGTTGCCGGTTGTAGTTGCCCAGTAGCAGTTTCGCCTGTCTCAGCCTAGGGAGTTCATTCCAGTTTTTAGATCTGTTTGCCTCCTCTTCTTCTTTAATTTTGGTCCTGATGACATTTTCACCTATTCCGCAATAAGGTTCAGGCCCTGTTAAGGGGGTTGAAGCGCCTATTTTTGCTAGGGAATCTGCCTTTTCGTTTCCAGGAACACCAACATGTCCAGGTACCCAGTAAAGTGTGACTCTGTTCTGTTTACCTAGTTCATTTAGTCTGCTTATGCACTCCCACACTAGCTTAGAGCTGATGGTGTATGAGTTTAGCGCCTTGAGTGCTGCTTGACTATCTGACATAATGGCAATGTTCTTGTTACGATAATTCTTTTCGAGATTGCGATCTACGCATTTCCCTATGGCGTTTACCTCCGCTTGGAAGATGCTGGTGGACTGCCCCATCGGTATAGAAAGTTTGGTTTTTGGCCCAAAGATTCCTGCACCAGTCCATTCGCTTGTTCTCGATCCATCAGTGTACCACTTGATGGTATTTGTTTCGAGTGTGTAGTTTGTATCCTCTCCTACCCAGTCTTTTTTGTTACTGAGCTGTGTAAGAAAGTTTTTCTCGAAATTATGTTTTTTGATCATTCCATCTCTTGGGATGTCAATAAGGTTTGTTATTGTGGACCTGTCAATTAGGTCCCTTTCTCTGAGACCAATAATTTTGCCGGTCCCAGTTCCTTCCTTTGAGAACCTAATGATACCTCCCACTCCAGCACTTCTAATGACCTCGTGTAGAGGGGATAAATGGAGGACAACCTCCATAGCTGCGGTAGGGCAGGTTCTCATTGCTCCCGTAATACAGATACATGCGAGCCTTTGGACTTTTTCTAGGGTTTTCCTAGTTGTTGTTAATTCGGTTTTCTTGTGCCATGCAACCCCACCATAGGTAATGATGGATCTTACCATCATAGTGTACATCCACCTGAGGATGCTCGGTTTACATCCCCATGACTTACCTGCAATTCTTTTGCAAATCATTAGGGCTTTTGTGGCTTTTCCGACTATAGCATTTATGTGTTTGTTCCAGAGGAGTTTACTATCTAGTATAATTCCTAGATATTTTACCTCCCTCTGCGTTTCGATTACTTCACCATTCAAACTGATAGATTTTATATGTGGTAGAAGTCTTTTCCTAGTAAATGGTATGATTGTTGTCTTGGATGGGTTTATTGAAAGCCCTACAGACATACACCATTTACTTGTAATTGTTAATCCTCTTTGGATAATATCGCAAAGAGTTTCTTCAAACTTACCTACTGCAATGATAGCGATATCATCGGCAAAGCCAATGCAGTATATACCTTGGGAGGTAAGATTTTCTAACAATTCATCTACAACAAGACTCCACAACAAGGGTGATAGTACACCACCCTGAGGACATCCCCTCGTTGTGATTACTTTTTTTACGTTTTATCCTGCTTGTGCCTCTGCATTTCTAGTGCCTAACATTTCTTTTATCCATCTGGTTATAGTGATGGGTACGCCTTTCCTAACAAGAGCTTTGCCTACCGCCTCGTGGGACGTGTTATCGAATGCTCCTTCTATGTCTAAGAAAGCAGCTAATGCTGTTTCCTTTACATCTAAGGCTCTTTGGATCTTGTTTGTTAGTTCGAACAGGGCGGTCTCGGTTGATCTGCCCGCCCTATATGCGTGTTGTCGCTGATTGAGCGGCCTACTTATTAATACTTCTGATCTTATGAAGTTGTCAATTACCTTTTCCAAAGTTTTCAGTATAAAGGATGTTTAGCTTATTGGCCTGAAAGACTTTGGATGGGTTGTGTCTTTTTTCCCTATTTTGGGGATGAAGATTACCTTAGCTGTTCTCCATAGACTTGGTATATACCCAAGAGCAATGCTACTCCGAAGAATATTTCCAGTCTTACTTCGTCGTTGAAATTTTCACGATTATGGAATCTACCAGTGGTTCAATTTTCAATAACTTTTCCTCTTATATCCGCCCGAATTTGAGTGTTATATCCACCTTAAGGGCATCGGTCGATTGTGGTCTTAAGGTGTCAAATCGCAGGACCTTGGTGACCAATTGACGTCACCTTTACGAGAGAAAACATTACCCTCTAATTGTTCATGCAGAATGTCAATTGGGATGTCTGATGTGTGGCACCTAGCGCCATATTTCTGGAACCACATGTCGTGTAAGTATTATGGTTCAAACGATAACTTATAACTTTTGTCGCTAAAAATGCTTTTTCGGCCAAAATGGAGGTCCTCCTCTTAACATCCTGAAGCGCAGTCAGCGAACCAACGCAGCTGTCTTTAGTCATGAACTCACGAGCTACAGGGTCAGTTGGAATCTTGTATGGATGTAGGCGCCCAAGTCCTGATCAAAAATTCGCCAAGTTGAAGTCTGCAAAAGGTCGAGTTCTTCCTTGACGTACGAATGTTGGATAATTGATTACCGAGCCGCTTGTTTTAAATTTAAACAAGCCAAATGAAATTAATGCAATTGACTTAAGATCTGTTAAGGCTTAAATTAATTCCAATTTCCAAATAGTTTCTGGAAAACTTAGATTCTTTGCGGATAGCTATGAATCTTCAACTCCGATGCTCAAACTTGATTCATATGGAGCTGAGTTGATACATTTTTCCCGCAGTCTCACGAAATAAATATTCGACGAAAAAAGCTCAACAAGTTAAACTCCAGTAAGTTAAAGACACTCAAAACTATAATGATTCCAATTATCGCTGAAGAAAAACTAAAATGTCCAACACACAATAACGATTTATTTTTTTGTTGTGATTTTGTATCTGTATATAGCTTGTTCACCTGGCACATTTCTAACATTCCATTATATGATTTACGTGCTGTTTAACAACAAATCAAAAACAAGGCGGTAAGATTCGTCAGGAAAGTAAATCGAAAAGAAATCTTTAAGAAAATAAGAAAAAATAATAAGAACAATAATGTTCGCCCCAAACGAACGATAATTAATTCTGCGATTTCTGATCTTGTTCGGCAACATTGTATCTGAGGTTTGTAATAGTCGCGCCATATCTGAAGACACCAGAGTTAGCAGTCGCACACGAAGCACCAGGTAGCACAGGTAGTGAGTAACCCCACCCCTTCCTCTTTCTCCCCCCTTCATTCTCTTCTTTCAGCGACTGAAATTCCTGCCGATGTCGGTCAGCCCTACCACCGCATCCACTTTCAGAGAAAAGAGCTACCATCTTTTGCATTCAAGACAAGCTTCAAAGCAGAAAGAGAGCAAGTTTTGCTTAATTTTTAATTTCCTTATTGGTCTGACTGATATTTTTTTTCATTCGCTTCACCTCTGAAGCAGGGTGACCAAATTGCAAAAAAAAAAACGAAAAGAAAACCAAATCCCCAAGGAGTAAAGTCATCCTTTGGGCATCCCTACCCTACCTTCTCTGGAAACGGATGTGGATATAAGATTGCTGGCTCGTCTTCGAGCGCACTTTCGAATGGTGTGACTATGTCAAATCGGTGTGAAACATCTTATACGTGACTACCAACAACGATGATGGGCGCTTTAGACCTCTGAGAACTGAGCAAGGAATTGGCTTAGCAATAAAATAATATTGTAAAGCACTTCTGCGGCCAAAGTCAAGCAGGTGAAAATATTCTCAACTAGAAAAACTTCTTTGGCGAAAAATAAGTAAAGTCTCATCGTCCTCATCGTTGCATCCTTCGAGTAAATTATTCAAATAAAAAGGAATATTTATGCGATTCTTGTAAAATTCTTACATCTCGTACAAATTAAAATGAAAACACCTTAGTGTCGCAACCAAGACCATATCAGCAGACTTACATCTTAATTTATATTTCTGATGTCTAATAATACCTTCTTTAAGTTCGCTTGTCCTTGGAATGGACCTAACCTAATGTAGTTGTCACAATATTTTATTTTATTTTGCTAGCAGATTCTTTTCATTAGTGCGAGACTATAAGAGAGTTTTCTTGTGCGATAAACTTTTCAATTTTATTACACATGCAACCACAGGATGACAATAGTTATATAGGTATTTACCTTACCAAGGTAGGTACGAGTATAAAGAAGGAATGTAGAGGAGATTCTATAGAGGCACAATCAACTCATAAAGTGAAGTAGAAAGACCGAAGGGCTCATTTACAGAATTGAGACTTGAGAGCACATATCTTTATTATTTTATAGAGATTTCTAGAAACCTCCTTTACGTTTGGAAAAACAACTCTTTTTCCTTTTGAAAATGACCCGAATGTACACAACCCAGATAACAACTTCTATTTTTTGGAAAACAAATTTATAAAGAAAAGAGCAGACAAGCGCCGCTGGCCTTGCTTTGCAATATAATTAGAGTGTTTCTTTTTGGTGGTCAATATTTCAAAGAAATGAAATTCGGTCTAGTCTCGGAGACTTGCTGTAGTTCAAAGTTTTTGGAATTTAAAGGATTTTATATTAAAATTTAAAAAAAAAAATATATTTCTCAAGTGGCTCTAAGACTTTTTTTCAAACTTTCCCCAAATACCTGTAGTGTTCAGACCTACATATATGTTTTTTTTTAAATCTATTAATTATATGAGAAAAAGTTTAACGAACTTTTTTGTGTAGAATAACATAAGCTACAATTTGTACCTCAATATTTTAAAAAATAATATTATAGTTTTAGAGAAATTTGCAAAAAAAATCTGAATTTTATACCGTTTCATCCTCGTTCACCCCAAAAAAACTAATAAAAATTGTAGGAAATGCTTGAGAGATAATTATTGTAAAGTTCAGGTTTTCGTCTAACTTTCATGGGCTAATAGTAAAAAGTTTCCTTAGCAGATTAAGAGCTAATTCTAGAATAATTTAAAAGACATTTCAGAAAAGTCATAGCTAAAAAAATAAAATGCAAGAAATATTATTTTTTAAGTTTTGAATGCAATGTTTTTCAAACCTTTTAAAAGCTTCTCTATAAAAACTTTCATTAAAATCTGTTATGCCAATAATGAGTATTTCAAAATTTGAAACAATTGTTTTATGGTAGGTACAATAAGTGATATCTAAATTTCATTTTTTTTAACTATCCAATCAAAATCGTTTCGACTGATTTTGAGAAAATCAAAAACAAAAAAAAAAAAGGTTCCAAGGGGGTTTCCATTAAAAACCACTTTTCCGAAATTTTTTTTAACCATTATCTAGCTCTAAATAAATGAAATTTTTCATTTTTTTTAAATCTGTCGAAAAGTTTTTTTAAACAAAAAATATTTATAAGATTAAGAAAAAAGATCGTATGGCAGTTATTGTTATTTTTGGTCTTAAAAAAAAAGAAAAAACCGTGTGGGGGGAAAAATTAAAAATGACATCTACCAAGTTTAAATAAAATCGGCCTAGCTGCTTAGGCTGTAGTCGAATAGAAATACAGACAAAATTTCGAGACCCACTTTTTTAATCTTCGCTGTCATCGTAATGTCAACTTTGATCAAAATCTGGAGTTCGATTTTTTTACGAATGAATAACTTGAATAACCAAAAACCGCAAGTAAGAATCTATGGGCGGTTTTCTAAAAAAAAAATATTTTTTTAATATAATATACAATAAAATTTCATTAAAATTTTCACTAAAATAATTTGGTGTGTCAATTTTAAGAATTTATTCATGTAAATTTAAAATGAAATGCACGCCTAGAGAATTAATATTTTAAAAATTATTGCTATTATAGACAAATTTTCAATAGCATAAAATTAATTTAATTAATTCTAGGTGTCGTTTTCGAGAAAGAAATGATTTTCAATGAAGCTGAAGATCGCTGCATCCAAATTTATGTTTTCATTTAGGATAGGAGATCTCGATAAGTACGAGTATCAAAGATATTGGAATATTTTAAACGCCAAAATGTTGGGCGCAAATTTTCCTAGGGGCGATGTCCGTTACTTTTTTTTAAATTGTATCTTATATTGTATGTTATATTTTATTTTAGTGAGTTTTAAAACTTTTAAGACACAAACATTTTTAGGAGAGGATATAGACCGCAATAATTTTTTTAGAAATAAAATAAATATGACCCAATGTAGAATATGCGTTTCTCTAGGGGCGATGTTTCTCCTTTTTTTTATTTTTTTTTATTAAGCTTATTTAACCATGATTTAACCATGAAATTAAAAAAAAAAAAAAGTTTGGACCCTTATAACCTTGGATCAACTAATCGTAGGTATAAGAACGGTACATGAACAAAATTAGAATTTCCAAACTCTAAAGGCGATGTTTTTTCTTTTTGTTTTATTTCATGTTCTTGAGTCATTTGTTGTCTAGCAACAAATTTCAACAAAAAGGAAAATAGATATCTACGTTCTGTGTTAGTTAGTTAAGATGTTGGTTATTTGTAATATTTTTATATTTTTTATCGCATTATATTAA
Source organism: Philhelius festivus (assembly GCA_963931855.1). Classification (NCBI taxonomy): domain Eukaryota; kingdom Metazoa; phylum Arthropoda; class Insecta; order Diptera; family Syrphidae; genus Philhelius; species Philhelius festivus. Next base: position 34,360,723 of record OZ007554.1, on the reverse strand, counting down.
TAATTGTATATTATCAAAATTATAATATTTACTTCATATGAATTTTTATTTTTTCGATTCAAGTTTTAATAATTCTGATAATTATACAAAATTGGAATTATATAAAGAAAAGATTAATTGTTATACAAACAAAAACAAAATTTCAGCAAAGACAAAGAAAAAGAAAATGCCAGAATGAATATACTTTATAAAATAACTATAAAAATAATTAAATAGATATTATGAGATATGTTTAACAAATTTGAATTGAAAAATATGTATTGCTTTTAGTTTAGCTAAAACAAAAAAGGATGGTGTTGAGCTATTAGTTTAGCTAAAACAAAATTATACTAGGTTTAGTTCTAACGATGATTCAAGTTTTATTCCTCTCATTCATCATATTCATCTCATATTCATCTAGAACAACAGTCGCAACTGAAGAGAAAATATACATTTTGTAACTCTTCCTCAGTTTTTTTCAAGTAGTTCAGACATCCAAATTCTGCCCACCGTTTACAAGTATGGCACTGGCACCAAGTTTGCTAGAACACAAATGACTCAAGAACATGAAATAAAAGAAAAGAAAAGACATCGCCTTTAGAGTTTGGAAATTCTAATTTTTTATGTACCGTTCTTATATCTACGATTAGTTGATCCAAAGTTATAATGGTCTAAACTTTTTTTTTTTATAACTTTCATGTTTAAAAAAATTTAATAAACAAAAAAATAAAAAAAAAAGAAAAAACATCGCCCCTAGAGTTTGGGAATTCTAATTTTTTCATGTACCGATTTTTACCTACGATTAGTCAATCCAAAGTTATAAGGGTCCAAACTTTTTTTTTTTTTTTAATTTCATGGTTAAATCATGGTTAAATAAGCTTAATAAAAAAAAAATAAAAAAAAGGAGAAACATCGCCCCTAGAGAAACGTATATTCTACATTGGGTCATATTTATTTTATTTATAAAAAAATTATTGCGGTCCAAATCCTCTCCTAAAAATTTTTTTGTCTTAAAAGTTTTAAAACTCACTAAAATAAAATAAAACGAGATACAATTTAAAAAAAGTAACGGACATCGCCCCTAGGAAAATTTGCGCCCAACATTTTGGCGTTTAAAACATTCCAATATCTTTGATACTCGTACTTATCGAGATCTGCTATCCTAAATGAAAACATAAATTTGGATGCAGCGATCTTCAGCTTCATGATTTTCAAAATTCATTTTTAATATTAGTATGACATAGTTATAACAGAATATAGTATTTTCAACATCTTGTAGAAGCCCCTATTAATAAGTTGCTAATTGTCAATTATATTATCAAAGAAATCTAAATACATATTGATTTTTTAAAAAATCTTGTTATAAATCAAAAAATAAAAAAAAAGTTTGAATTCAGAATACTATTAAAGCTTTAAGGGGCTGAAGCACTAAACATTAAATTAAAATCAATTGTTCCGTTTTTGAGAAAATAGAAGTAAAATAAAATAGTTCGATTTGAGGTAGGAACTTTTAAAACCCAATTTTTGAATTTCTTTTTTGAAATCTGTGACATAGTTTTTGAGAAAAAAAATAATATTCAAAACAAAATTGAATGATATGAAAATGCTACCGACTAATGAGCTTAAATGAATCGGTGAATGTAAGAACATTACAAACACCAAAAATTCAATTTTGTAGTATATACGAGTAAACCTATGAGAAAAATAGCAGTACATTTGGGAGTTTTACTACCACATTATAGGTATATTAGAAAAGAATATCTAATGAATATTAGTATTATTTACTGAATTGTTGTTTTGTATAAGTACGAATTTAAACAAGTGTAAGAACAGTACAAGTACAACGTCTCTCTGCCTTAATATTTCTTTTCACTATCACATTTTTTAATTTTTTTTGAATATATGGGAGGACCAAAAATCTTTAAATTCTCCAAATATTATTTAGCAAAACAGTTGATACATTTTCTGTAAAACAGTTTTTTTTTTTAAGATTCTGTACTATTCTTACACTCACCGATTCAAATCAAGTCGGCGTATTTGTTAAGGCTCCAGTCCAACGGACATACAGGCAGACGAAACAAATTCGGTGACTCACTTTTTAAGCCTTCTCTATTATCGATTTCGATCAAACCTCGGGTTTATCGAACACAAAAAATTGGTATTCGAAATTCAGTCTGTCTCGACCATATGCCTAAGCCACTGAAACCCTTTCCATTGAACGTCCCTAACTCTAAGATTAACGTGTTGCACTTTAACTTGACGAACGAACCGAGAACCGATCAAATAATAATTAAACAAATAAAAGTATTTAAATTATGAAATTAAAACGAAATGATGAAGAGCGCGAAATCGACCGGCACGACTTGACTTTTGATTATTATAAACACGATACACGAACAACTGTCAACGTCAAACAAAATAAAGAGCGATAGCGAAGGCGAGTTCGAAGTTGAAGAGCAACAGGTAGCACTTTGGATGCTACGAAAGTGACTAGCTCAGATTATGGGGGTGGGTTCACCAATTAATTTAATTAATACGACGGAAGATTTCTCGATGAAATTGGAAATTATACTAAAATATATGATAACGACAGGGGCGTCGTTTCTGAAAGAAAATAAAGGGGCGCCAGCAATTTTTTTTTTTGATAAAGGAAATTACAAACCTTTTGAAGCGGAGTGCGACGATGAAAGCAAAAATTGTTTCGAGAGAAATAATAAGCCAAAAATTTTTATTCCGAATGGGAAGTTAATAGAATTTATTTCTGATTGGGAAACCTTTTTAATTATAGAATGAAAACCCAATATCTTTTCAAAAATGAATTTACAATTTATTTTCAGAATTTTAAGGTAAACCGTTACCGCTTGGTCCCGAAAACAACAACAGATTTTTAAACGGGTCATGAGTTCCGCTTTATCGGAATTTTAAACGGTCAGAAGCCAAACGCGTATTAAGATTCAAAATTAACCAAAAGAAAAACAATCAAACCCACTAAAATCGAAATTTCCACTCAACAAGAAAATAGAATACTTATGTATCTTTTTTTTTTTTTTCTTTTTATGTTCCAAAATCCTGTCAATCCCTTCCTTTTCTATATGTCCCTCTAGCAATGTTCCTTAATTATCCACTCTGAGTCCTTTCTTTCTTTTCTGATTTTCTTCTCCACCAAATTTATTTTCACCAAAAATTTTCCTTTTATTTTCTAAAAACTTTTCCGTTTATTTTCTAAAAACTTTTCTTAATTTCTTTTCTTATTCTTTTGCTTTTATTTTTTTTTAAACTTCTGTTCTGAATTACAGCCAAAATTGAAGTGTCCTCTCAGGAATTTTACATCCTGGGTGAAACCTTCTCTTAAGACCTCAGGCAGTGCTTTCAGCCAATCAGTGGCCGCGGTTTTCGGTCACGTCATCATTCAGCTACTCTCCGCCATCTTTGCTGTAGAGAGCGCCGACGTAGTTGAAAACCAGCGGTCCTGCTTACTCGCAATTTCTCTCTGCATAATCATCATAAATCCGCCGATCTCTGGTGTAATTTCCAGGAGCGGCGAATATGATGAATGCATACAGCCATCAATACCCATTTTTTTTTAAGTTATTAAGAAAAGCTTTCAGAAATAAAAGAAAATCAATGTCGCGATCAATTTTCCCCTCGAACAAAACAAAATCAACCCATTATTGTGGAACATATAGAAGAAGATATTGACAGGAATACCATTTTCGCGAAATTACTCTAGAGCGTTGGGCTTCTGTGCAGATTGGGGGGATTGGGGACTATCGATTAACGTTTTATCTTTTACAATATCATATAAAATATAAATCAGATACGTTGGGCACTCGGCCATTCTCGAAATGAGTAACTTCTAGCATTCGGGGACCAACTGTCGCCCGTGCTTTTCGAAACCAGCTTGTCCATATTATCCATAATTAAATAGTGGAACATTCCTCTACATTTGAGTTCATAAAATATGTCGATTTTGTTTCTCCAAGATACTGAGAGAGCGTACCGATGGCTGATGGACCATGGCTGCCCCACCCTCTCTCAGTAAAGTGAATGAAACACCTGTAGGAAGAAGAAACTGCTATGGAAGGAAGAGGGTTTTTGGGAATAGAAAGAATGATTTTTGTCGCGGTAAATTTTACCGTGACAAACGTTACCTACTATACAGTCCTTATGAAAAATCTTATTTATCTCGAAATCAGCTTTAATGATTTTGATAAAAAATAAAATAGGTGTGCTATTATAGAAATTAACTACATTTTGGTCTCAAAACAAAGAAATAAGAGAGAAGATAATTGAAGTACCTGTCATTGAACTGTGTTTTACTTTCGACTTATAGCTACTATAAGGCAGGTTATGCATTCGTAAAAAAAATCGAACTCGAGATTTTGATCAAAGTTGACATTACGATGATAGCGAAGACTAAAAAAGTGGGTCTCGCAATTCTGTCTGTCTGTCTGTCCGTTCGATTGCAGCTAAACGGCTCAGCCGACTTTCTTTAAACTTGGTAGATATCATTTTTTTCCCCACAAAAAATAACGGTACCTGCCATACGAATTTTTTTCGAAATTTTATAAATATTTTTTTCTCAAAAACTGCTCGAAAGATTTAAAAAATAAAAATACAAAAAAATTTCATTTAGTTAAAACTAGGTAGTAGTTGAAAAAAAAATTGCGAAAAATGGTTATTGAGGGCATCCCCATGGAACCATTTTTTTCGTTTTTGATTTCCTCGAAACGGTACGACCGATTTTGATAATTTTTGTTTTGCTAAAGCTCCCAAAAAATTTAAATAGAATTGTGTATTCAAATTTTCAAAAAATTTTTTTTCAAAACTCAATATTTCGAAAACCCCATGCTATATTTCTTTTAAACTTGATAAATAAAAGTTTCTTAATATAACCTACAAGATGTGAGAAAAAATTTTTATTTTATCTAAAAATAAAGGTACCCATAATACAAATTTAAAAAAAAAAAATTAAAAAATGGTTTTCAAAAACCGTATTTTTCTCGAAAACGGCGCCTTTGTTTGTTTCAATTAATTTTAACAATCTTTAATTTAATAAAAAAAATTTGAAATAAAGATATTACAGCTTGCACCTACCATAGAACCATTGCATTTCAAAACCTTAAGAAAAAAAATATTTTTTTGAATTTTTGAAAAAAAATTAATTTGTTTTGAAAATTTGATATTTCAAAAACAGCTTAGTATTTTTTTTTAAATTTAATTTTCATTTGTGCAATAATAAGATCTTAAGGCTGGCGTACCAAATTTTTTTCTTAAAAATGTTTTAAGAATTTTGTATATAAAAGCTTAATTTTTTAAGAAACCACTACGACTTATAATGTTTGTTCTTGTATAAATTCATATTCGCATAGCAGTCTCTTTTTGCCTCTTACTACTAAAAGAATTTAAAAAAATAATTTTATCCTTATGAACGGTTTTCTCTAATAACACTCGTTTTATTTTCCTACTCTATTAAATAGGAGCAAATTCGTGCGACCCAGTAGCATTTTATTTTAGTTAAGTTCCAATATTTTAAACGAATTCTGAAGTTAAGATCCAACGAAACTCTCTCTCACACAATCACTGAATTCCCCAAGTTGTTGGTGCCGTCCCAAACTTGGCCAATCCAAGAGAAATTTTAAAAGGTTGAAAATATTATTCTGAGCATTCTCTCAGCTACTATACTTAATTTTACTATTCCTCGCTTTATATGTAGTATATAGCTATGTATACAGCGCAGCCACTACCTCATGACGATCTAATTTAATGGGTACCTATTTTGCAATCTCTTCGAGCAACTCTCACGGTTCCTGAGGATACAGAGGAATCAAAATATGGTTCGAAAAATAGAAATGGTTGGGATGGAATGAATGGAGGGGAAAACAGATAGCGAGTGTAAGTCTATGACTAAACAAGATAGTTGAAAGAACGTATTAAGAACCGAGTTTAAGAATGGTTTTTGTTGCGCTAAATATTACCTTAACAATTCAGTTCCTTGAAAATGGGTGAATGATTGTTTTTCGAAATTATTTCCTGAAATATATAGATATTCTTAAATACTTATAATTGCCACACCAAATTTTTGTTTAGGAAAAGCAGACTAGGTACCTTATATCCCAAACAAAAGACAATGAATTGGTGTAATTTTTAAATTGAGTGTATTCCGATATTTCTATTGCTTACAGATTCACTTTATTTCAGAATTTCATTACTTAAGAAATATTCCATAAAAAAATCAAGGTTCACTTTCATTTAATATAAAAAACTTATGCTTTTAAATATATTTTTCATATGTCCTCCATTTCCTCCAAACACTTAATTTTAAAACACGTTTTATGGAAAATAAATTAAATGTGTTAAGAGTGAATCAGTGTGAGAAAAGAAAAAAAAAAACATATTAACCGCACTCTCTCATGCAAATACAATTTTATATCTTTATCTAAAGTGCCAACCGGACATTCTTCGATTAATAAATTGCATCACTTTACTGAAATAATCTCACATTGACAATCGTAAAGCGATACCTAAGAACAAGCCTCTCAATACTTATGGTGTGGAATTTGCAATTTGTAATAAAAATTCCAAAATTATTACATCTCGGCTTAGAGTTACTTAGTCACCACACCATCGCACTCACCAGTCATTTAAATGCGCATGAATGTATTCAGATACGAAGCTTTGTTTCGATTGGTTATACAAATAAAAATGAGTTTGTGAAAAACCGTAACAAGGGAAAAGCAAACTTATTTAAAAAAAATGTCTCTTATTTGAGTAGAGGTTTTTAGTGATTTTTGGAATGTTCGTCTAAATTGTGTGTCTCAAACACAAGAACGTGTAGAGAAGTTCTGAGCTCGGACTGCAACTCGTAAATCAAATTCCTATCTTCATAAAATGAAAATGTATGGAAAAATGAATGAAGGTCTAAGAGAAAACAGCAGTCTACCCGAGGTGTGACGTGATTGTGTGTTGGCAAATTTGTATTCGTTGGTTGGCATATTTTTTCTCATTTTTTTAAACAGGTAAGATCTAGCTACTGGGATCCCCTCCTTAATCCGTAGAGCTGAGCCGAGTATCACAAGCATTCCATCACTTCCGTAGCGGACATTCAACCTCATCCTGCACCTCCAATTCAGCTTTATCCGGATTCTTACTTATGTCCTACTTTTCCTTTCAAGCAATCTTTAAGCTTCCTACTTTCCCATTCCAACCTACTCCCTTTGCTTCGTTTCTTCATTTACACTTCTTCGAAAACGACGTTGTTAAGGCGGTAACCGTCAATATCGAGCACTACGAAAACATGAGAACCAATTTCTTATGGCCGCTAGAAAGATGGCGCTACGTGCAACACAGCGGACGCCATGATTGACATTCTGTATGAACGATCTTAGGGTAAGGTTATCTCTCACAGAGATGACCTGAATTGACCACCAAGATTATGCGCTTTGACTCAGCAACACTCTTTCCTGAAGTCGCAGGTCAAATTTGTTATGGAAAATTGGACGTTTTGGATACGAATTATCCAACAAAGCGTATACTTTGCAATAACGATATATTTCATACATAATGGCAGACATAAACCTTTTAAAGTAATAGAAACATTGAATGATATCTTACTCAAAGTTTGTTTTATTGAAATTTAAAATCAAATCAAAATCAATTTAATGGAAAATCATTTTCTAAAAAAACATTATGTTTTTTTTAAAGAACTGACATCATCATACATAATATCTAAGGTGATATTCGTGGCCTTAATACTTTTTTGGGCTGACTTTTTAAGTTTTAAAAAATATCTTGTATAAAATGTATGTTCAATATTCCCACTTACTGAATAACTATCCCCACAATAATGTAAATCAATAAGCTCATTTTTAACCATCAGCCTTAGCAACCATACTGCACTTCGACTTTGACCTCTGCCAACTCATTTCAATTCTATTAATTGTGAACTTTAAACAATAACAAGACAAATAAAAAAAAAAAAAACAACAAACAATATGAAATAAAAAAAAAAATAAAAATCATGCTAAAGCAATTCGCTTTCCATGCAACATTATTGATTTATTGCTAATATAGCGTGCAGATTCGCTTTTTGAGTGTGCGCCCGTTCAAAGGGTTTGTTGCTTTATAACTTGCAATATTTTTTTTTTTTTTGTATTATTATGTGTATACAGAGTGTATCTCTCTAGCAAATTTGTACCCTGTACACAGTCCTTTAAGGTATTAAAAAAGTGCACTGCTCCGTGAATTTATTGAAAAATGAAACCAAAAAAAAAAAAAAACATTTTACAATAAATCACGATTTCCGATAAAAGAAAAATGAAATACCAGGGCTTCAAAGTTTGAACCTTAAATGAAAAAAAAAGAACAAGTAAAGCCATTGAAAACCTAAAAGACTCTGGACAATTCTTGTTTTTTGTGAATAATTTTTCTTGTACATTTTAGAAGCACTTGATGCTACAGAAGACTTAGGCGGAAGATCTTTGGCCGGAATGAAAATATTCTTATATTTTATCAGATGCCACATTAGAAATGTTAATTTCAATGAAATTAATTATTATATTAATAAAATAGATTTAGAGCAAGGAGGCTCCAATGGAAGGATTGTGATCTTCTTAGTTTTTCAGTTAGTTAGTTAGTTAGTTCATGACGAAGAAAGATGCATTTTTACTTACTCTTGTAAGACAAATTTCGAAGTTTTACTCAAATTTGACACTTTGTTGCTTTCGTCATACAGTGGGGTAGATGATGGAGAGATCTCCTTACAAAGCTTAATCAATCCTAAAATAAAGTTTGTATTCTTAACCATATGCTAAGAAAGTCGTCTATTGATAGTTATTCGGGCTATCATTATTTAGACAACAGATTATGCAGTCAACAGATCCTGAAAGTAATCGTTGAATGAAGATAATGTCGCTTATTGTACTTCGTTCTTCCAGATTATTTAAGTTAATTAATATTAGTCGGTATCGATACGGATATACCAAGGCAGATCACGAAGAGCGAAACGTAGGAAACGACGTTGAATACTCTCAATTCTGGATATATGAATTTCTTGATATGGGGACTATACTTGACATGTGTATTCAAGAAGGTTGTTAGAAAAGGTTATGTAAAATGATCACGTCACGTAAGCGTCAGAGAATTCTTTGGACCATCGTTTAACAAATCTCATCAATATGTGTGGAAAAGTTGAACTCTCCATAACATAAATCACAAAGTACTCGAATTGACTCAGCGGTGCATATGGGATATGCGTTTTCGTTGAAAAGTGTTTGAATGACATTTGGAAATATTTAGCTCTAAGCAATTTTTCAGATGCCAAAGAGAGAAACTGTCGAGTTCAAGTTGAAAAAGGGTAGAAAATCATAAGTAGAAAAAATGGTCTTCAAAAACTTGTGATTGTCGGTACAGGGTGAGATATGGGAATATTTGATGACCATTTCAATATCGTTAACAGAAAAATAAAATAAAAATTAGAGGTCCTAAGTGGCTACCTTGTGGGACCCTGTAGGTAGCTTGCGCCCTTTTTTTTCTTTTTAGGAACAACGCTTCTGTGTTAATCCAACAAATCTTCAGATCGAACGAAAAATAATTTTAATCGAATCAATTAAATTGATTGATGGAACCCCTTAACCCAAACTAGTCATGGGAGCGTATCGGAATCCCGCTTTTTGAAATCCCGCCAAATCCCGCTAATCCCGCTTTTTAGAATACGAAGCTAAAGCTTATTGTAATAATATATTGTAATAGTTTCATATTTTTAAAACAATTGAAAGACTGGCTTCTCTCAAGATCAGAGGTTGAGACTCTTATTGAAGTTGTTTCATAAAATATTGCTACCATAGTTTCATATGCATATCCAGTACTCTAATTGATTTTATGTTGGTTACAGGGGGCAGCATGTCCTTGTCCTCCCCTTACGTCCCTCACTGCTTACACGTCGTAATAAGAAAGGGGATTTTAAAAAGCGGGATATCGTACCCAACCCCTAGTCATTTTAGTAGCATCCCAAGTGTTATCTACTTTCTATCTACACACATAAACAAAGAGGTGTGTGAAAGTATTTGGGCCGGTCGGTCTATAGTAAAAGCAATTAATTTTAAAACTGGTTTAAAAAATCAGTTTTAAATTAGATGGGAATTTTCAACCCAACAAAAAACCGTTTTCAGTCCATTAGATTTCTACACTTGAATTAGCCCACCATTTTTTATTGTCATTATGAATATTTGGTCAACAGATCATACTCGTTACCTACCGACCGATTGCGTAACAAATATTATTTAAGTTAGTTCTAGAATGTCTCAGGGTAGTCATTTAAGCCCTGTGATTTTTATTATATATATGTATATAAATGATTTAAATCTGTGTTGAGGAATTCAAATTGTCCTATTTATATCGACGATGACAATGTTAAAATCCTAAAAACTATCTCAAAAACTCGGGATTGTGAAGAGCTGCAGGGTAACCTTAATAAGTTTTTCAACAGGAAGTTTAAAAAAAAAAACACAAAGTTTTTTAAATATCAAAAAAAAAAAAAAAACAATCGTTGCAAAATTTTAAAACGCAACCCTGTTCAAACTTTTCGCGAGATTTAGGTTTTTGAGTAAATAGAAGGAAAAAAAATAGTTCAACAAAGGTAGAATTAACAATCCTTTTTTTTGACATTTGTTTTCAAGCATCAGTTACCTTTTACTAACAATAAATGAAATTTGTTTTTAAATCTGTGGAAAAGTTTTTAAGATAACAAATATTTTCTAAAATAAAAAAAATGTATGCTAGGAACCATTATTTTTTATTTTAATAAAAGAAAATAAAATCCACGACTGGGTCGCACTAACTTGCTCCTGGCTTATTTAAAAAAAAAAAATAAGCTTTTATATACGAGTACAAAATCTTTTAAACATTTTTAAGAAAAAATATGATACCCCAGCTTTAAGTTTTTATTACTGTACGAATGGAAATTCAACCATTAAATCTCCTGTTGAGTTCGTTATAACCGATTTTGACTGTATCTTTATTTCAATTTTTTTTTTTATAAAATTAAAGATCATAAAAAATAATTGAAATAAAAAAAATTTATTAAAAATCTAGGCGAGAAAAATACGATTTTGGAAAACCATTTTTTTTAAATTTTTTTAACATTTGTATGGTGGGTGTGTACCTTTATTTTTAGGTAAAATAAGTTTTGTTTTCTAACATCTTGTAGAATATATTGAGAAACTTTTATTTATCAAGTTTTAAAAAATCTAGCATGGGGTTTTCGAAACATTGAGTTTTGAAAAAATTTTTTTTGAAAATTTGAATGCACAATTCTATATAAGTTTTTGGGGAGCTTTAGCAAAAAACAAACGATCAAAATCGGTCGTACCGTTTTTGAGAAAATCAAAAACAAAAAAAATGGTTCCATGGGGGTACCCTCAATAACCATTTTTCGGAAAATTCTTTTCAACCATTACCTAGCTTTAACTAAATCAATTTTTTTTGTATTTTATTTTTTAAATCTATTGAACAGTTTTTGAAAAAAAAAAAAATATTTATAATACTCGTATTTAGAAAAAATCTCGTATGGCAGGAACCGTTATTTTTGGTCTTAAAAAAAAGAAAAAAACGTGTGGGGGAAAAAATTAAAAATGATATCTACCAAATTTAAAGAAAATCAGCCAAGCCGTTTAGACAGTAGTCGAACAGACAGACAGACAGAATTGCGAGACCCAATTTTGTAGTCTTTGCTATTATCGTAATGTCAACTTTGATCAAAATCTCGAATTCGATTTTTTTTACGAATGCATAACTTGCCTTATAGTACCCAAAAGTCGCAAGTAAAAATATCAAAAAACGGTCTAACGTACTCAAAACTCAAACATCTGGTCTTGCAGGCGTTTCTTGCACTTAAAATTCTGTATCTTCTAAACGTATGGATATCCCACTCAGAAAATTAGCATGTAGTATTTCTAGAGCTTGGGCTTAAAAATGGGACCTAAAAAAAATTTTTAAAATGCGGAAGTTGACAAAAATCTAATTTGAAATGTTAACTTCCGGTTATCTATAAGAAAAAAAATCAATTTCCGGTTTAAATTTCATAAAAACCATTAAAATTATTTTTCTACTGTTCAATTTAATTTATCAGCATTTTTCAAGAGAACCCTTAGCCATAGCATGCCGAAACTTTAAAAGTCCATAACTCCAATACCAGACCTCAAAATTCAAAATCCTTCTGCATTTATGTTAAGAACTAAAAGAAGTTTAAATAACACAAATATGAACCAATTTCAAGACCCACCACTTTTTTCGTTGTCCGCTTCATGTGAAAGTCCCCGTATAGTAGACCAATAATTTTGTAAGGATTCCATAGAATAATCTCAGAAACTATACTCACTTACTACATATTAAATGAATTTAATACAAACTTTACTCACTACATAAGAGTCTAAAGAATTTTTGTTTGTATATGATTTATGCAAGGACTAATGCATTTAAATTGCACTCACTGCATAATCAAGCTCTCGACACAAAAAAACCGACAAATATTTATAGGATAAGTCCATATAATTAGTTAATAGCTACATCACTGTTATAAATACAGATTTTAGTATGTAAGAAGTACATAAATTATGAGTACATTAATGTTCTGAGTACATTTTTCCCAAATTTTTTTCTGAAAACTTACACTTTTAACTTTTCAAAGTGAAATGAAAATTTACGAAGTGAAAAGTCATGAAAAAGAAATTTCGGAATATTTTACATATTTGCTTTTTAGGAAATTATTTTGTTTGCAAAGTAAAAAATGGTTGATAGCATCAAAACCAATTAACATCTTCAATTGACTGCTAAACGTGATGATATCCCATCTCCATTATTCTGACATATCCACACGGAGAACAATAAATAGTCACCAGATTAACTTTCAACATCAATGCGGACGATCTATGCAGTGCAGGTCCATCAGTAAATTTCAATGCCATTGGTAGATTATGGTCACTAAATACTCTTACTATCTTATACATGACTTTAAGGACAGAACATGAATATTCCAAGAGCAATATTTCATTGAACTTCAGAATCCTATTGATCGCTGAGAAAATAAACAAAAAAAACACAAAGCATGAAGTAGAAGAAGGTTATTTATTTTTTAGTAATTTATGACCTTTAAATAACCTCATCTAGCAACATTGTATATATTTATGAAAAATAATGTCTTACCGCACACAAAATATTTACCTTTGGTAATAATTCTTTCTGACCATGAAAATGTTTGCATCTTTTGATTTTTATTTGTTTGCTATCTATAAAAATTTGTATAAGAGTATATCATATGAGATCCCTTTCAACAAGTCTCAAAAAAAAAAAAAAATACTTCACTTAAAATAAAAAGGCCAACTCATCATCATACTATATACCAAACCAAGTTGGATGGATCATTCGGAACTTCCCGCATCTTGTACGAAACAAAAAAGAAAATGAAACCCTTAACTTCAAAAAGTCTCTTTAAGTATCCAAACCACACAGTGTTTAACTATAACTATCTCAAAGATCTCTTTTTGCTTAAAGACTATGAAACTATGAGGCCGTCCGTCGGCCGGCGCGGCAGCGCACGGGCACATTTCATCTTTTCAACAGCATTTTTATATACGGACATGGTATTATTTTAATGTAGAACCATTTTAACATAATTTTGTCGTGACATTGCATGCCGTGCATTTTTCGCACGTAAACATGTCGTTCTATGTGGGGTACAAATTTTTCTACTTCATAATCGAACAAGCCAGCATTTATACAGGGAATCTGCGAGTCTACCATAGACAAAACTCTATAAGCTGCAGAGCTTGTTGTTAGAGAGGCAACTGGCCAAAGATCTTGTCATATAGTTATATATAAGTTTATCTTGAACTAAAAGTACTTAACTAGAAAGACGAATTGGCAAAGTTGTGTTTCATTTTCGTGTGTATGTGTCGCTCTAAGCAAACATTGAGTTATGGCTTAGAAGCTAGATATAATTTTTTGTGATCATTGCTGGGGGCAATACTTTGATTGGATACAACATCTAATTCATTAGAGAAATAGTTAAACAACAATTTGAGCAGTTTTGAGACTACTCTGGGCTATAATGAGGTCAGATAGATTAATAATTTTCTGTTAAAATGTATTAAAAATAAGTCGTGATTTCATTTGAACAAAAAAAAAGTAAAAACAAAGATCTTCTGGGGTTTTTAAGCAAAACATTTGTTTTGCATGTTAATTTTTTTTAACTAAGTCCGCCATCATTGCTCAACGATTTAATTCCTTACACTCTCACACATTGAGCTGCAGTATCTAAAGTGAGCTTCAAAATGCATCTTAACCTTCATTTTGCTGTGCAAGAACCGACGAATCCATGACACTGTGATGGCATCATGACACGAGATACTCAAAAGTCTTACTCACTTTGTTGTTTGCAAGTGTGTAAGTTAGATACACCGAAGCATATTATGAAGTTCAAGTTCTCGCACTTCAACAAAAGGTTGTCCCTTTTGTATCATTGGTAGCTAGGGTTGATGACGATGACGGTGAATATTATTTATTTCTTATGGCTGCCTTCATTTTTGTGACGATGATGATGATGATGGCGGCACAAACACTACACATATGTTGTCTCACTTTTTGTTTCTTCATTTTTTTTTAGTTCTGTTAATATCAAGAAGATACATAATTTATGCATCAAAAAACCAACTCTTGATTATGCAAAAAACCTAAAAAAAAAAAAACACGAATAATTTGAAAGTTAATTAGCCGTAATGGGAAGGCGGTGCTTTTATTAACCAATCGTGGCGAATCTTAACTTCATTTTGAATTTTTCTCTTTAATATACATTTTTAAAATGTGTAAACAAAAGAGCTGAGTAGGGAACGTGAAAATAATATTCACCATGAAAAATTAAGTTTATCATTTTGCTTTTTATTGATTTTTTATTCTGTTTTGATGTTGACGATAAAATCAATCAAACCATTGTTTTATTCAAATTATTTTTTATGGTTTGGACCATAATGTAAGACGATATCAAGTTTATTGGGTGTAATTTGTAAGGAGTAGGTATTTTATTTTAAAATATTCATCAGCAAGGTATAATTTATAAACAGAAGGTAATATATTTAGCCTAAGATATTATGTTTGACCTTGGGAATAGTTTTTGATACGCAGGCCGATGTCGTGTAAAACTTATTTAAAAAAGTCTTTGAACGATTTAATGTACCCTCGGTGCCTTATCTATAATTTAATTAGTTTGGCCGGGCTAATTTTCTTATATCTCTCTTTCTCGGAAGCGGATTTGGATGAAATTTTCACAGTTGGTTTTCAATACTGAAGGATTAAGGAAGCCGATTTAGAAAATCCACTAACACCCACGCCCACTTTTTATAAATAATTTCAACAAGTCCAATATTTACTTATTATAATTACTAGCTTAACAGAATTTATTACAATTTATATTAAAATGTTAAAAAGTTGATCTATTTTTTTTTTGAAAAATTTACAGTATTATTATATTTATCATTTAAAAACATTTTTCAAACAAGGCAAAACATACAAAGAGTCAGCTTTTCCATTTGTATTAATTTAAAAATAAAGAAAAAAACATAAATAGAACCGCCTCCTCTCAAAACAAGATATCGATTGTGATAAGGACGGGGATCATAGGAATTATCCCACCCTAACCCCGTAAGTGAGAACCTCAGCAACGTTTTGTTGTACCTATTCTAGTCTGATCTTATGGCAGGCGTAATTTGGTCTCTAAGCTTGTCAAGCATATTTAAGATTGAGTCTAAGAAATGTTACGAAAACCTGGTATGTAACAAAAAGATCAGAAAATGTACTTTAACACCTTAACTGTCCCCATACAAAATGATTTAAAACCACCTATACGTCCATTATTTTTTCAAGACATCAACGATAAGTCCCATGTATCATATTTGATACACAAAATTTTTCTACGTCCATGTATCATTTTTGATACATGAGCAAAATTCAGCTTCCTGTCCCCATACAAATTGATTTAAAAAAACCCATACGTCCGGTACTTTTTTTCAGAGAAAATATTATTATTTAGTAAGATTCAACATATAAGCCGTTGTTTACGTAAATAATTGGTCACTGCTGTTAAAAAAATGAATTTGGTTTTGTGGTCATTTTTGATACATGGGCGTATGCTAACTTCATATCATGTCATGTATCATATTTGATACACAAAATTAGATTTTTGTTGTGCCTTCTAAGTCCATGAAGTGAAGGCTTCCTCCGGCTCTTTTGCTTCTTATTCAACCCAACGCTCAGTGAAAATATTATTTTTTAAACCATCAAGTCATTCTTTGATTTTTGTGCATTTCTGTTAAATTAAGAAAAGGAATAAAAATATAAACGTTTCTAAGTCCTTAGCTAAAAAACTTATTTGTAATACTATTATGGATAGTGAAAGTGAAGATTTTAGCTACGGAAGTAATAGTGAATATAGACCATCTGAAATTGACTCAGGATCTTCTTATGAGCTTTCAGAAAGTAATGACAACCTCAACCCCGAGTACTAATACCAACAATCGGTCCCACGCCAAGTTTCAGAGCAACAACATTATTTAGCTTGGCGTGATGAAATTCTTCCCATTGGGAGGGAACAATTTACTAGCATCTCTGTTGTACATCGAATTGACGAAATTACCAATCAAGATCGAAAGGTAAACCTACTAAAAATTTTTGAAAAGTTTCTATCTGGGGATATTTTGATGGATATGATTGAAAATACCAATGCTTACGCCCATTACCTAAACGCATCGCGATCATCTTCATTTAGTCGAATAAAAAGGTGAAAATATGTGAACATTGAAGAAATGAAGACTTTCTTGGGATTTTGATCCTCATGGGTATCGTTCAATTACCCACAATTGAACATTACTGGAAGCTCGATCCATTAATCACCCCCTTATGCATCGGATACAAATGTCGTATAATAGGTTTGTTCTGATATTATGTTGCTGGCATTTTACCCCCCCCCCCCCTTCTCCCTTGAACCAAGAAAGAACACAAAAGACATACAAAATTGAACCTTTGATAAAAAAATTATTGGAAAACTTTCGTTCATTGTATACTCCTTCCGAAATATTGGTGGTTGATGAATCCGTGGTAAAATTCAATGGTCGACTAAAAATAAAAACTTACAATCAAACAAATATGGTGTAAGGATATATAAAATGTGCACAGTCGATAGTTATACGTGGTCCTACCAGATATATTCGGGAACAAGTTCGGCAATGGAAGGTCTGGACAAGCCAGGGTCTGTTCTGGTGAGATTATGTGAACCACTTTTAGGTGAGGGGCGAATGATTATCGCTGATAATTATTATAATAGTGTACCATTGGCAATTTATTTGAAAAATCGAAACACAGACTTATGTGGAACATTGCGCAGAAATAGAGTCGATCTACCATTATGCGTCACCAAAGCTAGATTGAAAAAATCTGAAAGAATTGCTCGACAAAAGGATGGATGCATTACTGTCTTAAAATGGCTTGATAATCGAGATGTGCTTATGTTATCTACTTGTCATGGTAATGAATCGACAGCAATAAGGGTGTGGGGTGGAGAGAAAATAAAACCAAATGCAGTTATAGACTATAATGATGCTAAAAAAGGAATTGATATGGCGGATCAATTAGCTTCATTTCATTCCCCTATTTGAAAAAGCATGAAGTGGTATAAAAAAATTGCAGTTGACCTCTTATTTCGTGTTGCAGTCATAAATACAAGATGCATATATAACAAACTATCAGATGAAGCCCCACTCTCAATGTTGCAAGTACAAGAAATGCTCTTGAGGGAGATGCTGGGGTCGAGTGTATTAGCTACAAATTTGTCAAGGATTCCTCCAACTGCCACCCTAGTACGCCCCTGCACACACTTCTTTACAAAAATATCACGTAAAAATGGTAAAATTATAAGGAAACGTTGTTTTTCCTGCTACAGCAACGTGAAGAGAGAAGGTCGTGCAGCCTTTAATTCGAAGCAAGTTTCAACAGAGTGCAAACAATGCAGCGAAGCATTCTGCTTGGCATGTTTCAATTTACATCATAAGGACACATAAACACATTTCAAAAAAATATTGTTAAATTATTTATATATTTATGTCAGCATAAGTTATTATAAATTATGTTTTACCTGCTTTTCAAAATAATATAAAATTTGTTCATAAAAAGTAAGGATTTACTTTTGAAAAAAAGTTTTTTACTTAAACATTTTTCCAATTGTTTTTGAAGTTTGGTAAAGTATCAGACGTTACCTATACACGTTTATATGAAAATGAAATTTTTAGGTAATTTTGTTCACATAAAGAGGATACATGTTTATGTATCAAAAAAGATATATGGACGTAGGCGGCACGAGAAAAAAATAATTTTATGTATCAAAAATGATACATGGGACTTATTGTTGATGTATTTTATTTCTAAGACAAAATGATGGACGTGTGAATATTTCCATATCAATTTGTATGGGTACAGTGAAGTCGAATTCCAAAATGTATCAAATATGATACATGGACGTAGGCGGCTCGAGAAAAAATTTAATTTGTGTATCAAATATGATACATGGGACAGTTAAGGTGTTAAATTTTCTTCATTCAATCAAGAATGGAATTGCCATCAGAATACACACCGAAGACAGGCATACAGCTTTAAATTGATAATGATACACCATTAAGCAAATACGTAAAAGGAGCGACGAAAAGTTTTCTTGTAATCTTATAGTTCTACATTTATTGACGTTAATAAGCCAGCAGTTACGAACACACCCCTCAAAAAAGAATTTAAGATCATATTCCAGTCCTTGACATGAAATAGTTTTGAAGATTGTTAGATTTTCTGCACTTTGAATGCATCAACATAGATCGAAAGACTTTTATTAATATAATAGAAACTAATGGGCTTAAATGGTTACCCTGTGGTATCCCAAGCTTAATGTTAAACATTTTGGACGTATGAGCATTGAAAAGTTCTCATCATAATCTATTATTATATTAACCACTATCACCCATTTTTGGATTTTCTGATTAACTTCTTTACTGATTTGATCAAATTTCCTATGCAGAAGAAAAAGTATAAATAAACATAAAAATGTGTCGGAAGACTTTGCTCTTATAGCTCTAGTGACATAAAATTTTTATAATTTTGTTTAAGAAAAAATTGAAAATCGTTCCTAACAGTTAACTCCTTAATTAGCTTTGAAATCAAAAAATAACTTATTTCTTGATTAAAACAATTCAGAAAACTATCAGGATAATTAATTTAAAGTTCGTCGGGTTTTTTTTCTGAAGGAACATCTGTCAGTAGAAGGATGCCCCAAGACTGTGTCCTATCTCCTCTTTTTTGAAACGAAACTTGGTAGCGAATGAGCTGTTGAGATATCTGAAAGCCGAGGGTTACAGAGAGATTGCCTATGTGGATGATATTGCTATTTCCGTATCTGGAAAACATCCGTACACCGGTCGGTATGGACTGGGTATAAACCCTCAACAAAAAGATCTGGTGCTCTTCTCTATGAAATATAAAATTCAGAATTGAAGGTATGCCATCAACATTCTGCAATGAAGCAAAATAGTTGGGTTTTGTTTATACATAAGAAGTTAAATTGGAAGCCTTACATTCAAGATATATTTTAAAAGGCCAAATTGGCACTCTTCTAATGCAAAAAAGTTATTAGGATTTAATGGGGGCTACACAACACTCATTCTATACCTTGGTAATTAGGCCAATTCTGATGTGCGGCATAACAATATGGTTGACAGCTCTAACTCCAATGGTCAGCTTATATGTTCATGAGCAGAGCAGTTCGCGCGACTCGCTTAGATTCGCTGGACACTCTGTTCCATCAAATAAGCTTAGATATATTCGGAAAATAAACGGCTCCAAGCACAACTATTCGTCTAAAAGCTTTTTCGCAGTGGATTAATAATTAAATTGACCATTCCATCATTCTGAACTTATTAGAATCACTTCCAACTAGCATTAATTACACCATCCCTGAAATTGAATTTGATATAAACTTTCAGATAACCATGCCTTCAAGAGAAATCTGGGAGGACTTGCCATTCCTGGGAGATGATTCAATCAGACAGTATACTCAGACAGACAAAATTTAAGTCCATCTTTTTGTCTTCCTAGTCAATGTAGCGTGTTTCGCTATAATTTGCCATTTCGTCCGGATGACCATAGACAGCAACTAGCGGATAGCATGGAGCGAATTTAAATCAACATTATGCTGCGGAACTGCATCCAATACCATAACCGTAACCAATTTAACAAGAGACTGCAATCAATAAAATATGGACTCAACGCCTTCAAGAACATCAGCAAACTGATTGGAAAAACAACACCGATGCCAGAAACCATTATCACCAACAATAGAGAAGTTACAACGATACAGGATAAAGCTGAGTCGGTTGACGAATATTTTGATGGAAATTTCATCTCCAACACGTCTGCAAGACCTACTCTTCCTGGATGAAGTGAAGGACTCTATCCAACAAACCCTGCCACCTAACACGGACATAGCGATATTCAGCGACACCAGTCAACTGACCCATCAGTTGACAGACCAAACCTGAGCACCTGAGTAGAAATAGCTGAAATAATCAGTAGCTGCAGGCTTAAGAAGTCAACCGGACCAGATGGAATATCCAACTTATTCATTAAGAGGATGCCAAAGACAGTTTTGATCCTTCTAACCATCATCATGAACAATTTTGTAAATAACAACTACTTCCCTAAATATTGGAAAACAGTCAAGATCATGGCGATCCCGAAGAAAGATGTCAGAAACAAGATCTCTAACTATAGGCCAATATCACTCTTCAGCAACCTAAGCAAGCTATTGGAAGAGCTGATACTAAGGAAACCTTAGAAGTCTTGCAAAGAAAACAATTTAATACCTGATATGCAGTTTGGCTTAAGAAGAGAGAAGCACTCAACACTACACCCGGTCCTGAAATTCCAGCACGACACCACCATTACCCTAAACAGTCATCGTGTAACCGTCGTCTGATGCTTTCTGGATGTCAAGAAAGCATTCGATAGCATATTATGGTTAGTCGCTGTTATACACAACTGCATCTGCTACATCTACCCCCTCCACGAATAAAGACTTTTTTCTTTTCTTTCTTCAAGGAACTTCTTTGTGAAATTGAAAAACTGATCATGAACTATGAAAAACATCAAAGGCGGAGTTGCACAAAGTTCAAAACTTGGCCTCTTCCTTTACAGCCTGATGATCTCAGACCAACCCATACCAATCGGCTGTGAACATCTGCTATATGCTGATGACTAGGTTTTGTATGAAACCTCAATGTCACCACTAGATGCTGTTTGGAAAGTAGAGGCTTATATCAACAGGCTATTCGATTTTTACAAAAAATGGGTCATCCAAATCAATACAGTAAAATCGGAGCTTGTCTGCTTCAGTCTGGTTAACGATCTCAACGACAGCGAGGAAGGAACTCCAAATCTTCGAGAGAAATATGCTAAGAATCTGCACTAGACTCCACTTTGAAAGGCAGCAAACAAAACCTTACAAAAACCTGGATATGTACACAGAAGCAAAGATAATACCGCAGGACAAATTCCTTCTAAATTCGGCAAAGAAGCAATTGCAGAACACCGTCAATCACCCTAATCAGCTGTTTGTAAGGATGGCCACCAACCAATGACATCCCGACCCAAGGTATCTCATTGTGATGGAAACTCTGAGCGACTCTATTTTCACGGAGCCTTCGTTCTATGGGCGAGTTTTAAGCCCAAAATAAAGCAAGATAAAATTTTACTTCAGTCACAGATATAACGCTAGGAAAACTGAAGAAAAAAATTGAAAATTATATTGAACCGATTTAATATGTGGTGTCTGATTTTATGTCTAACCTTGAACCTTGGAGAACCAGAGCCTAGTGACGCACCAACCACTAACCCACGAAACACTATACAAACAGATATTTATCTTCTTTCGCTTTTAAACTTTTTTTTGCTACTATTTAATATGCACGGTCCATTCAAGCTTTCCTCAATTGCTCAATAGCTAGTCGGTAATCCTGCTCTCAGATAATATTGCTGATCGTTGAATTAAGGTAATTTTATCATTCAAGACCATCAACTCCGTATTACATTAGTTAAAGTGTCTAGTCAACATTACATGGCAAATTTACATACTTCCATTAAAGACTTTTCTTTGATTCCATTATCCACCCTTTAAACATCGTTTTGTCATGTTTTAATTAATATCTAAAGCCCAATAATTTAAAAAATCTTTCAACATAGGTACTAAATTACAAGTTCATTATAGGGTACCCCATTTGGCAGTTTAAACCGAATTACATCTTTCCGTAGATCGTTTTGCAGCAACTTGCAACATTGACAGCAATTTTATGATGCTTAAAACTTCAAGACGGTGTGCTGCAAACACAATTATAGTTATCCTCTAAACGTGTAAATATTCTCAAGAATTGAAAACTACCCATGTAAGTCTATAACACTTTATCATTCAAAAATTATTTTACTGCTTTTTATAGTGAGATTTCCCTTATTTTTATTTCATTCAAGAGCGTCTCCTCCGCAGACTTGGCATTTTAATTATTTGTGAATGTTGCAAGATCCAAATTTTGCACTCACACTCTCACAGACGAAAAACAGAGAGATACCGACGTGTGATCATAAAATGTCTCATGGTTTATCTTCATTTGGAGATTGTGTTTTTTATTGCAGCTCATATCCTTAAGTAAGCATTTTTATAGGTTTTCCAAGTTGACTCGAGTTAAATGCAGATATTATAGAAGACGTTAGCAAAGCTTCCCCTTTAAATGTTTGGGTTATAGAAGAAGTAAAAAAAAACACAAAATCGTGGTAAAGGTGTTTGAGGTATCATTGTGTTTTATTTTCGGATCGAAGTGGAAATTTAAGGTAAGGAGGTTAGTTTTATGATGTTAGCGCATAATTGCTGGAATAAACTTACAAAATAATGACTATATTAAGGAAAATCGGAAAATCTTTCGACTAATTGGAATTATTGTAAAATGTTTTCTTACGAATTACACCAGATGCTGATTGTTTTAAGTTTTAACATACCTGAAAGTAAAAGAAAAACAATTGTAAATGTTTAGAAAAAAAAAATGATTTGGTATTAAATTTAAAAATAGATAAATAATTTAATAGTTTTAGAATTTTGGTAAACCAACAGTACCTAACAGGTAAAATATACGAGTAATAAGTTTTAGTAAAACATTGGCTATACCCCACGGTAATCAGACCTATTCTAACGCACGGTGTGGCAGTATGGTAGACAGCTCTAGGAAAAATAAAATGCACGACTGGATCGCACGAACTTGCTCTTATGTAAAAGTACTTTGGAATTTAAGATAGATTTTATAAATATAAAACATCGATTTAATGAGATAATAATGCTCAAATGCATAAAATTCCGTCTGGTTTCCGGAAAAGTATGAATTTATGCAAATAAACTTTAAAAAATCGTTTTAATATAATAAATAAAATTTTTATATAAGAAATTTCTCTAAAATTTTTCAAGAAAAAAATGTGGGATGCGAATTTTAAGTATTTAATAATATTGGTTTTAGGAAATAATTTCAAAAAATAATCGTTCATAAATATTTTTTCGAATATTATTATATACAATATTATTTTAAACTTAAGGGGACTCCTGCTAAAAATTTTGGGTTAAAATCCTTAGAGCCGTTAATGAGAAAGTCGAAAATCAAAAAAACGGGTCTATGGCAGGTACCCCTAATAACATTTTTCCCCAAAATTTTTTTTGACCAAAATGTAGTCCATGTCCATAATATCACACTTAATTTTTTTTTATCAAAATCGTTAGAGCCGTTTTCGAGATAAATAAGATTTTGCATTACGGGTGTATGGGGGGTACCCTTAGTTTTAAAGCTTAAAAAAATATTTCAATTTCTCCTCTAGGGAATCACCGAAGACCCTTAACTACCGAGATTGAAAGAAATAGGTCCAGTGGTTTAGTCTGAAGTGAGAGGTACAGACGTACAGACACACTGAAACATGTTTTTTGTGTACTAAATTTTCCTTAAAATTTTTATAAAAAAAAATGATATGCAAATTGTTATTATTCAATAAAATACATTTTTAAACATAATGTACAAATTTAATCGTGTATCGGTTTTCAAGATATTGAATTTTCAAAAAAAAAAAATTGTATTATTTTTTAAAAAATCCAAAAACTATTTTTTCGAAAAAATTTTTAATTTATATTTTTTCATATGCAAAGCAGCTCCTGCATAAAAATTTTGGTTAAAATCGTTAGAGCCGTTGGTGAGAAATTCGAAAATCAAAAAAACCGTTCTATGACAGGTACCCCTAATAACATTTCCCCCCAATTTTTTTTTCACCAAAGTATAGTCCATGTCCATAATATCATACATAATTTTTTTTTATCAAAATCGTTAGAGCCGTTTTCGAGATAAATAAGATTTTGCATTATGGGTGTATGGGGGGTACCCTTAGTTTTGGAGCTAAAAAAAAAATTTCAATTTCTCCTCTAGGGAATCACCAAAAGACCCTTAACTACCGAGTTTGAAGAAAATACCTCCGGTAGTTAAGGCTGTAGTTCGAGGTACAGACATACAGACATACAGACAGACAGACGGAATTGTCGGACCCACTTTTTTCGTCTTCGCTATCATCGTAATGTCAACTTTGATCAAAATCTCGAGTTCTTTTTTTTTCAAATGCAGAACTTGCCCTATAGTACCTATATCGCAAGTAAAAACACTAATTGTTTAATACTTAGCAAGATCCAATGGGCAGCTTGTCTGTGCTTGGGCGGGGCACTTCGCACGACTCCCTCCGCTGCACTGGACATTCTGTTTCATATAACACCTCTCAATTTATTATACACATAATGTGGTGCTTTTTTTGTTTCCAGCTGAGGTAGGTCAGCGGGGTACAGGGTCAACCGAAGAAAGCAGAAAAACTAGGCCAATAGCCATAGCTATAGATAAACAAAGTTTTTTTTATATAATTTTACAATATTTACGGTTTTATAATAAGCTAGCAAAGTATTCCATATACGCTAACGGCGCGCGCGGCGGGGTTAGATACCTGGCCCTGTACGGAGCTAAAGACGGCCAGGTTTGGGATGGAGTCCCTAATCTTAACTACGGTGGCTGCGGGGCAGAGGAGGCTCGGACAGCGAAGATTGGGATAGAGTCCCTAGTCTGAGCTAACAATAAAGAACGAGGATAGCGGAGGAGGGTTTTTAACGGCGGAAGCCTCCTTGAAGTGGATCAATACTGAAATTAGCCACTCCATCATTCTGAATTCATTCGGTTCAGCTCCTAGTACTCGTAGCATCGATTACACCACAAATCTGATAAAAATTTGCAGGTAACCATCCCTTCTAGAGAATTCTGGGAGGACATTCCTGGAATATGATTCAATCATACCATTAACTCAGGCAGACCAAATTCAAGTCTCCTTTAAAGTCTTCTCAATAAATGTAGCGTGTTCGAGGTGGAACTTTTGGCGATTGAAGAAGTTCTGTCTTGGCTTAAGGAAAACGTGATATCAAATAAAGATATCCGGAACTGCTCCCACAGCCAAGCAGCCATTAAATCAGACCAATAACAATAACAGTCCGTAACTACCGATCGTTTCTGATGGAAATAGCGCAGCAGATTAACATTCACTTCTGCTGGGTGCCGGCCGGGCCACAGGGACATTTCAGAAAATTGTAAATCTAACTAATTCGCCAAAAGTGGAACAATGATATATAAATTGGCAGATAAGGTATTCTCATCGCTACATGTAAGCTTATGTTGAAGCCAAGTGTTATACAGAGAACATACTTTAGGTCAATATCAACATCTGTATGGCGACAAAACAGATTTAGCCAATGTTGGATCTGAAGCGCTCCAATCTGAGAAAATTTTATTACAATGATCTTAATGATCTGGCAAACATAGATATAAGCGATCTCGCTTACTTCATAAGGAGCTGCGATTGGGTTTACGATTAGGGAGAAAGTCAATATGCTATCATAAGAAACCAACTGATGGTCTATGTGTCCTGCCGACAGCCATGTTAACCTAGTAGAACATGTTTTTTTTAAATATACTTAAATATATAAAATCATCATTTTCAACACTTGTTCACCAGTAACTCTTCTTTCTCTAGTTCGCAATAAACAGTAAAATTTGGTTGCGATGCAGTTCGCTGAAAATTTACCACAGGGTGCAATGGCTCCTTCTGTACTTAAAAGTTTAATTGAACAGAAGATTTCGAAGTACACCAATTTAGTGGTCCAACTTGATTACCATCCGTAATTAAAAAAAAAATTTTTTGTCTGTGGTACTGCCACTAGCGATAAAGTGTTGGAGTATCACTTGATGTCATAAAACCCTCAGCCATTTTATCTCGGCAGAAGATAATAAGCCCCCCCCCCCCCATTTCCTGCTGACATTTTAAGTTAAAGATTCTCTAGAAGAACTAGGTTAAGCTAAAAATATGATTGAGAATAACAAGTCCACACGATCTGATGGCTTACCTACAGAGTTGACGAGCTCTGTAAGTTGACGAGCTACGTATGTGATGGATGTGCTAGTTGGGTGCATACATCAAATCATGAACAAGATATGGGTGGAAGCAAGCATACCCGATGGAGATGGAGACCATCAGCTCCATATCCCTGTTGAATGTAGCATATAAGATTTTACGCCACGTGCTATATGAGCGTCTTAAGCAGCTCTGTGATACTTTAGTCGGGAGAATCAGTATGACTTCTGGCCTGGCATATCGGCCATAAACCAAGTATTCACATTGAAGTTTATCCTGGAAAACACCAAGGCTCACTCTCTATCATCCTCAGGAGCTCCCTATCGAAATAGACGATCTCGGGATTCTGGAAAATCTGTTTCAATTGTGGCGTGTAATATTATAAAATACACGGTTCAATGTGTAACTACGGCACAGCTTTTCTGAACTTTTCCAAAACATGCTTCTTTAGTATTGGCTTAGAGCAGATGGTGTGCTGGTCAGGTGTTAAGACGGAAGGCACTATATACGACAAATTTGTCCAACTATTGTGATACGCTTTGTAATAGAGTTGTTCATGTTCATGGCGATTAAAGATCAATGAGACCTTTTGGTCTTGATGTAAATGAGAGCAAGACCAAGTACAGGCTATCAACAAACATACAACCATCTGTCTTAAGACATACAATAACTATTAATTAATTAAATTCCGAAGTAGTTAATGAGTTATTCCACCTTGCATTCAATATTAACTCTACGAACGACATCTTATTGGAGATCTGACGAAGAACTATGTACCCTAGGAAATCGCTGCTTCTTCCGTTTGGCGAAACAAATGGCCTTAAAAATGCTCACACGTAATATATCACAATATCTTTATACCCCGCGCTGGTCCTACTCTACGTCAGATGGGAAGTGATCTGACACAGTGGTCTTTCGATCCCGCGTGCAAAACTCCCGAATGAAGGAGAAGATAGAAGAGAATAAACCTCTGGTATAAGGACTAAACCATCGCGGATGCCATAACTCTTGCCCTAGATGAATGAAAGTAACGTGCCGGAGATCGAACAGACCGTAAAGATACCGTACAATTCCACAAAACTTAGTATTAAGGTTGGACAAATCTAACAGCAAATTATGGTATTACCTTCAACCAGTCCCAAATTGGACTAAAGAAGTTACTGCATGAAAACTATCTGTGTAGACAACGGTTGAGAATTAAATGTATGCTTTCAAGGGAATATCAAGAAAACGGAGATTTTTTTGCTCAAAAGACGTAACTATACAATCTGAACTAACTTAACAACTTTACTTAAATTTTTTCTGTCGATGCCACAAGCACTATTTTCAAATTTTGAAGCGACATGCTTAGTCCCTATGTTGTACCTTATCGCAGTGATTTGGCCATAACTTTCAATCTCTGTTGACCACTTTTTGGGAGTTTGTTCAGTTTCAAGGCATATTAGAACAGTTTTTAGTAAACAAAAATATTTCGGAATACAGTGAAATTGGTAGAATATCGACCACTAGAAATCTAGTCATGTGGCCCAATTAGCGCTGAAGTGCGTCATTTTGATACCATAACTCGTGTAAACCTGTAGATGAAATTGAAATAGTAAATTGTGGACATTCTCACGGAGTCGTTTCATTTGGATTGGGTTCAAAAAGAAATGATGTAGAAGGTTTGGGTCTGTTGGTGATATAAGAACAAAATCACATGATTTTTGAATAGTTTGTGTCGACTATCCGTAAGATGTTATCACACTTACTGAGACTTGTCGAAAATTTTCCAAGCAGTGAACATTTCACTTTTAATTTCAACGTTTTCGAAAGCATTGTTCTTTGAATTAGACTAACCTGTACAAACGAGGTGAAATCTTATTAGCTATTAGCTCAACTTTTACAAGTAGGGAAATAAAATTATCTAATGGTAGTTTTGTAGCACCCCTTGGCATAATGGTTAGTGCGTTGGACTGTCATGCGGGAGGTCTCAAGTTCGATTCTCAGCCCCTGCAAGAAAGAACATTAAGAAGAATCCAAAGAGTTTTTGGTCATAACTTAAATTCAAAGAGAAATCCAGTTGAGATTCCATCTATCGTTTATTACAATAACAAATCTTTTGATGACATTAATGTTATTTGTAAAAGGTTTGCATTATTTTTCCAATCAAATTTCATCGATCTTAAATTAGACTGTGGTAACATTTTTAGCACAAGTTCTTTTGTTGACGTTCGAAACCTCAATTTATCTGTAAATGACGTTTTTGCAAGTATTGTCAACTCTTGAAAATAACTTTTTAGTTTCATCAGATAATATTCCACCGATTGTATTAAAAACTTGTTCGAACAACCTTGCAGATTCATTTTGTTTTATGTACATTCAGCCTGTCTGTAAGTCAAGGTGTTTTTTTAGATACTCAGAAACACTCTATGATCACTCCTCTCCATAAATACGGGCCAAAAGGATTTGCTGAAAACTGTAGATAAATTGCAAAGTTGCAATTAATCCCTTAAGTTTTCGAAGTTGTTGTGAAAAATAAATTATACAGTCTTATTCATAATCATATTTCTGAACACCAACATGGTTTTTTGAGAGGAAGATCTACAACTTCTAATTAAGCAATATTTTCTAACTACTTTTTAACGCATATGGATACACATTCACAAGTAGACACTATATAAACTGATTTTTTGAAGGCATTTGACCGTGTTCAACATTGTGTCCTTTTGAATAAAATTGGCTTTCATTATTCTCTCCTTAAAAGGATAAAAAGTTATTTAGAATGAAGATAGCAAATTGTCAAAATTGGCTAAGTGTTTTCTAAGGAAAGATTTAACTTTTCAAGTGTTCCTCAAGGAAGTTATCTTGGACCTCTGCTTTTTATTATTTATTATAAATGACTTACCACTTCATCTATATTATTCTAAATTTCTCTTATTTGCTGATGATTTTAAAATTTTCAGCAGCATAAATTCAATTCATGATGCAAATATGGTTGAATCTTATTTAAACAGAATTATCGATTGGTGCAAGCTTAATGGGCTGTTATTCAGCAATAAAAAAGTAGCGTAGTTACATTTTCCAGAAACCAAAATCCCTTGTGTTTTGATTACAAGCTCGAAACCAATATTTTACAGAGGTTTTATGCACAGAAAGATCTGGCGGTTATAGTCGAATTCAAAATAAATTTCCCTTGTCATATAGATCATGATATTTCAAAAGCAAATTCCATGTTAGGTCTCATAATTCGAAATTCAAAAAATTTCAAAGATCCGTACAACTTAAAACCTGTTTATTCTAGTCTTGTTAGGCTGCAGCTGAAGTTTTGCAGCGTTATATGAAATCCCTACACACAATCTAGCATTTATCGTTTACAAACGGTTCAAAAGAGATTCACTAGGTTTGATCTACGGAAAACCTTTCGAAATGCCAGTGTTCCATCCTATGAAACTAGATATTTATTTATTTATTTATTTCGCCTATAAGTATTACAACTCTCTT
This sequence comes from Philhelius festivus, assembly GCA_963931855.1. NCBI lineage: Eukaryota > Metazoa > Arthropoda > Insecta > Diptera > Syrphidae > Philhelius > Philhelius festivus. The sequence goes on along the minus strand of OZ007554.1, from coordinate 34,330,675 downwards.
AGACTAAGATACATATGTACATAATGATAATTATTAGATAACATATTAAAAATACAGTAACAGATATTTAACATTAGGTTATGCTTAACAAAATAAGGGATTTGAAATTACTTCTGTTTTGATTAAAATCGAAAACATTTGCATATTTATTAAAATTAACACAAGCATTTGTTATTGGCTCATTTTGGCCATAATTTGTTGCATTGTGAGAGACATAAAAAAGTACATTACATCTATGCCTTAAGGACCTAGTAGGTGCATATATACCGAACAAGGCTAAAAGAGGCGGACAATCAATATGACCCGTTATGACATCTGAATAGTACGTTAATCTACAAGATATAGGCCTTAAATCAGTTAATAAGCATCTCCTGTCATAAGATGGCATTGAAGCAGACCAATTCAATTTTCGAAGTGCATATTTAGTGAATCGCTTCTGAATTTTTTCAATACGATTATAATCTTTTTTGGAAAGGGGAGACCAAACGACACAAAAATATTCCAAAATAGGACGAACCAATGTGATGAAAAGAGTTTTCAATGTATAGGGATCACGAAATTCATGGGAATTCCTAAATATAAGCCCAGACATAGCATTAGCTTTCGATATAATATAATCAATATGTATACTAAAACATAGACGGGATCTAAAATGACTCCCAAATCCTTTTGACTAACAACTTTTTGCAATATCACATTAACCATTCTATAATCAAATAATATAGCCATAAATGATCTTGAAAAAGATATAACTGAGCATATGTTTATATTCAAGCCCAAAGAATTCATATAACACCATTCATTGAATTTATCAATATCTTTTTGAAAATTTAAACAATCAGCCACTGACTTAATTAATTTAAAGATTTTAACATCGTCTACGAACATCAGACGTTTTGAAAAATTAATCACTTTTGGAAGGTCATTAATGCAAATTAAAAATAACAAGGGTCCAAGATGACTTCCCTGCGGCACACGCGAGTAGTTTTGATTTTTAAAAGATAAGTTTGATCCAATTTTTACAAACTGTGAGCGATTGCATAAATAATTGCTTAACCATTTAAGGAGTGTAGAATGAAATTCCAAAAACGATAGTTTTTGTAATAAAATTCGATGGCTAACCCTATCAAACGCCTTTGAAAAATCTGTAAAAACAACATCGGTTTTTTTTTTATAATCTACCCGCGCTCAAGGGATTATGATTACCCTTTAAATGTTTCAACACAGCGCGGGCGTGAAGTTAATGAAGAGAAAGAAGGATAGGAAAGATTTGTGGCACGATGTTCTGAGACTGTTGGTGGTTGTCTCAGATATTTTTATCTCCGGGGATGGCGGCTTTGCTAAAGCGGAGAAATGCTGTGTCTTATTTCTACACTGAAAATAAATTCCTAGGTAATATTGACAAAAACGTTTTGTTGACCTTTAACAAAACAATTTTATCGTTTTGATAAAATTTTTGTCAATACGAAAAAATGATTTTGTTGATTTCACAAAATTTTTATAATCCAGCATGATTTTTTGTCAGTTTAACCAAATATGCATTACAAATAATATTGTCAGTTTAACAAACCAAGTTTTGTAAATATAACAAAATAAAACAGAGATTTTTGTCACATCGACAAACTTTTTTGTGATGTTAACAAAATGTTTGTTGTATCTACAAAAAATCTGTTTTGTAAATGTTTGTCAATATCACAAAGTTTTTGTTAATTTGTTTTTGTCAATTTAACAAAAAATTAAAAAATTTTTGTTAAAATGACAAATATTTTGTTTTGGGGTTGAATTATTTTGTAATATTGATAAAAAAATATTATCAGATAGATAAAACTATTTTGTAAGGTAACCAAAAAATTTCTTTTGTGTATGATATAGTTCACACTTGCTTTTTGTTAAAAAATCGATGTAAGATTAACTGAACTTAACAAAAATTGCGTATTGTCCATACGCCCTCACAGATGGTTGCATGTGAGATCGTAGGGACGAAACGCCAATTTTTGTGGACTTAAATCCCAAAAAAAAAACTATTTTGACAAAATTAATTTAGTTTTTTGTGGATTCAACAAAAGAAATTTGTAAAATTGACAAAATATTTTGTTGAATTGACAAAATATTTTGTTAATTTAACAAAATATAACAAGAAATTTTTGTTAATTTAACAAAATATTTTGTTAATGTAACAAAACAATTTTGTTAATTCAACAAAACAATTTTGTTAATTTAACAAAACAATTTTGTTAATTTAACAAAAAAAATTTTGTTAATCCGATAGTAATAAAAAAACAATAACACTAACAAAAAAATTGTTAATACAACAAAAGAATTGTTAATATGACAAATTAATTTTGTAAATTCTATGAAATTTTGTCATATTGACAAAATATTTTTGTTATTTCAACAAATTTATTTGTTAGCATAACAAATAATTTTGTGGATACAACAAAATATTTTTTGTTACCTCAACAAAATTCTATAATTTTTGTCAATTTGACAAAACTTTTTGTTGGACGTATATTGACAAAATTTTTGTTAAATCAACCTAGATTTTTATCATATATACCTAGATTTGATTTCAGTGTATGTCGTTTATAATTCACATTATTACTTGCGACTTATAGGTACTATAACGCAAGTTATGCATTCGTAAAAAAATCGAACTCGAGATTTTGATCAAAGTTGACATTACGATGATAGCGAAGACCAAAAAAGTGGGTCTCGCAATTCTGTCTGTCTGTCGGTTCGACTACAGCCTAAACGGCTCGGCCGATTTTCTTCAAACTTGGAAGATATGGGTTTTAATTTTTTCCCCCCGAACGTTTTTTTCTGTTTTTTTTTTTTAAGACCAAAAATAACGGTACCTGCCATACGATTTTTTTTTCGAAATTTTATAAATATTTTTTTTTCTCAAAAACTGTCCCACAGAATTTTTAAAAAAAAATTAGAAAAATTTCATTTGGTTAAAACTAGCTAATGGTTAAAAAATTTTTACAAAAAATTGTTATTTTTGGTAGCCCCCCTGGGTCCATTTTTTTTGTTTTTGATTTTCTCGAAAACGGTACAGCCGATTTAAGTAATGTAATTTTTTGTATGCCAAAGCTCCTCCAAAGTTTGAATATTATTACATATTCAAATTTTCAATTTTAATTTTTTGGATTTAAAAAAAAAATCAAAATTTTTTTTTTGGAAACTCAATATTTCGAAAACTCCATGCTCGCTTTTTTTCAAACTTGGCAAATAAAAGTTTCTTCACATAATCTACAAGATTTGCGAAAAAAAAATTTTGTTTTATATAAAACTAACGGTACATTCCATACAAATTTTAAAAAATGGTTTTCGAAAATCGCATTTTTCTCGAAAACGGTTCCGAGAATTTTGCTAAATTTTTTTTTCTTTTGATTAATCTTTACGATTTATAATTTAATAAAAAAAAAAATTTAAATCTAAATATTACTGACTGTACCTACCATAGAACGATTTTTTCGAATTTTGAATTTCTCATTACCGACATAACGGATTTTAATGAAATTTTTTATAAAAAAGCTCCTAAAAAGTTTTAAAAACATTGCATTTAAAAACTTAAGAAAAAATATTTTTTTTAATTTTTAGAAAAAAAAGTATTTTTTTTTTTGAAAAATTCGATATCTCAAGAACGGCTTAGTATTTTTTTTGGAAATTAGACTTTTATTCGTACAATGATAAAAACTTAAGGTTGGCGTACCAAAATTTTTTCTTAAAAATGTTTTAAAAATTTTGTACATAAAAGCTTATTTTTTTTAAGGAACCACTACAACGAATTATAATTTTTGTTCCTGCATAAATTCATAATTTGCATAGCATTCTGTTTTTATCTCTTACTACTTAAAGAATTTAAAAAAATCATTTTATCCTTATGAACAGCTTTCTCTAATAACATTCGTTTTTAAAATTCCTAGTCTATTACATAGGAGCAAGTTCGTGCGACCCAGTCGTGCATTTTATTTTTTATTCATGTTCATCCCTTGTTGGGCATACTAGTTTAACTCAATTACATGTTGTTAGTGTTATGCCTGAACAACATGTAATGAGTAAACCAGCAACCCATGGATGACAATTTTAGAAGGTTTTAATGGAATTAAAACGACATAGACGACGCGGCGACGGCAGGGATCGAACCTGTGATGATGAGGTTGACAGGCGAGCACACAACCATCGTGCCACGGCCAAAACCAAAATCGGTTTGACATTTGTTTTCCATATTTTTCAAGCAAAAGCTTACAAAAAGAGACAAATTAGTCACAGTAGATCGTCCTTGGACAAAACCATGTTGGAAAACCGATATATGATTTCTTACTGCTTCATAGATTGTAGATATAAATGCTTATACACTTAAAACCTCTTGTTTTTAGAAGAACATTAAATTCAGTGCTTTCTGATTTTGATGTCTGGAATTGCGTCATTGACTGTCCGGTTTTTGGTTAATGTTCAATATTTATGTATATTCTCATACTTTGCGTCCGAGAAGTGAACTTTTTTTTAATGTTCCATATCAAAGTACTAGCTACGCTCGGCAAAATCCATCACTAAAGCTTGCATAGATTGATTTAAATGTTAATGCATTTACAGGTTTATTTTTATCCTTCAACGTAGTCTACGCAAAGTTTTGTAACATTAAAGACGAAGCAATAAGTAAAAAATTCCAATTTGACAAATCGGACCGATTACAATAACTCCCTTTGGGAAGTTAATACTTCTATTTGAACCTGCACGTGCACATTTTGGCCAGTATACTTAAAACCTACATGAAAACTCATCCTCCATTAAATTGTATTTCTTTGATTTTATGAAAAGGCAAATAACACTTAATAATTTAATAAGGGTGCGCCCGCATGTAAGGAAATTGGTTATTGCAACAAGCTCCTTGGTTGCGTATCTCAACGTCAAATTAACAAGTTGCAACAATATAACCTCACTTTAAATATCCTGGGCGGTGCCTCTTTTAATCACATCATCAGCATATTTAGCCACTGCGCCGCCGCCGCCGCCGCTGATGGAAAGTGCCACCAACCTAGCTTTACTTTAGATTGTAATCGAAGTGTTAATTCGTGCCCAAAGTTCGAGAGCTGGATGTGATGAAAATCAGATTGTGAAAATCAGTTGATTTTTCGCGCGATCGTGCGGCTTATATACCCCTTCTTTCTCCTTTTGGGGCCAAAAGTCCATCATCACTTGAAGAGACACACTGATCTCTGTGCAACTAGCATCGCGTCGGTGGTGGCTGTGTGCGGCATTGTACACAGTTCGCACTCTCGCACCTTTTTGGTGTTGCAGCAATTACTATGTTTGCTGCAAGAACATTCCAAGGCGACTTTTTTAAGACTCAACTTAAAGTTTTGGTGATAATTGCAAAATAGCAAACTCAGTGCAGAAGCCAAAGCCCAAACGTTCCAACTGCTAATGGAGAGGCCTATACGCCTAAATGTTAAATAAAAATATAAACAAAAAAGTACACAAATCTGAACTACTATGCGGTTTGAGCTTTATAGATGCGACGAGGTATGGCGTTGGTGGTAGATGCTGAATGTTCCGATGTCGGCGGGCGGTGTGGCGGCGACTGTGCCAACGTGCATTTTGGTAAAGGTATCTAGTCTTGCTGTGTATTTTGTATAAAGTTGCACAAAATGAGAGATTTATATCTTAAATCTAATTTGTGACTCTTGTTTGTCGCCTTTTTTAGATATTGTATCTTTTGCCGAAAACAAAAACAAAATTGAAAAAAGTACCACCATTTACTGTCTATAAGCGCAGTGCAGTGATTTGTTATTCCATTGCAAAAGAAAACTAATTTCGCGGAGAGGCAGACGAATAATCTGCTTGCAGAATTACAATCTAATACGATTTGCAGTAAATTTTATACAAGAAGAGATATCCCCAATAAAATATGCGGCGCGTTTTCTACGAAATTAAATGTTGTAATTAGTGGCAAAATGTTGTAAGTGAATTTTTTTACTGAATTTTATTTTTATTTTTGTGTTATCAACCTGTCTTCACGACTCAACATGGGTTTGTTTCCTTCTTTTTGTTGATTTGAAATCCTTAAGCGCCAATGTGAGTGACATAATTCAGCAGCGATAAATGCTACCACATGTATTCTCCCCTGCTCTGTCTCTCTCTCCCTATCTCTCTCCTCAGATCTGTGGTAGTGATGTTTAAGACAATAACTTTACATAAATTATCAACACAAAAAAAATAAAAAACAAAGAAGTAACGTTTTGGATGTAAAAGACTACCCAGTGCCACACACAGCAGTTCTGTGTTTCTGTGCCTTTTTCCAATGGGCTTTGTGTACTTTGGCAAAAGTTTACGAAACCCCCAGGGGGAATTCGTGTTAGTCATAAAAGATAAAATGTTACAAACAACAACAAAATAATAAAAAAAGGCAAAAAAAGAATCGTGTTCGAAGCGTATGTATATATTAAAGTAGCACTTGTGATACAAGACTCTCAGCATAATTGTACTGCTAATGGCTTTTATTGGATTTTCTTACAACCAAACGAATGTGCACATTGGGTTTGAGTTTTTTTTTTACTAAGAAAAAATTAGATTGTATTTAAAATATATTTAGTTCTTTTTAATGTTTAGTTTAATTCGACCTGTTAAATTTTTAATCTATTTTTATATTTGAAATATCGAAACGAAAGAGCTTGCGTTCGAACTCTGTTTCATTGAAATTACATTTTTAATGAATTTTGCACCTGCCAGATGGGTAGGGGAGTGAAGGGGTAGTGAAACAAAAGTGGATGGATATCAAATTGCAAAAGTGTTTTAGAGTCTGTTTGCCTAGTGAATATGCAACACATATACAATACACCATACCACAAGGATACCCCAGATCGTATGAATGAATGCAAATTGAGAGGGAGTATATTGTGCTCCCGCCCAGAGCTAGAATAGTTGCTAACTCTATAGCTCTTCCTCGAAGATTATACTTTTGATGAGTTTATTTATTTGGAGTACCTTCAGAGATTATTAATCACCCTTTCCAACCTATAGTAGCGTCCGAGATACTTGTTTCTTTTGATGCATTATTGCTACGCATTTGCCTTTTTCCCGGGAATTTCATCATAAGTATTGCAGAATCTGCATGTGGGGCTGTTTTCTTAGCCAAGAACGCTCATGGTCCTCTTCCCTTGTCATGCTCAAGGAAGTAGGAACAATGTGTCAAGAAATGTGCATGTGAAGGAAATGCCTTCAAGAAACTCAAATTTTCAATAAACGCATGCCTTTAGCTTAGATATGTGTCACATCAATAGAAAATGACATAAGAGATTGTTTTGTTAAGAATGGTAAGCCACCATAATAAGTAACATCTTACAGACCTATACCGCTTATGGAATTCATAGCAAAATAGAAGGAGAAAGAAAACTAATCCCGAACCATCAGTTCGGATTTAGAAATAAACATTCCACGATACGAGTAGACCAAGTGAATAAAATCAAGTATGTTGTAGAAAAATTACTTAAAGAAAAAAAACAAGTATGTTGTTCACGGCTTGAAAAACATGATTACAAACTCCCCAGGCAGAACTACGAAACACTGAAATCTTACAAAACGAACAGACTCTATAGAAAACGGCACGGCCGCCAAAATAACTCGGAACTAAAGACAATTGAAGCCGTTGTACCCCAAGGAAGTGTCCTAGGATCAACCCTGTATTTGTTATATACTTGGGATATTCTATTGGATATCAACGTTATCATAAATTTATCATATTGATAAATCCATTACGAAGGATACGGAGAAACTGCAAAATGCTGTCAATAAAGTTAGAGGTTGGACGGAAATAACCTTTGCCAGCAAAAAACTAAATAATGTTTCAATTTTTATCAACGGTAAAGGTGTACCTTATGCCAATACATTAGAATGACTTTAGATGGAAAGAACACAACAAAAATGAAAAGAGGAAAACAAAACTTAAAGTATAGAAAAATGTTATGGAAACTACGACAGGACTCTGGCCTATCTATGCACAACAAAATATTGTTATACTTTTCAATTGTACGTATGGTATTCAGCTAAGGGACTGTTCAAAGAAAAAAATACTGAACCCATCCAAAAATTCCTAAACAAGATCCTTCATGTAATGTTAAATAAATAGAAAAGGTCAGAGAAGTGGTTGAAAAATACATTGTATCACACAATCAGCGACTGCGAAGTTATACCAACTCCTAGATGGAAATGGTCTTAAATGTAAGATTCAATTTTCGAAAGACTTAGAAGAATCGAGTCTCATGAGCTGATAATCTAAAAGCTATGGGAAAGTATCAAAAGATTAAACTTCCCAAAAAGTGATTTTAAAATAAGAAAGAAAAATCATTTGTAAATCTTTCATAGATTGGTTCTGATCCCGGTGGTTTTGGTGCGGTAAGAGTCCCACACTACTTGGTACCGAATATTCAATAATTTTTGTTCGAGATCATTTTTCAGAAATTTTACCGAAAATATGACTATGACACTATCGCACGTACCTAGTTTGACATTCTAGAAGCTCAAAATAAAAAAAAAATTATATAAAAGACAGGGATGTTATAAAACACAATTTAATTTTGCCATGTGATTTTTAGAGCAAAAATAAATTTGTAAGAGAACGAAAATTTAAAATCGTCCTAGGGTTTTTTTAGGAAAATAATATTTATATATTTAATAAGAAAATTTTGTTTTCGAATTTTAAGTTCTAATTATTGTCTAAATAATTATTCAAAATCCTTAAAAAAAATGTTCAACCTGTTTTTGAAATAGCTATCACGTTTTCAAAAGGAAATCATTTCAAAAAATTAAAAAAAAAAAATTTCTTAAAGTTTTGCTTTTTTTTTAACATTTTAGAAGTAAGATAATCAGAAAGTCAAAAATCAAAGTAAAAAATGTTTCTTTGGTTGGAACTGTTAATAATTTCCTAATTTATTATTGTCTTTTATCGACTGATAAATGTTACAAATTAAGCGATACAGAGGAAAATAATGAAGATTTTAGTTTCCGGTTTCGAGTAAAATGGGGTTTTCAAAAACGGCATCGATATTTTTTAATGGAAGGACAAGTTTTTTTCTTAGTCTTTTAAAAAATTTAAAAATCTCTTAGGTACCAACTTTTAAAATATTGTGTTGAAAAAAATTACTTTTTTTAAAACTTTACTTTTGGAAAAATTAATAAAGGGTTTTTCAACAGGGACGCTACAAAAGTAGAGCAACAGGGACAGCAAACGACGCCATATTTTTTGCCGCTCTTTTGACATTTCTCTTCAGTAAGGTTTGCCATTTCATGATGGAAAGATACTCGTATACGAGCCAACAACGAGTCGAAATTATTAAAATTTACCACCAAAATTCGGAGTCAGTGGCCTCAACGTTAAGACCACTACGTCCAATTTATGGTCGTCATAATCGTCCTAGCAGGTCAATTATTGAGCGTCTAGTAGAAAAATTTGAATCCACAGGCACAGTACAAAATTTTCCCGTGCCAGTGAGACAAAAAAGTGCCCGTAGTGTCGAGAATATTGCTGTCGCTGAGGCTTCAGTTGCAAAAAGCCCAAATGTGTCTCTCACACGTCGTTCTCAAGCGTTGGGCATCTCTGTGACGTCGTTGTGGCGAATTTTGCGAAAGGATCTTGGCCTACATCCTTACAAGATTAAATTGACGCAAGAACTGAAGCCGCTTGACCACCAGAAGCATCGTATGTTCGTGAATTGGGCTGAGCAACAACTTGAAAATGATTCGGATTTTCATCGAAAAATCATCTTCAGCGATGAGACTCATTTCTGGCTGAATGGCTTCGTCAATAAACATTTTATTTTTTAATATCCAGCTAGCTTTTATAAGAAAAAAAATTAACACAACTGATTTAATAATTTTGTATTCAGAAGTTTATAGAAAATCCTAATAAAATTGCTAATCAATATTTTCCAAAAAAATATTTTTGGCTTTGAGCAAAATTTCAAAATATGTTTCGAAAATTCGTTTCGGGCTGTTAATTTTTTTTTTGGAAATTATAATATTTACTAGCTATCAAACGAGACTTCAAATTTGCGTGAAAAAATATTTTTATTTTTTGTAAACCGTACCGTTGTCGTAGGTATGAATTTAATAAACCTTTATTATCCGAGTTTTTCTTCTCACAATCTGATCTACAATATACTATATTTTCTGAGTATGTATTTGAAGACAGGACTTATGCCATAGATATAAAAAAAAATCTCAGGTTTTTTAAGTTAAAATTAAAAGAGTATAATCTTCGTTCAGTTAACTTTACCGTTAAATAAATTAAAATGTTATTTTATTCCATTCCCAAACCAGAAACAATCACTGGAATGACGAAAATAATCTTTTAATAGGAGTTAAAGTTTTCCAAATGGAAATTTCGCAGTGCATATAATATTTTTCTTCAATTTCCAGTTATAAATATAATCAGTAGAGTTTATAGTTTTTTTTCCTTTATCTGTTTCTGAACCAACGTTGGCCATCAATCATGGGTAAGAAATATTCGTTCAACTGGCGCAAGATCATCTTTTCAAAATAAGTTTAATTCAGTATGAAGGGTTTTGTCAACGAACAAAATTGCCCATACTGGTCCATAAGTGCTAAATTAAACTACGTTTTAGTCTGAAACACTCACTGTTTATTTGGGTTAATGGCATAATAAGGCCTAGTATGGGATGATATCTCACATCATCGACATTCAGCCTCAAATATTAAATAGAGTAATCAAAATTGTACCAATTGTGTGTGTAAATGCAAGCAAAGTCACATCGCATATTTAAACGAATTATTTGGATAAATGCATAGTCAGAGCTTCAAATTATAATAAAACCGTTTTCATTTTATTAAAAATTAACACCCTATAAATTCTAATGACAGATCCTATATGCAGCATGGCAATACATGATTTCTCCGAAACTTCTATAGACCGTTCATAAGTCGAATTCCCCAAACCCCATGAAGTCGCAGTCTACATCAAAAACAAATCTTGTAACATCAGACATAACTACAAATAACAACAACAATGACAATAAATTGCATTACTTTCATTATTTATTTCCTCAAAACATTTACTCGCCCATTGAGCATTATGTCTCAGCTTTTGTTCTTTCAAATAATTGCAAACACAAAAGAGCGAGCTTAACTGAGACCCAAAATCACAGGGACAATCGGTGTTAAATCAAACTTCCATACAAAAAATATTCCAAAAAAAAAATGACACAACCGACATTTTTCAGTGCTCCGGTTGCTTTGCTGCCTCACTGATGAACACTAAGACCATTTGTCATATAGCCCCATATGTTCCAAACTTTGCTGCACTCATTTCGCTGCCACATATGTCAATGCTCTTGCTCTCCTGTGCGATATAGTCGCCACCGCAGCTCGCCGTCGCGTCGCTGTTGTGGTCGTGGTCTTTCTCATTTGCTTCCACTCAAAATTCCATACCATCGGAAAAACATACAAATTCATTTATAAAAGTCATGTCTTGAGGTTTTGAGTTAAAAAAAAAAATACCAAGCGCACAAGACAAACCTTCAAAATAAAACAAACGAAAACATGGCCCAAAAAAATTGAGTCCATCTAAAGCACACAATTTGTATACAGTATGTCATTCGAAGCAGGGTGAGTCTTGAAGGGGTAAAAGGGTGCTTTTCAATGGGGGGTTCTGTGAGTTGCCTTTTATTGTGTGGTGGCATGCCGCACACGCATTCAAAAGTGAAAGTCTTTTTTATAGATCTGTCAATTTCCATGACGAGACGAGAAGTTCAACTCAGGTGTGGTGTATAGTGTGTTGGTCGGGGGGGTCCTGATGCCTGCTGCCTGATGCTGGTGCAATAGTTTTCCATTATCTATTTGTTTTTTTTTGTTTTCTGACCGCATATGATTAGCCTGAATGTGTTTGAATAACATATTGCAACTATGTGTATGAATTCCCTGACATATATGGAGGCGTATCCAAAAGGTTTCTCTTTGCCCCAGACATCTTGAGATATATGAAAATCAATGTTTTCAGATCTGTTTTTTGTTTTTGCTTGGTTCTGTGTTTTTGTATAACAAATCATTTTGGTTGGTCTTGTGGCAGAGATTGTGTTGGGGAATATACAAAAATGTGTTGCTTCCTTTGCTCTGCAGCAACATGAATCAATTTGCATGAAAATATAGAAAGGAAATCGTTGATTGATAGACATACCTGTGGTGTTTACTTTGCAACGCAATTTATTTCACAATTGTTTTTTTTTTTGACTCTTTAAGATGGCTTAGGTTGAAACTTTTTCAAGAAATCTAGGTTTTTAAATATTTCGGACATAAGAATAAGGAAAAAATTATATAGTGCCTCAAAAATGTTCCAAATAGTTATACTTGGGTAATTTGCGAAACAGGGCGTGCATAAATCATAAACAAAGTCTTGACATAAACTTTTTGAAAATTATAATTTAGTACAAATCCCTCCAGTTTTGAATATACCGAATGCTTTTTGAAACATGGAAAGCTAACTAAAGCTAACAATCGAATATATGTATACACCAAACATTGTCATATCAAACTCATCTACCAGACGATGCAAGGAGCCACATGATCCTACGGCCCTGGTTGGAGAAATGATTTATCAAGTGGGGGTAAAGTAAAGGACCACGCCCTTAAATGGCGTCTATCTCTCCTCAACCAGGTGATTATGCGATGACAGACATTTCTTCAATGACTTAGAAGTACCCTCCGATATTTCAAAATATAGCTTGCTGAAACTCCTTAACGGACTTGAATGACATAGGCTTATCATAACCCCTAGGGTATCACAACAGAACTACATTGATCTAATAGTGACGGTAACAAGATCAACTGTCAGCCAACTAACGTAACCTAACCTAACTAAAGTTTGATAATACAAATTCTTGTAAATTCGTCAACTTGAACAATAAAATCTGATAACTATCCACTTATATTAATTATTAAGATTTCGAAGAGTTCTTTTATTTCCTCTATTGTTGATTGATACATACTCTAGGTAATGTTGACATGAAGTTCGACCATTTTTTACAATACCGTTAAAAAACTTAGTTTGACAAAGTTTTACATTAACTTTTCACACTTCAGAGATATTGTTCACCAAGGCCAATACAGTGAAAATGATGGCCTAAAATCTATAAAGGCAAAGTATTCCACATTTGATTGGTGAGGCTAAGGAACATACCTCTTTATATTGACGATATGTCCAAAGTTAATCTCAAAGGTAAACTGCTAGACAAGTTGGTTGAGAAGAAGAATGTAGCTGGCTTTTCCATTGGAATTCTCTAAATAGAAAAAGCGATAAAACAATGAAAGACTGTAGACTTTACAACGGATGGCGTTCAAAAGAAGGAAAAGTTTCCGTAATAGTTCTGCCTCCAAAAAATTTTAAGGATTTTCTCGATTCTATTCAACAATTTCAAATGAGTAATGGGGGACTCGCCACAATTGAGAAAAATAAAACTAAAATTTGCACGGATACATGCCTTATAGAGGATAGCCAGATCAGAAGAGGTAATAAGTTTAAGCATTAAGAATATTGGTGCCATCTTGGCATAATGAACTATCACAGTGCGGCATGAAATAGCTCTTATTTAAAAGAATGAAAATTTCAAAAATCATTTCGAGAAAAAATTGATTTTTTTTTTTAAATTAAATTTTTTTTTAAGTTTTGAATTGCAATGTTTTTAAAACTTTTTAGAAGCTTTTCTAAAAAAAAATTTCGTTAAAATCCGTTATGTCGATAATAAGAATTTCATAATTTGAAAAAATGGTTCTATGGTAGGTATACAGTCAATAATTATCTTAATATCCATTTTTTTGTATCGGATTATAAATCGTAAGAATTCATAGAAAGAAAAAAAATTCATCAAAATTCTAGGCGGTATTTTTAAGAAAAATACGTTTTTTTGAAAACTTTTTTAACACTTGTATGGTGGGGACTGTTAGTTATAGATAAATTAAAATTTAGTTTATGACGTCTTGTAGATTATAATAAAAAACTTTTATTATTCAAGTTAAAAAAAAATCTAAAATGAGGTTTTCGAAATATTGAGTTTTGAATTTTTTTTTTAAATTCGAAAACACAATGATATTCAATGTAATATAATATTCTTAATGGTACGAGCTTAGCCGACGCTTCGGGAAATTTCACTTTTGTTGCTGGACAGAGGTCATCAGTGATTGATTATGTTATCATAGGTGAAGACTGGGAGCCGTTTGTGACAGATTTTGAGATTAGAGAATTTCCCTACTCAGATCACCTGCCACTAGTTGTAACTTTCCAACAGACTGCGTAGACAATTGACGAGAACACCAACAATCAACCTTTGCCAAGACTCTACTGGAAATCTTCAAAAGCATTGACTTATAGGGAACTACTAGACCTGAAACTTCAAGAACACCAAAATGCTTTCTCTAGCTGTAGCAAATAGTAAAGTCATCGTATCCGCATCAACATATTAGCGAAAAAAGATTTAAAATTGGTAACGAGCTTTGGTTTGATGAAGAATGCCGAAAGGCTCGTAAAGTTTCGTTTGCATGGTTGAGAAACTTCCAGAGGTCGTCTCCAAGGTCTTTTTAGAAGTGACTAAATTGAGACCAATACAAAATATAAGGAGCTATGCAAAAACAAAAAGAGGAAATACGAGGAACGGCAAGCATACAGACTGTCGATTTGCAAAAATGCAACAGAATTTCGGAAACTTGCTTGGGAATTAAATGGTAAATATTCTTCAGTATCGAAAAATTTGGATGCAAGTGTTAACGTCCGTTAACGTCATCAAAAATCTGGCATTGTACAAAGGAACTCAGGTGGCAGTGTGGAACTTTCGGATTGGTTTGCTTCTACCTCGGAAGTGAGATAGGGTTGCACATTGAGTCTTACCTTGTTTTCGCTCTTTATTAATGATTTCATCGATTTTTTTCGTCTTCGCTATTATTGAAATGTCAACTTTGATCAAAACCTCTAGTTCGATTTTCTTTACCGAATGCACAACTTGCCTTAAGTAAAAATAATGGCGAAATGAACGAGTGGGTACATAAGAACTAGTTTATGACATCTCTAAAACACATGATTTCAAAATATGACCTGCAGGTCTCTAAATACTGGATCTCTAATAATAAACATCGTGAAATGGCATATCGATGTTCTAACACAAAGTCTTTAAAGCTACTGTAGTGAATCGTTTCAACCGGCCAAGTTACATAAATCCTTCTGATTATTACACTCTGAAACAAGAGGGGTCCCAAATCACTACCTTGCGGGACATCAGAAATAACTGCCACATAATCCGAAATGAGTTTAATGATTCCAACATGCTGAGTTCAACCAGGAAGATATGAACCAAATCGTTTTTAAAAATTAGAATGATATCCCAAGTTTTCATTTCAAGTTTGGGTCTCATAAGACCATTTACGCTCTCAAATACACGAAGAGTCATAATAATGTGTGATCAAGATGAATTTACACAACCTGGCGCTCAAGAAAAAATATCTTTTCATTGCGTGCTGAATGAATCAGTGTTATTGTGAACGAATACGAGAACCGATGAAGCAGAAGAGTCTCTATTTTTTTTTTTCATATAACAAAAAGTTTTTACTACCTTCGGAATATTTCTTGCCGCATATTTTAGTGAAGTAAGAATTTTGTTATTCAAATATAAATATTGATCGTACTTTTTCAGGTCTTACCAGTTTGTATATGTTTTTTTTTCCATAGGAAGCTTATCTCTCTCTTCCTGATAAACTCTTGTAAACCATACAGTCTCAACAAGATTTATCTTTAGAATTGGAACCTTTAGTCATATTAAGGATAAAAGTTCAAATTCACTAGTCAACTGATGAGTCCAAGTGAAATCTCTGGCACTGGAACCGAATAACTATAGCACTTAGTCTTTTCTACGAGTACTTAACTACTAAGTTCAGTAGTACTATAAATAGAGTTTGACTTTCATAAAAGTTTTCATTCCATTAAAAAAGGCTGACAGATATCATATTAGCACTAGAGTCCATGTTACCTACTGAGTAAGCATTATATCCGGTTACAGTTCCGAATTAAATTGTTGTGACATCAACATGGTTTCATGCACAAGTATTAAAAAACGTGTTCTTATAATATTCCAATTAACTGCATTAGAACGTGAACGTAAACTTAAGCTCAATACTGTATCTATCTTCTAAGGCCCATGATATCATCAAGTTTATATTAAAAGAATGTGTTTGGGTTGCTCCTCCGGTTAATTAAGTGAAATTCAGCAGCTCTTTCCCAAACCTATTCATTACAAAATCTGGAGTTCCTCAAGGAAGTCATTTAGGACCATTTATTTTTAAACTTTCTGTTAAAAATGCGAAATTTAAGTGTTTTTTTTTCAGACGATACGAATATTTTTATATTCCTAAATCTGACAGTAATCGCTTAAGCACGATTTGAATCTTAACGCAATTAAATTCAAGGCCATGATATTTTCCTTAAAACGAATTTCTAGTTTGTAGGATTTCAAAATATCATATACAAAAGCTTTTTTTTACCCTGGCTTTGCCTAGTTTGATTCAATCCGCATTCCAGATATTGGCTTATTTTTATGAAGCTACTAAAATAAGGATGAAGACAGTTCAGCGTAACTATATTCGTGTGACACTGGAAAATGCACCTTTGGGCATCGGATTAAGCTTCAAACTTTGTCCCAAAAGCAGGTTAAAAATAATATTAAATTTATTCACCACCTAATAACTGCTGTTGATGATGCTCCTGACTTGTTTAATTGCTTAAGTTTGAATTCTAGTAATGATACGTCTTTGGTCACTGTCGCACAGCTTTCACAAAGATATAATATTTAAAAAAAATTGGCCATATAACATATAAAAATTATGAGAAAAATGTTAAATCCAGCAATTAACTTTATTTCATGCTCACAAAAACCTTTGTTTCATTAATTGACCTAAAGCCCCAAAAGAAAACCGGAAAATATATATTTTTTCCTTTTCGTATCACAATTATCCTTAAATGTTAAGGACCACTGTTAACTTACTGTATGTTTGCATGGACAGTGAAAAACTGAGAAATTGCACACCATTTAAAAATTTATGGATCCCAAATTTAATATTGAGCTTTTGGTCATATTATCGCATACAACATCATGCAAATCCTAGAGATATCACTGCTTTAACCTTTTTTTTATCATAAAAATTGTCTTCCTAACCCCTCCAATAGGATCTTGTCAATATAAGTTTGTCTCAAAACATCTGACCTTATCTATGGACTTTGATAGACTGGCTAAGACTCCAAGTTAAGCAAAAAGGCATCGACTGTCGGAAAAATGTTCCCATATGGATACGAAAAAGTTGGCACTGAGTTAACTTTCTTCGTAATTCGTAGACACAATATGCACAATCCCACACAAAACTGTGACATCGATGAACTAGATTCGGTTGTCTGGCGAAGAGACAATCCACGACATCAATGTTAAGCGCAGCTCACAATATACTACTAGAAAAAAAAAAAAAAAAAAAAACTCAACTTGCAGCTTCCTTATTTCAATTTTGTTTTATGTAAATTAAATTCGGTTTTTGAGTAACGAGTTTTTATTTTTAAACTCTCCAAGTCCTATTGTATACTTTCGTAGAGTTACATTGGCGAGAGAGTTATTTTCACTCATCGTTGTTTTATTTTTTAACTCATGATGCCACGTAGGTAGGAATTACATACACGCCGTGTATTATATTGGCAGATAGTTAAAACCATCTAGTCAGCAAGCCATCCAGCCAGACAAACAGACGGACAGACAGACATATAGACCGAGCAGACATTCATGACAAAGACACACAATCGGATGCTGCGCTTATATTGCTAAAACGTGAGGAGGAATAAAAACACACAAACCACATTCAACAAAAATGTCGGTCTTTTGATTAAAGCGCATTACTTTTCAGCGAAACGGTTTTACTTTCAGTTTTTATTTAAATCAAATGAAATTAAGATACAAAAAAAAAAACATTCAAACCAAGACTGTAGCTACTTGAAATTGTGTATCTACCTAGATGTGGTTTGGAAATTTTCATATCATTAAATCCTGGCAAATTGAATGGGTAAAGCTGTTTGGCACAATAGAGAAAAAGAGTCTCCAAGGGTATCTTTATGTTACTCTTGTGGGTGGTTTGCGGTTTCGATCTTAAATAAGGATCTAGATTTTATAAGCTTTACATTTATTATTATTTCTTTTGCTGGATATTATGCTTCTCTGAGATTCAGCCCTACAGAAATGAAAGACAGTCATAAGGAGAATCTCGTCTGAAATTTGGAATATATGAAAATTTGATTGATTTTTTAAGACTTTATTAAGATATGTTCCAGCAATCTTAAGCCAAATTCTTGTTAAAATGATTAGCTACAATGGACCTTCAAGATTTCGTCTTGAAAATGACATTTCACATAGAAATAGAACATTAATTCACGCAACATGCACGAACGTGATATTTTCAATACACAAGCGATATTCTAAAAATTGAAAATTACGTTACGTAGAACTTATTTATACAAAGAGATATTCAGAAATCATGATTTCTGATGAATCGCACCCCTTTTATTTGAAGAACATGAATGAATGATGGGGTCTTTTCATTTGATTTCATCAATCTTTCTTTTGAGATAGATAGGAAAATATGTATGTTACGTATATTTACGAGGAATACGGAATTATATAGGTTGCAGGATTGAGGTAAATACAATATTAGTAAGAGAATTTGGTAAGAATATAAAATTATCATGAGACGCAGTTTGCAGAGTTGTAAAAAATGCAGTCTTTTCGGTACTGCAGTTAATTGACTAAAAAGACTAATTTCCTTAAGTCTTTTAACTTACAAAAAGACTTTAACTGTAATCCAGGCAGTCGCAGTCAGTACTAATATTAGTACTGTGCAGTTAATAAAAGTAGTTAATTGACTAAAAGTTAATTGACTGCAGTACTTTTTAACTGGTTTTAGTCTTTTTAGTCACTCAAAAGTCTTCAGTACTGGCCTTGTTTTGGTTTTAGTCAGTAAGTCTTTTAACTGCAGTTAATTAACTGTATGTTATATGCCACATGCGACATGCCAATCCCAACATTCTACATGCAAAATATCACATCCTGTGGTTTTATAAATACAAGTCTTAAGTATTTTAGTTAAAAGACTAAAATTAAGTCAATTAACTTACAGTTAATTAACTGCAATTAAAAGACTTACTGACTAAAACCAAAACAAGGCCAGTACTGAAGACTTTTGAGTGACTAAAAAGACTAAAACCAGTTAAAAAGTACTGCAGTCAATTAACTTTTAGTCAATTAACTGCTTTTATTAACTGCACAGTACTAATATTAGTACTGACTGCTGACTGTTTATTTTGCAGTTAAAGTACCCATGCACAGTATTAACTTGCATTCAATTCTTAAGTTAATTAACTGCAACTTTACTAACTGCATTACCAAAGTACTGCAGTCTTTTACAACTCTGGCAGTTTGTCGGACAATTTAGTATTCAATGTCTAAATCAAGTTCGCATATCAGCTCTTTTGTTTTTCATAATTTTTACTTCGCAACTCAAAATGCATTGTTATTTTTTTTTTGCTGTAATCTAAGATACAATAAAGATAAAATGTAAATTTTAAACAAAGACATTGATAGCGTAACGGATACAGTTATTGGCACCCCTTAGGAAATTTGTATCTTAAAATGTGAATAACTTTCGCATTAAAAGAGCGTTTGATATATTTTGTACGAGTACATCAAATTAAAATTTGAAAGCATTTTTCTTTTCTTTTTTTTTTTTTTTTTTTTTTTTTTTTTAAATAAAATGTTAAAATATGTAAATCAGATTGCACAAAGATCTCGAATTTTTCGGCTACAAGGTCCAATTGACTCAGCAATTGAAGGCACCTGACCGTCCGCTTCATTATTGCGTCGCAGTTTGATCTTAGAGCAGCTTGAATTGGACAACAATTTTGGGCGAAAAATCATCTTTTCTGACGAGGTGCATTTGCATCTCGGCGACTACGTTAACAAAGAAAATAGCTGTATCTAGGGCTCGGAAAACCCACATGTTATTGTCCAGAAGCCAATGCATCTACAAAGAGTGACAGTTTGGTGTGGTTTGTGAAGTGGTTGCATCATTGGACCCTTTTTCTTCGCAAATGAAGCTTGGAACAACGTTTCGATCAACAATGGGCGTTACAGAGCCACGTTAACCGTCATCTATGTCGTCTTAAATTCCATTAAAACCTTCTTAAAATTGTCATCACTGGGTTGCTGGTTTGCGCATTGCATGTTGCTTAGACATAACACTAACAACATGTGATTGAGTTAAACTAGTATGCCCAACAAGAATGAATACGAATAAAATAATGCGAATTATAAGCGACATAGAAAAAGACACGGCATTTCTCCGCTTTAGTTCAGCCGCCATCCCTGGAGATACAAAATCTGAGACAACCACCTTTTAGTCTCAAAACATCGTGCCACACATCTTTCCTATCCTTCTTTCTCTTCATTAACTTTACGCCCGCTCTGTGTTGAAACATTTAAAGGGTAATCATAATCCCTTGTGCGCGGGTAGATTATAAACAAAAAAAAAAAAAAACAAATTCGCAAATCGTGTTATCAGCCGTTTTGGCAATGTCAATTGGCTGCCTTGAAGCTGGGATTTGACCCCTTTGGACTTTTTTTGTGGGGAACTTTGAAATACCGATGTTATGGTAACAATCTGGAAACACTTCAAGCACTAAAGGCCAATATCTGCCAAACAATTAATGAGCTATAGCCCGAAACCATCAACAAGGTCTTGGAAAATTGGAGTAACGGAATACGCAACTGCAAAGCCAGCCGAGGCAGCCTCTTTGGTCAATCAAATCACAATAAATATCATTGAGCAGTTTTCAGCATCTGTTGTGCTTATGTGTGATTTATTTATTTGTTTCATATGAAACATTAAGAAGGTATTGTACTGTCTCAAAATCCACTCAGTTATTGTCTCCATTTTTTGAAATGTACATATTCAATATCAACTCAACATATTCCAAGTCACATAAAGGGGATTGTTAGGTGTGACAAAGTGGCAATGAGTATATGTATAAACAAAACACCCAAGTAGAACCACAAACTAACCGACAAATTATTAGCTAAAACAGATCTTAAAAAGCCGGTCGCCTTATAACAGTCGTCACAGAGTGCTTATCAGTAAGCAGATCTTCCAAACTAAGAATTATAGCTTACATTTTTTTTTTACGTCTTACCTTAATTTGAAATGAATGGCCTCTGGCCAAGTTCAATGAATGTTTTAATAATGATTGTTTATACTCTGGCCTCTGGCCAAGTTCAATGAATGTTTTAATAATGATTGTTTATACAAAATTACATACATTTCATTACGCCGATAATGAAAAAAATCGAAATTTAAAACGATGTGGGAGCTACATTCATTCTTAATTTAAACCACGTTTTCAATTCGGATATCTTTTTGCTAGCGGAAAACGATATCATTTTGCAAAAGAATATAAGTAAATTAATTATTTATAAACAAAATATTAAATTATTGAAATTTGTCTTACATTGCAACATAAGTTAAGCATACGTCAAAAAAGGCAGTTTGATCTACTAATAAAAAAAAACATAAATTTATTCAATTCTTTCAACATTAAAAAACAAACAATAGAAGAAACACGTCGTTCTTCGACCAAAAGGTCTTTTACAAAGAGACCGAAAAATGCAGAGAAAACTCGTCCAACCCTTCCGCATGAAAGTCATAGTTAAAATATTGTCTCGGGAAAATGTCAGTTGTCAATGAGTAGTGTTCATGCTACTTGGGGTAGAAATGATTATGCAGTTGAACAAGTATGTAGTTTCATGATGAAAAGATGCAAATTAATTAATATGTAGCTACATTACTGGGCCAAAAAAATTGACTATTTTTTTTTTTGAAAGATATATCGAGAATATCATTCAGAATGACAAAAAAAAATTTTCGTAAAAGTTTGAGCCCTTAATATCAATTTTAAGAGGTCTATCATCGCGAATTTTGATTTTTAGTCATAATTTCATGTTTTGCGTCAGAACTGACAAAACATTGAAGTAAAAAAAATTCATTTTGACTTACTTTTATATAAAATTAAATTCCCTACAAAAAAGGTCTAATTGAAAATTTTCGTCAGACAAGCCGTTTTTGAGTAATTAAGCTTAATAAATTGTTATTTTTCGTTAGTTACAAAATTCCAAATTAAAAAAGTAAAATCGAAACAACGGCAATACTTACAATAAAGTGCTATACTGCGTTTGAAAGCCAGAAGATTGTTCTATAATCCTGCATTTAAATTAAATTACTCATGTCAATGGTTTTTGAGAAATTCGCATTTAAAGTCCAAATTTTGATAAAATAACGTGAAAAAAAAAGTTTAGACCAATTGTTTACAAAATTGTGAAATGAAATTGTAAATTAGCTTACATGTGTTTCATATATCTATCAGTTCTTAATAGAACACAAAAAACCGCATGGTTCTATGTCTTCTAGTTTTTGAGAAAATCGAAAATTAATGTTGGAAGCTAGCACTGATTTATTTATGTAAGGAAGCAAAAAATATCAAACATTTTGTAGAAAAGTAGTTTTAGTTATTTTCCATTTTCTCAAAAACCAGAAGACATAGAACCATGCAGTTTTTTGTGTTCTATTAAGAACTGATAGATATATGAAACACATGTAAGCTAATTTACAATTTCATTTCACAATTTTGTAAACAATTGGTCTAAACTTTTTTTTTCACGTTATTTTATCAAAATTTGGACTTTAAATGCGAATTTCTCAAAAACCATTGACATGAGTAATTTAATTTAAATGCAGGATTATAGAACAATCTTCTGGCTTTCAAACGCAGTATAGCACTTTATTGTAAGTATTGCCGTTATTTCGATTTTACTTTTTTAATTTGGAATTTTGTAACTAACGAAAAATAACAATTTATTAAGCTTAATTACTCAAAAACGGCTTGTCTGACGAAAATTTTCAATTAGACCTTTTTTGTAGGGAATTTAATTTTATATAAAAGTAAGTCAAAATGAATTTTTTTTACTTCAATGTTTTGTCAGTTCTGACGCAAAACATGAAATTATGACTAAAAATCAAAATTCGCTATGATAGACCTCTTAAAATTGATATTAAGGGCTCAAACTTTTACGAAAATTTTTTTTTGTCATTCTGAATGATATTCTCGATATATCTTTCAAAAAAAAAAATAGTCAATTTTTTTGGCCCAGTCTAAGCTACATTGTAGCTGGTCCTTTTTTTGTTGAATAAGTGTTTTTAGTTTTCTACACCTGGAATAATTTTTGAAATCATTACATTTATGAACATCTGATTTCGAAAATGTTTAATTATTCTTAAATCCGAATGGAAATCGGAAAATCCGTTTTCAGTCCGTATGGATTTAACTTGCGTTTCTGTTTTTGAATTATACCGAATATTGGAACTGTCGTGATTAAGTTTGAAAAAAAATGAGTTGAAATTTTGAGAAAATCAAAACAATAAAATTTGTCTATGACGGCACCATTTATAACTATTTTTTGAAAATTTTTTTCAAGCACTACCTAGCTTTTACTAAATGAAATTTTGTGATTTTTTTTTTAAATCTGTCTTACAGTTCTTGAGAAAATTAAATATTTATAAAACTTCGAAGAAAGTCATATGGAAGGTACTGTTATTTTCGGTCATACAAAAATGAAAAAAAAAACCTGTCTGAGGAATAGTTAAGTTAAATAAAATATACCAAGTCGTTAAGGCTTCGCTCTTTCTGTTAATCTTAATCCCCACAAATGCATGCCTTCACTAAAAGTATGTTCAGTTTTCAGCTAGATGTCAACACATGGTTCACAAGAACATTTCCAGTAAGTGTCTATAGGACCTTGGACCCATTTGAGTGGGTCATAAGTTTCAAAAAGTTTTTTGACTTTTGTGTCAGTGAAATGGGGAAGCTCGGGTATTGAATTAGGAAATATGTTTTTTGTAAGCATTAACACATTTTTCGAATTCAAGTTTTCTTTTTAGGAAATAATTAAGACCTACAAATAATATTTACCACCAAGTTCAACTCTGTTGGAACTTTTTTTGGATTAAATTCGAATTTTCGTCTGAAATAAGGCAAGGTATGAAGACTTTAAATATGTGATTGAATTTGGGACACTCTGAAGTGCCTACATGTACGATAGCTTAGCCGAATGGTAAGATATGAAAGGACTTTAAGCCAACCATAGTGTTTCTAACTTGTTCTACAGCTTCCAAGCCCTTTACTTTAAATAGATACATTTTTTTAGACGACCTAAGCTTACAATCAATAAGTTCAAGGTGAAACACATTTTTGCAGAATTTAAATGTGCTGCAAAATTCATTTCAATGAAAATGAAATCTTCCGGCATGGAACAAACAAAAAAAAAATAGGAAAAGAGTTGTCAATTATTCATTGAAATTGTTACAGCCGGCGTTGCCGTCATCATCAACATCATGGATATACTCAGTGTTTTCTGTCGTTGGTTTTGTTATGACATCAAGTCGAATCGAATTGATTCATTAAGTCTACCATCGAAGTCTCAAACCAATCCACATCCGTTTACCAAAAGCCTCATGCCTTCCAATAGAAGAAGCCATTTTCTTGTTAAAAAAAAAATAAATAAAAAACAAAATATTATAAATTCAAGAGAGAAATTCGAAATAAACCACGATGTTAATTAAGTGAACATGATTTTACCTTGATGAACTGTTTTGTCGTTTGCTGCAATCGCAAGAGCGAAGCCAGAAAGGACTTGTGTGTGTGTGTGTCTTCACCTACTTAATCTCCATAGCCCACACATCCAGACAATCAATTTCTATTTTGAATTATGTCGAATCTATTGTGAATTGGCTTCTTTTTCTCGCAAGAGGCAACAGGCCTCTCAGGAGTAGAAAAAAAAAATATTACTCCATTGCAATTTATATACAGGAACAGGAAAATTGTTGGTTTGCATGAAAATGAAGTAGAGAGGAAACCTACAAGTAAAAACCTAAACCGGAGATATTTGCGAGGAAAATTGGGTTAATCGTGTTTTGGTGATTTTTGAGTGATGATAAAATTGAACGGATTTTTATGGGAATTATAAAAGCCACAAAATAAAAAGCCGCCGCGCCGCGACGTCATGAAGTCGTTAATTGTTCGAACGCTCCTGTTAAATGATTTGTGGGTGATGATGCGATGCTGATGCTGATGCTGAAGTTGATGCTTTCACTCAAGGCAAGCATAGACTTCTAAGAAGTAGGTGAAGTTACAAACTATCCCGCATTCTGATAGCGATGCAGATTGATGCGCAACATTGTTGTTAAATGCAGCACGATTGAGCGGCATGTGATCGAGAAACTCATGTATTGACCTTAATATTTAAAGTTTTAATATCATTTTCGTGGTATAGCTTTTTAATAGAAGAAGAAAATAGGGGAGGGTGATTTTTAATTGCTCACGAAAAAATGTCAGTTTACTTCAAGTGGTTTCGTAAATGTCCTAGGATAGCCGCATAGTGGCTAAAGATATTTCCCGGATGAATATTTTTTTTTATTTTTGGGTTGACTTGCTTTCGAAGACTATGTTCTGTTGTAGAGATTTAAAGTTTCTTAGGACTATGAGATTTCCTTTAGTATCCCGGGAATCGTATGACTTTAATAAAAATTCATTCTTGGATCATTTCGTTATTTTTTTTTTTTTTTACAAAACTACATAATATTTATACATTTTCTTTGATTTTCTTATTCGTTGTTTTCTTTACACACTTTCCAATGCTATATCCACATGTGGCTAATCAAAACTTTTCAACGCACTAAAGTGTGAAATGCTGGCAACTGCAAAATCAAGAAAAAAACAACTTCCATACGCCTTTTAAAAATTGCATCAATAAAAAAAAAGATAAAAACGGACTCTTGACACATTTTATGTAACAAAATTGATTTTTTGCAACATCGAGCTCGTTTTCAATTTACAAATTAATGGAATTCCATATAACTAGAAAGTGGGTGGCTATAAACATCGAGTCAGTTATGGACATAACATTTTACACGCAACACTCTTTAATCTTTTTTTTTTCAAATTGAAAAAAACTGAAAGACGCACACGCAGATGTCGATGTCGTAGTGGTGGTTTATTTATTAATTGAAACAGACTTAAGATTGTCATGCGAAGCCAATGGTTGTTAATGTTTTTGTCCAATAGATTCCTGTCAACTACAAGTCATTTTCTAAATAAAATTCAAAAGAAAAAAAAAGTTCGTACCTCAGCTCTTTTGTTTTCAGGTTCGCGGAGTATTTTATGAGAGAAAATGTATTATTGAAAATGTTTTTTTCTATTTTTCGTATAGTTTATAAGTTCAAATCGAAATTTTCGTTATGATAAGGTATGGTAGGTATCAAAAAAATGACGAATAGCCTGTAAAATATTGCAATTTCAGGGCATATTTAAAAATGAAAAAGCAAAACTCCATAAGACTTGTTTGAAGTATTTTCAGAACCAGTTAACCGAATAAATCATCTAAGAACCCATTAAATAATAATTCGCAGATCCGTTAGAAGCCCTTATAGCCTCGAAGGTAATTTATTTTGACCTCAAGGCATCAAATCTAACCATGCGACCGCATGGGGATACCATTCATTCATCTCTGATTCTGAAACCACAATAATTCAACTATCCGCTCCTGCTGCACTGCACCTCTAATAAAGTAGATCACGCCAAAGTAGCACCCATAACCAGCAGCGCCACTAAAACAGCAGCGTACAATAGAACTCTATAACCACCGAAACACCATTCCACCAATCTTCACCCGTTACCACCCGAATGCATCACCACCACAGCGCCAAATCGATTTCCATTAAATTTAGAATTTTCATCTTTCATCCAAGCGGAACAAACAACATTGCGCCCATATTATCGCTGATCAAAAAGCAATTTGAATTTCAAAGAACAAAGAAGAGATGGGGCCAGGAGTTTTTTCTATTAAGTTCATAAAGTTTTAGGTCATCAATACTTTGTTTTCTCAGTGTGTGTGTGCGTTTTTTGTTTTTATTGTTTTTTCTTGCATTAGGGCTTTCAGAAAATACCACAAGAAACAACAAAACTAACAAGGAATGAATCTTGAAATTAATTCCTAGACCTGCAGTGCCCAACAGCTAGACAACAAAATGACATCTTCCATCATGACACTGATCCGTGCCGTAAAAGTATTTAATGCCCACATATGCTTCTCCATTCCATTTGACCGTCATCGTTATAGTAGTCGCTTGCCGGCCGTCCAGATTTTCGTTACCATCTGAACAAGATGCTGAAATCATCATTTTATAGAGTTATATGTGTACCCTATAGCCCATCATAGTCCACAGTCCAGCCCTAGACACACAAACACTCCACGTCCGTCCACAAGAAGTAGTTAGTTAGCACGGCCCCGGATTAGTCCAACCAACCAGCAACTAACAACCAAGTCATCGTCGTCGTCGTTAGTCGTTTGTTCCTCCAACTATTCGCCCAGCACTGATAGACACGGCACAGACAGTAATTACAAGGATTGATCGAGTATGACTGTATCTTTGAGTGCGCGGATGAATGCAAAACCCAACAGACATTGTTGCCCGTTCCCCAGATACGCGCACATCACGCAACGCTACAAGCAAACCAAAAAAAAATCCGACGAAACGATTTTCGTAATCCCTAAGTCGGACGAGTTCAAGACTGTGTAAAGATGGACATTACTCAATTAACTCATCAAAAGTGATTCCAAGTGATAGGCAAAGTGTTAAAGATATTTTATCTGACAACTGAAATGACATAGAATCTGGTTGGATTGTGATGCCATGCAGCAAACTAGAGAGAGCTTAAGTGCATATTTTTGCATGCGTATATAATTTTTGTTGTTGTAGCTGTTGTAAGTTTATAAAAGCCATGCAGATAATAATCTACAGTAGTTAAGAGATTTGCTAAAAACCTTTTGTAGTATAACGTCTTAAGGTTTTTGATATATCCTTGGTAAAGCGAAATAAGCACAAAGTGCCATTCTATGCGCAAGGAGGAAATCCCTTTAGATGCCATTTGTGGTGATGAAAAAAATTTATGACAAGAAAGGCCACCTATTTGGAATATTTATATTTCTATACGATGAAGATATCTTGGCAAGAGTGTGAAGGATTACAAAAAAATGGAACGATAATTACTGGATGGAGTTTTTAAAGAGTGTCTCCTGAGCTGTCGTAGGAGAATGATTTCTTGTTGAATCGAAAAATTTAAAAAATTAATGACACTTCTAGGTAAAATTAACATTTTTTTTTTCGATTTATGAAGCCCTAGGAATTTAAGGATGTTAATGTTAAAGAGCACAATAAAAAGTATTCGCTTGAAAAACAACAACAAAATAAAGAAAAAGTATTTCGAATTATTTTAAAAGTTCAAAATTTAACGAAGTTTTCAAATAACGTTTTTAGAAGATGCAGACTACTCGTAACATGAGGACATGATTAATAAGTTATTATCAACTATACCTAAATTTTTCGATGAGCTTGCAAACGATAAAGGTACACCGTTAACCAATACTGACGGAAAACAAGATATTTCCAGCACTTTCAAAGATTAGTAAAGATTTGCATTTAGTGTAATTGAGATTCGAAATATTTCTTACTGCTCAATCCAGGATTCGCTCAAGCAATGACCCATATATGCCATTATATATAAAATACGAATTCGTTCAGATTCCCGCCTTAGCTTTTTACGTTAACACGGATACGAGTTTTCCAATTTTCAATAACTCTTCTGCATAGGTCTGGCTGAATTTGAGCTATAGCCTGTATTATGTTTACTTTAAGGGCATCGGTCAGTTGTGGTTTATCTGCAAAGACCTGCGACCTTAGAAAATTCCACAAGGAAAATTCTAGCGGTGTCAAATCGCATGGACCTCGGTGGCCAATTAACGTCATAGTTTTTAGAGATAACTTACTTATTCACTTACTTAACCGGCTTCCGATCCATGGAGGGTCTCTGCCTGAGATATTGCGGTCTTCCATCGATTGCGATCCCTCGCGAGCTCCCTCCAGTCGTCGGGACCAAGCGTTCTTGCGTCTGTAACTGCCTGGTCCCTGTAGCGGAGGTTCGGTCTTCCTCGTCGTCTCGAACCTGGGGGCTGGGATTCGAAGATTTTCTTGGCTGGAGCGTTGTTGTCCATTCGCTCGATGTGGCCGAGCCAGTGTAGTCGACGTGTTTTCGCTCTTTGGACTACATTCACATCTTGGTACAGGTCGTATAATTCACGATTGAATCTTCTCCTCTATTTGCCCTCCTCGCATATAGGACCAAATATCCGCCGAAGAATTTTTCTCTCGAAAGTGCCCAGTATCAAGTCCCCTTTTTTACTTATCTTCCAGCACTCGGCGCCGTAGAGTAGAACTGGTAAAATAAGCGTTTTGTACAGCGTGCACTTTCTCTTTCGAGAAAGGAGTTTTGAACCCATTTGTTTGGCCAAACCGAAGTAGCAGCGGTTTGCTAGGGTAGTTCTTCGTCAGATTTCCACTAAAGTGTCATTCGTGGTGAACTCTTCGACTACCTCCTGACTACCTCGAAATTACTGCTACCAACAATGACTTTTTGTCCTAGGCGATGGACAGATGAGGCTTATTTGTTGATGGCATATACTTTGTTTTGTCCTTATTAACTTCAAGACCAACGCGTTTTGCCTGTTCATCAATAGCTGTGAACGCTTCTAGCATAGCTCGCTTGGAGCGGCCGATGATATCGATGTCATCCGCATAGCCAAGCAGTTGGGAAGACCTGTTAAAGATAGTGCCTTCCAGGCTAACACTACTCTTGCGCACTATCTGCTCCAGGACTAGGTTGAAGAAATCACATGATAGCGCATCTCCTTGTCGGAAGCCTGTACATGTCTGGAATACCTCGGATGAGCTGTTACCCATTTGCACGTTGCACCGCGTATTTTGTAACGTCATGCAGCATAGCTGGATCAGTCTTTTCGGGATCCCGAGTTCCGACATCGCCAATAGACACTCTTGGTGACTTATGCTATCATATAAGGCTTTAAAGTCGATGAAAAGATGGTGGGTCTCGACTTGAAATTCGTTGGTCTTTTCCAGGATTTGCCTCAATGTGAAGATTTGGCCTATCGTTGATCTGCCTGACATGAAGCCACACTGGTACGTGCGGATTATAGTGTTGCAGAAAGGTTTTAGACGCTCACATAGTATGGTGGATAGGATCTTGTAGGCAACATTAAGCAGGGATATGCCCCTGTAGTTTTTGCAGGACATAGGATGGCCTTTTTTGTAGATTAGGCATATGGAGCTATTTGGCCAGTTGTCGGGCATACTTTCCTCCTCCCATACTTGGTTGATGAGCTGATGCATGCACCCTATCAGAACATCTCCTCCGTGGCCGTGGCGCGATGGATGTGTGCTCGCCTGTGAACCTCGTGATCACAGGTTCGATCCCTGCCGTCGTCTATGTCGTTTTAATTCCATTAAAAACCTTCTAAAATTGTCATCAATGGGTTGCTGGTTTACTCATTACATGTTGTTCAGGCATAACACTAACAACATGTAATTGAGTTAAGCTAGTATGCCCAACAAGGATGAACACGAATAAAATAATGTGAATTATAAGCGACATAGAAATAAGACACGGCATTCTCCGCTTTAGTTGAGCCGCCATCCCTGGAGATAAAATATCTGAGACAACCACCTTCAGTCTCAGAACATCGTGTCAAACATCTTTCCTATCCTTCTTTCTCTTTCTTAATTTCACGTCCGTGCTGTGTTCAAACATTTAAAGGGTAATCATAATCCCTTGAGCGCATGTAGATTATAAAAAAAAAAAAAAAAAGAGTTCCGCAGGTAGGCCATCCGATCCTGCGGATTTGTTTGGGTAGTGGGACTGGATCTTCATTAACTGGTCTTATACTCCTTTGCTCCCCTGTGGTTTCGTCTAAATTATGCCCACTAAGCAGCTGCTGGAAATGTTACAATTCCCTGTGGTTCGGTGACTAGGTTCCCTTCGCTGTTTCGAAGAGCTTTAAGAGATAACATTACCCTCAAATTGTTCATGTGGAATGTCAATTGTGGCGTGTTATGTATGGCATTTAAGCCCGTCCTGTTGGATCCATAATGTTGTCTTGTCATCAAGGTCCATATGGTTCAACTTGGGCTATAGAAGAAATTGGTTATCATCGGTTCACAACTCTCGCCATTGACGGTGACCGCATCACATTCGTTCTTAAAAAATGTGCCGACCATTGACGCTGCTGGCCCATAATGCATACGAAACGTTAACCTTTGAAAATGAATTATCACCGCTAAGGGTTATTTTTAAGCCAAAATTGGAGTCTTCTTCCAACCGCTTACTCGACGAACAAATGGAATTGTGTTTGGTCATGAATTTTGAGATTCTGGTTTAGTTGGAAGTTGTATGAGTATAGTCTTCAGTCTCTACGCAAAATTCGCCAAATTTTTGTCAGCAAAATTCCGAAAAACAAAAGTAGCCACCCATCGTTTAACTGTCTACTGTGAAAGGCAACCACCATAAAATGTAACGCATGCAACGGTTGGACTAATGAACGCTCATTTTGATAATAAATTTTTATCATTTGGACGTGCTGTTCAATCGTGTAACTTGCCATGGTAATTTGGCATCAGCACTTAAATAATAAACAACATTTGTCACCAAACCGAGATGGCCGGTAAAGGCTGTCAAAATCTACCTGCGCCAGTTGGAAAACCTTTTATAATACAAAAAAGAAGAGGAGTCAGTATTGATCCTTGCGGAACTCCTCATACTAAAGCTGTAGTGCAGTTTATTTAAGAAAATGGACTGACTAACCATATCGAAAGCCTTCGAGATGTCAAAAAGAACCAATACTCTGACGCAGTGATTGTCAAGATTAGATTTTATGTCGTCAAGGACGTTCAAAAGTATAGTTGGCCAGTGGTAATTAGGTCGAAAACCTGATTGATTATTTACTTAAAAGTTGTCACTCTCTAAACAGTTATTTAGTTGATTTAGCATAAGACATTCACAAAATTTAAGAAAAATGGAAGAACAGAGATCGGTCTTAATTCATTTAAAAAAAAAAATTTGAAATAGGTAGGTATGCCAATTTTAATTTTTGTTTGTGAATTTTAGTCTTAAGAACGGTGTTGAGAATATGTGTTAAAAATGACAGCAACAATGGATAAATAGCTTTGAGGAAGATAGGGTTTATTTTGTCAACCCCAACTGCATTAGATTTTACCAGGGTCAACGGCCTTGGCTTTGATGAAAGCATCGCTTCCCATCGATCAGTGAAATCAAGCACCATTGCGCGTGGTTAGTACTTGGATGGGAGACCGTTCAAATACCAACCGTGAGCTGTTGACATGTCTTTCTTCTGTTGTTCTTTCTTTCTGTGTGTCTCTATCTCTGTTGTATTGTCTAAAGCCGATGGCCTCAGTTGCCAGTGCTTTTCTGTGTCTCGACTTCGTAGATTTATCTACGGAGTAGTGTAAAATGGAATGTAATGTGGATTTTACCAAAAGGCAACTTTCTACGAGTGCTAGAGTGCTTGCTTCTAAAAAAAGATATGTTTTCGAAAAATTTTCTACGACATATTTTTTCGAGTTGTATAATTTTTTTCCTAAAATCGGCGCTGCCTATAATTAGAAAATCCAACACAACTTTTTTTGATGTAATTTTGTTTAACATATATATATTTTTTATTAAAATCATTTATGGCGTTTTTAAGACAAATTAGTTATTTTTCTTTTCCATTATATGGCAGACATCGTTATCTTTGGCCAAAAAATATAGCTTAGTTTTCAATCTAGGCAATTACCTAGCTAGGGGCCTTATGTGCAAAGCTTAAAGAAAACCACAACTCTTACAACTCTACATACATAAGGACTTCTTGACGGAATTTCAGGACCCAATTTTGCATTTTCTGCCATCTCAATGTCAAGTTTGATTAAAATCTCGCCTTCGATTTTTTATGAATACAAAAATTGTCCAATATTTCTTATAGCGGATGTAAAAAGGCGAAAGCTGCGTCCATTTCTTAAATCAAAATTCTGGAGATCCTTGAAGTGATTGATGGACGAACACTCCAATTTTAGCTTCGATTAAGGAACTCTACCCATTGTAAAATAAAAATTTAATTTTCATAAGAAGCATGACTACGTAACGTATACTAATCTAAGCAAAAACAAAAGAGCTGACACCCGAACTCGAATTTAATATTTTCTCAAAAAATGTTGTATTTTAGTTTTTCAAACAATATAAAAGATCTGATTAATGAACATTTATTTAATTTCGATTCAAAAAACTAAAGACACGTTAAAAATGCAATGGTGGAACAACTGCACGAAATATTTTGTATGAGAATAAGGCGCATTTTTGCTCATTAACAAACAAGCAAGAATTTAAGTGAAACATGTATAATATTTGACTGTGTTGATTGTTAGTCGGTTGGTATCATTTTTCAATTTCTCGTTGTCTATTAGCTTATCACTACTTAATTTGTGTACATTTATTAGGCTAGATTCATGTTTTGTAGCGAGCGATTAACTTAAAGTTAAAAAACTTTCAAACCGAAACACTTTTTTCATTGACATGTTCTTCACTTTAAGAAAATCATTATCTGTTAGCAGTACTTCACATTTTTTCACCGTTTTCAAATCGCAAAGAAGAATTATTTACAATAAACAAAAATAATGAGTTCACACGTTGCAATGAATAGTTCTTTTCTTCCATTTCCTGTTCATTCATTGCAAAATATTTTCTTCTTTTTTTTCAAATCTAGATCTCGAGCGGTGGTAAGAAGTCCCATTCCTTTAACCATCACATTACATCACTAATATGAATATTCACTGAAATCCGAATAAATCTTTCAAAAGGGATCATCAAATGGCATAAATAATGTCCTTAAGGTTTGTCTTTCATTTTTTTTTCCAAATAAAAACCACAAAAAACTAATCTCAATGTGAATAAGAATAAAAGGTATTTTGTCTTGCTGCTCACACTACAAAAAAAGGAATAAAACAATTTAAATATACATAACAAACAAACAAACAAAAAAGGATGAAAACATGGTCACTATGAAGCTTAAGATGAGGACCACGAAAAACGATTACAAAACCAACAAACAACGAGGACGATCAGCAACATCAGCAACAGCAGCGACGACGACGAGTCACTTTTGAAAAGGATTGACAGATTATCATGCCTGAATTTGGCAGTTTTATTGCTACCTATGTCTTAATGCCACACTTTGGTTTTGGGGAGGTATTTTGTTTTCTTGTTCTGTTCTTGTGTTTTTTTTTTCTTGATTCTGATTTTACTTTTTAGAGCCTAATTCTTTTCTTTTGGATTTTTATTTTATTTCTTAAGTAGAAATATTTGAAATTCTTAGTTTACTTTGTGTTTTGTTTGTGTTTCAAAAAATTTAGTACTTGGAAGGCTCGCACTAATACTTTTTCAGAACTAAATTTTCCGTAAGGAAGAAAAGCACTTTACTCAACCAATATGTCAAAATCACCTCAATATGTCAACATTGATTGAGTCAGTATATCACATCATGATTTTAGAAAAAAAAATTTAAGAAAATTGACTAACTAAAAGCTTACGACTTTTCATATTGTATTGTGAACGGATTTTGTTATATCAACTTGCCAAAACTGTTATTATAGTCTTAGCAAATCGTATTATGAACCATTAAGTAGGAACTAATTGTTTTTGAAAACATTCCACCTTTTACATTTTTTTTTTAGTTTAGCAAGTGAAAAAATCGAATTGTGAATGGTAAGGTTAACAAATTACTTTTCATTAATTTCCGGTGTAATTGGATAAGAGTAATTTGTCAATCAAATGAAATCTTACAAACTTTTGGGAGTTCAACGATTCCAACAGATGTTCCAAATGTTTTCATTTTACTGCTTTTTGTTTTTTGATTGCAGAACCTTCTCATTTGTCCATTTAGTGATCAGACATCGACCAAACATCATCGTAGGAAGAGTTTTCAGGAAGAAATAAACTGTTCTAATGAAATTGATTACAAAGCAGAAGATTTTTGGAGCAGTTCAATACTGAATGTACTATGCGGAGTGCCAGAAACGGGGACTACTGCATTCACGCATGCCTTTGTGGTAAGTCGACAAATTGCGTCTTAACAAAATTGCTGAGATTTCCGATCAGGAGACTGACCCCAAGCTTTAAGAAATCGTTAAGACTCACATGATTCATGACCGATGCGTTGACCACTCTCTTAGCAAACTCTATCCACGTGCAGTGCATTGGTATCAGACACAATCACTGGCAATGAGGGATATCTATTGTATTGGCTTCTAATGGATGTGTAGAAAACATTCACGATGATGGTGAGGTGAGAAATTTTGTCGTCGACAATGGTGATGCCTAGGATTCTTGCTCCTAGCGAGTCACCTCGCTTTCAACTAGGCCGGTACGTGAACCGCAATGTTGAAGAAGTGTTTATACAAGTGATACACTTGGTAAAATATACATACTTCACGAAAATTTGAAAATGATTCTGGTCAATGTTTTATTTCGTTCAAATCGCTGCGGACTGTTGACGGTGTGTTGTGTGTGACAATTTGAGAAGCAATTGCTTGAAAATGTCAGTCATGGGGATTTGACACTGGCCGATTTCACTATCAATAATCCTGCGAATAAATTCCGGATACTCTTCGCAAACATAATTTCTACATTTGTTTTGTATCAAATCCTCAAGATTTTTTAAATAATATGGCCGACGATATTTTCCTTCGAATTCAAACTGCGACATGGCATAATGAACTGGAGATGTCAGATAAAATGCGTAACGAAGTTTGATTTTCATCGAGGATATGTGTCTGTGTCTGCTCATGAATGGCAATTCGTTGTGCAAATTTTGAATGCCACCAGCAAATTGTTCAATGCATGACACACTTTGATCGAGAGATGGATTTCAATCGTGTCCTATTGAGTAAAGCAGATCGAACAATTGTACCAATATTGCAACCAGAACAAAAGTAAGTGTACAATGAATTGATGCAAGGATCGATATCGGAAATGGAGTAATTTTTTTCCTTTAAGCTCCCGATGGAACTGGAAAAAACACTCCTAATTTCACTGATTTTGGCTATGATTCGCTTGAGATCTGCGATTGCTTTGGAATCTGCATCTTTTTTAATAGCGGCTACTTTCTTGAAAGACGGTCGAACAGCTCATTCTATATTGAAATTGCTATTGAATCTGCAAGTGGATGAAGAACCTTAATGCAACATTTCAAACAACTCTGCGATGGCGAAATTATTGTACTAATGTAAGTTTATTATTTGGAGCAAGTGCACATTGACTCATAAATTCGCATTGGTAGCCTCGAATTGCACGTTGAAAGATTTAAGAAATGATAAGCAACATTTTGGTGGCGCAATGATGTTGAGCTCAGAGGATTTTCGTCAAAAGTTGCCTGTCATTCCATGATCAACTCCAGCAGATGAATTGAACGCTTGCCTGGAGCTATCAGATTTATGCAGAAATTGCAATTAAAACAAAAATACAAGTTGTTTTATGAAATAACAAATTCACTATAAAATTCCTTCAGGTAATTGTTGGCTATTGGCAATTGCGTTATTCCAGTCGCTTTAGTCAATGAACTGATTGAATTTCCACCGAATCGTTGCCACTTTACAAAGACGCCGAAAGAGCTTATCATGAATGTTTTCTCGAATGTCGCTCAGAATTATGTTGAGTAAGATTGGCTTATTGCACGAGGGCTTTTGACTGCAAATAACAAGGATGTCGATTATAAAACAACAAATATTGTGTACTGTAAAGCCCTTCAGTGAAAAAACGGAAGGTTAACGTTTATCTACACAGTTTGAAATTAATTCAGGAAAAGTTACCAGAAAAATAAAAGACAAAAAACCATGAAAGGGATTGAAGGCATACCAGAAATACTGAAATGACTAAAGTATCAATTCACTCGACATTCAAGGTTCTATTAATACGAGTATCTAGAAATTTTGGCATAGAAAGGGGTTTCCAATCGAGATTCGACAACTTTGAGCTTTCCAACCCTTAAGCTAATGACCAAATTCTCAATTTCAAAACATTAAAAAAAAAAAAAACATTTTCAGCATGGTGAAGTTTCCCGAACGAAGAACACTTACAAATATTTAATATTTATTACCAAAATTCCAATTCCATCCTTGGTCGTAATTCTTGTCCCAATAGGCCAAAAATTAATAGTCTAGGGATCAAATCAAATAGAATTTCCGTTTTTGGTCAGCTAACAACCGTCATGTACTTTAAGAAACACCACTTCATCCTCAAGAAATAACTGAATGGTGTGGCTTTCAAGGCAGTGGTGTCATTGGGCCATTTTTATTTTACGTTGAAAGTATAACAATCACATTAAAATCAATAAAGATCGCTAGTCAGACATGCTCCAAAATTATTTCTTTCTTAAATTGCATGGACTTATGTCTAGTGATATCTATGTGATTTCAACGATAGGGTGCCACACAAGCCACTCAGGTAGTAAAAATCGACATATTGAAAACTGAATTCGATGAACTCGTTATTCAACACATTGACCCCTTTTCTATATTTAAATATTGGTCTATGCCAACAAACCGGCATAGTAAGACGAAGTTAGAGCCAATATTCGACAAGAAATAGCGGCCTTTTTTGTCGAAACTTGTGGCACAATCTTCGAGAATTAGGTTCAACGAAAAAACTTATCCTCGATGCACATTTGAATTCCAAATATAAAAGTTAATTGTACTTCAAATAATACAAATTTTTGATATATATATAAAATGGTTTATAATTCATTTAAGAAAAGGTTGTCAAGAACTTATTAAAATAACTCAATATAATCTATGATCACTGTTTAGAAACTTAAACAAAAGTTATGTTATTAAAAGTGGGTCGTTAAATCCTTTCTCAAAGAATAAAAAAAAGTTCTTGATTTTTAAAGCGATCTTTAGCCTTACGAAATCAGAATAATTTTTCTTACATTTTTGAACTGCCTTTAAACATGTTGCCATTTACAATTACAAATGGATTTTACTAATGCTAGTAAAAATTGACAGAGCTTATAGTTAAAGCTAACTAAACTAAATAAGTGATTTCATTTTGATGGGTTTCTCTAAGGAACTTTCAGTATTTCTGACATTATTTTGGATTATTTTCTCGAGATATGAGATTTTAGTATAAAATTACTTATTAAAGTTCGAATATCAGCTCTTTTATTTTAAATTTGTTTGATATATTTGAAATGTTTGATTATTTTCAAAAAAAATTTTCAACTCTTTTGCGTTCGACAATCGAAATGGTGAAACAGATTCTGCATCACTTTTCTAAAATATCAAGTCGCTCAACAGCGAAGGTTTTCTCATAATTTCTTGACATTTGACATGTATAATCGAGCTTTACAATTGTCTTTTTGTGGACTCGTTATCAAGAACATAATACAATTGACGCTCGTAATTCACAATAAGAGTGAATAATTTTGATGTCGATTTCTCAAAGAAAAAAAAAAATTTAAAGCCAATATATACATACATTCAAAGTACAGGCATGGTCGGATTAAGATCAAGGAATGAATTTTTTATCTGAAATTTTCAGCGAAACAGACGATGACAATATAATAGATTTTTGAATGGTGCACAATCAGTCACCCGCGAAAGCAAAACAGCTTGGCAGTGGAAAAGTGTTACCCTATGAACCTGTAACCCATACTATACTGAACAGCACTTCCAGCGTACCCTATTCTTCGTAAATTGCTTCTTTGAAACAGGTTATGTCGAAATTTCATAAGTTTAACTTTTATTTCAAAATTCCGTGATCTATATTATGCTTAGATATTCAAAATATAAACCATATAAATTTGTGTCTAGTATGTCTCTTACTTGAAGCTTTTTTAAAACTTATAAATGTCATCCGAATTGACGCATTGACATAAAGGGTGAAACTTTTCTGAATTAACGAAGCAGGAGGTATTTTCCTTTATATTACGTAATTCAATATTCATTTTTACATTTAAAATAATATGATTTTGAAGTCTTGAGATTTTCACTTTTAAACTAAGGGGCAATTATTTTCATAGTATTTGCAAGAAATCTAGTTCTGTTAACTTAAGTTTCTACTTGGATTCATTGAGGATAACTGGAACCTGTCAATCTCTTCTTTCAATAATCATCAGAAAACCTCTCTAACTAACTCGCAAGACATTGAAAAACTTGACATACTTATATCCCTAGGGTCATTATTATTGAATAATTATAAAAGTTCCTGTCCAAAACTGATTCTCTTAATTCTATACTGCTTTCCTACAAAATAAAAAGAAAACTTTTACAAAATATTTTTTCTAATATTTCCTCTTCCCATTAATCGAAATGTATATAAAGATTGTCTTGTTTCCTTTTACCCATTAGTGTCCTATCACCAGACATAATTAACACCTAAGTGTAAATTTATATTTTTCAATTTTACTCACGTTTCTTTTTCGAACTTCTCTCCAAATCCCATGATGACTAAGTGAAGTTACTTAATCTCAAAAAAAAAAAAAACAATTTCAAAGGATTGAAAACGTAAAATTCATCATAAAACTAGAATCTTTGAGAAAACAAGCAACTGAATTGTCAAACCACGCGCTCCCTTACCACCAATACAAATATAAAAAAAATAAAAATTGCACACAAAGTCCGGAGACCTGTCAACATTGTCAGTTTGTTACAATGAGCGGTAAAGTTAGAAAATTTATCCTCCAATTAGCAACGAAGAGTATCCGCGCAATCGCTCACCTCAGTTATATAGTACGAGTATAGTCGCATCATCTGATGGATTGGCTTAGAGTTAAAGAGTCTTGAAACTTGGCCGACAACCAACCAAGCAACCTTTTTCTCGTTTTGTCGGCAAACAAACAACTCTGCAGAGATGAAACCGAACTGATGGTATACTATAATGTATCTGCGATTAGAAATCAATCAAATTTCTTCATACAAATCAATTAGATAAATCGTAACGGTAAAAATCATCATTATGTTTAATTTAACATTTTTTTTTTGTTTCTTCTTATTTAGTATGGATAGAGTCGATTGAGGAAGAAAGTCGGATGTGCTTGGTTTTTTCAATGATCCAGAGTGCCTGCCTTCCACACGGGCAACCGAGGAAAAATTATTATTGTTCGAGGAGTACAAGCAAAACGATGGAATTAACCAAAGTTATGGGGGAATTCCAGTCCATTTATTATTATTTAAAAAAAAGAAGAAAAAAAAAACTGTGTTTGAATGCAATTTATCTTCATATCGATTTCCTTGAAGTTGTTTGGGAAAGTTCATGAACTATTTTGCAACAAAGATGGATGTGGAAGTTTTTGTTTATTTATGTGGGATACTTATTGGACCTGTGTCTTTTTTTTAATGAGGTACGTGACAACTTGGTAATTTCTTATGATAGCGGCGGTTAAGTTGGTTGACATTATTAGTTAGTAATCATTTGGTTTATTTAACAACTCAAAATAATTTATACAAAAGCCATTTCTAAATCACTGAATTTTTTAGAGATCTTGAATTGTGATAAGGTTTGTAGATTTTGAGAAATCAAGACCTATACCAAAAGAGATACTCTTAGAGGATCTGTTGATTCCTCGCAAGAAGACACCCCTGATAATTTTTTGGCAGCGACTAAGAAAATAGAATCCAACAGCTTATGTATGAAAATCCAGCGTTCTAACCATTATCCCAAGGAATAGATAGCGGGTAAGCATCTTACTTATATATAAAAGTTCATATAAGAGTTTGTGCGTCAACTTTTTTGTTTTAATAAAATAAACTAAAATTCATTATTTCTGTGGAGAGAATTAAAAACGAGTTCGGTTCTCAGCTCTTTTGTTCCACACGCATTTTGATTGAAATTCTATACGTCAACATTTCATGTCACGAAATCGGTAACCAGCTCTTTTGGCTTCGTTGTAAATCAATTGGAATCCGAATCTTCCGCATTTCTTGCGTTGCCAAAAATACGACTTACGTTATCATCTCTTTTGAGCCCATTGTAGATCCATTACAATCCACTTTATTCCATTTCTTGTATTGGCAAAATATACGAGTTTGGATATCAACTATTCTGTCCCCCTTCGTATTTAATTGAATTTCTATACTTCACCATTTCTTGCGATAAAGTAAAATAAAAGTTCGTTTACCAGCTCTTTTGTCTCAAATAAGGATTAATTTTCTTATCAGCTTAAACCGAAACAAAGAGTATTTCGGGCCAGTTTTTCCTTAAAATGACATTCAATAGAAACAAATACACATTCTTAAGACCAAAGATAAGTTTCTAATCCCTCTCCTTTCTACATCAAAGCTATATCCTACTAAAAGCCAGATTGCGAGAAGTTCAAATGTTAAAATATATCGATAGTAATTTATATAAACTTTTGAAGATTGTTGTGCTGCGTGTATTTTTATATCAACTACCATTTGCCAATGTCGAAGATTGAAAAGACTACTATTTACCACATCGGATCTAAATGAATGAAATCATTAAATAGACAAATGACACCTTCAGGCCATGTGATTAGTAAGATGTTTTCTTAAGGTTTTTTTGAGATAATATTCTTTATTTTTTTTTATTTTTTCTTCCCTCTTCTCTGGATAATCTCTTTTTTTTTCTTTTGCTTTTGTTTCTATCTAGTAGAACATATGTGTGTGATTTAACAAATTCAAGCTTCACACAGATACCTTCACATACGGGTAAAGGTATAGAAAAAAACAGTATCGAAAAGGTAAAAAAGAATTCACTTCGATTGTAACAATAAGTCTTTGTCGCCGAGGGACAATTCAAGCCTTTCTTATATCTATTAAACCTAATACTTTTGTGCCTATATTCCTACACCACATTCTTTAGTTGGTTCGTTTTTTTTGTATTAATTTTATAAGACGAAGGGAGGCCAATGTGATTTTGTAGAAGGAAGTAATTTTGTATCACAATGAATCAATGACTCCGAAAAGAGGTCTCAGAGGGTCTTATATTTTCTTATGTGGAAATCAATTGAACTATCTTAATTAAGTATCAATTTATTATGAGAGTTCCTTGAGAAAAAAAAATAAGTGAGTATCAAATTAGGTATGTTTTTTATGAAAGAACATGAATTACAGGTAATTAAATAAAAATGTCTTTTATAGTTGAAAATAATTTAAATTGCATAGGCTTATTCCACAAAAAAAAAATGGGAAAGACCAAAATATTGAAAATTTCGTTTCAAAAAAAAAAAAAATATGTGTACATAATATTTAATTATTGC
The DNA here is from genome assembly GCA_963931855.1 of Philhelius festivus. Lineage (NCBI taxonomy): Eukaryota > Metazoa > Arthropoda > Insecta > Diptera > Syrphidae > Philhelius > Philhelius festivus. Next base: position 34,288,319 of record OZ007554.1, on the reverse strand, counting down.
GAAACAAGGTGACAACAAATAAATGTACAATATTAATCGAGTATGGCATTTGTGACAGCAGAGATGACGCCTTCGGAAAAAAGAAATTAATTTGACATTTCTCAATTTTAAGCTTAAGAAAAGGTTTATAGCCCTAGTAAAAGAAATATTTAAATCTGCTTGCAACAAAAAGATCTGCAGACGATGAAATTCGTTTCTTAACTCCCGTGTTGTTTCAAACTCTACCAGATGAAAAATCTCGTTACCATTAGTAATAGTGTGAACAAATTAATATAAATGGCGCTAAATGACTTCCCTGAGGTACTCCAGATAATGTGTAAATACTGTTTGGAAGACACATCCTGTGAAAAGTACTCGATCTACTGAAGAATGTAAGACGTGAAAAAGGCAAGGTGGAGATCAATAATATTATGCGACGTTTTTGTTAATACTATTCCTGGAAGGTTATCTGGATCAAGGAAGATATCACTACTCATTGGGATTGTTGATTAGTGATGGTAGCTGAATATTGATAAGCGAAAATGATGACTAAGTGCAATTATTGCTCAATTGTTCATATAACTTAAATAGAACTGAATGGTCTCAACGCTATGTTAAATCTGCTTAGACATTTGATGCATTATTTGGATGTTTTAATGTATTAAAAAATAAAATAAAGTTAAAATTAAAAAAATTTTAAATTAATTAAAATTGAAGTTTTATTTTATTATTTATATTTAACCTTTTTTTACAACATATAATTATTTTATTTTATTTTACAGCGACGCGTTTCGGATATAAATATCCATCTTCGGGCTTATGTTTAGACATATTTCCGTAAAAAAGGTCACATTATGTCAAGAAGTTACTTTTACATAATACACAAGGGTTAGTTTTTGATTTTATCTCGAGGGCCTTTTTTTTTTGTTTGGAGCATGATAAATGCCACGTTCAGGCAGAGGGTGACTAATTTATTGTCCCAGGATATTTTTTGAAATTTTTCATCTGAACAAGATAAGTACCTTAAAGTCGGTTGTGACTTTATCACAATCAATAATTAAACATGTCAAAAAAAAAATTGTAGGCACAACTGCTCATAGAAAACAAGGTCATAGTTGCTCATAAGCTGTTAACCATTCCTGTGTGTGTTTCCAAAAATTAGGGGACGTTTTCTACCAAATCTGAACTGAGCGCTCATTGCAAGGGGTAAATTATTCTAAGTCAGGTGAAAACTGAAGATGTCAAGCCGTTTTAATATCTGCATGTGAAAATCAGAGTAAGTAAGGCTCATTGTGCATTTGCGAGTTGAATTTTAATAAATTTGACCACGTTCCACGTTGAATCTATTTTTAAAAACTCCACGTGAAATCTGTGCTTTTCTAGGTCAGTGAAAGATGGAAGTGCTCTCGTAAAATTTTAGGCAGGTCGGGGGTGTTCATATCGATATGTTTGTTTGACATCTCGAAGATGCATAGGCCAAAAATCACATCAAAAGTCAAGTTGTAGAATAGAGCCGGTTAGAAAAATATGAATTCAGATTTCATGTGTCTTGATCCATGATCCCATTCAGACTTTCATGGCATTATGTTTGTACAACATTTTTCGATAGGCCCAGATGCGGAAGATAATAAGTGCATAGCATATATCTTACGTAACCGACTTGATTTTGCAATTTCGGTTTCTTCTGATGAATAAATGATAACTTCAAGTAGAGAATTTTTTTGAGCATATTTTAAGCGAATTTTGGTTAATCCATTGGAAAGTGCTGTTATGTTTGGGGAAAAATGCATACAGACAAAAGCACCATCTATAGTGTTCAAGTATTTTAAATGACATGATGATGATGAAGGTTACTTGTTCCCTGCTAAAATTTCTTCCAAGAGTAGTTTTTGCAGATGAACTCAAAGGTCTTTTAAGGAAGTAAACGCCATGAGCACGGGAGAAGTTCCGTTCCGTTAGCTGGATTTTAAATATTTTATTTTTTTCCAATCTATGGAACAGTTTTTGGAAAAAATATAACATATTCGAAAATTTCGAACAAAATTTATACGGCAAGTACCGTTATTTTATATAATTGTGTGGATGTAAATACAATAAAATGCACGACTGGCTCGCACGAACTTGCTCCTATGTAATAGACTAGGAATTTTAAAAACGAATGTTAATGGAGAAAATTGTTCATATAAGGATAAAATTAATTTCTTAAATTCTTTTAGTAGTAAGAGATAAAAATAGAATGCTATGCAAATATGAATTTATGCAAGAACAAAAAATTATAAGTCGTTGTAGTGGTTTCTTAGAAAAATAGCTTTTTTGTACAAAATTTTTAAAAGATTTTTAAGAAAAAAATTTGGTACACCAACTTTAAGTTTTTATTATTGTACGAATGAAAATTAAGTTTCCAAAAAAAAAATATTAAGCCGTTTTTGAAAAACCGAATTTTCCAAAAAAAAAATATTTTTTTTTTTCAAAAATTAAATTTTGAATTAAGATCCGTTATGTGGATAATGAGAATTTCAAAATTCGAAAAAATGGTTTTATGGTAGGTACAAGCTGTAATACGAGTATCTAAATTTCAATTTTTTTTTATTAAATTAAAGATCGTAAGAATTAATGAAAAGAAAAAAAATACGATTTTTGAAAAACATTTTTTAACATTTGTATGGTGGGCACCTTTAGTTTTAGGTAAAATAAATTTTTTCTCACATCTTGTAGCTTATATTGAGAAACTTTCATTTATCAAGTTTAAAAAGAAATCTAGCATGGGGTTTTCGAAATATTGAGTTTTGAAAAAAAAAATTTGATTTTTTTTTTAAATCCAATTTTTTTTTTTTGAAAATTTGAATACACAATTCTATTCAAGTTTTTGGGGTGCTTTAGCAAAAAAAAATATGATCAAAATCGGTTTTACCGTTTTTGAGAAAATCGGAAACAAAAAAATGGTTCTTTGGGGGGGTACCCTCAATAACCATTTTTCGGAAATTTTTTTTCAACCATTATCTTGCTTTAACTAAAAGAAATTATTTTGTATTTTTATTTTTTAAATCTGTCGAACAGTTTTTGAGAAAAAAAAATATTTATAAAATTTCGAAAAAAAAAATCGTATGGCAGGTACCGTTATTTTTGGTCTTAAAAAAAAAGAAAAAAGAGGCTGGGTGCGACCCACACTGATAACTTCCCATTTGTGGTCTTGAAAAGTTTATATTTAGTTTTTTTCAAATAACCAAATTTTCAGCGAAACAAACTTTAGCTGTAAAATTCAAACAAACATTATTTTAAGATTGAAAAGCATTTTAATTATTTAAAGAAATTTGAAATTGAGATTGTTGATGTTGATTGTGAGCAACAAAAAATTTTGTTAGATGTCATTTAGTTTAACCAAAATTGTCTCTTAGCACACTATGATTCAACTAGAACTTTCTTCGTTTTTTTCGTTTCCTGAAGAATTTTAGAAATGTCGCTTAGTATACATTCATACGGGAAGGTATCGATGTATAAAACAACATACTTTAGAAGGCACTATCGGTGTTCATTCCCAAGAAATTCGACTTGAAATACAATTTTAACTAGTTTTCACTAGAGTTTTTAATAGTTTCTTTATTAAAAAAAAACTATTAATTCAATATTTGTCAACATTTTACCAATTGTACAAAACTATACTATGTATAAAATAAACTAAATTAGAAATCAATATCGCTTTTAGTTCTCGAGAACTTTGAGTCGAAAAACAATTTTTACCAATTTTCAATAGAATTTTATATAGTTTTTTATTTTTTGTAAAAAAAACTGTAAACTAGTTTTTTTTGAAATTTTCACCAGTTGTCAAACACATTATTTTTCGTAAAATAAAATTATTTTGAGTTTCAAATTGTTTTCCGTTCTTAGAATATCTGGGTTATGAAATTTTTTTTTTCAGTTTTTTTTATTTAAAAAAATAACTGTATGTTCATTTTTTTCCAAATTCATACCAAATCTGTATGACCTTATAGTGAGTACATTAAATTTTATTTTATATCAATAGCATTATTTTTTCGGGAGATATTTGAAACTAACCAAAATTTTTACTTTTTTTTTAAACCGTTATAGTGAAAAAACTACTTACTGAATTTTAATAAACGCCCTTTCAGCCTCTTTCGAAGTTATTATCTATTAAACAAAATTTATTTGAAGTCGATATCTTTACTCGTTCTTGAGATATCGACGACGAAAAATGGTACAAGAACGTACGGACGTACGAACGTACGAACGTACGAACGTACGAACGTACGAACGTACGGACGTACGAACGTACGAACGTACGTACACACACAGACATCTCTCTAAAAATGATTGATATAGCCTCTAGGGACCTTGAAACGTCGAGAAATGTCAAAAATTCCAATTTGACAAATCGGACCGATTACAATAACTCCCTATGGGAAGTTAAAAAATGTGTGGGGGGGGGGGGGAAATTAAAAATGATATCTACCAAGTTTAATGAAAGTCGGCCGACTTCTTCGTGGACTTCGATTTGCTAATTGCGTAGCACCAACTGAGCAAACATTCTGACAGTTAGGTACTCGACTCGAAGAGACTGGAAACATAGAAGACCATGCATGGCATGGCCACCACTAGACTAGTCGTTTGGCTGAGAATATCGCGGCTATGACCGCCGATGTCACTGAGAACGAAGAATCATCAACCAGGCAGGGACCACGCAATTGGACATCAGCAGACGGACAGTACAGCCAATTTTTGTGAAAGACTTACACATGTTCCTGTACAAAATGCAAACAGGACATCTCAGTTAATGCTGTTAATTACTGTTAAGCCATCCTCAGTCTCAAAAACGAAGAGAACGATTTTGTGTCGAAAATGATCATAAGCGATGAAGCGCATTTCCACTTAAGCGGTTATGTCAATAAACAAAGCCTTCGTTTTTGGGGCACTAAAAATCCGCGTGTGATACACGGAGAGCCATAAAATCCATTCAAAGCTACTGAGTGGTGCGATTTTCACGTTGGGAGGATGGATGGGACCATATTTTTTGAGGACAGTATCGGAAATACGATCACTGTTAATAGCAAACGCTATAGGGCTATGATAATCGACTCCTTACTGCTATAATTGGACGAGCTCGGCTCGGTGAACATGTAGTTAGGGATGGCGGTTATTCAAAATTAACCGGTTTTCGGTTTTTCCGGTTATTTTCCCTCTCGATTTAACCTGACGGTTTTAACCGGACAAAAAAACCGGTTTTTTCAATAACCGGTTTTCGGTTTTTTATATATACATTTTTTGAAGTCTTAAAATACGTTCATATCAAATAAACTATATGTACATACAAACATGTACATACATACATATGTATATACATAGATACGCTTTTTCAGAAAAGAAAATCCTCTAGTTTAAGTGTTGTGTTATTTCATACTATTGTTTTAATTGAAATGAAATAAAATAATATGAGTTTCAAAAAAAAAGCATATCTAGTTAACACCAAATTTAATTTTTCTTTCGAATTTTTTTTTATTTAACTGAGGAAATAGGCGACATTTCATTTTGAAAATTCATAAATAATAAATATGTTCCTTTTATTGCTTTAGAAGGCTTTCATAACTTGGTCGGCAAATACCTCAATGAATTAATTTGAAAATGCAAAAATAAAGAGTTACATTTACACAATAATCTACAAGACAATACAACGCAATTTTGCGAAGGTGTGTAGTTTAAAACGATTTCACATTCCTACCACTACACTAAATTACTCTATAAAAGAAAAGGTGGAAGAAGGGTGAATAACGTCGGATGTTGCACACAAGTGCAGTTTTTATGAGACAAGAAGAACCTTTTTTTTCAAAAACGTTTTCTAAACTTTTTTATTTCTGTGGTACCAAAGTAAATAACCGGTTTCGCGGTTATTTGATTTTAGAAAAACAACCGGTTTTAACCGAGATAAAAATATCTCCGGTGAAAACCGGTTATTTGAAACAAAATAACCGGTTTCGGTTTTAACCGGCCGGTTTTTCCCATCCCTACATGTAGTTTAAACTAGGTGGTGCAACCGCACACACAGCACGAGCCACAATCGATCTTCTGAAGGAATATGTATTCGGTATTTGTATCTGAAAGTTGAAAATCATATTTCCAACAGCAAATAGGTCAAAACCAAGTATTCAAATTAAAGTAAAATTTTTCGAAATATTTTACATGGAGAATAATGGAAAAGCTACAAAATCGGTCGCCTTAAAACGAAAAACTTAATTTTTAAACTTATTACCTAATCTGACTATATTACGTGTAAATTTCAAATATTTCGTTTTTAAATCATTAGAGTAGTTTTATCTTGTATTTATCGCAGAAAATCCACTTACTGACCAAGTAACACCTATTTTTCGATATAAATACTCATAGCCCCATTAAGCTATATTAAAACTCTATATCTCCTTATCAATTTCTTCAGCACTAAGTGGGCTACCTACCACTAATTAGAAAAGACATCAGCCATCTTTGTTTTTTTATTTCTTCAAGTTTTTCATTTTGTATTTTTCTGTCAATGGAAAACCCAATCCAATTGGCGCGACAGCCAAAAGGAAAATTTAAATAGAAATCGAAAGCGATTTCTCCCTCGGAATTGTCTTGCTCGTTAGTAGCGCTACCTACGGTTAAAACATTCCTCGACGCCGCGCCGTCATCATACAATCACACTGGAAAATAAATATAAAAAATGTTTAATCCAGACACTTAAACAGTAGCAGCGAAAAAAAAACATCTGGTGCTGGATAAAAAACACTCCAAAAAAGTATAACCATTCCATGGGTAACCCAGCTTGAGCGTAGGTGTTTTTTTTCGACTTCATACTCCGCCTTTTGTTCCCCCACTGTGTGTCGAAATCAGGATTTAATTTCCGAGCACTTCAGACCCTGCCGTGAGCTTTAAATTGTTTTTCTTCAAAGAAAAAAAAACAATGATAATAATAATAATAATCAAATTGCATAGCCCCGCTTGCGCTTAATAGCTTGTCTCATTGTTCGCGGGGGCGAATCTCAGCTCGGAGAAATACCCTTTTCAATTATTTAAAAGTCATTCACTGAGCCACCGTTTTGGATTTTGTGCCGAAAAGGGGCCGAATATGCAAAACAAAACACAAAAAGAAGACAACACACATTTTTCAAGAGGTGTCGAAATGAATTTCTCAGTTTGGTGTAGAACGTCTGCATCTGGATGCGAGGATGCTGCTCCGCTGCAGAGGAGCAACACAGAAAAAAAAACCTCTCTGAATGGTGCGAATATAGTAAAATAACACCGAAATAAGATGAAAAACAAAACCAACCTGCCCCGACACTATGCTTGCTTTTGTTTTGGCTTCGTCTTCTCGGCTCTTGTAGAGTGGTAGAGACGTCGAAGACACTCGCTGGTGTCTATTCGAGACCTAAGCAAAATGGAGTAGCAACAGCAGGGCCTGACGACAGAAGCAGCAACAGCAATACATACCAGCCCCCCATTAACTGCTTTAGCTTCAGCTTCAGCCCAGAAAAGGAAATTTGATATGTTATCTTCGCTCTTCGCTTTTCATGCCTTATATCAATTCTTGGGCTTATTTTTATTTGAAGTTAAGTTGAGGTGTTTTTTTTTTTTTTTTGCAAATATGGGTCACTATATTAGTTTGTTTTGTGCCATAGTGTGTGTGAATGGTGTAGATTTTGTCTTGGCAAATTTTATATTGGAGGTCTTTGTTTCAAAAAAAAAATAAAAAAAAATAGTGTGGTTTTAGGTATAAGCGCTAACGATTGAGGTGGCATGTATCTCATGTTTGTTTGGTTAGATAGACTAGTTGCAATTTTTTTTTTTTTTTTTCAAGCGAAAGGATGAAATTTGATATGCCTACACATTTTTCTTGTTGCGTTGAAGAGGTATATAAATGCAATATATAATATTTTATGAAGGTGAGAAAATTGAAACTCGATTTGAGCGTTTAAAAAAAAACAGAAAAACAAGACAACTTGTCTCATCAAGTTAAAAGGGCAAATTTTTAATGGGAAGATCTTGCTAGCTGTGTTCTTGCTTAGGAATAGGGTTCGAATTGCATTTAAGTTGAAATATTTCCAAAGATATCGAGAACATGTAACCAATTATTGGAAAACCATTAGCATTTCAACTAGTTTTTTAAGAACCTTGACCCTTAAGACTTCTAGAAGTTGGGAGCATATCAAACTTGTTAACAAAAAAACACTTAAAAAGTATGATCAAAAATGTCAGACATGGCCAAACTGGAAATAAATAAATTTGGTGGGGTAAAAGCTCGAAGAGACCCAGGACCTAGTGACTTACAACTCTCAAACCCTTCCTGCCTGCGTGTTACCAGGAATGCGGGAAATACAAATCTTTAAATCTTAAATTTTGTAAATTGAAAAGGTACAAAAATAGCGGAACAGTCTTCTAGGAAATATTAACTTTCTTCGTAAGCCAACAAAATGCCTCGGCTAAGGATTGATAAGACGAATTTGCCGACTTTTGGCTATTGTACCTGGACAAAGATTGGTTTATGGTATGTGAGGAAGCTTGTCGAAGACCAAAGTGAAGGTCCTCAGGATCTCAAATTCCTATAGTTAAAGATGGAATTTATGTGATACAAGTCATGTACACTTTTGGGGGAAGTGAATTTTGATAGTTGCGCTTGGGCTTGAGCAAGTAAAAGGGTAGATTTTGGTGGCTTGTATAAGCCATATGGTATGGTGACAAATTTCTTCTTTATTATTTAGTATCCATGGCAAGTTAATTAATAGATGTCTACAAAACATTGTTAGGATTTTCTAGCCCAATCATATATCAAACGAAGAGCTCCTCAGGAAAACGGGTCAGGAACCTATTGACTCTATTATACGACGTCGAAAGTGGCAGTGGATCGGACGAACGCTTCGAAAAGGCGACAACTGTATTGCGGCGCAAGCAATGCTGTGACATCCACTCACTCAAAAAGGAAGAAGAGCTGGACGACCGACAAGCTCATGAAGAAGTACAGTCGAGGAGGAATCAGCCCAATCAGGCAGGAGTTGGAAGGAGTTGCGACTCATATTCAGTAACCGAACACGATAGCGAGCATGGCGATGTGGATGCCCTATGCCCCACTTGGGGTCCCCCGCGGACATTAAGGGTCTGAGGACCTAAGTTAGTAAGTATGACAAGTTAGACTTTAATCGTGGAGCACCTCCAAATGATAAAACTGTATTATCAAAATCAGTGTTGCTTAGTGCTGAGACGATCGATTTTGGTACTCAATCAGCCAACGGTCGTACGTCAAGAAAATGTAAGATCGTCCAAAAACGTCCGTGCATAAGAAATTGGTCTTTCGCCGACTACAAACTCGTACAAGATCCAACTGATCCAGGATGATAGATAACGCCCAGGTTGTTCGCTGACGGACCTTCGGAGCGTTTGAAAGAGAAGCCTAGATGAAGTGCATTTGTGAATTAATGGCTGTGTTAACAAGTAAATTTGCCATATTTGGGACGACACCAACTCACACGAGGCTCACCAGGAGACATTGCATTCTCTAACTGTTACCGTTTGGTGTGGATTTTAGACCGGCGGCGGCGTCGCATTGGTATGTAGCTTTTCGAAAACGATGTTGGCAGAACAATGATAATAGATTTTGTATGGCCTTAGTTGAACCATATGAAATAAGATGATATGTGGTTCTAGCATGATAGTACTATGTGCGACACATTGGAAGCCAGAATTGACATTCTGCGTGAACGATTTGAGAATAAGATTATCTTTCGAAGAGGTGACTTGAATTGGTAATCAAGGTTAATCGATTTGACTCCGCTAGTGTTTTTCTTGTATTGTACCTCGAAGTCGTAGAGCTCTGTGAATAAACCACAATCGACCTATGTATGCCCTTAAGGTGAACATAAAACAGTCCATCGCTTAAATTCAGTGGGATCTCTGTAGATGAGTCATTGAAAATTAAACCACTCGGATCTGTGTCACCGTAAGAAACCAAGGGGAGCAATGTGGTCATATACCATATAATATTGGTATACATCAGCCTCTCAAATAAATAAAGAATTTTGTAAATACCTCACACACAGCTTGTTTTATTCCATTTAAACATCTCCCAGCCCTTAATCTAAAAACCCTTTAAAAGTTATCAACTCGATACACTGCACTTCTTTATTCCAGAAAGACGCCTGTAAGCTCTCGAGAATCTGGCACTGCATTGCTTGAGAGCTTTGTTTTGGACTAGCGTTATCACCATCATACATTATGACTCCCAAAAAGGGCTCTCTATTGATGTGCTATTGTGCTATTTAAGACACTACAACACGTGGAGACATCATAATGGTAACGTCACTTGGCAGTGACAACTTGTTATTGGAAAACAGGGTATTGGAAATCGAAGTGACAATGGTGAAAGGATTGTTGATTTTTGCAACACCAAATGCCTTGTTATAAAAAGGACCATGTTTGAGGACAATAGATGCCACAAAGTCAGTTGGGTGACAATTAAATTCCAACCAAATGGATAACTTTACGACAGTTGACATTCTAGAAGCAGTCTCCATGACGTTCGTACCAGAAGAAGTCCTGATATGGGAATGGCCCGAGATCACCATATTTGATGGTTGCTCCCATAAGGTAACGTACAGCTGTAGTTCTGAAATCTTAAGAAAACACACGAATACCCAAGTTTAATACCGATAGACTAAAGATCCCTCAGTCCGTCAGCAACGAAGTTACCAACTTTTACAAGGATTTAGAGTAATCAGCAGCACGGAATCCTCTTCCATCGAAATCGAAAAACAGTGGTATGCTTTGAATAATGTGTTCACATTTGCTGCTGAAAGTATGTTCAGTTAGGAGGAAATAATGCTTGGCTTTCCAAAGAAACTTAGACTGAGGTAATAATTGTCAAGTTCCCAAGCAAAAACAGAGAAGAATGGGCGCGCTACCTGCATTCGCAAAAGTAATAGCAACACCTCATCAACACCTTGCACATCACCATGGAATAGTGCTTTTAATGTTGATCCCTCCCCATTTCACCTGCTGTTCATCGATTTGGAAAGGCGTTTAACAATGTCAATAGAGTACTTTTTGTTGCTTTGGTAAGGCCACATACCTACGATGGACCCAAAAATGGTTCAGGTACCCGTTGTCAGCTTCTTTATAAAGGTAGGTTGTCAGAGAAGTTTTAAATCTAAATTAGTATCAGAGAACGCTGTACCATTACCAATATTATTTATCTTGGGAATAAGCGATGTGTTATAAACAGCTTTATCGACTGGAAATGGAATACTTCTGTAGACTCTGTAATGAAGCCTCAAACGCATCTGGACTAGGTGGACTTACAATTTCTTATACCAAAATAAAAAATATGAAAACACTAAATTTTTATTGTACGACAAGTCGTGTCCTTGACGATTTTAATACAACTACTTTTATTGCAATTTTATTTTTCAGAAGCTTTGCATAAGGCGATACCAAAAAGTTTCAATAGATATAATAAATTCCAGCGCGTGAGGCAAGACCTTGAACTTTACTGGGAGATCATATTTCGTCTGGTCTCACGCTGCTGGGGGATATGAGTGAAAATTGGGTTGTAGCTGATATAACATTGGTCATTTGGTCATTTAGTTAATTATTATATATTTAACAATCATTGCATCTTCGGTTTCCAATGAACGACAGCTAAATTGGAGAGAGAAGCTGACATTCTGGAGCTTAAGATCCATACAGCAAAAACAAAAACGATCAGTCTTGGAATTTCTTTATCTATCCAAGTGGATATTTCTGGACAACCAGTAGAGATGATAGAGTATTACCTACCGATGGCAGATATAATGTAGTCGAATCGGGGCATCTAAAACTGTGTCCGGAGTGTTGTCCAAAATATGGAGCATCAACCCTATAGGCTTCAAAACCAAGCTGCACTATTTCGCACAAATGTTCGATCCGTGATTCTTTATGGATGAAGCACTTTGAGAGTAAGATCAGCTTTCCCAAAAATCCTGCAAACGTTCGTCTGAGAAAAATCTTATGGATTTTCTTGCCTAACCGTTTTTCAAATATTGAAATTCATGCAAAAATGGGTCAGGTACCTATTGAAGAAGTGGATTTGCAACACACTTCGAAAAGCTTACGAGAATAGCGATGCAAAGGAACCCGATCGAACAGACAGGCACATAAATGGGCTGACCGAGATTTAGCTAGTTGGCGAAGAACGGTCGAAGAAGAATTAGCCCAGCTTTGGAAGAGTTGGGGAGAGCTAAGATATATTTTTAGAAACTGTACACGATTGCGCTTTGGAGATCAATCAAGCTTATTTGATTTGAGTAGAACGGACAATGGTTAAAATTGGAGAATATTATGTAACAAAGTGTCTTGAAAGGATAGCTTGCGCTAGTGGTTTTCTCAGTGCCATCAACTCAAGATGGACGTAATGTTAAATTCAGAGATTTTTTTAAGCAACACTTCATGAATGTGATATTATTTACCCAGCACAGTATTTTCATCCCATGGTGATATTCAGACATTCAAAACCAATGAACATCGGTATCTCCGTTTAAGCCATCTCCAACAACTTAATCTCACAAACATGCTATTGGGACTCAAATCTACAATCGGGCAAAGCATTGAAGTAATTTAACTATTTCTACATGGCTTTATTTCTGGAGGATCAACAAGAGCCAACTTTTAACAACTTACTTCACTCCAATGACTAACGTCCAACAGAGAAGCAAAACATCATAATAAGTCAGAGATTGAGAGGTCAAAGACCAACAACCTTACAACTTCGATAAGAAAGTTGAAGCGAATAAGTTTTCACTCTAGTGACATGAAATGGTTTTCATATGTTCTGCCAAGAAATGTGTGTTCGTTTGTAGCAATTTTTAAATTTTGTTTCGTCAGATGTTCCACAAGAAAGCCACCTTAGACCGCATTCTTTTCATAATTTTCATTAATATCTTTTCAGAGGCAGATTTATTGCAATCACCTTGAACATCAAAGGAAAAAAGTTTAATTTAAATCGCTTAAGACGGTTTCGATAAATCAATAACCAAAAATATATCATTGTATGACCCCCAAAATGTATGGGAAAAGATGACAGGAAACCAATGGAGAAATAATTCGTTCAGACTCAAAAGAAGGGGCAGAATCTTCAAGGTCGAAGGCAAAATACAACTTTTGATAGCCAGTATTTAAGTCCAGTCAGCAAAGATTGCAGAAATGAACCAACTTCACTATAATACGGTAAATTCATCATCTTATACTTCCGAAAGTCAGCAGTGAAAAGCTCCTTCTTTGAACCGAAATTTATTGTTGAATGAAAAAGCGTAGCTGAGGGGAATCTGGAACTGTCAAATTCAACCCACATCAAAACACCTCACATATCCCAACCACTTATAGCTCTTATACATCTGCGACATTCCATGTAAACTTCTCGATCCTACCAAACTCTCATTCTCTTATTATATTTCCTAATCGCTCACCTTTATTACCTAAGTTTTCTCTAGAAAACATGGAAATGGGTCGATAAGCTCTTCGTCCTCATTTTTTAAGCCCAGGGTGAACGAAAACGAAACCAGTCCCGGGCTAGGGCAAGTGAACATCCTCCAAACCTAGGACGGGAGCAACTGTCCTGGTGAAGAAATGGTATAAGCAATGGTGCAGCTGCCTTGGATTTGCCTTTGACTAGACTCAAACAAAAAATTATAAAAATAAATAAAATGTAATAATTCTTATGATTATGTGGGTTCCATACAGGCCCTAATTCCTATGGAGGGTATTACTGAGATGAGGCAAAAATTCCACTAACTCAGGTTCAAAGGCATGTGTATTAAGGGGAACTTATTGGTTGGATGTGATGCTTTTTTGTTTTTTTTTTTTTGTTTGTTATGCACCAAAGGGTTTTCGACTACCATTAAAATGTTAAACCCAGTGCGAATTTAAGAAAATGGGTAAGGATTTATGAGGCTATACCGATGCGCACGTACTTAGCACCTCAAATTATTGAAATAGAAGGGAAAATGGAGCTATGTAAAACATTTCACATTCGTGTTGCTGGGCTAAAGAAGAAATCTCTATAGTTAACAGAATGTTCAAAATTTTAGTCAAGGTAAAGCTCATCGGCATAGAGTGAGTACCTTTCAGATTTAATATTGCTTAATAATATCGAAATATTTTATCTTGGAAAAACCTGTACTACTAGATTAAGAAAGTAGACCATCTAAAAAGATACCTCGCAACAAACAAGATATAAAAACGCAGGACCACACAAATCTAAGCACAAAAATGCTGCATCTGACAAATAAGTTGACAATATTATGTCTTCCACAATCCATATGGTAGTTCATTAAAGATTTAAATTTTCCTCCAGCATATCCATCAAATTGGAGACTTATATCCATATCATATGCGACATCGTGTCGGTAAGCACTTTGACTGCAAATGTTTAATGAGTTGAACAAAAAACCACTACCCACCAATGTGTCCACTATAATAGCTGTCAAATAACTTTAAGGCTTAACCAAATTCCTTAAACTACATCATTCACACATTGCCAAAGTAATTTTTCACAAATGTTGACATGAAAACTCACAGTGATTAAGGAATTAAGAAGTCAAAAAAAAAATCCAGCTCCTGCTAACTGAACCAGAAGCTCTTAAGCGGCAATTGCCACTGGTGACTGCCGCTTATCACCTTTTAAAACCACCACTCAACGACATATATATACAAATATAGATGTAATTGTTAAGCTCGAAAGGAGACAAAATTGTATTTGCAAAAAAAAAATAACCTCAAGTAACACGAAAACATGATGAAAATGATGTAGTGCACCTGAACAATCTCAAAACCGCAAACTCATGCATTTTATATTAATTACACGGTTGAAAATAAATGCAAGTGGGTGCGGTACCTTGCCAAACGGGTGTTGCAACTATTTGACGAAATCCTTCAGTCACACACTAAGCAGTGCGGTGCGGCGAATTATCGCACATCACAGGGCAGGAAAGATTTCCGTGATGAATATGTTAAGATAGCACCACATCATTCCGATGGCATGCCACTTAAGACCGAGAGAGAGAGATTGATGAGTGAAATGTCCATCTGCGTTTAATCTCAAATTAGAATCCATAGATCTCTCACTTCCTGATCGTCGGAATTTGTGTGTGCTTTATCTTGCATAGTCTCAAGATATCTCCATCGATTTCGTTGGTTTTAAACCTGAAACGCATAACGATGTTGTGTGACTGTCACATATTTGCCACTCAACTCGCGATAAGTAGAGTAAGTATCCTGGTTTCACCGCACACATATATATACAAGTCTTCCTAATGAATTGACGACTTGACCAAACGTAGGCCTCAGATGATGAATGCACTACAATCTGGAGCTCTATAGAGACGACGACGACCACTTGGGCTAAGTCTTTATTGAAAAACGGTCTATCAGCAACATTTTTCTGCATGAAAAGTAAATTTCTATTCGCGAATCAACAAAAAGTATGTATCAAGTCATGTCAAATGTCTCGAGCTCTCTATAGCGAAGACTGATCGAGTGCTGTGTTGAAAGTAATAAAATACCATTTGGGAATTTACAAGACACTACTTTTTTTTTTTTGCTTTTTCCATTTGTCCAATCCGACGGTTTTGTGTTTCTTGTTTTGGTCTCAGTGTACAGAGACCTATCGGTATCCAGGGACGCATTGGATTTCAATTTATAAATGGTAACGAACCATTTTCAAAACTAGAGCAGTTTTTTTTAACTGCTTAACAAAACATAAAATTAATACCAACGCGCTATAATAAATTCTGTACCAAGGAGTTGGAATAAATCAACAATTGGAATTAAACAAAAAAAAATGTATAACTATTTCATGGCAGAAATATTTGCTATTGGGTAGGATAAGACATACTATAGAGAAGCAGTGGGCTATAAGCCTTACATATAGGTAGAGGTGCACAATATTTTTATTCAAATTAGTTGTGAGCCTTGTGTTTTGTCCAAGTTAGTCAATTAAGAAAATTAATTCAAAAACCAATTCGAAATGTGCTCGAAACTTGCAGCTTGGAGCCGAGACAGATATTTAAGTACTTGTGGTGTTAATTTGTAACGGGATTTAGAAAAATGGTTATAGTAGGGTTTTACAAGCGCGTAATTATTGTCACCGTCACGTCGATATAGTAGCCAATGTGTATTACAACTTACTTACTTATGGTATATCGCGTTTGAATTTTATTTTATTTTATTTTTTTAAGACCTTTTTTTTAACGACTTGTTTTCGGCGTTGTTTAAGTACGATTAAGTTGACAGTTTGATATGAGCTTACCTGTAATGAGAAAGAGAAGAAATTAGTTAGTTCAACGATTGCATAAGATAAATGTGTATTTTTCTAAGATCATACATATAAATTTATATTAAGCGAAAGAGCTGACATTCGAACTTGGTTTTAAAAAGGCAATTTATTTGAAAAGATTGTAACGGGTGATTTTTTTGAGGTTAGGATTTTCATGCATTAGTATTTGACAGATCACGCGGGATTTCAGACATGGTGTCAAAGAGGAAGATGCTCAGTATGCTTTGACATTTCATCATGAATAGACTTACTAACGAGCAACGCTTACAAATCATTGAATTTTATTACCAAAATCATTGTTCGGTTCGAAATGTGTTTCGCGCTTTACGTCCGATTTATGGTCTACATAATCGACCAAGTGAGCAAACAATTAATGCGATTGTGACCAAGTTTCGCACTCAGTTTACTTTATTGGACATTAAACCAACCACACGAATGCGTACAGTGCGTACAGAAGAGAATATTGCGTCTGTTTCTGAGAGTGTTGCTGAAGACCGTGAAATGTCGATTCGTCGCCGTTCGCAGCAATTGGGTTTGTGTTATTCGACCACATGGAAGATTTTACGCAAAGATCTTGGTGTAAAACCGTATAAAATACAGCTCGTGCAAGAACTGAAGCCGAACGATCTGCCACAACGTCGAATTTTCAGTGAATGGGCCCTAGAAAAGTTGGCAGAAAATCCGCTTTTTTATCGACAAATTTTGTTCAGCGATGAGGCTCATTTCTGGTTGAATGGCTACGTAAATAAGCAAAATTGCCGCATTTGGAGTGAAGAGCAACCAGAAGCCGTTCAAGAACTGCCCATGCATCCCGAAAAATGCACTGTTTGGTGTGGTTTGTACGCTGGTGGAATCATTGGACCGTATTTTTTCAAAGATGCTGTTGGACGCAACGTTACGGTGAATGGCGATCGCTATCGTTCAATGCTAACAAACTTTTTGTTGCCAAAAATGGAAGAACTGAACTTGGTTGACATGTGGTTTCAACAAGATGGCGCTACATGCCACACAGCTCGCGATTCTATGGCCATTTTGAGGGAAAACTTCGGAGAACAATTCATCTCAAGGAATGGACCGGTAAGTTGGCCACCAAGATCATGCGATTTGACGCCTTTAGACTATTTTTTGTGGGGCTACGTCAAGTCTAAAGTCTACACAAATAAGCCAGCAACTATTCCAGCTTTGGAAGACAACATTTCCGAAGAAATTCGGGCTATTCCGGCCGAAATGCTCGAAAAAGTTACCCAAAATTGGACTTTCCGAATGGACCACCTAAGACGCAGCCGCGGTCAACATTTAAATGAAATTATCTTCAAAAAGTAAATGTCATGGACCAATCTAACGTTTCAAATAAAGAATCGATGAGATTTTGTAAATTTTATGCGTTTTTTTTTAAAAAAAAAAGTTCTCAAGCTCTTAAAAAATCACCCGTTATATAAGCAAAGTAAGGCCCTTAAGCCAGATGGTGTGGTACACCAGATAAACCCTATTTATAACAGAGTTTCCATATGTCTTAGGCATGTAGATAGTAGGTATAAATGGCGACCACTGGGGATCTAGCCCATAAATCGTGTTAACCTGTAGATGGAAATGATATGAAAAATTATGGACATTCTCATGGAATCATCCAGTTTGCATTGAGTTCAAAAATAAGAAAGGAGCTAGTAAATTTTAATCTCTGTTATTATTTGTTTGCTTTTCCACAATCAACCAGAAATTGGAATACCACAATCATCCGACACCATTTACACTGTGACAAGCTAGGTAGCTTGTTGACAAGCTAGGCAGCTTGTTGACTGGTTATGAAACAGAAGCCAATCCGATTAAGTGACCGTTCAGTCCTACGCATCGTAAGCCTTCGTCAAAGCCATCAAGCCAATATCTAATAGGTCAAGTGGAGGACACTTTACTGAAGTTCCTACTATTTAGTCTAAGTGGTGAATTTGCAGAGGAAATCGAGGACTATTTCCTTTTCCGCTGGTCTCCACAGCTATGACATTGAATGTTGTGAGGAATGCCTGGCTTCGTTGCATGCTCTCCTATTGGCCATACTGTCCGCTACAGATATGTATCGATGCTGACTATGTTTTGCCTGATTCTGCATATTACATTCACAGTACGGAATTTATTTAAAGTGGGCAAAATCTTTCTAGATGAAATGCAGGTAATTAAACTGCTTCAACTACAGATTGACTCGTTAAGAAGAATTGAGAGTATATAGCCCTTCACAACTCCGAGCGATATGTTGACTCTTTCTGCATGGCACTCATGAAGGACTGATCCTTGCCTGGCAAGCTCGTCTGCCAATTCATTCCCATTAATGTCGCAATGACCCGGAACCCAGTCCCTTTGGTTTGGATCTTGCTTCAGTACCTTGCAATCTTCGCCCATCAATGTCAGAAGACACATCTATCAGCAGCCTGGAACTTACCAGAGATAATCATGACCAATAATGGAGAAGTGAATGTCTCACGGGATAAAGTTGAAGCATTTTCCGACTATTTTGAAAGAAATTACGTCCCCAAAGCTAATCCCGTCTTTCGTGAGGAAGTTGGAGAACCCATCCAACAAACCCTAGCGACTGAGATGGATAGATGTACATTCAGCGATATTTTTCCGGAAAGTGATCCAATTGATAGTCCGAACCTGAGCACCATAGAATATATAGCAGAGATCAAAGACGTCAACTGACCCAATTGGGTATTTAATTTATTTATTAAAATGATCCCACGTATCGCTATCATCATGCTAACCATCATCCTCAAGAACTGTTTCAATAACAACTTCTTACATGAAAAAAATATAGCTGATAAAATTTAACGATTCCTCAATGAAATGCCTTACATTATCTCTAACAACGGCCCGATATCCTTCTCAGAAATTTCAGTAAACTCTTTAAAGAACTAATACTCAAGAATTCAAGATGTATTGCGACGAAAACTCCATAATGAATGACATGCAGTTTGGTTTTCGGGAGAAACATTCAAGAATCAATCTACTTCTGAAGTTCCAATATAACATCATGACTGCATCAAACACATGTTTAGTCATCGTAGATTGCTTCATGGATATCGAAAAGGCATTCGACACAGAATGGATTGGAGGCCCTTTTCACAAACTCCATTTCATAGCGTTGCATAACACTTACTAAAATTATCCATTCTTTTCTATTGTCTTCTATCCAGAGCGTGAGTTGTCAAACAGGATACCGATCTCCGACCATCCTTTCCCTGATAACTGCGAGAGCCTCTTCATTTCGCTGATGACCCGCTGATCTACTACTCATCGTAGTCACTATTGATAGTTGTGAAGAAAGGTGAAATTAATATCCATGTATTGTATGTATTTTTCAGTATTGCAGAAAGTGGTGAATGGAAACTAATCTGCTTTAGGAGAACATCATCCAAAAGCAGCAAAATGCAGAAATGTAACCCTAAAACTATCTGACTGTTCAACCAAAAGAAACTTTAAGTACCTTGGTATACACTTCGGCGAGCTACTGAGATTCTATCCTCATGCAGGATTCGTTCCTAGAAAATCCAGCTGAGCCTGCCATCGAGTCTACCCACTGATGAAAACAATTACAGGACTTAGCCAGCAGACCGATATCGATCTATATAAGCATCTCTTGAAACCAGTCATCGGATACAGATTTCCCGTATGGTTTCCTATCTCTAAGACAGCCATGCGATAATATTCATTAATTTTTTAGGGGAAAATATTAAGGATATGTACCGAATAACTCTGGACGCCACCCGAACCAGTTTATAAGAAGTATAACAACCCAACGAAAATTGCAATGTATATACCAGATAACAACAATATATTCCCAAATGCCAACGAAGAAGCCGTTGCTGTACACGCTTATAATGGGTCAGCCTAACGCCATGTCTAAGAACTTAATAAGCTCATCATAGGCTGCCGTTCAACTTCCACATCAGAAGAACAAGTAAATGGATCTTTAAATGAATATGAGAAAGAGCTTCGGAGACTAAACAGAACCCTGAGGCCAACCAGCATTTATTTTATGAATTTCAGACTTAAGACCGTCCAACAAAGTTTGTGTTGAGCTGTTTGAAAGATAGTTTCTAATCCAACGCAGGTAAGACTCTTTGATACCAAATGCACCTTTTTCTTCGTGCCAAACTCTATCAAATACTTTCCTCCAAAATGATGTAAGAATAATAATTATTGGTTTCACTGTTTGGTGAGATATACCATCAGATCACCAGTGGACCTATTAATAGTGCCAGTCATAAAGAAGCTTTTGTTCTTTAAGATATTTCATAATTTCACAATTAATCAGAGATTCCATAATCTTGGAAAGAAGAGACATAAGTGCAATTGGACGATAGTAAGATTGGGGAAAAAGATTTGCCTTTTTTAGGGACTGGCTGGAGAAGTACTGTTTTACATCCACTTGGAAAGGGGCCAGTAGAATAGGACAGATGGAAAAGCTTACGCAATGGTTTTGACAGCATTGAAGAATACCTCTTCAGAACATTAGTGGAGATACTATCCTGGTCAGTGGACTTGTGAATGTCAAGATCTTTGAGAACTCTTGATAATGTAAGAGTACGAAAAAAGATTGGAAAAATGAAAACGTTTGTGTTCTTAACTACAGAAGGAGTAAGGAGACACTGCACTATTTTTGGTCGATTTTTTTAGATTAAGAATTTTATTTTTCAATTTGTTTTATATACAATTTGACTTAAAACTAACTTATTACTAAATTAAATCATGTTGGCTCAACAATAGGGGCCCAACGTTCTTCATTTGGCTTTAAATAATGCTATTTGCTTACAATATCATATTAATGTTTTCTTAATCTAATTCATGATTTTTTAATATTAAATAAATAATAATTTTTGATGAGTGGGTGTTTTAACCCCTATAGTATTGATTGTTGTTCTTCTCGTAAAAGGGTGCGTTGTCGTTATGGATGATGTCTTCAAATTGATCGTCAGTGATGGCTCGGGTGTATAGATACTTGTCACGAGGCTCTAGTTCATGCTGGAGAAGTTGTTGCACTTCTGTGTTGGGATGATCTTCCAGGTTCCTGATGATTTTTCCGGAGAGCTGCAGTAAATACTCGTCTAGTGGTATTAACTTTGCTTCTTTATACAGATTCCTTGTTGGTATATATTTCTTCGTCAGTGGGTTACGGTACAGTCCAGTGCAAATGCGGAGCATCTTTCTTTCAAAAAGCTTCATCTTTTTCATTGCTGTAGGTGAAATAGTAAACCAGATGGGAAAGGCGTAGGTCAGAACGGGTCGAATAAGTTGTTTGTACACAAGCAGCTTGGTTTTCTTACTTAGTCCATTTCGCCTCCTGAGAAGCGGATGGACCAAGTGCAGAGAATAGTTGGCTCTCTTCAACATCAAGTCTGCATGCCTTTTGAATTTGAATTTGTTGGAAAAGTTGATTCCCAAGTATTTCGTTGATGATTTGACAGTCACTTCAGAGTTGTCTGGAAGCTTTATTTTGATTGCATCACAGCGTGTTGCAAACGCTCGTCTTCGAATGACAGTCACTGGTGTTCTGAAGCAGATGAGTTCAGTCTTTTCGCTGTTTATTCTCAGTCCCCATTTGACATAGTATTCCCATAGGTTTTTAATGTGCTCTTGCACTCTCCTGGCAGCAATTTCTGGTGAAAAAGCGGTAGCGTATGTGATTGAGTCGTCTGCATAAAGCTTCGTCTTTGTACCTGGTAAGTTGGCTGGTTGATCAGCAGTGTAAATGTTGAACAGCAGCGGTCCAAGTTTTGATCCTTGAGGAACTCCAGCGTTAATTCCTTTGGTTGATGACACATGTTTTTTTACCTGTACATAAAAAAGTCTATGGGTTAGGAAATTTTTGATTATTCTTACTAAGTAATTAGGAAGTCCAAGTTCCGAGAGTTTGAATAGCAATCCTTTTATCCAAACGCTGTCGAAAGCTTTTTCGATGTCCAGCAAACACGCTACAGTTGTTTCCTTTTTGTTGAGTCCAATTGTAACATCAGTATGGAGTCCCAGTAATGGATGTAGGGTAGAGTGTTTATTTCGAAAGCCATACTGAAACTCCGGTATGACATCTCTTTCTCTGCAGAAAACGTTGAGTTTCTTCAATATCAACGCCTCCAGTATCTTACTCATGCTGCTGAGCAAAGAAATTGGCCGATATCCTTCCACATTTGCGCGGTTGTTCTTCTTCGGGACAGGTACCACTTTTGCGGTTTTCCAGGCTGCAGGGAAATAGCTGTTGTTCAGGCAGTTATTGAAGATTATAGTCAACAGGAGAACAGCAAGATTTGGTAACCTTTTGAGTACGTAATTAGAAATCTTGTCGCTTCCTGCCGATTTTTTGGAGTTTCCAGTGAAGATAATGTCAGCTACTTCTTCAGGGGAAGTGAAAACATCTGTCAGCGTCGGCTCCGATGATGGGTTTTCCTCGTTGAACAGGGTCACGGTTTCGGTGGTCGCTGATATCTCTTGAAAGCGAGTTTCAACGTCTTCGATAAAGTCAGGAAGGTGTACGGGAGGGCGGTCTTTGAAACTATCGTGAAAATGATTTGCAAACGCTTCAGCTTTCTCTGCAGAAGTTGTTGATACTTCTTGTCCATAAAGGATGGTGTCTGGAATTGAGTTTGGTCTTCCAACAATCAGATTGATCTTTTTAAACGTGTCAGGTCCAGGTTTGATATCTTCGAGTCTCTTCCTGAAATCCTTTTCCTGGTGATGTTTTATTGCCTGGTTGAACATTGTGTTAGTGCACTGAAGTTCTGAGTGTAGCCGACGGTATTCGACACTTTCCCTGTTAAAGGTCCTGTGGAATATTCTTTGGAGGCTTTTGCGAAGTCTTTGCCGGTGAGCATATATTAATTGTATATGTTGGGGTAAGTTTGCATATTTATCTCTGCTGGTGCGGGGTGTTTTCTGCCTGTCCAAAGCATTGTTGACCACTGTTTCAAACTGAGCAATGGTGTTATCGATCTCATTGTTGTTGAGATTGTTGACACTGGAGACTTCTGGTAGGCGTTCTTCAACTTCTGAACGGAATCTTATCCAGTTCAGTTTTTCGTATTGGATTTGGAATTCGGGAATACGACGTTCAGTTGTAATCCTGTAATTCAATCTGACTCTCATCTCAACCGCCAGGTGGTCCGAGTCACTATCGTGTGCAACACAAGTGAAGTTTTGGAACTCAGGAAGGATGTTCGTAAAATTGGACGTCACTAAAAAGAAGTCTAGCAGCGACGGAGTTCTTGGAAATGTGGGCCTATGTTGCGATATAACCACCAATGAGTGAAGCTCGGGGTTGTCTTCCAGCCAGTCCACAATTGCTTTTCCTTGTGTAGATTCCCTGGTGTCCAGCCAGAGTGGGTGTCGTGCATTGAAGTCACCTCCAAGTACACAGTACGTATGTTTTCTAGCAAGATTGTTGATGGCGTTGAGGTCATGTATGATGTCACATCTTGTTGCGTTACACTTGTTGTATACTGAGACAAGAAGCAGCGTCTCATTATCCGACATATTGATCACAACGGCTGTAGTCTCCATGCAGCGCAGAACAGGTACCGTAATGTACTCGCTTTTGAGGTCCGATTTTAAGAGGATGGCAGTTCCTCTGCCTTCAGATGTCTTGTCCTGTTTGTAGGATGTGTAGCCTTCCGGTTTAAGGGTGTTTCTTGCTGTGATGTTTGTTTCCTGTAAGAAGATAATATCGGGTTTCTTTGATTTTAAAAAAAAGTTTAGTGAAATACGTCTGGCTGTAGAATAAATAGAATTAACGTTATATGTAATGAAGGATAGGTAGTTTCTTATATACATAATGAGCAAATAAGTTTACCCAATATAACTGTTTTTTCTTTATCATTGAGACTACCGTAATTGCTTGGAACTACCTCCTTTGCCTTTTGGAGAAGAGAAAGGAGATCTGTTCCAAACAGTCTTTCGGTATCATCAAATATGTTGAAAGACTGTGATTGTCCTTTTTGGCTTGATGTGTTGGATGGTGCAGTCCTCTTCTGGACTACTGGTTTGGCAAATGGCGTTGTAGCTGGTGCTGGTGGAGCTGGCTTAATCCCTGCCTTCTTAAATGGGCCTCCTAAAGGTTTTGAAGCTGCTCCAGATGTGGCTGCAACGCTAGCGTATGATAAGCCATTCACAATCGCTTTTTTTGCTGATGTTACAGCAAATTGGTGATTTTCACGCTTCTGTGTTGCTGTCTTCGTTTTTTCGGCCAGTTTCTTCTTCCTTGCAGGGCATCCACTGTAGCTGGCAGGGTGCCCAGTCTGTTGGCAGTTAACGCAGAATACCATATCGTCACTGACTTTGTTGAGGGTCCTAGAGCAGTTTCCTGGAATATGATCATCCTTGCATTTTACACAACGGTATTTCATGCCACAGTTACTAGCAACATGTCCAAACTTTTGGCAATTCTTACACTGTGTAATGGTGGTGGATTTAAACTTCTCCCAATGGACTTTTTGGTGCATAAGAAGCGTTTTTCCGTAAATTGCTGGGATATCAGATGTTTTGGAAACTTCAACTACGAAGCTATTGTACTTCCTGTCTGATCGGGTCTTGTAGGGACTTACTGCTAAGACTGAGATGCCTTCCGCAATGAGCTCCTCCTTAACTTCAGTGGCTTCGTAAGTTTGATGAATTCCTTTAAGGACCAGCAATGTCTTCTTGTCTTCTTTGGCGGTATAGGTGTTGAATTCTGTCTTCTTCACCTTCAAAAAATCTCGGATCTTCTGGTGTTCCTCTTTGGTCTTTGTTGTGATAACAGATTTTTCACTATTGATATTGTGAACTTTGAATACTACACCTTGAGTTTTCAAATGTTTACTGATTTCCGCCACGTTTAGCTTGAAGCACACAATTGGTGGCATTAGTGTGGACCGGGGTTCCTTGTTGGGTTTCTCGAGGCTTTGTTGTTTTGTTGGGTTTATTTCCTCTGCGTTGGTGGTAGAAGCTTCATTATCCATCGCAGGCTTTTTTTGTCTTCTTTGGTGATGTTATTGGTGACTCTGTAGGCTTTCTTTTTGATCTTTTAGTTTGTACCACCTCAAAATCAGAGTCCAAATTCACCATTTCTTCGGTTTGCAACATCTCTGAAGGTTCTTCTTCTGCAGGTTGCACGTTAAAGTTTTCCTGTCCTACAACTTCTTCTTCGATTTGCTGTTCTGTAATTGGATCCATAATTTGTTGCGCATCCATTACTTCGTCCTTGTCATCTTCGTAAAGCTGGTCTATATCACCGAGCTTGGCGTGAATGTTTACCAGGAACTCTTTTCCATGCGTTCTCATGCCTTCTTTGATGTGAGTCTTGAGTGCCTCGTATGCTAAATTTACGTCACTCTTCCTTCTTTCGGCTTTTCCCATTTTTAACTGGGATTTCCAGAAAAAAAATTTATTGTTTTTTTTTTTTAATTACTTAAAGGATTAAGATTAAAAATTGTAATTAACAAGAAGGATAATCCACATTCGGAAAAACCCTTCATGTAATTAACTAGATTAATTTTAGCAGGTAGCGTAGGTGAATCTTTGCTAATCACTTTTTTCACTGAAATATATTATTTTATTACCGTTAGGTAGATTTTAGTTTTTATTTTCACTACTTTTCTCCGCGCACTTGTGTACTCGATGAATGTCAACTGTGAACTGACTATTTTTGGTCGAATAAGAATGTTACAGGTCCTTCGGGGTTGTTCGGCTTATCCTCAGTTACATTCGGTAGCTTACTTTTCTAATTCTGATAGCCTCTTTACAGATCAAATCAAACCATATATTAAAGCACTAAAGTTAAATTTTTCCCCAGATTTGGCCTCGATAAACGACACAGGTATCTACGATGTGGTTGGGTACTATGAATTTAGACCATATAAAGTTTAAATATAAAACAATAACGCAAAAAATATATAGGTTTGTCTGGATCTAGAAGCCCCTCAGTGTGGAAAAGCATCCATAAGAAACTTTCTTCTTACACCATAGATCAGTGATATACAGAGTGGGCCATCTAGTGGTTTCTTTTTAAAGCATAGGTTATTTTGACACTGACAGCTGTTTCCAGCTCGATATCTTGACATAAAGTGACTATCATACTTCCGCGGAACTAAATGAGTCACTTTACGCTTGAACATATTTCCAAAGTGAATGCTGTGTAGCCGAAACAGTGCGTTTTCTGAAAAGAAGTTTTGGCCGAAATGAAGCACTCACCGCGCCTGCTGTACGCAAGTTTGTACAAAAAGTTTGTGAGACTAGTATGCTAGTGGACAACACTCATGGGGACCATGACCCGTCGTTCGGTGCGCACAGACTAGAATGTGGCTTTTGGACCTTAGAGCAGCTTGAATTGGATACAATATTGGGCCAAAAATCATCTTTTCTGAAGAGGCGCATTTTCATCTCGGCGGTGCATAGTGTGGCCGAAAGCCGCTTTGTGCTTTGTTTGTCGAAAAACATAGAGAATGATCCACAAATTGTTATATAGGGGTTTTTGTGGTCGCCGATTACGAATCTGTTATCAGAGTCAGCAAATTCAAAATAGCCGACCTAATATAGCGTCATCTCATACGAAAAAACTTTTGTTTTTATATTATTATTGGATGTGTTTGAAGATTTATTAAAAATGAACAAATTCAAAATGGTGGAATGCTATATAGCAATATTATATAACAAAAAAATGGAAAAAAATTATTTATATATTTTTATTGAAATCAAACACAGTAATTTATAAATCATAAATTTAGAAATACAAACTGCAATATGAGCAAACAATAGCTATATAAGTTAATCCGATATTTACATGAAAAAGTTTTCATTGCCCATCTCGTAACAGTCACAATCATACACATCTGTACCTGTTTCAGAAGCGGAAGAGCTGTCAAAAGATTGTTGTTCATCTTCTATTTGATTATTTACAGGTGGAGGTGCTAACAAATTGATACTGTCTTTAGACAAAGATTCAAGGGGTTTTAGACAACTAGATATTAATGGATCGGATGCGATTAGGAATCTTTTAAAAACATCCTCCATTGTCTTTTGACGATAATGGTTTCTTGCGAAATTAGCTTGATAGATTTAAAAAACAATTATTACATACATACTTCTTGTGCATCTTCCGACATTTGACAGATAGAAACACTGAATATTTTATTATTTCGGGGCCATCAATTAAAAGTTTGTGAACTAAAGTTAGCATACAATACCAGGGATATTGTTGTATATTAAGGTACTAGTACGGTCTAGAACGCCAAAAAATGCACGATTTTTGTGAATTTTTTTCTCGGAAACTTTATTAGATAATAACATAATTTTTTTTAAATAATGAATACATGCGTCGAAAGTACAAAGACATTTTTTTTTTGTCTAAATTTTCTAATTTTGGCCGAATTATAGAGGGCGCCAACGTTGACTCTTCAAAAAACACATTGTACCATTGCGGACAGTTAATCTCCAGATCTACTGAACCGATTTTCAAAAAACTTGTTGCAACTTGATTGTTTTTATGTTTTCTAAGACAATTTACCACAATTTGACCAAAAAGTTATGAACAAAAACATGGCGACCCAAAAATGGCCAAAAAAAGTTTCAAAAAAAAAAATTATTTTTTCAAAGCTTGACATTTTTTTTGTTTTTGACTTTTTAAACAAATTGTGGTAAATTGTCTCGTAAGAAACCTTCCTTTAAATAACCCACTTTGTTTTTTTTTTGTTTCAGTCCAGCCAATACTGAGATTAACTGTCCGCAATGGGACAATGTATTTTTTGATGAGTCGACGTTTGCGCCCTCTATAATTCGGCAAAAATTCAAAAATTTCAAAAAATTTGTATTCTTGACGCATGTATTCATTTAAAAAAAAAAAAAAAACTCAACGGGCAGCTAGGGGCAGCTGAATTTTATTTTATTTGGAACACAATACTTTTATTAACTATCTTAAATAGATTTGAGAACAAGAAATAGCAAGAAAAAAAGTTTTCACTCAAACAAATATTTTTTTTTTTTCAAGTAAATAAATAGTGTTGACATATCTCTGTCTAACAATGTACTATTTAGGAATTTTTATTCAGAAATTTTTTAACTTATTTTACGCACCTGCAGCTGTTGAATCCATTTTATTGCAATAGATTTGCTTGGAAATAAAAACTTTTACATTTGTTTTAATGGAAGTGTACATTAGCCTTTCTTAACGATGCGTGGTTACGTTAACTTAGCAGCCACATTCAGACTAAGATTATGGGGGGAATTTGCGGCAAGACACTCTACTACGAACATTTTTCCTCTCCTAAGGGTCTCCTTTAGACAGCCTGATGACAAAAAACCCCTAACTCAAAGCTTTTATTTTGGACTTTTGGCCGCAAAAAGATGCCTTCGACTGCACTGTGCGGTGGCTATGTTAACAAACAAAATTGTTGAATTTAGGGCTTGGAAAACCCGAACGTTATTGTCCAGAAGTCATTGTATCCACAGAGAGTGATGGTGGGGATTGTGAAGTGGTAACATCATTGGACCTTTATTATTCGAAAATGAAGCTGGGAACAACGTTTTGGTGAACGGTGGATGTTACAGAGCCATGTTAACCGACTTGCATGTGGATGACCTCTGGTTGATACAGAATGGTACGCCAAGTCACACAGCCCATA
The DNA here is from genome assembly GCA_963931855.1 of Philhelius festivus. NCBI lineage: Eukaryota > Metazoa > Arthropoda > Insecta > Diptera > Syrphidae > Philhelius > Philhelius festivus. The sequence goes on along the minus strand of OZ007554.1, from coordinate 34,259,369 downwards.
TCGCAATCGATGTTTTGAGCACCAAATTTCCAAATCGTGTTATCAATCGTCTTGGCAATGACAATTAGCCACTTCAAAGCTTCGATTTGACCTCTTTGGATTTTTGTTGTGGGCAAGCGTGAAGGACACATGTTATGCCAACCATTCGGAAAGGATTCAAGCACCTAGGGCTAATATCATCCAAGCAATCTGTTGAAACTATCAGCAAGGTCTTGGAAAATTAGAGTGACAGAATGAGCTACTGCGAAGCCATCCGAGGCAGCCACTTGAACGACGTTGTGTTGCATATAATTAATGGGAATATTTGTTCTTACTAATAAAGCCATAATACATGAACAATATTTAATTTTGTTCATTTTAGTGCATTTTTAAAAAGGGGTCTTAGATATTATATGTTGCACATTTTAATTTCTAAACTCTTCATCAATCCCTCCGTTCTGAGGATTTCATGGATAATATCATTTAAAGTTTTAAGAACTTCATCTCATAGGGGTACTAATTATGTATTTAAATATAAAGAGTTTACATCTATACTCTACAAGTTCAACTTAACGAACTCTGCAATTGCAAATAAAAGAAGCTTTATGACAAAAAAAAATCAATAATAGGACAGAAGGAACACACATCCAACGACTCGACGCGTGTGCGAATAGTTGCATTTAAACCAACAACAACAATAAAGAGTAAAATACAAAATCAAAATCCCAATGGAGACCCCATTGCCGGCTTCGCGGATACTGTGGCCATCATCGTCTTTTCCATCAACAAAATTCATTGTTTCCCTTTGGATTCTTCTCGTTGCGATGCAATCGATAAAAACAAGAAGATACCACATCTGATGACGATGCGCTACCATATAATATCCACCATGTGCTGCAACATGTATTTTCCAGATACACCAGCACCATTTTTTTTTACTGTAATTTTGTATGTCTTGCAAGAAACCTCGCCGAGGTTGTGTATTGCCAGCACACAATAATTGTGCGTTTAATATTGTCACGTTTCCAGTGGTCGCATCAGTTCTGTTCTATAACACAAAATATTTCCTCAAACATATACGAGTACCTGCTCGGACATATTTATACCCCCCCTCCCAAACAAGGAGGGGGAAAAGTATATTTATATAAATCCCGGTAACGAGCCTGGCTGGTTATTATTGCTTGCCATTATTGTTTTCCCATTTCGCGTCTTCACAAAGTGCAGTACCTGCATTCAGGAGGGCTTTGTTTTTTTTTTTTTTGTCCCGAAAGGACCTAGACCGACCATAAAGCTAGCCACCTTTGGTACGTTTTTGGAAAATATTTCAGGAATTTATTGAACTATCCCAACCAAGGCACCAGAGACACCACTAGTAGCCAAGATCCAACAATTCAGCGCTGGAAAAATGCTTCGCAGACCTATCTGGCGGCTGATTTTTTGTTGCTCCCAACGACGCACGTCTTCTTCTTTAAATCTGATGGATTTTTTTTTTTAATTTTTTGTTCAAAAAACTCTCATCTCTAAAAATAGCTGCTGCAAATGAGTCGAAAGCCTCTTAATATTGACAAAAGGCCCTTATGGGTGAATGTGTAGATATATTTTTTCAGTTTTACAAAAATTCTCTATACGTTAAGTTGTCAGATCCAATTTCAAGTTCATATGACCATGAGGAATGGTGACAGTACGGGAATTCCATACTGTCGAACTATATAAAGAGAAAATGACTGCCGTCGTCACTTGACGGCGCACCAATAAAAGTTAAGTATTTTAAAAATGTTCATAATATAAAATAAGCCATGCAGCTGAAAGCTAAATTTTCGCATTAAATGGACTTTTCTCTAGAATTTTTTATGTCAGGCCGTGATTTGTTGACAGAGGGGCCGGTTAGGTTGACATTGTATTTTGGCATGACAATTGCAATTTTTTTTTTCTTAAGAGCGCAATCTTTGGTTTTAATTGCGAAAAAAGTGTTTAGGGCTTGACAGTACCTTAATATAGCTACTTTAAATGGAAGTAAGTCTGGAATTCAAAGTCATTAACTACGTGAATCGAGTCTAACACTCTCTGGCCCCAAATGGGGATCACATTCCAATTTCTTCAATATTGAATGTCCGAAACAATGATTTGCATTCGACATGAGCAAGAAATTCTTTCATATAAATTAGGAATTCCTTGTAACGATTTCCTGAAATCTTTTCGAAAGTTCTACAAGTCTCTTGTCATATTATTCGAATGAACCTGCGGCGAGTGTGTTCATCTGCCCACTTGCTTCGCATTTTTGTACTAGATCGTGCGAAATTTAAAAATCAAAAACCAAACGCATTCCATGCTCAATCTGTTAATCCTGGCTACCGTTTTGGTTTTGCGTAGGATGCGCGAACCAATCTTCTTTTGTAATCCCCCAGAACCGAGCAAACAAACTTCAAAGATACAAAAGTATTGCAGCTGCTTTGAAATATTCATCCTCCTCGGCCACATCCTCATCCATGTGATTTCACATCTTGTGGTCATGTTCTCTTCCCCAGATTCAAGTAGGTAGATCCGAAATATAATTTGAAATTGCATAGTCCAAATAGATCAGGCGTATGTATACCTGTGCCACACAAGCTCCGCGAGGTATAAGTGGAATATGGGAGAGGTCTTTCCTATCTTTATGTGATTCTGATTATCATTGGTGAATATTATGCGTCCTGCTTGTGTGTTTTCTTGAGGATGTTGCTGGTTTGAGGAAAATATGGGTGTAACTGGACTTTGGCAGAGAGCATGTTAAGTGTAAACATACAGCAAGTCGGGAAAGAAAGGCTTCAATTCGAGCACGCGTGGTTATTGCTAACTAGAACGATTGTGTAACTGAATTTTGATGCTGATGAGCTTGGTTGGCAAATAAAGTTTAAGTTGCGACATCAATTCAAGATCTGATTATTAAGAAGGTACATGGGTTGATTGTCGTCTGGATAAAATATGTTTGTCACTTTAAAAGCATCAAAGACATTTGGGAGAGGCATTCATTGTGTGGGTGATAGCAAATCATAATTTTACATAAGAAAACAGAAATTTTGAAATAAGATTTTAAGATATTGAGCTTCATTTTAAGTGGCTACCGATGCATGAAGCGTCACTACCTTTAACTTGGGTGCTTCCCAAATCTCATGATCCCGAGCACACTTCTCGCAGTCATCCAGATCAAGCATGTGCCATCCGCGATGGCTTGATCTATACAAAATCAGAAGGTCAGATTTCCTTGTCGCCTCAAGAGCCTGTGAGATCTTTGAAGACTCTCTTGGTTGGATTATTATTGTGCTGACTTTTTCAAAAGTACTAAGATCCTGATAAAAAAATAAAGAGTTCGAATTAGTACTCGTAACTTCTCACAAACAGAAATGTAATACATACTATCTTTCTGCTAATCATCATTATCATCATTATCGGCTCGACAACCGGGTTCCGGTCCTGGCCTCTTTCAACAAGTCTCTCCACCTATCCCGGTCTCTAGCCGACGCCATCCAGTTGCGCACCCCAAGGCTTCGGGCGTCCTGGTCTACGCCATCTCTCCAGCGCAAGCATGGTCTACCACGCTGTCGTCTACCATAGAATGTACCACAAAGAACTTTCCGAGCAGGTTCCTCTTCGCTCATGCGAGCTAGGTGCCCTGCCCACCGGAGTCTACCGAGCTTAATTTTTGTCACGATATCTGCTTCAAGGTAGATTGCGTACAGTTCATGATTGTACCATCTCCGGAATCGTCCTTCCTCACATACGGGCCAACAATTCTCCTTAAGACTTTTCTCTCGAACGCAGCTAAGAGGTCGGAGTGCCTTTTGCTAAGCACCCAAGTCTCGGATCCATATGTGAGTACTGGCAGGACCATTGTCCTATACAGCAGCAGTTTTGAAGTTATGGTGAGATTTCTGGATTTGAAGAGCTTTGACAGACTATAGTAGGCTCTGTTGGATTTGAGAAGCCGCCCGCGTATTTCTTCTTCTATATTGTTATCGGCTGCTACTATTGACCCAAGGTATTTAAAGGATTGCACCACTTCAAATTCGTGCTCCGCTACCTTGATTGTTTGACCAACTGTTCCTCTCGCATTCGACGCCACCATGTACTTTGTTTTACCTTCACTAATGTGCAGCCCCAGATTTTGTGCCGCCTGCTCGATCTGGATGAAGGAATCGTGTACAGCTTGTTCGGTTCTTCCGATGATGTCGATGTCGTCTGCGTAAGCCAGTAACTGGCTGGACCTGTTGACGATGGTCCCTCTTGTTGCCGTGCCAGAGTCACGGATTGCTTTCTCCAATGCCAGGTTGAAGAGGAGGCAGGCCAAACCGTCCCCTTGTCGGAGTCCATTAAAGATGTTGATTGGTCTGGATAGCAATCCGGCTATTTTTACTTGGCTTGTTACGTTGGCCATGGTCAACCTACATAGTCGTGTCAATTTATTTGGGATGCCGAATTCTCTCATGGCTTTGTAAAGTTCTACCCTGGCTATGCTATCATAGGCGGCCTTAAAGTCTATAAACACATGGTATGTTGGGATGTTAAATTCTAGACATTTTTCCATCGCCTGCCTAAGGGTAAAGATCTGATCAGTTGTTGATTTGCCTGGAATGAAACCACACTGATATTGTCCGATAACGGTTTTAGCGTATGGGGTTATCCGGTCTTGTAGGATAGAGGAGAGTATCTTATAGGCGGTACTCAACAACGTGATACCTCTATAATTGCTGCAAGTTGTGACATCTCCCTTCTTATGTATGGGGCATATTAAACCTTTTCGCCAGTCTTCTGGCATTTCTTCCTGCTCCCATACCTGTACTATAATATCATGAATTGCTTAACGTAAGGCTGGTCCGCCGTGATGGAATAATTCGGTTGGTATGCCATCGGCTCCCGGGGCTTTGTTCTGTTTAAGCCGGCCTATAGCCTTCTCAACCTCTTCTATGCTTGGTGGCGGCAACATAGGGTATTCTCCTTGAAGTAGTGGAGCCTCCACTTCTGCAGTGAGCTGACCATTTAGCAATTCATTGAAGTACACTTCCCATCGCTCCAGTATGCTTTCAGGATCGGTGATCAGATTTCCCTCTCCGTCCTTGCAGTATGTGCAGCGTGGTGTGTACTGCTTCATGTTTCGGACGGATTGGTAGAACTTCCGCGCCTGTTGCGGACCTCGCTCTCGGCTATTTTCTATTTCACAGATTAGGTTCTTCTCCCAGGCTGATTTTTTTTGTCTGTGTAGCCGTTTTTCTATTCTTCTGAGCTCTTTATATTCCTCTTCGCGTGCCCGCGTTCTATGAGATTGTTGAATTGCTCGGTACGCATCATTCTTACATTCAGTCGCTAGCTTGCATTCATCATCAAACCAGTCGTTCCGATTTTTACGACTGCTGCCTTAGATGGAGTTGGCAGTACTAATGACAATGACTTATCACCCAACAACACTAAATTCAGTAAAGCAGGATTGACAGCATGAGGAGTTTGTAGAGTTTGCACTTCGTCTTACGCGTCAGGAGTTTTGAACCCATATGGGTATGTTCAACAATATCTCCAGACTGTTTTTTTTCTTCTTTTAATTTCTTAATTCTTGGAAGGATCTCTACTAAAGTTCATTTTTCCTCCGAAGTAGATGAAATTTCTAACTACATTAATTTCTGCTATCAATAGCAAAGCCTGACAGTGTGAAAAGAAATTTCATCTGTTCCTCAATCACCAGTGAAGCAATCTATCACAGAAAGTTGCGATCGACTGATGTTGTTGATATCTTCCGTATTGGCCAAGTATTTCGATTTGTTAAACAAATTGCTTACTGAACTAGAGAATGCTCAATATTGAAGAAATCGTATGAAAGCCCATCCTTGCTGAAGCCATTCTCATGTTTGGAATAGTTTGGTGGAATTTGAAGCAAGTTTCATACTCCACCGTGTATATTTACCAATACCATGAGAGTCTGTTCGATCAGATTTCCTGGCATCCTAGTATTGGCAAACAGATTTCTTCATTTTTCCACTGGACAAAAGCAGCAATAGTAAGGAATATGCAATGCTCATTTGCAATATATTATGGTCGGAAGTAATCTTAACCTTAGTATTGCTTGAACGATGTTCAAGAAAGGAGACCCTTTGAACTGCAACAACTATAGAGACTTCAATCTCCTGCACACTCCATGCTTTCTGCCGTATTATGTGAACGTCTGAAACCGTTCGTCAATAAACTGACGGGTCCTTATTTGTTTGGATTTAAACCAGGAAAGTCTAAACCAAATATTCACATTTGTGCAGATCTTGGAAAAACCCAGGAACTTTCAATGATTTCAAAGTCGAGACGAACTATACAGAACAATGTCTAATTTTTTAATCCCTGGCAAACTTATCCGTTTGTACAGGATGACGCACGATGGATAACGCACGCACATAGCGATTCATTGTCATGCGAATTCTTCAACAAATTTCTGGCTAGAATCGTGCTACTCCCGAGTCATCACTAGAGCCACAATCTTTCAAAAAAAAATTTATTTAAATTGGTGGTGCAACAGCTCGAAGAGAACCAGGACCTAATGACTTACATCTCTCAAGCATTCCAGTGTGCGTGTTACCAAAGATATTCTTAGACAAAACTGTCAATTCCTCGCAAGACGAAGTACACCCCTGAAAACCAAAGACCTTCTGCATTACAGTCCATGCCAAGGGCTACTTCTTATTTTTCTAAAGCTCGTCTAGTTACTCGCCTATGCCGAAGATAGTGATAGATTGATAGATTCTTTATTCTTACTTGCGACTTATAGGCAAGTTATCCATTCGGAAAAAATATCGAACTCGAGATTTTGATCAAAGTTGACATTTTACGATGACAGCGAAGACCAAAAAAGTGGGTCTCGCAATTCTGTCTATCTGTTCGACTACAGCCCAAACGGCTTGGCCGATTTTCTTTGATCTTGGTAGTTATCATTTTTATTTTATCCCCCCACGCGCTTTTTTCCTTTTTTTTTAAGACGAAACATAACGGTACCTGCCATACGATTTTTTTTCGAAATCTTATAAATATTTTTCTTTTCTCAAAAACTGTTCAACAGATTAAAAAAAAAAGATACAAAAAAAGTTCAGTTAGTTAAAGCTAGATAATGGTTGGAAAAAATTTCCGAAAAGTGGTTATTGGTACCCCCGCTGGAACCATTGTTGTTGTTTTTGATTTTCTCAAAAACGGTGCAAGCGATTTTGATAATTTTGCTTATGCTAAAGCTCCCCAGCAATTAAAACAGATTTGTATATTAAAATTTTCAAATTTTTTTTTTTTTAAAAAAGTTTCAAAATTTTATTTTTCAAAACTCAATATTTCGAAAACCCCATACAAGATGTGAGAAAAAAAATTGTCAGAAAAAAAATAACGGTACCTATCATACAAATGTTAAAAAATGGTTTTCAAAAATTGTATTTTTCTCGAAAACGATTCGGAGAATTTTGATAAACATTTTTTTTCGATTAATTTTTATGATCTATAATTAAATATAAAAAAATTTGAGAATAAGATATTACAGACTTTACCTACCATAGAACCATTTTTTTTTTTAATTTTGAATTTGTCATTATCGACACAACGGATTTTAATGAATTTTTTTATGGAAATGCTTCTAAGAAATTTAAAAACATTTCATTTACAAACTTAAAAAAAAATGTTTTTTGAATTTTTGGAAAAAAAAATCATTTTTTTTTGGAAAATTCGATATTTTAAAAACGGCTCTTTTAGTTGGTGTACCAAATTTTTGTCTTGAAAATGTTTTAAAAATTTTGTATATAAAAGGTTATTTTCTTAAGAAACGACTTTTCTTACAACGAATTTAAATTTTTGCTCTTTCCGTTTTTATCTCTTACTACTAAAAGATTTTAAAAAATAAATGTTATCCCTATGAACAGTTTTCTCTAGTACAATTCTTTTTTTTAAATTCTTAGTCTATTATATAGGAGCATGTTCTTGCGACCCAGTCGTGCATTTTATTTAAAGTTCAACCCAACCCACCCCAACGCCGAAGAATTGGACAGAATGTCTTGTTAAGAATGCCCGGGTTCCCTTATTGTCATTTACACGACAAAATATGAGAATAAAATAAGTGGGCCCGGCTAGCTCAGTCGGTAAAGCATGAGACTCTTAATCTCAGGGTCGTGGGTTCGAGCCCCACGTTGGGCGCCATTTTTGTTGCGAGGCAAGAGGATGTGAGGATTGTTGGTATTAGGGATAGGTAGGAAAAAGGATGGGATAGGAAAATGGAAAAGGAAGAGGTTGAATTTCAGGGGCAAGATCCCCCCCGTCCGACGAGCTAACTGCCGTGCCTACCTATCCCTAATACCAACAATCCTCACATCCTCTTGCTTCGCAACAGTCTTCATAGAAATCTATAACTTTGAGGTAGATAAGGACTTTGTCTACCTCGAAGCCGCTATTCATTTAGACAATGACACCAGCCAGCGCCGAAATAAAACAGAGAATAAGTCCTTCCAACAGCTACTTCTTTGGAATAAGAAGGCAATTAAGTAGTAAAGTGAACTGTACATTCTGTACAGTGACTGCAGGTGGGGGTGATGACGTGCTTGTATAGTTTAAGGCATGTCCGGGGCTTTGTTGAACTCTGCTGGTATTGCTGCGGATGCACAATCCATGCTCTAACGTGTATAGATGCTGAAGCGGTAATGCTGGTTTGATGTTCTGATGGGCTCATCCATCGATTTATCGGTAGGCCGGTATTGCTACCACGCACAAAGCTGTCACTTCCGGTTCCTATCGACCTTCTCGCGGTGCCTGTGGATAGGTTACGTAAGTAACTGAACTTACTGGATAGGAACAGTCTGGACGGTGTCCTTAAAGTAGTAATCCGCTAAGGAGTGTTTAACAACTCACCAGAGGGGTGCACATTCTTAGTTGTGGTTTATAGCTCGACTATATGCTGGGTGTGTGTATCTGGGGTTGACAGGCCCTGAAGTTTTGCAGGAACTTCATCTGTAAGTGACCTTCATGGTGGCGAAGCTCGACCGGAAGCTATATTCGTGCACCACGGGAGATAGCGCCCGGAAGTCTGGGGGCTATAGCGTACGTCTTCTGGCTCTCCTATTCTATCTTCGGATAGTGAGGTGCAGCTGTCGCGTGCGTGCTCTCTTTCTCAGACTATCTATGAGGTAGGTCCCCTAGTAGGAGTATCGCGGTGGCTTGGTTTATTCCGAATGCGGAGACACATGGTTTCCAGGCGTGCCTAGATTCAAGACGTGTTAGATAGACCTCGCCTCCTAAGCAAGAGGTGTATTCATGCCTGCAATATGTCACAGCTTTGCGACCGATATGGCTTCGGCTATGTCGGGGTTAATGGTCAAGACCCAATTTGACTCCGATGGAGGTAGGCCTCCTGTGGCGTTAGGCCATAATAGGCAGGCACTCACGTTAAACCAAACATAGGTTCTGTACAGTGACTGAAGTTTGACAAATAAATCAAGCTTCAAGCAATTACATGATTCATGTAAGAACGAATGGAAAACTCCCATACAGAGAGTCCTCAACTGCGCAGTAGACCATATGTTAGGTTAGGTTAGGTGGAGTGATGATGCGGCAAGCCATAGCACCTTACTCAGATCGCAGTGGATCAATTGTGTTTTCCAGGGTGTGGGAAACGTAGGAATGGAAAGTGTAAGAGAAATCCTTTCCTTTCCAGTTGAAAGTTTAGGTATGGGGTGCCTCCCTGAACCATTCCGACTTCCGAATGAAGCCAAGGATGTTTTTTTTCGTCGAAAAAGCATTCTCCCAGGATGTTTTTTTTAGTTCTAGCTAGGCTGGGGCATGCACGAAGGAACTGGGATGAGCCCTTTTCTATCTCTTCGTCCTAACATCCTCTGCACAATTTATGTGGGTTCCGTTGAGTGGTGAGCAGTATGGACTCTAACCAAGAGAGATAATCTAAGCTTCAGTAGATACTCTGATTTTTTCTTTAATATATGCGGCCAAGGATTCCTTGAAACCTGACAGGTATTAATTGTTGACCATCTGTCATTTTCAGTCTTGGTGAATTCTATACTCTTCATGCTCCAGTAGCATGAGTACCAAGGGTCAATTTTGTTCGGTTCAAGTGATGAACCGTTTTTGGCCAGTTCATCAGCCGTGCCACGGGACCCAACGAGGAACAAATTTTGACTTCGTTACAATAGGCAAAATGTCTCTAATTTCCTCCTGGCTATCTATGAAGATATCAATGTTCTTGTTTGACAGTTCACATTTGGAAGACCATGATCATGCTGGCACACACATGTGTTAGAGAACATGCAAGCCATCTTGGCGTGCAAAACTGGAGACACCTAGGTAGAGACCAAGCTGGCTGGAGAAGCTGGTTGATTGAGAACTATAGGTTGAACTTAGACTGTATCGGCATCTATAAGTAAAGCAGCGAAAGCTTAACAGTTATTTAATTTCTAAGTTTTAAACAACGTTCCTAGATAATTTGTTTTAAGTCGCTTAGAATTTTGAAACACAATGACATCGACAGTCGTTTTTCTTGTGATTAGCCTTCATAAGTGTGAGTTGGAAAAAAGGCGATAGTTTTTGGTCCATGCATTTTTTTGGAATCTTACTATACAGTTCTGGGATACTAGTGGTCGACATCATTTCCAAAGACCTATCCACCCACGCCCTGAATAAATTCAATTTCATTTGGTATTATGACTCCAACCCACTTTTCTTCAAGGAAACGGAAAGTTACATTTCCATAATATGAAAACCTATCGCAAGCCTCTTCTACATGAGTAAACAAACATTACTTTCACTGGAAATTAGTTCTTCCCTGCACAAACTGTCATCTAACTACACTGCTACCGCTACTGCATTGTAATCTAATCTCACTCTTATTAATAAAAATGAACAAACTTTATTGTGTTAAGAGAAGACAAAAAAAAAAAGAAGTAGTTAGTTACCCCGCGACTGGTGGTGGTATGCCAAACCACCACACCACCAGCCCAAGACATATCATGTCGCTTATGATGCAAAGCTGTTGGGATAGTTGGTGGTATCACATGCAAGCCGCCTTCTCATCGCAAATATAAAAGCCCTGACTCTTGTTTAGGTAACAACTTTTCCCTCTCATTATTGTCATTATTAACAATTTTCGTAATCAGCCAGACAGCAGCAATAGCAACAGCCAAGCTTCGTGGATAACACCTGGATGCATGAATGAGATGTGAACCGCCAGGTACTAATAGTTGTTGGTGTTTTTTGGTGGCTGGCTGGTTTGGTCAGACGGAGGTACTACCACATACCATAAAATCAGTAAAATGCTTGTAATAAATCTTCGGAAAGTTTTGTCTGCATTTTTTTTTTTATTTTTGAACATTTTTGTTGCTGCCTCTAAATCAATTGTATCTGGCTCAGATTTTTTTCTTTTTTTTTTTTTAATTTGGCTTAAATGCATTGTAACGTTTTGTTACACGATTTGTTGTTGTTTGAGACGTGTGTGAAGGCTGACTTGTAAGATTTATCTTAAATAACGTAATTTTATGCACCTATATATGAAACTTCTTTGACATTTCCACCCACGGGGAAGGAGATATGAGTCAACTTGAAAACTATTGTTATTATGAATTCAACTATAAATAACGTTTGATTGTCAAGTTAAGTTTTGGGCTTGAAATTACCCGTAAGAGTGTATTCGTTAATAGTGGAATTTATTTTCTGTCTGGAATGTATTTTATGATCGACAGAATTTTATAATAAAATTACCAACTTGTCATTAAGAAAAAGAGCTGAACAATCCCTTCTTTGATGCCTTTCTTAATGCAATTATTGTTAGGTAGACGAGTATGAGCCACTAACAACCTTGGTATTGCAATATAGCGTGACTATGAGGAAATAGTACTCTAAGATAGACAAATCTGACTTAATGGATTAGGTAGTTTTCTCTTTGTAGACACATAGATCAACAAATTGTCGATTTTTTAAATGTACATAAATTAAAAAAATATTAGAAAATAGGGTATTTCAATAAGGGCGAGTAGATGTTAAAATGATATAAAACGAGCTCTGTGCGAGGTATTAACAAAACTCTTTTTTTTTTAAAAGGCCCATATATGTCATTATGTATGAAATATGACATAGTTCAAATGCCCGCCTCGGATTCTTACAGTGGCACTGATTCTTGCTTCTTACTTATTTACCAAAGGTGGCGCTACAGTCTGGGGTCAACCAGGGCCTCAACTAACAAGTTTCTCCAGATAGCTCGGTCCCTAGCTAGCTGTCTCCGGCTTCACATGTCAAGTTGGTTCAGGTTCTCTCTAACTCGTGTGCACCACTTAAGTCACAGTCTTCCTCTCTTGCGCCGTCCCTCGGGGTTGGGCCGTAGCATTTGGGTCCATTCGCTCTACATGATGTTGCCATCTCAATCGTTGGACTTTGATTCGTTCGACTAGGTCAGTTTCGCTGTACAGCCCGTACAGTTCATGGTTAAATCTTCTCCTCCACCACTCCCCGTCTACGTAGACGACAGCACCAAAGATCACACGGACAAAGTCCATATCTCTGCATCATAGACAAGTACCGAGATGATGAAAGTTTTATAGTGGGACACTTTAGTTGCTCGAGATAGGACTTTGTTACTTAATTGCCTTCTTAGTCCAAAGAAGCAGCGATTAGGTAGAGTTATTCTCCGTTTGATTTCAGCGCTGGTGTTATTGTCTGAATTAATAGTGGCGGCTAGGTAGACAAAGTCTTTAAGTACCTCAAAACTTTAGCTGTATATTGTGACGTTCTGTCCAAGACGTGTCGGTCCCTTCTTGGTTTTGCAATATTCTTTCAAACACGAAGTTGGAGAAGTCGCACGACAGAGCATCACCTTGCCTTGAGCATTTTTTGACATCAAATGCATCGGTGAAGTTTTTTCCGACCTTGATGGAGCAGCATCCGTTCTCCATCGTCATCCTGCACAAAAGACAAGCCTGTCTGGAATGACAAAAGAAGTTCATGTTTAGATGCTATCATACGCGGCTTTTGAAATCGATGAAAAGTTGGTAGGTGTCGTTTTGAAGCTCCTGGATTTTTTCCAAGATCTACCATAATGTGAATATTTGATCGATGGTAAACTTTCCTGGTCTTAAGCCGCACTGATATGGACCTATCAGGGGTTTTTGGCGAAAGGTTTCAGATGTTCACATAATACGGTAGAAAGGATCTTGTATGCGATGTTCAGGAGATTTATGCCTCTGTAGTTGGAGTAGATCAGGGGATCTCTTTTCTTGAGGATCTTTCAGAAAATGCTAAGGCTCTATGCTTCGAGCATATTTTCTGCCGATCATATTTTGCAGTTGAGCTGGTGCATACTCGCAACCAAGTCATAGCCTATCGCTTTGAACAGTTCGACAGTGAGGTCGTCCGCTCCACCGGGTTTGTTGCACTTGAGATTCGATATAGCTATCGTTACTTCATCCATGTCGGGTGGGTGGTATTGTTGGTCTGCGTCGCCTAAGTCGAATGGTACTATAGCTATAGCAGCGGTATTCTCTTCATCATCGCGGATATAAGATTTTGAGAAACAGTCCTTCCATATTCTAAGGATGGATTGCGATTCTACAACGATGTTCCCTTGATTGTCCATATAGGCTACGGCTTGGAGAATGCATCTTATGGTACAACTTCCGAACCTCATTCCTGCTATGACATCCTCAATCGAGCGCTTCTCATGCTCATTCTTTTTCTTTCTGAGAAGCCGGTGTTTTTCAGTGCCGCTTTAAATGCCTTTTGTTTGGCTGCATGTGTTTGCCAGCACTCATCGTCAAACGACTGGTTTTATTGTAGTGGTCGTGTAAAACTCAGCATGTCAGAAGCGGGATATCTGATAGTTGGTCAGCAATGTTGCTCCTGGTTCTCAATACTTGATGCTGGACTTCTTAAGAGGTTTTAAGAAACTCAATCGGAAAAAAGCCTTGTGATCTCTTGTGAGTGTAGACGTTTTGGCTTGGTTCGGCTACAACAATGTAGTGGTCCGAGTCGATGTTAATCCCTCGGAACATCCTTTATACTACAGAAGTGAGTTGCATCGATCTCAATGTGGTCAATCCGGTTCACGGTTGATTGATCAGGAGATCGCCATATAATTTTGTGAATATCAAAATGTTTGAACTGCATACTAGCTACAAGAAAGTCCCGCCCCAATACGAAGTCGATACGTCTGAATCCGTTATCGGAGATGGCTATATCTTCCAATCGTGTTACCAAAGATGTTTTTTCTTTCTAGTTTGGCGTTAAAATCTCGAAGGCCAATTTTAATTTTTTAACTAGGGCACTGCTAGTATGTTTTATCCAAGAGGTCGTACAATATGTTTTTGGTGTCTTCATCTTTTTCTTCTGTTGGGGCATGCGCTGTTCTGTTGGCCTTGATGCGGATTGTCGTGAGCAGCTTAGGGCTTCCGCTAATTGTTCAGCTGCACGTGGTCTATTAAGGGACCTAACATTCCACGTACAGATCCGAAGTTCGTTGTTCTTATTTCGTTTTCATGTTTCGCCATCAATGAATCCTTCCGTATCCGAGGTTTGTTTTTGCTTCGCAACTAAAATTATTTTATGTGCCCGGGAAGTCACCCCGATGGAACAGGCCCCAACCTGAGGGGTCAGGTCCACGAACGAGGAGCCATGCCTACCATTTGAACATGGTCACGGATTCTTGTGCTCTAATTTTCAATGACTCTTTCGTATAGATCCGATTAAATTTGAGCGATTGCCTGATATGCTCACCTTAACGGCATTGGTCCTTTATGTTATTTATTCGTATAAACATGTGACTTCAGGAATTTCCGCAAGAAAAAGTATAGCGGAGTCAAATCGCATGATTTGAGAGCTAATTCACTTCACTTCTGCAGGAAATAATCTCACCCTCAAATCGTTCATGGAGAATGTCAATCGTGGGTTCCGTTATGTGCCACGTAGATCCGTCCTGCAGATGTTCATCCAAAAATGCACTAAACATGATTTTTCGGCCAAAATTGGGGTCTTCTTCCGAACGCTCAATAGCGCAGTCAGTGGACAATCAGCATTGTATGTGGCCATGAACTTTGAGCTCCTAGGCTAGTTGGATCTTGAACGGGTGTTGACCTCAGCACCCAAGTCCCGAGGAATGAATATTGAAGGGGTGCTTGCACTGCGACCTAAGGATCTATTGTGCCCCATCCAGAGATAGGTGAGTTGCTAACCCTACAGGTCTTTCTCCAAGTTTATCCCTTTGATGAGTTTAATTACTTGGAGTACCTTTAGACCTTTTACCTGTTAGCGTCCCAGGCACTTGTTTGTTTGATGAATTAGTGCTTCGAATCCGCCAATTATGTGTCCCGGTGTTTCAGCATAAGTACTCCGGAATCAACATATGGAGCTGTTTTCCAGGCCAAGAAGACTCAAGTGTCTTCTTAGTTTCAAGTGACCCGTGAGGAGTCCCATTACTATTCGTGGATTGTTCCTGCTTAAGCTGATACAGCTCATGAAACGATCTTGGTTCTTCTCCTTGAATTGCCCGGCTTAGTAAGTAACTATGAAGCTTCCTCTTCAGAAACTTACTTAAATCCAGTATCGGATCATCTCCACGGAGGTGTCTCTCTATGAAACCCGCATATTCACTCAAGCTGACATCCCACGGAGTGTTAAACTTATCTGACGGCAGGTCAGATAGCTCTTTGAAACTTGAGGATCATTACCATGACAAGGTGTTAATGAAAAATTCACCAAGTTGAAGTCTGCGAAAGACCGACTTTTTATTTATGGCGAGGAATCGACCGCTTTGGCCAATCTTGCGTTCCTTTGACTTATGGATGTTAGCTGATTTGTTATCGAGCTAATGGTCGTCTTGGCCACCAAACGTTGAAGAGTCGACTGTAAAGGGTCATCTCGTCTTCCGTAAAATAGGCGCAACGCTAGTACTTACTAACACTAATTTTGTTACTGAAGGTTTATAATTTGGACATGCTGTTCAATCTTGTTACTTGCCAGGGTAATCTGGCATAAGAAACTGAACAATAACAACATATTTGACAGATATCTCCAAAATGAAAAACCTAGTTTTTGTAATCTATAATTCCTTATATTTCTGGGCAAAGAAATTATGTCTTTTACGGGAAACAACTAACCAAATCCAAACAGTCTACTTAATTTTTTTTTTCAAAATCTCAGCACGAGATGTGTTTTAATTATCGAACAGGGACACTTAAGTGTAGATTTTTTATAATTTAATTCTTCCACGAAACTTACATTACCAATTCTATGCCTTGCGCTGAATTAAATATCCAAAACACTGTTAACACACTCCAAAAGCAGCACATAAGCCTACTAAGCTGCCAATGCCAAATCACAAAGTTTAGACATCACTTAGCAAACACAAGACAAAGAACCACTAATATAGGCATTAAAAAATTACTTAAAAGCCAAATCGAAACCACTTGCTAATTTTCCATCAAGACACGGTCCAGCAAGAAGAAAACATTGAGATAACAAGACAACCATAAAGCAAATTTGGATGCTTGTCAAACGATGTCGCACCTTGAAACGTCACAGCAAAGTAGGTATATTCTTGTCCACATGTGTTTTTTGGTTTATTCATTATTTTCCTTAGAGCCACTGCGCTAACATCTAAGGCCAGTTATACAAGGTGTGCAAAAATTGTCTTCACCTTTTGCGAATTTGATGAAAATGTACAGGCATCCGCAACTGACCCAGATACACAAAACTTTGGAGATTTTGGAATTCCTCGGTGTGTCTTACAACTCATACCAATAATTGAAATACCTTTTCCCATCGGATATTCCCAACTTGCCCGGCTCTCCGCTTCCAAAAAGAACTCAGAAATTAAAACACACACCTATTTTGTGGTAGTTTAACACACCACAGCCCATAGTAATCGGCGAGATGGCGCGGCGGTCGATCCAACTAGACGCAGCCTACTTGACTTGCCGTTGCTCAACAAGTCTAACACAGCTTATTATTCCATCAGAGGCCATCGGGCGGCTCTTTAATTCATTTGTCTACTTCTGCTTCAGCTTCATCTCCATCACGCCATCATCGCAGAATTTTTTCTCCATAATCCATCCCAAGTATCTGCAACTACTGCCACCAACTGAGCCAAATCAAATACAACACACAAGCAAGCCGGCCCGTCGTCGGTCGGCCGGCGGGCTAGAACTTATAGAGGAGAATTGACTAATTGAAAATTAAATCGAGTTGGGATTTAATTACCTGTTGAAATAAAAGAAGCTGATCACATTTATGTAGCTTCAACCAGAAGCTGGGGATTAATTGAACACACACTCTATTCTATGATATGTATGTCTACACCGCACCCCACCAGTGCAAACGGTTGTGGCAAGTTGGTTTTTGTGTTATGAAATAAAATAATACAACAAATGAATGACGAATGTACAAGATACTTTGAAATTCAGTACAAGACATTATCTATCTTGAACAAAGCTCTAAGCTTTAATTGAATTTGTTGATTGTGGGACTTTGTGGAGGACATGTGTTACATTTGCTGTTTTAGCTCAAGTACTGATTTGTTGTTGATAAAGTGTACCGGGATCCTCTAAGCTGCTCCCGCACCGCGTATCCACTTCATTTCTCGATACGAACAGCAGCTCTGCTCTTAACATAGGTCGACTGCATCTTTAGCGTTAGTAACTTCGAAATGCATAGCTCAGCTTTGACATGCATAAAGAAGTTATAGTCTGGCGGGTAAGGTGTATTTTTTAGTTTTCATAATCTTCTCAAAAAAATTTTAAAGCCAGAATTCCACAGAAAATAAATATCGACTGACAAAGTTGACCAATATTTCAACAACGCAAATAAATTAAAATGCAAAAATAGGTCACACATTCAAGTGGTCTGGAATTTTAAACATGACTCTTATTAGAAATAAAATGCACCACTAGATCGCAGGTACTTGATCTTATGCACTTTGGAATTTGAAAATTGTATATAGCCAAATATAAAAACAACTGTGCCAGAAACAGTGTTCAAATGATTTCTGGAAAATACTGTTAACTGAACGCACCCTCTGGAATGCATCCAATGATGCGATGTCAAAAAGGCTTGAATGTTTTCACGGTAGAAATGTGGAAGACGAAAATGAAGTTTGGTTTTGTAGGTTAGTTTTATAAGCAGAAATAAAGTTGAATTAAGAGCAAGAGCATCAGTTCTTTTTATTGCTCCAAAGATTAACTTAACATTGGTGTCAGGTGAAAAACAAATTTTATTAATTTATTTTATTATTCTACAATGCAGAACGATCGCTTGGATAAACTGGAACGGATGATGGAAAACTTGTCTGATGGACTCAATTCCTTGCGAACTTCTCTGCTCGCAAGCTGTCCAACGCCAGAAGTTCGTCCTATTCCAGCAAGAAGAATTTCTCATCAACGTCTACAACCAGCTTTCAGTCAACAACATCAACCAATGCATCAAACAACTAGGCAACCGACAATGGATCAGCTACTTGATCTCGAAGAAGACGAGAGCATTTTCTCAGCATCTTCACCACGACCGCAGCTGCCAATACCATCGCCAAGACTTGCACCTACTCTTGCTACTGCTAACGCTCCTTTAACAAGTACAATGACACCATGGAATACTTATTCTCCAACAAGTCCATTGCCAGCACGACTAGCCTTGAGTCCAAAAGAGTTCGATGGCCGTTCTTCGTGGTCCCAATATCGCCTTCACTTTGATTCCATTTGTGCTGCCAATGGGTGGTATCATGAACTTAAGTCACTTTACCTTCCCGCTTTCCTACGCGGCACTGCTTTAGTTTTCTTTGAAATGCTCAATAAAACAATTCAGGGCGATTATAAACTTGTTTGCGAAGAAATGGAAAAACGCTTCAGCGCAGGTCATGAAAAGCATTTGGCACACTTACAGTTGAGGTGTCGTGTACAGAAGAATGATGAACGGCTTTCTGATTTCGCAACTGATCTTCAGCGTTTAACAAATATTGCGTTTAGTGACTGCCCAGAAGACGCAAAAAATCGCATTGCATTAGCACAATTTGTGGACGGTTTGTGTGATATGGAAATACAACATCGAGTGAGAGAGGCTACATGCGTTACAGTTGAACACGCACTTCAGCACGCACTTAAAGTTGAATCTAGTTTTGTGGCTACACGTATGGCTAGGCGATCTCTCAGAACAGCTGTTGCACAGTTAAGTAGTGATAAGCAATCAGATTTAAGCACTCTGTCGGGAAACGATCTGGAGCTGAACTAAAGGAGCATAGTTCAGCCGAATTTGCAAATAACGCTCCACCTGCTGGTAATAACATTTCATCGCAGGTTTTTGATGGCATAATTAAATTTATGCATGCGAAGCGTGGGTTTGGTTTCATTTCAAAAAATGGAACTGGAGAAGATATCTATTTCCACCGAAAGGCAGTACCCAAGGAAATGGGCAACCTGCTTTGCACAGGTGCTAGAGTTAAATTTTTAATACAAAACGTGCAACGCGGTGACCAAGCTGTTATTATGGAGGTTGTTCACGAGGGCCTTCCTGTAAGGACGGCCAATGATAAATTTTTAAAAGCAAGGCCGTTAGCTTCAAAGAGCCGAGGTTAACGGCTGACAACCAGGCTCTAATTATTCGCGCAGGGGGATCATCTTCTCAGGCACATGTATCAGTCTCTGGGAAAGTCGAAGGTAGAAGTTGCAGATTTATTGTTGACACTGGCGCGACTCATACCATTGTTCACCCTAGAATAATCAACAAACAATTCTATAAGACACTTGCAGGCGTAACAATAACAAGCGTTACAGGAGAAAAATCACCGGTATTGGATTGCATTAACGCGCGTCTTTGTTTCGGAGCCTTAGTTATTCAACATTCTATCTATGTGGCTAACATATTTGATGACTGTATTCTGGGAATGGATTTTTTAGCTAAATTTAGGTGTACCATAGACTTCGCAAGAAATTCTTTACACATCATGGATGAAGTCATTCCTCTAGATAATCTTCGAGCTCAATGTTTTTTATTGAAGCTAAATGAAGATCTTAGAGCAAACAAAATTTCAGAATGCACACTTCAATTGGAGTGCCCTTCCATGCCGGATATCGATGTTTTGGTAGAGCCTCTAAACCAGACAGGCAATAATTCTTGTTGCTCTTTTATTTGCAACTCAAAAAATCAAAAAATTGAGATAAAAGCAGCTGATATATATGTCAAGGAGGAGGACTTTAAGAACAACAAAATTATAGCCATTGCCCATCCACAATTTGCGGTCTTGGGAGTGAGAACAACTCATGTGGAAGAATCCGACTTACATCCTTTGGTAGAAGCTCTTTTCGAAAGATGTTCCTCAGAATTGAATACACAACAAAAAATTGAATTCAAAAGATTTCTTAGACGATTTCAAAATGTATTTTCGACAGGCCCTGAGGACAGAGGGAGGACTAATTTGCTCAAACACAGGATAGAGACTGGAGACGCACGCCCTATAAAGCAGCCACCGAGACGGTTGCCATTCGCAAAGCGAGAAGAAGCGAGGAAGCTTTTAGCGGATATGGAAACGCAAGGAGTGGTTCAACCCTCCAGCAGCCCGTGGTGCAGCCCTGTTGTTCTGGTTCGTAAAAAGGATGGATCCATTCGCTTTTGCATAGACTACAGACGCCTCAACGAAGTCAGCAGAAA
Source organism: Philhelius festivus (assembly GCA_963931855.1). Lineage (NCBI taxonomy): Eukaryota > Metazoa > Arthropoda > Insecta > Diptera > Syrphidae > Philhelius > Philhelius festivus. The sequence goes on along the minus strand of OZ007554.1, from coordinate 34,238,735 downwards.
AGACTCGTATCCGCTGCCCCTCGCAATTTTGATTTTTGACGCCGTCGCCGGTTCAAAATGGTTTGCCACGTTAGACGCTGCAAATGGCTACTGGCAAGTTGAAATGGATGAAGCAGATAAGGAAAAGACTGCATTTTCTATCGGTGACGGACTGTGGGAATTTAATGTCATGGCTTACGGCTTAGCAAATGGCGCAGCAACCTTTCAGCGCCTAATCGAGCTGATACTAAAAGGGCTACCCCCTGAAGTTTGTTTGCCTTATGTTGACGATATAGTCGTTCACGCACGGTCATTTCAAGAAGCCTTAAATAATCTAGAAGCAGTTTTTTCCAGATTAAATAAAGCAGGGTTGAAGCTTTCTCCTAAAAAATGTTATCTTTTTCAAAAGAGTGTTAAGTACTTGGGGCATTTATTAAGCGAAAATGGACTACAGGCTGACCCGGACAAAATAAATGCTGTTAAAAATTGGCCGAGACCTAAAAATCTTACCGAAGTCCAATCTTTCCTAGGCTTATGTGCATACTACAGGAGATTTATTAAAAATTTTTCGCTTTTAGCAAAACCATTGAATACTCTTTCGGAAAAAAAACGTCCGTTCGAGTGGACTCAGCAATGCGAGGATTCGTTCCAACGACTTAAGAGCTGTCTAACTACATCACCCATTCTGGCTCATCCTTCAGCCAACGGAAAGTTCATCTTGGATACCGATGCCAGTAACTATGCCTGGGGTGCCGTCCTATCGCAGATACAAGATAATAAGGAGTCAGTCATAGAGTACTATAGTAAAACACTGTCTAAGCCAGAGCGAAATTACTGTACCACTAGAAAAGAACTCTTAGCAGTGGTTAAAGCTGTTAATCACTTCAAACACTACTTGATTGGTCGCTTGTTTACCATTCGCACTGATCACGCATCCCTCCGCTGGCTACTCAGTTTTAAGGAACCGGAGGGGCAAATAGCTCGCTGGTTGGAACAATTACAGGAGTTTAACTTCCAGATAGAACATCGACCTGGAAAGCAGCATACCAACGCCGATGCACTCTCTCGGCGTCCATGTGCAGATGAATGCAGAAAGTGTGAGAAACTTGAGAAAATGGACAGGATTTTCGTTCACCTCACTACCCTTAGCAATGATCTACAAGTAGCACAATCAAACGACGAACACCTTGGTGCATTAATAAAATGGGTTAGTTCAGACACACGACCTTCCGATAAAGAAAGTAAAGCATTACATCCGCATTTAAAAGCTTATCTGGCTATGTGGTCTGCTCTTGCGTTACACAATGGCACACTAGTTCGAAAATTTGAAGATAAACTTGAAACGCGTATGCAAGTTTTAGTTCCATCGTCGCTTAAGGAATATGTTATGAGAGAAATGCACGACAGCCCAACAGGGGGTCACTTCTCAGCAGAAAAAACATTAAAAAAAATCAAAACCAAGTACTATTGGATCGATTGCGCAACCGATGTTCGACAATGGTGCCTAAGTTGTCATGTGTGCCAATCCCGTAAGGGTCCACTGCCACGTAATAAAGCTCGGCTGCAGACATGTAACGTAGGTGCTCCTTTTGAGCGAGTTGCTGTGGACATCTTGGGACCACTTCCACTTACAACAAGAGGGAACAAATATATTCTGGTCTTAGGCGACTATTTTACTAAATGGCCTGAAGCTCTTGCTGTGCCCAATCAAACGGCAGAAGTTGTGGCTGAAGCTCTGGTCGAACATGTATTTTCTAGGTTTGGAGCTCCACATTTACTGCATTCTGACCAAGGGCGAAATTTCGAATCGACTGTATTTGCTGAAGTGATGAAACGATTTGGTATTGCAAAAACTCGAACAACACCTCTCCATCCCCAGTCTGACGGTATGGTAGAACGCTTCAATCGAACAATTCTGGATTACTTATCAAAATATGTGAATCATAATCAAAGAGACTGGGATGAATATCTGCCGCTCCTTCTTCTTTCTTATCGTACAGTAGTACATAGCAGTACAAAAGAAACTCCAGCAATGCTCACCTTTGGAAGGGAACTTCGTCTACCTGTAGAGTTGGTTACCGGAGTTGTTCCTGATGAGCCCGTGTCAACATCTTCCTACATACTTGGATTACGGAATCGATTAGAAAACGTGTATAACTTCAACAGAAATCAACTCGAACTTGTCAGTAGAAGAATGAAAGAACGCTACGACCTGTCATCTCGTGGGAATTGTTTCGTCGAAGGGAATAAGGTGTGGCTCTACAATCCGAAGCGGACGAAAGGGAAGTGTCCGAAGCTGCAACGCGACTGGGAAGGCCCGTATAAGGTAATTGGAGTCCTAAGTGAAGTTGTCTATCGCATACAAAAGGAGCGATCCAACAAAATTACAACAGTGCATCGAGATCGGCTAGCCCCTGTGGTTGACCGATATGAGTTGTCGGGACACAATTGATTTCAAAGCAAATCATCTCTTTAAAGAATGGAGCAGTGTTAACTGAACGCACCCTCTGGAATGCATCCAATGATGCGATGTCAAAAAGGCTTGAATGTTTTCACGGTAGAAATGTGGAAGACGAAAATGAAGTTTGGTTTTGTAGGTTAGTTTTATAAGCAGAAATAAAGTTGAATTAAGAGCAAGAGCATCAGTTCTTTTTATTGCTCCAAAGATTAACTTAACAATACATATTAATTGTTATTTAAAAAATTTCCCTAAAATCATTCTAAAAAAAATGTTTGTGCTAATTTTAAGTATTTAATAATATACACTAAGGAAATTGTTATTAAAAATAACCTTACTCGATTTCAAGATACTGAATCCAAGAAATATTTTGTTCGAAAATATAAACATACATTATTTTTTTAAATTTAAAAGGATCTCTTGTCTTAACATTTTGATTAAAATTGTTTCCGCCGTTAGTGCGAAAGTTGAAAATACAAAAAAGGTTCTATGACAGGTACCGTCAGTAATATTTTTTGGCTAAAACGTGGGCGATACTTACAATAGATTTCTTTTTTAACTTCCGACTTATAGGTTATATAAGGCAAGTTATGCATTCGTAAAAAAAAATTGAACTCGAGATTTTGATCAAAGTTGACATTGCGATGATAGCGAAAACTAAAAAAGTGAGTCACGCAATTCTGTCTGTTCGACTTTAGCCTAAACGGCTCAGCCGATTTTCTTTAAACTTGGTAGATATCATTTTTAATTTCTCCCCCTCCCCACAGGTTTTTTTCTTTGTTTTTAAAGACTAAAAATAACGGTACCTGCCATAGGAATTTTTTTCGACATTTTATAAATATGTATTTTTTTTTTCTCAAAAACTGTTCCACAGATTTTAAAAATAAAAATACAAAAAAATTTCATTTGGTAAAACCTAGGTAATGGTTGAAAAAAATTTTCCGAAAAATGGTTATTGAGGGTACCCTCCATGAAACAATTTTTTTTGTTTTTTATTTTCTCAAGAACGGTGCAACTGATTTTGATCATTTTTTTTTTGCTAAAGCTCCCCAAAACCATAAATAGAATTGTATACTCAAATTAAAAAAAAAAATTGGATTTTAAAAAAAAACATCATTTCTTTCAAAACTCAATATTTCGAAAACCCCATATTAGATTTTGTTTAAACTTGATAAATAAAAGTTTCTCAATATAATCTATAAGATGTGAGAGAAAAAATTTTATTTTACCTAAAAATTAAAGTACCTACCATACAAATCCTAAAAAAATAAAAAAATGGTTTTCGAAAATCGTATTTTCCTCGAAAACGGCGCCTAGAATTTTGATAAATTTTTTTTCTTTCAATTAGTTTTAACGATATCTTATCTAATAAAAAAAATTTTAAATTAAGATAATACAGCTTGTACCTACCATAGAACCATTTTTTTCGAATTTTGAATTTCTCATTATCAACATAACGGATCTTAATGAAATTTTTTATAGAGAAGCTTCTAAAAAGTCTAAAACACATTGCATTTCCAAACTTTAAAATAAATATTTTTTGAATTTTTGAAAAAAAAAATTGTTTTTTTCTTTTTTTTTTTTTTGAAAATTCGATACCTCAGAAAAGGCTCAATATTTTTTTTGTAAATTTAATTTTTATTCCAACAATAATAAAAACTTTAAATTGGCGTACCAAAATAAATTTTTTCTTAAAAATCTTTTAAAAAGTTTGTATATAAAAGCTTTTTTTAAGAAACCACTACAAAGACTTACAGTTTTTGTTCTTGCATAAATTCATATTACTACTAAAAGAATTTAAAAAATTAATTTTATCCTTATGAACAGTTTTCTCTTATAATATTCGTTTTTAAAATTCCAAGTCTATTACATAGAAGTAAAATCGTGCGACCCAGTCGTGCATTTTATTTTTATCAAAATCGTTATAGCTGTTTTTGAGATAAATATGATTTTTCATACCAGCTGTATGCAGGTTCCGTTAGCCTAAAAGCTTAAGAAATCAATTTGGTTCCAGGAAATCACCGAAGGTCGTTAACTGTAGGCTGAGGTTGAGACATAAGGATAGAAAGGTAGAATTGCGGATCCACTCCTTTCTATTTATATTATTTTTGAACATTTGTTTGAAGGGTTCCATTTATTTTTAGACAAAATAAAATTGTTTTCATATGCCTGAAATGTCCTCCCCCTCTAACTATCGTCCAATTGCACTTACGTCCCTTCTTTCCAAGGTCATGGAAACGTTGATTAATTTTCAATCTTAATGACCGCAGTATGGCTGGGGAGCATAATGGAATCCTGCTTTTTATAACCCCGTTCTTCAAAAATGCCGCAAGAAAAGTTTTAAAATACCATCCTCTATAATACCGCCTTTTAAAATCCCGTTCTATTGGAATCCCTCTTTTTAAAATCCCATCTTATACCGCTTATCCCGTTTTTTAGAATACGTAGCTAAAACTTATTGATTTTATGTTGGTTATTTTCCAGATTCTTTAAATGCTAAAGAAACCTTGCAAACACCCAACCTCGCACCTACCCCAAATCCAATAGTGTGCCCAAGCGGGGGGCACCTCTCTGTTTATACGTCGTAATAAGCAACGGGATTATAACAAACGGGAATTTAAAAAGCGGGATTAAAAAAAGCGGGATTATAAGAAGCGGGATTTTAAAAAAGGAGGATTATAAAAAGCGGGATATCGTACCCAAACCGTATAGGTCTACTAGTGATCTGATGGTATATCTCACCGAAGAGTGGAACAAATCTTTACATCATTTTGGAGAAAGCAAGATTGTTCCACTTGATATTTCAAAGGCATTTGAAAGAGTTTGGCATCAAGCTCTCTTATCGAAAATGCGTACTTTTGGTTTCGATAAATCTCTTCTTCCTTGGATTAGAAACTACCTTTCGAACCGTTCTCTACAAGTAGTATTGGACGGTTTCAAATCTGATATCCATAAAATAAACGCTGGTGTTCCACAAGGCTCCGTTTTTCCTCCGACACTCTTCCTTATGTTCATAAATGAACTTTTGTCTGAAACTTCTAATCCACTTAATTAATACCCTCAGCTTATGATAAGCTCATTAAATTCAGATCTTGACAGCATTGTCCTATGGGGAATCAAAAACCGTGTAGAATTTAATGCTTTGAAAACTCAACGCTGTTTACTGTCGCTAAAGCGTAACCCTCCCCCAATGCCACTTTCTATGAGTAGCACCTGCATCGAGGAGACAGAACTGCTTTCAGTTATTGGCATGTGCATCACAGACTATGTTTTGTGGAGTGATCACATACATATATTTGACGTCGCCAAAAACGCTGCTAAGTGTTTAGGCTTTCTCTGCCGATGCAAGAAGTTTTTTACCCCATCCGATCTGGTTGTTATATATATAAAACCTTTATTCTTCCGAAGCTCAAGTACAATTCCCATATCTGGTCAGGTGCTCCAAAAACCCACTTGAGTCTCTTAGACAGAATTCAAAAGAGATCTATAAAAATGCTAGGCGACCGTTGTCTAACTGAAACATTTGTATATTGTATCTCTCGAGCACCGCCGCAAAGTTTCATGTCTATAATTATTTTACCGCTATTTTCATAAACAGTGCTCTAGTAAAATAGCTAGTAGCATTCCTTCCCTCAAAAAATTCAACCATAACCTTGAGCCCAGTTTGGAACTTACTGTCAAAGACAGAGATTGTTTTTTTAACCTTAGCCGGCTCAATTTTTCCCACTCATTGAAATGTGCAGAAATTCAAAACCAATGTGCATCGGTATCTCCTTTCTATTCTATTCTTCTTTCCTAATTGCTTGCACTATGTTTAACAATATAAGGGTAAACCAAATTGAAACACTGTAATTTTTCAAGTTTCAAATAATCGAGCAAGTAAATTTCGAAATATTGAAAAGTCTGTTCCATAATAGCCTAAGCGATTTTCTTTAAAAATGGTAGATTGAATGAATGAATAAAAGATGAAATTTAAGACTTTAAGTCTTTTGACAGATTATCTGTGATTCCTAAACTTTTTGAGGATATCATTTGTAAAACGTTATGTTTTAACGTTAAATCATTATTATGTTCCTAATCGGCATGTTCGTTTTATAAAAGGTCACTCTACTGTTACTTTTTTTTTGTAGAATTGGCTGAAAACTGTGTTGATTAATTTAAGAAGTTTGTGTATTTACTTTCAGTGACTTTAGTAAGAGTTTTGCCTTTTAAATTAAAAAAATTGGGATTTAGCAAATACTTTGTAATAGGGCTTGAACTTCAATCATTTTTATTCGATAGAACTTACTTTGTCCTATCTAACAGTTGCGAATCGAATAAGTTTAAAATCAATTCAGGAATACCAAAGGGTAGTCCCTTAGGACCTATCCTTTTTATTTTATTAAATTTACGCCAACGATGATGTGACAATTTTCAAATTTTTTTCAAATACTCGTGATTGTGACCAGTATATTTAATCTTCGTGTCACATTTAATAGCAAAATTATCTTATTCGAATCTAAATAAACCTAGATGCCTATTTATGTAAAGCTTCTTTAAATTGACATAACATTTTATTTCTAATTTCATACAAGAAAGTAATATTAATAAATTCTTCTTATAATTTTATCTGGTGAAAATTGCAAAGTGTATATTTTTCCCCTTTAAATATTTAGACATAAATGTCTTCTTAGAGTACTTAATTTTCACTTGAGGATGTTTTAATATTTTTTTAAACCTTCTACGCAATAAAATCGCATCTGTTGTTACTTTTGCTCTGATATTGATAAATGTCCGTTCACGTTCATACACTCAACCAACATTCAGCATTACTTGACAGACGCTCAAACAACAGCTTTTTCTGAAGACTTTCCAAAGCAGGAACTAACAAAAACTCGCAATTCTGCAGTCTGGCATTCGATAATTTTAAACATGATTCTGTGTCCTGCAAGTCGAATTCTATCAACGATTTAAATTACTTCAGTTAATCGTCAACGCTACCTCCCTAACTATAAGTGCAGTTATCTGCCCAACGCGAGCAACGCGACGTATGTACGTGATGGTTGTAAAATAGGTCCACCACATACCTACTACATGTAGATTAAGAAAGAATTGAGATACATATAAGGCCATTAATTAAATAATTATGGTGTACGAGGAAAGTGGGTGTGGCAAGCACCGCCAGATAGCACATATTGCGGTCCATGCAGGTGACTACTGGTCTTTTGTGGACTGTGTCGTCGTCGTTGGTCGTTGGTCGTTGGTCGTCAGGTCGGTGTCGTTATTGCACTAAAGCTGATCTGCTTTTGTTTGATTAAATGCAGTTCTCGACTAATTAGCTGCACATAGAATTTGAATCATGATTTTAATACGAGTATACCTGGCAGTTATGGTTCATTGACACATGATTATCATTTGGGGCGTAATTAAAGGGGTAATAACATGACTATATGCAACACATTAGGTTGAATTTGTGGCAAAGTTTCTTGTGTCGAACACAATAGATTGTGCAGGAACTTATGCTCGATAATGGTAGTTGGAGTGAATTAGCTTAAAAGTGAGATGTTGAATGATGGAATAGGTTTTCGAAATACAGACACGATTATACGGCCTTGAGTACTAACTACAAGTGTAGCTTTATTTCATTTTAATTAAGCAGTAATTTTATAAGGCACCATAGACTGGGTATTAATGAAATGAAATATGCAAAGTGCTTCTAAAAATTGTGAGCAAAAATTGCTTGGATTATAAAAAAAATAATTAAAAGTAGATTAGAATTTATCAATAAAATTTTATAGGCTTGTTTCGACTCATACCTTAGGTTTAAAAATAATTTGTAACAGTATTAGTTATCTTATTAAAATATTAGAAACATTTACAATAAAACTCACTTGACACTCGGAAAAAAGCATTCTATGCAAAAACAAGTTCGCAGGTCAGTTCTTTTGTTTCATTTATAGTATAAGATAGCAATTCAGGTTTTGGTAAGTAGAACTAATAAATTAAATACATTTATTAAATCCCTTCATTTTAGAGGCATCAGCGTTCATTATGTTACAATTTTTGGAAATTTATATTTGAAGGTTCTTCGGGGGTGTACTGTTTCCTCCGAGGAAGTGCCAAATCCTCCAAGAGTATAAAAGTGCTTCTCATCAAAATAGTGGCTTTGAGCGACTGAATGAACTACAAAAAAACTTTTTATTTGAAGAAAACGTATTCTTGTACTTGTATTCTTGTACTCAATTTCTTCAAAAGGTTAAACACATAAAATATCAAGAACCAAATAAATTGGCGAGAAAATACAAATTTGGTGAAACAACTGAAAAAGTGGATGTGGCAAAAATGATGTATAGATTAAATATTGAAAAAAAAATTATTTGTACATTTTTGAAATGATATCTGGACATCAGAATTTATCCCATTAAGTTGTTGAAGGATTAACAAAATTTATTCAGAAGTTACCTAGCTCTACCTCTAAGTGGTGGTTTTCGGAAATAATCAGTCCTAGATTTTTCTCTTAAAAAGTAGGCTCGTTAGCAGACGGAAATTCACTTTTATGATCTTTTAGTCCATTATATTTCGTGGTTAAAAATTTTACAACATTCTAGAGAAGGGATCAGATCTTATAAGCCTGGGACTACAATCAAGTAGGCAAACCAATTCAGGGATAGTTAAAAATCAATAATAATTTTGACCAAATAATCGATATGGATTTTCAAAAATTTAAGAAGTCGAGAATAACACCTAAGTCTTTAATATTTGAAACCCGGTCGATAGCTTCGGATTCAATTCTATAATCTTACTGAAAACTATGAGATTTTCTATTTATTATATTTTCATATATTTAATTTGAGACCAATTATTATGTTACAAAAACTTAACAAATAATCAATGTCAGATTGAAAAAGTCGACTCATATCAAGACACGAAACTTTAAAAAATTGTTTCAAATTATCAGTATATAGAAGCATTTACCAAATTAAATGATTGAAATTATATCATCGATGAAAATTATGAAAAGCAAACGCCCAAGTTGGCTGCCTTGGCGGACACCTGATGTACACTTAATTTCATTTAAGCAAATATTTTAAATCTGAACTAGTTGTATTCTACAAGATATATATGAAGGTAACCATTGAAGAACCTGAGAGTGAAAAACAAAAGCTCAAAATTTGTTCATAAGTGTTTGGTGGTTCACCGAATCAAAGGATTTACTAAAGTCTGTTTATACTGCGTCCACTAGAATTTTTTGTTTCAAGGCTTTGGCGGTGTACGAAGTGAAAAAGGTCAAGTTCATAATAGTAGATCTTACGGACATAGAAGTAAGTATTTAGTTGTTAGATAATAAAGCTTATTTTTAACCACACTTTCAAATGATTTTCAAACGGGATTGCTGAAATGCCCCTATAGTTTCTACATCATTCTTAAAACCTGATTTATAAATGGGAACCAAGTAAGAAATTTTCCATTCGTCCAAGAAGTTTTCCTTTTCGAGGGACTTGTTGCATATAGTGAGTAAAGTGAGTAAAGGAGTGCAAATGGAATCACAGCAATGTTTAAGCATGTCGAAAAAGTGAAGGGCTAGGTAAGGTTAGGTTAGGTTGTTGGGCTGACAATTGAGGTCGTTATCGTCACACTAAGATCAATGTAGATCCATTGTGATACCCGTGAATGTAGTCACTCTTTTCTGATAAAAACCTATGTATTCTGTTAATCAGTCAAGCCATTCTGAGGAATTGACGAAGTTCAATATGTGAATTCCTAAGATATAGGAAAGATCTTCTAGATTATCAAAGAAGTAACTACCAAGCCATTTCCTTTCCTTCTATAGTGGCATAGTAAAGGGAAATGACAGAGAAAGTGTGATGTGTGTGTTGCATCAGGGTTAAGGGCTGCTTTTGATAATGTTAACAGATAAGCTGTATTTTAAAAATTGCAACGATTTTTTATTAGAAGATGTTTCCTGATATCAGACACACACTCCAAATTATGCTTTACAGATCGAAATTGGATTATCTAAAACTTTTCTGGCATTTCTAAGCCCTCACTTTTAATACATAGAAAGAACTTTAAACTTTCCTAATGGCATATTGACAAGAATTTTATCCGAACATTTAATTATCAGAAAAATCTTCTGGGTTAAGGAATAGATGGATCTTTTCCATGAAACATGAATGGATTTTTCCTTCGACTTTAAAGTCATTTTAATGGCATAGATGACATAGCATTCTATTTTTAAGGCTCCAGGAAAAACAGCGTACGGAATTCACCATCAAAGCCAAATAATCCAAATTTAATGATTGAGATTCTGCTACAATCTGTAGTACCAAATTTTTTTGGAGATTTGAAACCCGTAATATCATCTCCCTCGTTATAAGCCACATATTCTAAACTTATTAAACTTAAAGGAAGATCATTTCTGTAATCTAGATGCTTTGGAAAATACTTCTCACTTCAGCGGAGCCTGTCCAGTCTACAAATGGTATTGAAAACATTTTTTGGTAATCTCGCACACAACTTCTTAACATTCTAAATGACAACTCCTACATAAACTTGTATGATTTTGCAAAAGCGCTTAAATAATGATATCGCATTCTAAATGCATTTTTGCAATTAAACTCAATTTTATATAGTTTCGACTTTCAACGTTTGGTAGCCAAATTTTAGAGGTATGGTTCGGTCATCAATAAGAACCCGAACTAGTCACCTTGCCTTTTACGGACTTCAACTTCACGAATTTTGCAACGGGACTTAGCCCTACACCCCTACAATATTAAACTCACCCAGGAACTTAAAGTTCATGACTAATAGACAATTCCGTTTATTAGCTGACTGGCCTTCGGAGCGTTTGGAAGAAGGCAACCATTTTGGGCGAAAAATCATCTTTATGAACAAGGTACGTTTTCGCACGAATTGCTGTTTCGACAAGCAAAATTGACATGCATGAGACGACTCACAAGTCACATGAGGTTCACCACTTCACAATGTATCCTCAAAAAGTAATCTTTTGGTGTGGATTTCGTGCGAGCTTTACAGAACGATGTTAGGTAATTTCTAGTGGCCCAAAGTTAACCATAAGAACCAAGACGACATGTGATTTCAGAAGGACGGTTCTACGTTCAACACAGCGGACGCCTAGTATTGACATTCTGCATAAGCAATTTGAGTGTTAGGTTATCTCTCGCAAAGGTGACGTGCATTGGATTTCAAGGTCATGCGGTTTGACTACGTTAGATTTTTCTTGTGAGGTTTCCTTAAGTCCCAGGTCTATACGAATAAAACCAATTGACCGTTGCCCTTTAGCTGAGCATAATACAGGCCATCGCTCAAATTTAGGTGGATCTATGCAGAAAATTGGACTACTCGAATCAGTTCCACCATAAGAAGCCGAGGAGGGTATGTGAACAATGTCATATTTCATACATACATGGGCTTTTCAAATATAAGTATTCTGTAGGTCACATAAAGATCACCTGACGTATATATGTATTATAAAAATTTTGTAAATATATGTACCTCACAAACATCTTGTTTTTTTCCATTTCAAAACCTATTCACCCTATAGTTTGAACATTTACCTTTGTTTTGCTTTGAGTTCTTCGAAGATAGATGTTCACTGTCCCCTTAAAAACTTTGTAATTCGACAGAAGGTATTACCCTTTTTGATTGGCAGTATCCAGTGAGCATACCTCTGGTTACATTATCAGAACACCCTCACATAATTTTATAATAATATTAAACACCCTATGATAATGAAGAAAGATACAAAGTATCTTTCCATATACCAAATGTAGCTCACACAATAATTCATAATTTATGATTTCATCTCATAGCGAATGATGAAATCCGATATTATAAACATAAACTTACCAAATGTAATGCTTACACAATAATTCATAATTTATGATTTCATCTCATAGCGAATGATGAAATCCGATATTATAAACATAAACTGCATATCAGCAATTTTATTAAACAAAGAGCAGCATATGATCTTCAATCATACTGCTGAGTAGACAAATATAAAGTATAAAAGGGTTTCTTCGATCACTGAAAAGATCAGTTCTAATTAGTAATTACAACGTATAGCTGAAGATTTCCCCCCACCAGTGGTAAGGGATCTGAAGCTCTTAATAAATTTATATTATTAAAAAACAATCACTAGTGTTTTATTTAATGGTGGTATTCTCACAAGAGAATACAATATATATTATTTTTTATTTACGAAAGGAACCGTAAACAAAACTGGCGCAGCCGGTAGGATCTCGAAAGATCAATGAATCGTACTTATTAAAGTTTTATTCGGGATTTAAAAAATAATCGTCCGTACTAATTGAAATAGTTAAATACCGGTTAAGTGATATAACAAAAAAGGTATAGGACAATAAATTAATAATATTCAGTGAAAAACATAGTGAATACAGATCCGCGAAGGACAATTTCACGAAATCTCATAGAGGGAATGTTGGACTGGAAGAAAAAAAAAAAAAAAATAATATAATATATTGAATGCAACTAGAGGAAATTAAAACTCAAAAGGGAGCAGAGCACCGCAGAAATACTACACACAAAGTGAAATAAAAAAAAATAAAATATATATTCGAGTGAAAATCGAATTTCGAACTAAAATCGAAAAAATACTAATTAGTAGCTCACTCCAACTAAAATGGAGAATTAATTAAAAACAAAACTGGGACAGAAGAAAAAGTTTAAACAAAAATATATGTATATAACCTAAATTGAAAAAGTGAAAGAAGGAAGAACAACTTTACGAGGCAGAACTATCCAAGTCGAAAGCCCCAACGTGTAAAAAGAAGGAAGAACAACTTTACATGGCAAAAATAATAATCCAAGTCGAAAGCCCCAACGAGATCGAATAATTAAATGAGGAAATATAATCCATATAGGATTCCACCAGCATTAAAACCCGACGAAAAGGAAATCAAATCAACAGATCCAGTAGCAGCAGATCAACGAAACAGTGAACCAGTATTAAGAGTAGAAAATCAGGTAAAAATGGCTTCAATCAACCTTGACCCCCTAAAATTATTAAAAAATTTACCAACCTATAATGGGAAGAATTGTAATTTAATTATATTTATTAAAAAAGCAGAATTTGTAATAAATTCATGTAGTTTGTATAACGAAGGTTCACAAGAATTTATAGTGAGTGAAATAAAATCAAAAATAACAGATTTCGCCCTAGAGGTAGTATTAAGGAGTGGCGACCCTAATAATTGGCAAGACATAAAAAATATTCTAGTAAAGAATTTTGGTGAGAAAGAATCTTTTCTAAAATTAAAAGAACTAGCAGATAAAGTTTATTCAAAAAACATTTCTCAACTATATAATACATTCTCAGAAATCCTCTGTAGACTAAATAATAAATATTATTTATCTGAAAATAAACCGGAAGAATACAATCCTTTCAATAATGAAGCGTCATTATTATCTAAATTTTGTGAAAGAATACCCCCGAACGCAAGTTCAATAATAATCAATCATAACATAACAACCCTTAGCGAAGCATTCTATAAATTAGAATCTTGTCATTGGACAAAAGAAGATATTCATAATAGGAACGATAGAAACATTAAAAATAATGAGTACAAAAATAATTTGAATAACAATTTTAATAATAATTATAAACCTAATAATTTTAATCCAAACTATAGAAACGATAGAAATTACAAAAATGATTTCAAAAATTCTAATTATAGGAATAATAACAAGAGAAATTTTAACAACAATAGTAAACACTTTAATAGAAATAATAACCAAAATCAAAACGAACAGTATTATAGGCAACCGAACAGAAGTGGTAATTTTTCCAATCAAAATCATAATACATTTGTTAGGCAAAGAAATATTCCAGAACCAATGGAAGTGGATCATTTAACCCAAAATACATCAAATTTTCAAATACATGCCTCAGCAGACCATTACCCTGCATAGATGTCCATATTTTAAATAAAAAGCTTAAATTATTAGTAGACACAGGAGCTGCAACTTCTATTTTGAAAGAAAATATATTTCCAAAACATTTTGAAACTAAACTAGATAAACCACATACCATTAAAACACTATTTAGAGAAAATTTAATACGTACAAAAATAATTTTGCCATTACCAAGTGAATTTAATAAAAAAGAATCGACCATGGAATTTTTAATTACTCCAATTACGAATAGTACATTCGACGGAATTTTAGGAAACAATATACTTATACCATTACAAGCCGAATTATCATACTATACTCATACTGTGAAAATTAATAATATAGAAATACCATTACTATCAAAACCCAAGGATGATTATCCTCTAGAAAATTATATTCTAGAGTTATCAAATACACAAATAAACTTATGTAGAATTGATGAAAATGAAAATTTAATAAATAAATTAATTAAACCTTATATGAACGCGGAAGAAAAGAAAGCACTAATTCAAATACTCAAGAATAATAAGAAATTATTTTATAAAGAAGGAGATATTTTAACTAATGTTAAAGAAGTTACTCATAAAATTGAAACGAAAAATAATAAACCAATATATACACGATTGTATAGATACCCAGAAATACACAAAAATGAAGTAGAAAACCAAATAATTGAAATGTTAGATCAAGGTATAATAAAAGAAAGTAGTAGCCCATATAATGCACCTATCTGGGTTGTACCCAAAAAGATAGATAGTTCAGGAATCAAGAAATGGCGTATTGTCATAGATTATAGAAAACTTAACGAAATAACCGTGGAAGACAAGTTTCCTATTCCAAATATTGACGAAATATTCAGTAAATTGGGGAGAGCCCAATATTTTACTACTCTTGACTTAGCGAAAGGCTTTCATCAGATATTGGTGAACCCTGAAGACAGGCATAAAACTGCTTTTTCAACAGCTAATAATCATTACGAATTTAATCGGATGCCATTCGGATTAAAAAATGCCCCCGCTATTTTTCAGCGAATGATAAATCACGTATTAGAAGGACTCGTAGGAAAAATATGTGTTGTCTATTTAGACGACATCCTTATATTTAGCACATCATTAGAAGAACATATTTCTTCAATAAATAAAGTATTTCAGAAACTCAAGGAAAATAATTTAAAAATACAAATAGATAAATGCAAATTTTTTAGCAAAGAAACAGAATACTTAGGTCATGTTATTACTACAAATGGAATAAAGCCAAATCCAGATAAAATAAAAGCTATCGAAAAAATACCCATTCCATGCACAACTAAACAAATAAAATCGTTTTTAGGACTAACAGGTTATTATAGGAAATTTATAAGAGATTATTCAAAGGTAGCAGTGCCTATGACAAAATACCTGAAAAAAGGAACAAAGATAAATATTAAAGACCCAGATTATATTACGGCTTTTGAAGAACTGAAATTACTCATATCTAGTGACCCTGTTTTAAAATATCCTGATTACACTAAAGAATTCGTGTTAACAACAGATGCATCAAATTATGCAATTGGGTCTGTCCTTTCACAATCAAATCATCCATTATGCTATGCATCTCGAACCCTTAACGAACATGAACGTAGATATAGCACTATTGAGAAGGAATTATTAAGTATTGTATGGTCAGTAAAATATTTTCGATCATATCTCTACGGTCGCAAATTTAAAATACGAACCGATCACAGACCTTTAATTTGGTTAAGTAACCTAAAAGAACCAAATTCAAAACTCCAGAGATGGAAAATAAGTTTAAATGAATATGACTTTGATATCGAATATTTAAAAGGAAAAGAAAATCGTGTAGCAGATTACCTTAGTCGACTTGAAATCAATGCAATCAATGCAAATAAAGATACATCGTTAGCCACAAATCATAGTGGTATAGAAGAAAGAAATGATCATATAGGAATTTCAGAATTACCTACAAATATGTTTAAGCATCAAATAGAAGTTATAGAGTCAGAAGATGAAAATAAAAATATAAAATGTATATACCAAGGTGTAAGAAGACTAACTATTAAATCAAAAGATGTAGGCGATTACTTTACTGAAGCATTAAGGGAATTTTTACCCGATCATGGAAAAGTGGCATTATATTGTCCAAGTGATAATTTATTTTGCAAAATTCAGGAAAAATATGTTGAGCTTTACAGCAATCAAAGTAAACTGATATTACTAAGATGCATTACGCTTTTAAAAGATTTAAGTAATACAAATGATGCGTTGAATCTCATTGAAAAGATTCATGAACAATATAATCACCGAGGAATACAAGAAACATATCTTGAAATTAAAAATGAATTCTATTTTCCAAAATTAAGGGAATTAATAAGAAGATACATAAACAATTGTACTGTATGTCAAACAGCGAAACATGATAGAAATCCAGAGAAAATAAAATTTGAAATAAGTAAAACTACACTTAAGCCAAATGAGCTTATACACATGGATATATATATTCCAAGTAAAGATATTTACTTTTTGACAATTATTGACAAATTTACTAAACATTTGACAGCTTTTCCCATAGCTAGTAGAAACGCTCACAAAATAATTGAGCAACTTAAACTTAGAAACTCTATACTAGGCAAACCTGAAGAAATCGTATGCGACAATGAATTTAATAGCCTAGCATTTAAAGAATATTGTAACGAAGAAGGAATTAAGATAAAACTTGTAACTCCAAATCATAAGACAGGAAACTCAGATGTAGAAAGAGTGCATGGTACACTCAATGAACATATAAGAATATACAATGTACAAGAAAAGAAAAAGAACGTATTAAATTTAAAAGAGAAAGTAATAAAAGCAGTTAGTATATATAACTGTACAATCCATTCAACGACATTAAGAAAGCCTATAAATTTTATTCAAAACAAAATTAAGGTAGAAGAGTTAGAAGAAATAGGACGAAAGATTCATAAAGTTAAAGAAGATAATATTAATAAAAGAAATAACAATTTAGTTTTTATTTTAAAAATACCAGTATTTACATATAAATATGAAACCATAATTATTTTACCTGTTCCAAATGAACAAGGACTAGAAATCGAAATATCAAAGTATAATTATATAATTTATAACAAAACATTGTATGAAAATAATGCAATTAAATATGTTAAACATTTAAGAAAAAGTCCAATATGTATACAAAATTTATATGAAACAAAATACGAAAATTGTAAGATTAGATCTAATAAAGATCAAGAATTAATAGAAATAGAAGATGGCCTTATATTAACAAAAAATTTAGTAGAAACAAGTCTAAATGACTATTGTAATAATATTGAATATAAAATTACTAAAAATAACCTAATACATTTTAAAGATTGCAATATCAAAATAAATGCAACTTTGTATTCAAATCAAAAAGAAACTTTCAAGCAAAATATTGTAATTCCATTATATAATACACTAAACTTCACAAAAATAAATGTTACTTTAGAAAATATACATATAAATCAAATCGAAAATTTAAAAGAATTACAAGAATTAAAATATCAGAACAATGTAAAACATATTATATCATATACAAGTATAACAATCATAATTGTTGTAATTGCAATATTATTATTATATTGTAAGCGTAAAGAAACCCAAAAAAAATTAAAATTGAAAATAGAATTATAGATACTCAGGAGAGCATCAAACTTAAGGAGGGAGGGGTTACATTATCAGAACACCCTCACATAATTTTATAATAATATTAAACACCCTATGATAATGAAGAAAGATACAAAGTATCTTTCCATATACCAAATGTAGCTCACACAATAATTCATAATTTATGATTTCATCTCATAGCGAATGATGAAATCCGATATTATAAACATAAACTTACCAAATGTAATGCTTACACAATAATTCATAATTTATGATTTCATCTCATAGCGAATGATGAAATCCGATATTATAAACATAAACTGCATATCAGCAATTTTATTAAACAAAGAGCAGCATATGATCTTCAATCATACTGCTGAGTAGACAAATATAAAGTATAAAAGGGTTTCTTCGATCACTGAAAAGATCAGTTCTAATTAGTAATTACAACGTATAGCTGAAGATTTCCCCCCACCAGTGGTAAGGGATCTGAAGCTCTTAATAAATTTATATTATTAAAAAACAATCACTAGTGTTTTATTTAATGGTGGTATTCTCACAAGAGAATACAATATATATTATTTTTTATTTACGAAAGGAACCGTAAACAAAACTCTCTGTTATTCTCTTTCCAGATTTTGGATCTACTTGCATCCTCTTCTTCTTTAATTTTGTTTTTGATAATATTTTCTCCTAATCCGCTATAAGGTTATGGCCCTGTTAAGAGGATTGATGCACCTATTTTTGCTAAGAGTCTGCCTCTTCGTTTTATGAAAACCCACGTGACCAGGTACCCAATGAATTGTGACAATGTTTTGTTTGCCAAATTCGTTTAGCCTGTTTAAGCGCTGCAACACTTATTTAGAGCTGATGGTACATGAGCTCAGTGCCTTGAATGCAGGTTGGCTATCTGACATGATGGCAATATTCTGGTTACGATAGTTAATAAGACTTTAACTTGTGAGCTTAGAGCTGGCACTTGGCAAAATAAAACAAATATCATCAACGAATATACTCGTAGAAAATAAAATATGGCTTAAAATGCCGCCTTGGGGGATTCCTGCAGATATCTCAAACCATTTGAAAAGCTTTACTTCATTTTATATAGTTGCCCTTGAGCCCTTGAACATGACAGAAAGTTTTGATAAAGTCGAAAGAATTCTTTTCGATATTTCCAATATTTTTTACAACATAATTTATAGGTGCAATAATCTTGACGAATTAAGGATTAAAAGTCAAGTCATGGATTTTGCATATAGTCATTTAGAACTGGCTCTCTATCGGTTGGACAATTTCGATTGCTTACATGTAATTCCTCCTCTTTTTTAGTCCTCCATTAGAATATAGTGCAAGGCTTTTTTTCGTGTCAATCCATTTGCCTGTGTTAAAAATCCCCATGCTTGTGGTAAGAAGCTTCACCTCCAAAAACTCTTCTATTCCTACAAGTAAACCTTAACTGCTCGGCAACCAGAGATATATTTCTATTCTCTTCAAGATTATGAATGTAACCTTTGCGTGAGCTAATTTGAAGCAAATTACTAGCACAGTTCCGTTCTTCATGAAATTAAAAGAACAAAAATAACTAAATGCTGCACCTACCCATAACCGACCGTGCGGAAGAGTTGTTCGACAAGACATTGAACAAACATTTAATGCCATTCCGCCATAATAATATTTCAGCACAATATCATGTGGCTTTGGCTTTGGATTTTTTTTTATTTAATTTAATATCAAAAATTTCAATAACAATTAGGAAAATATGAAACCAGCGCAAGTCAAGTCTCTAATGAAAAAAAAATTAAATACCGAACGAGGTGTGTTCACTCCCAGAAATAGGCAAAAAATCCAGGAGTGGTTCTAGGCTTCCATATGCAATACTCCTACAAAGCCAAAACGAACATACCCGCCATTCATCGCCAAGCCGATCGCTCTGTTCCACATCCACTCGTAGATTGGCGCGCGTTTTCAAACAAATTTAGACTTAGGTCGTCCATCGATCAAGATTATGGCGTACTCGCTGAACGCTGAAAGCTGAACGGTTTCATTGTGTGTGGTGCAATTGAAACAATTTTTTTTCCAACTTGCCTCGCGAAATGGCGGCCACACAACGAACGCCAACAACGGTACATACGCTCCAGATAAATCTCTAACAACATGTTGCTGGCTGTTTTGTTGGCTCGTCTTATATGAGTCTCTGGTGATCACTTATATATGTGTGACTCCAGCGGAGAGGCCTTAGAAATCCTAGTCCTAGTGTTAGCATGAAAATAAATAATTAATAGCTCGGATGCCATTTAATTAAGTCATTTACTCGAAATGGCTAAGCAATTTGACTCAGGATGACGATGCTCGTTCGTCTCGAGATGAAGAAAGACTTTGTGTCGAAGAGGTATTGTTAACGTTGTTGGTCGTACGTACGAGTATGCGACTCTCTTGTGTGAGGTCTACGAGTAATATTTTCGGAATTTTCATGGAGAACCTAGCTATATTTCTCAAGCCATTCGCAAACTCTTGGCGGGCGAATTTATATACGAAATCCATCCTTGTAAGTACGATCATATTTCCAGTTGCAGAGAGGTTTTGCAAAGAAAAGATCTAACTCATTTGGCACATGGTATTCTGTGGTCTTTTAGGTTTAACTTGGTTTTAATAGTTTCTCCTTTTCGGAAGGCTTTTTGTTGTTACTTTTATTTTGTATTTAAGAAATGTGATTGAAACAAATTGATTAGCAAATAGGGTTACTGAATGTGTGCTGCCTGTGTAGTTTACCTATCCTAGGTTTCACTTTCGATTGAACACCGACGATAAGAAGTCATTATTTGCTAGGAGGTTTTTTTTCCGTTCATTAATTAAGTTGCTGAGATTTCTTAGTGCTGTTTTGCTGTTGTTTTTTGGCATAGAATTGTTAGTTGACTTTCAAAGGTTTCGAACTTGGGTCTTAGGTTAAATGGGAGTAGGTTTCTATGTACTTTTGTACTAAGTAAAGAAGTCTTTTAGATCATTAGGTACATTCATATTAGGCTAGGCTTTTTTGTATCATGTTAAAGTATGCATCTTCTTTGCTTTAGAAGTTTATTTAATATTGAACCTTTGGTTTGTTCTATGGCAAGAAATTTCATTATGCTATGCACCTGGGGAATGACATTTTGAACTTTACATTCGTCGTTATCAACAGCCGGAAAAAAATACAAATTTAAATTGCACAAACAAAAAGAAACGGTTAAATGTAACAAATTATTTCAGAATTTGTTTAAAATAGCTATAATATTATTTAATATATATTACGGGCTAGTCATTAGGGGAAAATAGAAATTGTGAACGAAGACAACCATGAATACCTACATACCTACATATCGTTATCACATTACCGAGAAAAACGCTACGACGCTAATGACCCCTATTCGTATTTCAGAGCGAAACGTTTTGACACCTACATACCGCCTTATTAAATAATCATATTGCACATCCAGTGCGCACCCGGAGTCATGTGATCACTACACACTTGGAATCACATACAATTTTGTCATTTATTTTTTTCAGTTCACACTGACTCTTACCCGCAGAGTCGATAAGTGGAGGTTGGGAAAACGACAAAATTGTTTTTTATTCTTGTCCAGTGTGGATACCAATCAAGTGTATAGAGAGTTTAAGATCGGGCCGCAAACAAAAACGTTTTTTTTATATATGAAATACTGTGTTAGTTATTTAGGCTTTTGGAATATTGTATTATATGAAATAATATGTTTTTTTATTTTAGGAAAAGAAGTAATATTGTAAATAAAAGTATATGAAATACCGTATTAGAAGTACAAAACCACGAAATAAATTGATTGAGAGTTTAGCAGTATTAAAATACGTTATTTCATTTGGAGTTTAGACCCTCCAAACCCAAGTTTGTTGCTTCTTTGGGACACCGACGAGTTTTAGCTCAGCCACGAAGAAAAAGCATCATAGTTTTTCTCTGGGTATTAAAAACAAAATTCTTAAAAACTTAATTTAAAATTATTAAATTTAAATTTAAATTAAATTAAATTACTTTTAGATATTTTTGTACTTAAGATTTATTTGTACTTCACTCCATTTTTACAAACAGTGATAACCAGTGGAATTCATCCCCTATACAATTCAAACGTAATACCCCCGAACAAAAGAAGATACAAAATAAGATGTGTTTTCGTTATCAAAACCCCTAGGAAAAATACTAACTTACCAAAGAGGAGTATTATTAAGACGCCAGTATAATGCTAAGATTGAATTATAGTTCCAACTCAGTTTCTTTTGACGAAATTTATGACATATATTTTTTTTTGATTTCATTTTTACTTGCGGCTTAAAGGTATTATAAGGCAAGTTATGTATTCAGAAAAAAAATCGAACTCAAGATTTTGATCAAAGTTGACATTACGATGATAGGGAAGACGAAAAATGTGGATCTCACAATTCTGTCTGTCTGTTTGTCTGTTCGACTACAGCCTAAGCAGCTCGACCGATTTTCGTCAAACTTGGTAGATAACGTTTTTAATTTTTCCGTCCCCAAACGTTTTTTCTTTTTTTAAGCCCAAAACTAACGGTACCTGACATACAATTTTTCTTCTTCTATAAATATTTTTTCTCAAGAACTATGCAACAGATTTTTTTTTTTAAATTTCAAGAAATTTTTCCAAAAATAGTTATTTTTGGTAACCCCCCCCCCCACTGGAACCTTTTTTTTACTATCTCAAAAACGGTACAACGATTTTGATAATTTTTTTTATGTTAAAGCACCCCAGCAGTTTTAATATTATTGTGTATTCCAATTTAAAAAAAAAAATTGGATTTAAAAAAAAATTCAATATTTCGAAAACCCCTCGATTTTTTTTAAACTTGATAATTAAAAGTTTCTACGTGTTTCTACAAAATATGAGGAGAAAATTTTTTAACCTAAAAATAAAGGTACTTTCCAAACAAATGTCAAAAATTGGTTTTCGAAAATCGTATTTTTCGTCGAAAACAGTTCCGAGAATTTTGAAAAAAAAAAAATTTTCAATTAATTCTTACAATCTATAATTTAATAAAAAAAAAATTAAAAACAAGATATTACTGACTGTACCTACCATAGAACGATTTATTCAAATTTTGAATTTCTCATCATTGGCATTACGGATTTTAATAACATTGCTTATGGAGAAGCTTCTAAAAGGTTTAATTTTTATTCGAACAATAATGAAAAATTTAAATTGACGTACCAAAATTTTTTCTTAAAAACTGTTTGAAAATTTTATATATAAAAGCTTATTTTTTTAAGAAACCACTATACCTTGCATAAACTAATAATATATTTGCTTAACACATGGCGTACTGTGTTTAGCTCCAACTACTAAAGGAGTTGTTTTAGTCATTTAAAAAATGAATTTTATGCTTATGAACAGTTTTTCTCTAATAACATTCAATTTTGAAATTCCTAATCATTTTGTTTAGTGCATTTTATTTATTAAATAAAGTGTAAATTTAAATTAAATTAAAATAATTCGAAAATATCGTCAGCTCTAGATGATGTAGTCTTTTAAGTCTCATTAGTGTTTTTGTCGGGAACGACATTTTGGTTATTTCAATGAGTTATATCTATTTTGTGTTGACCAAACTATTTGAGTGACATTTCTAAACTAATTTAAAAGTTAATCAAAGAGGAACATCGTGTAACAACTTTTTTAAGGATTTTGTTTAAAATTTCGACAGAAAGGTTTTAATTTGTTTTTTATGGAGAAAAATAAAGTATAATTTTTTTCATTTCCAAAAAGGCTTTTGAATGCATTGACTTCACAGCCTTCCATGAAATTTCAAAATCTCACTTGAACTATATAAATGGTATACCAATACAGTGTTAATACCATTACTAAAACGAATATAAAATTGATCTAGATTTGATTTCAGATTTGAAATTCGCTAAGCATTTACACGTTGACAAAGATTGCACATCAATGCGATTCACATTATTAATATTGATGAATCTGTGGTAGAGACAAGTAGCTGACAGTCTTTTTTTTGTAAAAAAAAAAACCTGAATTTGGCGACGCACGTCCCTGAGAAATAACTTTTTAAGTTTTGATGTCAAGAATTGAATTTTCACTCAATACAAATTTTAGTATACATTTTTTCATCAAAACTTTGCAAAACTCGAGTTATAAGCCTCATTAATTAATCTTATTTTACTTTTTATCGAGATTTTCACGTGTTTTCAAATATCAATTTGAGTAAAAAATTGTAGCTTTTGTTTTACAAGATCGACTATAGTCTTAAGCTTTCGACAGATTTTTTCTTAATTTTTGTTTTAATATAAACATTTTTACCCAACACTTTTTTAAGATCAAAAATAACGAGACTTGCCACACAAATATCTTCAGAAATTGTACAAGATATATATTTTGTAAGAAACTGTTCTGTTTAAAAATAAATTGAAAAAACTTTATTTAGTATTTAACTAAATCGGAAAACTTCAAAAAAAATGTTTATTAATTGTACCTCGCATAAAACGATATTTTTTATGCTGAACCTTGTAAAAATTTCTAATAGTATTGTGTTTTCAAATATGTGTTTTTTTTTTAATTTAAAATAACCACCCAATATTTCGATAGTTAAATAATCGATTTATTTGAAACTTGAAAATTGACAGATTTTTAACACTAAATACAAGACGTAGAAAAGAAATTGTTATTTTATCTAAAAATTTTCCATTTTTTTCTGTTCGCTCAATTTTTACGATATATTAAACAATAAGTTATTTTTTTAAGATTAAATCGTTTCTGACAACAATAATTTTTTCAGTTTAAAAACAAAACACTCTTTTTTAGAAAATTTTAGATTTTAGAAAATTTGACATCTCAGAAGAAGATTAACGATTTTCTTTCAATTTTTATTTCAAAAATAAAATGTATTCTTAAAAATGTTTAAAATAATAATAAATTCATTTTTCCTTTGGGAAATTATATGTCATTCGATTCTTAGCTCCAAAATAAAGGATTTTTCAGATAGATTTTGGTGGTCTGTGGAAGAAACACGATTGAAAAGCACGTACAAACGATAAGAATTTATTATCAACAAAAGTTTTCTTTAGTGCAAGCGTCTATTTATTTATTTATTTATTTATTTATTTATTTATTTATTTATTTATTTATTTATTTATTTATTTATTTATTAACTTCCCATAGGGAGTTATTGTAATCGGTTCGATTTGTCAAATTGGAATTTTTGACATTTCTCGACGTTTCAAGGTCCCTAGAGGCTATATCAATCATTTTTTGTGTGTGTGTGTATGTACATACGTTCGTACGTGCGTACGTTCGTACGTCCGTACGTTCTCGTACCATTTTTCGTCGTCGATATCTTAAGAACAAGTAAAGATATCGACTTCAAATAAATTTTGTTTAATAGATAATAACCTCGAAAGAGGCTGAAAGGGCGTTTATTAAAATTCAGTGAGTAGTTTTTTCATTATAACGGTTTAAAAAAAAAGTAAAAATTTTGGTTAGTTTCAAATATCTCACGAAAAAATAATGCTATTGATTTCAAATAAAATTTAATGTACTCATTATAAGGTCATACAGATTTGGTATGAATTTGGAAAAAAATGAACATACCGTTATTTTTTTAAATAAAAAAAAATGAAAAAAAAAATTTCATAACCCAGATATTCTAAGAACGGAAAACAATTTAAAACTCAAAGTAATTTTATTTTACGGAAACTAATGTGTTTGACAACTGGTGAAAATTTCAAAAAAAATCAGTTTACAGTTTTTTTACAAAGAATAAAAAACTATATAAAATCCTATTGAATTTCTCGAGAACTAGTAGTGATATTGACTTCTAATTAAGTTTATTTTATACATAGTATAATTTTGTACAACTGGTAAAATGTTGACAAATATTAAATTAATAGTTTTTTTTAAATAAAAAAACTATTAAAAATTCTAGTGAAAACTAGCTAAAATTGTATTTCAAGTCGAATTTCTTGGGAATGAACACCGATAGTGCCTTCTAAAGTATGTTGTTTTATGCATCGATACCTTCCCGTAGGAATGTATACTAAGCAACATTTTTAAAATTGTTCAGGAAACGAAAAAAAAGAAGAAAGTTCAAGTTGAATCATAGTGCGCTAAGAGACAATTTTGGTTAAACTAAGTGACATCTAACAACATTTTTTGTTGCTCACGACAATGAGATCTTTATTAATGTCGCTTAGCATAATTTTTTTGGCGGATAATATAAATTTCAGGGGGCAACATTATTTTAATGAGAAAACATGGCAGTTAATAAATTTTTTTATTTGTACTCTAGTTTCCTTTTCGTGCATAATAGGTTGGCGAAACCCACGCCAAAACGTGGCCTTTAACATATAGTATATTTCCTCATCAAAAAGTCATTTTGGAAAAAAGTGTCGCTTAGTACATTCTTACGGGAAGGTATCGACATAATACAATTATTAACATATGGTTAAATTTTGACAAGTATCGAATTGACAGTTTTAACAAAAATATTTCGTTTTTAAATTTTTTTCAATTAAAATGTTTGGAACCGAAATAATAAAGTAATTTCTATAATATAATACATAATTTTATAATTTTATTATCAACTTAGTTTTTAGAAGAATGTATGTACTGTACATACGTATATGAATAAGGTTGTTCAGTTGTACCCAAGTCTCACATATTCAAATTCTATTAATAGCTATGGTAAAATTGAAGAAAACGTCACAATAAATTTTTATCTTTTTGTCCATGAAAAAGATGTAAAATTCTACTCAAGGTTTTCTTAGGTGTAGGAAAGAGGATATATTAAAAAACACGGAAATCTATAATTCAGTAAATAATATGTACCTACCAACCTTTATAATTATTACAAGAAATTTAACATTTTAAATAGAAAAGTTTAAAATTAGTTAAACACATTTTCTGTAAAAAAAACATAAAATGAGCGACTAAGTATCCTCATCATCAACAAAACAAAGCCAATTTCCTAAAATCATAGTATGCCACAAGCATCATCGATTTTTAAAACAGGAGTCATTATATATCCAGTGCAGATCACAGCCTTTCAATCCGGAAAAACCGCAACAACAATTACACTATGAAACCATCTACTTGGATCTTCCATCTACTGCTCTATGATCGAAATATGTATACAAAATATGATACCAATTACCACAACAGATACAGTACAGATACAGCTAAAGTTTGTTTCGCTGATAATTTGGTTATTTGAAAAAAACTAAATATAAAGTTTTCAAGACCACAAATGGGAAGTTATCAGTGTGGGTCACACCCAGCCTCTTTTTTATTTATTTATTTATTTCATCTGTCCATAAACATCTATCAGATTAACATTAAATTAAAAAGTATCTACAATTTATGCAAAAATCTATACAAAAATACGGAATAATCAATTTAAGAAGCAGTATATCAATTACATCATGTAGTTATAACACATTGAGAACATTTTCTTTAAAACCTGATCTTATTTGACTTAGGTCGATTACATTGCCGAGTGAGTTGTAAGCAATACAAGATTTGGTTATAGTGTCGCTGCGACCATAATTTGTTCTATGATAATCAACATAAAAGAAGCTTCTTGATCTTATAATTCTACCAGGCGCATATATATTAAAAAGAGAAAGAAGAGGAGGACAAATAATATGGTTCATGAGCACATCCCTAGCAAGCATTATTAAGAAATATTTCCTTCTGGAATGAAGAGCATGTCTACCCGAAGAACCCAATTTACTGTGGTGGCCCTTTACAGTCGAATGTTCAACGTTCTTACGTCGAAAATAACGTTGGTGAGCCGGTCACTATCAATGTCGAGCTTTAAAGAACGATGATAACCAGTTTCTTATAGCCCTATAATCTAGACGACAGGTGATTCCAGAACGATTTGAGAGTTAGGTTATCTCTCGCAGAGGTGACGTGAATTGGCCACCAAAGTCATGCGATTTGACTTCGCTAGAATATTTTCGGGGGGATTCCTGAACTCGCATGTCTATGCAAATAAACGACAATCGATCCATGTTCTTAAGGTAAGCATTACTCAATCCATTCGTTAAAATACATTTGAATAATATTTGAAAATTTTTAACGAATATTGGAGAAAGATGGGTGATAACCAAGAAACCAACCGAGAAGTTGATTAAGAAGATTGATGTTTTCGCGAAATATATATTTATAAAATGTATAATGTGAAATTTGTATAAGGTTTAGAGTAACGGCATAATCTTCTTCTACTGACATGAAAAACAGAGAAAAAACGGAAAAAATAATCAAGAGTTATTAAATGATAGAAGTTAATACCTAAGTATTGAAATTATTTACGTTCAACGGTACTAAAGTTATCCAGAGCCTTGCGCTCGTATTGAAACAATCATTACTCTTGCTTATTAAAATTATGACTTCTGTAGTTGCACCTTAAACATATTATCGCGAAAACTCAAATTTATGGAAATATCTTCACTGAATGGTTTATTTTTGAAATTAAAAAAAAATATTCATTGGATAAAAAATATAAAAATCAAGAACTTCTAAAAATTCACTTTTGCTTTAATCAATCTTTTTTTTGAAATGCCAACAATCAGAAAAACATCAAATTTGAAAAGTTCTAACATCTCAATCATATTCTTTTTTTTTTTCGTCCTTTTCAATGTTCTTAAATTAAGCATCATTAAAGCGAATTAGGCCTCAATTCTCCTTAAAAAATTCTATTAGGATCTTCAAATTCAGGTCTTAAAATACTCTCATCTCTCATTAATACCTCCATAAGATTTGTAAGAAAAAAAAAAAAAAAACAGTTCGCAAGTACATAACAATGTTCAACAAGCAAGAGCTTTAGCTGAAGAAGGATAAATAAAAAAGTCTTAGGTCCATACTCTTTTGGTAGGATAAAACAATTAAACTATGACGATCGTTGGAAGCTGCAGTTATTCATACTATTTATTAGTCAAAAAAAAAAAACAATTTCATGTTTTATCTCTCACAAATATTTTTAATCATCAATTTTGCCAATAACTTCTGTCTATCACGATACAAAAAAAAAAACACAATTTTGCCCAACTGGAATGTCAATAATGAGTTTGAGTTCTACTCCTCCTACATGGCTGTAATGGAGCTCCGAAAATTGGTGTCGACAACCCGACAACCAAAAAAAGTCAAATAGTTTACTTAACTAGCAAGGCAACAGCTCCAAACAAGCAAGTCAGAAAAGTGCTATGGTGATGATGGCCTTAGGATAACCACCAAGTCTGGTCGGTTGCTGTCTTAGTGGTATGGTTTCGGTTATGTTCAGTTGAATCCGTTTACAAATTTACTGTTGGTGTTGAATTATAATCTATGATTTGTGTTGGTGGCAGAGTGGTAATGGTAATTTTGAAATAGTAGCAGCCGCCGGGCGGTGTGGTGGTATGGTGGTGCGGTATTAAGTGGTAATTGGTTAAGTCTTTGGCAATTGTTGTTTACGTTTATCAATATTTTTTTTTTTTTTGTTCAAATTTAATGTTTTACTGATTTTGAACCAGGTTCGTTGAACATAGTACAACGTTACCCTATATTATTATAAAATTGAAGAGATATTTTTGGAAGGGCAAGGGGGTAAATGGGGTTTATTTTTCCTTACTGCAGCTGAGGTTGGTCATGTCACGATTTTTTTTTTCTTTTTTTCTTTTTATATTTCGAAAAAGAATTAATAATATTTTGTAGCAAATATTGATTTGGAAAAATATCGAAACCTGCAATTATAGGATAAGGACTCAATTACATATTGAGGTTGAGGCCAAAGTCAAATTTGGTTTTATTGAAAAATCATTAAGTTATGTTGTTAGTTTCAATTTGACTTTAAGAATTCGACAAGAGATTAGAAGTCTATGACAACAATGTAGTTGTCAGCTCCATTCGATGTTGAAACTTACATTTTCCGAAATTATTTTTTCAAAAATCCAGTCTTACCTGTAAAAAGAAGAAAAGAAAAAAAAGTTATTAAAATATTATTGAAAAATTATTTTACTAGTCTAATTATTTTTTTTTTTACTAAAAATATAATTGAATTATAAAGAATTATCCTTGAGAGTAAGACAACTTGTTAGGCTAAACTCAACAAAGGTAACATTAGGTTGGGATTTTTTGTATTATTTTACTTGATTATTGTGAATAGAATTTGGGGAAAATTTATAGTTTTCAATTTATTCTTTTACAATTATTAATGTTTAATTAAGACAATAAACAGCGTAGAATCTCTATTTAAGAAGAGAAATTATTGCATGATTGTAATTCTTGAAATTTCTCTGACAATGCAACATAGACCCATAGTTTTCATTACTCCAACAGTGGACTTTCACCTGCTCGCCCCCAGCTGATAACAGTGATAAGTCACAGCTGGATATGGAGCCCAATTTTTTAAGTTGAAAATAAGACTTAGAACATTTTAACATTGGACGTCCTATTTTTTTTTTAATTTTTGAAATGCAATGTTTCTTAAACTTTTTGGAAGTATCTCTATGAAAAATTTCATAAAGATCCGTTATGTCGATAATGAGTAATTCAAAATTTGACAAAATGGTTCTATGGCAGGTACAAGCTGTAATATCTTAATTTCAAAATTTTTTTTATTAAATTCAAGACCGTAAAAATTAATTCAAAGAAAAACATTTTTATCAAAATTCTAGGCGCCGCCGTTTTCGAGAAAAATACGATTTTTCAAAAACCATTTTTTAAATTTTTTTAACATTTGTATGGTGGGTTTTTTATTTTTAGGTAAAATATTTTTTTTTTCTCACGTCTTGTAGATTATATTGAGAAACTTTTATTTATCAAGTTTAAAAAAAATCTAGCATGGGGTTTTCGAAATATTGAGTTTTGAAAAAAAAAATTTGAAGTTTTTTTTAAAAATCCAAAAAAACTTTTTTTGAAAATTTGAATACACAATTCTAATTGAATTTTTGGAGAGCCTTCGCAAAAAATAATTATCAAAATCGGTTTTACCGTTTTTGAGAAAATCAAAAACAAAATAATGGTTCCGTGGGGGGTACCCCCAATAACCATTTTTCGGAAAATTTTGTTCAACTAGTACCTAGCTTTAACTTAATGAATTGTTTTGTATTTTTATTTTTAAAATCTGTCGAACAGGTTTTGAGAAAAAAAAATATTTATGAAATTTCGAAAAAAAATCGTGTGGCAGGTACCGTTATTTTTGGTCTTAAAAAAAAAAAGAAAAAAAAATTAAAAATGATATCTTCCAAGTTTAAAGAAAATCGGCCAAGTCGTTTAGGCTGTAGTCGAACAGACAGACAAACAGAATTGCGAGACCCACTTTTTCAGTCTTCACTATCATCGTAATGTCAACTTTGATCAAAATCTCCAGTTCGATTTTTTTACGAATGCATAACTTGCCTTATAGTACCTATAAGTCGCAAGTAAAAAAATATTAAAATTTAAAATTAAACTGAAAGATCATATACCTACCTACCTACTATAACTTATAACTTCCCTTGTACAGCAATATAGCAAAGCAACTTTCTTGTTGAGTCATATCCATTCAATTAATTTAAATCACTTGACCATGAGAATACGATCTAACTGAAATGTTTGCAACATCTGATACGAAAATTGTATATTACCCTCATCAAGAAGAGATAACATAAAACAACGTAAGCCCAAAAAGGATCCTCACACAATATGAAGAAGAAAAACTACTTAATCTTCATTTTCAAGACCTCCTTGAGTAGGTCTCTTTCGGTCATATTATGAACATTAAAAAGAAGTCATTTAGGGACTTACAGGGTGGTGTTCAAAGAATTGTTAAATTAATTTTAAAAATGTTAAACTTTTTACTTTAACGAAAGAAATATTAAAAGGAATTCAGCATTCAGCTGTTGACGAGATGGTGGGTGAAATAAAAAGTGTGTTTATGGGGCTTGGATCTGAAACTGTACTCAGGCGGACGAGAGTTAGAGACTCCTGGATATCCCAAGACACCTAGGATATAATCGATCGATAGTTGAAATGCAAATAAATTCCCCAAAGCCTAAGCAAGTATCGGTAATAGAGATGGTCTATTATTGTGTTAGACGTGTCAAGAGACTGAGGTTAGACTATCTCGCAGATAATGCGGAAAATGCTCCAAAAAAGGAGGTACTCCCAGAATTGCACCAGATATCCAAAGAAGTTGTCGGGAAAAGACACTCCAATCATCTTGTAATGGATTTGTATGTGGATGGTACACTTTTGGTATCAATTGAGGATCAACTACGTAGATTGAAGGATCAGTTTTGTGCCCTGCTGAATGAAGATTTTGCTGAACAGAGTGCTTAAGTGACCTAGCTAAACGACATGCAAAGGTCCTTTAGAAGTATTGACATCGAACACCCATCAGTAGCTGAAATCCAATCTTCGGCAAAGTTCCTCAAAAACAACAAAGCAGCTGGACTTAAGCTTAAGCTGACAAAGAAGGTGACCTTTATAACTGCAAAAACTGGCTTGGCATCACCGTTTTGTCAGACTTTTCAAATCTAGTGGCAACCATTATTCTCAAGCGGTTAAAGGCTAGAGTTTACACGGGTGCACACGGGTCTACACTTAAGGGGCATCAAGCTGGCTTTCGCAAAGGTCGTTCGTGTGTCGAGCATATCAGCAGTCTGCTTATCGTCCTTGAGCAGACTGCAGAATGGCTATCATAACTTTACCTCATGTTCGTGGATTTTGAGAAGGCTTTTGACCGAGTAAACCGTGAATATATTTGGAGATCACTTCTTGGTAGAGGAATTCCCCCAAAAAATTTCTGACATTACAAAGTGGTCAGCTTTCCGTCTCTTTCGAATTGCGCCAGTGTGTTAGCCAAGGGGATGTTCTATCGCCAATTCCTTTTTTTGCTCGCGATACCCGAGGTATTGACGGTCAGCGTTGGTACAGCAAAGAGGCAGACCATTCATTGGAGTCCGTTTGAAAAGCTTAGCTATTTAGAATATGCCGATGATATATGTCTCCTGGCAAATAACATCAGCTGGCTGCACGGCATGTGTCGAATACTGCAGGTGAAAGGAGAGTCGATCGGTCTCAGAATAACAAAAAACCACATATTGCTAACAGGGCGCTCCACACATCAGCGTATTACTCCACAGGAGACAGCAGTTGAAAAGGTCGCACATACCCAATAACCTTGGAAGTCGTATAATTTGCAAATGGTGGTACGGATCTGGACGGCAAAAGTAAAATAAATAAAGCCTTTGGTATTCAGTCTCAAATTTTGAATTCCAGTCAAATCACCTTTTACACTAAGTTAAGATTCTTCGAATCTAATATTAAATCTAAGCTAATATACCTGCAAAGCCTGAAACTCGGCTATCATCTATAGAAAATTAAAGGCTTTTGTAAGCCGCTGTCTGAATGACATCTTGGAGATTCGTTGACCATAAACTATTCCTAACTAGAAAGCGTAAATGGCATTGGATTAGTCAAACACTGAGAAAACCAAACGATGATATTGCACAGAAGTTCCTTGATAGAACTCTCAGGGTACTGGGCGGGTTGGAAGACCAAGAACAAACATGGAAATCAACAGTTTTAACAGAAGCAGATTTCCGTGGCCTCCGGTGAAATTATCTAGCTGCAGACTGTGAAGGATGGAGGCGGTTTGTTGGCGTCCTATGTCTATGTCCCAAGCTGTGTTACAGGACATAACGATGGCGAAAACTTTTAACTAAGCAAATATTTTCAACTAACTTAAAGCACCGATTCAGTTCGGTTTCGAACTGTGCCTTATCCTATATCAACTTATACATTTTTGGCAACTGTTTGGTCTAGTTTTAAACACTTTTTTGTAATGTGTGTCGTTCAAAGGGGCTTTGACTACTCTAAAATAGTGAACTAAAGGTATAACGTTAGAAAAATAGGAAATTATTAAGGAGGAGACACCGAACAGAAGATGCATATTGGTCTTGAAGATTTATATGGCACGAAAACAGAGCTAGGTAAAACATTCCACATTCGTGTTGTGCGGTTAAAGAAAAATCTCTATTTAGTTCGAGTGTAAGCTGATGGCAAATCTTTTATAAAAAGAAAAAATTAAGAATTAATTTGAGGTACCCTGTAGTGATTTAGTTCTCGTAATTTATTTCTGCTTTCAATAGCACCGCAGATAATCCAAAATTGGTGCATCAGTCAACATAAAATATTTCTCTTCCGCACCGCCATATACTATACCCGATATACTCACTATTTTTTTATTTTTTTTTTAAGTGAAAAGTATACCTACCTATACTGTACGTACTACATAACATATTTCTTTCTGCAGTGGAAACATTAATTGTGGAAAGATAACTTTTTTAAGTAACTGCAACAAAATTAAAAACAAAAAAAAGTTATCTACTTAATTACCAACACAAATGTCAAAATAATGTCAGTGATTAAGAGCAAGCGCGTTGCCACATCGCAGATTCTACTTGCTCCACTGACGTCCCTGCCAATGCAACACTGAGATTTGAGTGAAATGCGTGCAGAGGACGACAAATTAAAGCTCTGTGCGGTAAAAAGCGGAAATATTGGCGGTAAGAACACACTTATACTTACATAATATACAATTTAAGAGAAAGAATATATACAACAACAAAAAAAAAACATCAAATT
Organism: Philhelius festivus; assembly: GCA_963931855.1. Classification (NCBI taxonomy): domain Eukaryota; kingdom Metazoa; phylum Arthropoda; class Insecta; order Diptera; family Syrphidae; genus Philhelius; species Philhelius festivus. The sequence continues at coordinate 34,204,110 of OZ007554.1, read as the reverse complement.
GAAACATTGGCCCGAAAATGTGCAAATGGAAATCGGATTTTGTTCTTTTTTTTTTTTCCTTTACATGAAATATTTACAAGCAACTATGGGACAGAGGTTAACGAAAACGGAAAAATAATGAAAAATTAATTCTTGTAGACTTTTGAATTATGTAATAGATTCGAAAGTCATCAGAACTGAATGTGTTACAAAAAAAATAAAATAAAATTTAAAAGCAAGCCTTAAATAAAAACGGGTAGATCTTAAAATTAAATAACGGGTGATTTTTTAAGAGCTTGAGAACTTTTAAAAAAAAAAAAACGCATAAAATTTGCAAAATCTCATCGATTCTTTATTTGAAACGTTAGATTGGTCCATGACATTTACTTTTTGAAGATAATTTCATTTAAATGTTGACCGCGGCTGCGTCTTAGGTGGTCCATTCGGAAAGTCCAATTTTTGGGTAACTTTTTCGAGCATTTCGGCCGGAATAGCCCGAATTTCTTCGGAAATGTTGTCTTCCAAAGCTTGAATAGTTGCTGGCTTATTTGTGTAGACTTTAGACTTGACGTAGCCCCACAAAAAATAGTCTAAAGGCGTCAAATCGCATGATCTTGGTGGCCAACTTACCGGTCCATTCCTTGAGATGAATTGTTCTCCGAAGTTTTCCTTCAAAATGGCCATAGAATCGCGAGCTGTGTGGCATGTAGCGCCATCTTGTTGAAACCACATGTCAACCAAGTTCAGTTCTTCCATTTTTGGCAACAAAAAGTTTGTTAGCATTGAACGATAGCGATCGCCATTCACCGTAACGTTGCGTCCAACAGCATCTTTGAAAAAATACAGTCCAATGATTCCACCAGCGTACAAACCACACCAAACAGTGCATTTTTCGGGATGCATGGGCAGTTCTTGAACGGCTTCTGGTTGCTCTTCACTCCAAATGCGGCAATTTTGCTTATTTACGTAGCCATTCAACCAGAAATGAGCCTCATCGCTGAAAAAAATTTGTCGATAAAAAAGCGGATTTTGTGCCAACTTTTCTAGGGCCCATTCACTGAAAATTCGACGTTGTGGCAGATCGTTCGGCTTCAGTTCTTGCACGAGCTGTATTTTATACGGTTTTACACCAAGATCTTTGCGTAAAATCTTCCATGTGGTCGAATAACACAAACCCAATTGCTGCGAACGGCGACGAATCGACATTTCACGGTCTTCAGCAACACTCTCAGAAACAGACGCAATATTCTCTTCTGTACGCACTGTACGCATTCGTGTGGTTGGTTTAATGTCCAATAAAGTAAACTGAGTGCGAAACTTGGTCACAATCGCATTAATTGTTTGCTCACTTGGTCGATTATGTAGACCATAAATCGGACGTAAAGCGCGAAACACATTTCGAACCGAACACTGATTTTGGTAATAAAATTCAATGATTTGCAAGCGTTGCTCGTTAGTAAGTCTATTCATGATGAAATGTCAAAGCATACTGAGCATCTTTCTCTTTGACACCATGTCTGAAATCCCGCGTGATCTGTCAAATACTAATGCATGAAAATCCTAACCTCAAAAAAAGTTATAAGCAGTTATGTATGAGATATCTTAGAATGTTGTGTGATATCAATCAAAACCACTTTACAGTGACTCTAATCCTGAAAACCTTATTTATAAAAAAATACATGAGGGATAAAGGCGGATTTAGCTTAAACTGCTTCATAGGAGGTTTAAATCTGTTGTGTTATCTAAATGTCATTTTGACATGACATTGTGTGAAATTTACAAAACGATTTTTTTTCATTTTTGTTACTAAAACAAAAGGGATAGTTATTTTGCATTTATAAATGATTTACATTCTTTAAACGCTCTAACTGGAAGAATAATAAAGCTAAAGCGATACAAAACATGTTTTAGTCTCATGAGACTGAGGGATGCAGATTTCCGATCGAAGTACCTATAGATTTTCGAAAGAAAATATGTAGAAATTAATAGTTATAACTTGGCTTATCCTAAGCGATGATATAGTAGAGGAATGCACGAGTATATCCCAATTGATTTGCAAGGGATGACAGCTCTACAGTATTGAAATATAAAGGAAATCAGCTGGGGATTTTTTACGTTTATAATAACCAGAGTTTTAGATTGGTGATATTTTAATATCTTTGACATAAGGAAGGTGTAGTTTAAACGGCTAAAAAAATATTTTATAACCGAGCATTATAAAATCTAGTAACTAAGGCTGATAATGTCTGATATAAGACATATCTCAAATGGCCATATTACGTTATCGCTATGTGGCGCTCAAGAAAGAATGAATAATTGTTTGGGGTTGAGTGCATTGGGACATTTAGATTTATTGTGCCCATTTTTAGAACTGAGTAAAATCGCTCACAATACAGACTTTCTTCCTTCAGAAACCTAAGTAGGTATATGAAGAGATTTTCAGAGATTTAAGTGCACTCTCTTCTATTTGGTGACGCCCCAGATAACTAATTCTTTTAAGCACGACTGCATCACATCTGCCTTACATGTATAATAATCTAGAGTTTTCTCGTGAGAATTACAAGATCTACTTGTTACCAGGTTTAGAATACTGATGTTTGCAGTGACCAGGGGGGAAACCCTTCATTTTCCTAAGGTTATTTCTGCTAAATCCAATACATGATGTAAAGCGTTTTTTATTGTAGCTCCCAAAAAGCATTTTGACCTGCCTCAGTTTTCTTATCTTATGTCACCCTCTTGCGTTTTGATTGATTTTATTCTCATTCTTTCCTATATCCCAAAGGGGTCTTAGGCCCTGTTATGGGCGTCATTGCTCATATTTTAGCTAAATATCATACCTGTTCATTTGCAATGACACCTAAGAGTCCTGGTACCCAATGAAGTGTGATATTATTATGCTTGCCGTGGTCGTTTAGCCTGGCCACAGATTCCCATACTAGATTAGAACTAATGACATAGTAGTTGAACGCTTTGAGTGCTGCTTGGCTGTCCGAAATGATGGCAATGTTTTCATTGCTGTAATATCTTTCGAAATTTCGTTCGGCACAATTTGCTATGGCAAATGCTTGAAGTCTGTCCCCCCATGGACTGAGAAAGCTTGATTCTGGCCCAAAAATTCCTTCACCTGTCCCTTGAGAAGTTTTTGATGGATCAGTATACCATTTGGTGGAATTTACATTGATAAGGGAGTTCACTGTTTCGCCCTTCCAATCTTTTTTGCTACTTAACTCTCTTTGGAAGTTTAAGGCGCACATTCAAAAGGTAAAAAAATTTCAATGACTCTGAGGCATATAAGAGCTTTTTCAATAAGGGTGGGTATATGTTGAAATATAATAAATTAAGATACATACATAATGTAAGTTATTACCAAAATTCTTTGTATGCCATTCTGTACCGAATACGACATCGAACAAATGCCTGCTTCGGTTTCTTAGGGAATAACGAATTCATGTCCTGTCACATGTTATCAAGGTCTATATGGTTAAATTTGGGTAATTAGGAATATTGATGATCGTCGTTCTGTATAGGCCTTAATGCGGACTCAAAATTTGCCAAGTTTAAGTCTGCGAAAGGCCAAGTTCTTGTATACGGCAAGAAGAATCTACTGCCTTGAGTTCTGCTGTAGGCTTTCATGGACCGGGACAATGTTCTCGGTCAATCCTGCCGGCGCCAATTGAACAATCCTTTAAATGGAAGGCCATAACGGCTCGTAGAGAGCCATCGACCGGTATCGCTCTCCGTTGATGATGATTTCAATACGATCATCAACTGCCCACAATCTAAACCAAACATTGACTTTCTGCAAATTAATTGCAGCTTGATATACCCCATATGGATAGATTTCGTTATAGATCCGATGATTCAGTTTGTTGATTGACCCGTTTATCGTAAAATGAGACTTACTGAAGATGATTTTGTGTCTGCCATCGGGCACTATTTCTATTGTACACCAAAACAAGATAAGCTATCATTTGATGTGTTGTTAACGTTGGCGTTGTAACTTATCATAGTGGTCTGTCCCTAATGTCTTAAAAAAATGTAGGGAGAACAGGATGATTTGATAACATATATACCAACATTGTTGCTATGAAATGTCAAAATATATCCATTCTTTTTACTTTACAAAATAATGTAGCTTGAGGGTCCAACAGTCCCCCGTTCCAGTAAGAACGAACTTCGCATTTATGATTTTGACAACACCTTAGAACATCTTAAGTATTTGATCTATTACAATATTAAAATGTATATAAATTGTGTGCAAGACTGCACCAAGATCGGGTATCATGATTATTTTTTAACATTTTTAAAAAATCTAACAGTATTTTAGACAGTGTTCTGAGCCAATGTTCAATCTGCTTAAGATATCAAAGATTTAGAGCTTTCAAATTCATTATTGTCCAAATCTGTTTTGGGTGATATTGTCCCATCTTAGGTTTGTTCCTTGTACATCATCTTACTTCAGTATTAGCTTAGACGTACTGCTGGGCCATCTCCGCAAAAGATGATCGGCAGTTAGGCGCTGTTATGGAATTTGTAGAGACAGATTACAGAGAACCTGCGGAAATCTTTATTTGTTATCACGTCTTCTTTAAATCGAGATAGGAATTTTCTTTTATAGCCAAAAGCTTTCTCCTAGAACAGGCTAAAGTGATTAATTCATCTTTCAGGAATACCATGTCTGTCCTCCCAGATAGATCTGGAAGGGACGGTGACCTCTTTATCCACTCAATCTGAATGAGCTCAGAATGATGGAGTGGCCAATGTTATTATCAATTTACTGTGAAGAGGAATTGAGATGACCAGCTGTATTAGCACACGTTTGTTTACCGAATGTATGGAGGGGCTTATAATGAAATAATTTCCATCAGTGCATCAAGGAGAGTCGTGCGAAGTAGTCCGCCCATGTCATCCTACTGCAATGCTGTAGGTTAGAATTGGTATAATTACCAATCAGTAAATTGGGATTAAAAATCCGATTTATTTCTAATGGATCTCTGGTATAAGAAAAGAGCAAATCTGGCATTTTTGACCCGTTATTGTATGTTAGGTTTCCAGCTTGATGTCTCGTATTAAATGAGACTTGAAGATTTTGCGTCGTCATAGTTGTATTCTTTTGATATTTATCTTACATTTCCTAAAACATAGAAGAAGATCTGTTTTTTTTTCGGCTTAACACCTAGTGCACACCGATCTAATTATCTAATTATAATTATCTAAGCCATATTGTAGGAGGTCTTTTAGGATGTCGGGATACTTCAACATAACATCAACATAGGCAATCGCTCTGGAAATTTGCACTTCCTAAAATCTCAACAGATAATTTGCAACCAAACTCCAAGATAATGCTGCGTAGCCCAAATACTGCGTTTTTCTAAAATAAGTTTTGGCCGAAATGAGGCACAAACCGCGCCTGCTCTATGCAAGTTTGTGCAAAAAATTGATGAGACTGGTATCCTAGTGGACAACACTCATAGTTCCCGTGATCGTACGGTGTGCACAGACGAGAATGTGGCTGGCGTAACCGAGAGTGTGAGACTCAATTGACAACCATCAACACGCCATCGATCTCATCAGCTCAACATCGTCCAATTGACTCATCAATAATTGAAGGCGCACGTGCATCCGCTTCGTTAGGGCTTCGCAGTTTGAGCCTTGGAGCAGGTTCAATTGGACAACGATTTTGGTTGGAAAATCATCTTTTTGGACGAGGTGCATTTTTATCTCGAGGGCTTCACGTTAACAAACAAAATTGCCGCTTCTTGAAAATCACCACCCAGAATATCACACTTACTATAAAATAGTGTAAAAATTACACATTCCAAAACTTTTAAAAATACACTTTTCTCGCCCCACTGTACGATTTCTTACATACATCAATTACAATTCAAAAGAATTCGTTCAGGCACAACCCCTGCGTTACCCTCTACCGCAATAAGCACCACCTCCAAAAAGCCAAAAAGTAATCTCTGCCTACCTCTTTGATGCATTCTTAATCCTTCAAGATACATGACAAGCATTTCACATTAGTTTGGGCCTCTTTGCTCTGAGATACATTTTGTTTTCGAGAGGCAAGCGATTTTCGGGTAAATCTTGTTTTTTTTTTATTCTTTAGTTCTGCTCTGCAGCAAGACGTTTGTGGGACGGAAAGTCTGTTGTAATAAATTACTATGTATTTCCTTTCTTTTCTTTGACTCATAATATTTGAAGATCGAGAATTGAAGAATTTTGTGTGCTGTGTGGAGAGTTCTAAGATTTCATTATTTACCCTCCCCGTTAGCAATTTGCGATGAAAAATTGAAGGTCAGTTCTTTAATTGAAAAAAGTTCGGTGGTGGTCGATGACGACGACGACGGCGGCGGCAGCATTCGTCGTCATCGGCTGCGTGTTTCGCCTGAAGAAATAATATTTCTTATTCATTGCAATTCAATTGCAACAAAACGTCGTGTCTTGTGTCGTGCATTTGGGAATAATACAACCGAACCGACACAAATCTTCACAATCACAAATTCATATCTTTCTGACAATTACACGTGTATCTGTGGCAGAACGAGTCGATTTTGCACACGATCACCATCACCATGATCGATGGCCAGAGAATAACCAAAATGTATCTTTTATTTTTTGCTGTTAATGGCTAAGGAAATGAGAAGATACATCACCATCGCCATCGCATAGAGTCTTCGATTAGATGACAGAGTAATCTCATATACACTCTGCGCCATTTGATTGAGATCAGACTTTTCTATTTTCAGCCCTTCAACGGAAACCAAGTCTACAAAAATTGCGAAGCTCATTTTTATTGAAGTACTGAAATTAAATTTAAAATACGAGTATGTATATGTTTTCAAAATTTAAAGCTTGTAATTTGAATGTTTTTTGGGGTCAGTCTGTTTCAGAGTGTAAATAAAGGGAATCGTTCTGAGGCAGCTCCCGAGAGTCTATCTCGTTAAGACGTGCATAGTTTAAAGTTATATCCCTTTTGACTTACATATGAACGGTGGAACCCTTGTTATAATTTAATAAATGATGAAAAATCAAGCCCTATGACCTTAGCAAGCTTCTGAGGTATTTAGAAAGTATTAAAACTTTAAACTTCCCGCAATGTATCAATGTGACTTTAAATTCCATGATTCCCAGGTGGTATTCCCGCGGAAAAAGTTGCACACCGCACAAAACCGAAACAAAAGCAAAATACAAATTTTGGACTTCGATAGCATATGCCACTTGGCAAGAAAATCGGGGCTTCTGCTTTTTCGTGCAGCGCCACCTATTTTCTATTACAGAAGCACCGATATTGCTGTTTTAAAACAGAAAAAGGAGGTGTCGATGAACATTGAACTTGAATGTTTGCAAATTAAAATGGCAAGGGAAAACCGTGCAATATAAATTATTCCATAACGATGCGAGATGCGACTAAGACACGAATCTCTGTATTTGACGGTACGTCGAAAATTAGCCCCTAGTGTAAACTGATAGCATTCCTATCGAAAACAGGCATGACCGGGTGAACTGATTGAGGGGAGAAATGCAACTGGCAACTTCGAGTGATCATTGCTTTGAAAAGAAGCTATATAAAAGAAAGAAAAATATGAAACATTCCGACGGTGTTCAAGAGGTGGAAAGGAATCCATGACAGCTCTGTTTCTTATCATTTTAAAAGCTTTCTTGTGGATCCCATCTATTAAATGAAGAGAAGGCTGCAATTGTCAAAAGATGTGAGTTACTCTCAAGTTTGAAATGTATAAATGCCGTGTTGAAAAGTTTCTAGAAACCATTTAGAAATCCTAAGAATTTAGCAGCTTTTTTGGATATCTCGAGAATGTGGTCAATCTAACGAAGATCGTCGCTGATGCACATCCCGAGTACTGAGAGTTTTTCGCTTTCTTCGATGAAAGTGACATTCAGGGACAATGACATAAGCATAAAATAGAGAGCATTTACCAATGCTGTAAAGATCGGAGTTTAATAAGCTTATAAGGTGGCACCGTTAAAATTCCTCTTCCGAAGAAGATAGATCTGTATTGCAGAATGAGTATGAGACTGACGGTAGAGTCGTAAGTAAAACAATAAAGTGGTTAAGGAGGCAATGGCTACTATTCCCGGCTTTCAAAAATTTACAAAGCTTAGCACAAAAACTCTAAACTAGTGGTAGACGATTTCTCCACCGAGATGTTTAGACTCAACTCCCCGCTATTAAATATGTTTTATATGGATATGGATTGAATGGTCTTAGAACATATCTCGATGATATTATATTATTATCATATTATTATTTCAGGGAAATTTCAGCGAATTCCGAAACGCTGCTTATGCAATATGACACTTCTAATACACTTGTCTTTTTACTTGCGATATAAGTACTATAGGGCAAGTTCTGTATTTGGAAAAAATATCGAACTCGAGATTTTGATCAAAGTTTTGACATTACGATGATAGCGAAGACGAAAAAAGTGGGTCCGACAATTCCGTCTTTCTGTCTGTATGTCTGTATGTCTGTACCTCTCACTACAGTCTAAGCCACTGGACCTATTTCTTTCAATCTCGGTAGTTAAGGGTCTTTGGTGATTCCCTAGAGGAGAAATTGAAATTTTTTTTTAGCTCCAAAACTAACGGTACCCCATACACCCGCAATGAAAAATTTTATTTATCTCGAAAACGGCTCTAACGATTTTGATAAAAAAAATTAGGTGTGATATTATGAACATAAGCTACATTTTGGTCAAACAAAATTTTGGGGCAAAATGTTATTAGGGGTACCTGCCATTAACCCGTTTTTTTATTTTCGACTTTCTCATTAACGGCTCTAAGGATTTTAACCCAAAATTTTCAGCAGGAGTCCCCTTAAGTTTAAAATAATATTGGGCCTTACCAACAATCAAATTAAACAACGACTTTAATATTTGAGTGAAATGGACCATTATGTAAAGAGCTCTAGAAAGCTAGCCATACATGTTATGAACTTTATATTTATGTGAACTCTTAATTATGAACCATTTTTTGTACGGAATCTAAAAAATAAAATGTAGCATATATGGTTAATTATATAGAGACCGTTAAATAATGCTTCATTTCGCTCAAATATAAAAGTCGTCTCTAAATTTGATTGCTGGTACCGCCCATTGTATATAAAAATATTCAAAAAAATATTTGGTGGGTTTTTTTGAAAAAAATTTTTTTTTTTAAATCAATATCTTCAAAACCTATAAACGATTATTTTTTGAAATTATTTCCTAAAATCAATATTATTTAATACTTAAAATTCGCATCCCACATTTTTTTCTTGAAAAATTTTAGAGAAATTTCTTATATAAGAAATTTATTTAATACTCGTAATAAAACGTTTTTTTAAAGTTTATTTGCATAAATTCATATTTTTCGGGAAACCAGACGGCAATTTTATGCATTTGAACATTATTATCTCATTAAATCCATGTTTTATATTTATAAAATGTATCTTAAATTCCAAAGTACTTTTACATAAGAGCAAGTTCGTGCGATCCAGTCGTGCATTTTATTTAGTGTACCACCAAGACAGAACTTAAACCCTAAAATGGATAGAACAATCTGCTCGCATACAGAAAGTCAACGACTGCTACAATGTTTAGTTGGACGAAGAAGTTTTGACCATTATATTTGAAACTTACCAATTTTACCAAAATATAGCTGTAAGGTAAGATATTTTACTAATTGATCAAAAGCTGCTATTTTCAATATGTAATAGAGAAAAGCAGATTCCGCAAATTGTTTCGCCACGTATGCTATATTCAGATTTCTGCTGAAATAGTGAAAGATCCAATAATGTCACCTGTTTTCAGATAACTTCCTTTGGAGAAGTGGACTCATCGTACCATCCAAAACTAAAACACTTATATTGGAAATACTCCATTAGTATCATAGTAGAATCAACTTCATGAAAGCATATGCTCTTAGTTACGTATGGTGTCCAAAATTGGATCAACAAATTGACAAAAATGAACAAAATAAACTGCGCGGAATCATAGATGCAACAATTTTGTATCTCCACCCAGCGGCCAACAGAAGCAATGGTGAGAATTTGAAAATTTGAAAACTTCTTTGATGCCTATAACTGAAGAAGGTAGGTAGAAATGGCAGTCACAATCAAGTTTTGATAGATTGATATGGTCGTGGAATAACTTTTGGAATAGTTAGGTTCTCATTTTGACCAAATCAGGACACTTACAGAGGAAATTATTGAGTTTACTTTTCCCGCTGATTTCCACAACCTCAGCAATAAGTATTGAAAGGAATCTCAAGCTCCACTGCATGTTTCCTTATTGGCCATTGTAGAGTGCTTATTGCAACTACCCTGGCTATGTCTTACCGGGACAGTATATGAGGTCATTTTTTGGTGACTTATTATAGATAGACCATTTTAGATGTTCTCCTAACACATTTGAATTCGTTGAGGAAAATTGAGAACATTTTACCCTAGCTGTAAGAAAGTTTTAAACGGCTGATCCTTCTTTCCTGACTAGATTGTAAGCCCGTTCATTTACTTATATTCCCACAGTAATCTGGAAGGCAAATAATAGTGACATTGAGGTTAATGTTCGGGCTCCTAAGCTCATTCTAACATTGCTAATTCAGAGAATGAAGAAACCGAATCAATGGCTTTAGCTGCCACCTGGCTGTCTGTAAAAATGGTTTTGATTTGGATCTAGTTTAAGTATTTTGCAAGCTTCTCTTATTGCCGATAATTCATCTAGAAAGAAAACGGTAAAATCAGGTAGGCCAAATGAAGTCATTTATTAACTAAGAGAAACTTTCCGAACCGACACCAAATTACATTTCTGAGCCACCAGTAAAGATGATTGTGGAAACCAGACTACAGCGCATTTTGCACCGAATATAACCACTGGCTAAGCCCCAACAGAATTTCGAATGGGTCATCGACTTAGAATGACCTTAGACATCGTGCTTCCTCATGATGAGCAGTTCTTGCTTGAGAAAAAATAAGATTATGGAATGTTTGATTTTTGAGTTCTTATTTACTACCAGAACTACAATTCAAGGCCTACGTGGCTTTAAAGCACTGTGATGCAAATCTCGGGACCAGTATCATACATGGTTCAATCTGTTTAGAAAAGAGTAATCCGTCGACATGTGGGAAAAATAAAACGTCTTGTTCCAATTGACAAACCTGACAAACTAGTTGTTATGGTATTACGGTGACAGAATAATCTTAAAATTGCATTAGAAGAAATAGCATCATCACAGATTCCAGTAGCAGATCCGAGCAACGAATCTGAACAAGGACTAATATGAGGAAAAAAGTACGAGATGTCATCCCCGCAGACCAAGGCGTCCATCTTCGCCACCTTGGCTAAACCCGATAGCGGCTAGGTCATCCGTTTCTAAGAGTTGTAAGAACTTCCACACCAATAGATATGAAGCGAATTAAAAGCAGAAGAAATGTGGTAAATGGACACACCGAATTGAAAGCTGTCAGTCTGTTTTTTTTTTTTTTTTTCATGAAAAAATGCTTATGATGTTAGGCTTTCCGATGTAGTAGAAAACTGGAAGTCGCGTCATTTCCGTCTTCTAAAGAAACTAACACAGGAATGGTAAGACGTTGTTGGTCACTAAATCCGCACACTGGAACAGTTAGAAGTTGCAAGTCACTAATGCCTGGTTCACCATGTGCTTTACTTAATTCTCTGGGAAGCTCGGGGGTGAATTTAAGTCAATCAGCTATATGGATTTCGCTGTGTTGAAGCCTTAACGTGACGAATGGGATATATAATTTTTTTTAGATTCTCAAACAGTCTAACACGCCCATGTCCTGCAAATTATAAGAACTGTCTCAAGCAATAGCCGAGTTCATAACCAACTAAAGCATCATTATACATTTATTTCGTGTGATGTTATATGGTGTGGTGTGGAGCTGGTTGTATTGACGACTGTGCACGCTTATCAAACTTACCGTGTTGCAATCTCTTCTAATTTAACAAAGTTGTTTCCCCCTTCCAGAGCACAGTCTCCTCTTCTCCATACACAGAAGAAAACGTCAACGATACTGCGTGGTATGGCGCAATGGGATCTCGTATGAATTCGATAGCGACATACCACTCCACAACACAACACACGAGCTTAAAGTGGTGCGACATATTATCTAATACATGCTCAAATGTGTAAAAATAGCTCGACATATTCGTTTTAAATCAACTTTCTAATGTTTCAAACCATAAAGTTGCTTGCTTGTTTAAGTAGGTTCTAACAAACCCAATGATATTGTCAACCAAGATAACTTTAGCACTTCATTTATTTAGGGACAAATTAAGATCAAACATTAAGACTAAATTTTTCATTTTCTTCATATTCAAAGACAGATTAGATTTTAATAATTCGTTTTCCCTGCCCTAAGTCTTCAAAAATATTTTGAGACCACCTATTCCCAACTAAACCAAAGAAACTAACTGACTTAAATCAAGTAACACTGAGTGTAGATATCTGTTTTGCCGTCAGAGAGTTGGAAATTCGCTAATTGGTTTTAAATTTACGACTGCTACTTGCTGCTTGCCGATCCTCAAATTCGTGGTAATGAACGGCCTTGAACGTGTACACTCGTAATAGTGCAGTAGGTATCTGATGTCCAACAGACACAAAATATAAGTACTTAGCGCTGCACAAATATGCATAAATACATCACTACCCGTCGGTCGGTCGGTCAAAAAAAAATATCTGTCCATCATGTTGTTGGTGCGCAACCATGCGCAATTGGCACTCGTTTATTATATTTCGAAAATCACATGTTAATCATTCAAATTGGTCTTGTGCGGATTGAACGTACCTAAACCGACACACCGATTTGTATTTATTTCTCCATAGCCATGTCATAAATATTTAAATCAGATGATGATAGCGATCGCGGGTCTTAGTGTGTCGTGATATGTTTACGATATTAACCTAGTTCCATGGATATTATTCATAATTCTGAACAGAGAGAATGGTTTTATAAATGGAACTTGTCACAGCTAGAAGCGTTGAAACAATCAGTTTTGAAATACCTTGACGAATTTGATCTTATGATAAATGTGTGTGTGTCTTTGTTTGAAAAGAATTATTCTTAACTTCGTTGCTCAAGAGCAATTAGACACAAATTTGCTGGATAATATATTCAGAAAATTGTTCTTAGTTATATTCGAAGGTTCCCAAATATCCCGCGGTCAGATTGAACTGCAATCTTGGATTTTCGAAATCTTGCCAAATATCATGGAAAATAATTATCGTGGAGAGGTCATTCATCTAAAGAAATATCTTGAAGAACTAAAGCTTCTCAATGGAGGGCAGTACGGCTTTTGCAGCAATAGGTCCATTGGTATTCTGATGAATTATCTCACCGAACAGTGAAGTAAGTAAGTTTACAGCATTAGATATTTCAAAAGCACAGAGCTTGGTATCAAGCTCTATTATCGAAAATGTGTACATTTGGTATTGATGAATCACTTCTTCGTTGGATTAGAAACTATCATTCGAACCTTTTAATAGAAGCTGTATTGGACGTTCTGTAACTCATAAAATAAATACTGGTGTACCACAGGGCTCCGCTCTGTCTCCAATTCTCTTTTTCATATTAATCAATGGTTTTTTCTCTGAAAGTTCTAATACATTATACACTCTGCTCCTTCCAATGTGGATTTAGAACGACAGCGTTACAAAAGTCTTTCAATTATGATCGTGATAGCATTGTCAAATGCGGAACAATGAAAAACCAAGATTTAATTTAAAAGAGCAAGATTTAATGCTTCGAAAATTGATTGCCGTATCCTGTTGTTAAAGCGGTTTCTTAAAACGAAGAAAATTGTTCAATAGAATCATACTCGTACTAATAGAATGTAAGAGTTTTTCGAAGTGGAGCAGGTAGATAATTAAAATTCTTTTTATATTTGAAAGGTCCATATATCCCATTATGTATAGACAATCACAACTTTCAAATACCCTCATCGACTGTTATGGTGGCACGGATTCAAGTGCTTTTTTTATATTAGACGCCCACTCAAGGGGTTATGAATATCCTTATAAGTAGGAGAGGATTAGCAAGCAGTTACCGATGCACATTGGTTTTGAATGTCTGCGCATTGAAATGAGTGGGAAATATTGAGCCGGGTAAGGTATTCCACATTCGTGTTGTGAGGCTAGAAAAAGAATATCTGTACTTAACAGTACGTCTAAAGTTTTCAATGACTCTTCCGCATGGATCCGGCTGAATTTGAGCGATGGCCTCTACTATATTCACCTTAAGGACATCGCTCGATTGTGATTTAAACCTTATAAGAAAAAGATTAGCGGGGTTGAATCGCACGATGTTGGTGGCTAATCTTTGTGAGATAACCTGACCTTCAAACCTTTCAAGCAGAATGTCAATCGTGGCGTACGCTGTGTGGCAAGTAGTTCCATCCTGCTAGAAGCACATGTGGTCTAGGTCCATATGGTTTGATTTGGGTCGTAAAAAAATTGATTATCATCCCTCCGTAGTCCTAGTCATTAACGGTGACCGCGTCACCAACGTCGTTTTCGAAAAAGTACGGACCATTGACGTCGCCAGTACGTATGTACATACCAAAAATACTTTTTGAGGATGCAATGCCACAACGTAAACCCCGTTTCGGTTGCTATGAACACAGTTATTTATCCAAAAAATGCGCCGTATCACTACAGACGATTTTTTGGCCAAAATTGGAATGTTCTTTCAAATGGCACGGCGATGCTCTCGGTCGATCTTGCGTTCTTTTGACGTACGAATGTTGGCAGTTATTAATGATGCGAATATCACTCGCAGCTGGAAATACGAGTATTATGCAAATACACGTTCTTTTTTCAATTCCTACTGTTTAGAGTTGAAAAAATAATTTTTAAATTTCAAAAGAAAAGAATTGCCTTCTAAAAAACATCGAAAAACTGAAGAACAACCAGTGCTTTTGAAATAACATTTAATGAATTCGAAAACGATGCCCAAAGACTCTTTAACATAATTGCTTGTAAGTGGGTTTATTTAAGAAGGTGCTCCTGCCCAAAGTACAAAATAAGTTCCGACTCAAGAACGCTCCTTCTTTGAATATCAAAGGTCTGGAAGAAAAATGGCCATGGGGATAGTTGATGTTCCTAAGACTATTAAGCTGCAGAAATTCCTCGCAAAAGTTCTAAAGAGTTCTTTATCTTCAGGTACTTCCAACAACCAGACAGGATTCATCGCCGAAACCAACGAAATCCAAATCAACTCTTCAGACATCGAATCTATCATCTCAATGTCAGGGTAAGGCTTCGGCCACGCACTGAGCGATGAGCGACTTAGCGATCGAGCGACGTCGCTCTGTCGCTTTAAACATTCACAAGTCGCTCAGGGTTTATGTGGTCACCTCCATACAATTTAATGTGTTTTAATTTTTTTGCATCGCTCAGCGACTCAGCGTAGCCGAAGCCTAAGAGAACTTGGCCAACAGATCAGAGCCACTTTCATTGGTTACCTGGTCACATGGGTCTCAGACTTCTTAGCAAAAATAAGCAAAAATAACCCATTCAATAGGGCCTGAGCCATTCAAGATAAGGAGATAAAGATCGAAATTAGGGGTGCATGTTAGATCAGGTTTCTAACCAAGATCCGTTGGGGATCTACGTCAACGGTCGTGGTTGAATTATAGAATATATGGAAAGTAATAAACAATGGTGTTCAAGAAGAATCCTGGAACAATGCTGCATTCCACATGGCTAACCGCAATCTTCGAGTATTATGTGTCAAAAGAAAAAAGCAGATAGCGGAGTTCGGTCCACCTTGGTTTGTGTATGGTGCGAAACACTTTTTTTAATTCGTAATCTGCCAAGCGATTTAAAAAAAATTTAAGATGCTGTCTGCGCTCGGAATGGATATTTTGGACACTGCAAAAACATTTTGGTACGTTGTTCGATGACCGCCAAAATAGTCTAGAGCTGGGCATTCGCCACATACTAAAACCAAGAGCAGGAGTCAACAGCAATACTTGTGATGAAGGTTTTCTAAAGTTTCAGCTCAAATTGATAAATTGGTGGAAAATTTCCAATACTGAAAGATTTTACTGAAGAAGACTCTTGGGAAACTCAGAAGCGGAAGCGATATTAATATTCTAGAAATAATGAATCTGTGGCAACGTACATAACTTGACTTGTTAGCTTCTCATGAAATTTTTTCCTTTGTATATGAAGTTACTGGACCAATTTATCGTTAATGTCTTGACCATGTTTATCACCGTTTTGCTTCTTCTTCTTTCAGGTCCTGTGAAAATTGTGTTTTTGATTTAAAGGTAACTAATCATTTAATGACGGGAATTGTTATTGACATAGAACAACAGAATATTCACTTAGAGTCTGATTCCGGTGATGTGGTTCCAAAAATTGATTTTATTTGGCTTAAAGCGGACCTGTCCTTTGAGTTATGGGATAAACTATTCCGGGTTAATGTTCGTGTGGTGTCACAAGCAAATACAGATTGCCAATGCTTTTAATGAGAATTTTTTGACGATATCACATAATCGGTTTCAAGTTATTCTTATTGTTCTGCTTGCAGTTCAGTTTTTCCAAGTCACTCAATGTCAAAGCTTTTAATTTGAACTTATTATTACTGCTAAAGATTATTGGTACATTTAAAAACACAAATTCCTCTGGAATCGATTCTAACCTTTGTGTCAAAAATATAGCGTGCTTTTTTATTAGCGTTTTGGGCTAATCCCAGAGTAATCCCAGATAAACTTAAATGTGCCAATATGTAACCGCTTTACAAAAAATGTGAAAAAAGTGAGCTACGTAATTGTAGGCCAATCTCGCTTTTGCTAACTCTAAGTAAAGTTTTTGAAAAAGTCGTAAGTGAGTGAGTTTTCCAATCGCAACGGGTTTTTTAGGGATGTTCAGTTTGGGTTTCGAAGTGTCAAATCAACTGAAGATGCCTTGGGATGCCAATTTTAAGTGCTTAGTAATATAGATTTTATTAAATAATTTCAAAAAATAATCGTTCACACGTTTTCAAGATATTGATTTTTCAAAAAATAAATTGGAATGTTTTTTTTAAACAAAAAAAAAACTTTTATGAATATCTATTCTTATACACAATATTATTTTAAACTTTGGGTTAAAATCATTAGAGCCGTTAATGAGAAAGTGAAAAATAAAAAAAACGGTTCTATGACACGTACCGTTAATAACATTTCCCTCCAAATGTTTTTTGACCAAAATGTAGTCCATATCCAAAATATCACGCCTAATTTTTTTTTCAAAATCGTTAGAGCCGCTTTCAAGATAAATAAGATTATGCATTACGTTATGGGGGGTACCGTTTGTTTTAGAGCTGAAAAAAAAAATTCAATTTCCCCTCTGGGGAATCACCGAAGACTCTTAAGTGCCAAGTTTGAAGAAAATACCTCCAGTAGTTTAGGATGTAGTTCGAGGTACAGACATACAGACAGACAGACTTGCCGGACCCACTTTTTTCGTCTTCGCTATCATCGTAATGTCAACTTTGATCAAAATATCGAGTCCTAAAGTACCTAACGGGTGATTTTTTTGAGGTTAGGATTTTCATGCATTAGTATTTGACAGATCACGCGGGATTTCGGACATGGTGTCAAAGAGAAAGATGCTCAGTATGCTTTGACATTTCATCATGAATAGACTTACTAACGAGCAACGCTTGCAAATCATTGAATTTTATTACCAAAATCAGTGTTCGGTTCGAAATGTGTTTCGCGCTTTACGTCCGATTTATGGTCTACATAATCGACCAAGTGAGCAAACAATTAATGCGATTGTGACCAAGTTTCGCACTCAGTTTACTTTATTGGACATTAAACCAACCACACGAATGCGTACAGTGCGTACAGAAGAGAATATTGCGAGTGTTGCTGAAGACCGTGAAATGTCGATTCGTCGCCGTTCGCAGCAATTGGGTTTGTGTTATTCGACCACATGGAAGATTTTACGCAAAGATCTTGGTGTAAAACCGTATAAAATACAGCTCGTGCAAGAACTGAAGCCGAACGATCTGCCACAACGTCGAATTTTCAGTGAATGGGCCCTAGAAAAGTTGGCAGAAAATCCGCTTTTTTATCGACAAATTTTGTTCAGCGATGAGGCTCATTTCTGGTTGAATGGCTACGTAAATAAGCAAAATTGCCGCATTTGGAGTGAAGAGCAACCAGAAGCCGTTCAAGAACTGCCCATGCATCCCGAAAAATGCACTGTTTGGTGTGGTTTGTACGCTGGTGGAATCATTGGACCGTATTTTTTCAAAGATGCTGTTGGACGCAACGTTACGGTGAATGGCGATCGCTATCGTTCAATGCTAACAAACTTTTTGTTGCCAAAAATGGAAGAACTGAACTTGGTTGACATGTGGTTTCAACAAGATGGCGCTACATGCCACACAGCTCGCGATTCTATGGCCATTTTGAGGGAAAACTTCGGAGAACAATTCATCTCAAGGAATGGACCGGTAAGTTGGCCACCAAGATCATGCGATTTGACGCCTTTAGACTATTTTTTGTGGGGCTACGTCAAGTCTAAAGTCTACACAAATAAGCCAGCAACTATTCCAGCTTTGGAAGACAACATTTCCGAAGAAATTCGGGCTATTCCGGCCGAAATGCTCGAAAAAGTTACCCAAAATTGGACTTTCCGAATGGACCACCTAAGACGCAGCCGCGGTCAACATTTAAATGAAATTATCTTCAAAAAGTAAATGTCATGGACCAATCTAACGTTTCAAATAAAGAATCGATGAGATTTTGCAAATTTATGCGTTTTTTTTTTAAAAAAAGTTCTCAAGCTCTTAAAAAATCACCCGTTATATCGCAAGTAAAAAGAGAACGCTGAGGGTGGAATTATGTGAAGTCAGTAGTGATATAAAGTCAATTAAACCTAGAGTTCCTCAGGGTTCTGTATTGGGGCCAATTCTTTTTTTGATCTCATTATATTCTTTATTAATCTTGCCTTTGAAAGGCATTTTGACAGCTTTTGCTGAAGATGATGGTTTTACTTATAGCACTTATAGTTATCTGGATCTTTTATTTGATATAAATTGGGATCTAATTCTCTTAAGGATCTGGTTTTCCGAGAATAAATTAATAACAAGTTCTAACACTAAGGCAATGTTTTTCAATTTTTCAGAGTAAAATCGCTGAAATGCGGATTTCTTTTTCTATACAACTTAATGTCAAAAAGTTGGACTTTTCTAATGCTCATGTGATTCCTCTTGTATAATATGAAATCGCTTGCTGGGGAGGAACTGACAAAAGTAAAATTCATCCTATTCTGATTAGGCAAAAACACGTTCTGATAAAAATTTGTAGAAAATCCTTGGATTTTTTCATTCCTTTAAGGATTTGAACATTCTTCCAGTTCGTCATCTGTACAGTTATAGAGTTCTTTAGAAGTTTTCTTTAGAAGATAAGACCATCTTAAGCTTAGGCAGATTGCTACTCATAATTTATCTAAGAGTATCGATCTTATGAACCAAGAATCAATACCGGTTTTTCGTACATCAACTTTTCGTAACTTTTACAGTTTTGCCTGATGTCGGTTATTTAATAAGCTCAATCATCTTACATAATATTTTTATTTTTAAACTTTTAAAAATTGTCTTTTTCCTCCTGATATGCAGAATATTGAATTTTGTGAAATTCTTCTGTCTGATAATTTGGTAAAATTTTGTATTTATTAACAATATACAGATATGCAAATTTACTCTTTTTTTTAATTTTTACTCTGCCTGTTAATGAGGGTCACCCCACCCATACAAACATATTTTTTTAAATATGTTATTTTAATGTAAAATAATACTATCTTTATATAAAAAAAATATTTGTTATTACATATGTCTTTTATTTATTAAGAAATATTTTTAAAAATTTTGTAATTTAAAGCAAGGAAATTTAGAAATAAAAACAATAAAAAATCTAATAGTGCAATAAAAAAAACACTACGTCAGGCTACTTGAACAAGCGTCCATGTCATAGTTAGTGAACGAAGCTCAGCTGTTATTGTTCTAACTAAGCGTAAAATAGAATTATCAAAACATTTTTAAATGAATAAGGGTTAAGAATGTAATAGAGTTCTAAGATCAGTTATTATTATTCTTAGTCATTTCCAGTTCCTAGATTATGAATCAGAATTTTTCTCTAACAACTCAACAAGTCACGTTTAACTTGTCCCAAATAACTTCCTAAGCTTTATTTTCAATTAAACAAAAAAATCAAAAATATTTCCGAATAACTCCATCAGATCTGTCTTATTATTTTTTTTTATTTGATCAAAAATAGCTTTCGCAATATAAGCAATCAATCGAAATTTCGTAAAAGTCCATCGACACTACTTCACATCACACAGCATCCAATCATTGGTGGCACATCAGTCATGCGCTGCATGCATTATACTACATGGCAATGGCATGCATGCATGCATATATTGATGCATATAAGCCACCAAAATGCCAAAAGCATTTTCCATATTCATTTTGCAGTGGCACAATTACCTGAAATCCATCAATCAACTTACAATTTAATAATAGCAAAAAGTTTGTCTATAAAAACTATAGATGCAGACAGACAGACAGACTTAGTAATACTTTGTGGTGGCGTAGATATTTACCTCCTCCTCCACATGAACATTCTAGCCGAATGGGACACAGGAGACTTTGAGTCAGTAGGTAGTAGCACTGCACTGCATTGGGATAGATTAGATACAAGACAAGAAAATTATAATGTCAGACGAACATTTCTCATGGGCTCCATCATCGGCCCATACCCCTGAGTCTTGGCAGATTTTTTTGTCAACTTCCTTCCTAACCATTTGCAATTTTAATTGATCGCATGATTTCATTCATTCCAATCGATCGATTCTCTCTTCATCTGATCGCGTCGTCCATTTGGATTTTCTTCAATTTTGTCCATTGAGTTGCTGTGACGCTGATAGTTGTATCTTTAATATCTTTATCCCTTGAAATAATTCAAAATAAATCTGAGATTTAGGAAACAGTAGTCCAAGTACGGACCAAAATTGGTTTCTGCATTTTGTTTAATTTTTGTTTTCGAAAAATTTCCATTTTTATTAAAAGTAAGAGTGCAAAACAAATATTGTAGGTATAAGCTAATTAATATGAAGATAAATTTATGTAGAAAAATTGGTCAAACCGAAAGTTGGTTTCATTTGAGTTGTAAAAAGGTTTTAAGGGGCAGGGATTATAGTTTTTTGCCCTATTCACTGGTCCTTTCACGAGTGGATCGAAAAAACATTTAAGGCATATCTTCTCCCGAGTGGCGGATTTACACATTTCCCAAGTATAGGCTGTTGAATATTTGCCGTCCTTACCTCTACAATATTGTGAATTGTCAGTTCCTAAATTATCTTTACAATCCAACGATTCGGTTCAAATTGCACAAGAAATAGTTTTTGAGTATATTTCTGAGGTAATCAAAGTTCAATGATGTACGACTAATAAGGCGGAGTATGCCACTCAAACAATAATGTACATTCGGTAAACGTATAGATAAATAAACTTTATTGCGCTTACAAACAGTTAAAAATAATAATTTCAATTAACTTATCAAAGTTTCTTACAATACCTTTTTGCGCGATTTTTTGTTGGAAAAATCATCGATAATGTCATCGTAAGTGATCTTGTTCATTAATTCTGACTATACACAAAAGAGCTAAAGTCTTAATTTTTCTTGAATTAAGGTCGATCTCAGATAATTTTTTACCTTTTTTAGATAAGAAAAGCATCTCTCACCCGAACAAATTGTCGCTGGAGTACATAATGTCCTACGAAGAGCTATGCCCAAGTTAGGATAAACGTTCTGCAAATTCTGTTTTCGCAGAAACGAAGATAGAATTTCCAATGATTCAGAATTTGATTTCATCTTTTCAAGATCTATTCTCCATCCGATTGGAAAAAACGATTCGAGGAATCGAAGGAACCCAAACATACTGAGGATCTGCACTGGACTTTACTTCGACCGTCACCGACAAAAACACTACAGGAACGAGCATTTCTACACAGAAGTGAATTTAATCCCACTGGACAAATATTTGTAGTTCATTCAACAAAGAAACTAATGGGTAACATCATCGACCACCCGAATCAGCTTATGAGAAGGATGACCACAGAACAACGACATCCCGAACCGAGGTACCTCAGTGTGATGGAAACTCTGGATGACAACTTAATCATTTACAACGAGGAAGTAGTGTCGTTCTACGCTGACATTGGGTCAGTATAGTATAGAGTATAGTCAACACATCATATAATAAAACGGCAAACATGTTTTTTGTGGTACAATTTTCTCCAAAAGTATTAAACCGATTTCGATAAATTTTATATGGTTGGAAAGCCACAGTTACGGAGATGTGCAGAATATACTTAAGACACGCATTTACACACTGTGGGTCATTTTTGTTTTTGCACTGTCGAACACTTTGCATATTACATAAAATAAAATTTAATTTAATAAATTTGCTTGAAAACACTGCCAATAATATAAATAATAAATAATAAATAAATTGGCACTCGAATTTCGAGAGCTGGGTCGGCTAGTAAGATTAAAATTGATAAAATTCGATTATTATTTTTAAATTTTTTGATCCATTCAATACGAAGAATATTTCCAACAAAACATTTTTCTTGCAACAATTTTTTATTCAGATCTACCACACCAATAATCACTAATACGTACGAACTTGTATGAGTACGTAGTGGGTGTGGGAAGAGCGTGAAATAAATTTTCCGCAATTTCGCTCTCATTTCACTCATAGAAAGTGTGGGCAACGGTCGATTTGTGGTTGGGACCGCGAACTGGGTGTCTTACCATAGATAATAGAAGTTTGCGGTACCGTTGAATGTACAATGAAAGAAAAGAGGGAAAAGTCATCGGAAAGGTGTCTTCTGACTTCTAGAGAGATATTAGAAAACCGTCTCACAGAAATCTTTTCGATTTCTGTAAGACGGCTAAGAAAAAAATATCGGTTTTCAGATTTGCCACTCCTAAAATCTGCCGCCCTAAGCTCAAGCCTACTTAGCCTGCTGGTAAATCCGCCACTGCTTCTCCCCCCTCTGATTATCGTTCAATTGATGAATCTCTCTATAGAATTAGAAACTACCTTTCGAACCACTCAATAAAAGTTTTGTTGGACGGTTTTAAGTCTGTAATTTCTAAGGCTCCGTTTTATATCTCATATTCACCAATTACCTTTTGTCTGAAACTTCTAATCCATAAAATAGTTTGGTTGACGGTAGAACTCTGAGCTTCTCATTGTCGTTTCCAGATTCACATCATATTCCTTCAGATAAGGATATAGAATGGCAGCGTATAAAAAGCTCATTAAATTTAGATCTCAAAAGGATTTTCGTTAGAGCGCAACCAACTTCCCATGCAGCTTTCCATTAGAGTAACTTGCATTGAAGAATCCGAACAGCTCTCCATTCCGGGTATGTGCATCATCGAACTCCTTGTGTAGAATGACCACATATTCGAAGTCACCTAAAATACTGGCAAGTATGTATTTAGGTTCCCTCTGGCTTTGCAAGAAAATTTTCACACCTTCTAATAAGGCCTGTATTCGTCCAAATCTCAAGTAAGTCTTAAAACTAAATAGGAGGCCATAACGGCTAGTAGAGATAACCTGGTGACATATAACTCTCAAATATTTCTGTGTGCGTTTTACCATGACTGACAATTTTCTTCGAAACTGCTAATGAGCAGAAATTTTCATGACAAGAGATACTCTTAGAAGATTTGTCAATTCCTCGTAAGATGTAGTAAACTTTTTTACAGCGGTTGGGAATCATACGCCACACCTTCTGCATGACAGTTTAACGCATCAACCATTATGCCAAGGGTTACTACCGAAGTTCATATTTTCCCATATTTGGGCAGGTGTCTTTAAAGACCTTTTGGGTGTTGCTTCTAATCAAAATAGAAGTGAATTATGAAAGTATAATTGTATGTGAGGGCTTCAATACAGACTTTTTTCGCTCTGGTTTTATAGTAAATCAACTTAAAGATGAAGTTGCAGATCAAAGTTAACATTACGATGATAGCGAAGACTAAAAAAGTTTAAAAAGTGGGTCTCGCAATTCTGTCTGTCTGTCTGTCTGTCAGTTCAACTACAGCCTAAACGGCTGGGCCGATTTTCTTCAAAGTTGGTAGATATCATTTTTAATTTTTCCCCCCACACGTTTTTTTCTTTTTTTTAAGACCAAAAATAACGGTACCTGCCATACGAACTTTTCTCGTAAATATTTTTTTTTCTCAAAATCTGTTCGACAGATTCAAAAAAAAAAGATACAAAAAAATTTTATTTAGTTAAAGCTAGGTATTTGTTGAAAAAAATTTTCCAAAAATGGTTATTGAGGGTACCCCCCAAAGAACTATTTTCTTAATTTTTGATTTTATCAAAAAAGGTACAACGGATTTTGATCATTTTTTTTTTTTGCTAAAGCTCGCCAAAAATTTAAATAGAATTGTGTATTCAAATTTTCAAAAAAATTTGTTTTTGATTTTTTAAAAAAATTTCAAATTTTTTTTTTAAATTCAATATTTCAAAAACTTTACATTAGAGTTTTTTCAAACTTGATAAATAAATGTTTATCAACATAATCTACAAGATGTATGAAAAAAAGTTTTATTTTACCTAAAAATAAAGGTACCCACCATACAATTGTCATAAAATGACTTTCAAAAATCGTATTTTTCTCGAAAACGGAGCATAGAATTTTGATAAAATTTTTTTCTTTCAATTAATTTTAACGATCCTTAATTGAATAAAAAAAAAATTTAAATTAAGATATTACAGCTTGTACGTACCATAAAACCATTTTTTTTAATTTTGAATCACTCATTTTATCGACATAACGGATTTTAAATAATTTTTTTGTAGAGATGGTTCAAGTCAAAAATAAATTGCATTTCAAAACTTAAAAAAAATATATTTTTTGAATTTTGAAAAAAAAAATCATTTTTGTTTTTTTTTGGAAAATTCGATATTTCAAAAACGTCCCAATTTTTGGGAATTTAATTTTCATTCGTACAGTAATAAAAACATAAAGTAAGCATACCAATTTTTTTTCTTAAAAATCTTTTAAAAATTTTGTATATATAAGTTTTTTTAAGAAACCACTACAAGAACTTATAATTTTTGTTCTTGCATAAATTCATATTTGCATAGCATTCTGTTTCCGTGTCTTACTACTATGTAAAAGAATTTAAAAAATTAATTTTATCCTTATGAACAGTTTTCTCTAATAACATTCGTTTTTAAAATTCCTAGCCTATTATATAGGAGCAAGTTCGTGCGACCCAGTCGTGCATTTTATTTTTTTTTTTAAGACAATAACGGTAACTGCAATAGGGATTTGTTTCCGAAATTTTATAAATATTTTTTTTCTTAAAAACTGTCCCACAGATTAAAAAAAAAAATCAAAAAATTCATTTAGTTAAAGCTAGGTAATGATTAAAAAAAAATTTCCAAAAAATGGTAATTTTTGGTACCATTTTTTTGTTTTTGATTTTATCAAGAACGGTAAGACCGATTTTGATTATTTTTTGTATGTTAAAACTCCCCAGAAGTTTCAATATTATTGTGTATTCAAATTTTGAAAACAAATTGTTTTGAGATTTTTTAATTTTTTTTTGAAAACTCGATTTTTTTAAAACTTACCCCCAGTTTCACAGTGAGAGTTTAAACTTAAGTTCTGCTGAACCTGAACTGGAGTTTAAATTTGAAGTTCAACTCGTCCGGTTTCACAGTCTTATCTGAACTTCAGTTCATTAAACGTAGTTTAAGTAAATTGTGTTCTCTTTCTATCTAAATCAAAGAAAAAACAATCAAGGAAAGTTTGTTGTGACCTGTGACAGGAAACAAAAATTAAAAATGAAAATAAATTATATTTTCAAATGTTTGAAGCGGTTGTCGAACTGAGATTTAAACGGCAGAATAGTGTCGTTTAACTTAAACTTCAGAATGAACTCTGTTCAAGGACTGTGAAATCAAATTTATTGTTCAACTGAAGTGTAAACCAAAAGTGGGATTTAAACTTCCACTGTGAAACTGGGGGTTAATAAATAAATGTTTCTTAATATAATCTACAAGACATTAGAAAAATAAATATATTTTACCTAAAAATAACGGTAAGCTCCATACAAATGTTTTTGAAAATCAAATTTTTCTCGAAAACGGTTCCGAGAATTTTTCTAAATTTTTTTTTGTCGATTAATTTTTACGATTTATAATTTATTAATACAAAAATTTTAAATTAAGATATTACTGACTGTACCTTATGAATGATTTTTTCGAATTTTGAATTTCTCATTATCGGCATAACAGATTCTAATGAAATTTTTTATAGAGAAGCTTTAAAAATCATTGCATTTCAAAACTTTAAAGAAAATATTTTTTTAATAAAATAAAAAATCTATTATTTTTTGGAAAAATTCGATATCTCAAAAACGGCTCAATATTTTTGTTTTGTAATTGAAATTTTTATTGGTACAATAATAAAGACTTACAGCCATATTTATAAACTCATTATAGTGAGTACATAAGACTATGCAACCCTTTTAATTCCTCTAAACGCAAAATCGTTATTTATAAAACTTATGTAACGTTGAATAGAGGCATTATAAGCTATACGCGTTTGGAGGTTGAATAGTGCCTACATAAGGACATTTTAGTACTGAACTGTCACATTCACTTTGACATCACATTGAATTACATATAAAGATTATCAACAAAATAAAATGACTTTTACTTGATATTGAAACTAAAGCTTTGTTGTTTTTATTTATTGAAATTAAAATGTTATACTAATATATTAAAAACAAATCTAATTGAAAATTGTTTAGAATTAAATAGATAAATATACTTGTTGGTGATCTCTCTCCACGGATCCTTCTTCATCCGGTGTGTTAGTGTTGCAATTTTTATTTTGCATTATTGAATTTTATCCTCAATAACTTGTCGTAGGAATATTCCAGCTAGGTAAAACGCATAACAATTTGATTTCCAGTATGTGCTAGAGATAATTACATACCTTTATCTGATGAATCAAAGTTAATTGTTCGAATTCTTTTAACTTTTGGTAGTTTCATTTTAGTTTATGAAATTCGATAGACAGACGATGTTTGTTTTTTTTGTTTTGCGACAAACAGCTGAATTTTATGAAGGCTAAATGTAATAGATTCTTACTTTTTGGTACTTTATTTGACACAAGCTCATTATAACTATGCAGGGTAGGCAAATGTTTTATAAATATGAATTTGCGTAGTGGATGAATAAGTCCTTATGCAGTGCATAACTATTTACGCGTTCAGCGAATTCTAATAAATAAGGCTGTTAATGTTGGCATATCAAAATTTTTTCTTAAAAATGTTTTAAAAATTTTGTATATCAAGAATTTTTGAAATCCTTAGTCTTTTACATAAAAGCAAGTTCGTGTGACCCAGTCATGCATTTTATTTTCAACTCTTCGTGAATTCTTAATGAGTTATAAAAATATAATTGTACGTGGGGACTTCAATGTAGACTTTTTCGCTCTGATTCTAGAAAATCAACTTGAAGATGAAATTGCAGCTACTGGTCTCTATAGTGAATTCAAATGCTACTTGTTTCGAATCAAATGCCACCCCTAGTCTTCTAGACTTAATGATTGTGTCTGACTTGTCCAACGTTCTTTCATTCGACCAGCTTTCCCTTGAAGAAATATCTGACCATGATTTACTATTCTGCAGCTATTCTAAATCTATTAAAAATTTTGTATTACAAGAAGATTTAAAGCATCTTGTCCATTTGATAAAGTCCATTTGACTTCTCTACCATATGTTCCGTTGAAAAGTGTCATAATTAGAATCAAGAACTGTTCTTGGTTTACTTCTGAAGTCCTCGATTCAATAAAAATCCGTCATAAGCTCTATTTGAAGTGGAAGCACCATCGAACACCTATGTATGAAATGAAATGATATTTCATTTCAAAATGAAGTTCTGATCAAACCTTACGTTACGTTTGGAGTAGCCTGCGTCTCTATTTGGTTAAAGGAAGTGGTTGAAAATTTTCCGGATCCAAATGATCTTAATAAAGGCTTTGTGGATATCAACTTACAGTCATCTAGCTTTACAATTAACAACTCAGCGATTTATGAACCTCCTTCTGAATTTTAATTTTAAGTTGTTTCTGAGAATGAATTGGTCATGTATATCCTTTCTCTAAGATCCAACAGAGAGGGTTGAGATGAAGTTCAAATACGTTTTATTAAAATGATATTACCACAAATTATACCCACCTTTACTCAAATAGTAAATTTTTCTATCAAGACCTCTTTTTTTGCTAAATGTTGGAAGCTTGCGAAGATAATTCCTGTGCCTAAGAAAAACAATACTTCAATTGCATCAGATTTTCGGCCTATAAGTACTCTACCTTGCCTTTCTAAAATCTTAGAAAATGTTTTGTCAAACCAGATTTCAAACCACATGAGGGCTTGTAACTTATTTTCTCCGGGGTAGTCAGGATTTCGAGCAGTTTACAGCTACTCTACGGCCATGGTTGAAGTCCTTGTAGATATTCGAATTCAGTGTGACCAAGGGTAGTCAAAATCCCTTTAGTACCCACGAATTAAAAAAAAGAAAAGAAAATTGGTTTAATGACCAAAACATTTTTGTTCAACAATTTTTTTATATAAAGTAATCTTCGCTTTGAAAAAAGGCGTGACAGTAGGCGCCTTTAACTGCAGTGGTTCAAACTTATCAAAATTTGAAAAATTTCTGTCACACTTAAAACAATACAATTAACAAATCAGCCTGTGAGGCATCAGGCCTGAATTTTAACAAATAGTTTTGGATAAAACCTTTTTTTAAAAAGGCGTGGCGGTGGGTGGAAATTATTCAAGTTTATTAATATAAACTTCTTCTTCTCAGATCTAAAATAACCACCAAACACCCTTCAATGAGTGCAGATTGGTCATACAACTTGGACCACTGTTCGGGGTTAAGTCAATATTTTTGTGTTCGGGACAGGAGAAGAGGGGTCCTGTACCTTAAAACGTATCTAGTATTAGGTTTTCGCGGTTGACTTTTGTTAAGCTCTGCAGTAAACTCAGAAGAAAAAAATTCAAAACGAGATTAAAGAATATCAATAATATTCCGCGCAGCTGCAGCAGCCGCAACCGCTTACTAAATCCGCTCAAAACCCAAACAAAACCATTTGGTGGTATTCATAGGCAAAGACAAAAATAAATAAAGCTACAGCCAAACCATCCAAAGACCATAAAAAGAATTGACTGCTTCGAGAGAGTCGAATGCATTATTCGGCAGAGTGCGCGGGGCTTAGAGAAAAACAAAACGCGACAGCAGCAGCGGTTACTGCAGCATGCCACTTCAATTTACTATAGGTAAGCAAAATGAAATGGCATAACCAAAGAGTTTGGAAATGTATGCACCCTAGATTCCCGGCCCAAGATGGAGCCTTTTTTTTTGTAAATTTTTGATTTCAGCTAAAAATCCTATAGATATACACTGGGTCTCTGGAAAAGGGGGTAGAAATAGAAAATCTCCCCGCGATATTGAAATAATAATAACTTTTGCTTAAACTATGCCATATGCAACCGTTCTATGTTATGTTTGCCGCGCTGCCCCGTCCGTCGATCGTGACGGTCTCGGCGTCCGTCATTGTGTCCCAGCATATACTCGTAGTCATTGTCGTTCGTCGATACTCGATCGATTGAAAGACATTTGAGAAACAATTGAGAATTATTTTAGCATAAGAGGTTAAACGTTTTTGCCAATAATAATGATACTTAGAGTTGGAGATTTAGTTGTTGTTGTTTTTGTGTTTTTTGTGCTTTTTAGTTCAATCATGAATGGGGTTTTGTGGCATTTCATTTGGAACAGCGCAACGCACATAATTCAAACGATCATCGCAACCAAAGACAGCCGGCATAGCGCTTTGCATTGCGGTGACTCTGACTTTGTGGAGTGGTTGCAGCACAGTGATGATGGCCTCAGGGTTGGCAAATTTTAAATTGTTTCTCTTTGTGTGTGACGGGGGAAATTGAGACAGCCTGCTATCAAACCTGGAGGAAATACAAAGCCTAATAAGATTTTCGAAAGGAGTTCGTTAGAAGATTTGTTTTTTTGCCTGTCTAATCACAGAAATTCAAACGAAATAGATTTTGCCATGTCCTTGAGACGCAATAAGGACAGCTTTTAGACGCATAATTTATTTTTGCTATAGAACTAAGCGTTATATAATCTATAGTTATTAAAGCCAACATCAACTCACTATCTAAATGAAACCAGTCCACTAAACTATTGAATTTGGTTCGAGTTAAAGTTTTCCTCAAGAATTAAAAAACAAACTAAAAAAAAACGAGTTTTTGCGGAAGCTCTTTTGTTTTTGCATGTAGGAACTATCTTTTTGTGTGAAATTTTTGACACATCAACCTAGAATCATTTAGATTTTTGTCAAATTTTAATGAATGGTATTTAAATAACCTTAAGCTCTTGTCAGTAATTGTCTACCCTATATAAAAATACAGAAGAATTAAAGTTAAAACAAACTCAATCATTAATTGTCTCATAAATATGAACGCAAATTCCGCTGCCAAAAAGCTAAAAAAAATTTTCTATTCGTTTTGCTAAATAATTTTTTCTTGGTGTGGCTTATCAATTTATAAAAAAGAGATGGAGATTGATTTTGCTTTCTTATCGTAATTTTTTGGCAGGTTTCTGCATATGCTTTACTTTTTATTTTGCGCCCTCGGCTATGGTTACACGTAAAGGTTTCTAAGGCGACTTAGAAATAGGTCCGATCTTTTTTTTTTTATAAAATAAAACTATGCCCGAAAATAATTTATAAAAATTTTGTCATTATTATTATTAAGGAGCTAGTATGTACTTCACAACCTCTATGAAGTTGGAAATTACCTATTCCGAGCGATGGATGACAGGGGATTAGACTCTGTTGAAGCATAGACCATGTTCTAGCCCTTCTTTGGATAGGAGCTTTAGGTTTCTACTGAAATTCCCAATTCAATGGCTAAAGAAGCATATTTGGATATCTTTGTGGAATAGGTTTTTTGTCGCTTGTGATTAAGCGTGACTGCTACATCAAATAAATATAAAACAAGAACCTGGTGGATTGCGCTGCTCGACGATTATTGCTCTCTACCAGTGGAGCTTGAAATCAGAGTTTTTAGGTATGGGGAGAGATTGGTGTATGATTTTGGATCAATCTATTTTAGCGATAATTGGTTATGTTCATGTAGTCTTGTGTAACTAGGAAACTGCGGTCTGAATTTATATACTCAATCTTTTTTTCTTTTTTTCCACGCACCACCTAAATCCTTTGTCAACAGCTTCCCTAAGAATAACCTTTTTTTAATTGCTAAATGCAATCACTTTATTATAAATCCCTTAGTTTCAGAGAAAAAATGTCTTTGCATAAGCCATAAGTTGGATACATATATGGACTTGGTGAGTTCACAGAAGTGGCTTCTGTACTTTCCAAGAATAAGGTCTACTTTTGTTTGGACACTATCAGGGATCGCAAAATTTCCCAAACTGAGGTTAAATTCCATAAAGTTAATATCAGCCAGAAAAAAATGTCCTAATAAGTGCTGAGGATATATTAAGCAGGTATTAACGTACGTTAAGGCATTGCTGATGGTGTAGATTTGTTGTGTTCAAAACCCCTTATATTGTAAACTTTTTTTATTTCCAAATAGAGATATTCTTTTAATGGAGATTCATGAGCTTCTACATACATCTCGTGAATGATGTTGGGATAAGGATATCAAGGTTCTCGAAACACGTTAAGGATCATTTGACTCTCCCGAAGGAATTTGTGAGTAAAGGAATAGTCATGGTGTTAATACTTCTCATATATTTTTTTTCCGAAAAGGTTAAATTTCAAAATGGTGTTCTTTCTAATTTTAAATTTGGTGGTAAGGCTAAAAACTACCAAGATATTTGTACGATTCTTCCTGTTGTATGTCTACAACGACTAGATCAAAACTATTAAGAAACCTTCTTCTTTGGCTTGTACCTTTCCTTTTACCAGGTGAACCATTTAACATATTTTTATGCCAAATTCCATTTTACTTTCTGTGCCAAAATTTT
Organism: Philhelius festivus; assembly: GCA_963931855.1. NCBI lineage: Eukaryota > Metazoa > Arthropoda > Insecta > Diptera > Syrphidae > Philhelius > Philhelius festivus. The sequence goes on along the minus strand of OZ007554.1, from coordinate 34,171,986 downwards.
GTACAGCTTCAATTATTCTAAAGAGTTATGTTTTATTCATCTTAGAGCTTTAAACCGTAAAACTATACAAAGGGGTTGACGAAATAGTCATAGGCTACCATTATGAGAACGAAGTCAAGTTTTCTTTTGGTAAGGATCCTGCCTAGAGGATTGTGATCAGATTAAAGTAAAGTAAACTACCTTAAAGTGGGAGAAATGGTCTTTAAAAGGAACAAAATATCTGCAACCCCTATAGAAGTTTCCTCCATAGGACCACATACATCTAATCCACTAATTACCCGGGTTGACTAGCTTTAAATATGCTCTTAGGAAATGAAAGTCTATGCTATGTGCCGAACATTCAGCTATCGCATGAGAATTCCATGGCATCTATCAAAGGATAACCTTCTTTTAGGAATTGAAAACGTACTTGTGAGACACTTGATGAGTCATACTTTCATGCAATACTTTTGATGACAGATCTTTGAAAGATGCTAATATTGACTTATGATCCGCAGAGCCCTGAACAACAAAACACATTTTAAACAACTGCCCATTTCCTTCTCCCACTGCCACAACAGATCCATCGTCTTTATTGAATTCACATCCCAAACTGTCAGACATAAACTTGAGACCCATATCTAGAGCACGACTTTGAGAAAAAAAGATGTACGGAAATCTTTGGCACACACAAAACATTTTAGAGATGTTTTTCACACCATTTTTTGTAATTGAAGGATAAAATATTTATATCACCTGTTCCCAGTGCTAAGATCTTTTAATCACTTCCTACTCTTATGTCCATTGGATCAGACGATCTTTCAAAACGCAGAAACCAATCTCTTTTATGCGTAATGTGATCGCTAACACCGGAATCGAGATACCAATTATCATCAATTTCACCATGATTAATTATCAATATATTGCAGGAACTTGTCAGTATGTTTTCCTCTCACCCCTCACTTCTTTTTACAGTCCTAGCTCGATCCATGTCAGCCAAGAAATTAGAAATATATTCTGCCCCTTTATCAAAGTTATAAATATTGCTCTTATCCTTTGCATCACTTGAAGTTACAGCCATCACTTCATCAGCATCAGAAAATGTTTTTCTTCACGTTTCAACCTCACTTGTACTTCCAGTCCATTCTTGCACGGAGCATAATTCAGAATGACGCACTAGAGCCTCCCCCCTTTGTACTTCATTCCGGTTTCCAGTCTGTATATTATCATCATACACGGCGGTTGTCTTCCTTATGAACATACAAGTTAACATAAAAGGCTTAGATATTTGAAATTTTCAATACAAACTTTGAGTAATATCAAAGTTATAATTTGTACCATTAAAACAGATCGGATCTAGAGTTTAAAATAAATAATTAAATTTAAGGCTTTCATGGGCCCTAGAGAGCTTAAGCCTAGTGACTTTCAACTCTCAACAGCAGGAATGGAGGGAACCTATATTTGTTTGTCTTTGGCAGTTTTCTGATAGGAGATACTCTTGGAGCATTTTTAACTTCTTCACAATAGAATCAAACTTCAAAACCCTCTGGATGACAGTCCAAGAAGTACTTTCATACTAGAGTTTAATACCGGGAATTATCTGCAGGTAAGTTGTTGTTTCATTTGTGTAAAACGCTTAAATCCATTTTAATTTTGTTCGTCCATTTTATTCGGACTTGGAGAAAAGCACGCCTAGTAATTTTCCACAGTTCATTCTACACATCAAAATAAGTGAAATAATCGCTTAATGATCCAAACTGTGCTAATGTTGATATGGAGCGTTTTATTACGCCCCTCGTTAGGTACTAATAAAATCCAAAATCCTTTTTCCAAAATTGGATTTACTAAATTAAAAATTTTAAGAGAGACCATTAAAAACTTCATCTGCATTACCTAGTATAAGACCCTGTTTGAAACTGCCCCAATAGTAATAATTCAAAAACACATGTGTTCCACTCTCTGCGGTCCATTAAAATCTTACGCAAAAATTAATTTAATAATTCAATTAATTTACGACCAAATTCACAAAAGTGTGTTGCCTAAGCTTTGAATGCGGTTAAAAGCTGTCTGTCATATTTAAAAATTATAATATCTATATAAATGTATATGTAGGTATCTGTGTCCCCCGCATCACGAATGTTTATTCGCCCACGGTTTGAAATAGGTTCAACCTCTTTTTGGCTACTTAATAAAAACACATTATATTGTTTATAGTGTCATTAATCACATTTTTGTTGGTGAATTTATTAATATGCGTTTGCCACACATTATGGCCTCCTCTTGCCCCTCCTATCCCTGGGTCTCTTAACGTCTTGAATATCTGAAAATTAAACATGTTTTCATATCAAAAATATCTCTCACCCTACTCAATCTCTGCACCAAATTGAAATTGAAACCGAAAACTAATCCACTTGAGATAGTGGTTATCAAAGTGCGATTTCAACAAGTTCGCATTAGATACTTTAAGTCAGTCGAGAGATGTGGGGTCGTTCGGTTTCTGGTCGATGTGTTCAACGAAGAACGATGAAAAGTATCTTTTTTCCTATATCTCTCTATATCGGCCAAGAAAGAGATACATAGATACCCATATAGCTGATATCGAAATACCAAGCCAGGGTGGAGGCTTTTCCATGCGTTTCTGCCAAGCCAGTCAATCTTTTATATGAAAAGTGAGTTTATTTATAGCCAGCCCATCATGGCATGAATATGGCAAGAGGAATATGCTTGCATTAGATATTCCTGGGTATCGGTATCTTAGTGTTTAACTCGGCTTCGTCGTCAGTGACGCGGCTGAACGATACGTCCGTCGTTGTAGTTTTTGTTGTCGTCGTCAAATTGTGGCGATAATCCCTGAACAGAGTCTGATGGAAAGTGAGAGTTATAATATGAAGTTGTTGATGGGGTTTCTCCATGTCTATATAGCTATGTGGTAGAATTTGCGGTGGTACAGCTGTAGACACAGCTCGGTTCACTTGGGTAGACCCAGTTCAAAAATTTTCAAAATATTAGGAATTTAAGAATATTAGAGATACAGACAAACAGGAAGCAGTTTATTAAAAAAAAGCTTTTTCAATGAAACTTTCTTATGCTTTCCGTACATAGCGAATATCAAATATCTCATGAACTGTTGTTCGGAATTTTATCAAATTTTCTCTTCGAAGATAAGATATGGAAACAGAAAAATTCATTATAGATACGTTTTCAATCCATAGATATTCAAAATACATTTTTATGATTTTTTAAAATAACTTTAACTTTAGTAGTATGTCTTAAACGACGTTAGTAAGAAAGAACTTCTAAAAGGAAGTTGTAAGCCCAAAAATATTACTCTTTTAACACTTTATAGATTACCACCTATTACACATATTTTTCTTTCACATATGGGCCCGAGAATTTTATGTTGAATCCTTGTAAGACCCATTTGCTGAAACTAATCTAATAAGACGATTTACGCAGTGTAAAATGTAGCACTTAAGTCCTTAAGCTTAACATAAATTTGTAAGTTTCGGGCTTAAATAAATTAACCGCACTGTGGTTTTCTATAAGACTACATAGGTATCAAATAAATGGTCGGTTTTTATAGCCGTGGTAAGATCACAATTTAAGTTTATCGTTTGTATAGGACTTAAGAAGACAAAGATATGAAAAAAAGTAAAGTTACATTAATAAATTTATGATAATTACGTAATTGTTATTGCGCATAGCACTGCATACTCGCACATCGTTGTGCAGGCGGTAGAAGTGATTACCTATTTTTTTTTTGCAGCGGGTGGCACTATGAAAGTGGTTCTTTGGCGACAGTATATCGACATTGATGAATTGAGATATTTTGCTGATATAAAATGTATAGAGCTGCAGCAGACAGTTTAGGCTTGCGAAATGTTTCCTTTTTCAATATCTTTATTTTTTTTACTTTTTGAGACTGTTTAATAAAATTTGATTCAGCTGTAGGTATGTACGTTGAATAAGTTATGTAATTTAATCTCTTAACACATAAAACAAGCAATAGAAGATTATTCGCACTACAAATTGAAGTACATAAAAAAGTGTTTGCAAGACAAATTTTGGATCGCTTAAAAGAGAATCAAATTCATTTAAGTTTATTTAAAAATCCGATTAATTTTAATCTAAAATTATATAAAAATTGTTTTTTAAGTATATAATGGTATTTTAAGGGCAACGCGTTGTATCGAAAAATTGAATTCTAATACATGTTCTTCAGATTGTGGTGAAAAATATTTCCCGTGGAAAAATCGATTGATACATGGTGAATTTTAAATATTACGATTTCTCGATATTTATTGCCAAAAAAGCGAATTAAATTTCAGTGATTTGAGAAAATATCGGCTCAAAATTATCCCCGAGTATATTTCGAAGACAAACAAGTTGTCCAAATGTTTGTTATTGAAGTTATCATTTTTGTATGTTCTACAACATTATTACTTTAATTTAGATACTTTAGATGTCGATTATAGTCCAGAATGAGCTACTCGTACTACCTCAACCAAACCAACAAGCCCATCCAGCCAGCTCGGTCCCTAGCTCCCTGTCTTTAGTTACGACCTCTAAGTTGGTTGAGGTTGTTCTTGAGTATTGTGCGCCAAAGGTGGAGTCTTTCTCTGCTGCGCTGACCATCAGGGGTAGATTCGAAGACTCGTCAAGTTGTTCTATCGAAGTCTATACGCTCCACGTTTTTCAACCATTTAAGACACTTTATTTTCAACTTCTTAACCTGGTCGACGTCACTGTAAAGGCCGTAAAACTCGTTGTTGATTCTCTTTCTCCATACTCCATGGATATATACTGGAGCTAAAATCATTTGAAGAATCTTCATTTCACATCACCCAAGCAGATTCTCATCCACTTTTGACATGTTCCACGCTTTTGCCCCAAACAGCCAGGCCGGGATGATAAGGGTGTTATAGGTCTACTTGGTTCTTTGAGGGGGGATTTACTACTCGAATAGCTTCTTTGCTCCAAGAAATTGCGATTGGCGACATTTATTCTTCATTTGTTCTCTGCACTAATGTCATTTTACGAGGTAATAGTGGAGCCCAGGTAGACCAAGCCCTTAACGAGTTCGAAATTGTACCTACCCATCGTGAAGTTTTGCCCGAGTAGACTATATTGAGATTCCTTTCTCGCTGATAGCATATACTTTTTCTTGTCCTTAACCAAACCTATTTTCGACGCCTCCGATTCAATACTTGTCATTAGCAGCTCGCTTCGTTATCCCAATAATGTCAATACCATCTGATAAGCAAGTAGTTGGAAGGACTTTTGGAAAATTGTACCCCTGTTGCGAGTTGCGTACAATTTCTTTAAAAATTGTGTCAAAGAAGTTGCTTGATAACGCATTGCCTTGTCTCAAACCTTTCTCGAAATCGAAGGGTCCGGTAGGTATTGTTTCCTATACTGTTCTTCAACCAAGCATGAGGTAAAAGAGTCGCAGTATATACGTTTTCCTCTTTTTCTTTGTTTTTAATTATCCATACTGTACAACCTTAATCTTCTACAAATCGGTTTGGAATCAATTTTTACTGTGTCAAAATTTAACTTTTCATTGTTGATTTCAAAATACTTCCTTTCAAAATGATTTTTTTCAACATCATATTCTCAATACCTTAGGCGATAATTATCATAAGTAAGAGACAGCAGTTTATTTTGGACATTTCAATAAACGGAGGACCTTTGCGAAAATGATCATCAAAATTAATATCATTTCGAAAATCTTTTAACCTCACAGATAAGTTCAAAGTTCAAACCAAATGATATACGGTAGTCTATAAAAGAGTACAAAACCTAAAGAAAAGTGTTGTTTCGATATAAGCTGTGCAAGGAGCTTTTCAAATTCAGACAAGTTTCTGGTTTTGCAAGGCAACTGGGGAAGGTCGGAAAAAGCACAAACTAGTGAGAAACCAATGCAACGCTATAATAGAAAGATCTTAATTCTAACATTACAAGATGTTACGGCTAAAAATCCTACAATGTCCCAAAGACAGTAGAAATATTTTTTGGTCATTTGCCAGGAACGAAAAAAATTCATATACGAATCCAACCCTCATCAACAATGACATCCCGATAACTAGCTCTTTGAATAAGGCAAACGTGCTTGCAGCTCATTTTGCTGCACAAGCAAAGCTCACTCGAAGTAGCCAATTGCATTCATCCCATTATGCTTCCACTTTGTATGAGTGATACCTGCACTGAGGAAACCAAACAAATTTCAGTTCTTGGTATGTGCTCCACAGACCACTTGGTATGGAATAATCACATATTCAATGTCACCAAAAATGGTACTAAGCACTTAGTTGTGTTCTCCGATGATGCAAGAAATTTGTCACCCATTCTGAACTGTCGATTTTGGGAATGCTCATCATTTTACCCTAGATTCCTACTTCGGATGTACTCTGAAATACAGAGATTTTTATCTCAGGCGGACTACACGAATGTGGAGGGCTCTACCTAGCTCCATTTTTCCTTTCCTTTGTAATATGGGAAATTTCCTTATTATCAGAAATGTCATCATTTTAAGGGTAGTAGTAATCCCTTGAAAGAGGGATTATTATAAAAACAAAATTATTAATCTCTTATGGTGTTTAAGGAAACTCAAAATTTATGATGTCTAAAACTTGCTTCAAAACATTAATTTTTTTACTATTAGCAACTTAAATGTTTTTTAATTTTTTTTTTTAATATTAACAGTATAAAAATTTTTGATTAGTGGACAGAGATGAGTGCAGAGAATAGTTAGTTGGCTCTCTTCAACATCAAGTGTACATGTTTTTTGAATTTGTTGGAAAGATGATTCCAAGTACTTCGTTGATGATTTGACTCTTCAGTGTTGTCTGGAAACTTTAGTTTGATTGCATCACAGCGTGTCTTCGAATGACAGTCAATGGTGTTCGGAAGCAGATGAGATCTGTTTTCACTGTTTATCTTCAGTTCCAATTTGACATAGTATTCCTGTAGGTTATTAATATGCTCTTGCACTCTCCTGCCAGCAATTTTTAAAAAAGTGGTGGCGTATGTGATGGAGTCATCTGCATAAAGCTTTGTCTTTGTTTCTGGCAAGTTGTCTGGTTCATTAGCAGTGTAAATGTTGAACACCAACGGTCTAAGTTTTTATCCTTGAGGAACTCCAGCTTTGATTTCCTTGGTAGATGATACGTGTTTTGCTACCTGTACATAAAAAAGTCTATGGGTTTGGAAATTTTTGATTATTCTTACCAAGTGATTAGAAAGTCCAAGTTCCGAGAGTTTGAATAGTATTCCTTTTATCCAAACGATGTCGAAAGCTTTTTCGATATCTAGCAAACACGCTATAGTCGTTTCCTTTTTGTTGAGTCCAAGTATAACATCAGTATGGAGTCCCAGTAGTGGATGTAGGGTGTAGTGTTTATTTCGAAAGCCATACTGGAACTCCGGTATGGCATCTTTTTCTCTTCAGTAAACGTTGAGTATCTTCAATACCAATGTCTCCAATATCTTGGTTCTATAGCTGAGCAACAAAATTGGCCGATATCATTCCACATTTGAGCGATTGTTCTTCTTCGGGACGGGGACAACTTTTGCCATATTCCACGCTGCAGGGAAATAGCTGTTGTTCAGACAGTTGTTGAAGATCATAGTCAACAGGAGAAAAGCAAGATTTTGTAACTTTTTTAGTACGTAATAAGAAATCTCGTCACTTCCAGTGAAGATAATGTCAACCACTTCTTGAAGAGAAGTGAAAACATCTGTAAGTGTTGGCTCCGATGATGGGTTTTCTTCTTTAAACAAGGTCACGGTTTTGGTGGTTGCTGATGTCTCCTGAAATCGAGTTTCTATTTCTTCAATAAAGTCAAGAAGGTGTATGGGAGGGCAGTCTTTGAAACTACCATGAAAGTGATTGGTAAACGCTTCAGCTTTCTCAGCAGAAGTTTTTGAAACTTCTGTTCCGCGAAGGATAGTGTCTGGAAATAAGCTCGCTCTTCCAACAATCAGATTGATCTTTGTAAACGTGTCAGCACCAGGTTTGATATCTATGAGTCTCTTCATGAAATCCTTTTCCTGATGATGTTTTAATGCCTGGTTGAACATTGTGTTATTGTACTAAAATTCTGAATGCAATCGCCGGTATTCGTCACTTTCCCTGTTGAAGTTCCATGTTGTAGATTCCTTGGAGGCTTTTTAGGAATCTTTACCGGTGAGCATATATTACTTGTATATGCTGGGGCAAGTTTGCGTACATATCTCTGCTGGTGCGGAGAGTTTTCAGCCTGTCCAAAGCATTGTAGACCACTGTTTTAAATTGATCAATGGTGTTGTTTAGGTTGTTGACGCTGGAGACTTATAGGAGGCGTCCTTCCACTTCTGAGCGGATTATTTTCCAGTTATATTTTTTCCTATCGGATTTGGAACTCGGGAATAGGGGAGAATGGGGCACATTTGAACATGGGGCACATTTGAACAATGCTTATAAAGTTTTACTTTATTACTCTTTTTTAAAAGTAATTTAAAATTTTAACCTGTCAATACCATATCCATAAACGTCATTAACTTTCCTTGATTCTCTCAGTTGTCCTTCGGACTTAGAGGTGAAACGTCCTTTTGCTAGTGGAAGTGTTTTGTTTCCGTTTTTTAGTTTTAAGAGTTTAAAAGAAAATTACTCCGCGATTTTAAAACAGGAACAAATTTTTTTGGAGGAAAAATAAATTTTAAACTTAATTACGGTAAGTTTGTTACTGGATATATTTCAGTTAAATATTTATAATAAATGTTATGTCACTGGAACAGTTGCGGTAGATTTGAACAAGTGTGTTGGGGCACTTTTGAACATGTTCAAAACTGCCCCGATTAGTCTTTTTTAAACATATTTAAGACATTTAAAAAAAGATTTAATCAGCTTCAAGCAATTCATCAAGCAATTTGCTATGTGTTCTATAGGGTAAGTATTAGTTTCAGGTAAAAAATGTTGCCATATCGTCCGTCAGTCTCTGCGTCTATACGTTCTCTGTCTCATTTTCGAGCTATTGAATACTGAAAATAAGTTAAAGCTTTATAGACAGGTCGAACAAATCTTGAAATTTGTGTAGCTTTAACTAAAATAGTCTAGTTTAAGCTATTTTTCTTCACACAAATTGAAGCTTAGGCTTAGAATACAAGCTAGCTATTACTAGAAAACATCTTTAACTAGCTAGCTTAAGTTTATTCTTATTCACTGAAAATCCAGCTTTTGCTTAAAAATCCAAGTTTTAGATTTATCTTTTTTTTCTTATTAATCATTGTGGATTTTTTTTTTCTACAAATACATGAATATGATTTAACAAAAGCATTAATTTTGAGTTTTATTGATAAGTTCTTATTAAAAAATTAATATTAAAATAAAATTTAAAAGTTTTTTTATTCAGTAAAAAAAAAATATATCACTGTTCAAAAGTGCCCCTTTCAGATTCAAAACTGAACATAAGAACCTATATTGGTTGGAGATAAAAATTCAATATAAATATTTCGTTAAATGATGATGATAAATTAAATATAATTATTTCTAAATTGAACTTCAATACCACTGTTCCATGTGAGTAAAATATCCGGCCAATTGCTCGAATATTTTAGGTTTTATCAGTCTGGAAAACAAAAAGTGTTCAAATGTGCCCAACTCTCCCCTACATCGTTCAGTTGTAAACCTGTAGTTCAATCTGACTCTCATCTCAACCGCCAGATGGTCAGACCAAAACTCTTGGAGACCTTATTAGTTATATGAATTATTTTATATCAGTTAGTGTTTTTAATATTTTACTTAAGAAAATTTAACACATCTATATACATATTTGTTGATTTTTAATAATTTTCAGTTTATGTGTCTTGTTATCACCACTTTCAATCGTAACATGTTTCGTGGTTGCATGTTTAATGTTGCAACAAAAATTAATAGAGCATGGCATCCGAGGACCAACTAAATGACAGAATTCCTATACTTGCACATTTCTCAAAAAAAAATTTTATATTTTTTTTAAATTAAAACAGAATTCTTCCCGCCACAAGCACTCGATAAAGTGACTCAAATTTCTTAATCAAAGGCACGACTTGGCCATCCGCAATGGAGAAGATGAATACGAAAAAAAAAAAAAAACAGTCAGCATCCATTTAACATTATCATTGCACGAAAAATTCGTGCACAAAACCCAAAGATGATGCGGTTCAACATTTAAAATATTTCTCCACTCAAAACTTACAGAAGCTCTTGGAAACGATCATATATTTATCTTGAAGACTCGAGAGCCAGCAGCTCCTTCAATTACACCAACAAAACAAACACACGCATCTTTAGCAGTTCGTTAAAATTATTTATCAGTTATTCTTTTAATATTTTTTTTTTTTCTGTCGATTTTTGCATCCTGCCCAGAGAGGGAGCCAGTGCTGCTGCTGCCGTTATTCTTTTGTTTTATTTTCAAGAAAGAAAAAAAAAACACAATTAAAGTAAACAAAAAATAAATTTTAAAAGCCTTTCAAGTTCATAAGACAGAAATCCTCGCACGCCCGGCCGCTGCCGAGAAGAGAACATTGCAAACGACAAAAATTCACTCATTATGGCCAATTTATCAAAATTCAGGTAGCACCGTTGCAGTTGATTCCACGTTGAGCAATGGTCGAAAGGAAGCTCAACTGTCTTTTTATTTTTGTTGCTTGAAGTTGAAAGTAAGAAAATAATCCAACACGATTGAGTGTGTTTGTGTGTGCAGTTGTGCATATATGTACATACGAGTAGAAGTATTAATGCATTTTCGCTAACCATAAACATTTAAATAGCCATGCGTAACGTTGTTGTGAACAAAACGGTTTTTCAAAAACGACAACATCAAATTCAAATGGCCTCCCTAAACGTTGTCCATAATATGGCGAGGACCAATGAGAAAAAAAAATGGAAAGGATTTACCACCATCAGCATCGCTCGTCTCGAAAAAGCTGCCTTGTTTGAAGAAGTTCGGCTTCGGCTGGAAAGAGCCTTTTTTACGATTTTTCTTGATTATTTTTTTTATTGTTGTTTCTGAGTCTGGAGCTCTGGTAGCCAGCCACTCTCTCCTCGGAGGATTCTTATAATTATGCTTTATGTTGTTTATGTGTCCATTATCATAAAATATCGAAGACCGAAAACGAATAAAACAAAGCTTATAGGTCGGCAGAGAGGAACACACAGAACATGGAAAGGTGGAAGAGGTGGATCGGAGTGAATTTTTCGGGAGAGAACACCAAGTAATCCTCTGGAACATCAATGGATGCTACGAGACGATGACGAACGACGACGGCGACGACGACGACGACACTACCACCAAGTTATGCCGAGGCACGCAAACACTTAGTAAGAATTCGCGCAAACAGAATTTCGTGCCAAGACGGTCGACGATGTAGGCAGACAAAGCTTAAGGAATTTTTTTTTTCGGCAAAAGTTGCTTAGGACAAATAAAAATTAAAACCAAGCAAACAAGTCCTGTGCTGTGAGGATGTGCTCCGATAAAAAATAATAATCGATGGTTAAATGCGTAGCTACTGCAACTTGCATACGAAATATCGAAAATATCGGGCTCCAAGAGTGAACCTCCGGATCCGGAGTTCAGAGTGAAATATCGTGATGGAAGATCGGAGGTGTTGTTGTTTTTTTGTTCGGGATGTGGATCAAACTGAATATTTAATGGGAATGTCAGAAGAAGACATTGTTGCAGTAGTCTCAATTTAAATTAGTCTTAAGAACCATCGGAGGGATGTATTTTAGTGCTACTTTGATAAGTTGCTTAAGTTGCTTTTCGAAGTTGAATAATTCGTCCGGATTATAAAATGTATGCAATTATTTTTATTTGTAAGATACTTCGAGACCGCATATGCAGAAGATTGACTTTTGGATGAAAGGTTAAACTCTGAGACCATTAAGAGCTTAAAATGTATTAAAACCGCACAAGAAGTGATGGAGTGGCGGCAAGTCGTATGATCTCAGAAATAAATTCATTGACTTACTGGACAGTGCTGAAATTAATTTAAGTCATTAACCAGTGCTGAATAGCTGATTCAAGCGTTTGACAGATTTATACAATTTATCCGTATTTTATCAAAAGGTGTCGCCGGACTCTTTGTATGGGAGAGCAGAAAAACTAAAATTATTACTTATACATTTTAAAATACAAATTTTCTAATATCTACATACGGATATTATCGTTGATATAAATCAGCCTAGTTAAATAAAGACTTACTAAAACCTAATTGAACTACTGATTCAAAGACCATTTTAAGGGCCGTAACTATAGTCAACTGATAAGTCCAATTGCGATCGCTGGGATAAAATGCTAATTTTTATAATAAAAGAAGGCGCCAAATTAATCACCCTATCGCAAGATGTTATACTTTTTGCAAATGGCGTCCTGAATCATATTTGACATTTGTAAGCAAGACAGCTCTGCCAGTGGCGTAGCGTAGGGGGGGCGGTGGGGGCGGTTCGCCCCGGGTGGCAGGCCTAGGGGGACGGCAAAATGTCGCCGGTGATGCGGGTACAGTAGAAATCATATGTTTTATGAAAGATCGTTTGACAAGTCAACAAACAACAATGATGTAAATTTGAAATTTGCCACCCTATCTGTGGTTCGTCGTTGACCGCTCTCGGCTGATTTTCGTGAATTCGTAGACAGTGAGAAGGGCCGTAAGAGTGCATTCCGTATTGTCACGCGACTCGCGAAACTAAAACAAAACGTTCCGAAACTCTCGCGACATTGAAAGGGAGTGTTCCGAAACATATGATATGCATATGCGAGATATAATAAGATAACTAGGATTCGACGGAAACGTTATTCTAGTCTCAGCCAGATCAATGTTTTTGCTCCCTTCCGCATCACAGAAGTGTTGTTTATAGTTTAAATACTGTTGAATTTTCTAAAAGTAAACACTAAGTATTTCACTCAAACTTTGAACTAGTTTTTGAAAATGAAAAGAATTAAAGGAAGCGGCGCGGAATACCGCAAGAAAAAGACTAAGAAAGAAGCAGACGCGAAGACGCGAAATATTTCTGTTCTAGTTCTGGTTCAAAAGCTACGTTAACGTCTTCGGTGGCATCCAGCAGCAGCGGAAGTGATTCCAATGTAAGTAAGATTCCTCCATCTACAATCGTGAGTGGCCTAGAATTGTCCTCCAGCCAATATTCATGGAAATGCATAACTTATTTTACAGGCAGAAGAAGAAGACGTGCAGACGAAGACGAAGTCGACACACCAGAAGTACCTCAAGCATCTAGTCACAAGCCTGCAGAAGAAGTGAACCTCGTGAAGCTGTAAAGACGCTTAAAAATAGGTTTATGGAAGTTCTTGAGGTGCTGGAAGAATTGACGGATCGGTAGCCAGTCTTCTTCTGACAGTCATGCAGTCATTCAACTTCCTCACTTTTCTTGGTTTTTGAGCTGCAGAGCTACCTGAAGAAGATGACGCACATATTTACCTGCAGCAACGTGGACTGAGTGGGGATAAGTGTGCTCAGAAACTCTTCGTTTTAAAAGCTCTCCTAGTGGAGAGCAGAGACCGTTTCGTCTAAGCCGCAATCGACTTTTCTAAGACTCTTTGGAAAAAACTCGGAATCGAACTCAAAACGAGAAGAATTCGCAGGAAAAAACGCATGCATGGCGATGAATCCGCAATCGTAAAGCCCGTAGAATCCGTTTATGAAACCGCTGATCCTATTTCACTTTCAATAAAAGATACTTCATTGCCTGTGAAATGATGTCCCGAAATTTAATTTTAATTAAGTATTGAATGGGGGCGGCAAAATGGGTCTCCCGCCCCGGGCGCCGAGATGGTACGCTACGCCACTTAGCTCTGCATTATACGAACAGACAATCAATGAAGCGATATAGTCCACAAAAGCCTGGAATAATTGTGTTGAGGTTTTTAACCAATAATTGGTCGGTGGAGTTATCGCTGCATGAATTTCGACGTCCATTTTCAACTGGGAAAACATTCTGGCGCATAACTACTTGACTCGAACAGACTTGTATTTCAGGAGACCATGCAGGGCTGGCCGTCAGACTACCGCACTGGTCATTCGGCCGAGAATATCTTGGCTGTGACTGCCGATTTTGCTGAGAACGAAGAAGCATCAACCAGATGACGTGCTATGTGTGATAAAATTAATTTGAACCAAATCCACAAATTCCAAAATTTCATGCCAGTGTGTCGACCAATTTCAAAGGCAATAATGCTATTAAAAAGAGGAATTCACCTGTGCTCTCTGAATCAATAAACATTTGCTATGGCATCTGGCTATAGCCAGAGCTCCTATTAAAGGCCCGCTTTGCGAATAAGATTTGTGATGTATTTCTGAAATGTCAGAGTTACTTTCTCCGGTCTTGTTTAGAAGCTCCTGAAAATCGACTGGTGCCGTATTTTCCATTACCTTTCTTTTATTTGGAAATATGTTTTTTATATGTTTTCTCAAATTCGGAAAATAATCCTTATGCGAGCTATTGACAACTAAACGCAGTACATTGAATTTTTTTCCAAAAAAAAATCAAAAATAAATAAATCAATTTCGTGGTGCACAAGCTCGAAGTGATCCAGGACCTAGTGACTTATAACTCTGAACCAATGCTGGTGCTACCAGGAACGGAGGGGACCTACAATTTTGTGCGGATTCCGAACGGCTAATGAGCAATTCCTCGCAAGAGGCAGTACACCTCTGAATTTTTTTTTTTGCAGCGGCTGAGAATAGAACATGAGACCTTTCGCATGACAGTTCAACGCACTAACCAATATGCCAATGGGTAATAAAAAAAATTTAGGTCACAATAGAAATCCAATGCCTCTTAAATATGCCTTGTTAATATGTTCTTGCTTGCTTTTTCTTCAGCTTCAGCACTCGACAAACGCTTTGACATTTTTCCCGTGAACTCTAGTAATTCAGTTTTTATTCAAGATGAAATGAGATTAAAACATAGAAATTGCATTTTTCATGTTTTTTTCTTTATTTTTGTCCACTAGTCGACGCACTGTGCGACGGTGCAACTGCACAAATAGCACGAGCCACAAGGAATACTTTTTTGGTGATTTGGTGGGAACAAATGTGTATCAACACTTTCGGCAGCCACTTGTCGGATATCATTTTTTCTGGTTAACAGTAAAAATTGTTAAAGCCCAAATAAAGATTTCCATACCTCAAAATATTTTTTTTATTTAATAATAAAGTAATCTAAAAACAAAATTGGTTGATTAATTTCACGCGACCTTGTAGAAAAGACAGTGAACAATGTAGAAGTCTCACCGCCCTTCATATAATCGGTAAGAATTTTTAGAAAGTGGGTGGATGCCATGCCCTCTGAATGGAAAATCCTAAATTTTCGAAATTACAAGGTTGTGCAGTATAATTTTGATGATCTGTCAGTGACTTTTTAAAGTCCTATATCTCAGGAATCACTTATGCTAAAGAGTTGTTAGTTTCTGACTTTATTGGTTATGTAGGAAGAAGGTGGGTGAAAATCACATGAGTTTGTTTACCCTGTACGTGTTTTTAAAAGAAAGCTTTCAAGTGCGACAAAATTCCAGGTCAATTTATAATCTCTAGAGTATCTACCACTTCCGTTTCAGAAGATCTTCACTCACGATTTGCTGGTATTGATTGTGAGGCAACATTTATGATGATCCCGCTAGTATGAGCATTTCTTCCGTATTAGTTAATGCTTTGATGTTCACACTACCAAATATTATTATGCTGTAGATAGCCAATGGAATGTCATCCACGAATAGAAAAAAAAACAGAAGCGGACTTAGAAAGTATCCTGGATTGACTTCGGAAGATATTTGCAACCTAGTTAAAACATTGTTATCATCACAAACCATTTTTATATTATTTTTCAAGAGCATTTTTAGCACAGTTAACATAATTTATGAGGGTCCTAGGCAGCATACTTTGTAAAACGTAGTACCCTTTGGCATAATGGTAAGTGAGTAGTAGGACTGTCATATAGAGTGTCTTGATTTCAATTCTCAGTCGCTGCAAAAACGTTTCCTAGGGATTTAATTTATCTAGTAAGGAAGTGGATAATTCACTAATAGAATCTCTTTTCATGAAAAAAAGTTCGGAATCGGCAACAAATTTTAGGTTCCTTCTGTTCCTGGTAAAGGCACTTGGTCCTCTTTCTCTATGAGATGTTGCACTACTTAATTTAATTTGTATATTTATATATAAACCAAAATTAGAGGCCATGGTGGCTCGTAGAGGGCCTAAGCCTCTGATTTACAATTCTCAACCATTTATGTGTGCGTGACATCAGAAATGGAGAGGGCCTACAATTTACTTTTGATTCCAATTCCGATTTCATTTGCAATCCTGACTGTCTTTGCTTAAAACTAAGACCTACATATATACCGATATGTAAGTTGGACGATCCAAAAATCGAATTGACTTTAATTGTCGAGTAAATCGGGATTGAGCCACTAAAACTGGTTCTCTTGCTTCATCTTATCTTTTCGGCCCCGATTGGACACAGGCCTACTGAACCGAATTTGCTCAGCGGCGCACAGTGGAACGAAAACATGAAAAAGTGGTCATCGGGCTGTAACTTTTGAAATAATAGACGGATTTTGAAGCGGTTTTCACTATTTTGTACTTGAAAAATTATAGTTTCATACTATATTTCAAAAACTCTGAAAAAATGAGCAATTTTCCAATAAAAAAATTTAAAAACCCCTGAAACTTTTCAAATTTAACTTTAGGCAAATAAAATTAATTTTATGGAGGAAGAACAATTAATATGTACTGCTCTTAATTCATACTCGTATTACATGTTTGATGTGCATTTTTGCACTTTTTTTTTTAAATATGTATTTCGAAACATCGTTCATATTTTAATTTGAATTTTATTTATATTGAATATTGTTCTAGTTAATATATGTTTATACAAAATTTCTTTTGACTTTTCATGGTATTTTATAAAAAAATCCATTACTTTTGAAGCATTAAGCTTAACTTCACTTTTCAGCTTCATTTTTTCGGCTAAAAGAAGCGTAGAGCTGCATGTACTTTGACGTAAAGCTTCGGTTTTACGCCTGTTTTTGACCCTCACTCAAGTTATCACATTAGTGTTGTTAGCGGTTGATGGGGGCGGTTTTATAAAGGTTAATTTAAAAAATTCTGTTTCAAACCACGTTTTAAACCGGTTTTTCGCATTTTATTGTTACTGCATTCTACAAATCCATTTTTCAGCTACATACAAACAAAACTTGCGAAAAAATTCAAACAAGTCCAATTTTTTTTCCGAGATTTTACTTTCGCCGTTTGGATAACAATATTTATAGTCAGTTAAGTCACGCCCGTTAGCCTTTAAAACGTTGACAAAATCTTCGTAAGTAAACACAACCATTTTCACTTAGTAGAAGGCTTCAAAATTCTTTTTGTACTAGACGATCGCTTTGTTAAAAAAAACTAAACAAAAATGGCATTCATCATTATAAAATCATATAATTAAATTTTTTTAAATTAAGAGAGAAAAAATAACCGTTAGTATGAGAGCCGTATTTTGTTTTGCCATTAAGTCTATAACAAATAACGATAACCTAAAGACAAAATCTCTTTAACCAGAGCACATAAGATTTAATTAATAAAAGGAGAATCCCCCAACCCCTTCTTCTTTATTTCGTGTCAATGTATGCACTGTTTCTTACTTTTAGATTTCTTAATGTTAGTTATTATTATTTATAATGCAAAGATGCCCCTACCCCCTTCTCCAGTTAACAAACTTATTTTATTTAAGAGTTCCCAGCTCTAAGAGAGATTTTTAAAAACCCTCCAGGAAGCGGGGTCGGATGCGGTCGGATCCAATTTTTTGAAAATATAACTGCAAATAAGTGCACAATTCATTTAAGACTACCCAAAAACCGAGCATTTTTGAGCATTTTTTTAAAATCATCTTCAAACCTGAAATTAGAATTTTTTAAAAATACTCAGAAAAACAGTTTTGTTTAAGGCTAAAACAATTTTGTTTCAAAAATTTTTTTAATTGTTAAGCTTAAATGAACTAATTGCATGCCTACAAAATTTATTTTGAAAAGAAAACTTAAAAAGGGTCTGAGAAAAACAAATTACAAAAATGCGTTAAAATTCCATTATTTTTTGGTTTTAAAAATACTGCATCTTTGAGTCCCTATTATTTGAAAATTAAAGAGTGTACATAAAAAAGCTGTTTTATATGTAAAGGAGGCGACAATTTTCAATGCATATCAAACAAAAAATATTTCGAATAATGAAAATAAAAAATCACCCAATGTCCGGAATTTTGTACTAGCCGTTCCACTGTGCGGCGCCTGGTGCGAGCTCGACTACCGCGAAACCGCCTCTCTATTCTTGATCGGCCCTCGACTGTCTAAATAGAGGAATGCATTTGATGGAATATGGCCACTTAAACTTACACTCTCGAAATATTCATTGTTGGCTCAATAAGCTCAAAATATTAAGCTACTAGCTGATGTTATCGTTCTGTAAGTAAGAAATTATCTATTCTGTTTTTATTGGCTTCGTTGTATAGTGCGCTTCTGGAATAATAATTTTTGTACTCCGACTCTGCTGTTCAGTGTAACCCAAGGCAGCGACGTAAGCACTGCCTCTACAACACCCGAATCTTTTCCATTAGAGATGGGGCAACGTTGAACCATACCGGGCATCCATAGGTATGCATCGGCCTGATTAGAGTCACGTTGCAAATCAACTTTACACTGGTGTCAAGCGGGATGCTATAAATGTAATGGCCATAGCTCCCCTAGCCCTGGTCAGAGCAGCATTTACTGTATGTCTGTCGAAATACATATAATACTGATCCAACCAGATACCAAAGTACTTTACTACAATTTAAGTCGCCAGTGGATGTCCGTATGGCTTGCGGCAGTTCTTTATCGTATCCCTTGAGGCTCCAGCCAACGAAGTCCTAAGCAAAATAGTTTCAGATTTCTAAAAGTTGATTTCCAGTCATCACAATATCGTTGAATCTTGTTGAAGTCACCCTGCAAGAGATTTCTGATGACCTTAATGATGTACGAAACAAGATCTTCTAGGCATACGCAATACCCTTAGTTAGACTACCTATCAGATCGCTGTTGTACATGCCGAATAGAATCCGCGTATTAACCGCTTCCTGTTAAATTGAGCATGTCAAATAAAATATACAAAAGTGGTTTACTTATGCCAAGTATTGTTGCCTTTAGATAAAGAGCTTCTAACCAAACGGTGTCTAAGGCCTTCTCCAAATCAATCAGACAAGCAGTCTTTTAATTTTTTTCCATTGGATATCAGAAACGAGCTTAGACGCGACATGAATGGTATCATGTCCCGCCTGAAGTCCGAACTTTCTCGAATACCTTTCTGACACTCGGTAGAAGACTTATCGACCGAAGAACAACAGCTGTCTTCTAACATACTGAATAATATGCATTATTTAGTGCATTGTCAAACAGTGAGGCATATGTGTCAACTGCTTCCTGAGGTAGATGTCGTAGTACAATGTGGGATATAATATCGACTCCTGCTAATTTCTTTTTCTTTAGTGAATTCAATATGAGCTCGAGCTCCACCTTCTAACAGGGAACTGATCCCATTTTGTTCGGCTCACCAAGTGTTCTTCATTGAACCTGGCGAAATCGGGGTTCTCTTATCGCCTTTGCGTTACGAAGGTAGAAGTGGTGGAGTAAGGCTCTGTTTTCCAGGTCGTGATTGGGGCGAATGCCGGAATTTATCTTGCAAGTCCAACGCACTAACCATTAGTCCAAGGGGTACTAGTTTATATCTACTTATGCATTAATACTTCAATGCCTTTTGAGATTCCCTAAGAAATATAGGTACTTTAAGGAGGTAAATTATTATGTATATATATCCAGCATTGGAATTACAAACTCGATTCGAGATCCAACTATGATATAATCCATTACAAATCAATTCCACCATTTTTAACTGTTCTGATGTAGAAATCCAAATTTTCCTTCTGATATCTAAGGTTTTATTTATTAAACTTCAGGTTTATTTTTACCCAAACACAACCTATATATCGTAACATTAATATTTAAAACAACAAATGCCTATTGAAAAACAAAAGAGCTGAGGTACAAACTATACAATTTCAATTTATTCTTTAATTTAACCTAGATTCAAATATTATAATTCTGTGTTCCAAAGGGGGAGTTTAACGAATTGTTTTCAAATACAGTTCTATTTTTCTCTAAATTCAACTTATGTAAATCGTGACGCCCGAGCAAAAATAATACATACAAAATCTATTCAAAGTTATGTATATTAAATGCCTTCGATGTCAATGCTGTTTTTTTTTTCAAATAAAACACAGAATATATTTTTTCCTCTTAGATATTTGCATATAAATATGGATTGACTGTAGATATTTTGCAATGCATATATTTCTAAGCAATTTTAATAGCTACCAATTGTTTAAAGTCACATTGTCTTTCAAGGCTTCATATTCCCACGCTCTTGCTTTGTTCTTAATGCACATTCAAATTAATGAGACAGTTTCGTTTTTTTTTTCTTCTAAAAAGAAGTGAATTTGTGCAGGAATATTTATAATTGCCAACCAATCAACCCCCGAGTGAATATATTTACCTAGATTATAATTATTTCTAGTCCTCTAGGTAAGCCGGCAAAGCGGCGCCAGACTATCTCTCATATTATTCATAAAATATAGAATGTTGATTGAATGAAAAGTCAAGTTTGCCACGAGAAGAAAAAAAATAATTTATCTAAAAAGACTTTGCATGGGTGGTTTTATGAGGTGTCTAGGGAGAAAATTTGTTGCAATGACGTTATAGCTGTTACATTTCCATAACAAACTGTAATATCAACGTCAACCTTTCAAACGTGTCAAATTGGTTTCAAGAATTAGAAATGTCACGAGGGTCGAATTGAAAAGTTTTATATTTTTTAACTTTAAATTAAAGGAATAAAATTGAATTAAGCGATCGCCACTTCCAACCGAGTCATGGATGCAGATGTGTTACAATGTAGTGAACAACCGAATTATAGCAAAGTGCATCGTGCAGACGCAGCGAGTATAATGATGCTGGTTAAAGATTTGTTTGATGATGGCCATGGCCTCTGAGGGTCTGCCCGTGAGGAATTCATTTAAGTGATTAATTAAACAGAGTTTTTCAATTACCATTTATTGATACAATAAATCAATTTCTAGTCTGCACTCCACCATACTCGTTAACCCCCGTCTTATCATTGGCACTTGCAACTTAGGGCACATGAAACGACATTAATAAAAAATAAAAAAATAAACTTCAGTTACACTCTTAATGAGTTGCACAGCACTGCTGCTGGATTGTGTCCTCGATTGGATGATGGTAGTTGCAGTTGGTGACCAAGAACGCGCGCGTTACTAAAACTCTCACATGCAGATGCAGATTTTCTACTTGTTTACTGCTTAATCTTTTCATGTCGAATGAACAGCCGCGCGTCTTGTGGTGTGTGCTGTTGTTGCACGGCGTAAAGTGCGGATAGGATTAAGGATTAAGAATTTTTCCAGTGCATCGAGGTGCAACCAACACGTTGAGGAGATGGACGACCGATGCAACACTGTAGCTGCTGCTAGTACTCGATGATGCTACATAGCATCAGCAATTGCTAATGGTAATGGCTGACTTGTGCATTGGTAATTTTAACTGATGTGGTGTTGTTGTTGTAGGTAGAGTGTAACTCCCTTTAGATGAATGACTTTCCATTTTAAGTGACATTGGAAAATGATAGTGGCTTCACGGTTGTTCTGTTTTTTAAGTGCATTCCATTTGATTCTGTCTGCGATTTTTTACTCGGTTCTTGCTTTACCATCATCCATCTCTAGATCTCACAGTACAGCAGAAAGGCGAACAAAAACGGCAAGAAAAAACAAAATTTAAAGAAACACTTGAGAGGCGAACTGTTAACGCATATCCATGGGTTAGGCAACAAAAGTGTTGTTGGGATTTAATTTAATTTTTATTTTACTTTTTTTTTTGTTAATTTTGTCTTCCTTATTTTAACTCGATTCCATCCTTTATTTGCATGCAGATGCCGCTGTTGATAAGTAAATTGAAAATTATTACCTTGTCGTGATTCGAATTAAGAGACAAAAAACCAAAAAAAAATGAAAAAGAGTTGATATAAGAAACAAAAAAAATTAATTCATTATGCAAAAAAGTGTTAAAAGTCCAATAAAAATTTAAATATTCTTTAATTCTTTTGTGGCTATAATGACACAGTTTGTTATGTGTCTGAAGTGATAAATTATTGCTGTTTAGAATATGACCCTAGAATAAATGTTTAATTGTAAATGATTGAGAATTCAAAAAAAAAGGTTCGCTACTCAGCTCTTTTGTTTTTGTGCATCATTAGAACGTATCACCCAATAGTTTTAGTGAATATTTTGACTTGAGTTTACAACCATAAACTGTTTGGTAAAACATTAACGATTAGAGAAAATTAAAATGGGAAGTGTCAAAGTTGCGACAACCGTGAACCTTGTAAGAAAACTACCCGGCCAATTTTAAAGAAACTACAAAGAAACAGAAGTAATTTCCGGAGTGCATAGCACACTTACAAAAATAGGTGCACTGAATTTTATATTTTTAAAATTTACGTCAAATCTATCAAAGATAACTAACTTTCTGGATTTAAGTCTAAAAAAAATGTATGTGCACTAAAAAGGGTGTTTTTTATTAAAGACGAAGAACTTAAATTTGTAATAAAACATCCATAAAAATGGCGTTAATTAACACATGAAATTTTTTGTTATTAATGTTTGAGTATGAACTTCAAAATGCTGGCGTTGTGGCCTATGCTTACGTGATATAATCTGTAGGTCCGATATTTACACACTCTTAGCAGAAAATCCAAAATGTATGGGTGGTCTAAAAGATTGCCAAATCGATTTTCTGATCCGCAGTGTTTTATCTATACACAATGGTAACAGGGTGTTGTCATAAGGTAGACATAATGGTTTTATTTGACAATATTTTTAATTATGAACCTATGTAGTTGGTTATTTAGTAGAAACCCTTGGCATAATGGTTAGTGTGTTAGACTGTCATGCAGAGGATCTTGGGTGTGATCCTCAACCGCTGCAAAAAAGGTGTATACTACCTCTTAGGAGAAATTCACATATCCATTAAAAGTATCTCTTATCCTGAAAAGTGCTGTTGATCTGCCCTTCGGAATCGGCAGAAAATTGTAGGTGCCCTCCATTTCTGGTAACACACACAGTGGCCTCTTACATACTTTTTTATCTTCAAAATTATTGATTTAAGCAAGAAAAAAAAGGCAATTGTTATATTTGTCTCTTAAAAACAATTGCTATGCATATGTCAAAAAAGCAACAAATTCAATTTTCATTTGTAGCAATTAAATATTATAGTCCCGTTGTTAAACTCTTTTGTATATTCAAATCAAATTTTCTGCATTGGTAATGAACAGAAATCTCAAACTTTAAAGATTACATACATTTTATGTAGATCAGTCCAACTTACACCAACATTATTCAACACAGACCTACCAGTCATAAATAATTTCGTTGTAATTGCTAAAGCCATTTATCAAGGTAACATCAACACATATCACGAACATGATTTAATTAAAAGACATTTCAAATTTTAATTAAGATTGATTTCATCTATTAGATTTTAGTTTTTTTTTTTTTTTTAATAAAATATTTATAAATCCCACCGTTTTCTTTTTACAATGTCGAATATTTTACTAATTTTGGAAGTGTAAGCCATAACCAATAGTTTGCATTATCTTAAATAGAAATCTAAGAAAACCCATTCGGTGTCACTTTGTTATTCAAAAGTTTTGATAGTTAAAGTGTTTTTTGGTTGACAAAACAAACTAATTGGTTTTTGTGAAGGCTGAATATAAAAACAAATCTAAAAAATAAATTAAAAAAAATGAAAGTAGAAAATTTATAAATAAAAACCTGTGCGAATGAGTTTTTTAAATTAATAAAGTTGATGAAACTCATTAAATGATTTTGATTGAATTTAATTCAATGACCTAAGCCACAAAGTGTGCTTCACTTACATACGTATACTAAAATTATAGTCTTAGAAGGGTATGACAGCATTTAACTGATGAGCCCACCGTTGTACCTGAAAACGCACTTTGGAGCTTAGGTCACTTAAACTATCAATTGAATATAATGCTTGATGCTAAGTTTTTAAACTTTTGATAATTTCTTTTATTGAAATCATTCATCACTTTTTTTCCTTAAAGAAGGAACAAAATATAAAAAACCTTTAATAAAAACTTTCTCCACACAAAATCTATACCTTTATCAGTGTTTTACATCCTTCTAAGCATACATCAAACAAATTTTTATGTTCACCCTCAAAGAAAATAACTTTATGATTCATAAATATTTTAAGTGTCGAATAAAAAAAAAACGTACATTAAATTTTGAATACGAAAATCAGCTCATTGTGGTATTTTTTTTTTTTTTTTTTTTGGTTCGTCGGCAAATAAGATAATATTTGATGAAACATAATTCTACCGAAGACTTATAAATATCAAGTTTTTATTGTTATACAGAAATTTATGATGTAATACGGTTTTTGATTTGTCAGAACGTAACTTACGCTCTAAAAGGGTTTATGTAGAAAAAGATTTTTTTTAGGAAGCCTTTGATCTATACCTATCAATTTTTATTGTAAATTCCATAGGCTGATTGCTAGTAGAAAATTCTGTAAGATCAATATAATCTTATAAAGTGATCTCGAGCTTTTAACACATTTTATCACTTGTAGTTAGCCCATAAATGCTTAAAACTTCGGTACAACACTAATATAATACTAAATAATGTTTCAAAAAATTTTTAAAGAATCGTTTTATTTATTTAAACAAAAATAATTAGTCTAGAATGTTGTTGTGTGGGATGGAATAAAATTTGAAAATTAAAACAAAAGAGCTGAGAAGCAAACTTTATTATAAGTTTGTTTATTTAGATTTTATTTTTTTATAATTTTCACACATTCAAGGGGTTATGATTAACCTTATAATGTTATGAGGTAACACAGTGTGAGTGTTTAGAAAAAGTGGAGAAGATTTAATAGGAGATGTCGATGCAGATTGGTTTTGAAAGCTTGTACGTCACAATAAGTAGGATCAATCGAAAAGGGCAAAGTATTCCACATTCTATACTCTGTCCAACAAAAATTGGCAGTACAGTCCTTATGGGAAGGCTTTTTCCAAAGCAGTGGCGCCTGATGCACCCTCACTATAATGCGTTAGGAAAAATTCCACTAAAAAAAGAGCAAGCCACTGACTTTTCTTGAATTGTTGTTGTTATTCTTTGCAAAAAGTTGTACACCCCAACACGACCGTCGTATCCCACTGCTGATGAGATACTGTCAAGATCAAGCCAAGAGTGTCAAGTGTCACTCAATACGATCGTGCACTCTTTATCTACATCAAAACAGAGTTACCATTATCATTCTCAATTGCAAGTAAGGAGCTTTTTCAGTGGTTTTTATTACGGACCTTTTGGGATTTGAAGCTTTTGAGAACACATTTTAAGAAGATGAGTATGTTGAGTGTTGTCGTATTGCTTTTCAACTTAAAAAAAAAACGCGCCTATTATCTTACCGCTTGGTGTTGTGGGAAAAGGTAAATTGAATATTGTTTTCAGTCGTTTTGAATCGGCAGACGGTAGCCCTACGCGTTTTTTACTCTCATTTGCGGCGATTTATAATGTAAACCACGGAATCCCTGTGAGAGCTTTAAAAGGCGACACACTTATGCATGACAATGCCACCAGAATGAGAGACAAACGTCCTATCTTCCCTGTACTGACAATTTTTATTGGACAGAGTATAGTTGTGCGGAAGAACCTCTTTATTTCACAGTACATCTGAAGTGAGGCTCAAGCGTAAGCTGATGAGCATTCATAGCTAGACAAGTATTATGGCGGAATTGTTTGAGAGGTAGAATGTATTTGGATTTGTTTCTAGAAGGCACCTATTTTCTTAATTAAAAATCCTATTTCAAAATATTAAAATTAAATAACAGATATGTAAGCTCGATAGTGAGGAAATTGATTTTTTTCAATATTTTATATAATTTATTTCGATTATTACTCGCATTTGAAAAAAATAACCATTACGATGAAAGGGAAAAAAGTAGATTCCGCGATTCAGTTTCTTTTTCCGTATGTCTGTACTTCAACCAACAGCCTTAGCCGATGAACCGATTTTCTTTAAACTTGATGCATAAAGGTCTTCGGTGTTTCTTTAGGGGATAAATTAATATGTATTCGCTCCAACACACACTGTACTTGACATTCAGCCATTAGTCCAAATCGTATTTCTCTCAGGAAATGCTCTCGCGATTTTCTATAATTGTAAGTACGGTCTTAATCTCGGTGGAAAAATAAATGGAAGAAAAATGTTATTAACGGTAACTGCTATACAACCGTCTTATTTGATTTCAACTTTCTCATTAAAGACTACTGTTTTTGATCAAAGTTTTTCTTCTTCGATTGTGAAACAATATTGAGAATTGTTGTTCAATTGTCCTAGGAAGATTTTGACAGTCGACTCTGCACCATTTGGTGAACAAATTTGAAAAGACCAGTTCGTCAGTCAATCAGCAAATATTTGTACCACAAAGGAACCCAAGATGCAATTTGATCCCAATAGACTTTTTCTTGTCGAGTTTTCCGTAGCCGGAGGTCTATGCACATAAGCGCAACTAACCGATGCCCCTTAAGATGAACATAACACACGCTATTTCTCAAATTAAGATTTATGCGGAAGAGCTATTTAAAATTTGGACCACTAGGATCCATGTCACCTTAGAAACCAAGTCGGAAATTTGAACGATGTCATATTCCATACATAGTAGCATTTATAGTCCTTAAAAATAAAAAAAAAGAAAAAGAATTTTGTTAATATCTCAAAATTTAAATATCCCGCTTAAACCAATCACAGGTCTAAAGCCAAACCAAATCTCTCTTCTGTCTGCCAATGCAAGTTATCTGATTGTCAAAGTGAGCCTCGATCTTAAATCAAAGTGGACACTTATGTTTTATGTATATTGAAAAACGGGTTAAGAGCGCCTCAGTCTTCTATTACCTGTAGTAAATCATTCAGTAAAAGGTTCGACATACAGCCGAAGATAGTCTTGTGGACTTGTACACCGCCGGATCCGAACATCGAATAACATCGATAAACATAAAAATGTTTAAACAACAGCTGGCAACAGCTGTCCTTTGCATGACACTTGGCTGACTTACATATTATTTGTATAGCACTTTAAGACTAAAAAAAAGTCAAAGAGGGTTTGCGAACCGTACAGTTACTGCAGCATCAAAAACTTGATACCTTATCATATGTTTTCAGAAGTTAATAAGGACTGCAATCCTATTTTGACTCTAAGCATTTCCATTCAGAAAGGATTGGAAAGACTACATCGTGACGAGAAAATTCGACACTGCTATCTTTTCTTTTGACTCAAATATGAAGTGGGATGTGGGCTCGGAATTCTGTCTGAGTATTTAAATGTCTCTTTTCGCGTACCTGATTTTTTTAATATCTTTCTAGCTAAATTAATAGCAATAAGAAAATCATCCAAAATACTCAAACAAGATCAACATCACAGTCGTAAAATGGCTATTCTGTCATATATTCCAGAGGGCTGTCAGAAATTTGGCTACATCATCTTCAAAATTGGTCCAAAAATGCTTAGATGAAATTGAAAATATTAGCCTCAAGGGCACTCTAATCTGGGTTCCGACTTAAGGTGGAATTGAGAAAAGTGAACTGAATATGATATGACCAGCCAAAGATTATACATTCACCACTTCATTGCGTAAAAATTCAGTATTTCCCTTTAAATTATGAATGCGAAAGTATTCTGAATAGTACTATTGCAAGGCCCAATTGGCAAAGCTGGTCATTCCTAACAATGGTAACTGTTCGACATTCAAAAGATACAACAATAAATTCGAGAGGAGTTAAGTTATTGTTAGATTTTTGTAATTCCTTTGGATTCCGTGTGATGAATGGCGTTTTTGAATCGGATAAATATGTAGAGTTTACATTTGTGGATCAGCAAGGACATTCAATAGTCGATTATTGCCTGGTGAGGGGAAGCTGGATTTCTCTTGTAGCAGATTTCGAGGTCGTGAGCGTTCCTTGTTCTGACCATATGCCAATAGTAGTCGAATTTGGGCTTAAACACTTAGACCAAGCGGATGCAACAGTCTTAAAACTTCCTCCAAAACTAAGGTGGAAAGAGAACAAAGCGGAAGAATATAAACGGAACTTAGAACGAAACCTACATGCAGAGGGCCAAACTACTATAGCTTATATTGAAGACATTATCAAACTATCCTGCCCTGCCACGACTAACGATACAAAAGTTACTAAACAGAAGGAGAAATGGTTTGATACTGAGTGTGAAAAAGCTCGCCAAAAATCTTTCGGATGGTTAAAAGCCTTTAGAAAACATAATTGTAATTACTTCAAAAGTATGTATATGGAAGCAAATTCCAGGTTCAAACGAATTTGCAATGAGAAAAAATCAACTTTTTTTTTTGAAAATGAGGCTCTCAAATTAACCAATTGCAAAGATTCAAAAGCATTTTGGAGTACAATCAACCAACTAAATGGTAAAAAACTTCAAATAAGCACCAGATTAAAAATCGATTTACTGCACGACCATTTTAAAATCCTTTTGAATCCTGAATCTTTGACCCAAAAAATTCAATTTTCGACTCTGCTATAAATCATGAAGAGGTGTGTTACGTATTACAAAAATTAAAAGACGGGAAATCAGCAGGAGCAGATGGAATACCAACAGAGTTCATAAAATACGGAACGGAAATGTTAAACGGCAAATTAACTTAGGTGTATAACAACATCCTAGACACTGGTGAAATACCAGAAAACTTCAAGCAATCTCTCATCTTTCCGATTCATAAGAAGGGTAACATAGCAGATCCAGGCAATTATCGAGGGATATCTTTTCTTACCGCATTCTATAAGATTTTCACATCACTTCTAAATGACCGCTTGACACAGTGGATACAAAGAAACGAGTTGCTTAGTGAATTTCAAGCTGGATTTAGGAGCGGTTATTCAACTATCGACAACATTTTTGCTCTGCAAACCATAGCGAACAACTGCATTGAACAAAAAAAGAAGCTGTACGTCTTTTTTGTTGACTTCAAAGCAGCTTTCGATACTGTGGAAAATGGTACTTCAACAGGGATCCAATCGAAGTGGTAAGTATTTGGGTGTAACTATTTCTTACAACCTTAGTATGGTACACCACCTCAAAGAAAAACTAATTGTAGCTAAAAGTGCAATTAGTGCAACGTGGAGGAAATGCTTTTCGAACAAAACAATTTCGCATAGTGTTAAATACAAGGTATTTGTTGCAGTGGCTGAATCTGTAATGCTTTATGCAGCACAAACATGGGGATATGAAAAATATGAAGCAGTCGAACAACTTCTAAGATATTTTATTAAAAAATGCTTCCGATTGCCCAAAACCACCCCTAACTACATGCTTATGATTGAAACAGGATTATCACCCCTATACATAAGAACTCTGAAGTTTCATGTAGACTACATCCCAAAAATACTTGCAATGCCAGATGAAAGACTACCTAAGATTTTAGCATTGGATACAATTGCTAAAAAAATGCATGGTACAAGAAACTGGAAGAACTTGGGAGCTGCTGCGGATCCGATTTCAGACTGCTGGGTGAAAATGGAAGGCTGTCCAAGAACAAACTCTTGGAGCTTATTTCGAAGGTTGACGAACAGCATAGAACCGACTGCTTGAACGAGGCTACGTCTTCGGCCCATAGATCAATCTATAGCCGGCTGAACCACAATTTATGTGAACAAAATTATTTTCACAACGACAACAGTCAGGCACTTATTGCATCGATTTTCAAAATGAGAGGGGAGCTTATAAACCTACACTATATACCACATCGGGAGGATCTGCCTATTTACTGCAGCTTATGTAACCTTAGGGAATCCATTTTATTGGAAAATGCCCTGTTTTATGCGAAAGAAGAATTTTTCTGAACAGCAGTTTCAAATCAGACGATGAAGTAATGTCGCTACTAAACTGTCAATGTAATATTAATAACCTCTACAGATACTATACAAAAACGCACTGTCTTATCGCAATCAAATTTTAAATGAGGCTTTTTAAACTTAGAGAAAAAAATTATTATATTCAACAATTGTTTAATTTACTTAAAGCAAACTATGTATACATATGTATTATTTTACTATTTTCCTATCAATGTCAATCGGGCAGACGGCAAAGCCATGCTTAAACGATTTTTGTATAAACTATTATGTAAATTGTAAACTTAAATGGAATAATAAATCGAATATATCTATCTATCTATCTGGTCACTGTTGTAGCTGTAGAGTTTTGCAAAAACAGACTAATATTTCCTAAGTGAATGTCCTCCGTTGGCCAGAAGAAGAAAGCAATCATGTGGAAGGGCTTTTCTCGATGAACTTAAAAAAATTTCTAAACAGAATATCAAAGATATTTTTCGAAGTACCTAAATCTTGATTTAAAAAAAAATATGTTTTCGCTTGATAAAAATATTCTTCATCTCAAAATAATTTAAAATAAAAGAAAAAAAATCTCTGTTGGTATAATTAAATTTAAATACACCCAAACAAATATGAATGTAGCATGAAACCGAAAAAAACTAGATTAAACAGACCTTCAAAATCAAAAAAAAAAAAAAAAAAAAAAAACACACCATCTCCGACTCAAACAAAAGTCCAAGGTGTCAGAAAAGTCAACGATCGTGTTATTAGTCGTAGCCAAAAGATAAGGTCAAGAAAAATAGGAAACCATTGTGGGACGCACTTTATTGTTTACTGTAGCTTGTGTCTGAATACACGCATTTTTTGGTACCTACACCTAAACAAACTGAAGACAGACTTTTCTATGGAGTTATACGACCATAGTCACAGTCTTCATCTCATTTCCTCTTCTCTATGATGCTGATGGAAAAACAACATCTCAGCAGAGCGGTAGTAACGCCAAAATAAAGTAGGTACAGAAAAACATTACAACGATAACAGCAGCAACAACAACAACAATAACAATAAAAATAATAATACATACAAGTTCTTCAAGCATCTCTCCAAACATGACTAACACTGAAGGCGCGGCAAAAGAAGAATACTCAAAATCAGCTCGATGGTCCCCGTCGTCTATAAGAAGTCTACAAGAAGCAATATCCAAAGAAGAAATACCAAAGAACGAGGAGTGAAAATAAAAACTAAACTAAGAAGATGGAATAAATAAATACCATCTCGTTCATGGACCGAAAACTCATCTTAGCATACCAAGAAGATACACACTCTATACACAAGAAGTAGGAGGAAGGTGTTACGAATCGAACCGAAGCAAAATAAGCCAAAGGCAAGAAGACTACTCTACACAAAAAAAAAAGTGTAAAAATACAGAAATAAAAGACAAGCCAGAATTGTGTGTTCCAGAAGACTCTTCAAACCGGATTACCCTCGAACAGGAATCATGCGAGCCAAAAGTACGGTGTAAACTAGCCACGCGGCAATCTGGAAGAAAAGTATTTTTTCAGGGCTGTATTTACTCTGAGTTGAACTTATAAGTCCTCACAAATGATAAATGTTTCTTATCAAAAACAAAAGCCCCATTTTCGAATAGATAAAAATAATACTTAGCCATGTGAAATGTGTTTGTATCACCGGAGAGCATAAACGCATCTTATCATGTCGTAAGATCCACAAGTACTTTATGTTTAGGATGTGAGTCAGGCTTACAATAGACCATATTAGCATAGCGAATTAAAGTCACTAGTAAGGTTGGTCTTGGTTTGGCATCAACTGGAATTATGGTAGATAATGGCCAGAGTCTACTTAGTCCAGAGTAGATGCTACCCACTACGAAATTTGCCAAGACTGATAACACATTTAACAAATTGAAGCTGGAGGTGTCAATGTACTATTTATGTAGAGCAATACATTGAGCCTTAACCGTATTTAGTGGTAGACCATTGTCAATGGACCACTTCGTAATTGCCATAAGATCTTCATTTAACCTACATGTTAAAGACCAATCGGCCGGGCGAAATAATTTTGTAAATTATCTGCATATAGATTCAGCGATACATTTGAAAAGACTTAAGGGAGATCATTATTTATAAATCTGCAGAAAAATATAGACCCTAAAATTGAATCTTGAGGTACACCAACATACAAATTTAAAGGCTCTGAATCTTCCTGATCAATCTTGACCTATTGGTAGTGATTGTACTAGTAGCTCTCGACCAGACGCACTCTATCGTGAAAGCCAAAATAGTACTTGAGTTTTTGGCAATAAATTACAAGGCTTACTCTTTTAAATGTCTTTGAGGAATTCAGCAGATAGAGAATAGTAACGTGGATCAAACCATATTCATACATTAAGTTATCAAGGACTTTGATCAACGAAGTTTAGCAGCTGCGATTTGCACGGAAACCAAAATGAAATGGTCTTAGTAAATTAAACCTTTTAGGTTAATTCGATATTTGTGTGGCCAGAATTTTCTAAAACATTGGTTTTGAATGTCTGAAAACTACAATGCGAAGGAAAAATGGAGTCGGGTAAGGCATGCTCCATTCGCTTAGTGCGGCCAAAGAAAGAATCTCTGATTTCAACAGTAAATCCGAAGTTGGGCTCAAGGGTAAGCTGATGCGCATTCCCTGAAGTATGAGTATTACAGTTGAATTGCTTTAGAGGATGTGAACGCTGCTTACGAAAAAACTCATAAAATAATAAAAGACAAATTACATTGCGGCGGTTGTGGAGAGATTCAAATGTTCCTGTTATACTTCTATCACATATCATTTGTAAAACTCTTGTGGCCATCCATTTATTATTTATATAGGCTTTATAGATTAAAACAAGACCAGGAGGGGTACAAAATTTCTTGTAACTTCCAAGAAAACCTTAACACTTAGTAGCGTTTTTGGCAACTTCCACACAAGGTGGTCTGTAATATATGTATATACCGAGAACTAAGAGCTGTTCGGTTTCCTCAATTCAAGTGCTGCTCATAAAAAAAGACAGTCCATGATTACTTACCCAAATAATAATAGAAGACTTTTTAAATCCAGCTGGTATGACAATGATTGTAGGAAAAGTAGGGAGAAATCTTTCAAGTTTTTAAAACTTTTTAGAGACACAAATGATGTAGCTTTTAAAACACTATATCTGCAGTTTAACAATGCTTATAAGAATGTATGTAAACAGAAAAAAGAACTTTTTTTAAGAAAATCAGCAACTTATCTGCTTGAAAGCCGTAACTCTAAGACATTTTGGAGCAAGGTACGTATTTTAAGTGAACGTAAAAGGTCAGTTGCACCAATTGGAGTGGATACACTTGCATTACATTTCGAAAAACTTCTTTTAGCAGACCCAAGTCAAATGTCTATTAGTTTTGCGATTCCGTTTATATATATAGAAGAACTGGATAAACCGATTTCAATGTTAGAACTGCTTGCTGCACTCAAAAATATGAAGAATAATAAGGCCTCTGGGTCAGATGGTATACCAGCGGAATTTTACAAAAACGTTACTTCACAATTCTTGGAATATATTTTAGTGCTCTTCAACAAAATGTTTAACGAAGAGAATTTTCCGGATTGTTTTTATTCATCGTCCATTTCAGCAGTTTTTAAAAAAGTTACCCTAATCTCAGTGAAAACTAAAGAGGTATATCTGTTCTTAGTTCTTTTCGAAAAATATTCACTCAAATTCTCTACTTTAGACTTGTGAGTTGGGTTGAAAGGAACAACAAAATAAGCTGCTTCCAGGCTGGATTTCGAGCTAATCTTTCAACAATCGACCAAATATTCACTCTCACAAGTGCTGCTAGGCGTTTCTTAGAGAAAAAAACTAATCTGTTCGCATTTTTCGTCGATTTTAAATCAGCGTTTGACACTGTAAATAGAAGATCGCTCCTATTTAAACTCGCAGCTATTGGACTTACAACTAAATTTATACGAATTTATGAACAACTCCTTTCAAATATGACTGCTGTGGTTTCAAATGGCTGTGAAAAATCCAAACAGTTTAGATCAGATGCGGGTGTACCACAGGGTTGCGTTTTAAGTCCTTTAATCTTTTCACTCTTTATAAATGATATTGAAGATTATATCCCTGGTGGCGTTATTTTTGGAGATTATAGTTATTTTATCGGATAATGCAGCCACACTTCAGCTTCAAATAAACAAGCTCAAACTTTTTTGTGATATGTGGGACTTGAAAATCAATACAGAAAAGTCTAAAATAATGGTTTTTAGATCCCAAAATCGAAATGCTAGAAATGACCGTACCTGGAACCGTGAAGGCTCCAATATTGAAGTTGTGAAAGAATTCAAATATCTAGGTTTTACACTAACTTACAATTTAAATCTTGGTGTTCACATAAAAAACAAAGTTAGTGCAGCAAAAGCAGCAATACACTGTATGTGGTCAAATTTCTTTAATAACAGACATGTAGATCCAGCTTCTAAGTTTAAAGTGTTTGATGCAACCATAAAGAGCTGTCTTTGTTATGGCATTGAAGTTTATGGATACAAGCAACAGGAAAAAATTGAAGCTGTCCAAAGATATTTTTTAAGCGTGTATTTAGGCTACCATCAAGCACACCGACGTATGCCAATACACGTCGAATCGGGACTGCCCCCTATTTTTATAAAGAGTTTAAAGGCAAATGCAGACTACCTCATCAAGGTAATGCAAAGATCGAACGATAATCTGCAAAAGAGGATTCTCTTAGTTTCATTAAGGTGTCAGTACACACCTTTCAGGGACTGGTATGAGTTGGCCTCGGCACACAACTTTCCCTTGAGCCTTTCTGTGGATAGCCCAGACCTTTGGAGGAATACTCTCTACGAGTGCATTTCCATCATCGATGAACAAATGTTCCAGAGCTGTCTTGTTAGGGCGAGGGAGTCTGTGTCGAGGACAATATACAGTAAACTCAACCTCAGTTTGAAGGCAGCAAATTACTTTAGGGATGAATTCACCGTAAGGGAGATGAGACTGATTATTATGGCTCGCACGGAGATGCTGGAGCTCAACTATAGGCCACACAGGACTGATCCCCTTTGTACATTGTGCAACCTCAATCAAACTGAAAACATCTTTCATTTCCTGGCGGTATGTCTAATCTTGCAGGAAATTAGACGATTGCATTTTAATAAAAGTTTTTTATCTATAGGAGAATGTCTTAGTGTTCTAAATGGAGAATGTGGCTGGAGGCTACTCATTCGGTTTACCTCACATGCAATTTCATATAGAAATACATATGTCAATTTTCTTTAGTTCATTGTAAAAACTGTATAATTTTGTTTTAGCTAAACTAAAAGCCCAACACCATTGATATTGCAAGTCTTTATTTTAGCCCCTTTTTTGTTTTAGCTAAACTAAAAGCTTTAGAAGTGTATATTATAATTATGTTTAGATTATTATGTTAATAATTTTTGTCTATCTTTTCATAATCAACTACATATAAATTATTTCGTTTTAGCTAAACTAAAAGCCAATTATTTTTTTTTTCAATTTGAATTTGTGAAACATATTATACCTATATAATTATCTCAGAATTCCTGTTCCAATTATTCTATACACCAAGTAATTCTGGCATTTTCTTTGTCATTGCTGATTTTTTTTTTTATTTTTTTTTTTGTTTGTATAACAATTGATCTTTAGCTTTTTTATATAATTCCTAATTTTTGTATTTTTTTTATTTTTCTCTCACAATGTTAATAGTTGAAAACTAACCGGCAGACGGCCTATGAGCCATGCCTGTAAATCTTTATGTATGTTCTAAGTTTTTATTATGTACTACATTAAACGAAAACAATAAAGATTGATTATTATTATTATTATTTATTAAATAGCAGCAGGGGGGGTAGGTTGCGCTTTACACCACAGAAGATAGCATTGAATTTTTGAAGCATTGAATTTTGCACAGTCAATGGTTCCCTATTTCATAATCCTTTCGAGATAAGAATTTAATAAGCATACGCTGCCATTTAAAATCCACATCCAAAGGAGAAGGTCGTGTATCTGGAAACGAATATGAGAAGCTGAGAGTATGGTCGTCAGCAAAACATTTTAAAGGATTAGAAGCTTCATACAAGAGATCAATATAATGAATATCAGAAAGAGAATCGGAGATAAAATTGAGCCCTGTGGCATACCAGCATTTATTTTATAAATATCAGACTTGAAACCTTCGAATAAAACTTGTGTTGAGTTATTCCAAAGGTAATTTCTAATCCAACGAAGAAGAGATTCATTAATACCAAATGCTAACATTTTCGATAAGAGAGCTTAATACAAAACTCTATCAAATTATTTTGAAATATCAAGTGTAATAATCTTACTTTCTCCAAAACCATGTAAAGATTTGTGCCACTGATTGGTGAGATATATCATCAAATCACAAGAAGACCTATTGTAATGGATGTAAGTGCAATGGGATGATTGATATAGTAGGAAGAAGATTCTCCTATTTAAGGACAGGCCCGACAAATATTGTTTTTCGTCCACTCCGAAATAGACAAGTACAGTATGACAGATGAAAAAGCTTACGTTTTGCTAGTATTGAAGAACACCTAATCATGACAATAGGGAGGGTACTATCTTAGCAAGCGGATTTGTGTGTATTGAGATTTCTTAGTACTCCCAACTACACGAGAAGTGAAGACACTAAATACAAGTTTCTTTTTACAAATGCAATAAAATTATGGCTTTATTATTAAGAGCAATCATTCCCATTTATTATGAAATACAACATCGTTCAGACAAGTTCGTGGAATGTTGAGCTGTTGAGATCGATGGCGAGTTAATGTTCGTGAATTAGCCTTACACTCTCGGCTACATCAGCCACATTCTTGTCCGTGTTCACAGTACGATGACGCGGATTATGAGTATTGTCCGCTAGCATATCAGTCTCATGACTTTTTTGCACAAACTTGCATACAGCAGGAGGTGGGTGCTTCATTTCGGCCAAAACTTCTTTTGAAAAAACCCACAGTTTGGACTACACTGCACTCACTTTGAAAATAAGTTTTCAATATTTCCCAACGTTGTTTAAGCATAAAGCGACTAACTATTCTCAGATACATTTTGTTTCCAAAATTAATTAAAAAAAATGTTTATTCTCGAAAAATGTCCACATAGAAAAAATTCAAAAATAAAATTATTTTAGCTAGTTAGCTTTTTCTTAGTTTAGCTTTTTGTTGAAAAACAATTTTTGGAAATTGATATTAATTGTATATCCCATAGAGTATTTCTTTAATTTTGATATTTCTCAAAAATGAAAGAAATAATTTTGATCGATTTTTTGCGCAAAAACAATCCAAATTTGTATTTGAAAACTCAATATATCGAAAACTTAATAACTAACTTTTTAGCACTATTTAACAAAAAATATTATTTTATTCAATAATAATGGTTCAAATGAAGAAAAATAATGCAACAGCTAAAAAAAAACATTTTAGAAAACCTAATTTTTTTCGAAAATGGCTTCAAGAATGTTGAAAATTTTTTTTTCGTATCGCTCATTTTGTACAATCTCTCCATAAATACAGGGCAGTTTTAGATAGAGATATGACTAACCTACGAAATAACGTTTTTGGATTTTAACATTCTCATTACCAGCATAACCAATTAAAATTATAATTTGCTTGCATACATTTCTAAAAAGGTTAAGAAAAAAATATTTTGAATTTAAAAAACTTAAATTCCAAAACTACCGTTTTCTTTATTTTTTTTAACAAAATAATATTTATATTTTGTAACGAAGCGTTCCATGCTTCACAAATTTCTGCACAGCTGACATCTCTTCTTTTTTGATTAATTATCAAATACTCAAAAATAACTGTCACTTCTTCAACTACCCTCATACCACAGAACATTCATCATTAATAATTATTATTTCAACCTGAAAGTCATCACTAGCCGATCGCCAAAAAATTTTGAATGTGATCAATATAACTTTATTCACTAAGAACACGTTACGTCACATAAAATGTAATCAAATTCTTATTAGCATTCATAGGCCTTACAGTTCACATTTAGTTTCAACGCAAATATAGCATAATAGAAACTGTTTTGGCAGACGAGAACCACCAGGGGCTTTCACTACTGATCCACCAGAGCATTTCGCCTGCTGTTTCACTGCCACCTGGGCGTAGTACTACTGATTTCCCAGAGCGTTTAACCTGCTTTCTGAAGTTCCGCCAAAGGCGTAGTACATGCCCACCGTTACCAGAATTATACGAAGCTAGTTTTCCGATACCAGAACATCAGGAGAAAATTCCAGTAAAATAAACCATCAGACTAAATTCCCGAAACGCACTTCATCAGGATCCGGATTCCGCGACTGAAACACGAAGTACAAGAACACCACTAAACCAAAACCTAGCTCACCAGGAAGATCCATTATTGAAGCGTTTGAATCAAAGAAAATAGTATTTGTTATATATAGGAGTTGTTTCCTAGCAAAGATTTGGTATAAAGTTTGAAAGACCTTATATCTGAAATTTGTGCTTCTTAAGAAAGACCATGTCGAGACCGGCGAGCAAAACCTTGACTCGGAAGCAAAATAGCATAGCGCACCAGAGTTTATATTTATAAAAATAATGTTTATATATTTTAAACTTTTTTGTTAAATTAAAAAAAAAAAATAGATAAAGTGGTTTCTGAAATATTGAGTTTTTCAAAAGCCATTTCTAAAATCCAAAAAAAAATGTTTGTTTCCAAAATTGAATTAATCAATATTTTTTAAAAACTCTCACGAAGTTCATTCTTATTGATAAATTTACTCCAGATTTTGATCACACTTGACAATGTGATGATAAAGAAGCCGAAAGAAATGGGTCTCGCAATTCTGTCTGTCTACTACAGCCTAATGTGCTCGCCCGATTTTCTTTAAAGTTGGTAGATAACTTTTTAATTTTTTTTTTTAATAACGGTACCTGCCATATATTTTTTTCGAAGTTTAAGAAAATATTTTTTTCTCAAAAACTCTACCACAGATTTAAAAAAAAAAGGGTTTGAAATTTTCATTTAGTAAAAGCTAGATAAATCGAAAAAAAAAATAAAATGCAAGACTGGGTCGCACAAACTTGCTCCTATGTAATAGACTAGGAATTTAAAAAACGAATGTTATTAGAAAAAAAACTGTTCATAAGGATAACATTATCATCATTATTTAAATTCTTTTAGTAGTAAGAGACAAAAACAGAATGCTATGCAAATATGAATTTATGCAAGAACAAAAATTATAAGTCGTTGTAGTGGTTTCTAAATAAAATAAGGTTTTATATATAAAAATTTTTAAATATTTAAAAAAAAAAACTTGCTACGTCAACTTTAGGTTTTTTATTATTGTATGAATGAAAATTAAATTTCCAAAAAAAATATTGACCCATTTTTGAGACATCGAATTTTCCAAAAAAATAGATTTTTTTTTTTAATTCAAAAAATATATTTTTCTTAAGTTTTGAAATGCAATGTTTCTTAAAGTTTTTAGAAGCATCTCTATAAAAAATTTCATTAAAATCCGTTATGTCGATAATGAGAAATTCAAAATTTTAAAAAATCGTTTTATGGTAGGTACAGTCAGTAATGTCTTGTTTTCAAAATTTTTCGTATTTAATTATAGATCTTAAAAATTAATCGAAAGACTAAAAATGTAAGCAAAATTCTCGGAACCATTTTCGAGAAAAATACGATTTTCGAAAAGCATTTTTTAACATTTGTATGGAGGGTAACGTTATTTTTAGGTAAAATACATTTTTTTTCTCATGTCTTGTAGATTATTTTAAGAAACTTTTATTTATCAAGTTTTAAAAAAATCGAGAATGGGGTTTTCGAAATATTGAGTTTTCAAAAAAAAAGTTGAAATTTTTTAAAAAATTTGTACATTCTCATTATCAGCTTGACCAATTAAAATTATTATTATTCTTTTATTTTCGAACAAAATAATATTTATATTTATATGTATAGAAATGATGCCTATACAGGGTGATTTGCATAAGGTGTGACAAAAAGCTAGGGCGTGTAGGTTGGACTTAGACAAGAAAAAAATCGTATGGGAGGCGGGGGTCTATTTCCCCCCGTTTAGGCGGGAGGGGCAATTTAAGAAAAAAATCACTTAAAACAGAAAAAAATTATTAAAAAATAACGGTGATACCTACAGAGTAATGCTATAGCATTTTGGAAAGCCAGAAATACATTCTTTAATTTTGTTTTTAAATAAAGTTGTTCCAGTGAATAGTTTTTGAAAAATTAATTTTCAAAATCAAAATTTTGAAAAAAAAATGAAATAAACAATTTTTTTTTTCAAAATTTTACGTAATTAATTATAATTTTTTTATTCAATATTCAATGCTCTTATTAATTTTTGATGAAACAAAAAAACCGGATGTAAAAATGTTTTGTAGTTTTTGATAGTAAAAAGAAAGTTAATCCTTTCAATCGTAAATTCACCTAAGAATCCAAAAACGTAAAAACTAAAATAAAAGGCTTTTCTTAGAACAAAAGTAATTTTTGTTATTTTTGATTTTCTCAAAAACTACAAAACATTTTTACATCCGGTTTTTTTGTTTCATCAAAAATTAATAAGAGCATTGAATATTGAATAAAAAAATAATAATTAATTACGTAAAATTTTGAAAAAAAAAATTGTTTATTTCATTTTTTTTTTCAAAATTTTGATTTTGAAAATTAATTTTTCAAAAACTATTCACTCGAACAACTTTATTTAAAAACAAAATTAAAGAATGTATTTCTGGCTTTCCAAAATGCTATAGCATTACTCTGTAGGTATCACCGTTATTTTTTAATAATTTTTTTCTGTTTTAAGTGATTTTTTTCTTAAATTGCCCCTCCCGCCTAAACGGGGGGAAATAGAACCCCCCTCACATACGATTTTTTTCTTGTCTAAGTCCAACCTACACACCCTAGCTTTTTGTCACACCTTATGCAAATCACCCTGTTTCATAAAATAAATATTACTGACTGTACCAAGTACCTACAACCATTTTTTCGAATCTTGAATTTCTCACTATTGCGATTACGGATTTTAATGAAAAATTTTATAGAGAAGCTTCTAATAAGCTTAAAAATTATAGCGTTTTTTAAGAAACGGCAACAACGACTTTATTTTTTGTTCTTCAATAATTAATGCTAAAATTCTAAAATTTTCATTTAATAAAAGGCAGATAGATACCTAATGGTCGAAAAAAATATTTCAAAAAAATAGTTGTTAATGGCATCTCCCATAGAACCTTTGTTTTTCTTGTTTTGATTTTCTCGAAAACTGCTGCACGAATTTTGATTACTTTCTTTAATTCTAGAGTTCGAATAGTATTTTATTTTGAATTTTTTAATTATTTTTTTTTTGTTTCATTTTTTAAATTATTATTCCTGCATAAATTCATATTAGCTTATGGTTTGTTTTTAAAAAACTAAATTTGTTCTTCTGTTCTTTCCTTTTGTAACAACATCGATTTTTATAATTCTAAATTAAAAAAATTTCTTAAACATTAGAAAAAGTTCGTGCGATCCAGTCGTGCATTTTATTATCTATGCAATGCAAACAGAACTTCCTCCCAACTGTAACTGATAAAAAAATTGATGTTTACCCTGCAATCAGCTTTACCCCTATTTACTCTATTAAAACCTGTCTTTATGAGCTCTCTGCTCAAACCGTCAAGTGACATAATTTATTTATTTTTCATAAATGTTAACTTTAAGTTCCATTATTTTGGGCCTAATATCTTGACTATCACAAATCCGACCATGCTTATGCCCAGGCGGGATGTTGGTGATGAAGACGCTGATAATGACGAAAAAAGGCGAGCGAGGCTACTCGAGATGATGCTGATGACGATGATGATGATGATGAGAAAGATGGTGATGGTTGTGGAAGTGCCCGTTTGTGGTGGCGATTCTCCAAGAGATTTTACTCCTAAAAGACTTCACGTGAGATTCATTTTTCTGTTGATGAGATATCGAGATTATTTGTGGTGCATTACCTCGGGAAAGATAATAAATTCTTTCTGGATTTTTATTTTATTTTTGAATATTCGTCGAATTTTTTTTATTTTTTCTCTTGCTTTCGCTTTGAAGTGGGTTGTGTTGAATTTTTATATATTTTCCTTTCAATTTTATTTGTCTGTTTTTTTTTTTGATCTTGTGCTCACTATCGCCCTTTTCAACTTTTAAAGGCACACACGTACGTCGAACGACTGCGACCACGACGAACGCTGAACGATTGGGAAGTTGTTTTTCTTTTTTGAAAAAAAATTTCGGCAGACGAAAAAGATCGAAGGAAAAAAATATAAATAACAAAAGATGAGATAAGGGCTTTTAAGCGGTGACCTAACCAAATCACGCACATGGATATGGGTATTTTGGAAGGCGACAACATTTATTCACTGGTTGAAGGTTATTTTTTTTTTTCGAATTGTATTTTTTATCCTATTTTTTATGTGACAGGTCGTGAGTGAAGTTTATTTGGTGGTAATTTCTTAATTATTTGGTGAGTTTTTCGAGGAAAAGGAATCAAAGTTAAGAAAGTCATAAAATTAGTTAAGTGGTTTTGGTCTGGGAGAGAGGTGACTTTTTTTTGGGATTCTTCTTATTTCAAAAAACGTGTTATCAATAACTTTTGTCATATCTTTTTAAGTTGTGGTTGGATGAGATGTGTTTTTGGTCTTTTTACTGACCGAAAAGGAAACCATTCTAACGACCTCGTAAAGTAGGCCTAACGACTAAGCCGATTTAGACTTATCACGGTTAATAAGATTATGCGGGAAGTAATTAGATTACTCTTATTCTTCTTCTTTCCTTAGACTGATCGCAGTTAATGGAAGGTTCTAGATGGTAAAATTTGATTTTTGTAAATAAGGAAAATAATTTATTTTTTTGGTAAATGAGAAGATTCACATGTAAATATATTTAAGAAAAAAAATATACACTTATAGTAGTACACAGTGAACCGATTGCGTTGTAAGAATATTGAGAGGAGCATTGCACTGCGACCTAAAGATCTATTGTGTCCCCATCCAGAGCTAGATGAGGTGTTACCCTACAGCTCTTTTTCCAAACTAATCCCTTTTATGAGTTTGATTATTTGAAAATCCTTCAAAGAGGATAAATCAATCTCTTCCCATCTGCCAAGTATGGTTTCGGGCTTTTCGTCATAAGTATTGCGGAATCTTCATGTATGTAGGACTATTTACCAGGCCGAGAATACTCAAGTGTCTTCTTAACTGTAAGTAATTGGTCAATTTAAGTAACCCGTTTGGAGTCCCGT
The DNA here is from genome assembly GCA_963931855.1 of Philhelius festivus. NCBI lineage: Eukaryota > Metazoa > Arthropoda > Insecta > Diptera > Syrphidae > Philhelius > Philhelius festivus. Next base: position 34,128,620 of record OZ007554.1, on the reverse strand, counting down.
TACTATTCGCAGATTGTTCCTACTTAAGCTGTTATAGTTCAAAAATGATCTTGGTTATAATAGTTCCGAAGAAGTAGTTTGGCCATCCTCAGTTTTTTGGAAGTTTCTTCCAGTTTTTGAATCTTATGGCCTCGGCATCTATTTTAATTTCGTTTTTAATCCTGTTTTCTCCTATTATGCAGTAGGGCTCTCTGGGCTCATTAGAAAAATTCTTGCACCTATTTTTACTAGGGAGTCTCTCTCCTCATTTCTCTGGACACTTACATGTCCAGCTACTCATTGAAGTGAGACATTATTATTCTTGACAAGTTCGTTTTGCCTGCCTACACATTCCCACACCAACTAAGATATGATGGTGTATGCTGGACTGTGGGTTGGCTATCTGAAATAATGGCAGTGTTTTGGTTCTGGTAATTTCTTAAGAGATTTCGTCCTGCACATTCCGCAATGGCATTGACTTCCGCCTGGAAAATACTAGGGGATTGCCCCATTAATATAGAAAGATTGGTTTTAGGCCCAAACCAACACCAGTCACTTCTGTCGTTCTCAAACCATTCGTGTACCAATTAATAGCATTGGCTTTGAGTGTGCAGTTTCTGGATTCGCCTACCCTCTCTTGTCTACCCATCGATTGCGTTGATTGAGTGCACAAACCGATTTAAATTTAAATTATATAGTCCCTTACAGTTCTGTGGTGTACTTAAGGCTTCTTAAAAGAAGGTCTGAGATTAATTTCCAGCCGCTGCCAACGGTAAACAAAATATAATATTTTTTTTTAAATGTGCTGTCTCTTGCGAGTAAGTAAAAAGTCTTTCTGGTAATCTCACCCTAGCCATTCTCACTAGCCAGAAAATCATAGATTCCTTTCATTTCTGTATACAAGTCACTAGATCCTAGTTCTTAACAGTTCTTTTTCAAGTGATGTCTTAAGCGCACTTTACCATCTCTTATCACTTGACATTTATACTGAATGATATTATATCCCGTATCACTTTAAGGCTTCAAGAATACAAATAGTTTATAAAAGCAAAAAGTAACTACATAGGTATTTGGTTATCAGTTTAATATCTAACTCAGAAAATTTTTTGCCTGGGCTAGAGAATTTTGAAGTTGTTATATAAGATGATGCTGCATAATGGGTGATGGTAAGAGTCTATGTCGAAGTACAGGAAAAGTGGAGAACCTATCTATTTTGTCAAACTTATAGTCCCACAAACTGCGACTCATGTAATAAATTGGTACATCGTCACTTCTACTTTCGCTCTTTTTTTTAAAAATAGCCAAAGTACTTCTCTTTGTTCAGATGGGAGAATCTGCTTTTCTAAACAATTTCAAACCAATTAGAATCCTAACTTGACACTGCAAGGCCTTCGAGAAGATACAAGTAATAAAGAAGCAAACCTTAAAACACCCTTTTTTTACAATTTTCTTCGTGAAAAATAATCAGGTCTAGAGCTAATCAGGTCCAGCTGCTCTCACTTTATGGTCAACCTTCTGGAAAACATTCGAGTTGGCTATAACAACAGTCATCAATCTCTTCTGCTTGCATTTCCACAAAATGAATTCTTTTCTTGAATTCTTATATTGAAGCTTCATAACTTCCTCAGTTTTTGCTCCCAGTCATTTCTATTATAAAAAGCTCAGGTATAAGAATTGATGCACAGGGAGTCCCACAGGGTCAAATTCTTGGTCCAATACTTCTCTTCTTTGGTATGTTCCTGCTATTCAAAATCTTTGATGCACCAATATGCAAATGGTATTTAACTTCATCTTTTCAGGCATTGACAAGCTGGTCGCCTCCTCTAACGAGCATCTAAGTAATATTGTATTTGCTTGGTCCATTGCGAAGTGCTCACTACTTTTGCAACCTAAAAATCCCAAGTCATCCTAATATCTGAGATAAAACTCAATCTCTGCTTTCAACCTGACATATGACCAAGTCATTGCAAAATTAAATCAGTTGATCATGGTACTATTCTTGGGTAGTATTAAAGATCGTCATCTATCTGGTTTTAGACTTTAACTTTGTTATCGGTATGGTCCTCAAGTAACTTTACTCCCGCTGAAACTTGACGTAAGCTCTATATATTTATATATACTCGTATATATATTAACCTTATATTTTAAGCTGAGAGTATTAACCATCGATCTTCTTTCACTATCCGGACAAAAATTAAAATTTACTTATGCTGTCCATTATATTTACGGATGACGTAGAAAATTGAGAAATTTATGACACTATGTCCCAGAGTACCCCTTGTGGAGATTAAATGTTCTTGGTTCCAGAATTTATTCCGTATTCTAAGATTTTTATATTTGAATTGAAAATGTTGGACTCAAAATTGTTAAACCTTATGTATCTTTAATATATAAATCCTATATTCATATATAAATCAATTTAAATTTTCCATTTTCGTTTCGTCAAATAGCAAAAATGTTTCCTATCTATTTTTGGACTACTTTTGTAGTATTTAACATAGAACAAAAATTTTAAGGTGAGCAGTTGTGAAAACTCATACACTCGCCCTCTTTTTTCCCTTTTTATAAAATAAAATTGTTATACTTCGAATTTCGATTCCAATTAGTCTGAGAGTAAAAGTGCTTAAGCAAAAACCTTCCCCAGCCTTATAGTCTGTAAATTTCTTGTAAATTCCAAACTCTCTATAGTAAGTGTCCAAAGAGTTAAAAGGCCACACAGTTCCCATGTTTTAAGTTTTTCTTAGGTCGAAACTTATTTATGACAATTTTTCTCTCTATAATTTCGAATCTAGCTAAAAGAAGTTTGACTTGAGACAAACATAGTCTTCCAAATTCCAGAGTTACTATTTTGTCTCGATATTTTTTGATTGGTTAAAAGCAGAACTTAATATTATGAAGCTGAACATCATTTACATAATTAAGCCCTTTTTGTTGGAAATGTTTCAGATTATCTGTTCTCCTTAGTTGACGTGGCAAGGAATTCCAAAGACGAACTACACTAACGAAAAACTGTCGCTCAAAAGACTGACAAGAAAAGCGTGGTTGGTTCTGTCAGAAGGTATAGGAAATTTATATTTATCTTGCATAGCTAAATCCATACAAACTTTTCGTATAATTCTAAATGTGGTCACATCTTTGAAGTACAAAAACATGACGAGCTACCTTTTAAAAACAACGTTCAATTTTCTCTTTGAAGCACCATCTAAACTACACAAAATTTCACACCCGTACGTTAAAGTAGACAATACCAATTTTTAACTAGCATTTTTGTAGTTTCTACTAGTGTGAACTTCTTTGCAACAAATAGTAATCCCAGGGCACCATAAGCCTTTCTAGCCTACCATAGCGCTTACATAATTGCTCCATATAAGATGATTTTGATTAAGGGGAGGTTCTCCTTTTTTGGCGACCAAACATTTTTTTTTTTTCAATTTTTTTCTCGTAAAATATGTGTAGAATATGTAGCTAAAACCGTTTGTCCGAATATTTTTTTTTTAAATTTATAGAACAAAAACGAGACCTACCTTTTTGGGCCTTACCAACAATCAAATTAAGAGACGACTTTAATATTGGAGCGAACTGACGCATTATTTAATGGACTCTATATAGCTGACCATATATGCTACATTTTATTTTTTAGATTCCGTACAATAATGGTTCACAATTTAGAGTCCACATAAATATTAAGTTCATAACATGTATGGCCAACTATATAGAGCTCATTACTCGTACATAATGGTTGATTTCACTCAAATATTAAAGTCGTCTCTTAATTTGATTGTTGGTACGGCCCTTTGTCTCGAAAATTGAGATTTAGCGGTATTTTGAGCGTAGCATGTTTAACATAAAAATTTTTGAATTTGGCGGCTATATATCCATACCATGGTAAGCAGAGGTACCATATGGGCCACCAGGTGTCGACACATGTCTTCACTTAGACACATGAGACATGAACCACCAGGTGTCGATACATGAGTCATGACTCGGAAAAACTTTAAAGGCGCGTTTTTCTCGAAACCACGTTTTTCCAAATGTTGGCCAATATTACTTTAAAACTACTTGACGGATCGTCATAATTTTGTTTTGTTTTAAAGCTTATTAAATTTATTGGAGTCTGGACCAAAATCAGGCTGATATATTAAAAACTTTTTTTTTTGTACAGCGCTCAGAAGGGCGAAAAAAGCGGAAAAAACGAACACTAAAATTCAAGCACTACACTCTGCTATTTTAGGAAAAACTTTGATTTTTTAATTTTCGATCATTTTTGCAAGAGCTAGAGTGGCCAACAGCGAACAACTTTTTTTGGAGGTGGTCTCGTTCCGAGGCGCATTGTTTTTCATCGGTTCGGTATTTTTTTAAGAAAAAAATATTTTTTGTACTTAATATAATAATAAACAAGTACAAAAAAATTTAAATTAATTATACCATTCCTTCCATGAAAAAAAAATTCATGAAAAAGTGTCATTTTTGACACTGAAAAAGGAAAACCTCCCCTTAAAGTATATAACTAAATTTTTCGACATTGACATATTAAAGTACTCATCTGGAGAGTTGCATAGGAATATTGTCTGAAAATACCTAAAGTTTAAAGTCTTCTTCGAAATGATGAGACACTTAGAATTAAACGGATTAAGAACAAGACCAATTGCGTAAGACCATTCAAATAAGGCCTTCAGATCCGTGTTGATATTATAAACGCAATTTTCTATTAGACCCAGTGCTGTAATTCCGAGATATCGTACATCATCAGCAACCATTTTCATTTCACCATGCCTCAAGATATTACTTGTAAGTAAGTTATTCACATAAGAAGAGAATAATATTAGACCCAAAATGGATCCTTGTGAGACACCTCGCATATCATATAATAAAACGGCAAACATGTTTTTTGTGGTACACTTTACGCGGCCCACAAAAACCGAAGGGGCATAAATTACATATTAAACGAAAGCATTTTTTGTATAGATGTGCACAATGCCAAAATTATTTAAATATACTACACAGAAATTGTTTAAAACAACAAATAAAAATTGCAAAAAAATGCCCGGACATCTGTTGCTGAATAGAGCAAACACTTTTAGTACAGATAATTATTGACTAGCGACATCTGTTGCTGAATAGAGCATACATTTACACTATACTGTCATACATTATTATAATTATCTGTGGTTTAAGTTTAGGAACAGTTAGAACCATTTTAACTTTTGCTTTTGTTATTGTTTGAAAAAATACAGCACATTTTGTTCACTTTTCTTTTTTAGTTCAGAGTAGAACCTGAACTGTCAAACAAAAAATCGTGTTTCTTTTTTAGCTCAGAGTGTATAACAGTTCAAATTTGTGTTTCTTTTTTCGTTTAGAGCGTGTTCAGAGATTGTTCAGAGCACACTCTATGAGCTCGGTATAAAATAGCTTAGCAGAGAGAGTTAAATGCTGAAATCATTCTGACAGACAGGAAAAAAAACTCAAAAACTCGCGTGTGCTGTGTTTATAAAATAATTCAGAGCTCTTAGAACACGCTCGATTCGGAGAAAGTTCAGAGCATGTTCGACATGCTCGTGCTCTGTTCAGTGCTTTACTCTGAATGAAAAAATAAAAACGCCCTTTGAAGTTGAATGTAGTTAAGTCTTAGAGTATTAACTACATCTATCGTGCAAATTCCGTGTTAGGCTAGGCGCGCACATTCAATTTTAGTTATACAACTGTTTCGTTGCTTATATAAAACAGATGAACTATTTGGTTGAATGTCCGCGCAGGTGCATATAATTATATATTACATAAAATAGCGAACTCTTTTTGGGCAATCGTTTAGTTTGTGTCAAAACACAAACTTCTTAGTTGCTCGAACCAAGCAGTTGCGAAACTAAAAATTGAATCTGCGCGCCTAGCCTTAGTGTTTTAAAAAGTGAAAAAGTGAAATTTAGAACCATTCCAACTTTTACTTTTTGTGTTTTTCGAGATGGAAGGTAGAAATTTGAAATGAGTTTGAAAAAGAGAGCATATAGTTCTAGCTTTATTCTATGCGTTACTGTTTTCAAATCTTCCCTGAAAATAAAATATCCCCCTGGTTTGACAAGAATGCGTTAACAAACAAACAAAATATCAAATTCGAATTAGAGCTGATTAAATCGTTCATTTCAAATGATTGAATCGTTCAACAGTCGATTACGAAAATGATCCGATCATTTCAACCAACCGATCATTCGATCATTTTCATTTCAATGAAATGATTCAATACTGTTCCTATTCGATTTTAATTTCGATTTCGATGATAAGATTGACTTATGGCTTTGATAGTTCTCACAAAATATTCTATTATTGTAAGCCATAAATTGCCAAATAACATAGAATGATGGCTACTTTGTACATGGATTAAAAAGTGTGAAAAAAGTTTTCGGCTGACATTTTGTACGAAATACACTTTGAACGTTATAACTGAATTCGTCCTCTATTCGTCAAGTCATAAACTGTCAAATTCCATCAAAGGATGGCTACGATGTCGATGGATTAAGAAACGTCCAAAAATCCACATTAAACATACCGGATTCTGATACATCAAATAACATCAGCAATGTGTCAGAAATGTGTATAGGTTTGAAATTTTGTTTACCATTAACTGTTTTCCTTTGGACTCCAGGATTGAGTGCTTAGTAGGTACTTCTCATTGCATTCAACAATTTAAAAAAATCATGAATTCTCTGTCTTTTATTGAATGATAATGAATTAAATAAATAAATTGGCACTCGAATTTCGAGAGCTGGGTCGGCTAGTATTTATAAAACTTCGAAAAAAAAATCGTATGAAAGGTACCGTTATTTTTGGTCTTAAAAAAAAAAGAAAAAAACGTGTAGGGGGAAAAAATTAAAACCCATATTTACCAAGTTTGAAGAAAATCGGCCGAGCCGCTTAGGCTGTAGCCAAACCGACAGACAGACAGACAGAATTGCGAGACCCACTTTTTTGGTCTTCGCTATCATCGTAATGTCAACTTTTTCCGAATGCATAGCTTGCCTTATAGTTTCTATAAGTCGCAAGTAAAAATCAAAGAATTCGGATGACAAATTAGAATTTTGTAAACTTCAAAATGAATTCAATATTTTCAGTGAATTCTCGCACAGAAATTACGTCATGAATGTTGAGCTTCGCTTAAAATATTAACCGAAACGATTCCGATCCTTTGTTAATTCAAAACGAACATCACTTATGGTTCCGAGTTCTGAGTTTTAAAGGTGAAGAATTTACTTCTGTAAATAAGGCTCTTGAACTTTTTGGTTCAGGTTCTTTGAATCTGTGTATTCTAAGGTCTTAAGCAATGCCATGCTTGATGTTGATGGTATTTCTGCTCTTATCTTAAAAAGATGTGCAAATTCGCTTTGTCTACCTCTTCTCATTATTTTCAATCTGTCATTGTCATCCGCGGTATTTTTGGATAAGTGGAAATCTTATTTTTTGATTTCAATTTTTAAATCGGGTTCAAAAAACAACGTTGAAAATCATAGGAAAATATGTCATTTATCGGCAATTCCTAAACTTTTAAAAACCTTGGTAAAAAATAAGCTTGATTTTCTGGTGAAAGAAAATTATAAGTAAATTGCCCAGCATGGATTTATCTCACGAAGATCAAACTATAACTAATTTAGCATGTTTATCTTCCTTTATTGTGGAAACTATCGAAAACGGTAATCAAGTCGATGCTATTTTATAAACTTTAGCAGGGCTTTCAATTCAGTTTGACACAACATATTACTTCATAAGCTTGAAGTATTCGGCATTTACTCAAGCTTACTTGAGTGGATTTACTCCTTCTTAACCGATAGGATTCAACAAATAAAACATAATGAATACACCTCCAGGCCAATTAAGTGCACGTCAGGTGTTCCTCAAGGCAGCCATCTTGGTCACTTGCTTTTTTTATAATTTATTGATGATACTGTGAACTTTATTAGTTTCAGCCAATGTCTCGTATATGGTAATGATCTCAAGATATTTTTGAAAATAGCGAGCGATGATGACTACTTTAAGCTTCAAATGGACTTTGACAATGTTTCTCTCTGGTGTCGCCTAAATCACTAAAATTTTAAAACTGAAAAACGCTAGTGCTAGAATAGGACAGATTTGTTTGTATATTTTTGACATTTGAGAAAAAAAAAATTCAAAATTCTGTTCCTCACCTTAAATCTTAGTTTGACTGTACTTATACAGAAAACCGATATTCTTAGCTTACCAATTTTGAAACGCACAATCACCATTAACCGCTCTCAAGTTATCCAGTTTGTTCTGTCAACTCTGATGTCAATAAACCTCATTTATATAAAGCACGTAATTTTGTGAAATCTAGTAGAGAGGTAGGTAAGGCACTTACGCCTTGGTAATAAAAAAAAACACACACAGCTTATGATGAAAAGCCATGAATTATTCGCCCATAGCCATACTTACTTGTCACTTTAATTATACAACATGATACAAGTTAAATAATCAGCTTGTCACAATAAATTGCCTTGCAGTTCTGTCTGCTTTAAGCCTATAAGTACCTATACCTACCTACCTACATTGTTACAAAACAATTTTTCAACATCATTTACCAAAGTAATTAAACTTAAGGATCTGCCATTTCCTTTCTATGGCTACATCTATCTCTCTCTCTCTCCCTCTCCCTCTCTCTCTTTCTCTTTCAATAATGCTCTTTCGTTTTGATGATGCCAAGCTTTAACTATAACCCAATCAAGTTAAATGGCAAAAACCATCTTTGGCGACAAATGACTAAAAATCTATACGAGACCCCACCCGCTCTCTGTCTCCACCATCCTTCATCGCACATAAAATTATCAAGTTTTCCATCACTTTGATGCGGCTGCTATGAAAGATTCCAGATATTCTTCTCTATCACATCTCCTAACTATGGTCAAACATGCTTTTCCTATAACCTCACCACCAACAACAACATACCAACACGAATTACAACAACAACACAAAAAAGTTTATAGATATGAACGATGCCAAAGTATCTACACACAATTATCCCAATCAAAGAAACGGTTTTATTCTGCGTACAGAGAGTATCTTTAAGATAAACTCAAAACCGAACGCATCATCTCCTCTATGTGTAGAATGTGTATCTGCAGATTCTTTGCCATCCGACCGCGTCGCGCCACCCGCCGAGCCCGCCCGCGCCCGTTTCAAAATGTATATATCTCGAAACGGACATCCAACATCCAACAGAAGCTACGGATATGCTATTGAACACAAAAAGATACAAAAATAAAAATCCGCACATCTATTTCAATAAAAAAGCAGCAATGCGAGTAATAAATGAGGGAAAGATATCAAAATGGATAAATTGATAAACTTAATTGTAGTATAGTTAAGGATTTATGGGGGGAGTTTTTGCTCACTCTGTTTCGTTTCGTAGACCGATCGGACCGCGCTTACTCTGCGCATCTTGATGATGATGATGATGATGGCGATGGTGATGGTTTGTCCCGGCAGATGGAGGAGGCGGATCTTATTCCACACCAGACATAATAGAACGAGAAGAAGACACACCAAAAAAAACAAAAAAAAATAAGTATCTAAGGAGACCCAAGTTCGAGTTCGAGACCGAGTCCGAGTCGAAGTTGGAATTTTTCTTGCACTTGTTCTTGGATATCTTTTGTGTTTGATTTTTTTTTTTTATTTTTTTTTAACGTATTGTGGAACCTCTTGTTAGGTCATTGATTTCATCTGTTCCTAGTTAGTTTTATACCTGTCTGTCTCTTTTGTTGTACCACTTAGATATTTATTCTACCCGCGTGGTGACGGGCCCTAGAGCATGCAATCACAAAGAAAGGGGGGTCTCTCTATTCAAGTGAGAGATGAAGATTTAAAAAATAAAAACGAACAAAAGAGATGTAAAGATACAAAAAAAAATAATAAAAAAATAAAATCCGAATAAACAGCAGAGAGAAAGAGTTAAGAAAATAAAGTGTTATGTTGTTGTTTGATGGAATAACCTTTTATAGGTGCAGTAATATTGGTTATTACTTCCAGTCGGTTCGAATTTGATATCTTCATTACCAACAACCGACGAGGACCTATAGGCTCAGAGAGAGGAGTGACGAAAAAAAAAACAAGGAATCATCCATAGGGACGATGTATAGCATGAGTCAAAAGCATAGTTCCTTCCATCTTGACAGCGCAATGGTAAAAAATGTAAATTAGTACTGCTGTGGGTGTTGGTACTTTGCACTTTGGTGTGGATGTTTATTTGATTTAAATGATTGTTATTACCACGAAAAGGGAAGATAGTGTCTTGGTTTTTTCTATGGCTTTTGGTAAATGTGTGAAGTCACCCTCTCTATCTCGCTCACTCAAGCCATTGGAGTAACTTTTTACTTCACTATTTTCAATGGAAAACCAAGCGCATTAGCTGGGTTAGGTGTTTAAGAGATTATTATGACAATCCGAAAGGTCTTGGGGATATTTTATTGCTTCATTCAGACATTCAATTCGATATCAAGCTGAAAAATATCATTAAAATTGAGAACTTTTTTCTTTTATTTATATTGAATTCGTGATGGTGTGATCGAAAAGTTAAGAGACATGCCACAAATAAAACGATACCTTCAGATGAAACAAACAAATCAGGAAGAGAAAATTTTAACATCAGAAAGCAAATATTGCTGGCTTAGCCTAATTGGTCTAGAATCATTTAATTACATGAAACAATTTATTCAAGTAATGGGTGTGGCCATTATATATATGATTAGAGATATATAGTTGGTCATGTGATATTTCTGGAGATGTTTTTAGGTCTTTACAAAATGTAGCCTTTGAAAAAATAATTAATTAAACGTTCTCTGTTATTGATTTTTTTAATTCAATTAAAAATCTCTTTCGAAACGAAAGATTTGACGTGCGAACCCTACAATTAGTAACCACTATTTGTGGGATGTGCTTTCATACGAAGACGCCAAAGCATGATCGTCTAGTTGGGTGAAAATAAAGCACATGTAACTCAGAGTATTGCTGAAAACCCAGATCTGTGCATTTGGAAACCTTTTCAGGAATTGGGAATATGCAAAAGTATATAAAATCCAGTTAACACAAGAATTAAAGCGAGCAGACCACGGGCAGCGCCATAATTTCACTGATACAATTTACTGGATGAGTGATTTCTTGAAATGGAGACTTTAATTAGGCGCCTTGGTCAAATTTTTTCTTGGTTTCTATCAAGTCTGATTTAATTCTGGAGTTCGATGTTTTTATGAATGCATATCTTGCCATATTGTTGAAGATACTCGTACATTTCTCAAATTGACTTTTATTTATTTAGTCTGTCAAATCAACATAGAGCCTTCATCAACATGTGCATATGATTTAATTGTTTTATGAAATTGGGTCTTCTGTTCGAACAATGTTTTCCATTTTACGGTCGCCATAGGTGTCGACCGATTCAATTAACAATCCGCAAACAATATCCGTACGTCCGTCAACGAAACGCAAGAATTGCCAAAAAGTCGCTTCTTCTTGTGAGAGTGTGCAGGATGATCTGAGACAGGCAATTCCACCCTGCTCAGAAGAATTCGGCCTTTCGCAGATGAAAACTTTGCGAATTTTGCGTCATAACCCGAGCCTACATCCGTACAAACTTCAAATTACCCAGGATCTCAGAGTAAACGATCATTGACAACGACTTGTGTTCGCTAACTGATGGGCTTTCAAGCAGTTGAAAGTCGACCCCCATTTCAGTCAAAAACTCATATTCAGCAACGAGGCCTTTTTCTGGCTGAATGAGTTCAATGAGCCGAATTTGGGACGATCACGATCCAAACGAGATCCACCGAGCACCGATGCAAACAGGGCAAGTCAATGGTTGGTGGGGATTTTTGGCTGCTGCATCATAGGTCCATACTTCTTTGAGAACGAAGTTGACCAGGACATCACCGTTTACGGTGAGTGCTATCGGTCGATGATAACCAAATTCTTTTGGACCGAATAGAATTGGGTGATATAGACACCGACGACATGCAGTTTTTAAAGGACGGCATGATGCGACGTGCCATACAGCTCGGGCTATAATATATATTTCCGCGAGCGATTTCCGAACATGGTTATCTCGAGCGGAGGCGATGAGAATTTGCCACCATGATCACGCTATTTGACCACGTTAGACTTCTTCTTATGGCCCCTCTAAACGATAGGCAATTCATGGACCATTAGATGGTCGATTAGATAGGTTTTCAACAGTCTCATTATAGTGGGCCATCGGGAAAGACAACATAACCATTGCTTTTGGTCAAATTCAGCTTTATTAATGCGCTATAGTTCTGAGAAATTGGGCTTTTCGGTTGTGTCCACCCAGGAAATCCATGGCGAACATTTGAAGAATGTTATATTTCAAATCTAATGGTATACATTAGCCTTTTAGAAAAACACACAATTTCAATGATATCTCACTCAATTGTATGAGACTCACCGAAAACGTTTTTAAGGAAACAATCGCTCGTACAGCACATTAACCTCCAGTGAACATAATTTTATAATTTTTACAAATGGCGGCAAATGTTAATTCTACTTTCACATTTGTAAGGTTAACACAAAAATGTCAAGATATGAATCGATATAGCTATATTCCTAAAGAACGCTAAATAATTGATTCAATTTTTTTGCGGAATAATTCAACGGTAGTGTTTTGCACAGCTTGAATTTCGACGCAGATTTCGTCTTACAATAACATTGGGCAAACACTACCATGGCGACTTAGGGCTGCACACCTAGAAGAGTATGGGACAACAGGAGTTGATACCAGCAATGGGTGGATCCGAAGCAGCCTATTGGAAATATAGTAGCATTGACTGAAAATTTCGCAGAGGACCCCTGAGTATCGATCTAACGATGAAATTGAGAATCGACGGTATTTACAGACTATTTTGGTGAAAGACCACCAAGCGTATGAGACAACTTTTCATCGAAAATCACCCTGAGCGACGAGGCCCATTTCCATTGCTGTGAATAGTTGAATAACTAAAATTAAAGTTCGTATGACACCGAAAACCTGCGTATAACCCACAAAGATCCATTAAACAAGCTCCTGGTTACAAACCAGATTCGTCATCAGGCCTTATATTTTCTAAAATTAGTGTGGATGGCGAGAGCTAAAGATCCATGCTCAACAATTTTCTCCTCCCTCAATTGGATTGATTGGGATTGGATAACATTGCCGTTATGACAGAATAGAACAACAGCAGTGGCGAGGCGTCATATTGTTCAAGTCGTGCATGAACGACTAGCTTACAGGCGACATTATTTTAATTTCTATCTAATTAACCCACACCTCATACTCATACTGTTCGTTCATTCCTTATAGATATATCTAATGTATGCGTACATATTTTCCATTTTCCAACTCGTGCATTCCTTCTGTGAACTACCCAAATAAAATAAAACGAACTAGCTACCTGCTACTGTTTTGTTTTCACTCAACCGATCAGTATCTACCCAAGTCGTTCATACGATTTGGCAACGAAATGAACCCATAGAAAGCATACAAGAAAAAAAAAAAACAATTCGCTCGTTGTAGGGAGCATTTCGTGCAAATCTGTTTTGAACGAGTAGAGCTTTTTTTTAAATATAAGAATGATGGATATGAGGAAAACGGGTAGCTAGGGCGTATGTAAGTAAGTAGTTTATTTATTTATTTAGGTACATATTCCAATATTTAATTTTTTTATTTTTTCGAATATGAGAAATGAGACGCGCGTCGTTCATAGGGACGGTTTTAGTCCAGTCAAAGCGTCATTTGACCTTGCGCGCAGAGGCATGGTCTATTTTTTTTTGCATGGATCGATAGGTGCTTATGAGGAAGGCTTAAAACAAAATTTGCACCACATGACAACCTTTTTTACCAAAATTATTGGTAAAAACGTGTTTTGTGTCATATTTTGGTCATTTGCGAATATCTCAGCTCCACTATCTCGTACAAACAAAAATTAAACATGTATTTATTCCTAATAACATTATCTATTATGTCATAAAAAAAAACATTTGTTTAAACAAATTTAAAAAAAGTTATAGTAAGTTGAAATAATTTTTTGTTGTTTAAAAATCACTTTTTCGTGATTATTAAGAAAAAAGATCATTTATTGATGAAATTTTTATTTTTTATTATTTAAGTCTTGTAATTCCCCACAATTTTAAAAAAATCAGCACTCTACGAGGAACGAAAGCCGAGTAATAAATTATTGAACATAGGTAAGTCAGTGCACCCACGCATTTTATGATTTTATGTTTTAATTAATATCTCAGCCCCAGTATGTCGCAAAGTGAAAATAAAAAAACTGTATTACTAATAACAATATTTTCTATCAACTTGCATTTCATTTAATATGTTTGAGCAAAAACATAAAAAGTTACCGTTGGTTTCAACGTTTTTTTCTTGTTTTTAATACCTTATTTTCATAGTTATTGAGAAAAAAACTGTATTTCACGGTAACTATTTTTCAGTTTTGGATTTTTGTCTTATAGTCCTGCTAATTTTCTTCAAATTAAAAAAAAAAATTAGTCCATTACGACAAACGGGAGCCAAGATATTCATGATTTAAAAACTTAGGAAAGCTTACAATTTAGTATTTTAACCTTGTAGCTTGTAAGAAGCAACAAATATGTGTAAAGTATGTGTGGGGTGTTTGAAGGATACCAATATATCTTGTTGCTGGCGACAACAAAATTACAAGCTACAAGGTTAATCAACACATACCTATTTATTATTGACATAAAAATAAAAACATTATAGAGGTAATGTACCTTTATATTAAAAATGACTTGTTTGACTTCTTGGCATTGCAAATAAGAATTTTGAAACTGAACGACTACATTTTTTAGGCACGCGTCGCCGCTGAACAACAGCCCATAAAGTACGATGTACAACCAAAATTCTTAGGACTGATGGGTAGGGCTATCGCAGTACTACAAATGCAGTATTTATTTTTTTTTTTTTTTATAATCTACCCGCACTCAAGGGATTAGATTACCCTTTAAATGTTTCAACACAGCGCGGGCGTGAAGTTAAGAAGAAAAAGAAGGATAGGAAAGATGTGTGGCACGATGTTCTAAGACTGAAGGTTGTTGTCTCAGATGTTTTATCTCCAGGGATGGCGGCTGAACTAAAGCGGAGAAATGCCGTGTCTTATTTCTATGTCGCTTATAATTCACATTATTTTATTCGTGTTTATCCTTGTTGGGCATTCTAGTTTAACTCAATTACATGTTATTAGTGTTATGCCTGAACAACATGTAATGAGTAAACCAGCAACCCATTGATGACAATTTTAGAAGGTTTTTAATGGAATTAAAACGACATAGATGACGGCAGGGATCGAACCTGTGATTATGATTATGAATTTTGATAACTATTTACTGCTGTACTGCTGAAACCACCAAAGTACTTTTCTGTGTGACCTCTACATGGGAATTTGTTTCACTTTTCAAGGTGAAGTAAGTTTTCACAGAGTAAGGGATTTCACAACACTTCTTGCGATTGTACTAGTTTTAAGTCGGAACGAAAAAAAAAATGAATACAAAATATTCTAATACTAATTATGTATAAATTCTAATTCTTTCGAGTAAAAATGGAGTGCTTTTCAAAAATTGCAAAAAACTCTTTTCATCTAAACTAGCTTATATATAATTGTCTAGGTTCGTTTGATCGCTCATTTCATTTTGAATTTGACAAAAGGGTGTAAGTAACTTGTTTTTATTTTCATTTTTCTATTTATGTTTTATACATTGAATTAAGACATTTTCAAACAATGGATTCCAATTTTAATGACCGCGTTCAGACTTATTCTTCAAAGCCATTTAAATAGCTTTGAGTTGTTGTAGAGTTGTTGTTAGAAAAAAGCTGATTTTAAAACAAATCTGGAATAGGTTCTTGAGCACAAGGAATGCATTTCACTTGGGTGTGTTCGTAAACATTGCACATGATTTCTTACCAAATGTCTTGCAAAATTTAGATGAAACTATCAGCTTTCTTCGAAATGTGAATATTTTTAAACATTGAGCTCCTGGGTCAGTGGGATCTAAGTCCGGACGTAAAATTCGCCAAGAAAGGTGAACGAACGAGTTCTTGGCAGGGAACGAAAATTCGGCACAATTGTACCGAATTCGATACAATTGAGTTTGTACAAGTACAAAAGTACAATTTGTCTCAGTTCAGTACAATTTCAAAATTTCCAATTTCATGTTTTTCACAAAAAAAAAAATAAACAAAAGCACATAAAAGGAAACTAAAAGTTGAATTGAATACATCATCCTGGCCTAAATGCATTCATTTTCATACCAGAACAATAACTCTCAGCTGTAAGCCCTTATAACTCTTTATTACAGTTTTCTTTTCACTTCTTGATGGTGTTTTGCTTTTCTGGCTCTTTATCGATCAGTTTTCTTCAAACATCGCATCGTTTTGTTTACTAAATACTAAACTGTAAACTTGTGGATGTGATTGCGGTTTTTCGGCTGTGCATTTTTAAGATATTGAATTTGTGAATTTTAGTTTTATATTTAAATTTGTTTGTATTAGCTGGTGCCGCAAAAATGGACAAAATGCGTCTCCACTGAATGATGAATCTGAGATTTACTCAAATCTACTTGAAATCTTCTTGAAATCACTAGATTTACCATACAAAAATTAATCATTTTGATTCGAGATTTCAAATAAATCTACTTGAAATCTACTGTACTGAACGGAATCACTTTTCCATTTCCAATGAATCTGACAGTTTGATGGAAGAAAAAAGAATAAAAAAAAGACAGTCTGTTGACAAACTGAACAAAAAAAAAAAAACATTTTAATAACTGAAAACAGCTTCAAACTACTTGATGCCGCAAAAACTTTTGGCTGGAGCGTAATGGTAAATACGATTGTATTTTAGTTGAAGAAAAGATTTTATATATTTGAATCGGTCATTTCAAAAACCTCTTAAGTCACATTTTTTTCCAAAATGCTTTTTTTGCTGAAAATGGTTCCTTAAAGGGAGATGCGTGTTATGGGTAAGAACCACGTAAGTCTGTACATTCCTTCGTCTTCAAATAATACCGAAGGAAAGACGTTTATTGCATAAACAACATAAGTCAGTGACTTAAGAGGTTTTTGCATGCACTACCAAAATGGCGGGAGTAGTTTGATATTTTAAATTTTCTTTGCTCTGATTGGTTCAACAATATTCAAATCTTCAATTTGATAACATCAATGTCAAATTTGGGATTTTCATACAACTATTTTCTGCGAAAAGTAATTTTAGCTTTAAAAATGTCTTCAAGTGAAACAGAGAGTGATGGTGCGCCGAAAAAGAACAGAACGTGTAATACCTTAATGAAATGTTATAACAAATTATAAAATTGAAAGACAAGACATAAACTAATTTATCTAAGAGATTTGAAAAACCGAGGAACTGTTAATATCAAGTCAAGAAAAGTAGAATCATATGTCGAAGTAAGATCATTGAGCTTGATATCTCTAAGGCATTTGATGGATTTTGGCATCAAACTATTATATCGAAAATTTTGAGTTTGGTATCAATGAAGCCCTTATTCGTTGGATTAGAAATTTTCTACTGGATTGTTCAATACTTTTTTTTTTGGAAGGTTTCAAATCGGATCTTCACAAAATAAATTCTAGGGACCCCAAGGTCTCCATTTAGTCTCAGACTCTCTTTCTCATTTTTATAAAAAATGATCTCTGAAACTGAATGATCTGATGATTTGCAATTCATTGTCTATCTTAACTTTTCATATTCATCCGTCACGTCAGTCAAATTCACGTCCATCTCATTCGAAATCAAGAAAATATAGTCATAGAGCTAAAAACTGAAGATGTTTTGGACTTCATGAAATTGTGGCCAAATTTGTACAAAAAAACATGTTTGTAAACACTGAATCTTATAGACAAAAATCACAGAAAACCAGAAAAAAGCACCTTCGACATATATATGAGCTTTAAGTATGCTTCACATAGTAAAGGTACTATCATAGGAATATATTGATGGATTGATTAAGCATTCATTCTTATTAATAAAGAAAGTTACAACTTCTGTTTCACTTCTATCAGCCAAGGCTTATGTCTTAAAAGTGCCCATCAATAAAAAAAATGTTGAAAATAAACAATCTATGTACCTTAAAGATATTAAAACATGACAAAAAGTTATTCTTAAGTGTAATTTTCAATAATAAGCAATACAAAATATAATTACTACCATTTTTTTGGTTAAATTATATACCACTTACCCCAGTCCTTGCTAAAACAACTTAAGTCAAGGACAGTTTTTTAGGTTTTTTTCATTATTTTTATAAATAAACTGTGAATTTTTTTCGCTTTTTAATTTTCTTACCACTAAAATACTTAGTTAAGCATAAAAAAGTGGTTTAAAACTCATTTGTTTGAGCATGAAACAGTTTTTATTGATTCCTGAAAAATTCTAATTGAATGACTTATGAGGTTTTTGAAATGACCGATTCATTTGTATTTCTAAGGAAAAGAAAATCAACAAGAAGGACGTTGTGGTCGAAGAAAGAGGAAGTACTGATGGTGGAGGCTTGGGCAGATGTCTTTTTCCCAAAAAGTACTTCTTCGAGGCTTTGAAAGATAAAAGAATGAATTTAACAAATATACAATTTATTTATGTACATATGTTAATAAAAAAAAATACAATTACTGATAACTTACTTTGACTCACATGTTTCTCGTTTTCAATCTTTTATGCAGTAGCATTTTTGTTTCCTGAGAGCTATTATTTTTAAAATATACATTTGGCGTTTTTTCATCTGACGTTCAGATAGTCTGTTTAAGGGCGCCATCAAAAACTTGATTTTTTTTCTTCATTTAAATAATTTAAAACCAAAATTTTAATTTCAGTTGAGAACATTCTTATTCTATTTTTAATAGCCATCAAAACTTTCAATTGTGACACTGCTTGTAATTAAGATTTTAGATTACAAAATAAATCTAACAAGTCCAGTGGAAACACTACTAGATTATTTTAAATCAAACTGGAAAATGATCTAGATTATCATTCAGTGGAAACGTAGTATAACCCATTCTTAATTTTAAACATTTTCTAACTAGTATCGTACTAAAACAATTTTCTTAATAAATTGCTTCTAAACATATGTACCTAAAACAATGACAGCTCTTTCAAGAAACTAAGTAAACAGACATTTTGTGGCTTTTGCAAATTTCATGATACTAAAAAAATAAAAAAGGTATTCAGTGGTTTTAACATTAATAAAAGGGTGGAGAAAGTATGACGCTATATTATTAAAATTTGCAAAATCGTCATTTTAACTTAGTTTCATACTAAAACATCTTTAACATCGTAATAATTCAACTAAAATTTTGCACCAGTATTTTTTTCTGTGAAGCTTTTTATATTTTTTTATAAGAAGACAAGCTGATCATTTCTGCTTTGATTTTTTTAAATAAAATACTTTGGAAAACTTTTAAATAGTTGAATTATTGATTTTTTTTTTTCATACAAAATTCGTTTTCGGTACAATTGACATCATTTCAGTACAATTTTATTCCAGATTTCAGTACATTTGAAAAATTTCCTTTTCCATTCCTGGTTCTTGGACACGGCCAGGAATCAACTACTTCGACTGATATACGAATGTTTGCTGATTGATTAACGAAACGGTCATCTTAAATTTGGTCACCAAACGTTGAAGAGTCCACTGTGTAGGATCACCACGACTACGCAACGCGTTAACGTTTGTGCTAACCAACACTCATTTAGATAATTAAGTGTTATCATTTGGACGTGTTGTTTAATCGTGTTACTTGTCATAATTAAGCATCATTTACTGAATAGTTAACAACAGATTTGACAGATGTCACCAGGTCGCACAGGCTTTTAAATGGCTGAAGTTGTTTTTTTTTTCAATCTTAGTACATAAGATTCCTCTTAAGCTCCCCAAATATTGATACTTCCCATATAAATAACAATTTTGATTTTCGTTAATATCTAAGCTGATTTCGACCAAAATTTAAAAATTTTTAAATTTGAAATTTAATTAATCTGCATATAAAAATTCTCAAAAACAAGTTTTTTTATTTAAAAATAATTGTATCACTTGTTAAAATACTAGACTTATTTGGATTTCATTCATCAATGCTTGCATGGTCATCTTCGTAGAACTCAGCAGTTACAAATAAATTATGATAAGTAATACCATCTCTAAGAAAACTATAGGGACGTCTAGTGTTCCTCAAGGTAGCCCCCTAGGTCCACTATTTTTTATTATTTTCGTCACTCATATTATTCAGTTATAAATTAGAATTATATTTTACCTACGTAATCCCTAAAGACAACTTTTTGGTGGCCTTTTTTTAAATGCTCGTCAAAAGTTTCAGTAAAATACAAAGAAATAGAGCGGCCCTTATGCACTTTTAACATTAAAATCATCTCTTGTTAGATCTATTCTTGTATAACGTACACTCTAAATGATTTGAAAAGGTTTAAAGATGGTTCATATTTTATATTCTCAGACAGATACCATTGAACTTTTGTCTAGGTCATGAGGCTAGATTTCAAATTCTTGGAATAACTCAAGGTATAACAGTAACTCGTCCCAATTTATGCCCCTGTAAGATGACTGAAATCTATAGGGTTTTCCTTGCTATTTCAATTTTAAAGAGTACTCAATCCGAGATAAAGTTTCAATGAGCCCTTATACAGATCCATTATTTATTTCAATAGGTTCCTTAAACATGGACTATTTAACACAATGGGGTCAAATAATTACAAAGCCATCTATTACGGGCTGTAGAATTAGGGGGGTTGTTCTAAGGTTTTACCGAAGGATGAAGCGATCTACCCAAGGCTACAAGGCCAGAGCAAAAGTCTTCCGAGATGAGAGTGGCGATATAGTAGTAGATGTACAGTTGTATCTGTACTGAGGATCTGGAAACAACACTTTCTTAGACTGCTTAACGGCGAAGATGACCAAATTTCCGATGTTAGCCGTAATATTCCGTTAAACTTGGGCGATGATAGTCGACATTTCCGTGCACCCGACCTGAATGAAGTGTGATTAGCTATAACCAAGCTTAAAGCGTACAAGGCTGCTGTTGCAGATGGCTTGACAACCGAATTATTCAAAGCAGGTGGATAAGACTTGGTAGGGAGTATACACCAACTTATCTCCAAAATTTGGTCAGATGAAAGTAAGCCCGATGAATGGAACCTCGATATAGTGTGTCCCATCCACAAGAAAGGAAATGCTCTGGAAAAGACCTGTGCCAATGCCAACTACGTAAAAGTATTCTCAACGTACTGTTATCTGTACTGTGTGATTGCTTTAAACCGTTTGTCAATGATCTGATTGGTCCCTATCGGTATGGACTTAAGTCCGGCAAATTAACCTTCGAGAATATGTTAACATTCCGAAAGATTTTGAAAAAAACCGATACGCCTCTTAATCGATTTTATAGTCGCATATGATAGCTTATGATTGGCATCCCTGCCAAACTCTATGGAGAAATCCCGCTGCTTCGTCAAAGTCGGTAAGAATACCACAGAACCCTTTGATGTCGAGAAAGATTTAAGGTCAGTTGACGCGTTGTCATGCAACCTCTTTAACATCGTTCTTGAAGCTATTTTACGCAATTCTCAAGTCAAAACCAAGGCCAGGGGTTCAATTTTTCAAAAGTCCGTGCAACTGCTTTCTTATGCTGATGATATTGACATCATTAGGAAAACCAAGCGAACTGTTATGACGCGTTTGCAAATATTGAATCGCAGACCGCAAAAATGGGTTTGGTTGTTAATGAGACGAAGAGGAAGTATATGCTATCATCGAGAAAGGAATCTCAACATCGTCGATTCGGGCAAAACGTCACAATGGATAAGTAGAACTTCGAAGTCATCAAGGACTTTGTCTACCGGGGCTCCACTATTACCTCGCAAAATGACATCAGTGCAGAGATCAAACGAAGACAAACTCTCGCCAATCGCTGTTTCTTCGGGCAAAGAGGGCATTTGAGTAGTAAAGCCTTCTCTCAAAAAATTAAGGAGACCTGATATGGGACTCTAATCATAGCGGTCCTTCTGTATAAGGCAAAAGCATAGACCTTGTCAAAAGCATATGAAAATCTGCTTGGGTGCTTTGAAAGGAAGATTCTTCGGGTGATTTTGGATCCAGTATACATCGATGGAATATGGAAGAGAAGAGTCAACAACGAGCTTTACGGGCGGATAATACAGCGGGATGAGATGGCTTGGACACGTGGAGCGTATGAACACCGACGCACAGTGCGGTATTTTGATCAAAAACCTGGCCATAAATCAAAAAAAAAAATTTTACCTCCCAGGATTAAGCTTGTGTCCGATAACAGGTAGATAACCAGGCTACTCTATAGTGAAGTCTATCTATAAATTGGTCACCCCCGTTCGCGACACCATCAGTTGCAACTAGTACTAGTTGAGTAAGCACGATTTTTTTTGCGGTTTTTAAAAAAAAAGTGTATTTTTTGCGCGTTTTTTTTCAGTCTTAAAAGTGATTTTAGTGAAAAAATTTGATATGGATATCGTTAATCAAGGTATGTATAGTATTTTAAGCAAAAATTTATTTGTATATCCATCTTAACTTTTTCATATCGATGAGTTGAAGTAATCACTTAAAAAAATTGCACTTTTTTCGCTGTTTTTTTCAAACATTAGTGTTTTTGAAATAGCGCAACACGCCGCAACATAGTCTATCATACATTTTATTAAACTGCTGGATATGTAGAACAATCTTACATTTCAAGAGTTTGCACAAGTTTGCACCTAAGAAAAAACAGAGGCTTTGAAAAAAAACCCTTTAAAACGACCTTTAATAATAGATTTTTATATTATTCCAGATGACTCTAATTCCACCTTAGCTATGACCAGAAAACAGCTTCACGAGTTAGTAAAAGGAAGCTCACAAAGGTGTTTTGACGAAAAACTTGAAGATTTGGATAAAAAACTTATGGATATAACAAATTGTCCCCCAGAGAAAGAAGATGAACTTCTCAACATTATCAAGGCGTTCAAACCAAATTATAAACGAAGATGGCAACTCTGCCACAGAATAGAAAGCCGTTTCTTGGATAAGAATGAAGAGTGGCTTAGCGAAGAAATAATACTACCTATTGGCATACTTCCCGGAAGGTCTAAAGGTCGCCCAAGCAAAGAATTCGGGGAATCAAGTGACCGAACAAAACGTCGAAAAACAGTGGAACTTCGAAGGAATGTGTCTGTTGATGAACTGACATACGCAGCACAGATGAGTCAAAGAGCGACGGGAAATAATGATGTAGCCAAAGTGATTCAAACTGTGACAAAAACTCCAACCAGGGCTATGAAGTTCCGAAAAGCAGCTGCGATTGGCAGTAAAGCCCTGAAAACGAAGAAACACACACCTGAAAACGCCTTGAGGATATTCGTCGATGCCAATTTAACTGTAAGTCAATACGAAGTGATTCATCAAGCCAACAAAGATATATATCCGTGCTACACCTACTTGTATAAAGCTAAACAAGAATGTTATCCACCAAAAAGCGTCAGTGAGACAGTTGCCGAAGTGAAGCTCCAAGATTTAGTGGATCACACAATATCGCGATTATGTAAATATTTGGAACCAGAACTCTCACAGTGCTTGGATAACAGGGAAACCGATTTAGAGCTAATATATAAGTGGGGATGCGATGGATCTACTCAAAGCCAATACAAGCAGAAATTTGAAGATGACGACAACAGTGATGCAAATATATTTTTGAGTTCCCTTGTGCCTCTTCGTCTAAAGTCTGGGAGTGAAATTATATGGCAAAATATCCACTCTTCATCACCGAGGTGGTGCCGACCAATACGGATTCGTTATTTGAAAGAAAATAAGGACATAACCAATGAAGAAATCGAATACATTGAAAACCAGGCCCGAAATCTTCAAGCAACAAAAGTAAGCGACAACATAAGAATCAACCATGTACTGCTTCCAACAATGGTCGATGGAAAGGTGTGTAATGCAGCTACGAATACTTCATCTACATTACGTTGTTACATATGCGGAAAAACTTCAAAAAGTTTCAACGACTTGTCTTCTACAGAACCAGAGAATCCAGAGACTTTCAGATTTGGGCTATCAATACTACACGCCAGGATTAGGTTTTTCGAATTTCTGGTGCATCTTTCGTACAAACTTAAAGCGGACGTGCATAAGGGACGCGTTACAGATAAAAGTGACCGGGAAAAAATTCAAGCGGCCAAGAGACAGATACAAAAAGAGTTCCACGACAAATTGGGCTTACTGGTGGACATTCCAAAAGCTGGGTTTGGCAACACCAATGACGGCAACACCTCTCGTAGATTTTTCAATAGCCAAGAAGAAGCAGCTTCCATTACAGGCGTGGATTTATCATTAATTAACAAATTCAAAACTATATTAGAAGTGATATCCTCTGGTTATGAGATAGATCTTAAAAAATTCGAAAAATTCACGATGGATACTGCTAAACATTATGTTAGCTTATATCCATGGCAGCCTATGTCTCCAACAGTGCATAAGATTTTAATTCATTCTGCTAGTGTCATATCCCATGCATTGTTGCCAATCGGTCAGTTGTCCGAAGAAGCCGCGGAAGCTAGAAATAAGCATTTCCGCCAATACAGAGAAAATTTTTCACGAAAATTCTCCAGGACGGCATGCAACGAGGATGTGATTAACCGGCTTCTATTGACGTCAGACCCTTATCTCAGTAGTTTAAGGACAAAAAGTAAGACCAAGAAACAGTCGTTTTCAAAGGAGGCTCTCGAATTTTTGACTGTTAATAACAATGATGATGATGACGATGATGATGATTATGATGATGATGATGATGATGGTAATAATGATGATGATGGTGATGATGATGTTTTTGAAGATGTTTATGATGATGAATAAATAATAAAATATAAACTAGAAAATTCAATTATTCCAGGTCTTTTTTTATTACCTACTTGCATATAAGACAAAAAAGATTAATCTTTTTATTGAGTAATTGACCTGTAATCATAAAATATGCAACTAAAACTAATCCCCTTCTCAAATTTTGGATTAAAAGGGTCGCAGGTATCTTAGACTTGGTTACCTGAATATTGGGACATAAAATTTTGGAATGAAATTTGAACACCCGGATTAAGAAAATTTCACTCATAAAAAAAAGGAAAAAAGGGATTTTCTAGGAAAAAGTATCTTCCAGTTTTTTTCTAATTTCTTATAAACTATGACATTTATCGGAATGAGGTTTTAAGTATTTGACTAAAAATATATCAGGTCATTGAATATTGACAAAAAAAATGTCCTTGATAAACAATTTTTTTTAAAAAAATAAATTAAAAACCGAAAAAAAAATTTTTTTTTCTAAATTTCAACTTTAAAACTTAATTTCTCAAAAACTATTTAATTAAACAACTTGAATCAAAAAACAAAACAAAGAATAAAATATTAGCTTTAAAAAAAATCATAGCGCAGTGTTGTACGTGCTTTTTTAGATTTTTAATAATTTTTTTTCTTTCGGCTAATCGGGATGGGCATTTAAGTGGGTTTTACTGTACCTAAAAAATGAAAATTTATCCTTCCAAATAACTTTTTAGTCATTTGGTACCTATTTGATATGAAAAATGTGCCCAAATATTTTTGGCCAGGTTTTCGACCAAAATACCGCACTGTGCGACGCACCAACTCGACTAGTCTTCGAATCTAACTCTGATAGTCAGCGCAGCAAAGGAAGACTCCCCTTTAGGTGGTGCAAACAAGTGGAGAACGACCTCAACCAAATTCGAGTGCTTGACGTAAGGCACCTAGCTAGGAACCGAGCTGGCTGGAGAGGTTTGTTGGTTAAGGCCGTAGTCTAACCTGGACTGTCAGCGCCATCTGAAGCAAACTAAGAATGTGTATTCCGTTAACTACAAAACTAAATTCTACAAAATTTAAAATAAAACATATTCCAGTATAACTACTTACAGATTAAAAGATTCAACAGTAAAACGTTCACATACCTGTAAATAAAAAGAGAAAAAAACCATTAAAAATTTAAACATTGACAGAAACAACATTTCATTAAATTAAACTTTAAAACAGGCATTTAAAAAAATATAACAAGATTTTAAGACAAGTCAACCTAAGCCCGAGATCGCATGCAACCATGCAATTATTTCATTTCCTTTCACAAAAACATTTTCATTTTCGATTCAAAACAATAATAAATTGCATTCATATTTAATTCGTTCAAATACTTTTGCTATAAGTCCATCTAACAATCGTGTAACCTTTATTCAATTTCCTCAAAGCTCAGAAAGTCGGCAAAACAGCTCACTCTTTGAGTCGAGATTCCCAAAATAGATATCAAACGAAACTCCTTTCAGATAGGAAAACAATTTATTGCTTAAATATTAGTTTGACCCTAAAAGATGAACTCAATTCAACCTTTTTATAATCATGGTGAAAATTTAAGACTCAATTCGGGAAAATTTTCTCAGACCACCAACAACAACAACAACAGAAGTGAACAAAATCCAACTCCATTATGATCTAGATAAAAATAAAAATAATATAAACATCGCCTTAGGCAATATATCACGCATTTAATGTGGAAGCCGGGGGCGGGCGGCAGGATGGCGGAAAAGTTGAATCTGGATGTGGCGAAAGTATTTGCACAAAGATAAAACTGAGGCAGCATATAATTACACCTCGGGGAGACTTTTGGCACTTTGGCCTCGCAGCCAATGAAGAAGTCTCATTAAGCGGCTGGTGCACTCGACCGTTTGGCAATTACCTTTCATTTTTCCGATATGACTTCAATGACTGAGCCGAACCGTGAGCCCATCTCAAGATCGCTTCGTGAAGTCAGTAGTCTATTATTTAAAAGTGAAAAATTGTTGAAAATTTCAATTAAACTTTTGGGAACTGAGATTTCCTCTAAGGTTTTTTGGGTCCAGATATAATTTCATGGTCTTTGAAAGCTTGCAGAAGTAGGTTGTCCTGTGAAAGAAGTTATGCGGAACCTGCTTGAACCTGGGAGCAAATCAAAGCACATCTAAATTCACACTCTGTACACACATCCCGTATCCCCATATTCCATAGATACCTACCGACTCCTCGACTGGTTTTGTTTGGTTTTTTTCTTGAGCTCGCAGCAGAGCGTTTGTAACAGTAAGGATAATTTATTGCTGCGCAAATTGGATAAATCTAAGCACAGTAGGTAATGTGAGATGTCGGCCATTTATGGTCTGGCGGTAGATATATGCACGCTCAATCGGGGATACTGAGGCTGGTTTGGTCGCTGATGGTGCGGTGGTGATGTTATTATCTATCCAGCCACAGTCCGGACTGGTTCATTGTTTTTTCCCAATTTTTCGTTGTAGGTTCTCAGTTTTTTTTTTTTTTTTTTAAGAAAAGTGCTTTGGCTTATTCCCCTCATTGAAGGAATTTTCATTGATAGCCAACATGAGCATGTTGTATAGCCTTAAAGCAAGGCTCAAGAGGTGAGGTTTTGTTTTGACCTCGATTTGGTTAGAATGGAAATTCCTATAAGCAGCTTTCAAAGACTTGATGATAGATGTACGCATAACCTGCAGGCGAATTTATACCGCCATCCGCAACTAACCCACGACGATGGAGCGGTGGTGGTGGGTGTCTTCGGATGGAACCCACTTTTGGAATAGATGTGGCATATACAGATTTTATGGTTAACCTATATGGAAACTAAGAATAGCAAAAGGGTTAAGAGATATATGACTTTTGGTTTGCCCTGCTAACGGGGTAAGTCAAATATAGATGGGTAATTTGTTTTAGTTTTTGTTTTGAAATTTGGCTGCGAGATGTTACGAGGGCAATAGGTTTTTTCAACTTCAATTAACTTAAGAAGAATGTGAAAAAAATTGTGACTTCAATGTGGTTTTATGTAGAAAACGGCTGCTATAAATTTTTTTCTATAAACTTAATACATTTTTAGAGTTATAGGAACGTTTAAATCAGAAGAGTCGTTTTTTTCTTGTGAACTGAATTTAATTAAGTAATGGCCCCAAACATCAACCCTGAGGCAGTTCAATGCTCGTAAATCGTTTTTGAATATGTTAGAATTCAAATTTTCAAATGGGAATGACAAGTGCCTTAAGCATTTGATAGAGTATTCGGGGGACAATTAAAAGTTCTAATAGAAGTATAAGGTGATTTGGTAGTGAATCTCAAATACAAGTTCCTGAAATGAACGAGCGAATGAATGATCATGAAACAAAAATGAGAGGGAAAACATAAATTGGTGTACCCCAGGGAAAAATTCTTAGTCCTTTAATCTTTTTTCATAGTATTTTGATATCAGCTTTAAAGGAAAACGCATTAAGAAATAGCAATTTGCTTTCGATGAAGCTTTAAAAAGTATAGATTTTGGTGCAACAAGCTAAGGAAGTAGGTGCCTTACAATTGAAACACAAAATATTTATGTAACTATGCAAAGCTAGGCGAAGTCTGCTAAACCACAATGCTAAACCGATACCCTACAAGCGCAGCTAGGAAAGAAGAGCCGTCAACATCTGTGTTCTTTTGAAGCATCAGAGCGATCGAATTGCGGTTCTTTTTTTGTTAATTAGAGGATAAGAGCTTGTTTAGAGCAATTGCTATAGTGCTGGCATTTAGAAAATTGGATAAGATGTCAATTAGTTTTGAATTTCACAAAAATTCAAAGAAAAGGAAAAACAAAT
This sequence comes from Philhelius festivus, assembly GCA_963931855.1. Lineage (NCBI taxonomy): Eukaryota > Metazoa > Arthropoda > Insecta > Diptera > Syrphidae > Philhelius > Philhelius festivus. The sequence continues at coordinate 34,099,914 of OZ007554.1, read as the reverse complement.
CTAGCTAGAGCATTCATTTAAATCTCTCCATTTTAAATTTCATCCAAGAAGTTAAACTAATGAGTGTTGCTAGAAGAACAAGTACGGTTGGATCGCTTTACTGCTCAACGTTTGCATAGAACTGGATTTGGATACTTTAAGTCAGTCAAGTTCCATCAGATGAATCACGCATCTAAGATAAAGCCTGGCCATGAGATGGTCATGCATCTAAAATAAGCAGGAAAATTCATCATTTAAGTACTGAAAAAGTTGATGTGAATTAACATAATTGGTTTGAATCAGCCGCCATTTTGAAAATCGTTTTTTAATCAATATTTTCAGAATAAATCGTCGTGCAAAAAAGTTGTGAGTACTTTTCTGATCGAAAATTTTACTATCTTTCATTTTACTTTATAATAGTTTTTTATAAGATTAGGATTTAAAGAGTTACAGAATTGGGAAGATTTCCTCTAACTCCCAAAATAAATAAAAATTGAACATTTAACTTATTCCTACGAAAAAATATGAAAACCAAAAGGAAATGTAATTTGTTTTCCTATACAAATTATTTCCTCAACTTTTTTGTACGTTAACCCTAATTTGAGATATTGGTTAAAATTTTTAAAAGTGCGGTTGAACTGGTTACTGCAATTGGAAACAGCAGCACCATATTTTTTTAAAAACTCAAGAACAGTTCATATATCAATACTAATCAAGAATTTCTATGGGAAAATTTTTAAATAAATTACCGTTGTGACTAGTGACATCTCGTGGAGAAGAAATACCTTGTGAAGTACACTTTTAACCATTCATGTGTGCCTATTGTGCTTATTGTTGGTCGGCAGGAATGGAAGGGACTCCCATTTTTCTTTAAAATCTAAACAGCTAAGACCAGAAGACCTTCATTATGGCAAGACTTGTCACTTTTTCGCAAGAAGCAAACATATTTTATGTGGAACCGGTGGAACTCACATTCGAGGCTGACAAATTTCATAAAAACTGAGCCACTCAGCTGATTTTGATGAAGCTCTTAGCCATGATAACAAATGGAATACAAAATCAAAAAAAAATTATTTCCAACCACTTTAATAAAATCTAAAGTAGTCGTCAAGCTTCATAAATTCATGGTATGGTGTTTTTAAAAATTCGGCCCTACAGATTGTTCCTACCATAGAAAAGCAATCCTACTACCATAAAATCTGAAACAGTTTTTGCAAAAAACAACAAGAAAAGTGTAGCGATAGTTTTTAAATTCAGTAGGTTATGAAAAAATGGATGAATAAGTGCAGTTAGTCTAATCGAAAAAGACATGAAATCATCAATTTACTCTGAATTAATAAAAAAAAAACACCACGATTCAGTATAATTTTAAGACTATAAAAAATGAATACAATTTTTAATTTCAACTTATAATATCAATTTTTAAATTCTGTAAAGAAACAGACCAGATATTAAAATAAAAGATACTGTAGTTCAAAACAACAAATTTAATACTATTCATATGATTTATAATGTTGTGGGCTAGTCCACTGACGGTCTTGAGTCTTGACTTATTTCTTTCCTTTGAATCTTTTAAATACACTATTGAAGGACCTAGAAAATTTCATTCTATATTATATTCTTCCTCTTCGTTTTTAAGTTTGTTGACCATTACTAAAATAATAACCAATATACAAGTTCGTCTTCGGTTCCTATGCTAGTATACAGGGTGTCCCTTAATTCGTGCATAATATTTCAGGGCGTGATTCTTGAGTATATTCTAAGAAAAAATCTATTCTATTTTGGTCTAACCTGACCCATGTTAAACGTAATTGCGCTGTTAGTACTAATTATAGAATCTTCATTTAGATCTTTGTAATTGGTCTAAGCAAATATGATATCCTATTTCGGTCTTGAGATATTCAGTTTCTAGAAAGTTCCGTTTTTCCTGCCCATGGTAATTTTTTGACCTTGGGCTCAATTTCCTCCAGAATACCGTTTTACAATTTTTTTGAATTAACGTAACAATAAAAAAAATAAAACTTAATGAAAAATTTGCGAAAAAACCTATTAATTGTATCATACTTGGGAAAACCTGGAACAGGTAAAATTAAAAACAATGTTTTTTTGCTTTAATCTCCAAAGGCTCTGTGATTATTTTTGTGATTTATTTTATTTTATGTGTGTACTAAAACAGTTATAACATGTGTCCTTGGACAGTTTTTGGATTTCACTGTGCTGCTGCTTCACTTTTGATGAAACTTCGAGAATACGGTCTTCTAATTGACCAAAATTTTGTATTTCGGTTGAATAAACAAGTTATTTCATTCTTCCCCAAACACAGAAATCCAATACTGTAAGACCAGAAGATCTTGCAAGCCAGTGGAGCGGTCCATTTTTTCCTATCCAACGACCACCGTACTCTTCATCTAACCAATTTTAAACCTATAGACCATAGTGAGCTGGAGCGCCATCCTGTTGGAAATAAGATGAAATTGCATAAGTGGAATATCCTCCGATAGGTCTGGTAAATCATTGCACCAAAACTTCAGATAGTTTGTAGAATTCAGCTTGGGGGGAGTTTAAAGGGCCGATTAATATGTTTTCAATTACGCCTAAAGTTGTTGGTATCTTTGACGCGCACTAGTTGATGTTCCATTGCACTTCCCATAAACGAAAATAATGTCTGCGTATTCTTGGTTTGTAAATGTAGACATGTCAAACAACGTTTCTAATAACCTGTTTCTTTGGTTACAGAACACCCCTTTTTTAAAAACAAAAAAAAATGCACGACTGGGTCGCACGAACTTGCTCCTATGTAATAGACTAGGAATTTCATAAACGAATGTTATTAGAGAAAACTGTTCATAAGCATAAATAAAATTTTTTTAAATTCTTTTTGTAATAAGAGACAAAAACAGAATGCTATGCAAATATGAATTTATGCAAGAACAAAAATTATAAGTCGTTGTAGTAGTTTCTTAAAAAAAAGCTTTTTAGAAAACATTTTGGTACGCCAATTTAAAGTTTTTATTTTTGTTCGAATGAAAATTAAATTTACAAAAAAAATATATTGAGCCGCTTCGGAGATATCAAATTTTCAAAAAAAGAAAAAATATTTTTTTTTTCAAAATTCAAAAAAATTTATTTTAAAGTTTTTAAATGCAATGTGTTTTAGTCTTTTTAGAAGCTTCTTCATAAAAAATTTCATTAAGATCCGTTATGTAGATAATGAGAAATTCAAAATTTGAAAAAAATGGTTCTATGGTAGGTACGAGCTGTAATGTCTCAATTTCAAAATTTTTTAAATCAATTAAAAATCGTAAGAGTTAATTGAAAGTAAATTTTCGTCAAAATTCTAGTTGCCGTTTTCGAGAAAAATACGATTTTTGAAAACCATTTTTTTTTTAATTTTTTTAGCATTTGTATGGTAGGTACCTTTATTTTTAAGTAAAATACATTTTTTTTTCTCACATCTTGTATAATATATTGAGCATGGGGTTTTTGAAATATTGAGTTTTGAAAAAAAATGAAGTTTTTTTTACAAATCCAAAAAAAAAAAATTTGATAATTTGAGTACACAATTCTAATTATGTTTTTGGGGAGCCTTAGCTTAAAAAACTGATCAAAATCGGTTGTAGCGTTTTTGAGAAAATCAAAAACAAAAAAAATGGTTCCATGGGGGGTACTCTTAACAACCATTTTTCGCAAACTTTTTTTCAACTACTACCTAGCTTTAACTAAATGAAATTTGTATTTTTATTTAAAAAAAAAAAAAAATTCGAAAAAAATTCGTATGGCAGGTACCGTTATTTTTGGTCTTAAAAAAAAAAGAAAACAAAGTGTGGGGGGAAAAAATCAAAACCCATATCTACCAAGTTTGAAGAAAATCGTCCGAGCCGTTTAGGCTGTAGTCGAACCGAAAGACAGACAGACAGACAGAATTACGAGACCCACTTTCTTAGTCTTCGCTATCATCGTAATGTCAACTTTGATCAAAATCTCGAGTTCGCTTTTTTTACGAATGCATAACTTGCCTTATAGTACCTATAAGTCGCAAGTAAAAAGCAAAAAACACTTTTTCTTAATTTTACATGTTTCAGGGTAAACCAAAATAGGCCTTTTCTTAAATCCCCGATATATGATATAAAAATTGGAGATAGGATAGAACGATTTGTTTTCTTAGAATATACCCAAAAACCATGCTCTAAAATATCATCAGCTTAAGTAATAAATATAACTCGAAGAACGAATGCTTCTTTTTAACAGTTAATACGGCTTTCGTAGTAATAGTTCCACTGCTGATATGATGGTATATGTTACAGAAAAGTGGAACCAATTTGTATATCGTTGTGGGGAAACGTTATTACGCTTTATATTTCAAAAACCTTCGATAGAAATTGACATAAAGTTTCTTATTCGAAAATGCATGTTCTTCTGTGGTTTATAAAAAACATTTCATTTAAAGTTCGAAATTCATAAAATAAATTGTGGTGAGCCCCAGGGCTCTGTGTTCTCTCCAATTTTCTTGTTATTTAATCTATTAAATTGTTTAACATAGACAGCACTCTCTACTTTTCATACCCATTTTTAGATATTTAAAGAACAGGGAAATACTGTTATATATCAAACTCTAACGGCAGCTTCTAATGAGCTCATTAAAGATTTATCTTGACACCAATAGGGAAACAAAAACAGCGTAGAATTTAATGCTTAAAATACCAATGTTTTTTCCTATTCATTTCTGGAACTTCCATCGACAAAACCAAAAAGCTTCAAGTTCTCAGTAATTGCATTAAATTTATTGGAGGCCATTATGGCTAGTAGAGAGCCTAAGCTTAGTGACTTACAACCCTCAACCATTCCTGTGTATATTTGTTAGCAGGCATGGAGGTGCCCGAAAATATTGTTCCTATTCCGAAAGGCTAATGGTCTTCACGTTTCATAACAAGAGATGCTCTTTGAAGATTTCCGCTTCCCCGTAAGAGGCAGAACATCCCTGAAAACATTCTTTTACTGCCCTGCAAGATAATACAACTACTAATATGCACTTTACAGTCCACCTTTCGTGGATTAACCAAATATTTGACGTCGCCAAAAATGCTGAAAGTTTTTATTTTCTTCGGCGATATAAGAAATTATTCACCATTCTAATCTGACTTCAATATGTAAAGCCTTCATTCCACCAAGGCTTGAGAATAACTTTCAAATCATAGAAGGTTCTTCTACACCTAACTAACTTGATGATCTTGAATAGAATTCTCACTTACTGATCGTTATGTTCGAAATCATTGCTCTATTGAAATAGTTAGTTAAATTCTTCCCCTTAAAGAATTCACCCGAAATACTTATATTTCTAGGAGTGCACACTACTTAACTTACTAGCCTTATTTCTACTTATAGAGAATCTTTCCTTAACAGCACTTCTTAAATGTGTATTGTGTTACATGGCACCATTTTTCACTTTAATTTTGATATTCGATGCTTTAATATAAAAGTGCATCAATATCTCATAACCGATCATTTCCTATACAGTCTTTTTTTCATTTTAAGGCTGGTCGAACCCCCTTTTATGTGTGTTTATTATGAAGAAAATGCAATGTCGTGTTTTAATAAAAATCTCTAGGCCAGGTCAGAAATTTGTATAAGAAAATAATATCAATGTTTTCTCCAAAAGTGTGTATAAAGCTGAGTAAGTTATTATACGTAAACAACTGCAAAAAAAAACACGTAATTGAAAAAATATTGATGTTCTTAATATACAACACAATCTACATACACATCCTCTCACTACTTAGCCATTGTTCTCCCGTAAAAATGTACTGAGCTGACTAAACACTTTTCACCAAAACACGCCTAAGTTAAGCTAAGAAGCACCAAACAAAAACATTCCCAGCAAAAAAAAAAATAGAACGAACTACTTAATTGCCTTCGTAATCTTTCTGCTCTAAAATATTTCACAAATGGATCGCAGTTTTGAGAATCCATAGAAATGCTGAGGAAGCAAAAGAAAAAAATCTCCATCCAACCTCTTCACATTCTTAGACGTCAAACACATCACCATCATATAAAACCCAAACTGAAGCCGATGAAACCCATCCAATTCAATCCGAACCAAAACCACAGACTCGTTTTGTCTTCTCTCACTTTAGACAACTGAATGAGCCTCAACATTCAACTTGCAGCATTCATCCTCCAGCTATCCAAACACACGTATAATCCCGGCTGAACTCCATTCAATGGCAGGAATAAAAATACAATAAAAAAAATTGAAACAGATATAGAACCTGCGCGGAGCTAAACCAAAGGCAAATATCATGTCAATATGTCATGATATTATCCCATCATAGCAATAATAATATTTACCACGTTGGACCCTGGTGACATCGAATTCCCCTTGCCCCGATGGTGAAGTCTTTGTGAAAATTGTAAATGCAGTCCGCAGCTTTGAATGATGGTTGGGGCTTGCTTGCTTTAACACCAAATGGCGCGAGGCAAAGAAAACGTTCTATTCGCGGTAATAGCTTGAGGCAGGCTTGGGATCGGTTGTCCCCCTCCCGCTCTCGCTCACCATACAAAATTAAAGAGCACGGTATTGGCAAATGATATGTTCAGCCGATGGCAGAAGTAAACGGCCAACCGACTGACATCTAGACGACCGACATTACCGTCAACTATAGACGTCTTCGTGGACGTCGTCGACGACATTGTGGCTGCTGCAAGTTGTTAGCATAGAAATGCAATTATTATAACTCTTTCCACCCCGCCCCATGGCAAAAGAAATTTCCCGGAGAAAGCAGGACACAGCAGCAGCGCCTGTATCCGAACCGAGAGAGCGAAAAAAAGGGATGGGCACCCGAGGAACCATCATAAAAATAACTGCAACAACAACAGCGGAAAAGTAATAATAACAATAACAGCATTCAGCGAGCGCCCAGGAGGCGGAATATACTCGTAATATTCAAAAAGTTTGAAAGACCCGCTGCTGCTGCACATAGAGAGTTGCAGTTCCTAACGGAACCAGAAATGATTTGATGTTTGAGAACGATTAGAGAAAATCCATAATGACAATCGGCTGCGGAGAGGTCGCTCTTCTAGGTGCACTACCTTTACCTACCATCATCACAGCCCAGCATAGCTCTCTAGACATGTTCATGAGGACGATCGTCTTCGTCCACTCGACGACGATGATGATGATGCCCAAAAGGAGGCATTATACACTGCTGTGTAGTCAAGTCATGCACACCTCTATCACAAGAGCAAATCCAGTGACGAGCCACCTAGAGAACCAGAAACGAAAATATCTTCAGAATAACCGCAGAAATCTCTGAGGTAATTGCATCTGATGATACCAGCATCTCGGTGCACCACCGGAGTTGGTCCTAGTGAAGAACTTTGGGACGAATCTCCAATATGCCCGCTGCGGCTGCCGAGTGCGAATCTCTGAATATGGGGATCCCGAAAAACCAACAGACGGACGTGCCAGCGCCATCAGTGTTTGCACAAGGAAATGAGCATGTTCACATAGGTGTTTGCATTTGTTGAAAGCTATTATTTTTGTTTAGTTTTCTTTTTTTTGTTGTTGATTTACGGTAATTTCAAACACCTATAACAATTGGCTGAGAAAATGAGCGGGAAAAACTATCTTTCCATCGGAGATGTATGGGTTTTTGGTGTGTTTTTTATTTTTGGTGGGAGAAATAATTTGAATCATAAAAGTTGGAAAATTCTTTCTGCTGACACGGCCGGCATGGCGGTAATGAACACAATTATTGGGATGAGGCAGGGACGTAGTTCATTAGAAACAAATTCTGGATGGGTGAGAAATAACATAATTTTTCACCTACCACGATTTCTTTTAGTTGCGGGAGGAAAAATGTGCACCCAAAAATGTTGGGCTAGTTATTTCGGTTTTCGGAACATTTCCAAGGGATGGAAGCACTGAAGGTGGGGCACCGCTAAGTGTTGAGAAGCATTTACAAGGGGAAAACGGGAAACTCGTGGATGTGTGCTTAAGAATAAAATCTGAAATCTAAACTTGAAACCTTTTCTAGCTTCGCAAATCAAAAGAAAATGAGGCATATTGAAAGTCCGTACGCATAGGTGCTCTTAATAGGAAAGTTGTAAAGCTGAATCTCCACATATTAATGACATTTCTGACATGGAGGTATGTACTCGGTAATGGTAGTTAATATTACGACCTTTTCAAAAACAGCAAATCAATGCCAATTTGATCTTAAAATGATCGTCAATTTGTTACGATCATATTGGTATCGTCAAATAGGCAGTCAATTTTTGACATACCCTCTGGCTAACCAATATTTTTGTCGTCAATTAGATTTTTTACTGCAGAGTTGTATCTTAAGTATGTGTGACTTTAGCAAACTGCGTTATCAAAAATTATTCTTCTGTATACCAATTTATTTCGTTTTGGGTTTTCGAACAGTTAACTTTGGCAGGTTACGCTTAAGAACATCTGGAAATTGCATTTTTGACGCAAACCAACAATTAAGGCAGAGTACAGCTTGACTTTGAAGAAGTGCGGTTGCGCATATGCGGATGCGTATGTGGATGATTTGGTACTATTGGTATCTGGAAAGTTTACCCCTGCGATTAGAGAATTCACAAAGATGGCTTTGAGGAAAGTAAGCAAACGGGCCACAAGCTGTGGACAAGGGGTTAAATAAGTTGGAACTGAACTAATGCTCTTTACTATACCAAAACTAAAATACTCCCGTCCACTCTACCTCAACTCAAGGACCAAGCTCTGTCTTTGTCTTCGGCCCAAAATATTTGGGAGTTATCTTCGAACCTAAATTAAACTGGAAGTTCAATATTGCGGAAAGGGTTTAAAAGATCTGCACAACTTTATATTAATGAAACATTCGGAAAAATTGGAACTGAAATCGATGATGATTTTCTGAACGTAAGCATTTGTTGTCCGATCTTTACGCATGGTTCGATTATGTGTTTGCGTACTTTCAATAAAACGTATACCAATAATAAACTTAAATAATTTCAAAGAGTAGCTAGCAATGGCATCATGAGAACTTCACGATCTTACCCAACAGATGATTCAAACGGAATCTAATCATAGGTTGAGCAGCTTAACCAACTGCATTACGAGTAGATATATCTAGAAAAATGTGGCCAACTACGAGTATAATAAGTCGCAAGCAAATTCATTAACTACAATATTAAGTTTGAAGTGGGGACAAGCTTCCTCGGGTTTAAGACACGTGCTCTCTCGGACCAAAGACCGATCAAGGTTGAATATATGCAGCCAGTATTTCCATTCGCAATATATGAATTGATTTCTTCTGTTAATGTCCTGCTTTGCTTAAAGTGAGAGCACAATTATTGTTCGGACTATTATTTCTCGATAATCTCAACGAAATATCTGAAAGACTTGATCTCTTTTATCAATGTGACAAAGTGGCTCTAAGACACACCTCTTCGACTTTTGTAACCCTTAAGCCCTACCCATCCTGGGAGAAACACTATTGCTAACCTGGGGTCTTAGAAACCCCAAAAAGTTTTTCCCCAATTTGAATGAAAAAATAAATGTAGGTACCGTAGGTAGGGTACCGTTAGTTTTAGAGCTAAAAAAAATTCAATTTCTCCTCTAGGCAATCACCGGAGACCCTTAAGTACCGAGTTTGAAGAAAATAGCTCGAGAGGCTTAGGCTCTAGATCCAGGTCCAGACATACAGACAGACAGACAGAATTATTGTCGGACCCACTTTATTCGCCTTCGCTATCATCGTAATGTCAACTTTGATTCCTGACGTTGCAGGTCAATCCGCTAATACACTAGACTTGTTTCTTACCTCTGACCCTGACAAATACACTATAAATGTTTTATCAACTCTAGGCACATCCGAAATCCGACCATTGTATCATATCTGCGAATTTCTCATGCCAACAAAACCCAGTTAGAGAAATAATTCCTAAGAGAACCGTTTGGAAATAGGAGAAAGCCAACTGAGACGGTCTCAACGATTTCTTCAGGAATTTTAACTGGTCACTATGCTTCCTCGATAGTGACGTGGACTCCAGTGCAGATATGATTACAAATTTTATTCTTTTCGGAATGAGAAAGTTTATCCCGAATAGGGAAAAATCTATCAAACCGAAAGAGAACTCATGGTTTGATTCGTGCTGTAAAGAGGTTATTAGGGTTAGAGATGTAAGTTTCCGATATTATAAAGCCAACCCTACTGAGGAAAATCGGAAAAAGTTTAAGCAAGCTAGAAAGACTTGTAATGATCATATTCCAAGAACCAAATTCTTACATGATCAAAAATTACGGCAAAAAATACTACAATGTCCCAAAGGTAGTAAAAATTTTTGGTCATTTGTAAAAAATGTACGAAATACTACTTCGTCTTCAGTTCCTACGCTCGTTTTCAATGACACTCCTTATGTTAGCTCTCAAGAAAAAGCCAATTTGCTTGCAGCACAATTTGCTGTCAATTCGACGCTACCAGAGAGTGCCATGATTCCTCCTGTAATTGAGAGCGTTAATGATTCTATGGGACAAATCTTCTTTCGCACTCATTCAGTTGCAAGAGTACTTAAAGATCTCGATATACATAAATCCGCTGGCCCGGATAGTATCGCCCCAATTGTTCTGAAGGGGTGTTCTTTAGCGCTGGCAAAACCATTGCGTAAGCTTTTCCATCTGTCCTACTCTTCTGGTCTCTTTCCGAGTGGATAGAAAACAGCATTTGTCCAGCCTGTTCCAAAAAAAGGCGAATCTTCTTCGCCCTCCAACTATCCTCCAATTGCACTTACATCCCTTCTTTCTAAGGTCATGGAAACGCTGATAAACTATCAGCTCAAGAAATATCTTGAAGAACGAAAGCTTCTTAATGACCGGCAGTATGGCTTTCGTAGCAATAGGTCCACTGGTGATTTGATGGTATATCTCACCGAACAGTGGCACAAATCTTTACATCGTTTTGGAGAAAGTAAGATTATTGTATTCGATATTTAAAAAGCATTTGATAGAGTTTGGCATCAAGCTCTTTTATCGAAAGCGTGCATTTGGTATTGATGAATCTCTTCTTCGATGGATTAGACACTACCTTTCAAACCGCTCAATACAAGTTGTATTGGATGGTTTTAAATCTATAGTCCATAAAATAAATGCTGGTGTGCCACAGGGCTCCGTTTTGTCTCCGAAAAATATAACAGAAACATTTGAAACTCTCGAGCACCGTCGCAATGTTTCTTGTCTTTCACTATTTTACCGGTATTTTTATAAACACTGTTCTAGTGAAATAGCCAGCTGCATTCCTCCCCTTAAACTATTTAACCGTAATACACGCGCTTCAAGGAATTCCCATCAGTTTACCCTTGAGCCCAATTTCGGACGTACAGTTAAATTCAGAGATTCTTTCTTCAGCCGCACCACACGAATGTGGAATGCTTTACCCGACTCTATGTTTCCCTCCCATTGTAATATTCAGACATTCAAAACCAATGTGCATCGGTATCTCCTCTTAAATCCTCTCCCAATTTCCTAAAACGCTCGCACTGTGCTAAAACATTTTAAGGGTAGTCATAATCCCTTTAGTGCGCGTAAATTATAAAAAAAAAAAAAAAAAAAAATCTCGAGTTCGATTTTTTTTTCAAGTGCAGAACTTGCCCTATAGTACTTACATATATGTAGATATATCGCGAGTAAAAATAATGAATTGATATTAATTAAAAACAAAACCGATCCTAAAACAGAACCCTGAGGTGTATCTATGATTATTTAAGAAAATAAAATGCACGACTGGGTCGCACGAACTTGCTCTTATGTAACAGACTAGGAATTTTAAAAACGAATGTTATTAGAGAAAACTGTTCATAACGATTAAATTATTTCTTAAATTCTTTTAGTAGTAAGAGACAAAAACATAATGCTATTCAAATATGAATTAATGCAAGAACAAAAATTATAAGTCGTTGTAGTGGTTTCTTAAAAAAAAGCTTTTATCTATGTACAACGTTTTTCAAAGCTTTTTAAGAAAAAATTTTGGTACCCCAATTTAAAATTTTTATTATTGTTCGAATAAAAATAAAATTTACAAAAAAAAAATATTGAGCCGTTTCTGAGATATCGAATTTTCAAAAAAAAGAAAGAATTGATTTTTTTTTTTTTTCAAAAATTCAAAAATTAGTTATTTTAAAGTTTTGAAATGCAATGTGTTTTAGACTTTTTAGAAGCTTCTCTATAAAAATTTTCATTAAGATCCGTTATGTGGATAATGAGAAGTTCAAAATTCGAAAAAATGGTTCTATGTTAGGTACAAGCTGTAATATCTTAATTTCAAAATTTTTTTATTAAATCTCAAAGATCGTAAAAATTAATTGAAAGAAAAAAAATTTTATCGAAATTCTCGGAACCGTTTTCGAGAAAAATACGATTTTTGAAAACCATTTTTTTTAATTTTTTAGCATTTGTATGGTAGGTACCTTTATTTTTAGGTAAAATAATTTTTTTTTTCACATCTTGTAGATTATATTGAGAAACTTTTATTTATCAAGATTAACCTTCCGACCACAACAGGGGTGCTATACCACCCCAGACATTTTTATTTTAACTGTAATTTTGATTTTTCTTTATCCCTCTTTCTGTCGTTTTATGTATTTGTCGTTTAATATCTCAGGTGTCATTTGCTGATGAGTAGTCCCCGCGATAGGTTATATTTTTTGAGTGAGAGGGCAAAAGGTATGCATTGGGGTTGTATATCACCCCATGTTGTGTTCCACGTATGTGAAAAGTTGAAGGAATAAAGGGGGTTGCAGGACACCCAATGGAATATAATGAAGGTGAGCCCCCTCCGAAATAGCAGAAGCAATCGCGATGTGCAATTTTTCCAAAGAAACAAGACCGGAAAAGCAAGATTACGTGTCTTAAATGCAAATGTCTTGTATGCCCTGAACACAGAAAAGAGATATGCTTAAATTGTACTTAACTTATTATTTCTTTGTAAATATATGCATACATGTTTATTTATTAATGAATTAATTTTTTTTCTGTTTTTGATAAAGTATATGAATTGTTGTGTTTGAATAAAAATTTTATGTTGTCCTCGAACGTATTTTTTTTAAATTTATTCCTGCCTGGGGTGTTCTGCCACCCCTGTTGTGGTGTATGTATATTTTAAATGTGTTGTGATCGGAAGGTTAAAAAAAATCTATCGAGGGGTTTTCGAAATATTGAGTTTTGAAAAAAAAATTTTGAAGTTTTTTTTAAAACTCCAAAAAAAAATTTTTTTAAAATTTGAGTACACAATTCTATTCAGGTTTTTGGGGAGCCTTAGCAAAAAAAAAATATCAAAATCGGTTGTACCGTTTTTGAGAAAATCAAAAACAAAAAAAATGGTTCCATGGGGGGTACCCTCTATAACCATTTTTCTGAAATTTTTTTTCAACAAATACCCAGCTTTAATTAAATGAAATTTTTGTGTGTTTTAATTTTAAAATCTGTCGAAAAGTTTTTGAGAAAAAAAAATGTTTATAAAATTTCGAAAAAAATTCGTATGGCAGGTACCGTTATTTTTGGTCTTAAAAAATCAAATCAAAAAACATCCGGGGGGAAAAAATTAAAACCCATATCTATCAAGTTTGAAGAAAATCGGCCGAGCCGCTTAGCTGCAATCGAACGGACAGACAGACAGACAGACAGAATTGCGAGACCCACTTTTTTAGTCTTGGGCCCGGAGATCCGGATTTTAGCCAAAAAATCATCTTCTCTGAAGAGGCACATTTGTGGCTTAGAGGTTGAGTCAACAAACAAACTTGTCGTTATTGGAGCGAACACAAGCTACAAGTGTTCAATTCATCTACAAAGATTGACTGTTTTGTGGGTGTGTTGGTCCTTAGCCTACGTCACAATCCAAATAATTTGGACGAGCTCCAACTCTTTGTAAAAATAGCATATTTGTCTATTCTCAAAAAAAAAAAAATTGATGATTGACACCGTCAAAAGCTTTTGGGATATCTAAAATTAAAAAAACTATAAATTATTATTTTTTCATTAAGATTTGCGAGCAAGATTATGAAATGGAATCTTCGATAAATCTACCTTTTTGAAAATTTCATTGAACTGAGTAGAAGAATTAAAATATTAACTATCCTACCTGTACTACTTTATCAATCGATGGAAAATGCGAATTAGGTTTATCCTTTTTCTAAGTATTGGCAAACATGTAAACATTGTATTTGTAAATGTGCTAAACCGTCTACTAGGGATGAGGTTTCAAAATTTGGTTGGAATGCAAAGCTGCAAAGCTATTCGTGTGTAAAAGAATATTTTTAACTTCCCATAGGGAGTTATTGTAATCGGTCCGATTTGTCAAATTGGAATTTTTGACATTTCTCGACGTTTCAAGGTCCCTAGAGGCTATATCAATCATTTCTAGAGAGATGTCTGTGTGTGTGTGTGTACGTACGTTCGTACGTTCGTACGTTCGTACGTTCGTACGTTCGTACGTCCGTACGTTCTTGTACCATTTTTCGTCGTCGATATCTCAAGAACGCGTAAAGATATCGACTTCAAATAAATTTTGTTTAATAGATAATAACTTCGAAAGAGGCTGAAAGGGCGTTTATTAAAACTCAGTGAGTAGTTTTTTCACTATAACGGTTTAAAAAAAAAGTAAAAATTTTGGTTAGTTTCAAATATCTCACGAAAAAATAATGCTATTGACTTCAAATAAAATTTAATGTACTCATTATAAGGTCATACAGATTTGATATGAATATGGAAAAAAATGAACTTACCGTTATTTTTTTAAATTAAAAAAACTGAAAAAAAAAATTTCATAACCCAGATATTCTAAGAACGGAAAACAATTTGAAACTCAAAATAATTTTATTTTACGAAAAATAATGTGTTTGACAACTGGTGAAAGTTTCAAAAAAAATCAATTTACAGTTTTTTTACAAAAAATAAAAAACTATATAAAATTCTATTGAAAATTGGTAAAAATTGTTTTTCGACTCAAATTTCTCGAGAACTAGTAGTGATATTGAGTTCTAATTTAGTTTATTTTATACATAGTATAATTTTGTACAATTGGTAAAATGTTGACAAATATTGAATTTGTAGTTTTTTTTTTTAAATAAAAAAAACTATTAAAAATTCTAGTGAAAACTAGTTAAAATTGTATTTCAAGTCGAATTTCTTGGGGATGAACACCGATAGTGCCTTCTAAAGTATGTTGTTTTATACATCGATACCTTCCCGTAAGAATGTATACTAAGCAACATTTCTAAAATTGTTCAGGAAACGAAAAAAACGAAGAAAGTTCTAGTTGAATCATAGTGTGCTAAGAGACAATTTTGGTTAAACTAAGTGACATCTAACAAATTTTTTTTGCTCACGATCAACATCAACAATCTCAATTTCAAATCTCTTTAAATAATTAAAATGCTAATAATGTTTTTTTGAATTTTACAGCTAAAGTTTGTTTCGCTGAAAATTTGGTTATTTGAAAAAAACTAAATATAAAGTTTTCAAGACCACAAATGGGAAGTTATCAGTGTGGGTCGCACCCAGCCTCTTTTTACATTTGTGTATCACGCAGTGTAACAAATGAGGTTCTCAAATTATCATCACTTTATTGACTTTTAAAACATGAAAAACAAAACTAATTAATGTACATATACATATATGCACTCAAGAGTAATGTATTGTTAAAATCGAAAACATTTAAAAATACGCCTTATAAACTCTTTTTCTAGTCAAATCGAGTTTCTTTTCTCATGCATTGTTGAACGCACTCACACAATGTGTGTCAGTGTAGATTTTGGCGGCCATGTTGTTTTGGTGACATCTGTCAAATCTGTTCTTTATTATTCAGTTAATGATACCAAATCATGGGAAGTGATTGAACAGCACGTCCAAGTGATAAATCTTTACTATCAAAATGAGTGTTCGTTAGTGCAAACATTCCGCGCGTTGCTCCGATTTTAAGGTAGACGTGGTTGCCCTTCACAGTCGACTCTTTAATGTTTGGTATCTTAATTTGAGATGACCGATTCGGTAATCAATTAGCCAACATTCGTAGATACGTCAAAGGAACGCCGAGGACACCGCCACGGTCAGTAAACGTTAACAGCAGAGCCCTACGCAATCGATTCCTCGCGCCGTTCACAAGAACTCGGCTTTTCGCAGACTTCAACTTGACGAAATTTGAGTCGACAATTGGGCCTAAGCTCGTACAAGATCCAACGGATTTGGTAACACAAAGTTCGTGACCATGGACAAGACCGATTGTTCGCTGACTGGGCTTCGGATTGTTTCGAAACGGACCCCAATTTTAGATGAACAATGATCTTTAGCGAAGAGGAGTATTTTTGGATGAATGGCTGTGTTAACAAGCCGTATATGGGACTATATCAGCCCACACGAGGGTCATCAGCTAACAATGCATCCCCAAAAAGTTTACCGTTGAGTGTGGTCAGTATCCTGCCGATAAATTAAGAACCGAGCATATTTTTTTTAAACTTCTGTTAAAGAAAAACACATTAAGACATTAAAACTCGGTTGTTTAAACAAAACCTAAATATTTAATTTCAACTTAAACGAATACATAGCTATGTTCTAATTTTTCACATGAGTTCTTATGTTAAACATAAAAACTTAAGCAGAATTTTAATAAACATAAATCATTAGAATTTCTTAAAAGTATTTTATGTGACAAGTTTTGACACTGTATTCTTATTCAAAAGATTTATTCCACTCCATATTTGCACCAGATCCATTGAAAATCTAACCATTATCTGCATTGAAACCTACGAACTAAAACTCTCTCCAACTATAATCATTTTCTTCATAGTTTCATTTCAAACTACGAGTATGTATGTATTTGCAACCCACCAAAGCTATTCATTAACATCACCTGCAGCCGAAGCATAATGCATCTCGTACTCATCTTTGTTCAAAAATGAAAATTCCAATGCTGAACTGGATGTATCTCAAGGATTTGTTTCTACGTATTAATGCGCGTTCACGTAGAAGACTCCTTTAACTGCCTTGCATCATCGCATATCGCTCCATCAAGGAATTTATTTTAATTTTATTTCATTCTGCCTATTTTTCTTTCGCCTAGAATCAGACTCAAGACCAACGATGATGGTTAAGCTGAGGGACCAAGGAATTCTAAGTAATTATAGCATCGCATTAGAGAATGCTTATCGCTTTACATATCGTATTCCGATAGAAGCCTTTGGGCAGTTTTCATTTGTTTTTCTTTTTATTTGTTTTCATTAAAAGAAAGAAGAAGCTTAAGAAGAATGCGACATGGTTACGGTGGCTTAGTTGGTATTGGTGGAGGAGGTACAGGCGGCTTAGTTACAACAACAGCAACAACAAAAACAATGCCATCGGGTGAAAATTATAATTTGCTAGTCTTTCCTATCTTTCTTCTGATAGTTGGTTTGTTCCATCAGATTTTGCGATGACTTTTGAGACAGAAGAAAAAGTAGTAGGAGAAATCATGGAAGCAGAAGGTATGAATATTTTTCTAAGGTTCACGGAAACCGTAGTCAATTAATAGTTTTCATCTCGTTTTGCCTGAGGAAGCTCGAAGTTGATACCGAAGTTAGACTTCCTCTGGCACTCGAATCATAAACGGTTTTCATCTCTTCAAGTTTGTTATTTTGGATGAAGTGTCAGCCTAACGGAACACTATGATACTGATATTCGAAGAAAAAAAAACGGCCAAATATTACAGAGAGTTCTTGAATAAATATTAAAGAAGTTAAAATAAGTCCAACTTGTCAAACTGTTATATTTTACATTGAAAATAATTTCCTGTGGTAAGAAGAAATGATATTTCTTAGAATAAGGGGTGCAGGCTTCGATTTCCAAAGTTATTTAAATTTTAAATAATATCATACAATATTTTAAGCAATTTGAAAATATGCAAATGGGTCTTCAAAAGAAAGAAGAAGTGTAGGACAGGAGATCTGATCGGTGATAAAAAAAGATCTAATGAGGTTTGGAAGTTTTCCAAATGGTAAAAAGAACTTCTGCAAGAACAATGAATGTTAAGGAAATAGAAATATGATTTCTGAAAACCTTTTAACAGCGATGATGAATCGAATTCTAGTGTCAGGCTGATCAAACTATTCAACTAGAAAACAATCCTCCACAAACATTAGAAAGGACATTTTTTGACAACTTTCGGAAATGAAGATCAAAGTCTTGATCTCTTTTCTCAACGCGACGAAATGGCTCTAAGACGAACTTCGGTAACTTCTGTGCAGTGGCTTCCGCTTGACTCTTTAGATCGCTAACTAGTGGACTGAGGGCATTGGCACAGGCTTACATTGCGGGGGGCTCGTCAGATTGGCTACTGTTTTAGCACCAGTCAACAAGGTGCCTAGCTTGGCACAGTATGAATAGTGTTGGATGAGTGTTGTGGTACGGTTGAGTGAGTGATCCTTATATTCCGGATGATTGTGCAAGAACAAACATGCAATAAGAGAAATCAAAACCTACTAGATCCTTACTTATTTTTGAACTTTTTTCAAACTAGATGACACCTTGAGAATGTCCACAATTTCCCATATCAATTCCATCTACAGGTTCATACGACTTATGGTATCAAAATGGCGCATTTCAATGCTAATTGGACTACAGAGCTAGATTGCCGGTGGTCACAATTTCTACATACCTACGTATTATCGATTATCCCCCAAACTGCCCCACCTACACGGGTATCAGTTATATCCCAGGAAAGTTCACAATCGACAAAATACTCAGCTGATCTTTGAAACAATGAAACGAAGGAACTTCAACTAGAAACCAAGCACTCTATGTTGATTTGAAAGACGGGCATCACATTGGATGGTCTGTTACAGTCGAATTTTTAGCGGGGATATGCTTCGAAAGTTCTTGCAGGATATATGTAATTGTATGTCCAAGGATTGTGACTGCTTCCCTTCACCCATGCATGGTGGATGATTTGAATATTCACAGTACCAAAAAGCTTCGTCAGATCCTCGCTCTAGTTCTTCTATAATTGGTGTTGGTGTTCATTTTTCGGAAGTGTGTTATCTTCTTGCCCTATTACTTGGGTTATATGATACTCATTTAGCAGTTGTTGAAAATACTAATAGTCTTCTGTTCCCTGTACTGATAAGGTTACCTACAGTATTGGAAAAAAAAAATTGAGTTTCAGTCTTATCACAAGCACCTTCGCCAATTTTATGAAACCTCGATCTCGAACATTGGAGTCTTCCATTTCCTTGAGCTGACATGCCTGTTCGTTCTAACTTCCTTTCTCTTCTTCTCCCTTCTACTCTTTTCTCCATCGATCTAATTATTTGGTACTCTTGCTGCTGTTGATTTTCTCTGCGGTGTATTTGCATATTTTCTGTCAAGTTTTTAGTTTTCAGTGTTCTTCCTCCAAGATGGTTGGTAGTTTTCGGTGGTTTCAGCCCCTTTAATGATATACAGATATTGAGATCACTTATTATTTCCATCTGTTCTAGGTGAAGGGAGAGACCTTCTTGCTTAGGTGTTCTCTGTAGATTCTGATTCTTACTAGGTTTTAATTTCTTGTCACTTGATAGTAGAGCTCTGAGTTTAAGCACTAATAGGAAATGGTTAGAGCCGACAGAGGCGACAAAGGAAAAACAAAAAAGAGTGTGTGTACTGACGTACGCGCGCTAGAAGTAAAACTTCTTTTTCCTCAAGCAAATCCTCTGTAAGATTCTAACCTATAAACGTACAAACATTTTGTACAAACCAAAAACAACTAATTGTTAATCAAGATTATAATAAATTTACAAATTGGTTATACATATAAACAAAATAAAGTTGACGAGTTTTGCTTAGCCACTAGAATAGTGTAGGCACATGTTCTGTAATTCAGCCAACCGATTACTTTTCGGGTCGTTAAAACATGAAACAATTCATTCCTCACTTATCGTCTCTCTCTCTAGAAAAAAAAATACTGTTGTGAAATAAGCCGTGTTTCATTAGTTAGTGAATACGCTACATCAAAATATAACATGGAAAACAACAGCAAACGATTAGAGAATAAAAATAAGCTGGTAATTAAAAAAAATATTTTAGTGAAGATGGAGCTTCGGATGTTCAAATGTAGGAGGTGTTTAGGTGGTATCCGAAAAAAATATATGTTGGCATGCTTGGGGGTGTGTTCGTTGGTATTTATTTTGTTATACTTTGCCTTTACTAGTCCAAAGTGTGATCGCTCCGCAATTTACAGAATAAATATGTTTTCAAATGCAAAATTTTATTCCATACCATAATTCCCGTTTTATATTACTGCCATTAATTTTGTCACAAAATATTGAATCAATAGTTTCAATTGCAATGTTTTATCAGTACACTGGCATTTGTTCAGAAATGTCGTGTCACTTCGGCATTACGCTGAATTTATATGACAACTGACAAAATTTGCACAAAAATTTAGTTGAATTAAAACGATGTTAAATAATGTTTTAGTATAAAACTAGGTTAAGACAACGATTTTGCAAAATTTTAATCGCATACAGCATCATGCTTTCTCTAACCTTTAATAAAAGTTAAACTCATCGAATACCCTATTTTATTTTTTTTAGCATCGTGCTAACTTCATAAGACTCTTTGACATTTACAAACGTCACAATAGGCCTGCTTACTTAGTTTTTAGCACGAACTATGATTGTTTTAGGAGTGCCCAGAAGTAATTTCTTAAAACAAATTGTCTTAGTACGATATTAGTTAGAGAATGTTTAAAGTTAAGAATAAATTAGAAAACTACTTTAAAGTTAGGAAATATATAAAAAGTATTAAGGTAAGGTAGTAACCTTAATAATGGGCTGTATAAAATCTCCAACACTCAAAAAAATTCAGTATAAAGCTAATAAAATAGTTTTTTTTTTACAAAAATAAAAAAATTAAGAAATACAATAGTAACAATAGGGATACAAGAACATTTTAAGTAGATTGTAGAAAAAAGATATATTTTCACACTTTTGTAAGTGTTAATGCAAATTTAATAGTGAGAAAAACTCTAAATCAACTCGATTCAAATTTTCATGTATATTTCAACTCGATCTGCATTTTCATGAATATTTCAACTCCAGTTTAAAAATGAGATTTTTCGAACACATCCGTGTAAGTTAATTCAACAAGTAGGAAGGTTTTGGCACATAATACTCTAATACCAACTTTGGGAGATTATTAAGAGTGAGTTAAAGAGTGAATATAGCGTTTTTTTGGTGCTTGTATTACTGCGCTAGATATAGATTATATACCAATAAAACACGCCTATAGATGTAATTTACTGATTGGGTGTGTTCCCCTTTTGACGATAAGAAAATCTATGCTTTTTTGACTCACAGATGGCGCTCTTTATGACGCACAGATGGCGATTTTTTAGCGCACATGATTACTAAGCTGGGTGCACACCATAAATCGTAAAAGGACACTGACGTCTAAGATATCAAAGTTTCAATAATAGCCGTTTGAAAGTGCATTTTTATCTCCGCTTCAATTTTTCAGATGGTGACATTTTAAGGCCTGAGCGTAAATTCAATTTTTATCTTCTTAACTGTTTGGTTGGTAAAATGAAACATAACATATGTTTGATATATGCATAGTATAATGAAACACAAGCCAATATATTTCATTTGAAACAGAAAATTCAATGTGCGCCACTGTCCTTACTTCATTTATCAATTTAATTTACCGTTATGACGAGAAATGCTTTATTGTGTATATCCTCGTCTGCTTTCATAGTTTGAAACTGATTTTAAACGGCGACGATGTTTCCTCACGCTCACATCTCTTTTTTTCCATCGCATTCATTGTGTTCGAGCCAAAGGATTCTTCTAATTGTAGGCTAATTTAAGTTTGACACCGAATTTAAAATTCTTCGCATGTGGCAATGCTAGTTTATATTTGACAACAGAAAGCAGAGAGTTTATTTACAAGTGTTTTTTTTTTATTTCGCATTGATTATTTTGTAAATTTTAGTGCTTTGTTTTCAAGTTAAATCTTAATATATATAAATCTCGCGTCACGATGTTTGTCCTCAATGGACTCCTAAACCACTTAACCGATTATAATAAAATTCGCACACCATATGCAGTTCGATCCAACTTGAGAGATAGGATAGTTTAAATCTCAAATTATAGTCGCAATTTATTGCATTCATATTATAATGAAGAAAATACAGTGAAATTAAACCTGTTTTTTACTTATTTGTGCTTCATTGATCAAAACTTTATAATTTAATTTGAATATATGTATGTAAGTATTATCACATAATTATTAAGAACGAACGTCTTCAAGAGAATATCATAAGAACAAGAGCAGCAGGAGAACGAGACATAGCCACAGTAGTAGTACAGGAACAATAATTTCAATTTATACATGTAAGTAATATCACATAGTTTTATAAAAGTTAATTAATATATCAATGAGAAAATGGCACAAGAGTATTTTCCCGGATATACAGAATAGTTATTTGAATCATGAATGGCTTAGTCAACGGGCGATTTTGGCAGCCAAAAACGTTGATGTTAACGAAATTAACTTCCAGATACAACAGTTGTTACCAGGCGATCTGATGTCTTTTAAATCAATCGATACTGTTGTTGATGAAAATGAAAGTGTAAATTTTCCGATTGAATTTTTAAATTCATTAGATATCCCTGGAATGCCACCACATAATCTTCGATTAAAGATTGGTTCCCCTATTATTTTCCTCCGTAATTTGAATCCACCTCAATTATGTAACGGTACGCGTTTGGTCATCAAAAAGATCACCGGAAACATTCTTGAAGCAACCATTTTGGCTGGGAAGTTTAAAGGAAAAGTGGTCCTGCTGCCACGTATTCCGATGATACCATCAGATTCTACCATACCCTTCAAAAGGCTACAGTTTCCAATTCGTTTAGCTTTCGCCATGTCTATAAATAAATCTCAAGGTCAAACAATGTCCATTTGTGGTTTAGATTTGGAAAATCCATGTTTTTCTCATGGGCAACTATATGTTGCGTGTTCACGTGTTGGGAAACCGTCGAATCTATTTGTGTTAGCTAAAGACAGGTTAACCAAAAACATTGTGCACCGATTGGTGTTAAATTAAATTGAAATTGAAAGTATTTATAATTCAAAAAAATAGATATTAATGTTTAAAAGTTTAAGACTGTCTGCCTTGCCTACGTCATTCATGAGTTTAAGCGTCACATGTTATTTACTGTATTATACTGTAATATACTTATATATTTGTTATAAAATTAAATGGAAATAATAAATCTAATAAATTTTTATTTCGTACCTACTGATTTATGCTTAATATCAAGTGTAAGAACATTTTAATTAATTGTGTTCAACGTACTTCCCCTTCAAATCTCAATCCAGTGAATTTGTATACCAACATCAACATTTTCGTCTTTGTTCGTAAATAATTTCATTGTACTAAAGGGTTATAGTAGTAGAAAGTCAAATAAGGAGATCACCATATTTTTTTACAAATACCATCTGTGTGAAAAAGCATAGTGGACTCCGTGACTGA
Organism: Philhelius festivus; assembly: GCA_963931855.1. Taxonomy (NCBI): domain Eukaryota; kingdom Metazoa; phylum Arthropoda; class Insecta; order Diptera; family Syrphidae; genus Philhelius; species Philhelius festivus. Next base: position 34,076,413 of record OZ007554.1, on the reverse strand, counting down.
TGTTCTCTTATTGTTCCTCTTAGATTGTTTACTATAATGTAATATAACAAAAACTTTAGCCACAGCAATGCGTGGCCGGGTCAGCTAGTAGTATATATGTAAGTATTCAGTATTGTGTAGGATAAAGTGCTAAATATTTTAAATAAATAAAACCATGAAAAAGATGTATGTATGTATTTGTTTGTGTTTTTTTTTACAAAGGGAAGTGGCTTTCGATTGAGAAATTGTTCGGCCACATTATTCATTAAAAAATAAGCTTTAAGTTCGTGTTCTTTTTTAATGAAATTATGTTTTGAAATGTTTTGTTGGTTAGTTGTTGTGGTTTTTTCATTAAAAGAACTTTCTCTTTCGGCGGTCGAACAATCATTGTAAAAAGCATGTCGCTGTTCTTGACGGATAACGTGCCGTTTTGATATGTCACAGACAACTGCATAGAACATTTATTACCCCCAACACCGAAAAAGAAGTTTTACTTCAAACATTTTGGAAAAGTGGCGATTTATTTCTCAGCATTGTCTCCTTTTAGCTCATTACACTTGATCCAGCGATGCTCATCCTTCTTTATCCCATCCGAAAAATAGGTTTTCTCGAGGTCTGTAAAGTAGGCCCCATTGGCGGCAATGACCTGCTCATTTGACTCGAATTTCTGCCCAGCGACGGCGAGTGATTGTTTTCATGTTTGCAAACAAAAAAAAAGGCGCACGGGGCCAAATCTGGAGAATATGGTGGATGTGGCAGCAGTTCGTAGTGCAATTCGACCAATTTGGCCGTGGCAATGGCGGAAGTGTGAGCCGGTGCTTGTTGTCCGGAGTGAGCAAACACGGCACCAATCGCGCCGACAGTTTTCTCATACCCAAATGGATGATATGACCCACGCGGTCTTTTGAGATGCACCTTCAATCGGCGGTCTGCCAATACCAGATCGTGGATTTTTGATACGTTATCCTCCGTAGCAGCCATTTTCGGGGCACCTGGGTGGGGCTCATCAAAAACCGATCTGCGACCACGTTGAAACTCGTTATACCAATTTTTGACGGTCCCCAATGAGGAAAAAGAGTCACCGTACACAGCATCCAAGCGCTCTTTGATAATTTCGCTGCGCGATTTCCCTTCCAAAAACAAGAATCGAATCACCGACCGATATTGCACTTTTTCCATTTTTCTGAAATTCGCAGACAAGCTGGCTTCCACACGTGGCCAAAACACAATTACGATTCCGATTCGGCTGAAATTTCGACAGTAGCCGTCTAAGAGAATGTACTAGACGATAGTAAATCTCTTGCGATACTGACACCATCGGGCGGTGAGACGAAGTATTTATCGGACCGCCCTCGTAATGATGAGAATTGATGACAACCTGTCCTTAAACTTCTTAGTGGGTACACAAGACACAACATGGATAAAAAGACCTTGTTGTTCTAGTAAGTTGCGTTGATTATAATTTTCTAGCAAGTAAAATAGTCTTCGATTTTTAAACTAGGATTAGACCATGTGCATTCGACATGTCTTATTAACGGTTTTCTATAGAACAACCTTCTTGGAAGACTTGGAATAAGGCATACATGCATGTTAAACAAACATCTTTCAAGACTATATCTCCGGTCTCCATTTTGGACACACTTTGATTCTCTTTGACATTTTAGGACAGGCGTGTTTTATTGAAGACAAGCCAGAGGTCTCGCATATTTAAGCTAGTAAAAATTGTTTCCTTCAAACATCTCAAGTTCAATGACAATCTCATGGGGCTTATACCGTGACAATCGCTTATCACTTTATCGGAGCGAAGCGACAGATGTCATATCTTGTTGTTTTTTTTTTATAAACTAAAGTTCATTGAAGAATATCCTATAGTGTTACCTTCCATGTTGTTTATGATTGGCCATCAAAAAACTTGATACCCACGTACATATCGGCGGAGCTAACCAGCCTGTACGAATTAAAGCTGATACGGAGGACCAAATCTGGATCGAAATGTGTGATGCCCACCACACACCAAACACCATAGGGGTACGAGTATATGTAACGTAAAAAACCAAAACGCATAACAATTTTCGTTGCAGGCGACTCTCGTCACATTTCTTAAGCTCGACAACAATGTTGCAACTCTGCTCGTACTTTAACCAACAACAACTGGTTGTTGAAGATACTTAAGAAAAACAGCAAGTGGTCTCGAGTAATTTGTTCTTGTTCTAAAAAACCAAATAAGAAAAAAAAATGGTTCGCGGCGGGAATTTATTTAGTCTTTCTCTCTGTCGGGAGGTGTTGCAGCCAAACACTCTTGAATAGCTCTCCGAGCAGGGTCAAGTGGGGGTAAAGTCGGGAAGTAGTTTGTATAGGAACCGAATTCGAGATCACCATTTTTAATGTTTCTCTGTCCATTTCCATAGATAAAGCCATAAAAGATGGACTGATGTGCATTTGGAGTGAATGCCTGGAATTATTTTTGGCCTTTCACTGGATGCAACCGAATCTGGTTCAGATATTTAATACAAACCTGCGATCTGAGAGCGCACCAGATCGGCGATGTTATCGTATTTTTTGTGACCTTACAGCATAAATTAACAAATTAATTCCTTTCAACCTCTCGGGACCGTGTTTCATTTGACATAAATAAATTTTCTTTTATAGCTGCATAAACAAACTAGGTGGTGGTGTTGGTTCTGGTTATTTGGTTGGATGCTGCCTGCACACTGCACACACGGTGCTGGACGATTCCTTGTGGCTTAAGATGCGCTCACATTGTAGTCAGTGTCTCTAGTAAGAGGATGTGGCATTGCGTCGCGTCGTCGTCATTGGATCTTTATAGAAATAAAGGAAACCTTCCACGAGACGCGTGCATACATTGTGATGGTGGGACATTATTTACCATTTTTGTTTGCTCCGACGCGACGCAGAACTTACGCTTCAAGATCCATTTAATGTTTTTTCTTTTTTTTGGTTCTTTGAATCGTAGTCATTTATTATAAAATTTTAAACTGGAGACTCAGTCTAGTAGATTAATTACTTATACGGAGGACCAAAAAATAAGGCTAGTATCCTCGTATTGGGAGCATTTTGCTGCACCGGAATTCCATGGGTCTTATTTTATCGAAGTAGATGCGATTTCGCTATTTTTTTGTGGTGGACTGTGGCGACAAGAAGTCGTTTTTGTTGTTGTTCTTTCAAAAATGGTTGCATGCATGCAGGTGAGGAATATATTTTCTTCGTGTTGCTCTAAATGTAAGATAGTGTCATTATGGCACGCAATTCAAGTTTTTATTTGTTTTGATTCCAAAGACGTACACTGCAGCTTTATAAGAAAGAATGATGTCTTAAGGTCACAAGGCCCATTAAGTTTGTTTTCTGTTTTTGATTTACTCTTAGTAATAAATCGAGAAAAATAAAAACATTACTAAGAACTTACTCTGCTTTCGATTGAGGATTTTATTCAACTTTCAAAAAAAAAGAGAGTCAAAAACTGTTGGTACATTTGAAATCCTATCTAGTACAATCGAATTACTTTTCTCATGCATTGTTGAACGCACCCACAGAACATGTGGCGGCCATGTTGTTTTGGGTGATATCTGTCAAATCTGCTGATTTATTATTCAGTTAATGATGCCAAATCACAATGACAAGTTACACGATTGAATAGCAAGTCCAAATAATAAAACTTTCATTATCAAAATGAGTAATCGGTATAATGCAAACGTTGCACCCATTTTACGTTAGACATGGTGACCCTTCACAGACGACTTTTCATTGTTTGGTGACCGATTTTGAGACGACCGAACATCGCCGTAAATTGTGAGAGTGTACCGCAAAAGTCCAGGCAGTCGATTCCTCGCCGTGACCAAGCATTCGGGCTTTCGCAGACTTTAGAATTTTCCGTCGGGACTTGGGCATACAATCGTACAAGATCCAACTGACCCAGAAGCTCAAAGTGCATAACCATACACAAGGCCGTTTGTTCGCTGACTGGGCTTTGGAGGGTTTGGAATAGGACACAAATTTTGGCCGAAAAGTTATGTTCAGCGCGACAAGGCGTATTTTTGGATGAATGGCCCACATGAGATTCACCATGTGACAATGCATCCTCAAAAAGTTACTATTTGGTGTGGATCTTGAGCTAGCGGCCTCATTGGTCCGTACTTTTTCAAAAAAGGACGAGCACTACAGAACGATGATTACCAAATTCTTGTAGCCCAAATTGAACCACATGGACCTGGACGACATGTGGATCCACAAGAGCGGCGCAACGTGTCAGACAATGGACGCGACAATTCACATTCTGTATAACGATTTGAGGGTAAGAAGGTTATCTCTCACAGAGATGACTTGAATTGGCCACCGAGATCAAGCGATTCGACCACAATGGATTTTTTTTCTTGTGGAGGAGTTCCTCGTGTAGTCGTAAGTCCATGACCTTAAGGTGAACATAACACAGGCCAATTCGGGCAGATCTATATACGGAAGTCATTGATAATTAGACCACTCGGATCCGTAACGAATCCGATGCGGGCATTTGAACGATTTCATATTTTATAGCTTATGGGCTTTTCAAAGAAAAGAAGGTTTTATAAGTACCTCACACATTGGCAAAGGTTTTGACAACTCACGCACATTTCATGTTTTGCGTCACTGTCAAATATGTTCAGTTTGGTCTACAATTTAACCATGAATCTTACAAACAACAACGGAGTGAAGAGCAGACAGAAGCATTGCAAGAGCTCCAGAAAAAGTCACTGTTTGGTGCGGATTATGGGATGGCGGAATCATTCAGCCGTATTTCTTCAAAGATGATGCGAATCTTAACGTTACTGTGAATGGTGAGCGCTACCGTGCGATGATAACAAACTTTTCTTGCGCAAAAAACAAGACGAGGCCCCATGCCACACCACACGCGTAACAATGGACCAATTGAGAGGCGAGTTCAGTGAACAGTTTATTTTACGTTTGGGGCCGGTCAATTGGCCGCCTAGATCGTGCGATTTAACGCCTCTATATTATTTCTTGTAGGGCTATGTTAAGGCTCATGTCTATAGCGACAAGTCCGCTTGGATTGACGCACTGGAAGCTAACATTTATTCGTGAGATACCGGCCGAAATATTACAAAGAGTATGGCAAAATTGGACTAAGCGGATCTTCAAACATTAAATTATATCGACCGTACTATCGATTCAAATAAATATTTCATGCATTTTTCTGATTTTTTTTTTTTTTTTTTTTTTAATTTCCGATAGATTTTAAAAAATCACTCTAAGACCCTTACGGCGCGGCGATGGGGAAATTAGGGAGGTGAGAAAAGAAGTATTGATGAACATTGTACCGGAATGGTCCCCAATTTAAATGGCGATTGAAGACCGTACACTATTGGTGTTGCTTACGATATTGCCCGACCCTGCCTATCGTTCCTAGAGCCTTTTATTGGAATTGAATAACAGATGAAAAAGTTCCAAGTCCGAAATTCATGCTTTTATTGGCATTTTTTCAGCATGAGTTGGAAAGGTGATCGATATTTAACGCTATAATATTGGCAACAGCAAGAACCATCTTGACAATCATTCTTCTTTTTCTAGCTTTCTGGGAAGATTTGCGAATCCCAAGCTTTCTTTCCTTATATGTATATATAAGTGGTTGTGCTTAAGAGCTCTCCGGGAAAACCCTTAAGTTCTTCCACCTCATTTCATTGTTTTTTTGCCATGATGTTTTCTACATTATGAAAATTTTGTTACCTCGGGTTCGGACAAGCCGTTGGCCATGTGCACCAACTCGAGAAATCTTGGCTTAGAGTCTTCACAAGGTAGGTTTCTTACAGCAAAGCGATGGAATGCTGCTGAATATTCTTAGTCTTTGCGAAAGTCGCCGAACTGAAGCTGACCTCCCATGGTCATACCCATTTCTGTCTGTATTTCCGTCGCGGACGTCCTGAAGGAGGGTATTAAATCATCGGAATCCAAATTGTGAATTTGATTCTTTTTTCCAAATTTTAATGACCACATCTAGTATCTACTCAAAAATGATCTCTTAAAAAATCGACAATACCCTCAGAACTTTCATTGCTTTTGCCAATACCGTATTTTCTTATAACATGGTACGTGCCTCTCAGTATCAGTGCCTACCCTACTCCCATTACCAGTGTTATGTCTCCAATTAGTGTGCCAGTCAGTCAGATATAAAAGCTCTGCTTTGCCGTAAAACTACTGTATGATTATGACGTGACAGTCTTAGTCCTGTACTGCCCGAATACTGTCACTAAAACTCTCCTGGGAACTTAAGAGCATTAGCTCTTCGAAAGCAAAAGGCAGCTCTAGCCGCGTGATGGTATTGATCTCATTCAGAAACATAGCTGTCGAGATCCAAGGAGCTTTATCTCTTCAGTGCTGTTTTAAAATGCAATATGCCAAATCTACATTCCTAGCATTTCAAGATGTTTTCCCGGATAAGATTATTGCAAAATTACGGGTTGGACACTTATACTTGTTCTAGCCTAACCACTACTCGAAACACCGACCGATGACATAAGGAACTATGGTTTCTCAATGTAACGAACCTTAGCTGGGTTCCGGCACATCGTGATATATGTAGTTATACTGGAACGAAATGGCAGATGAACTGTCTAAAAATGTTACATATTTTCATGCTGGTCAAAACTATACCTTCGTACTTATGCCACTTGAGCAAGAGAATACACAATTTGCTAGAATTTTCATGAGGCTGCGGACGTCAGATGGTCAGTATTCGACACTTGTTGGGTTCTAAGGAACATATAGCCGAATATATCGAGAAAAAATAAACAGAATATTTATTCAAGATAAGCCAGCCTCAACTATTCATCCTAATTACAGTCCTAACGGGCATCAATACAACGCTAGCCCAAATGAGCAAAATGGGTATTAGCTCGTTGGGCTCCTGTGTAGAGGGTTTCAAGACAAAGAGGTCGAGGAACGGTCATTTCACTTCTCTTGTGAATACTTCAGCCTGACCAAAATTAGAAAAGCAGCCCTGGAAGAATATTTTTAAAACGATTTGAGTGACATCTCTACCCTGCCACTAAAGAACATCCTCAAATTTATTCAGAATTCAGGATGGTTCAGGAAGGCATCAAATACCTAAGCTCCCTTCAATTCGGTGCCTCCTTTTCCACACGCCTTCCTTATCTATTTCTTTGGGAGCGCAATAGATGCATTGAGATCCGACTCGACGCACGGTACGTCTCTGCCGTTTGACCACCCCTTCCAACCTAACCATATACCTAAAAACTTCGTTTTCCACAAATCAATTTTAACCGGGGAAAATACCCAAAAGTCTTCAACGAGTTATGCATCCTAAATATTCAGGACGTAGAGTTGGTTTCGTTCTCGGAATTTCTTTTGATAACTGGAACAAATGCTATTTTAAGAATTCCAAACTCCCTAACCTAACCTATCGCTCTTATAGCTTTGGCCTATTTGTGGATATAGTCAGGGATAGCTATGCACAAATACTACCAATACTCAAAACAGATTGTTGCATAACTAGCCCAAACAAGATTAAGTAGTTTTCCGATCAGCCATGCTGAATGCAGAAGCTTACAAAGTAATGATGCCAAGCCCTCCCTACCTCAGGATGATATAAGAGCATGCAAAGCATATTTTACTGCTTCACGGGTGGCCGTGGTGCGATGGATGTGTGCTCGCCTGTGAACCTCATGATCACAGGTTCGATCCCTGCCGTCGCGTCGTCTATGTCGTTTAAATTCCATTAAAAACATTCTAAAATCGTCATCAATGGGTTGCTGGTTTACTCGTTACATGTTGTTCAGGCATAACACTAACAACATGTAATTGAGTTAAACTAGTATGCCCAACAAGGATGAACACGAATAAAAATAATGTGAATTATAAGCGACATAGAAATAAGACACGGCATTCTCCGCTTTAGTTCAGCCGCCATCCCTGGAGATAAAATATCTGAGACAACAACCTTCAGTCTCAGAACATCGTGCCACACATCTTTCCTATCTTCTTTCTCTTCTTAACTTCACGCCCGCGCTGTGTTGAAACATTTAAAGGGTAATCTAATCCCTTGAGCGCGGGTAGATTATAAAAAAAAAAAATGTTTTAAAATCGCCAATTCCATAATTACAGTCTCCTTAAGACATACATAATTAACACACTGGGCGGCGACCATAACTTTATTCGCCAGGAGTCAATGCGAATAATACGGATATAAATTCCTACAGCATTAAGCCCAGCAGAGAGTGGGACCGGGGAAGCAAGAAGCGGACGTAACCGATTGGAATCACAGTCACAGCTCACAGCATGCGTTGTGTTCTAATCACACGCACTCTAAGCGCACACTGGACTTCCTGTTTGCGTAGGCAGGTGACATGGGATGGGCAGTTAAACACTCATATGAGTGTCACTTGCCAAATGCAGCCATTTTCTTTAGCTGAAATCGCTGCTCGCGTCATGGCTGCATTTGTGAGCCGCGCAATGACATCCAACAAGACGACGACGACGAATACGAATGCGACGCGACGATTACATTGCACGATTGGCCACCAGCCACCATCATCATCATCATTGGCATGATGAACGCAACATGATTTTCGGACAGTTCTTGTGGGCATTTAACATTCGAATCATTCGATTCTAACGTTTTTCTCACTCTCTATCGCCAAAATGGCCGCGAAAGGCGATAAAGTAATTGCAACTTAGAATGGCTAAAACTTATTGATTTCGCTGCGATTCTGGAATTTGATAGCTTACATGATTCAAACGCCAAACGCCAAGCCATTGCATATTGCGCATTAATCCTTCACACACTCGTGTGCTGCATGCATTGCGACTGCATAAAGATGAGAAATGTTCGCGTGGGTGCATAGGCATGCTGCAACTCGCCTGGCACCGTGTGGAGGGTCATTTACGAATTATTATGATGTGTGCTCGTGGTTGGTTCTGGAGAGTGTTGCTGAACGTGCTCGCGAATTCTTCTTTTTGGAATTAAACTTTTTAAAGTTCGTTCTATCTATGTTGGTGGCTGGCGAGGGGTAGATGAAGATTTGCGTGGATGTTTGGGATTGAGACCATGCTTGGAATCTCACCTACCTTTACGATGAATAGAGTTACTTTTCTTTAATTTTGTTGTTGTTTCCGTTTGCAAAAGTAATAACGTCTTGGGATTTTAAATTTATGCCTCGGATGCTATCGAGTCTGCAAGCTTTGAGAATTATAGCCGGGAAATGTATTTTGCTAAAATTTTATTAGTTTTTCTGCAGACATATGTATTTTATGTTTGCCAATTAACACGCCCCGTATTAAACAATAAGCCCTTGTAGAATCCTAGAAGGTAAGTAATTTTTACAAACTTGAAGCCATTAAAATCAGTTTTAAAAAGTCATTAAAATCAATTTTGGAGGAGCCCGTTATCTTAAAGGAGGTATGTATATAGACTCTTAGGGAAAAGGTAGTCTAAACAGGGAACTCAATTTTAAGTGCTAAGCGATTTGTTTGAATTGTTTTTATTAGCGGTATAAATGTACATAGGTGCTATAGATCAAGTTCGTAAAATAGTACAAACTACACTCGAGGGCCTTAAATCAACTTGAAAGAATGATGATTTAGGAAACTAGTATTAAGAAGAAGTGTGTTATTGGTACTATAACGGTTTGTAAATGAGAATATAGCTTGTACATAGGAGTAAAATGGTTCGACCGACTATACGGTATGTGGAATGGGTTAGGTTAAAAATAACGGAAGACGTCTTATATAATAACGGATAGAATAGAGCTTTACTCAAGACAGCTTTTATGCTTTGTTTTATTTAGTATTTCTTTGTTCTGCCGCGGTCTAAAATAATTTCTTTGCTTTTGTTTGAAAATATGTAAACGGTACTTTAATTATTAGACTCTTATGAAGTTGCTTAGGGAAACATGGCAGTGTATGTTGTATCCAAAGAGGTGTAATAATTGGAAGGATGGGATGCCGATCTGAAGGAATATTTATTAAACCTACTAAGATTAGCGTCTATTATACCACCATATCGTATATACAATGAAAGGGCTTTTGCCACGCAAGAATGAAGGTTAGAAGTTGAAATATTCGAAATAAATGGGCAGTTTAAATTTCTAGGACTCACATTAGATAGCTAATTTCTCTGGAAAAAAAAACAAGTAAAAACAAACGATCGAGGAGGTCACGAATGAATGAATATTATTGGAGGGAGGGAGTTATGACAGTGCAACCTAAAAATTTATTGTACCTCCGTCCAGGCCTAGATCAATTTCTCACCCTACAACTCTTCCTCCAAGTTTACCCCTTTTAGAATATTGATTATTTGGAGTACCTTCAGAGAGGTTAAGGCCCTGTCTTCTACCTAGTAGCGACCCAGATACTCATTTCCTTGATGCATAATTGATTCGCAGCTATATAGTATATAGTCCGGCGTTTCCTCATGACAATTGCAGAATTTGCATAAGCGACTATTTTCTAGGCCAAGACCGCGGGGAGGAATGTTACTATTCTTAGGTTATTCCTAATTAAGATACAGTTCAAGAAACGATCTTGGTTATAGTTCCAAAGTAATAGTTTAACCTGCCTCAGCATATGGAGTTCTTTACAGTTCTTGGATCTTTTAGCCTCCTCCTCTGGTTTGGACTTATTTTTAATCAAGGACTCTTCTACTCCGTATGAGGGCTGTGGCACTATTTAAGAAGTCGTTGCACTTATTTTAACCCTGGATACCTACATGTCCAGGTAACTAATGAAGTGAGAAATTATTGTTCTTATTTATTTCGTTTAGCCTGCCTACATATTTCCACACCAACTAAGAGTTGATGATGTAGGATTTTCGGAAAGACCATAAAGATCCCTATAATTTGAAAGAAACTTTTAAAAAAATTATTACATTCAAAGGAAATGCTATTTATTGCTATATTGACGGATCAAGAATGAATCAAGGACTCGGGTAAGAATTGTTGATATTTGAACCAATCTTTCCATACCTATAAGAAAGTCTGGGAACATCTTCCAAGTGCAATATGGAAACATGTAAATTGAAAGCAATTATCGTAATTGCTTAGTTCTTTTGAAGATATGTCGAATATTAAGATTTTTTTGAGAAATAAACCCAGCTCTAGATGAAAAAAATGCTTTGGTGAAAATTAGTCGTACAAACGCTGATGTTGAAGCACACGATCGGTGGCGTATATTATATGCATTCTGTGTTCAGCTGGTTTCAATTCTTGAATAAATTGATCCCGTAAGACAAACCCAGATATTAAGCTCGCAGTGAAACCGATAAATCCATTCTCAATTCAATTCTTTCTCTAAAAGCAGCCACATTTTTTTGTAGACCGTTTTAATTTTCTCCTACCTACCTATACCTACTTATCTTTTTCAGTACGACAGTCATGGTGGTCAATATGACAATAGCAGATTTAAATACGTCAATCATGATTAAACTGACAATCACAACAGTAAGGATTGATCGTCAAATTTCAAATTGAATTGTGGTTGTTGGTTAAAAATTTGACAACTATTAGAAGCTTGAAAAGTCACGTTATTTCTCTATACAACCTTATAAATCTAATGGTTTGGATTTTTTTTAAGATGTTCACTAATACAATTAAATATTTTTCTATTTTTATAAGATATAAGCTCTTTTGGCCTTGCTCGATTTCAAGTTTCTGGTTCACAGGGTCCGTTTTTGACCCTGAGTGGAAGTACTATAAGCACAAAGCTGTTAAAAAAATAATAAGTGTACAGCTTCTCAACAATTTGTTCAAAATTTTTGAGATAAGCTTTTTCTCGTCAAATAAAATTTTAATGCCGGTATTACTGAAAAGACTGAATTAGTGGATAGATACGAATAAGCTACTGAGTGAGTTCCAAGCTGGCTTCAAAACAGGTTACTCAACCATATACCACATCTTTGTACTTAGAACTATTGCTAACTCATTCCTGTCCAGAAATAAAAAAAATACTTATACCCTTTATTTTGATTTAAAAGCAGCATTTGATACGGTGGACCGAAATGCGTTGATGTATAAATTATTTGGTTGCGGAATGTCATTAAAGTCTGAACGAGTTCTCCAGAATTTGTACATAGAGACTAGATCAGCCGTCTAGAAAGGTAAAAATTTATCAAAATGGTTGCAGACAAAGTTAGGTGTGAGACAGGAATGTGCACTTGGTACAAGCTTATTCGCACTACTCATTGAAGACATCATATAGATGTATTGCCAGGAGGTGTAAGATATGCGGGTACTATGATTAAAGCCTTGCTTCTTGCGGATTACATCGTTATGCTGGCATACTCCTCGAAATCACTCCAACATATCAATAGGTTGTCTGAATACAGGAAACAGGAAACAGGTTTATCACCATACTATTCATGAAGACGCTAAAACTTCAAGTAGACTACGTTATGAAAGCTTGCAATATGCCAAATGATCGTTTGGCAAAGAAAGCGGCACTACAAGACATACGATGTTTGACAGGATGTGTTAAAGAATAGACAGATTTAGCGGAGGAGACTGATGTTACTCTAAATATCAACGAACAGAGTACGTGGAAATGGACAGTGTACCAGATACGAGTAATTACCAGGCTGGATGAAAACTTGCGACAGAGGTACAGAGAAGAAGCATCAAACTTACTGCATGTGATGATTAATAGCTGAATCATGATCTCAATGAGAGAAACTAACTACTTTCGGGATGACTGTACTATTGAAGAAATTTCAAACATGTTTCGTCTAAGAGGAGAACTGTTGCCCCCCACTGGCAAGATTTACCGCTACCTTGTGAGATGTGTAATCTTGCAGAATGTGAGAATGTTTTTCAGTTGGAAGGTGTCCCGTTCTAAGGGAAACGAGATGGCACATACTGGGTACTGACTTCTTAACAGAAAACGAAACTATGGATCTTCTTAACGAAATAGATTGTAACGAAGCGTTCCATGCTACTCCACTCTATACGACTTCTGCATGATACCAAGAATTGTATTTCTCTCAAATTCAATTCACAAACACCATGAGCATATGACGTCACAGCGAAATCAACTATATGGATATTTTTCGTTCACCACTCATATAGTTCACATTCAGTTTCTACTGAAAAACCATCAAGAGGACCTACTTGGGTGAACGAAAGGTACATCTTCACTCATACTCACAGTCAGGCGGCACAGTAGATTGATTGAATAAATCTTTTGAAAACCAGTCGTAGACGATTAGTATAGACGAGTTGGTCATTTAGTTTTCCTTGCTTTGTGCGGAACTTCCCCCCACCAGTGGTAAGGGGTTTCGTAGGAAGACAAGTTAGGTAGGTGAGATCGTCCAGCTATTTCCTGTTGAGGCTTCCCCCCACCAGTGGTAAGGGGTCTTGACTCGAAGTTTAATGTCCTAAGTGCCACCAGGGGCGTATAGTACCTGCTGATCAACCAGAGCGTCTAAGCCTGCTGTTTAGTGCCACCAGGGGCGTATAGTACCTGCTGATCAACCAGAGCGTTTAAGCCTGCTGTTTTAGTGCCACCAGGGGCGTATAGTACCTGCTGATCAACCAGAGCGTTTAAGCCTGCTGTTTAGTGCCACCAGGGGCGTATAGTACCTGCTGATTAACCAGAGCGTTTAAGCCTGCTGTTTAGTGCCACCAGGGGCGTATAGTACCTGCTGATCAACCAGAGCGTCTAAGCCTGCTGTTTAGTGCCACCAGGGGCGTATAGTACCTGCTGATCAACCAGAGCGTCTAAGCCTGCTGTTTAGTGCCACCAGGGGCATATAGTACCTGCTGATCAACCAGAGCGTCTAAGCCTGCTGTTTAGTGCCACCAGGGGCGTATAGTACCTGCTGATCAACCAGAGCGTCTAATCCTGCTGTTTAGTGCCACCAGGGGCGTATAGTACCTGCTGATCAACCAGAGCGTTTAAGCCTGCTGTTTAGTGCCACCAGGGGCGTATAGTACCTGCTGATCAACCAGAGCGTCTAAGCCTGCTGTTTAGTGCCACCAGGGGCGTATAGTACCTGCTGATCAACCAGAGCGTTTAAGCCTGCTGTTTTAGTGCCACCAGGGGCGTATAGTACCTGCTGATCAACCAGAGCGTTTAAGCCTGCTGTTTTAGTGCCACCAGGGGCGTATAGTACCTGCTGATCAACCAGAGCGTTTAAGCCTGCTGTTTAGTGCCACCAGGGGCGTATAGTACCTGCTGATCAACCAGAGCGTCTAAGCCTGCTGTTTTAGTGCCACCAGGGGCGTATAGTACCTGCCAATCAGTACAACCAGGGGTGAAACACCGCTGAATCACATCATAAGCCGAATAAAAGGACCAGTTTGAAGCCGAAGTACCAGAAACGAAGTACCAGTAACCGAGTACCAGATTCAAGACAGCCGCAACTAGTACGACCGATACGAAGCACCAAGAATCACATGGATTATTCAACTACCCAGAATAAGTGAAATATTAGCAGTAGTATATTGTGTGTTATAGATTTAAGAGTTATTCCCAATAAAGATTTTGTAATAAGGTTTGAAGACCTTTAAACCTGGAGTTTCGTGTTTTCTTCAGAAAGACCCTGGCAAGACCGGCGAGCAAAACCTCGGCTGGAAACCAAAAAGCACATCACAAGATGTATCGAAAATGTTAAAACTCTGCCAAATGACGGCTAAGACATTTACTGATTGTTTATAATAATATTAAGATATCGTCGTTAAAGTAAATAAAAATCAATCTAAATCTAATCTATAACTATGTAAATATGTTGACGAGAAAACGAATGAACTCTTTGAGAATTACAAAATTCTAACAATTTATACTCGTATTCTGTGCATTCATAACTCACACCTTCATATTTTAGATGAAATTAAGAAGAAACCGCCATGACTGTCCCCTTGAAAACATCCATTCTTTTACACCGAGCATGATGTTTTCAAACATATTATGACAAGTCGACTTGTCGAATTCCTCCACAATTTTGTTAGGACGTTTTGAATATGTTCGCTTTATAAATTCGAAAAAAATAACAGAGCAGATTATAGTGCTGAATACGTCACTTAATACACCACCCGGGTGCAGAAGGTAACATAATAATATCTTATCATATGACAGTTCTTGCTCAAGTTTGTTCCATAATTTCATGGGAGAGCTTTGAACACACTCTGCTCAGAGTTTACTCTACGTAAAGCAAAACAAGTAAAATTCATTTTTTAATAAAACTACATTATTGAAGAAATATGGTAAAGCTGATTGTGGTAATGGTTGCAGCCGTACCGAAACTTCTAAGTTTCCATTTAACGTGTTAATGTCTCATAAAGCTTCAGTTCACATCTCCAACGAAACATTTTTAAAGTTGATTTCTACTTGCCACCTAGTTTGAGGAGCATTTATATGGTAAGACAAAGCATATTTCACGCCTTTGTTTCTTCTAATAAAAGTTACAAGATATCAAACAGTGGCAGAATTTCGAAACGGTCAAAAAACTTTCGTATTAAACTCGCTTGTCTTACAATCTGCTTCACAATCACATAAGATATATTCTTTCAAATAACCCATGCCTCAAAATTTTCAACTAACAATTCCTAATATTATTGTCCAATTTGTTTTTGCATTAATTCAATAGCACCCAAGTGCCCTACCTAATTCTTTAAAGATGCATAGTTCAAAGAATCAACTTAATTTATTCAAATTTGTCACTAAGAGAAGTCAGAAACTAACAAAATATTTACATTTCTGTTGGAAAATAATTTTGTAGGTATGTTTGTTTTTGTAATGATTTTTGATTGAGAAGTCTTGTTTTTCCCCATTCATCATTTTTAATATTTGTTAAATCATCTAATTCTCCAAGTGCTAATTGAGCCGTCCGACATTTAATCACGTCATGTTTTTCTATATCTATACGTTATTTTACTCAATTAAAGATTCAACACCTTTTATTTTTGTTACTAATTAACACTTTGTCACTTAAAAAACCGTGTCCATCTCACTAAAGCAGAAATATGTCGACGGTTAACTATGAATATATCCTATGTCGCATTTTGTAAACTTTACAGGGGAAACACAAAACTGATTACAGTCTCAAAATTAGAAAGTATAATAATAAAATTTTATGCATAATTATCAGTTTTGAATATCTATGATGTGAAATAGTTGAAATTTTAAAAATTCAGCGAAGCAGATGGAAATTATTAACGAAATTGCATCAAAAAGTGAATTTTACAAAAATGTTTGTTAGGAGGTATTCATAGTTAACCGTCGATGTATAACCAAATCGAAGATGATGAAAAATTAGTGAAACCTTAAAACATTGTTAATTATTATCAATCTAAGGCAGAGAAACAATTATTATAGTTACATATATTCTAAATAAAGGAAATATCTTAAATTAGTATTTTTTGGACGCCATTTTAATTGAGCAAATAATTTGAGTCGAACACTATATTCATGGACTATTTCAAAAAGCTTTTTATTTAAGTTTTATTCTATACATTTTTGCCAAGACGTGTTTCTGACAACAATCATCAATTTTCCAAAAAAAAAAACACATACATACATATGAATCACCACTTACAATTTGTGCAGTTGCAGATTCGTATGAAGTTTTTACCTATCTCGATTATCAGAGAATCATAACAACTATACTCTGTCCAACAAAAATTGTCAGTACAGGGAAGATAGGACGTTTGTCTCTCATTCTGGTTGCATTGCCATGCATAAGTGTGTCGCCTTTTAAAGCTCTCACAGGGATTCCGTAGTTTATATTATAAATCACCGCAAATGAGAGTAAAAAACGCGTAGGGCTACCGTCTGCCGATTCAAAACGACTGAAAACAATATTCAATTTACCTTTTCCCACAACGCCAAGCGGTAAGATAATATGCGCGTTTTTTTTAAGTTGAAAAGCAATACGACAACACTCAACATACTCATCTTCTTAAAATGTGTTCTCAAAAGCTTCAAATCCCAAAAGCTCCTTAATAAAAACCACTGAAAAAGCTCCTTGCTTACAATTGAGAATGATAATGGTAACTCTGTTTTGTTGTAGATAAAGAGCACACGATCGTATTGAGTGACACTTGACACTCTTGACAGTATCTCATCAGCAGTGGGATACGACGTTCATGTTGGGGTGTACAACTTTTTGCAAAGAATTACAACAACAATTCCTTAAGAAAAGTCAGTGGCTTGCTCTTTTTTTAGTGGCATTTTTCCTAACGCATTGTAGTGAGGGTGCATCAGGCGCCACTGCTTTAGAAAAAGCTCTCCCATAAGGCCTGTACTGACAATTTTTGTTGGACAGAGTATAGAGGTTGTCCACAGGGAGGGGTACTATCACCTTGCTGTTGAATCTAGTAGTGGATGAACTGCCAAAATCTCACTTCTCAAGACATACACTTCATCTGTTTCGCTGATGATATCGTTATTACAGGCCTAGGAAAGTTTGGAGAAACTTTGTGTAATATCGTCCAGGGAGGACTAACTATTAAAATCAAATGGTGTCTATTTGTAGGACTATCAATCAACCCTCGCTTGTTTATGCATCAAAAGAGCAATGAAAACTTGTCCTACGGCAGCGATGGAGGTTATTCTTCATCTGTCCCCATAATATATTTAATTTAGATGTACTCATAGGTATTTCTACATTTTCCAAAAAAAAAAAAATATTCTTCAAAACATGTTCTCAAAAAAAAAAAAAAAAAAAAAACAAGAACATATTTTAATTTGTAAAGATACGAATTTGTATCCGTTTTATGTTATTTTACTTTTTTCTTTTTTAATCTTAACAAAAACTAACATACATAATTTGTTATTTCTAAATTCACTGTAATTTAATCCACCCACCCATTGACATCCTATTCCTTTTCCAAACATCGCATCATCGTAGGTATTGAAAAGACAAAACAAAAAACAGAAAAACACGTATCTTTATTTAGCCTTAGGAAGTTGGGAAAATAAATTCACATCTATTCAAGCCAAAAGCACAAGAAATCTTATGGAATGGAAATTCATTTCCTTGTATCTATTTTTCTATTTTTTTTTTTCTACAATGCTTAGTTTATACTACGTATCTACAGACTATGTAGATAGATAGATAGAGGTAGAAGATAGAGACAGACCATTGGACCCATTTAACTTTCTCAATATCTTTACAATCGAATCAACTTGGTACGATCCGGAATTAAGTTCTATAGGCTTTCAAATAGGCTCACACAGGTATTTTTTCTTTTCTAACCTTTTTTTTTAGGATTGAAGACATAAAATAGGGTTGCCATGTAGGTCCCTTTTTGTTATATCTATTTTTATTTTAGTAAATTAAGTATTTTGTAGCAATAGCTAAGTCTATATTGGAATTAAAAAAGACGTTGTTTAAGTATTTAAAAGTAAAATGAGAAGTTTGATTTTGAAATAAATTGTCAGTTTTTTTTCTAAAAACGAAAGATATTGTTAAAGAAATCTGATATAGGTTTCGATTGCACACTTTCGTAAGCGTTGTGAGTTTTCAAATATCAACTATTTTTTAATCCACAGCCACAATTTTTTTAAATGTAGGCACTTGCAATTTTCTATATCCGCGATTAAAAATCGTGCTCGTAGCATATCCTATTCGATTTAAAGGGTTATCAAATAAGCATGACATTTCCATCACCGTAAACAGAGAGCACTACTGATCGATGCTATTTTATGATATGAATGAGAAGGACATATATATGGTTTCAATAGAATAATGCAACTGACACTACACCAGACATACTGCGTTGGTGTTTTAAGGGCGTGGTAATATCAAGAAGATCTGGCGTAAAATAGAAACCCAGATCGTACGATTTGACTCCGTTTGACTTATTTTTGTGGTGTTTCTTTAAGTCAATGATCAATACCAATAAGCCCACAAGGACAGGTGCCCTTAAAGTAAACATAGATCTTCCGACAAACAATCCGCTTAAATAAATAGATTTTTTTAAAAATATTTTTGCAATCTTTGCGAATATTAAGTCGAATATACATAGTGCATTCATATTTAAAGCCGTTTGGTTAATTTCACTTAAATAACATAAATGTAATGCTATAATTCAGTATGGATTAGGACTTGAATAAATAATCTTATTCAGACTTGTTCTTCTGTGTTGCCTTTCGAATTTGCTGTCATTCCTTCCGACCTTAAGCTCGTACAGGCGATTAAAAATATCGCTTTCGTTTTATATTTGACTATTAGGAATGCAATAGCGATTTTTTTTCGTTGCGACCAAAAAATATCGCACGAATTCTTGGTTAACATAAATGTACGTTGATTTATATTTTCACGCTTTCTTGGTTCTTGCGATCGTGCGGCAGAAAATCGCAAAAATTCAGGTTTGTTTGTTTCCTTACTAGTTCTCTTCAGATTCGTACAAATTCTTGCCAGTAGTTGCATCTCTCATTCTTCCTCTTTGTATCATTTCTTCTAACCTTCAACTCATACAGACGATTAAAAATCTCATTTTGGTTTTTTGTTAGACTATTAGGAACACACTGTAGTACCCCTTGACATTATGGTTAGTGCATTGAATTGTCATTCAGAGCGTCTTGGGCTCAATTTTCAGATGCTGCAAAAAATTGTTTGTCTACTTCCTCTTGTGAGGAATTGACAAATCCCCCAAAAGTATCTCTTGGCATGAAAAGTACGACTGATTAAGCGTTCAGAATTGGCAGAAAATTAAGGGTCCTCTCCATTCCTGGTATAATACGCACACAGGAATGGTTGAGAGTTGTAAGTCAATAGTTCCTGGTTTTCTTCGAGCTATAGCACCACCATTTTTTGTTAAATTTGGGTATATTGGGAACGCACTTTTGATTTTCTGTCGTTGGGACTTATAAGAGTGATCGCATGATTTCTTTCACGTCTTCGATTTACATTGTCGTGTTGTTTTGCTCTTGCGATGTTCCTAATAGTCTTAGGCTAGGAACGCACTTGCGATTTCCATCGCGCGGTTTTTTAGTCGCAATAATAGAACACATGAGTTTAAATGAGAATTGAACGCACTTTATACCTACAAATCGTGACGATTTAAAGGTCGCAATTTGTTTCATTTTTCACGCGATGCGATTGTCGGAAGTTAAAATGAAAAAAAATGCACTCAAATGGATATGCTCACATTTGCGATTTAAATTAATTGTTATTCACAATAATTTGTAGCGACTACGACTTTTCAATCGCCTCGACGGAAAATCGCAAGTGCGATCCTAGCCTTATTTAAAATGAAGCGTGTTAGTGCTTTTCGCTTATGTTATTTGGAAAAAAATTGCCACCTGCGTATTACTTGCTACTTACGCATCAAACTTAATTTTATTTGTTTAGACCCACAAGATTTTTGATGCGGGAAAATATTTGTATGCAATTCGAATTCACAAATTTGGAGAATTTCAATTTTACAAAAGTGATTACTTAAAAGTCATGAATGGTTCACAGTTAACCAAGAGATATGAGTAATATTACTCTTTTTAGTCGCAAAGGCAGAAAATCGCAAGACATTCCTAGCTTTACTTTACCTAAAAAGTCATACATCCAACATGAAAAAAGTATGCTCAGCAAACATTGCGATTTTCAATTACATGATTTCAATATCGCAAGCGACCTTCAGGGACGACAGTGCACTAAAGTAAGACAGCGTCGACTTTGGGAAAAAAAATGATTGCAACTTATGTTTTCCATCGTTTGCAACGGAATATTCATTCGCGCGAATAAATAAAATCCATGTCAATTGAATTTAAAATTTTGGCAACCCTGGACATTCATTATGAGTGTAAGCCCTCTAGAAACGGGCACATTCTCCATGTACACTAGGCTGGCTCGATTGATAAAAAAATTGTATGAAAAAAATTTTTTTTTGTTTGATCGTGTTCGGGCGGTATACAAAAGTTGTAATAAGAGTCCCTCAATAGGAATCCAAAATATTTTTAAAAAATTTCAATTTTAAATACTGCCCCAAGGACCTTAAAGATTTTCGAAATATGATACATAAATTAAAAAAAAAGATTTATATAAAATCGTTTAAAAAATGGCTTATGTTTCATAAGTTAAATATAAAACCTTGTTTAAAAATCAGCAGGCTTATCCAAAGGCGCCCACATGAAAGGGACAAGGGGCAAAGGGGGTCAATTGCCCCTCCTCTGGCTCAGGAAAATACCACATTTGCAACATTTTTTGCTTTTTACAATGTCTTTTTGAAAAATCCGACTGGTTTTTATTTTTTTTTTCTGTTAGAATCTATTGTTTGACTCCTCCCCGCCCCCCTCCTTAGAATGAATCTCCTGGAAAAATCTATGGGATTACATATTGCTCTAAATGAATTTTTAAATCCATTATTCCGTTATACCTACTGAATAGAATATTTTAAAATACAAATCGAAGGAACCCAAATTTATGCAAAAAATAAACCTTTTATTAAGAAGACTTACCAATTTCAGTTTGCAGCGGGCTTTTATCGTTTAAGCTAGTAGGCTAAGCAATTTCAGTAGGAAGTGGGTGGGATTTGGAATTTCGGACAGGGCAGGAGCTGCAATTATTTCAGCTACTCTTCAAGATGTTGGAATGATTTCAAAGGAAATTTTACCAATGTTGTAGATAGGCATAAAATCAGACGTGCCCGTGAGAAAGAGAGGGCATCGTTATCATCTTTGTCACCATCAATGTCATTTCAAGAGCTCCAGTTTGGGATATATTTTGACGAAAGAAAAGACAAAACACTCAGTATGATAGATAACAGACGAAAATCAATTGTTGAAGAGCATATAAGTTTAGTGAAAGAGCCTGGATCCGAATAATTAGGGCATCTCTCCCTTCCAAATGGAAAAGCTGAAACCGTGAGTAAAAAATTGAAGGATTTCTTTGATGAAAAGGGGATTGATAAATCAAAAGTTGTGGTTATTGGAAGTGATGGCACAGTTATAAACACAGGATCGAAGGGAGGTGCTATCCATCGTTTGGAACTAGACCTAAGAACACCATTTCAATAGTTCCAGTGCCAGTTACATGCAAATTAACTTATTCTTCGACACATGTTTGAGCATCTTAATGGAACTACAACCGAACCAGGAAGCTTCACAGGACCTTTGGGAAACAAATTGAAAGATAGTGAAAATTTGTTGTTAGTGCGATTTCAAGCTATTCAATGTAACCTTCCAGAAATATCAAACACTAATGATCTCAGCACTGATCAACGATACTTGTTTGAAATTTGTCAAGCTGTCAGTTCAGGAATTTGTAGTGACGGTTTAAAAAAAGAAATCCGGGAAAAATCGTTCATTCAAGGTGGCTTATAACTGGAAATCGAATATTAAGGTTATATGTTTCTACTGTGACTCCATCCGAAAATATGCTTTTGTTGCTCAATTTTATAATGCAAGTCTATGCGCCAATGTGGTTCCAAATAAAAACTATACCTTACTGTATTGATGGCGCTCGACACCTTCACAAAACTATAATGTTAACCAGATACCTGCCTCAAAATTTAAAATCAATAGTTGATCCTGTTATTCAGAGAAATGGCTTCTTCAGCCATCCGGAAAATATTATGATGGCAATGATTGCAGATGAGAGAGAAACAATTCGAGTTTTAGCTTTAAGAAGAGTTAAGAAAGCACGAGAGCAGCTTGGAACATCCTCAAATTCAGTGCGGTCTTTCGTTTTGCCGAAGTTCAACTTTAATGCTGAGGACTACATTCACATAATCGACTGGAATGTTGTTGGTATTTTATGTGATCCACCAATATTAAGAAACATTAGTTTGGATGTCATAAGTGATTGCATTCAAAATCCTAAATTTATTGAAACTATTATTTTACCGTGCATAAAGGATTACCCTTGTCATACTCAAGCGACGGAGTGTTGCGTTGAAATTGTAACTGAAACTTCAGCTGCTGTCTGTAGTCCGATGAGACGCAAAAAAATGCCGTTTTTTAATTCTAAAAAAGATTTCAAAATTTTGTTACTATTTTTTTAAACTTTCATCATCATCATCATCGGCTCGACAACCGGGTTCCGGTCCTGGCCTCTTTCAACAAGTCTCTCCACCTATCCCGGTCTCTAGCCAACGCCATCCAGTTGCGCACCCCAAGGCTTCGGGCGTCCTGGTCTACGCCATCTCTCCAGCGCAAGCATGGTCTACCACGCTGTCGTCTACCATAGAATGTACCACAAAGAACTTTCCGAGCAGGTTCCTCTTCGCACATGCGAGCTAGGTGCCCTGCCCACCGGAGTCTACCGAGCTTAATTTTTGTCACGATATCTGCTTCTAGGTATTGATTGTACCGTCTCCGGAATCGTCCTTCCTCACATACGGGGCCAACAATTCTCCTTAAGACTCTTCTCTCGAACGCAGCTAAGAGGTCGGAGTGCCTTTTGCTAAGCACCCAAGTCTCGGATCCATATGTGAGTACTGGCAGGACCATGGTCCTGTACAGCAGCAGTTTTGAAGTTATGGTGAGATTTCTGGATTTGAAGAGCTTTGACAGACTATAGTAGGCTCTGTTGGATTTGAACTTTCACTTTTTTTAAATGTTTGTTTTAACTTTTTTTTATATTTCATTTTTTGTTTTTGCTTTAAATATTCTTTATTATCATCAATAATATATTTTAATACCACTGAACTTCAAAAAATTTGTTTTTTTTTTGGTACGGAAAAATTTTTTTTTTCTAGGTTTTTTTTGGTTTCATGGGAAGATTCTATGACCTTGGGGCAGTAGAAGATCGCAATATTTTTCCAAAACTTTAATTTACCTGACATCATGACATATAAATACAACTTTTGGGTAGTGCCCGAAAACTGAATTTAAAAAAAAAAAAAATCGAGCCACCCTAATGTACACACGGCCCGTGTAGTCTACAAAAACAGATGAATGTGAATAAGCAATAAAATTAAAATAAATTCAACTCTCCAACTTCATCCAACGCAACAGCCTAACGACACGGACGATCCAAGCGGAGTTGTAGACAGAAATCAATGAAAATGTATGAGTATGCGCCTTAAGAATATTCTCGTCTTCACAGATTTTTGTTTTCATTTATGCAGATTTTTAAGCGATATTTTGAAATAGGGTAAATGTACATCGATATGATTACTTTAACTCCGAGAAATATCATTAAATTGGATTTATTTTTTTTTATCAAAGTTATACTGGATAGTGAAAGATCAATCCTATTCATGATCCTATTAGTATCGAAGTGTCTCTTCAGTTCAGGTCGGCAAATATAGACGCTATATGCAAAGACAGATCCTGATTAAGCTATCCCTAAGCTATAGCTACTATGTACAATGCAACGCCGGCCGTCTCGTAGTTATAAAAATGTTGAAGCAAGACTTTGTTACAATCAAAAATCTCTTCGTATTCACCTCATATAACACTTATAACTCTAAATTTTTCACAAAAACAATACTAAATGGTAGAATATTAACTGAAATTTATGCTAAGGCAATCTGACTGTTGCGAACTGTCAAACTTTTTTCAATTTCCCCACACCATCCAAACGGCAACGAATGAATTGTTCGTGTTCGACTAATCATTCTTGTTTTTGCTATTGTTTGGTTTAAACGTCATTCGTGACGAAAAAAAAACATTGTGAATGGACTGTCAAAATGAACGAATGTTCGTTAATTCGTCGATCGTTGGTCACTCTGATGTGAAAGGCCCTATACGAACTGTCAAAGTCTATACGCCTTCCACATACCACATCCACACTGGAAGGAATGAGTTATTCGGGTTCGACTAATCTCAAAATCATTCTTATTTACGACGAATAAAAAAAAACTCTGTGTAATCGAACTATACAAATGAACCAATGTTCGTTAGTTCGTCAATTGTTGTCCTTTAGATATTTTCCACAAAACGGATCTCTTCAAACAATTTAATAGGGTGCTAAAGAAATATCTAGGAGACTATTATGTTTTTAATGTTTTTTGGACCACAAAGCTTCGGCCTGCCTCTGAATTCAAATGGAGAACCAAACTGAAATTCTTCAGCCAGCAGCAAACGTTACGCTTGTCGTTTTTCTAGGACTAGGATCATTCTGTGTGTGTGGGACGCAAAAATTCCAACCACACTACATTTTATATATATGTGTAACTCTAATATGTTAATTACCTTCTTCTCTAAGGCTCTCTATTTATAGGCATTCTACTGGCTT
This sequence comes from Philhelius festivus, assembly GCA_963931855.1. Taxonomy (NCBI): domain Eukaryota; kingdom Metazoa; phylum Arthropoda; class Insecta; order Diptera; family Syrphidae; genus Philhelius; species Philhelius festivus. Next base: position 34,051,299 of record OZ007554.1, on the reverse strand, counting down.
CAAAGTTAAACTGGCTACAGAGTCGGATAGCAGCTCCTCCTTGGCTCCTTTTTGGAACGAATTGGCACTGGCTGATTGTGGTTCGTTCATTCGTTCAGCGCTGTGCAATTTTGAATGACTGAAGGGATAATAAATCTTTTTTTTTTTTTTTGGTTGAAGTTTATTCGCTCTCACTCTTGGTGGAGTTGTTAAAGTCGCAACTCACAGCAGCCAAGCGCAAGGATAATTTATTTTATTCGAAATAATTATTTTATTCCTTTTCCTTCCTTCGAATTGGTGCTAAGACAGGCGATTTCAATAGATTTTGCACGTGTATCGGTGTTTTGGAGATTCTTGATCCAGCCCAGGCCTGAAGAGATCAATGCACCTCCTTAGGCCCCTATCTACCTATCCCAACGTGGGGGTACATTGTGACATAGAATTTTCATGTTTGTTATTCCTCACTGCCCGCTGCTCCTGAAGACGAAGACGAAGCCGATGACTATGACCACCACTTCGACCAGAAGAAAGGACATTTTTCTTCTTGGACTCTTGTGGATGGATGGAGTCGGTTCCCCGCCATTGATTTCAAAGATCTCTTGCACTCCCTTCGGGTTGTAAAAGACAAACCACGGAGGTGTTCTATTTGACTTGTTTAACGAATTTAAATGGGTAGATTTAATGTCAAGGTGGTGGGATTACATATGGCATACACAAAAGTGGATAAAGATAGATGATGGTGTGGGCACACTGCACACCGCACACAGCACAACATGTTGCAATGCAGATGCACACTACACCTTACGTGTAGTAATTTTATACTTTTTTTTCTACAAGAATAAAAAAATAATGAAAGGAGAGTTCTTCGAATGGGAATGTGACAGGGTGCATGGTCACGGTGTGATTAATAGACTGAATCTGCATCTGAAATTTATAAATAAATGTCATATCGTTTTGATGTGGTTGTGTTGCTTTCTTTATTTGTTGTTTGTCTTTTGATTCAAATACGGTGACCATGTTTTTTTTAGTAAGTTTAAAAATCACAAGTCACTATAATCTTTTCCATTTTCTACTAATAATCATAGGACACTGCTTAACGTAGCTTATAAGATCTAACTCAACTTACTGAAATGGGCATTTTAAGGCATTCTACAACATTTTAATAGGCAAATAGTAGCGTGGCTTCCGGCCCTGCAGATCGGCCATAGAAGAAATCTTCACGCTGACGCAATTATTGGAAAAAAAACAACGAATTTAAAGTTGAGTAGCACCAACTTTTCACGGACTTTATCCAGTATTCATAGTCTAGAGCTCTATGGGATGATGACCGAACTCGGGATCCCGGGAGATCTAGTTCAGCTGTGTCGCATGATATTGGCGAATCCGTCAAATGTACAAGGTTTCGGAAAATAGATGGGCTAACTTGTCGTTTCCCAAATCATTCTAGAGGAGATGATGCTTTTGTGCGTAAGGACGAATAGAGGAAGAAACAACTGTGAACTCTATGATATGTACCAAGATGTAGAAAGTTGTCCAGAAAGTCAAAACATGCCGACGCACGGCGGCGTTGACTGAGTCTCCTACAGTAAATGGACAACAAACCTTGAACCATGAGATTCAACTAGTCTGAGCTTACTCGGGGGAGAGCCCCTATCCCCCCATCAAAACCTAGAGTTGCTAACCACACAGTTCTGCCGATGTAGCAATTTCAAAAAAATACCAAATTACTAAAAATTTTAAAAAGTACCTCCCAAATAATTTTTTTTATTTTAAACTTTCTCATTAAAAGCTAAAGCGATTTAAATTGATTTTCTTAAACAGAAACTCCTCAAAATTATCAATAATCTATATATATAAAAATCAATGCCACTTTTCGTTGTGTTTTTATAACTCAAGAACGGGCTCACCTATCCGAACCAAATGTTTAGGCTTTGTTCGGACTATGTAGTAGATGGTTTATGTGAAGTTTGCACAAAATCGGTCGAGCGGTTCTTCATTTATCACATTTTTTGTAACAAATAAATTCAATATATGTCGGATCATTTTCTTAGTGGAGATTTTGCTATCAAATTGAAACTTTTTTCAAATATGGATTGTGCTGTCAAATTGAATCGTTCAAATGTACTATGTATATGTGTCCGTGTACTTTTCTCAGTTTTTTAGCGATACTGATACACCACTATTAATGTAGCAATTTGTTTTTAAATTGATTTATTCTTTTTTATATGAAGGAATAATGCCACGAGCCGGGCGAGCAAATATAGGTCGGCGAACGCGTAATGCAAATGATGTGGCATTACTAAGACGATCACAGACTGCAGATGAACGCGCACATGCTAATGTATCGCAGCGTGAACGTAATGCACGAAATAGATCTGTTGACCCTGTACCTGTACTGAATCTTGCACGGCGATCACGAATACGTCGTGCTCCTTTGGCTGAAATGATGCGTGCTGCTTTTAATTACAACAGTCAAATTAATTATAGTATGTACGGATACATTGGAATGATGGACGCAATAATGTCCACATTGTGATGCGGCTAACTTTCCAGGTGAAACGCCCGGCATCAGGGTTCGAACCTGAATCATAAAATGTCGGAGCAAATTTGAAAAAAAAAAGTCGAGCAAATGCAAGATTTTCGGAGTAGATTTGAAACAAAAAGAAAATCCTTACTTTTCAGGAAAATTAAAACATATGTATGAACATAAAAAAATAGTATTAGCAAAACAGAAAAATAAATCACAGGTTTCATTGGAAAACTTAGTATTATTTTCAAAAATTGTTTTGTAAAAATAAAAAATTACAAATTCAGAAAGAATTTTTAACAAAGGTTTAATGGTTTTTTTCAACAATGTCATATTTGTATATAAATAAGACAATTTGTCTGTGTGGAAAAAGTGGAGTGAATCTCGAAAAATCGGAGCGTAGGAGTAGATTTAGGTTCGAACCCTGCCCGGCATGTGTTGTGCTAATGGTAAAGTGAGATTGCCAGCATTAGAAACTCCACCCGAACCATTGCATTCACTTATTTTTGGGACATTTCAAACGTTGAATCCCTTTTTGAGTCATATTGAACTATACAATTCGGCATTTCAAATGACTTCTTTTGGCGCTACTAAAATTATTAGAGATAATTTTATGCCGACGTTTAAGGTAAATACTTCAACAGGACTGTCCCATGTTTATATCAATCTGAATCATAAAGTATTCGATAGTTTTAAAAATTCTGATCCAACATCTACCTAAAATTGCATACATGTTACAGATTCAGGGCCAGATTTATCATCAAGCTGGTTCGTTATTGCCATACCCCGACGCCGATAATCAATTTTTGCACACTCTACATTAAAATTGCCATTGAATGCACAGGTGATTGAAACTACAACTTGCAATATTTCGAGAAATTCTGCTATGGCAAAAGTTCTGCGATTAACGTCAATTATTTTATGGGATGAGTGTACAATGGCGAATAAAAAATCACTAGAAGCATTTAATCGAACAATACAAGATTTACGTGGTAATCAACAGCTTTTTGGTGGTGCTTTGATAATACTGTCAGGGGATTTTCGTCAAATATTGCCTGTCATTCCTCGATCAACTCCTGCTGATGAAATAAATGCCTGTTTGAAGTCATCAATTCTTTGGAGATATGTATGTACAAAAATTGACACTGAACATTAATATGCGTATTCACCTACAAAATGATCTAGCTGCCCATGAATTTTCAAAACAATTGTTAGAAATTGGTGATGGCAAAATATAAATCGACAGTACCAACGGATTGATCGCTGTACCAAACAATTTTTGTACAATTGCGCAATCGATAGATAATTTGATTGAATGTGTTTTTCCGAATATTCTTCAGAATTACAGAAATTATGATTGGTTGAGAAAACGCGCCATTTTAGCACCCAAGAACATTCATATCAATGCCAATAATTTTCAAATTCAAGCGAAACTGCCAGTTGCCAACTGACAGTGTCATGTATCAAGATGAATTATCCAATTGAATTTTTAACTTCATTGGAACCGGCCACATAGGTCAATATTTAGCTTTTATGCGGCCAAAAGTCGATTTTGTAAACTTACGGTAAACAAAAAAAACAGTTTGTTGATCGTTAGGAGAATAGTCCCAGTTTTTAATTTTACTCTTTTTACCACACAAAAACACACCGTTTACAAATACGTGTAATTGTAACTTGATCTATAACCGCAGTACACGTTTTTCTTAGCATATAGTTTACAGGACGAATAAAGTTGTAAGGTCAATATTTCTATTTCTGTGTGTGTTATTAATAATATAGTGATGGATTTCGAAACTCAGGTATGATTTCTTATTTTTATTAGAATTTGCTCCGCTGAAGTGCATGATTCTACAAATTTAGTGCTGTTAAATTTTGGGTATTTTTTTTGGCTATATTTTTACCATATTTTACTTTTCAAAATTGAATTTGTTATATTTCCGCGTTAGATCAGATGATAATTCTTTTTGAATTGTGAAGTATAACCTTTTCATCTACAAATGTAATAAAAATTGGCTGCAGAAGACTGCAGAGGACAAAAATATTGACATTTTTAACAGCACAGATTTTTCGGTCAAAAAAATTAAAATTCTGAATAGTGAAACAATCATTGTGTTTACTTGCTGTTGGAACTCCGAGCACATCAGGAGTGAAAATTGTTAGTCGGAGGCACCTTTATGAGTTTAAGAAAGAACAAAATTTGCCAGATTTTGAAGTTAAAATTAATTATTTAGAAAATCGCTTACTGTCAAACTATGGCAGTACTGTGGATGATAAAAAAGTTTGAAACATAGATTTTCCTTATTTAAATCGACTTTGAAGGAAAAATGGGCAAAATGCTATAGAAAAGAAGAGGCGTTTTTGAAAAAAAAGAGTCGTGGCTAAACGGAACCTTCGACTTCCATTAAAATTTCTTTCGTATAAGCACCAATATCACACAACCTACCACTCTAGAAGTCAACAGCTAAGTAAACAAGAAACTAACATTTAAATAATTAAAAAAAAACCGTTAGATTTTACAGGTGCATTTTCATTAATTGAGATTTCGTTTCTAATTAGTTTTTCGTAGCTGTAGATTAAAGGTCATATTGGAAACCATTTCAAGTGGACACAAAATTGATTCACAAAAATATGACCAATTTGTCAAAGATACAGGTCAGCTATACATTAATCTTTATAATTGGCACCCAATGACTCCGACAATGCATAAGATATTGATATGAGTTTCAAATTGTTTTCCGTTCTTTATGAAATTTTTTTTTCAGTTTTTTTTATTTAAAAAAATAACGGTATTTTAATTTTTTTTTCAAATTCATACCAAATCCGTATGACCTTATAATGAGTACATTAAATTTTATTTGAAATCAATAGCATTATTTTTTCGTGAGATATTTGAAACAAACAAACTATTAAACAAAATTTATTTGAAGTCGATATCTTTACTCGTTCTTGAGATATCGACGACGTAAAATGGTACCAGAACGTACGGACGTACGAACATAGGCACGTACGTACACACACACACACAGACATTTCTCTAAAAATGATTGATATAGCCTCTAGAGACCTTGAAACGTCGAGAAATGTCAAAAATTCCAATTTGACAAATCGGACCGATTACAATAACTCCCTATTGGAAGTTAATGAAGTTACAAAAATTTATTTTTTTTAAATAAATAATTATAAATATCTAAATGTTATTATTATAAATTAAAAAACCTCAAAATATTTCTGAGTTTACCTGAAAATAGTTTTTTTATTAAAATTATATTTTTTTCCGTCATATAAAACCCAATACAAAGAATATAAGTGGATGAATGTTTTTGGCCGCATAAATGTGAAAAATTGACCTATGTGCGGCCGGTATACCACCGCATTGCTTGAATCTGAAAGTTGGTTCTTTGATTATATTGTTGCGAAATATTAATCCACCAAAACTGTGTAATGGCACCAGATTGGCAGTGAAAAAGTTATTGCCAAATTTTATTGAAGCTACGATCCTAACTGCTAAATCAAAAGCAGAAGTTTGTTTGATACCGCGTATCCCTACGATTCCAACTGATATGGAAAAACAAAAAATATTGTTTATCCAAATGGTTTGGATTAAGGTTTAAAATAGCTAGCAATTAATAAAATATTTTTTTGTTTGAATAAATGAATAATTTGATGTTACAATTAAATTGTTTTATTATTTCACTTTATACGTAGCGAAGCACGTACCGGGCCGCTAGTACTGAATATAAAAATTTAAAAAAATCTTTTTTTTGGATTCGATTTTTCAAAAACTACTTGATATTTTTTTTTTGTATTTATTCGTTATTAAAAATAACGAATTGGGTACCTAATAAACTTTTTTAAATATTATTTTATCTTTTTTAATATTTTAAAAATGTTATACGTAAAAATCATATTTTTTAAAAAAAGGCACGAATGATTTTTTAAAATTTTTGTATTCATAAATTGAAAGCATGAGCAAGTACATGCGACCCATTTGTGGATTTCATATGAATTGATTGACGTCGTCGTGAGTTATTTCAATTTTTGTAGTTCGATATGTATATTTGTTCATTTAAAAAAAAACTATTTGGCATAAAACACGAATGGTCACCATAACTAAAAATTAATTATTATTGTTTTCTTAAAAAAAATTAATGGAATTGTTTGTGAGCTTATATAGATTAGATCGATGAATTTAGAAATATAGATGTACGATACGAATGGTAAAATTTTGTGATTAATTATTGCAGTAAATAAACAGCGCATGTGGTAAACAACAACACACATATTTATGCAATCAGGTTGGTTAAAATCGTTCGGTCATGCAGGCTGTGTAGGTAAAGAAGTTTAATGAAGTTAGCTTGATAATGTAGCATTTGCTAGATAAAGTTAAAAAGTTGATTAATTTCAATTCGGTTCAGAATAATTATTTAAGGAAAAAGATTAATAATTTCAGTTAACACTAATGCAATAAGCAGCTTAAGCCCAACATTTTCAAGTTTGTTGAACTTTTAATTAAGACTTCATTTATTATTACAGTGTAATACACGGTTTATATTACAGGTCATAGTAAGATGAAAAATCAATTTTTAAGGTTTTAAAATGATTGCAAGAACATTGGTTGCAACTATTACATAGACAAAAAATTCTAACCGAGAATGTCGGTTAAAAATAGCCAGATATTATTTAAAAACTACGTAGTGCACGCTGCCAAAATTAAAGTAATCAATTCAAATAAATATATGTATTTAAAATAAAAATTCAAAAAGACAGGTGTAACTTGCTTAATTCAAATTACTACATTAAATCATTTTCACACATTTCTTGTCAATAACCAACAATCTTCTCGTTTGAATTTAACTTAATAGTTTGCTTTTGAAATATTAGCGACTTGTTCGGATCAAATTTATTAAGACTTACTACACTATTGCAATAAATTTTTGTCTAGTTTGATACAACCGAATTTTGATGGTCAACATTACAGAATCATCTTGTTTATTTTTACTGAGTGATGGTTGTTAAATGCAGAGCTTTTAATAATTAAAAAATCTGTCAGATTATAAAATATTCCTTAATAAATGTGCTAAAATTTGGAATATTAAATAATAATCTTGTTTGATTTTAACCAATTGATGTTATATTGTAAGGAAGTTACGAATTTATTCCCTAACGACTTACCTTTTCCTCACTCCAGTTTCCAATCGATTCAAATATTCTAGAATTTTTTAATTCCACCAACTATATGGCATGAATAATACAGTTATGCATTTTACAATTAACAACTATTTTTACTATGAATATAATAAGGGAAAAGTATAGTGTCATCGTTAGGACTCTGGATGTGAATTATACACAAACTTCATCTGTTAAATCTCACTCCGACACTAATAATCCTTTTTTCTTTTCTTTCTTCCAGAAATTTTTTTGTGCGATTGATGGGAAACTGCTCATCAGCCATGAATAACATCAAAACTGGAGTCGCACAAGGTTCAAAACTTGGCTCCTTCCTATACAACCTGATGACATCAGACTAACCCGACCCAACCGGCTGTGAAAACCTGCTGCTTTCATGATGACTCGCTAACGAATGCAACCTCTATGTCACCACTAGTCGCCGTCCGGATAGTGATCGGGTCCATATCAACCGACTGTTCCATTTTTACAAGAAATAGGGCTTAAGAATCAGAGCTTGTCTGCTTCAGGAGACTCCGCTAACGGCAGAAGTCGCTCTTCACCCACTTGCAGAAACTTAGTTCTAAAGCTTTCAGATGGATCCGTCATTGCAACCGATCCATCCCAAACCAAATACCTGGGGATCGACTTCAACGAGTTCCCAAGGTTCAACCTGCACTCAAAATGTATTCTCGGAAAAACGAGCTGGCCATTCCACCCCTACAGCTACACCCCTCGATGAGGAGAATATCAAGACTATACCACCATACGAAGGTACTCGTGCATAAGCAACTCCTGCGGCCAGTTGTCAGCTATTGCTTCCCAGTTTGGTTCGCGATCTAAAGCCAGCGATAAAAGAACTCAAAATCTTCGAGAGGTAGATGCTGATAACCTGCACCGGACTCCACTTCGACTAACTGCGAGGCAAACATTACAGAAACGAGGATCTCTACAGAGAAGCAAGGATAATACCGTTGAACAAATACCTACTGAGTTCGGCAAAGAAGCTAGAAATTCGGATGAAAATTTATCGTCTGGATTCATCGTTATAGAAACAAATCTTTTATGTTTATAAAAAGAAGAAAGTAACAAAATGAACCCTGCTGCTAAGTTATAAGTAGAGTTGAAAATGCTATAATTGAGTACGTAGTTAAAAATAACCGAGTAAATTATAATCCAATAGAGTAGGTATATGAAAGTGAAAAAGTAGATAAAATAGTCTAACTTTTCAACGGAATAAATGGGCTACTTTTAACGAGAAGTTTGCCTACTCCAACTGACTAGATTGACTACTGCTACGTACTTCAAATGAGTCAATTGATTCATGCAACCGAGAAGATAAGCTTTTGCAATTGTATATGAATAAATAACAAAATTATTGAAATATTCAAAACTCAGTATACTATTTGCTACTCAAAATTGAACATTAGCTACTCCAACGGAGTAAATCCCTTCTACTTATATAATAAAGTTATTTGGTAATATCATAGACTAATAATAATAATTATTATTTAGTCTATGGTAATATCAACCGTATAACTTAGTTACCACTGCCAAGTAGATTAGTAATTTCAATTAAATAATAACTAAGACAACCAAGGCGATTGGCTACCCCAAAGAAGTTAAGGTATTTTGTAACTTTTTATGTATCGAACCTTAAATTCTCTAAAAGAGCAGTTCCGGGAATTGAATTAGTCGGTTTTTAATTTAGAATAGAAAAATTATTTTAAATTTAGTAAGTTCAGTCCTTGTTGATTCGTTTTCCAATTTTCCAATTTTATTATTTGTTAAAAAGAATTTTATACTTGCCTACAAAATATTTTCTTTTCTTTTTCAATTTAAAATCAAAACCTGCTTAAGAAAAACTCAATACTAATCATTAAAAAATGTTTGTAACATTAAAAACGCCGACTCCATTAACTGTGAATTTTAATTACATCTTGTTCGTTCATTTTGATTGATGTTTAATGTCACCATATATGCATATAATTACAACTCTAAACATTTTTATAAACCAAACGATCACTATACCCTCCAGAAGCCTGATTTTATTTTTATTTCCAACCAAAGTCAAAAAGATCGGCTTGGTAAATAAAAAATTTAAGTTATACGTATGCTATCAACAATCAATCAAATGGCATATTTAATGAATTTAATGTGCTTTTTCCGAATACCTATACCAGAAAAAAAAATAAATATAAAATAAACCAAATTAACGAAATTTTATAGCCTTTCTCAGAGATTTATTTATTTGATAAACATTCAAATACACAGTGGGACAGGCAAAGAGAAGACAGAGAGAAAAAAAATATTGCTTTGATAGAAATAAGTGACCTAAAAGTAGTTTTAGGCGTAGTTAAACATGTCACGAAATTGTGATTGAAGAATTTTTTTTGAACCTCAAATTTTTAATTTATTGTCGAAAAATTGAAAAGTGAGTGAATATGTCAGCAATTTTTGTATTGACTTTAACTCTCTTTTTTAAATTGCTTACGCACTCAAGGGGTTATGAATACCTTAATAAAGTGCGACTATTAGGAAAGTAGGATAGGATTAGAAAGAAGAAAGTAAGAAATTGGGCTCAAGGGTAAACTGATAGGCATAATGCTTTTTTTATGAAATACTCGTATCAGGCAATTAAACCTCACTCAAGCCCACCGAGCTACGCGCCAATCAGACAATTGAACACTATTGGAAACTCGACCTATTATACAACTACTCGCTTATACTTTGGATAAATATTTCGTAAAATAGATTTTCAAAAGTATTGTATGTTATGTATCTAATAACTACTCAGGTTTTGAAAAAATGCCTTCAATAGCCTTCAAAGAAACTCCAATTTATAATAGAAGCATGCGTTTATAATAAAGTCATTTTTATGCCTAAGAAAGGTAAGCCACCAATAGAAGTATCATCTTACAGACCTATGTATATCGCTTAGGAAGATTATGGCAAAATTTTTCGAGAAACTGCTCCTGAAAATGCTTAGCGATATAGAAGAAGAAAGAAGACTCATCCTGAACCATCACTTTGGATTTGGAAATAAACATTCCACGATAGACAAGTGCAAAAAGTTACGGATGTTGTAGAAAAAGTCTTCTAATAAAACAAGTATGTTCAACTCTATTCTTAGATGCTTCTCAAACCTTTCATTAGTTTTTTTCATTTGAGACTTGAGTACAAACTGCATAGGGACCTTCCTAGGCACTCCAACGAAAGACTGAAATCCTACGTTACGAACCGACTCCTTAGAGAACGGTACGAACAAAATTACTCGGAACTAAAGAAAGTTGAAGCTAGTGTACTACAAGGAAGTATCTTAGGACCAACTCTGTATTTTTTATATACTAAGGATATTCCAGTGGACATCAACGCTATCATGGCCACCTTTGCTGACGATATTGCAATATTGGTGAATGATAGATCGATTAAGAAGGCTACAGTACAACTGCAAAATGCAGTCGATAAAGTTAGAGATTGATGGCAACGATGCCGATGCGTTAAACGCTGAAACCCGTTTCGGCGTATGGTTTTCAGCTATGGGGCTGTGCAAAGAAAATAAATACTGGAACCATCCAAAAATTCCAAAACAAAGGTGGAATAATAAATGCCCCTTACTACATACGAAATAGTTATCTACACCGTGTTACAGAAGTCGTTAAGAAACACGTTGTACCATACGCAATCAGCGACTGCGAAGTTATACCAACTCCAAGATGGAAACTTAAAAGTAGGAGAATTAGAAGAATCAAGTCTCATGAACTGATGGTCTAAAAGCTATGGGAAAGTATTAAAAATTTAAACTTCCCCCAAAGTGGTGCTAAATAAGCAAAAAAAAATCATCTGTCGGTCTTTCATAGATTAGTGTTCTGATCACGGTGGTTTTGGTGCGGAAAGAGTCTCACACTTCTTAGTTTCGGTTATTACCAAGTGTCTTTTGAAGATTTCCACCGACAAAAAAAATGTATTGCGTTTTTATACAAGAAACGTAGAAGTGATCTTCTTATCAAAACAAATATTGGCGAACTTTCGGTCATTATAATATACAAATACTTGTGGTAGATCAATGATCATATTCCTTGGCTCGACTGGAAATAAAAACTTCTGATACCTCAAAAGACAGTCAGAACGGCATAAAAGTTAATAAAATGTATACTTGGTCCTACGATAATTGTCGTGATAATTTTTATAGTACTTTGCCATTGGCACGTTCTTTAAAAATCGCAACATGGACTTATGTAGCTGTATGGAACATTACGAAAAAATCGGGTCAAATTTCCATATCACAAGTCACTAAACGTAAATTTGAAAAAAAAAAAGAAACGTAAGCATTGCTTAGCAAATCACGGAGCTGAAGAAAATGAATCGTATGCAATAAGTCACATAAGCAATATGTAGAATGGTGAACAAATTAAAACAAATGCCATTAAAGATTTTAATTACGCTAAAAAAGGGATCGATATAGCAGATAAACTGGATGGATTTCATTCGCAATTACTAAAAAGCCTTTGGAATTAAAAAATGTGGTGTTGACAAATTTCTCTAGACTATTAGGCCCGAGTTTAAGGCATTAATGCAAGATGCATATTAAAAGAAATTAATAAACGAAGGATCAAAAAATGCTCTTGAGAATATTCCCCGTTTATTATGCATCCGCAACAAATAAAGGGTGGTTAAATTTTAAGGGCTGATGTTGAATGTGAACCACACCTAAACGTGAAGTTTTTTTCTGCATTTCATTTGACATTTCTCAATTTCAGACTTATTCAATTTGAACCATGGAAAGATAAACAACCGAGCACCGCGTTAAAGTTATTCAGGCTTATTATGAAATTGGACGTTCAAATCAAAATGCATATCGTGCACTTCGTGATTTTTTCGGTCAATTTAATCGTCCAAATGTGCGTACAATCGAAAAAATCGTGCAAAAATTTTAACAAACCGGGTCTGTAGGAGATGTGAAAATACCAGTGCTGTTGCTGCTGTTCGCGATAGTGTAGCTGAAGAGCCGTCCACCTCAACTCGTCTTCGTGCCCAACAATTGCACCTCTCACGCTCGTCATTGATGAACATTATGCATAAAGACTTGCATTTACACACTTACAAGGTGCAATTGACTCAAGAGCTAAAGCCTCTTGATCATTTCAAGCGTCGTCAATGGTCAGAATGGTCGCAAGAAATGGCAACAGTGGATGATCAATTTTTGAAGAAAATCATCTTCAGTGATGAGGCACATTTTCCCCCAAGTGGATTCGTCAGTAAGCAGAATTGCCGCATTTGGGTGAATGATAATCCAAGAGTGATTGTCGAAAAACAATGCACCCACAAAGAGTGTCTTTTTGGAGCGGTTTATGGGCTGGAGGCATCATCGGTATTTTTTCCAAAATGAGGCCGGTCAGGCAGTTACTGTGAATGGTGTTCGCCATCGTGATAACGACATTTTATGGCTCGAATTGGAAGATATGGATGTGGACGATATGTGGTTTTAACAGAACGGTGCTACTTGCTACACAGCTAACGAAACAATGGCTCTTTTGCGCGACAAATTCACTGGCCGTGTTATCTCACGTGGTGGCGATGTCAATTGTCGCCAAGATCATGTGATTTTACACCGTTGATCTTCCTTCTTTGGGGTTATTTGAAAGAAAAGATGTACGTCGATAGCCAGCAACAATTCAGGAGCTTAAGGATGAGATAATTCGGCACATTAACGGCATAGAACCTCAATTATGCCTCAGCGTCATCGAAAATGTGGACCATCGGATGGAAGTGTGCCGCCGAGGTCGCGGCGGCCATTTGGCCGATATTTTGTTCCATACATAGTTGAACCATACCATATTATCATAATAAAAAGAAATGAAAATAATTTTCCATATAATTTGTGTTTCATTCAAAATCAACATCGGCCCTTAAAATTTAGCCACCCTTTATTTCAAGAAATCCTCCGACAATAATATTACATGCAAGCCAACACTTTCTCGCGGAATTACCAATGGTAAAATTGTTCCTAATTTAAAATGGCAAATATTTAAACTTTAAAAAATGTAAATTATTAATCTCCATTAAATTTAATTCCACTTTATTTATTACTTTTTTGTTGCTTTTACATTAATTTCTTCATAAAAATAATAAGATTCATTGATGTAAGGAACGTTTTTTTAAAATGGTTAACCGTCACGTTTAGATATTATTTATGTCTTTGAGGAAGTTGTTTTCATATAGTATTCACATTACTAAAAACTTAAGTCAACTATGATTCATAGACTCTGCAAACACAATACAATATCAAATATGATTTATACAACATGATATTAATAATTTCTAAAATGCTAGGTAAATGTTTTAAGAAAATCGGCCGAGTCGTTTAGGCTGAACTCAAACAGAAAACGAGAATTACTAGACGCTCTTTTTGTCTTTCCTGACATCGTTATGTTAGGCCTAATTAAAATCTCAGTTCCGATTTACGAATACATAGCCTGCATTATAGAATCTATACATCACAAGTAAAAAATGGTTGTATATCTGGTTAATTTTTAGGAATAATGCAACAGAAAAGATGTTTAAAATTCTTACAAAATTAATATCTAAAGTGGATTAAATAGTTTTTATTACAAATACCGTTGTTTGAAAAATATCAAATATGGAAATATTATAAACATAAAAGGGCGATTTTTGATTCTATAAGCGAGTCACTAGTTCAATTTAAGAATTAAAACATTTTCCATGTTTATGTGGCGTTCTTCCCCACTGTTATGTGTGGAAAGGAATTTCCATAAATCTATTCCTCATTCAAAAATCCTGGCTACCTGAGAAATGAAATAAAATAAAAAGAACAAACAACAAAACATCAGCCGAACGTAAATGTGGTCATTCATTGTGTTTTTTTTTTTAATTTAATTTCTCAATCAATTCAACAAAAAAAAATATAAAAATATCTTACACTGCCGCCAGGAGGTACACCTACACGGGTAATAAAATTGCTTTTAATTTTGTTTTTTTTTCCAAATTTATTTCCACCAAAAAGAAACCCTTAACGACGAATGAAACAAAGAAATAAACATAAAGAAATAATTTACGATTATTTCTAAGGTGACACACGCATGTAGGTAGAGCTATGGTTAATTGTAATTTGATCAGATTAATTACAAGGAAATTTATTGGATCGTGAATTTGATGTTTGATGGACAAGAAATGCAAATGGAAATGCATTAAATTTAATTTTTTTTGTGAAACTCAACCAAAAACCAAAAACCACTGCAGAAGCTGTTAATAGAGTCGGGGCTTGAGTTTGGATGTTTTGTTTTTTTATGTTTTCAGATATGCTATTAGACAAAGTTATAAAATGTGATTAAATGGAAAATGGACAAAATATAACATTAAATACTTAAAATGCTATTGACCTCTTTTGGAATATTTGTTGATTTCAATAAATTAAGGTATTTTTCGATAAAAAAAAAAAAAACATTTTTTATTACAAAAGTAAATTTATGTAAATTAGAAGAAAATGATATAAAAGGTATGGCTACATTTATTTTCTATTCAAAGTGATAAGAAATATGTTAATTTCTTTATTTTTGATATTAATTTGGTAGAAAAACAAAATTCAATAAAGATAACAAGATGAGAGGAAAACCAAACATATTTTTTCAATAATTTTTGTGATTGCTGGTGGAAATTTATGGTATGTATTTTTTGGTTTGTTTTTATTTAATTAAATCAATTAAAATTTGACCAGAATCTGATTAAATTAAGATCTCTTGTTTGATTTTAAAATAAGAATTCTTTTAATGGTAAAATCCGGACTATAAAGTATATCTATTTATATATAATATCAGTCCTGGAGTCTAGCTTTCAGGATAGTAAAGAAAAAAGTGTGAAAATTGTAAAAAGTATCAAAAAGCAAATGATCTAAATATTTCGTATAACAAATTTATTGGAAAAATTCAATAAAAGGTAAGGAAATAAAGAAAATGTTAAATTAACCAAATTCGAAGAATATCACTTCACACAAGATTTGCCCGTGATTTTTGAATGATCACTATACTTTGTCCAACAAAAATTGTCAGTACAGGGAAGATATGACGTTTGTCTCTCATTCTGGTTGCATTGCCATGCATAAGTGTGTCGCCTTTTAAATCTCTCACAGGGATTCCGTAGTATACATTATAAATCGCCGCAAATGAGAGTAAAAAACGCGTAGGGCTACCGTCTGCCGATTCAAAACGACTGAAAACAATATTCAATTAACCTTTTCCCACAACACAAAGCTGTAAGATAATAGGCGCGTTTTTTTTTAAAGTTGAAAAGCAATACGACAACACTCAACATACTCATCTTCTTAAAATGTGTTCTCAAAAGCTTCAAATCCCAAAAGCTCCTTAATAGAAACCACTGAAAAAACTCCTTGCTTGCAATTGAGAATGATAATGGTAACTCTGTTTTGATGTAGATAAAGAGCGCACGATCGTATTGAGTGACACTTGACACTCTTGACAGTATCTCATCAGCAGCGGGATACGACGGTCGTGTTGGTGTGTACAACTTTTTGCAAAGAATTAGAACAACAATTCCTTAAGAAAAGTCAGTGGCTTGCTCTTTTTTTATTGGTATTTTTCCTAACGCATTGTAGTGAGGGTGCATCAGGCGCCACTGCTTTAGAAAAAGCTCTCCCATAAGACCTGTACTGACAATTTTTGTTGGACAGAGTATAGTAAAAAATTATATGGATCACCAAATACACTCACTAATTAACTGATGATTCCATGTGAGATCATTGTAACGGCCATGTTGTTTTTTTGACATCTGTAAAATCTGTTGTATATTATTGAAGTACTGATGTCAAATTACCAACAGAAGTTTGACGATTGAACAGTACGTTCAAATGACCATTTTACGGTAGACCTGGTGACCCTTCACAGTCGATTCTTCAACATTTGGTGGCCAATTTTTTAACGTTACGTTAAAAGCGCTGAGGACATCGCCGCGGTCCGTTAAAAGTGGACAGCATAAAATGAGGCAGCCATTTCGTCGCCTCGGTATTTCGCAGATCTCAACTTGTCGAATTTTGCGTTGAGACTTGGGCCTACAACCGTACAAGATCAAACTGATCCAGTAGCTTATGACCATAGACAACACTGTTTGTCCGCTGACTGGGCTTCGGAGCATTTTTGGCCGAAACATCATGTTTAGTGAAAAAGTCAATTTTTGGATGAATGGCTGTGTTAACAAGCAAAACCAGGTGATAAAGCATCCTCAAAAAGGTATCGTTCGTTGTGGATTCTGGGCCGTTAGAGTCATTGGTCCGTAAGTTTTTTAAAACGACACCGACGTTAGTGAGGCGGTTACCGTCAATGGCGAGCACTTCGATGATAACCAATTTTTTAATTACCCAAATTGAACGACATGTGGTTCCAGCTTAGCTTGATGGCGTTACGTGCCACACAGCGATAGGTAAGATTAACATTCTTCATCAACAATTTGAGGGTAAGGCTATCTCTCGCAGAGGTGACGTGGATTGGCCCCGCTAGACTTTTTCTTGTGGCGCAAGTCTATGCGTATGAATCACAATTGACTGATGTCCTTAAGTTGAACAGGACATCGCCCAAATTCGGCCAGATCTATGCAGAACAGTTATTGAAAATTGGACCACTTGGGTCTGTGCTACCGTAAGAAGCTGTAGCGAGAATTTGAACGAAATGAGCCTTTCCTATAAAAAAAGAATTTTAGTAATACCTCACACGCTGCTTGTTTTATTCAACATCTACCAGCCCCTATTGAAAACCGCTTTGGTGCCTTTATTTCACAAGTAAGAATATAAAGGCTATAAATATCAAAGGGATGAATTATTTAATGGGATATAAATAAATGCCCAAAACTAAACATGTTCTTCCAATTTTATTTCTAATTTTGGGTGTTTTTTCCTTGTTTCGAGAAAAAATCTCGAAAATCCAAAAACTACCCAAAAATAACTGCAAAATAACGCCCAACGAAATATTTATTTTCATATTTTTTTCAAACCTGAAAAAACGATACGAATTTTGTGAGAATCTTAATTTTTAAAGAACATACCCACAGATTAGAAAAAATCTTAATATACATATAAGACAGAGTGGGGTTTGTTCGAACACTTATAACTCGAGAACAGGTAGACCGATTTTCATTGTTTTTGATTTGTTGTATTTGTCTCCATCGAGAAAATAAATTTAAAGAAAAAACATTTTCCCATACAAAATGTTCATGGGTTTCGAAACTGTCAAAGATTTAATGTTAATCTCAAATTAAAGAACAAATTTAAATAGAGGTTTTGAATCGATATGATATATCTACAATTTTCGGATAATAGCGTAGCTTAGGTATTGAAAATGTAGAATAATGTTGTCAAATGTGACTTTAACAATCAAAACGGTGCTAAAGGCACTTTTTTCAAAATATGGAGTGTGATATACCAAAATTTGCGTATTAAAGAGAGCTATAGAATGGTGGAAAAATTGTATTTCAAAAGGGGCTGGTTTAGAAGTTATTACTATTTTAATGTTTTTAACAATCAAATGGGTGCTATTTTTCATACAATGCTTGTAATTTTCAAAACAGCTCTAGTTTTCTCTTTTTTAATTTTACAGGCATTTGAGAATCAAAATTTAAGAAACTTATTTTCAAAACGCGCTAAATATATTTTTAACAAACAAAACTGCCTAAAAAAAAAAAACATTTCACTAAAGGACGAAAATAAAAGGTCCCTTTAGTATTTTTATTGGTCAATCTAATAAAAAAGACTTCTACAAATTTTACAAAATTTACTGCATTAAATTATCTTAAATATTTTAGGAATTATAGTTTTCCGCCCTTTTGCTCGGTTTCATGTTCATTTTTTTTAGCCTCTGTTTGATTGTTAACGTCACAAATATTTATGCGTGCGTTCAAAAATTTATTTTATGTAAGCTATAAAGAAAATATATCAAGCTACTTATTATACAATAAATGGGAAATGAACAAATGACTTATGTAATTACAAAAAAAAAACGTCAAATCGATTGTTCTCACTGAATCATTCCAGATTATTCTGTCAATTCAGTCAGAGTCAGTATATTATATAAATATTTACGTCGCGAAAGTGTAATTTATTTGATTAATGTTGTCTGTGTTTTTTTTTTTTTTTTTTTTTGATGTGGTGAGTATTATTATTAATAATGCCGCGACTAAGAAGATCGAACCTTTCACAACGGAGCCGTAATGCAATTTTTTATTTACACAAATTAAAATTTTTTTTCTTATGTGTTTTAAAAAAAAATATATATACACCATTTGCAAATTTAGTTGGCAAGATTTAAATAAATTTAACCCAAACGCAAATTGGTTTAAGCTTTTAGTATATATATCAATTTAAATTCATTTGCTTATAGTTTCAATACCTTGAAGTTGAATTTTATAGCTATTTTAATTTAGGTTACATTGATTTTAAATTTTGACAAATAAATTTGCTAATGGTCCAAATTTTTTTTCTTTCTAAATTACTCCAGCGATTTAAAATGATTGTGCTTGCATAAGTTCATATTTGTATACAAAATCACATGTCATTCCTTTTTTCAGTTCTAACTACTTAAGAATTAAGATGGAACAAAAATTTCAAGTGGACGCAGTGTACACTGACTTTAGTAAAGCCTTTGATTCTGTGAACCACCAAACACTTTTGAATAAACTTGAGATTTTTGGTTTTCATTCTCACTTTCTTCGTTGGTTATCATCATATTTATGTTTAAGAACACAACAAGTCAAGATTGGAGACACTTATTCAAAAGAAATTCAGTGTACATCAGGTGTTCCCCAAGGTAGCCATCTGGGGCCGCTCCTTTTTATATTTTTCATTAATGACATTGTCTCGGTCTTTAAGTATTGTGAATGTTTATTATATGCGGACGATCTCAAACTATTTTTAAAAGTTTCGAGTTCGGATGATTGTCAACTCATTCAATCTGACATTGATTCCCTATCTGACTAGTGTCAGATAAATGGGCTTAAATGGAATATCAAAAAGTGTAACGCGATTTCCTTTTCCAGAAAATCTCAAAATGTGTTATTCAATTATGCAATAGAATCTGTGACTTTAGATAGGGTTTCAATTGTTAAAGACTTAGGTGTTATACTTGATTCTTCACTTACTTTTAAAAGCCATCCCGATTATTTGATTCCAAAGGCCAACTCGCTGGTAGGTTTGATAAAACGAAATGGAAAAGACTTTAGAGATCCTTTTGTGTTACTATCCCTGTTTACATCTCTTGTCAGATCACTTTTAGAATATGCAGATGTTATTTGGAGCCCCATTTATAAAGTTCATTCTGATCGGATTGAAAAAGTCCAAAGACGATTTACGAAATATATATTTAAAAAAATGGGCTGGAATTTCAGTCCTAGATACCAATTACTTCGAAATAAATCATTACAATCAAGAAGGCAAATTCATAGCATAATGCTTATTAGAGACTTACTATGCTACCATATTAAATGTCCAGCACTTCTTGCACTAGTTCCAATTTACGCTCCCACTAGGTCTATGCGAGCTAGAGTCTTCTTATTCGAAAGAACTCATACTCATTGCTTATTTTAATGAAGTATCTTCAAATATCGATTTCCTTAGTCTTAATCGTAATAAATTTAAAACCGAGATATTATATTTATTCACTTTTTAACTTTGCTCTTGGAGTGCTGATATCTGTTAGCTGTAATATTGCTTGTAGCTAAATTTAATAAATAAATAAATAAAAAAATGAACCTTTAAAAAATTTTTATGTTTATAAGATTCATTCTTTTATATAGAATTTTTTTTTTAATTTTAAGTCTCTAACACATAAAAGCAGTTCGTTTGACTCAGTTGTGCAATTTATTTTGTATTGCAATCAGCACTCCACTGCTTGCTCTTAGGCTCTGCTGAATTGAGGAATATTTAACAAGAAACAAGTGTTGAGTGACATTGCACGAGGGATAAAAATGATCACTTTCCTCAGTCCTCACTTCACATCAGGGTTCGGACTTTACTTCGATCGAAGTAGATCTACTTCGATTTTGGCAAAAAAAATTAATCTACTTCCCTACTTCTCTTTTTTATGATCTACTTCTCTTTGAAATTTTTAATCAACATACATATTTAATGCCAGTATAAAAAACAAGTTTAGGAATCGTTTAAACGTAAGCACCGTGGAAAATTTAATGTTTTCGAGATCACTTACAGAAAAACGTAAAGATATTTATGAGCCAGCTTTTAAATTGACAAAATTAATACAAAAATAAAAGTTTGTTTATGAAAATTTACTTTAAAATAGTTATATTTAATTACAATTTTTTTATAAGTCTGAAATCAGAATTTACTTATATATGTTATGTTTGTATACATAGAACTACTTCGAAAATTTTGGATCTACTTCAGTTTTTTCCGTATTTACTTCGAAAATTTAAAACCTAAGTCCGAACCCTGCTTCACATAAAAGAAGAAAAAACTAAAACTACCCTCTCAAAACGGAGAGAGAGAGAGTGGCCAGCGATCGTGTGGTTAAAAGGGGAAGGATAATTGGGTTGGGTCAGTCAGCTTTTAATCATCTATGGGTGCGGTCGCTGTTTAGCTCGTTCTTTAATAAACAAAAATTAACTAGAAGTGAACAATTTAATAACTCGGCTTATACAAGTATTTTTCAAAGTCCTTACAGTTTTCTTCCTACAAGAAATAAATATTTGGATATGAAAATCGATGTGTGTATGAATGTTTTCCTTGAACTCCAAAACATTGTGACCGATTTTTATGACATTTTCAGGAAATCCTAAGATTAGCCCAGCCATCGGATCAACTGAATTTTTGTTTGCTTTTTGGGCACAAAAGAAACATAATTTCGCATTTGACTTAATAAATGTGGCTGTGGCGTAGCAAGGCACTGTAACATTTCTATTGATATCAGATAAATCTAAGCCACATGACCGCCCTGATCATTCCACCAGAAGTTATCTGGCTATAAGTGCTGATGATGATTAAGCCGTTATTGAGGACACCTATCAAAGCCGTGGTTTTTATTTTTGACTATCTCATTACATTTTCAAACCGAATAAAGTTTAATTTTAGATACAGACAAATATTGAACGGCAGTGCAGAATTTAATGCTTCAAAAACTCAAGTCTGTCTTCTTTTGTTGAAGTGGTAGAACTCCTCATGTCGATTTTTTTATTTATGAGCGACAATTGCATTGAGAAAACGGAAAACCTTTCAGTTCTGATATGCCTACATAATATTCAACGTTGCCCTAAAATGATATTAAGTGTTTATGTTTCTTTTTTACGATCCACGAAATTTGTCAACCCTCTGATCTGGGATCTGGCTGTTACCTATGAAGTTTTTTATTCGTCCAAAACTTAAATGGGTTCAATAACCCATTTTATTCTAATCAGTAGAATCCTCAAAAGGGCTTTAAAATAATAGTAATAGTGACAGTAGAACTATTACGGAAATATTTCCATCTCTCGAGCACGCTCGCAGTGTTTCATGTCTTTCATCATTTTATTTTACAGTGTTCTAGTAAAATAACCAGTTGCATTTCTCAATCAAAAAATCAATTCAACCGTAATACTCGCTCTTTAGGGAATGCTCGTCAGTTCACTATTGAGTCCAGCTTTGGATTCTCTTTAGCATTTAGAAATTGTTTTATCAGTAGGTATTACACGAATTTGGAATATTTTTCTGGGTCTATATTTGCCTCCCATTGCGATATTTAAATATTCATTATTGTGAACATCAAATCAAGTTTGCCATTGGTGATAGCTGCGATTTGATTTCATCAATGTTAGAGAGAGCTTTATGAAATCAATTTGGCCGAGTAACTACATAGTACAAAAATTTCACTGAAAATTGGAAACATTGTCATGTTCTATGTAAGACGTTTTTAGACATACGACATCTCAAGTATTTCTTAGCTCCGATAAATATTGAATAGGATACACCATTAGAAGGTTTTTTAAACTCAAAAATTCGACAGTTTTTCTATACAATAACTTATAAGTGGAAAGAGCTGTCAAAAATATTTGAAGACAGAAATTTCCTACAAAAACGAACAAATAAATTTACTCTACGACTAATAACGCTCGAGAAAACTGCTTTTCTGGGTTAAAAACCTTTTTTCAAAATAGCTGATAACGAAAACAATTTTTTTCGAATTTTTTGGATAAGAATCCCTAAGCAAACGAAATAAAATGCACAACTGGATCGCACGAAGTTGCTTCTTTGTAATAGACTAGGAATTTTAAAAAGGAATTTTATTTATTCATTTATTCTTGAAATGTTTATATGTACTTGTATATTAATACATATTATCTTATAAAATAGATACAAGTTTAAAATTATTACAATAATTATTAAAAAGTTTGAAAACTAAAATTTTTAATAGAATAGAGAAAATTTTTAAATTATTTACTAAGAGATAAAAACAAAATGCTATGTAAATATGAATTAATACAAGAACAAAAATTAAAAGTCGTTGTAGTGGTCTCTTAAAAAATAAGCTTTATAAAATAAAAAAAACTTTTAACATATTTTTAAGAAAAAAATTTGGAACGCCAACTTAAAGTTTTTCTTACTGTTCGAATAAAAATTAAATTTCCAAAAAAAATATTGAGCCGTTTTTGAGATATAGAATTTTCCAAAAAAAAAAATTTTTTTTTCTTAAATTCAAAAAAATATTTTTTTTTCAAACTTTTTAGAAGCATCTGTATAACAAATGTCATTAAGATCCGTTGTGTCAATAATGAGATATTCAAAATTTGAAAAAAAAAAAATGGTTATATGGTTATATGGTAGGTATCCTAACATCGTAAACATTAATCAAAAAAAAAATTATCAAAATTCTAGGCGCCGTTTTCGAGAAAAATACGAAAACCATTTTTTAACATTTGCATGATGGCTACCTTTATTTTTAGTGAAATAATTTTTTTTCTCACATCTTATAGATTATATTAAGAAACTTTTATTTGTCAAGTTTAAAAAAAATCGAAAAAAATTTAATACACAATACTATTTAAACTTTTTGAGAGCTTTAAGATACAAAAAAAAGAAAAGAGGCTGGGTTCGACCCACACTGATAACTTCCCATTTGTGGTCTTTCAAATAACCAAATTTTCAGCGAAACAAACTTTAGCTGTAAAACTCAAACAAACATTATTTAAGGATTGAAAATCATTTTAAGCATTTTAAGCAGTAGATGGAAGATCGAAGTAGATGGTTTAATAGTGTAATTGTTGTTGCAGTTTTTCTGGATTGAAAGGCTGTGATCTGCACTGGATATACAATGACTCCTGTTTTAAAAATCGATGATGCTTGTGGCATACTATAATATTAGGAAATTTGATTTGTTTTGTTGATGATGGATGAGGATACTAAGTCACTCATTTTATGTTCTTTTTACAGAAAATGTGTTTAACTAATTTTAAACTTTTCTATTTAAAATGTTAAATTTCTTGTAATAATTACGTAGGTTGGTAGGTACATATTATACGAGTATACTGAATTATAGATTTCCGTGTTTTTTAATATATCTGTGTTCCTACACCTAAGAAAACCTTGAGTAGAATTTTACATCTCTTTCATGGACAAAAAGATAAAAACATATTGTGACGTTTTCTTCAATTTTATCATAGCTATTAATGGAATTTGAATATGTGGGACTTGGGTACAACTGAACAACCTTATTCATATACGTATGTACAGTACTCGTACATACATTCTTCTAAAAACTATAAGTTGATAATAAAATTATAAAATTATGTATTATATTATAGAAATTACTTTATTATTTCGGTTCCAAACATTTTAATTGAAACAAATTTAAAAACGAAATATTTTTGTTAAAACTGTCAATTCGATACTTGTCAAAATTTAAACCATATGTTAATAATTGTATTATGTCGGTACCTTCCCGTAAGAATGTACTAAGCGACACTTTTTTCGAAAATGACTTTTTGATGAGGAAATATACTATATGTTAAGGGCCACGTTTTGGCCTGGGTTTCGCCATCCTATTATGCATGAAAAGGAAACTAGAGTAAAAATAAAAAAAATTATCAACTGCCATGTTTTCTCATTAAAATAATGTTGCCCCCTGAAATTTGTATTATCCCCCAAAAAAATTATGCTACACGACATTGAAAAGATCTCATTGTCGTGAGCAACAAAAAATTTTGTTAGATGTCACTTAGTTTAACCAAAATTGTCTCTTAGCACACTATGATTCAACTAGAACTTTCTTCGTTTCCTGAACAATTTTAGAAATGTCGCTTAGTATACAATCTTACGGGAAGGTATCGATGTATAAAACAACATATTTTAGAAGCCACTATCGGTGTTCATTCCCAAGAATTTCGACTTGAAATACAATTTTAACTAGTTTTCACTAGAATTTTTAATAGTTTTTTATTAAAAAAAAAAAAACTATTAATTCAATATTTGTCAACATTTTACCAATTGTACAAAATTATACTATGTTTAAAATAAAATAAATTAGAAGTCAATATCATTACTAGTTCTCGAGAAATTTGAGTCGAAAAACAATTTTACCAATTTTCAATAGAATTTTATATAGTTTTTTATTTTTTGTAAAAAAACTGTAAACTGATTTTTTTTGAAATTTTCACCAGTTGTCAAACACATTATTTTTCGTAAAATAAAATTATTTTGAGTTTCAAATTGTTTTCTGTTCTTAGAATATCTGGGTTATGAAATTTTTTTTTCAGTTTTTTTTTTATTTAAAAAAATAACGGTATGTTCATTTTTTTCCAAATTCCCACCAAATCTGTATGACCTTATAGTGAGTACTTTAAATTTTATTTGAAATCAATAGCATTATTTTTTCGTGAGATATTTGAAACTAACCAAAATGTTTACTTTTTTTTTAAACCGTTATATCGAAAAAACTATTGAACGATTGAATTTTAATAAACGCCCTTTCAGCCTCTTTCGAAGTTATTATCTATTAAACAAAATTTATTTGAAGTCGATATCTTTACTCGTTCTTGAGATATCGACGACGAAAAATGGTACCAGAACATACGAACGTACGAACGTACGAACGTACGTACACACACACACACACATTGAAACGTCGAGAAATGTCAAAAATTCCAATTTGACAAATCGGACCGATTACAATAACTCCCTATGGGAAGATAATAAAATAAATTGTACCGTTTTTGAGAAAATCAAAAACAAGGTTCCAGAGGTTGTAACTTTAATATTTATTTTTCGGAAATTTAACTAAATGAAACTTTTAGAGTTTTTTTAAGAAAATCTGTCGAACAGTTTTTGAGAAAAAAAATATTTATAAAATTTCGGTCTTAAAAAAAAAGAAAAAAAAAAAACGTGTGAAGGGAAAAGATTAAAAATGATATCTACAAAGTCTGGTGAGCCGCTTAGGCTGTACAGACAGGCAGACAGACAGAATTGCGAGACTGACTTTTTTTAGTCTAACTAAAGTGTACTGCCTCTTGCGTGGAAGCGGCAAATTCACCAAAAGTATCTATTATTATAAAAAGTGCTCCTATATAGCTTTTGTTATAGACGACAATGGAGTGATGCCAATGTTCTATCTATGTATCATAGCGATATAGGTGTATTTTTAATCACCCGTAGCCGAGCTAGTTATGTAGTTGAACATTATTAAATAATACGATGACAATACCTAGAATCAATTGTAAACGACTTTGGTAACGGGCAAGGTGTTGTAAGTGGTAGAGCAGCTGCCATACTGCGATCCACTGAAGCTCATCCTTTGCTTGATGATTCGATATTAAAATCGAATAATCAAAAATAAAAAAAAAATAATAAAATTTCTATATAAAATTAAATAATAAAAATATTAATAAAAAAAATACATTTTGTTTATAATAATCAATTTGTATATAAAGGAATTTATTTTTACTTAAAGAAATATTCTAAAAAATATAGAATAATAAAAATGATAAAGTGAAATCAAAAATACTTTAGAAAATATTCTAAGTATAAAATTTATTCCGCTAACACGCACACAGGTGTTGTTGGGAGTTTAAGTCACTACGCTCTCTATGAGCTGTAATGGCCTCTAATTTTTTTTTTAACAAACGAACAAATCTCCTTATTAATTTTTGTAGATTTATTTCCTTATTGCACTATACTCTGTCCAACAAAAATTGTCAGTACAGGGAAGATAGGACGTTTGTCTCTCATTCTGGTTGCATTGCCATGCATAAGTGTGTCGCCTTTTAAAGATCTCACAGGGATTCCGTAGTTTAAATTATAAATCGCCGCAAATGAAAGTAAAAAACGCGACTGAAAACAATATTCAATTTACCTTTTCCCACAACGCCAAGCGGTAAGATAATAGACGCGTTTTTTTTAAGTTGAAAAGCAATACGACAACACTCAACATACTCATCTTCTTAAAATGTGTTCTCAAAAGCTTCAAATCCCAAAAGCTCCTTAATAAAAACCATTGAAAAAGCTCTTTGCTTGCAATTGAGAATGATAATGGTAACTCTGTTTTGATGTAGATAAAGAGCGCACGTTCGTATTGCGTTTGCGTGACACTTGACACTCTTGTCTTGATCTTGATTTTTGACAGTATCTCATCAGCAGTGGGATATGACGGTCGTGTTGGGGTGTACAACTTTTTGCAAAGAATTACAACAACAATTCCTTAAGAAAAGTCAGTGGCTTGCTCTTTTTTAGTGGCATTTTTCCTAACGCATTGTAGTGAGGGTGCATCAGGCGCCACTGCTTTAGAAAAAGCTCTTCCATAAGGCCTGTACTGACAATTTTTGTTCGACAGAGTATAGACTGCTGTATTTTCCATTTCTTTCTTTTTTGTTTCTGAGCGATATTTTAAAATTAATGAAGATGGCTGTTTTTGTCTTAGGCCCTATTTTCCGAAGCTCCACCAGATCTGATCTTCAACTTAGTTATGACTTTATATTCAGCACTCCCAAGTTCGTTTAAGTGAAACAACCACTTTGCAGTGAATACAAAAATGTAACAAAATTCATACTCATTACTTTCTTGAAAGCTCTCATACATAACCTCCTTTTGGATGAATCGATTGGTCAAAATTTGGTGCCAGTCAGTGGCAACAAGATACTTAATAAATTTATGACAAAACGTGTATCTGAAGAAGTTATCGGGAGTGGTATTTCTTTATTTGAACAAAATAAACGTTAAGTCCCAAGACTTATGAGTCGAACAACAAACCATGAGTCAGCAGCTTTAGCCCACAGAAACTGCATCTCAAGAATTCCATATAACCTTGTGTTGTAACACTCGCATAATAAGAACCATTATTCCACTTCATTATCAGACATATCCATCAATGTTTGATTAAATGTTCGATTGCATCACATACTCGCTCACTTCTTACATATCCCTTCCCTAAAAATACCTACTTCCAGCCCCTTCTTAACCAGACTATAAGATAAAACCCAAAGTACCATCTTAACTGTCAATTTATGTTGGCAATTTAAACCTGGATGCTCAGTTCCTGGATGTCCATCTTGAAGTTTGTTTTTTTTTCTTTGTCAAGTTCGAGAGAAAAAGTAAAAAATTATGATCAACTGTCATATGTAAATAGCAGTCAATTAGTCATTTCTGTCTTGAGACAGGCCAGTTCCGTTCCGTTTCGTTTCGTTTCTGCGGTGCGTCGTCGATCGGCGCGGCATTTACGTATCGAAAATCTTGTTGGGCATTGTAAAACAATAAAAGCAAGACTCAACATTCATGTGTATGTATGTATGTATGTGTGTGAAGCTACGAAGACGAACTGCAGAGTGATAGCCTCGAAGCGATTTTTCGAAGGAATTTTCGTTGTTTTCCCCCGCTCATCACAATGATTTAACGATTTTTATCGACCTCCCTGTAGATAAGCAGCAATGGCCTGCCTCAGCGGACAGGACTCTGAGAATCAAATGCATATCATCCTTCATTCAGATTCGATGCCGAGGAACGGCCGAAGGTTTTGAAGGTTTTTCGACGCGAACCTCCATCGGACCGATTACCATGATGAAGATGAGCCATATTCCGGGACCCGAGCATCAACAAAAGTGAATCCTCTCGCCCTTAAATGCTGCTCAGCGAAAAGTGTCCACCATCCTTCCGCCCGCGCTGTCTTCCACCACACAGTGTAGGTAGGTACACCAGTTCGAGTGTCCAGGCTGCAGTCAGTTCCAACTTCAGCTCCTGCTGCTTTGGCTTACATATAATTTTTTTTTCTGAGCTGCCGCCAATCAATTTGTAGCCGTTTGTGCGGCGCAGGAGCGCGGTCGGGGCCGACTAGTGTCTGGACTGACCGAGCAAATGTTTTCTTTTCGATTATTATTTATGAGCGGTCATTATTTATTGAGATATTGTCCGGTCGAATGCAATTTCTAGCGCCCTGGGCATCAATATACAAAACAAAAAGTTTACACAGTTGCCTTATGTTTTCGGTTTTTATTTTTATGTTTTTGGTGTTTTCTCGGAAAAAAAATATGGCCTCAGTTGGTGACTGCGCGGTAAATGTGTTCCATGTTCCGACAGACCATCTTCAGACTTCATCTCAAGGTGTATGGAGATTTCCTTGCTTCGACTTTTTTTTTAACTTTTTGTAACTTTGCTAAACCACTTACTTATGCAAAAATATTTACCACTTCTCTTTGGCTTGGTATTTCGTCTTGTCCGTTTTCCTCTTAGACCATGCGCGCACCAGAGGAAGATGGAATATTGGAATGCCTCTGTTCAATGCCTATAATCAGAGAGCTTGACTTGGTAGGTTTCGTGACTTTGACTCTTCAGGCATCGATGAAGACGATGACGACGACTTTACGACCATGCCATGCCAAGATGTGTTATGAAAAGTCTAAGAAAATATATGTTATCTCAAAAAATATATCTATAGATCGATGGGGAGACGAGCTTACAACAACAAAAAATGTTTTTTATTTTGTTGTTGTATATTTTTATCATATCATGATGGTAGCAATAATTTTCATTGAAGAGGGTCTTTGGGAGTAACCTAAGATTAGGTTAAAGAGTTTCAAAAAAAAAAAAAAACAACCACAACGAGTTTCAAATGCAAATTAGAGAATGTTCTTTGATGGAATTTTGAGGCTGATGGTCTGATGATATGGTGGTGCTCTATCGGATCAACTTTGATACTTTCGTTCCCCACGAGGTTTTTTTTTCTTGTAAAGAGAGCCATTTCCAGAGAAGATAATGATTGTGGTGAAGTATTTTATTAGTGAAATGTGTTTCGGAAAACATAACTTCATTGGTGATGGGCGTGAGATTTAGATCAAAATTCCTCCGAGCGGTGTATTAAGTAAGTGCTTGAATTAAGTTAAGCGAAATTATTGGTTAAGTTGGACTATAATTAGTATATTCTTGGAGGCCTAGATTCTGTATTATGGCATGATTTGCTAGGATCTAGAGATTTTACAAAGAGGTAGGTAGTTAGATAAAATTAGACTTAAGTAACTCAACACTAGAAGCTTGTACAAAAGTGGTTAATGGTGGATGCTGTTGGTAAAAAAAAGTATGCCCTATGGGTTTATTTATAGGCATAACGCGGTTTACCACAAAATTCTTGCAGACAAGCTCTACAAGACTGAATTTAGGAATTCTCTGTTAAGTTGGTTTGAATTGGTATTTATCTTTCATCAGATTTCAAGATTTAAAATTAACAAAGGTTTTAGTGATAAATTCAAATTAAAGATTGATGTACCGCAAGGTTCACTTTTAGGCACTATTCTTTTTTTGGTTTATGTTAACTTAATTTTCAAACAAAATTTTAATGGAAAAATAACAGCTTTTGTTGATGATATAACTTTTTCTTATACATATAACTACTTTTTGGAAGAAAATAAAATGCACGACTGGGTCGCACGAACTTGCTCCTATGTAATAGACTAGGAATTTTAAAAACGAATGTTATTAGAGAAAACTGTTCATAAGGATAAAATTATGTTTTTAAATTCTTTTAGTAGTAAGAGACAAAAACAGAATGCTATACAAATATTAATTTATGCAAGAACAAAAATTATAAGTCGTTGTAGTGGTTTCTTAAAAAAAAAAGCTTTTATTTACAAACTTTTTAAAAGGTTTTTAAGAAAAAAGTTTGGTACGCCAATTTAAAGTTTTTATTATTGTTCGAATAAAAATTAAATTTAAAAAAAAATAAAAAGTCGTTTCGGAGGTATCGAATTTTCAAAAAAAGAAAAGTTAGATTTTTTTTTTCCAAAAATTCAAAAAAAAATTATTTTAAAGTCTTTAAATGCAATGTGTTTTAGACTTTTTAGAAGCTTATCTATAAAAAATATCATTAAGATCCGTTATGTGGATAATGAGAAATTCAAAATTCGAAAAAATGGTTCTATGGTCGGTACAAGCTGTAATATCTTTTTTTTTTATTAAATTAAAGATCGTAAAAATTAATTGAAAGAAAAAAAATTTTATCAAAATTCTAGGTGCCGTTTTCGAGAAAACTACGATTTTTGAAAACCATTTTTTAAAATTTTTGGCGTTTGTATGGTAGGTACCTTTATTTTTAGGTAAAATAAACTTTTTTTTTACATCTTGTAGATTATATTAAGAAACTTTTATTTATCAAGTTTCAAAAAAATCTAGCATGGGGTTTTCGAAATATTAAGAGGAACCATCGTCAACAGGTCCAGCCAGTTACTGGCTTCCGCAGACGACATCGACATCATCGGAAGAACCGAACAAGCTGTACACGATTCCTTCATCCAAATCGAGCAGGCGGCACAAAATCTGGGGCTGCACATTAGTGAAGGTAAAACAAAGTACATGGTGGCGTCGAATGCGAGAGGAACAGTTGGACAAACAATCAAGGTTGCGGAGCACGAATTTGAAGTGGTCAATCCTTTAAATACCTTGGGTTAATAGTAGCAGCCGATAACAATATAGAAGAAGAAATACGCGGGCGGCTTCTCAAATCCACAGAGCCTACTATAGTCTGTCAAAGCTCTTCAAATCCAGAAATCTCACCATAACTTCTAAACTGCTGCTGTACAGGACCATGGTCCTGCCAGTACTCACATATGGATCCGAGACTTGGGTGCTTATCAAAAGGCACTCCGACCTCTTAGCTGCGTTCGAGAGAAAAGTCTTAAGGAGACTTGTTGGTCCCATATGTGAGGAAAGACGATTCCGGAGACGGTACAATCATGAACTGTACGCAATCTACCTAGAAGCAGATATCGTGACAAAAATTAAGCTCGGTAGACTCCGGTCAACCTGCTCGGAAAGTTCTTTGAGGTACATTCTATGGTAGACAACAGCGTGGTGACGCCCGAAGCCTTGGGGTGCGCAACTGGATGGCGTCGGCTCAAGACCGGGATAGGTATAGAGACTTGTTGAAAGCGGCCACGACCGGAACCCGGTTGTCGAGCCGATGATGATGATGAAGCAATGAAAGCATAGAATATGGGGTCATCCAATCAGCGATCTGGATTTGATATCTTTGTTTTAATCAGATACCTTAAGCCGAACGATCATCCGAGACTTTAAATGTTTGGTTAAAGGTTTGCTATTTTACAATATAATTCGTCTATCAAGCGCTAAACGTGTTAAAATTGATAGATCCGTTAAGAAACACAAATGGTGCATCTTGATATCTTGCCAGAATCAAATTATGCAGTTTCTCCACTATAACTATATGAGATGGCCGCGTAAGAGTTCTTAAGATGAAATAAAATGTGGTATTTTACAGTTCCGATTTAGAGGAACTACTGACAAATCAAGCTAATAGAACAAAAACCACGAATTTTGGATCTACACGTGGAATATAAGGAGTTGGCCATCTAGTGGTTTCTTTTTAAATCATAGATTATTTATTTGATACTGACAGCTGTTTTCCGCTCGAAATCTTGACAGTAAGTCAGTATCATACCTCCGTGGAACGAAATGATTCGTTTTACGCTTGAACAACTTTGGGAAATATTGATAACTTATTCCCAATAAGGTCTCCGGCTACTTGTGTAGCTGGAGGCTTTTAAGGTATTCTCTAGGTTTTGAAGGGTGTGAAGGGTAAACTGGTAAGGTCTCCGGCTACTTGCGTGGCTGGAGATCTTTAAGGTTTTTATAAGGATGAAGAAGGGTGAAATTGGTGAAGTCTCCGGCTACTTGCGTGGCTGGAGATTTCTAAAGTTTTACTAGGTTATGACGGGAGTTAACTGGTGAGGTCTCCGGCTACTTGCGTGGCTGGAGACTTTTAAGGTTGTACTATAGGTTATGACGGGAGGTAATTGGTAAGGTCTCCGACTGCTTGCGTGGCTAGAGACCTTTAAAGTTATAAAAAGGTTTAAAAAGGGTAAGTCTCCGGTTACTTGCGATCGTCGTCCCAGTTGAGCAAAAGACTAGGAGCGTCTTTCCTTCTTTGCCGTAATGTGAGCAAAAGCCTAGGAGCATCTTTCCTAGTTTGCCATAAGGTAAGCAAAAGACTTGGAGCGTCTTTCCTAGTTCGTCGCATGGCGAATGAAGACCAAAAGGAAGCATACTAAGTTGTTGGTTACTACGCCGGCTGACTTCTTGAAGTGACCTCGGTTGCGAAGCTCCACCGGAAGCTTTATTCTGGTACCAAGGGAGATAGTGCCCATTTGAGTTGAGGGTTGAGTTTTACCCTATCAAACCCTATCTATGAGGTAGGCCCCCTAGTGGGAGCATCATGGTGGCTTGGTTTATTTCGAATGCTGAGACACAAGGTTTTCAAGATTCTTTTCTTGAATTCAAGAGGTGTTAGATAGACCTCGCCTCCAAAGCAAGAGGTGTGCATATGCTGCAACATATCACAACTTTGCGACCGAGATAGCTTGCTATGTCGGGGTTAATGGTCGGGACCCAATCTGATTCCAATGGAGGTAGGCCTCCCGTGGGATTGAGCCATAATAGGCAGGTGCTCACGTTAAACCAAAAGACGATCTTGTGCGTTTTTTGGGTAGGTGGAGTGTAATGGTGCGTGAAGTAGTTTAATGCTTGTCCGGGGCTCAAATGAGCTCGTCCACTGATACTTGTATTGGTAGGCCGGTATTGCTACGGTTGCGCTATTGCACTCAGGTTCCTATCGACCTCCTCCTGGTGCCTGTGGATAGGCTACAAAAGAAGAAGGATGGAGCAATCCTGACAAATTCTTCTACCGTAGCTGAACCAAGTAAATAGGACAAAGGATACTAGTTGTAGCCCAAGCTGTATCCGAAAAAATCTAGTGCTATATCCTATCCATGGGAGATAGGGCCCAGGAGGTAGAGATGGGTTGCGTAGTGTAACCTCTCTATCACAGACTGCCTATGATGTAAGCCTCCTAGTGGAAGTATCAAGGTGGCTGTGATTACTCCAAATGCGGAGGCATAATGGTTTTCAAGTGTACCGGGTTTACTTGGTTTACTTGGATTCAAGAGGTGCTTGGCAGGCCTCGCCTTAAAGCAAAGTGTGTGTGTTCATGCCGCAACATGTCACAGAATTGCTACTGACATGGCTTCGGCTATGTCAGAGCTAATGGTCAGCTCTCAATCTGACTCCGATTTGGGTAGGCCCACTGTAGAATTAAGTCTTAGTTGACAGGTATCTTTGGTTCCGTATTCGGATGATGCAGCCTGCATGACTGAACTTCAGGCAACATGAACAGGCTTTTAGGAGGTTTTATGAAGCGTTTCGGCTAGAGCACCTTAGAATGAGACCCATCAGGCAATGCTGCATACTAGAACCGCAGCAGTCTGGAAGCAATACCGGCAAAAAATTAAGGAAGTAACGGCGCTTTCTCAGGATAAAAAAGAAAGAGCACCAGAAGCGAGAGGGATGGTTGAATCTAAATAATGAAATGGTCTACTCTAGGTACTAGGTACTCTAAGGCCAGAACAGAAGGCTGCTGAGGAGGGTTGCAAAAGCTTAAGTCACTTAACTTAGCTTAAGCTTGGCTTTAATTCATAAGCTAGTGGGTGACTTATGAATTAAAAAAAAATCTAACTCCCAACCTACTAAGTGACTTTTCCAGATAAATAGTGGGGAGAGACATACCGTTTCTAAGCACAGAACAGTTTATGCAACTTGGATGATTATTCCCTAAATTTTCCACGACCCGGTAAGAAATTTCCAAGCTTAAAACGTAAAAGGATTCTGGTGCGGAAAAAGTCTTCCAGCTGAACGATTCAATGGAGTAGGAGACGACTCGATAAGGACCATGCCCCAATGAATTAATCTGCAAAATTTGGTCAGATGAAAATACGACTTTTAAATTGTACCTCGCTCGGTATAGATTGCCTTATCGATAAAAAGGAAATGATCTGAACTGTATCAACTGCAGAGGAAAAATTCTTCGACACGTCGCTTATTAATCCTTTTATCAAAGACCTATTCGCCGCCTATTAGTGTGGCCTTAGGCCAGGCAACTATGAGCTTTATACAGTTGATGGAAGCTGAACGAATCCTACCACGTACTCGGCAGCAGAGGCAGAACCCGTAAGGTAGCGAACATAAATGGAAAACGACCTTGACTAACTTGGATTATGTTACTATAAGCCGCTAGCTAGAGAAAGAACTCATAACTGGAAAAGCTTATTAGTTAAAGATTTAATCTATTTTTTCATTGGTTTTGCGGGATTGTGAAATGCCTTAAAATGTTTAAGCACCATTCAACCGCTATGAAGTGTTGGAGAGCATTAAAAAAGAGAAACTGATTAACATTGATTTACAATGTATGAACATCGCAATGGAAAAAAAAAATATTGAGCCGAGTAAGACATTCCACATTCATGCCGTTCGGCTAAGGAAATAATTACTGAACTAAAATAAAAAATAAATTGAACCGCTGAGAAGAAAAAGGAAAACATTCCACTTATTATAATTTTTGGGAAATCAAAGAAAACTGTTTATTTCTGAAACTGAAAGTTATTCTTCAAAACATTCTGAAGGACAAATGTAGAGCTAGTAAAGAAGAGTAACATACCAAACAACTGAAATTAAAAACTTTAAGCTCTGGCTTAATAATTCCTGTTAAAGTGAGTGGAATGTTTTCCTTTTTCCACTAATTGAAAAAAAAATCAAATAAATTATTTTAAATTAAGTTTTTTTTTTTTTTCAAATAATATAAATAATGGGTTCAAAACATTTTATTTATTTAATATTAAATAATTCTGCAAAATAAAAACTAAAACAATATTTTAATAATAATTCAAGGGAATAAAAATAAACAGAAATAAAATGCACGACTGGATCGCACGAACTTGCTTTTATGTTAAAGTACTTTGGAATTTAAAATCCATTTTATAAATATAAAACATGGATTTAATGAGATAAAAATGTTCAAATGTATGGAATTGCCGTATAACAAATTTCCTTAAAATTTTTCGAGAACAAAATTTGGCATGCCAAATTTTAAGTATTTAGTGGTATAGATTTTAGAAATAGTTTCAAAAAATTATCGTTCACACGTTTTAAAGATATTGGTTTTTTTCAAAAAAAAACTTGGAATTTTTTTTCTAATTCCAAAACAAATTTTTTCGAATATTTTTATATACAATATTATTTTAAACTTAAGGGGCCTCCTGCTGAAAATTTTTGGTTAAAATCGTTAAAGCCGATGATGAGAAAGGCAAAAAATCAAAAAACGGTTCTATGACAGGTACCGTTAATAGCATTTTACCCCAAAAAGGAAAGGAAAATATTCCTGCAATCTTTTCCTTTTTCCACTCAATGATATTTTATAATCGCATTCAAAAAGTAGGTTTACATAAATTTTTTTCGTTTTTAGGCTTATAATGTGCGCTATAAAAATAGCTACGCTTTTGCATCATTACTTCAATTTCCCATTTTTGTGGAATGTTTTCCTTTTTCTTCTCAGCGGTTCAATTGATGGGCACTTCTTTGGTTGTTTTTTTTAGGGGAGAAACTCACCTGCCTATTTCACTAGAACACTGTCTATTAAAATAATGGTAATATTGAGACATGAACCATTGCAACGGAGCTTAGCATTTTTAAAGCTCTTTTTTGGATTCTTTCCAATAGACTTAAGTGAGTTATTGGAGCTAATGTCCAAATATAGGAGTTTTAGGTATGCTTTGGAGGAATCTACCGGGACAGGGACATTCCGGGGAATTATAAAGCTGACGAACTCACCAGAATTGGAACGGAAATGCCTATCTTGCCCGATAGGGTAGACATAAGTATGCCTATAGCTACAAGTAAACTTATGCTGAAGCGAATTGCTCTAGAACAATCAAACACAAGATTGCTTAATACTACCACTTATTTGGCGACCAAACAAATCTCGCCCAAACTGGATTTGAAACGGTCAAAGTATTTATTATCCCTCAGAAGATCTCAGATCAGCTCTGTAATAGGTGTCATAACTGGACACTGTCTTATAGGTAGACACGCCGCCGCCGGTCGCACGACTCGGTGTACTATCAAACGATTTTTGCAGGAGTTGCTTGGACGAGGAAGAAGAGGAAGCAATCCCACACCTTCTTTGTACATACCCTGCTCTCTCTTACAGACGAGAACTTCATCTAGGAGAATATTTCTATAAACGAACCAAGCGATCTCAGAAATACAGACATTAAAAGTCTCCTTCGCTTCATCAGAAGCTCCAAATGGTTTTAACTAGTAGGGATCCTTTTTGTTCCCTATTACATCGTGGTATTACAATGGACCTCTACTGATCTAAGTGGGTCAGATGCTTTAATGACAGCCACTTTAACCTAAGCTAAGCTAAGCCTTATAGATTACAGCCGGATCAGAAAGAGTGGTCTGTAATGAACATAGCCAGAACTGAAAGTTGTTCGGTTTCCTCAATGTAAGTGCCGCCCATTGATAGTGACATGCGCTTCAACGACATTGAATTTTTGAAGCATTAAATTTTACGTTGCCCATGGTTGTCCACTGTTATCGAGATCAAAATTTTATGAGCTTATCATACGTTCTAGATCCACATCTGATAAACAAGCTCGTGAATCTCAAAGTGTATATGAGAAATTGAGAGTACTTTCGTTAATGGATTAGAAATTTCAGACAAAAGATCATTGATAAATAAGAGAAAGAGAGTCGGAGAAAAAACAGAGCCCTGCGACACACCAGCATTATGAATATCAACCATCTAATACAACTTGTATTGACCGATTTGAAAGGTAGTTTCTAATCCGATGAAGAACAGATTTATCAATATCAAATGCACACATTTTCGATAAGAGAGCTTGATGTAAAAATCTATCAAATGCTCTTTGGCTGTGAGTTTGGAGATTAAAACCTTAAATTTTTAAGTCCAACTTAAACGCCTATGTGTAAGTTTTCCCTTACGTTAACTATTACAAAAGTGCTTATGTTGCACTTATAACTATTTAATTTTCTTTTCAGCGAATGCGAGTTAGGTGTTTCGGATGTTACGGAGTCATGTTTTTTGCATTAAATGGTCATATTATTCAAGCTTGTCGGATTAGAAACAATTATTATTTGCTTACGATACGATTCTTACTAAACAGAGTTGTTTTTCTTTCCGAGGGCACATTCCCACATAAGGAAGAAAATCAATGAGTGTCTTGACGCCAGGGTTGCGAATTTTTGAATTAAAAAATCCTTAAGTCATAAGTCTATAGATGACTTGTGAATTAAAAAAATTTTATTCATAAGATATTTGGTGACTTATGAATTAAAAAAAAATTAATTCACCACCTACCAAGTGACTTATGAATTAAAAAAAATTAAGTCATCAGGGAGTAAGTGACTTATGAATTAAAAAAAATTTAAGTCATGAGCAACAAAGTGACTTATGAATTAAAAAAAATTTAATTCACCACCTACTAAGTGACTTGTGAATTATAAAAAATCAAGTCATCAGGGAGTAAGTGACTTATGAATTAAAAAAATTCAGTTGGTGACTTGTGAATTAAAAAAAATTTAATTCATAAGTTAGTTGGTAGATTGGAAATTTTTAAGCTTGTTTTGACTACATAATTATTTAATTATTAACGAAAGCTTTCAAATCTAGTTTTTAAATCATAAGATTATCACGCTAGCTTATAAATTATCCATTTCATAATTTTTCTAATCAGCATTTATCTATTAACTTATGAATTAAATTTTTTTTAATTCATAAGTCACTAAGTTGGTTTCGAATTAAATTTTTTTAATTCATAAGTCACTTACTTGCTGATGATTTGAATTTTTTTAATTCATAAGTCACTTACTTGCTCATGACTTGAATTTTTTTAATTCCTAAGTCACTTAGTAGCTTGGGAATTAAAATTTTTTAATTCATAAGTCACTTACTTGCCCATGACTTAAATTTTTTTAATTCATAAGTCAGTTAGTAGGTTCTGAATTAATTTTTTTTAATTCATAAGTCACTAAGAAGCTTATGATTTAATTTTTTTTAATTCACAAGTCACCAACTGACTTGTGAATTAAATTTTTTTTAATTCATAAGTCAGTTCGTAGCTGCTGAATTATATTTTTTTTAATTCATAAGTCACTCACTAGCTTGTGAATTAAAGCCAAGCTTAAGCTAACAAGTGACTTAAGCTTTTGCAACCCTGCTTGACGCAATCAGAACACAAAGAACTTCGGCACAACACACCACACGGGATAAATATGGTTCCGGCTTTAGTTGATCAAGTTATATTTTATTTATAATATTTAACATCATCAATGGGGAGCCAATGTACAGCCTTAAACCACAAGTGCCAGTTCAAGTGATGAAATCTGTAAAGTACGAGTATCTCGGCTTGAATAACTGTTTTTTCCGAAAAAAAAACTTAAATAAATCGATATTCCAAATTGATTTCTCTTAAGGATTTATATAGGTAATATTTTTTAAAGCATGATCATCACTTCAGCCTCAAGATAAGTTATTAAAATATACTCGTATTTGATTAGTCCAAAGGAGAGAGAGATCGACCCTAATAAATCATGGTTTCACATTATTTGTATAATCTCAAGATTATTAATATCTTCCATTAAGGCCACATCGAGCTTTTGTTGGCATTAAGTGTTTTCTGAGAGAAAAACCTGTCATAGTTTATTTGTGTTTTCTTTTAAAACTAAGAATAACACCATTAGTTTATCTACACTTTTTCTAAAATGCTAGTCTAATACAAACTTTGATATTCTGATTTCCTTAAGGCAGGAAATACAATCCAGGGTATCATAATGTTTGAAAAATTTAAAAATTATACAGGTGAATATTTTTGTAATAATAATTAATCTTAACTAAGTGGTTAAGAATTAAATAAATGATATCACTTAATATTTTCCCTGAAGGAAAAAAAAACCAAATGATATCACTTAAGGTTTCCCATAGATGGGGACAATCGTCAAATAAATTTTTTATCAAATTGATCTTACTCCAACTAGCGATCAAAGAAAATTTTTTAAATAAAATTGTATTTGAAAGAAATATTTGTACTACATTAAGGCTATAAAAATTTATTTTGAAAGCGTGACAAAGAAATCTTATCAGCCTTATTAATGAAAATCGCATAATTCACCTCCACCTCTTTAAAGAAACAAAGGCCACACGAAATGAAGACTATTACAAGCTGGAATTTCTTATTATCTAAATCTAAAAACCACTAAGAAATTATTATAACAGCACTAATAGCACTTAAAAGAGAGTTAACTCTTTTAGTTTACATTTGTTATTAATAAAAAAAAAAAAACATTAAAGAAAATTTATTCAAATAAACAAGAATTCTATTTTTTATATACATTTCATAGAATTTTTTGGACCATCCTTTAAAGAACTCTAGTTCTCAGTTTGATATAAAAATAATCTCGTCAATATGGGTAAGAAACTTGAGGTAGCGTTAGATATGGGTTGAAGGTAGAGAAGGGGAGAAGATTCGATGCGTTGGAAAAGTTATTGATTGCCATTTGGCAAAATGAAGCTCTAAGCAATTTTTCAAACACCAAATAGAGAAACTGTCGAGATCAAGTTCAAAAACAAATGATCTTGAAAAACCTGGTATCCTGATGGTAAAGTAAATTAAGGGAGTATTTGATGACCATTTCAATATCGGTAATAGTAAGAATAAAAAGGAGAGGTCCTTATTGGATGCCGTGAGAGGACCCCGGAGGTAGTTCAAAAATAATCAGACAGATGGAAGATCTGACTTCAACTATGTAGTAACGATTTTTCAGGTAAGAAGAAATCCATCTTAAGAAGGCAAGTTCAAACGCAAGGTAGGACAAATTGAATTTAATAACCATAATACGAGTATGTGAAATTTTGTCAAAGTTCTAACTGAAATCAGTTGAGACAATTTCGACTTCCTTCCGTTCTCTAAGGAGGCTGAAAAATACAAATTCAACGAGATTAGGCGTTATGGATCAACCTTTCACAAAGCCGTTATTGTCTAGGGGAGCTTAGAGATTTACAACGAAAACTTAAAATTTAATAATAGAATTACACTATAATTGCAATGAATTTTCGATTAATTTACAGAATATTTCTTGTACAGAAATTTAGAATACAGAATATTTGAATAAAAATACACATCAAAATTTTCCAAAAGAAATACATCTTGGATTTTAAAAATATCAACCTTGGAATAAAACCATCTTTTGGAAAATACGTTTTAAAATTGGCTTGCATTTTTTTTTAATTTTACTCTAGATAAAAAAAAAATTAGGGAAAATTTATATTTATTCAAGTAATTAGATGCCATCATTGATTTTGAGATTTTAACTATTTGAATGTTCCAATATTCAAATCCACATAAATCCACATTATTTTTTTAACTTACTCAATAGGGTTATTATTGGTTTCGAGTCCTTTTAGCATAATGGATAGACCGTTGGGAGAGAGTGCTGGATCCGATTCGCAGTCGATTTACAGTCACTAGCTCCTCCCTTCATCTACGAGGTTTCGTGTAAAAAAAAAATCTACAATTGAGAATTCCAATAATATTTGTTTTTGTTATGACCAGATATGTCATATGCGTCCAGGCGTATATACATAGATTATATTCAAATGAACGGAGTTTCTTCAATTTAATACAAGCTTTAAAGTAGGCAGATGTATTTTAGTTTTTGAAGAACAAAATATTTTGATGGAGTTCCTCAAAGAAGTCATATTGGGCCCCTTTTCTTTCTAATCCAAAAGGATACTTGTTTCTGCAATGTGTTTAGCATAGAAATTAAAAAAAAAATATTGAAACTTTTATTGAATTGGGAATTTTATTTTATTTAACGCTCACATTGGTTTAATTGGCTAAATAAAGAGGATAGAAATGAGACGTTTAGATTTCATTATAATAAATTTTTCTCTCACTTTCATATTTAAAACCCTTAATATTATGCATATGCCCAACTTATTTTTAATTATTGCAACTATTAAATGTAAAGTCCAATTTAGAGAAAATTTACTTTTGGCCGTGGGTAAAATAATATAAAAAATTTATAAAATGTGAATAAATAATTCAAACTACAAATCATGATTCTGATATTTTAAGCTTACAGTAGATGGGTTGTTTTTAGGTTATTTCAAGTAATATCTTTTATTTATAAAAAAAAAACACTTTAAAAAATATTTTCATTTAAATTAGAGAAAAGGATATTTCAAAAAAGAGAGTTCGGACCTCAGCTCTTTTGTTTCGGTAGAATAATTTTTATTTTTTTATAATTTGCACGCATTTAAGGGATTATGACTATTCTTAAAATGTCTGAGCACAGTTTGAGTGCGGAAGAGGAAAAAAAAAGAAAGAAGGAGGCGTGAGAGAGGAAAGTTGGAGACTATTAAAACGGAGATACCGATCCACTTTGTTTTTGAATGTCTGAATATTATAATGGGAGGGAAATATAGAGTTGGGTAAAAGATTCCACATTCGTATGGTGCGAAGTTGGGCTTAAGGGTAAACTGATGGGCACTTCCTGAAGCACAAGTATAAAGGTTAAATTGTTTAAGAGGATGAATGCAAATGGCTATTTCACTAAAATACTGTTTATAAAAATAGGGATCAAATAATGGAAGACAAGAGCGGCGGTGCTCGAGAGATTCAAATGTTTCTGTTATGCTCCCATCATTTCTAAAGCTTTTCTATTCAAGAGGCTCAAGTGTCTTATTGGAGCACCTGCCCAAATATGGTAATTGTACTCGAACTTTGGACGAATATGAGCCTCAAAGATTACATCCAGATCAGAAGGGGTGAACAATTTCTTGCAACGTTGAAGGAAACGTAAGCACTTAGGTGTAGTCGAATATGTGTTCATTCCACACAAAGTTGGTCTTCGATACTCATTCCAAGAAATGAATGCTGTTATATATCCTCAGAAGACAGCATTGAGTCTTTGAGGCATCAAATTTTTTGTTTTTACCCATTTGACAATGCTATTCAGATCAGAATTCAATGAGCTTTTAGATCCATATCTGAAGAACAAGGACGTGGATCTGGAAACGAATTTGAATTAGAAGTTTCAGACAAAAGATCATTGATGAATATCAGAAAGAGAGTCGAAGACGAAATGGAGCCCTGTGGCACACCAGCATTTATCTTTCAGGACTTTTGATACAGCACGAGTGCTAAAGAAGATTTGTTCCCTTTAATCGTTAACAGTCTCAAGTACATGAAGAATCATGGCAATCTTTGGGAACTTCGAACTAATAATAATCTGTGCTGCAAAGAAATTTATTTCATTTTGGGTTGACAAAGGAAGTATTATTGAAGACGAGTGTCGAAACCGAATATGATGTAGTATTTCGTAAATTTTTTACGAATGACCAAAAATGTTTACTACCCTTGGGACATTGAAGTAGTTTTTGCCTTAATTTGTATGATCACTAAAGGTCTTTCTAATTTGTTTGAATTTATTCCGGTTTTCTTCAGCTTGTTTTGGCCTTTTAACATCGGGAACTTACTTCTCTGACCTTAATAAGCTTTTAACAGCTCGAACCAAACAATGAATTCTCTTTCGGTTTAATAAATTTTTCCTTATTCGAGAAAAAAATTATCATTCCAAGAAAATTAAATTTATAATCATATCTGAGTCCACTTCACTATTGAGAAGGTATGATCAGTTAAAGTTCTTGAAGAAATCGTTTTACCGTCCTTGTTGGCTTTCTCGTATTGCCAAACGATTCTCTCAAGACTTTTTTCTCCAACAGAATTTCGTTGACAGTTGATATGAGATATGACATAACGGTCGGTTGTGCCTAGTGGTGATAAAACACTCATGTTGTATTTATCAAGATAAGAGGTACGAAACATTTCTTGAGTGTTGCCGGATTGACCAGCATCGTCAAGAATCCGAGTAGTCACGAGCCTACGAGCTGATTCAAGCTATTTTATGTAGAAAAAATCTCGCACACCTTCCTTCAGGTGTTGCCTGACCAGGGGCCAAATTACCGCTTCAGTGATCGTATGAAAATGTCAATTGAGAGTAATCGATTGCTAGATGACATAAGCGGTAATGCCAAACTCACATAATTCAGTCACGTATTACTCGATAACTGATGCGGTAATTTGGTCCCAGAATAGAAATAAAATATAAATTCTTGAATAGAGA
The DNA here is from genome assembly GCA_963931855.1 of Philhelius festivus. NCBI lineage: Eukaryota > Metazoa > Arthropoda > Insecta > Diptera > Syrphidae > Philhelius > Philhelius festivus. The sequence continues at coordinate 34,007,101 of OZ007554.1, read as the reverse complement.
CTTCTTTGAATTCAAGGACTTCAAACCCTTCCATTTCACTTCCATGGACTGTCTGAAAAAGTCAGTTTTTTATTCATTCACAAATATATAAAAAAAAAATGCATACAACATTGAATGCCGAAACTAACATTTTTTGTAAATTCCTCCGATCAATAAAACAATGTCAATCCACAAATAATTCACCTCAAAATCTTCAGAAGCTAACAAAGTATGGTTTAACTCAAAAAGGCAACCGTACAACTGAGCTAAGCTTTATTGCTATCATTTACCATTAACATATGGTCTTTGTCGAAAAAAAACCAACAACATGTCATTACATCTGCGTTGATACAAATTTGACTTTTCAATGAAAACGACCACAACAACCAACTGTTTCCTGGATTTTCATGTTTCGTGTCATTTAAGAAAATACAAAAAATAAAAACTACAACTCAACAAGATTATACTCAAAAAAGGTTCTTCACATTTTCCACGAACTGTGTTCACTGCTCTGGCCTGAGCCGGCCTGTGTTCCATTGCCAAATAATATAATGATAAAGTTCCAAACATTGGTTTTGTGAAGAAGGGCTATCTTTATATGGATTACACGCACAATCTACAATGGCACAATAAAATTCAATTCACCGCTGCCTGATTCTTTTATTACAACATACAACAGCCGATCAGGGAAAAATATCCCAAAAGGACTAAATACAAAAAAAAAAAACAACAAGGAAAACAGTGATACGCGAAGCAGAGTGGTTGATAAAAATTGAAGCGATTGAGGTAGATTCAAAAGCATGCAAGAGTTCCTCTTGTGCAAAGAACAACATCAAACTTTGAGAGACAGAGCGTATAAGATAGCAAACGCATTAAGATTGAGGGTCCTGACTCAGCGGTAGTGGACGGGTGGCAGAGTGAAACAGCGGCGGCGTTCCCATTTATAACACACAACCTCCGCAATAAAGAAACAACAACACTAAAAAAAAAAAACAAAAATAAAAACCAGACGAATGCGATAAAGGAACAAATGCACAAAGAAATAAATGAATCAATGGACCAGATGAAATAAATTTCCTCAAATCCTGATTACGAGATGAAGAACCCAAAGTCACAACCATCACAATCTACCTACCTACCTACTAACCAAACTACAACCTCCTGCTTCAGTTGAAGAATTTCAGATGCTGCCTCGATTTATGCACACTCAGGAATTCCTCTCTACACTCAAAAGAGCAAGAGCAAATAAGTCCTTTATGTACTTCCTTATCGGTAATGTCTTTCCGAATCCATTCAAATTGTGAAAAGTAGAATAAAGAAGTGCAACATACGCTACGCACAACGCACCATCTCTCAATACTTCCAAGTCCAACTTCATGGTGCAAGACATGCGATTCCTCCAGAGATCAGTGCTAAAACCCGAGCGGGTTGGTTTAGGTTTCGGTTTCGGCTTCGGGTTTTTTCTGCTTCAAAAATCTGCATGTTGCATGGGGTCCTTCTCTTTCTGATACTTTTAGCCCCCATAAAGTAAATTTATTATAATTTTCTTTCCTCCTGAGTCAGCTCTTTATCCTTGTTGGTTGGTTCTTTTTTTTTTCTTCATTTGCCTTATTACTGGACCTAGTGATGCAGATGAAGACGGGGAGTGGAGTGTGGATTTTGTTTGGTTCGCTTTTAATCAGAATTGGTATCAGCAACTAACATTAAAAGCGCATTAGTGCTCTTTCAGATTTTGATAAAGAGGCGACTTTGGACTTCGCTGCTTGTGCTTGGAATTGGTGTTATTTTTTTGCTTTGCTTTGCTTGACTTTGACTTTGCAAGAAGGAATAGTGTAAAAGGGATGATATTCAGTGCACTCTATTCAAACGGAAGACAGGACAAGAGAAGGGCGTTGTTGGATATCTAGATGAGTAGGAGAAATGGGTCTATATAATTCTCTGTAGAGATAGTTTTAACTGCTTTATATTTTGAACGCCGAGAAAGTGTTGTGTCGGTGCTCTTCTATGATAACAAACAGAGAAAGTGAGGAACATTAAAATGTTCCTTTGGAATAAAGATATATTATCTGGAGGTTCAATGTTTTAAGCAATAAAAGTGGACGATCCTCTCTGGATGCACATACACAGTTTAGGAATTCCGCTACTAAAGCAACAGATTTTCAATTCAGATAGAAATTTGAGGTTTCGGAGTCTTAGGTGCCAATATTTAAGACATTCGAAAAAAGTATACCTACACTGAAAAAACGAGCGTACGTTAAAACAATGAATACCTGTTCATCAATAGCAGTTCATTGTTTTAACGTACAAATTCATTGGTTCAGCGTACAAAATCATTAATAACACATTGTCTTTAATGTTGAGTTCATCGTTTTAATGTAAACGCGTTTATTAATCGCATTTCATACAAAATGTTTTTAGTCTTTGTATTTAATCACGACATTCATTACCTAATGTTCTCAATTCGTAAAAAAAATGCTCGATTTGTACATTGATTTATTGAAAGTATACATTGTTTAATGTAAATATTGTTAATTACTTCGAAAATCATACTGTTTCTTGTATTAATAAACTAATTCGTTATTTAATGACACATTTACATTATTTAACTAAAAAAAGTTCATTAATTAATGAAAATAATTCATAATTTGTTTTTTAGTCCTGCATTGAATAATAAAAGCTTTCATTATTTAAGGTAAGTATAGTACATCAATTCCAAGATAAGGGCATTGATTTTTATTAATGAACCGCTTCATTATTTAATGGAAAAAATACATTATTTTCATGAAAAAAGTTCATTAATTAATGAAAATAATTCATAATTTGTTTTTTAGCCCTGCATTGAATAATGAAAGCTTTCATTATTTAAGGAAAGTATTGTACATCAATTCCAAGATAAGGGCATTTATTTTATTAATGATCCGCTTCATTATTTAATGAAAAAAATACATTATTTTCATGAAAAAAGTTCATTAATTAATGAAAATAGTTCATAATTTGTTTTTTAGCCCTGCATTGAATAATGAAAGCTTTCATTATTTAAGGAAAGTATTGTACATCAATTCCAAAATAAGGGCATTCATTTTATTAATGAACCGCTTCATTATTTAATGAAAAATAAACATTACTTTCATGAAAAAAGTTCATTAATTAATGGAAACAGTTCATAATTTGTTTTTTAGCCCTGCATTGAATAATGAAAGCTTTCATTATTTAAGGTAAGTATTGTACATCAATTTCAAGATAAGAGCAATAATTTTATTAAAGAACCGCTTCATTATTTAATGAAAAAAATACATTATTTTCATGAAAAATGTTCATTAATTAATGAAAATAAGTCATAATTTGTTTTTTAGCCCTGCATTGAATAATGAAAGCTTTCATTATTTAAGGAAAGTATTGTACATCAATTCCAAAATAAGGGCATTCATTTTATTAATGAACCGCTTCATTATTTAATGAAAATTATACATTACTTTCATGAAAAAAGTTCATTAATTAATGAAAACAGTTCATAATTTGTTTTTTAGCCCTGCATTTAATAATGAAAGCTTTCATTATTTAAGGTAAGTATTGTACATCAATTTCAAGATAAGGGCATTCATTTTATTAATGAACCGCTTCCTTATTTAACAAAAAAAAATCATTATTTTCATGAAAAAAGTTCATTAATTAATGAAAATAATTCCCAATATGTTTTTTAGTCCTGCATTGATTAATGAATGCTTCCATTATTTAAAGTTAGTATTGTACATTAATCTCAGTCATTTTATAAATTCTTTATTTGATGTAAAATTTACATTATCTTCATGAACAATATTCATCAATTATTGAAAATAATTAGTATTTTTTTCTGACTATATGGATTAAGTCTGCGTACACACTCTTCACTGATTTGGTACTCTGCTCACACTAAACCGAAATTTGAGATTTCAGCAGAAAAGTCTTGAGATAACAAATTGGCGGAACAAGATTTAACAGAGTCCACACCAAAACTCATGATAGTTTGCTCGTTATCAGCAAAAATAAATATTCTGAATAATAATTTTACGTTTTTTATTCAATGGAATATTCGTGACAAATCTCTCTGTTGTTTTTTATTCATTCAAGAATATTTTTCGAGTGACCGCTTTTAAATCCTTATTCCTCTTTCAGTTTGTTGGAATGCTTTTAAAAACACAGCAGTTTTTAGTAAAAATAATTTTTGTTCAAGTTAAAATGAACTATTTTTTTTATTTTACCTTTTTAATTCGCTGTTGAAATTTGAAAATAAAATGAAAATAATATGTGCCTATACAAAAATAATCGAACTGGAAATCCTGCAAAACTAATACCAATCTGCACCAATGAAAGTATATTTTCATTTAACCGCAAGTTAGTTTGTTGCTCTATTTGAATTCATAAGCGGTCATATTAAATAGTGTTTTATAAAAAATATATGCGAAAAAAATGTAAGAAAATAATATCCACGCATCAACTTTCTACATTCAAAACATTTTGCTAAAAGTAAGTATAGAGTTCTGGTTTATGTTTGTTTGACAAATCCATATCTTAAATGACAAATCAAACACAATTTTCTTATCCATGTTTATTCTTCAATTTTCCAAAAGCTTTAAAAGGAGTTTAGTCTTTCTTCTTTCTTCTTTCTTCTTTCTTCTTTCTTCTTTCTTCTTTCTTCTTCTTAACTTCGCAATTTTCTATCTTTGCTTCTCTTTTGATATCTTTTCGATTGCACAGGCGATTTTTAATAAAATGTTATCTCTCCTAGACCGATGAGACAAGGACATATCGACAAAGAAACTTACGGCAATCAAACTATTTTTTCATGAAAAATCACGGGATGACACTATCGCGTTAGTGTTGATACTTTAAAACCAGATATATGTACATCGTTCAAATGCATGAGAAACACGTGAAAAATTCACAATCTTTTCATTTTCCTTCAATCTATCTTACTGTGTTGAAATAGTAAGGGTATTCATGAAACAAGATAATTTTCCACTTTGTAGAAAGATATAACTTTGCGCAACATGTTTTCATGAACACCCCCTAAAAAATACTTGCGCAAATGTGGGAAATATTTTATGAAATATCAAATTAAAAGTCAAAATGCATATTTCTTTAGTTTATTAGGTTTATTTCTTCACTTTCCGTATCAAATTCTTGAGATAATTTTATCATATTTGCAGAAAGTTTTTCCCATAGAAATTTTGACAGCTCGTTTTTGCAGAGATAAAATTATCTGGTTTCCGAGGTTTATCAGGGTTTTCCGTGCTTACATGAATACCTTTAGTGTAAATGCAAGATTGACGATTGATCAAGCATCAATTCATTTGTGTATAGTACGTTGAAATAGTGTAAATGCAAGATTAATGATTGATCAAGCATTTATTAGTTAATTTAATCAGAGCACCACTTAAGCACTGATTGTAATAATAAAACAGTAACACAAACACAAATTGTATGATGAAATAAACGGACAAAATAAAACAAATCACTCGGATAAAATTAAAAAAATCTCAAAGAAATTCGAAAGAACACAATTTTGCAAAAAAAATAACGTCTTCTCACCATACTATAGATGTAAAATTAAAAGATTGAAGACTCATGCTTGATGTGTGTATATGCAACATCAACCGGAATTTACTAACAGACTTGCACGTGCTTGTCATGCATTTGAACAATTTATATCTTAAGTAATGTATCTCAATTTAAAATTAATTTGATAGGCGAACGTTTCGTTGTGGCGCTGGCTTATGGAAGCCCAAATTCCTAAAAATCGCAATTTGAATTGCATCATTTATAAGAGAGTCCCTGAACACCAGCGTGTCCCGTCTTTGTATGAAGAAAAAAAATGTCTCGATTTTTTTATCGAAAGGGGTTACAGAAGTTGCGTAAGAACAAGTAGAATCTGAATAAGTACTTACATACTTTTTGATTTGGGCATGACTTTTGTGCTCTATCGCGGCTTAAAGATCTTAAAATATAGGTTTTTACTTACTTTACTCATGTGTCATGTCCAAATCAAAAAGTAAGTACTTATTCAGATTCTACTTGTTAATACGCAACTTCTGTAAACCCTTTCGATAAAAAAATCGAGAAATTTTGTTTTTTCATACAACGAGTTTCTTACCTTATTTTAAGATCTTTAAGCCGCGGTAGAGCCCAAAAGTTATGTTCAAATCAAAAAGTAAGTACTTATTCAGATTCTACTCGTTAATACGCAACTTTTTATATCTCTTTCGATAAAAAATTCGAGAAATTTTTTTTCTTCATACAACGATGGGACAACCTAACACTCATGAACACCGTCTACGACCCTTTTAATATTGGTTGTTTTTATTCTGGTGTCGCACGACAGCTTGTACCTGAAATCAACTAGGTAGAAAGGTACACGACAGTAAAGATTAAATCATAAAGATTGGAATGAAATTTCCTGTTTCACTTCCAAACTACTCCATTTAATAATATTTCGTAAATTTATAATTTGTTCTTGTGCAACAAAAACGAACAGAAGTGAAAACCACAAAGTGTATGCACGACTTTACTCAACTGCAGAAAGAAAACAACCAATCTAAACAGGGTCTTAGGGTAATTACTATATGTTTATATGCGAAATCGAAAGATCGAAATGGAATTTGGAGAGAGGGATAGCCATAATTTGATTCACCTCGACTGAGCGAGCGCAATAGAATCAAACGATGCTGATTTCAACTCGACCTAGGTTTACAAGGTAGTAACTTATGAACGCTTATCAAACAACGTATACACACCATTAAACAATGTTTTTTTCGCGTTAAATTATGAACAGATACATTAAAACCCAAGCGTCCTTTCCTTTGGTATACACACATGCGAATAAATCAGCCATTGATTTAGTCGGTCAGTGTGTTTTGCTAAGTGCGGTTTTGTTTCGTGTTTGTGCGGTTCTTTAAATTCATTTGAAATAAATAAATTTTATCTTAAAAGTACATAAAGTTTGTACCATCATATAAATAATTTTAAACGAATCAATTATACAAAATATTTCTCCCCTTTTTGTGAAATTGGTAAGTAATCGATTTATATTTTATAATTCCATATCCCCACATACATATACATATATATATCTATTTGGTGCAGTGAATTTTTGTTTTTATACAATTCTTTTGGAGGTTGTCAGGCCAAAAGTTTCCACTTTCTATATATTTATTGAAAGATATTATCTTCATTTATAATTTTAATAATGCAAGATATAAATGTTCTGTTCAAAGTCATCAAAAAACAAGCTTGCACATTAACGTACTTGTGCATTAATTGATAAAAAAAAAACATTTTTGATGAACCAAACAAAGCATCTTCTCATTCCATTAATGAACATAAGTTCTTACTTTACGTAAACAAATATTAAACTAGTAATAAATACATTAAACAATGTACTTTTCCCTTGAATAACAAGCATACAGCATTGAACCAATGTTTATTTTGCATTAAATTGTGCATAGGTACATTAAAAGCCAAGCGTCCTTTGAAAGACATGCAAATCAATAAGCTATTGATTTATTCGTTCATTGTCTTTTGTTAAGAGTGGTTGTGCGGTTCTTTAAATTCATTTAAAATAAATAAATTTTATCTTAAAAGTACATAAAATTTGTACCATCATATAAATATTTTTAAACGAATCAATTATACAAAATATCTCTCCCCTTTTTGTGAAATTGGTAAGTAATCGATTTATATTTTATAATTCCATATCCCCACATACATATACATATATATATCTATTTGGTGCAGTGAATTTTTGTTTTTATACAATTCTTTTGGAGGTTGTCAGGCCAAAAGGTTCCACTTTCTATATATTTATTGAAAGATATTATCTTCATTTATAATTTTAATAATGCAAGATATAAATGTCTGTTTAAAGTCATCAAAAAACAAGCTTGCACATTAACGTACTAGTGCATTAATTGATAAAAAAAAACATTTTTGATGAACCAAACAAAGCATCTTCTCATTCCATTAATGAACATAAGTTCTTACTTTACGTAAACAAATATTAAACTAGTAAAAAATACATTAAACAATGTACTTTTCCCTTGAACAACAAGCATACAGCATTGAACCAATGTTTATTTTGCATTAAATTGTGCATAGGTACATTAAAAGCCAAGCGTCATTTGAAAGACAAGCAAATCAATAAGCTATTGATTTATTCGTTCATTGTCTTTTGTTGAAGGCGGTTGTCTGGATCTTGGAGTTTATTATAAAATTAAAAACTTAAATTTATTCTTGAAGGTACATAAAAAGGTACCATCATAAATATAATTTTTAATATATCTTTTAAACGAATTAATTAACGGTACTATATAGCTAATTGCGAAATTTTGTAAGTCATTGATTCATATTTCATAATTTCATTTAATTTTCAATTCAGTGAACTTTTGTTCTTCAATATAGTTTTAATGATAGTTATTATAATTTTAACTTTGGACTTATAGGTGTAGGCAAGTTAATCATTCGGAAAAAAATCGAACTCGAGATTTTGATCAAAATTAACATTGCGATGATAGCGAAGACGAATAAAGTCTGTTCGACTGCAGCCTAAACGGCTCGACCAATTTTCATCAAACTTGGTAAATAATATTCTAAAATTTGCCGTCCCATATATTTTGTTCTGTTTTTAAGACCAAAAATAACGGTACCTGCCAAACGATTTTTGTCGAAATTTTATAAATTATTTTTTTTTGTCAAAAGCTTTTCCACAAATAAAAAAAAATTCATTTAGTTCAATTTTTCTTCAGAAAAATGGTTCAAACAATTTCATTTATTTATTTTTTTTTTTCAGAAATTAACTATATAAAAGAAATATAACTATTTTTTTTTTGTTTTTTGATTTTTTTTTAAAACGGTACAACCGATTTAAACGATTTTGTTTATGCTTATGTTTTCTAAAAGTTAGAATAGTATTGAATAGAATATTAAATTTTCAAATAAACCCTTTTTGGATTTTTGTCTAAGACTGAATACATATTTCGAAAACCATGCTCGATGTTGTTAATCTTTAAAATTAAAAGTTTCTTAATACAATCAACAAGATATGAGAAAATAACTTTACGAAAATCGTATTTTTCTCGAAATATAATATAATATAATTTTTTTTATGGCTTATAATTTAATAATTTTTTTAATTTCTTACTATCCATAACGGATTTTAATGATATTTTTTTTAATAGAAAAGCTTCTTAAAAGTTTGAAAAACATTGCATATCAAAACTTAAAAAAAAAATGTTTGAATCTTGGAAACTACAAAATCATTTTAATTTTTGGAAAATTAGATATCTTTAAAACGGGTCAGTATTTTTTTGGGCAATTTAATTTTTATTCGTACAGTAATACAAACTTTTAGTTGATGCACTAAATTTTTCCTTAGAAATGTTTTAAAAATTTTGTATATAAAAGATTATTTTTTAAGAAACCATGGCACATGGTATTCTATTTTTAGCTCGAACTAATAAGAGAATTGTTTGAATCATTTAAAATTTTTAGTTTTTTTAGATAAGAGTCATCTCGTGCGACCTAGTCGTGCATTTTATTTTGTTTAAAGTCATATACAATGAACACAGCTTTAAACTAATGTGTTTTTTGTTGATTAATAGCCGTGTTTTTTTGAAAAAGTTATCCCTAGTACAGTAGGATTTTATATGAATAACAAATACAACATCCACAGAAGGATCACTGCCGATACTCGAATAAACTTCAAATCTTTATCCGCAGCAGGATTTCACTTCTCCTTTTATCGGCAGTGATCCTACTGCGGATGTTGTATTTGTTATTCATATAAAATCCTACAGTGCTACGGATAACTTTTACAAAAAAACACGGCTAATGTAACATTGATATTAAATTTTAAATTTAAAGTAATATGATTGTAATATTTTGAAACTATTCTTAAAATTTTTCTTTAATATTTTTTGAAAATTTGCTTATGCAATTTTGTTTTGTTTAAAATTTTTAAATAACTTAAACACGAGATAAATTCTAAACATGTTTTTAGTCTTAGAATTGACGGAACAAAGTTGGTGAGCTAATAGGAAGACATATAATACAGATGAGTATCAGAACACTTTTGCCTTTTTTATAGTTCCACATAATGTAGCCCTAGCTTTTTAGCCATTGGTTTTTCAAAAATTAAAGTAAAAGATAATTAATATAGACAACTGATCTCCCTTTTATTATGTTAAAAGTTAATCTTCTATTGGAAAACTGCTTCTCAAGTAACTCAAGTCCATTTCATTTTCAGGGTTTCATAGATTTCGCTTAACTCAGAGTTTACTTAGTATTGAATAACTGGCATTTAATTTTTACTATCCCCAGAGCATTTCTTTAAAAAAATGTTTACCGAACGAAAAATTGTAAAGCATTATTATTCGTTATAAATAATAATGAGATATTTTTTGTAGGTACACCATGATCTGTTACTTGTGTAAAAATAATTTTAAAACCATCGAGCTTCTTATTCATCATTTTAAAAGAATACATGATCTTAAGACAAGAAGCACATTTAGATGTATTGAAAAATATTGTTATCAAGTATTTCAAGATTTAGGAAGCTTCAAAAGACATGCGATAAGAAAACATGCTAGCAAGCTTGAAAAAGAAATTGATATACATAAAAACGTAACAGAAATTCCTGATAAATCGAACAGTACTTCTTGCGAAAGAAAAATTTTACAAGAAACGGAAAGCGGTTTTGATAAAATAACAGAACATTATCAGGAAGAATACGATCTTAAACTTGAGTTGGATAGTTTTTTCAAATCTGCAGTAAAATTGTCATTAAAATTGCATTCAAATAACAACTTTAATAGAAAAGATGTATATGAAATACAAAAGAGCGTAAAATAGTGTATCACAGATCCATTGTTAGAACTTTTCAAATCATTTTCTACACACAAATTAAGTAAAGTTTGTCCAGAATTACATAATGAATATAGTATCGGAATGCAGAAATCCGTTCAATTTTGTAAAATATTTGAACAGAAAGGTTACTTAAATGATACTCTGGAAACTATGAATAAATATTATACAGATTCTTGAGTTTCCAATTTTGTTCAAGGAGAATTATGGAAACAAAAAATCAAACTATATGTTGGCAAGAAACTCATTCCGTATTTTTTATATAACGACGAATTTGAAATAAACAATCCTCCAGGATCTCATAGTGGGCAACATTCTGTAAGTAATATATATTACTCTTTTCCATGCTTACCTATAATATATGTCATGCAATTGTTTATTTAACACAAACAGCCAAATAATTTAACCTTAAAGTTTTAAACTCAAGAAAGCGAACCTTTGATTATGGCCCTATTGAAATTGATAACTTCTCAGGCGAAATAACAACAACGCGTTTAACAAAAAAACATTTAAGAATGTCAGCAAGAAAAATGAAAACTTTTATGTATTGCTTTTCAATCATTGTTGGCGATTATATTTCTGATGATGATTATGTTTGGAAGTTTCTTATCAATTTCTTTGAAATAATCGACATGATCCTTTGCTTTGATGATACCCTCAAACCAAAACACCACAACCTAATTCATTATCCAACTGTTATCAAATGTCCGGGCCTCTTAAAACTTTTTGGTGTTTCAAATACGAGGCCAAGCATAGGCAATTTAAAGTATATTCCAACGCAACAACCTCACATAAAAATAATTGCTTGACATTGGCAAAAAAGTATCAGCTTCAATTTGCTTCTTCTTTACTGGAATTAAGGTGCAATAATAATTCTAGTGTTATATTTAAGGAATCAGACAAAACGAAAAGCTCCTACAACAATATTATATGCACGATATTAAAAAAGAGTAACTAATCTATATACAATCATATGAAGAAGTAAAATTTAACGGATATCAATATAAAAATGGATTTTACATAGCTCTTTTAAAAGACGATATTGAATTGTATATCATTTTATATATTTTTCGTACTGAAAATTCTTCAGTTTTATTATTTTGTCAGAAAATAAATTTCATACAATACAATCCACATTTTTTTGGCCTATGACATTTCATTATAGGATTTCCTATCACTTTAATTAAAACGCCGAGATGAAGAAATATGCTAAAAATTAAAGATTATTACTTCCCAAGTCGAATATAAATTCTCACTTTATTACTTTCATAAGTTCTAAACGTAATGGACGCAGATGCAGAACAAGAAGCCGCTGGCTGTCAAATTAATTTGACAGATATTGAATTTGAGGATGGAAATGGGAATGCCGATGGCGATATCATCGTTATTAATATTGGTGCTGATGAAACCAATAGTGCACCAGAATATCTTCAAAACACGCTAGATCATCAAAAAGAAGAGTTAATAGCATTACTCAATAGCTGGGAAATGAGTTTTTTGGCTGATGTTTTAATACGTAAGAATATTTTCTATGTGTATATTTATATGTTCTTAAAATGCTTTTAATTACTTAATTTTTATAGAAAAAGAAGTATGGGTATCTGTTTTAAAGGTCATTAAAGTATGGCATATTCCAATGATCTTGAAAGATTTTGCCGATGGAATTAAAATTGTGTTTGAAGATCAGTTGGAAAAGTGGCGAAACTTCATCGGCTTGCCTCTTATAAATAACTTCGGTATTCGAAATTCCTTGTTACTATCATCACCAGTCAGTAGAAGTAGTTCTTCAATGGCTATGCATTCCAACAGAAATACTCCATACTCTTCACCGAGCACCCCTAGCACCGTTCAGTCTCCAGCATCTTCTCCTACATCTACTCGTGGTTCATCAAATAAAAAAAGGATAACATTAAGCGATGTCCTTAATAATACAATAAAAGGTAAATTATTAACAGAGTTCTACGAACAGAAAAACAAATTTGGAGAAGAACAAAGAGCAATGCTAGTGAATGCAATTGCTTTTTATTTTGAAGAACAAAATGTAAGACTGGACCTGAGAACAAGTTATGACATCGAGCAGGAAATCGTTGAACGATTTCCAACGGAAATGCTGGTAATACAATTGAATTATATTTTATGCTATATCCATACCAACTATATCCTACATTATGGGCGGGTTTTTGGATGTGGAATAGGCCCACTTTTGAAAAAAAAGAGTTAAGTTCGATAATTTTATTAATCATATATTCAATAGAGCAATAATTCCATTCGGCTCTGAAAAACCGGTAATTTTCATTAATATTAACATGTTTACTCAGGTAAAAGAAAAAATGAACCTATCCCGCTCTCAAAAATGACGCCTAAAATATCTTTGAAAGGAATAGGGAAAGAACGATTACAAGTCAATTTGTTTCACAGATACTAAAATTTTGTATAGTTATAAAGATTACCCGAAAAAATGAGGCATACATATTAACACATAAACAAAGTATAAGTTGAACGAAAAAAAAAACCTTAACTTAGCGCCTACATTCGGCAATCTAATATATAAGTTTGAATAGGTTTCTACAAAAATACTTTTCTGTTAACTAAAATCGTTCTTTCTTATAAATCGATGTATGTATATGTTAATCGTTTATTTCTTAATATGTTATTTGTTTGAATAATACCACAAATATAATCTTATCCCTCCTGCTTGATAGGAATACTATAGGACGTGTAAAAGGGGAACAATTTATAACAAATTCAGCAATCTGAAATCCTGTTTAAGAACAACTGCTTCAAGTCCATCAAGTTCCAAAATTAACGAAAAATCTGAAGAAAAATTACTTAGTAAGTCTAACATATTTCTTGCCTTGTTTTTTGTCTTTAAAGTCCTCGGCACTAACCACTTATTTAGGAAAAAAGGATTTCTCTCAATAAAACATAAAATTGAAACTTTATATTTTTATTCTTTGAACTTCATAGATTTTTGGATAATTTAGAGATAAAAACCTGCTGAGTATATCAAATTGATACTTAGTATTACTTTTGTGTATAAGTTCTTACAAAATTTTGTTTTTAATAATGTGGTTAACGCAGAAATGGGACTTTAAAACAATAAAAATATTACACTTGTAATTTATTGGCATATTGACTGCATGGATGTAATACATGATAGTTTTATCAGTATATTACATGAGATTACTTGGTCTTGTACGCAACGTAGAGCACTTTAATTTTATAAAAAATATCAATAGAAATATTGAAAATGAAAACACTACACACAAAAATTAAGAAAGCAATGTTTTTTTCAGATTTTTTTTCTATTGTTTAATGGTCAAATTAAGATTTTTCTTAAAAAATATTGTTTGAATCAATCAATTGAATTGGTCAAATAATTTTTATATTCAGATTTAATTTTTGTTGGTGTTCTGCGATTTTTATTGTGATATTGAATCAACAATATCTCAGCAAATTGACCCTTCGTGAAAAGAATAGTAGAAACGCTTCCTTAAATATACGTACTTTAAAAGATTTCCAAGAAACTTTCGTTGGTAAATCAGAAAGCGTCCAGCCGTTCATAATTATTGCCGTTGGTATAGAATCAAAAACTTATTTTCCGAATTTCTACGTTTATTTTGAAGAGGTAAAGTTTTCTTTTAAATGCTGTATTCAAACTATGAGACATCGTTTCACAAATTTTGTCCTTTTTTTACTTTGATCATCCTGTTTTCTCAACTTTAAGAACAATTTTGAATTCTATTATAATTGAAAAATATTACGAGTATTGATAAAAAATAACACGTGCCTTCACGCATATTTGGTGCCTAACCAAAAAGCGCTTACGAAGGAAAAAATTGGAAGAAAAAGCTACCTTAAATATACAATTAAGGATTCGCAAAAAGCCTTTATTTTTACGGCAACGTCCATCCAGGAGGTAGAAGATCACCTGCAGCATCTCCAGCAAAGATCGCAAAGCGTACAGCCATTCATCATAGCAGTTGGGGAATCAAAATCAAACCTTCAGGATTTTTATGTTTATTTTGATGGGGTCAAATTTGCTTTTAAATGCCTTGTTCGGGCTGTCGACGTTTGTTTTAAAATTTTTCATCAACAAATCAATTTGTGTAAGATTTTTCATTACAATGGATTCTGTGATAGTTCTTTTCGGGAAAATACACATTTTCCTATTAAAATGGAATTTCAGGGCTTATTCAAAAACAAACTTAATGATGATTGTGATAAGAATATTTTTCTTAGTACCTTTAAAGGTGACCAAATCTGAAGAAAAAAGAAATAATGTTACAAATTCTTTTTAAAAAAGACAGTCATAAAAAAATAAAACATCATTAATGAAACATATCACTTTGCAATATATTTTCATTAATAAATATTGAAATATTTCAGTTCCAGAAACAAATGCTGAGGAGTACATAAAATCTTTGAAATTTGACCATTTAAGCTCAGAGGAATTCGACAGATATTGGCAGGCCTGTACAAAATACCGTTTAAATGAATTGAGTAGTTCCGATTCAACGAAAAATACGCTGGAAAAATGGCCGCAGTACAAATTGCCCCAAGGTCATAGATTGGTAATGTTAATAACAAATAGTAGACAAACAATTTGACTTGGCAAACTACAAACCCTTGTTTTTAGTTTGACCAATTTGACTATAGATCCAGCATTATTTTCATTTATTATAAGTCAGTATCATAATATTTCCATTTCAAATATTATTTGAACAATAACTTTATTGATAAAATTAATAATCACTAGGTTGATATGGACTTCAAAGCGTTGTTCAACACTACCTATTCCCTCGTAGACAACTGGAATGACAGTTATGAGAAGATATATAGATTTTTGTCAACAGAGCATCATATTAAGGACAGAGAATCTGTTAAACTTCTAAGTTGCATAAAGGACACCGACATAAATGAAAGTAAGTATTAAAATCATTTAATTCCATCTAAAAGTCCGCCTACTAAAACACGAATTATTTTTTTTTTTCTCTCAAAACTTATTTTGTCCAGTTTTAATCTAATCAAATTTCTATTTTGGTAGACATTTCTTATAGGAATTGTTATCTCAAATAATACATTTAATTTCAAATTAACTAATAATATTTTTAAAAGTGAAGTTCTTATATTCTTACTTTTATTACAAAAATTTTAAATTTTAAATATAAAATTTGTATCACTCCAGTATTGGGTGTGAATGTTACAAAGCTAAGTAATATAAAAAAAATATGAAATATATTTGAAAAACAAATGCAACAAACAATTTAACCAAAAGTTAAAGACTTATTTTCAAAAAAAAAAAAAAAAACAAAAACTATGTTTTCGATTACAGTAAAACCCGCTTAAGAGAAACCCGCTTAAGAGAAAAACCCGCTTACCTGAAACACTTTCTTCATCCCCAAGTATTTTCCGACCAATTTCCCTTAAAACACTCCGCTTAAGTGAAACTCGCTTAAGTGAAAAACCCGGATAACTGAAACATATTTTCAGTTAATTTTTAATATACTTCATTCAAAAAAACTCTCTTAAGTGAAACAAAAAATTGAATCGAACAGAACAAAAATTTGCTAGTTTTCTTTTTTCAATAAATTATTTCTGTGTTATTTAGTCGTTGTTTTATTTAACTTCTTTCAAGGCAAGTTCAAAAGATTAAAAAAAATATTGTTTCTAGCATTAAATCTCCGCTTAATGGAATTTTTAAATCCGCTTAAGTGAAATTTTTTTTTCACTTATCCGAACTCCGCTTAAGTGAAATTATTTTTCACTTAAGCGGGGTTCGCTTAAGTGAAAAACCCGCTTAAGTGAAAGAAAGACTGTGACATTTTGCCGTTTCTCTTAAGCGGGTCTTACTGTATCTTGAAAAAGTGAATTAAGTCGCTATTGATTTTAGGTAGAAACAAAATTTTATTTTACTGAAAAAAATCCTCTTTAACTACAATAACATTAATAAGATTTTGGGAAAATAAAGTTTTGCTTTAATTCTTTATTATAACTAAATATAATTTGTAATAATTGATTATTGTTTTCTATAAATGTAATTATTATTATATTTTCAGATAGTCGAAATGCAATTGTATTCACGTGCCTTCACGCATATTTGGTGCCTAACCAAAAAGCGCTTACGAAGGAAAAAATTGGAAGAAAAAGCTACCTTAAATATACAATTAAGGATTCGCAAGAAGCCTTTATTTTTACGGCAACGTCCATCCAGGAGGTAGAAGATCACCTGCAGCATCTCCAGCAAAGATCGCAAAGCGTACAGCCATTCATCATAGCAGTTGGGGAATCAAAATCAAACCTTCAGGATTTTTATGTTTATTTTGATGGGGTCAAATTTGCTTTTAAATGCCTTGTTCGGGCTGTCGACGTTTGTTTTAAAATTTTTCATCTTTTTAACTTAGAATATCCTGTAGCATGTTCAACCTTTTGGACGTTTATTCAAATTTTTTTCTATAACATAAAATGTAAAACAAAGTTTTCAAAAGTTCATATATTAGTTTCAGCATTAAACGAGTCGACTTAAACTTTAAATATTTTTATAATTCTTGACATTCAACATAATTTTCTTAAGCACTTGTAATACTTAACCTAATTTTAATCTACAAAATCTTTTGTACCACTTAACAATCTCAGAGCATAAATAAATACCATAACAAGATACAAAAATTTGTCATCATATGAACTAACTTCTTTTGGACCATTTTCAGAGTTTTTTTTTCAGAGTTCGTGGAATGAGTTTACTCCAAGACCAGCTGAGGTAAGCTTTGGAAAAAATGATTAGAAAATTGAATGTATTGATTGGCTTTATTTAATTTACATAACATTGCTCATTGATTAGTATTATTTAACTTTTAATTAAAGTAAATTTCAGCGGGCCAATCAATAGAATTCGTTTTCTAAGCATCAATAATAAGCAGATAAGAACATGATATAGATCAATGTATAGACGACATCAAAGCAAAAATATCATACATTAAATAATGAATGGTATACGTTATTTAGGGAAAAAAATACATTGGAATAATACATTAAACAACGTATTTGGTACGTTAATTTCAATGTATAAAGGACATTAAAGCAATGAATGTTGAACATTCTTTAATGTATAATTATACATAAGATAACGAATTTGATACGTTAGTTAATAAACGGTATACATGGTTTCAATGTATAGGTTACATTAAAGCAATAATTGCTATACATTCAATAATAAATATTATACGTAAAATACCGCATTTGGTACGTTAATTTATGAACGGTATACATGGTTTCAATGCATAGGTTACATTAAAGTAATGAATGCTATATATTCAATAATGAATATTATACGTAAAATAACGCATTTGGTACGTTAATTTATAAACGGTATACATGGTTTCAATGTATAGGTATCATTGAATTAATGAAAATTGTACATTCAACAATAAATACTATACATACAATTACGCTATTTATACGTTATTTTATGAATCAGATACATTGGATAAATGTTTGGATGACATTAAAGCAATGAATATTTTGCATTAAATAACTAATTGTGTACATTGATTAATGAATGAGATACATTACTTTAATGTTTAGGAAACATGAATTTATAGGAATTTGTACATTAAACAATGAATTCCATACGTTGTTCGATGTACAAGGTACATTGTAAATAATGTATTTGATACTTTCTATAATGAACAAAAAACATTATTTAAAGATAAATTTCATTAATGCCCGTATTATATACTCTTGTTTTATGTGGATAAATACATAGTTATTAATGAACAGCTTCATTAATTAATGAACGAATTCATTTAATGATGAAGAAAACATTATTTAATACAAGACGTTGATAAATAATGATCGAGCATACGTTAAAACAATGTACTTTTACATCGGCTGAGAAATAATGTACAAATGCTGTTATTAATGCACTTTTTTATTAATACTACGTACCTTTTTGGTTCAGTGTAGTTGTTCACAAAAGATATGTTTGTTTCAGTTTAGCTGATTTAACAAAAATAAAGTTTCAACCTCAACTCTTTTGTTTTGGTAGGAAAACTAATGTTCAACGAATGAATGAATAGTTTTTGGTTAAGTTAAGGGCACTGCGCTCTTTATATCTTTAGTGTCCGCTTTTAGAACTAAGCAAGATCGTTTATACTATACCTCTCAGACTTTCCTCCTTCATAAACTTAAATATTAGGAGTATTTTCAGAGATTTTAGTTAACAACGAAGATGAATGAAATAAGAAAATTATTTCTGTTTTAAGTGGAATGACTGAATTAAATTCTATTGGAGTTGAGGTTATTTGAACTTTCAATTGGCTTTAACTTAGGTAAGGTAAGATTAAAGTGGCTGTCGCTTAAGGCATCTGAAACACTTCAGCCGTTAGAGGTCCATTGTGATTCCACGATCCAATAGGGAAAAAAAGGTTCCCTACTAGTTCAAACCATTTAGAGCTTCTGACGAAGCAAAGGAGACTTTTAATGTCTATTTTTATGAGATCGCTTGGTTCATCATAAAAATAGTCTCCTAGACAAAGTTGGCATCACTAAGAGAGAGCAGGGCATGTACAATGAAGGTGTGGGATTGTTTTCTCTTCCTCCTCGTCCAAGCAACTCCAGATGGTATATCCCCTATTGTTCAGAAGAGGTGTTCTTCTACGCTGGCAAAACCATTGTGTAAGCTTTTCTATATCCTATTCCTCAGGACTCTTTCCGAGGGGATGGAAAACAGCATTTGTCCAGCCAGTCTCTAAAAGAGGCGAATCCTCCTCATCCACAAATAACCGACCAATCGCACTTACGTCTCTTCTTTCCAAGGTCATGGAAACGCTGATTAATAATCAGCTTAAGAAATATCTTGAAGAAGGAAAACTTCTTAATGACCGGCAGTACGGCTTTCGTAGCAACAGGTCTACTGGTGATCTGATGGCATATCTCACCGAAAAGTGGAACAAATCCTTGCACCATTTTAGTGAAACCAAGGTTATTGCACTTGATATTTCTAAAGCATTTGATAGAATTTGGCTTGAAGTTCTCTTATCGAAAATGCGTGTATTTGGCATCGATGAATGTCTACTTCGTTAGATTAGATTATCCCCTTGAGTGTGTGCTTATTATACAAAAAAAAAATGGTTTGAAATTTTGTAAAAGCAAAAATAAGGGTACAATCTTCGAACAATATTTTAGGAGCGGTTTTTTCTGAGGCCTTGTTCCACCACGAACTGTAGAGCCATCTTAAGTCAGTAAGTAAAATTAAGCAACCAAATGGTAGAAACCATATGTAAACATCTATGCCGACGCTGGGTGAATTGAAAACGTAGGACTGACGTATACGTGCCGTTTAACCCGTTACGTTTACAGGGTTAAGCAAATCCTCTTCACGTTAGTGATGGACGGTTGCATTTTGTTTCATGCTCCGGGAAAATGCTTTTTCAAAGTTGCCATTTAAAAATAGGAAAAATGTTTTTTTATTTTCAATATTATTTTCTTCTCCGGAAAAAATATTTTCAGGGCAATCGATTGACATTTGCAATGAAATATTCTCGATGCGTCAAAATTTAATCTTTTCCTTATCTGTCAAGCCACATAATGCAAAATTTAGAATTTAAAATTGTGCATACATACAAATATAAATTGGTCTCCATCTGCCAAGCCGTAAACTAAATGATGATGATGAATACGATGATTTTATTTTTTTTTTTCCGCTTATGTATATTTACTTTGACAATTCCCATTACAAGATAGGAATAAGTAAGTAAGTAAGTAAGTAATCAATTCATTTATTTTCAATTGTTATTTCACAAAATTTACAATCTAATGAATAAAAAAGCTATGGCTTTGCCGTCAGCCTGGTTAGCAATTATGTATTTAAAGTATTATATCAAGAAAAGATAAATATATTTAAACTTAAATATCAAACATATTCCGTAATTAAAAGGATTCTATACTTAAAAATAGTTTTTAAAAAATTACTTAAAATCTTCCAATCACACTCGTTTAAAATTCGAAGTGTTTCTTGCAAAGTTAACACATTTTTACCAAAAAACGTTAGTCTTTGTTGGTTGAATATTGGGCATATGCTCAGAAAGTGGAAACAGTCCTCTTTTGATTTAAGGTTGCATAGCGTACAAACATTTAAGTTGAAAAGTTCGCATCTTGCCTTGAAAATGAAAGAAATTTCTTTTTAGCTAAGTTCATCATGAAAGTAGTTTCTTTGGTTGAGATTATAATTGAGCTTGGAATATACAATTCTACTGTCAGATTTTCGAGCCTTATCAATAAATGATTCTCTTAGATAAGTATCATTTTTCTGTATTATTCTATAAAGTTGATTTTTCAAATTGTGCAAGTTGTTGGGATCAATAAGCAGCGTTTCACCACAAGCATTGCCAATATTTTGCCATTTTTTGAGCCATCAGTCTTTATTCCTCATTTCGTATAAAAGCATTTTCTTTCGAAAGTCTATCATCCTGGTAGGCACACGTTTTTATAACATAATCAGCCTGTGTTTTAAGCGTACTCGTAAGAAGTTTCGGTATTTATGTCTCTATGTAGATTGCATAACTCGGTGTATTTTGGGGTAGGTTGAAGAGTTTTTTCAAAAAGTTCCTTTGAAATTTTTCAATAACTTCGTACTCATCTGCACCCCAAACTTGTGAAGCGTAGCAGAGCGTTGATTTCACAACTGCATCAAATATCTTATATTTAGCTGACAAGATGACTCTTCTATTAGAAAAAACATTTTTCCATGACAAATTCAACAGGCTTTGAGATTTGTTGACTTTTTCCATTAGATGTTTGCTGAAATCTAGAGTTGCATTTAGTTTGACACCTAAATATTTGATTTCTCTGCTTATGTCCAAGAGATTTCCATTGAAGTACCAACTATTTCCGCTATGGCTCTGTGAGGTGCGTGAGAAGATCATTATTTTTGATTTTTCGGTATTAATCGTTAATCCCCATCTGTCACAGTAATTTGCCAATCGATTTATCATCAACTGTAGGTTTTCCGGAGATTCAGATATCAAAACAAGGTCATCAGCGTACAGCAAAATATTTACATTAGAATTAGAAATTCGTATACCTCCAGGCAAGGCTTCTTCGATGTCATTTATAGATAGTGAAAATAGCAAGGCACTGAGTGGACAACCTTGTTTTACTCCAGAACATGTTTCAAACGCGACTGAAAATACCTTACCGTCCCAGTCTGATGCTTTAGTCTCCGTATACATTTCTCTTATTATGTTTATAAACCTCGAAGATAGACCCAACTGCGAGAGCTTATAAAAGAGTGCATTTCTGTTCACTAGGTCAAAAGCCGCTTTGAAATCCACAAAGAAAGAATATACTTTTTTTTTCCTTGCTTGAAAAGCCTTGACAATTGATGAAAGTGTGAAGATATGGTCAATTGTTGAAAAGCTTTTTCTGAAACCGGCTTGGAGATCTGAGAGAATATTTTTATTTTCCACCCATTTTTCCAGTCTCTCCACAAGAACACCGCAGAATATTTTTGCTAACACATTCATAAATGTTATGCCTCGATAATTTTCAGCAACATCCAAAGCACCCTTTTTGTGTATTGGAAATATTACGGATTTTTTGAAAGAGGATGGGATGTCAGCGTTTGTGAAGATAATATTAAACAGTTCCTTTGCTTTATTAATAAAAGTAGGAGTTGAATTTACATAGAACTTATATGGTATCCCATCTTCACCTGGTGCCTTCCCATTTTTCGCTTTTTTCAATACAGCTTTTATTTCCGCGATGGTTACCTCGCCGTCTAAGTTTTCATTGATGATTGAAAGTTTCGCATACAAGTACACTTAGTTTGAGCTATTATCCAGAAGCCGTTTAAAGTGAGTGGACAGACAATCTGCAGATAGGAATAATTTCAATCGGCTTATACAATTCTGATAGAAGGAGTGAGATTAAGTACCGAAACCTCACAAAAAATTCGGAGGATTTAGCTCAGTGAGAACATCGTCTATAGCAGAAAAAAACCACATCAGGAGCCTGATTACGCGATTCTTTTTTTTTTATTTATTCATAACAAGTATAATTGAGAATCTAAACACATACTTTTCAAGCCTGAAACAAATTTAACTTTCAACTAAGATATGGGAAATGTTGGACATTCTCACGGAGTCACCCAGTTTGGATTAAGTTCGAAAATATGGATCTATACTCTGTCCAACAAAAATTGTCAGTACAGGGAAGATAGGACGTTTGTCTCTCATTCTGGTTGCATTGCCATGCATAAGTGTGTCGCCTTGTAAAGCTCTCACAGGGATTCCGTAGCTTACATTATAAATCGCCGCAAATGATAGTAAAAAATGCGTAGGGCTACCGTCTGCCGATTCAAAACGACTGAAAACAATATTCAATTTACCTTTTCCCACAACACCAAGCGGTAAGATAATATGCGCGTTTTTTTTTTAAGTTGAAAAGCAATATGACAACACTCAACATACTCATCTTCTTAAAATGTGCTCTCAAAAGCTTCAAATCCCAAAAGCTCCTTAATAAAAACCACTGAAAAAGCTCCTTGCTTGCAATTGAGAATGATACTCTGTTTTGATGTAGATAAAGAGAGAGAGATAAAGAGCGCACGATCGTATTGAGTCATTGAGTGACACTTAACACTCTTGACAGTATCTCATCACTCATCAGCAGTGGGATACGACGGTCGTGTTGGGGTGTACAACTTTTTGCAAAGAATTACAACAACAATTCCTTAAGAAAACTCAGTGGCTTGCTCTTTTTTTAGTGTCATTTTTCCTAACGCATTGTAGTGAGGGTGCATCAGGCGCCACTGCTTTAGAAAAAGCTCACCCATAAGGCCTGTACTGACAATTTTTGTTGGACAGAGTATAGTAGCTTTTGATGTCTCGTATTGTATGTTTGCTTTTGCCAACACCATCCACACTGTATCAAAGCTAGGCAGCTGGACTGGAACTGAAAAAGTAGCCAATCCAATTGAGTGATTATCATTATCATTTCCGAGCGGAATGCTGACTCTTTCCGCAAGCGAGTTATGAAGGGCTGATTCTTGCCTGGCCAGCTCGTCCGCGCGCGCCGGTTCATTCCGATAACTGTCACAATGACCCGGAACCTAGATAAGAGCTACATATATCCTGGCATTGCTGGGCCAATTCGGAGAATGATGTACTAGAATTAATGTCTTTAATAGCTGCCTGACTATCAATGATAATAATAGACGTATTCCGTATTGTTTGAGTACCTTGCATGTTTCCCTGATGCCATTAATTCAGCTTAAAAATACTATAAAAGTTGGGTAACCTAAATGGACCTAGATATATCTAAAGTCACAGAGAAGATTCCTGTGCTAACACCACACTACATCTTTGAGCCATCAGTAAAGATAATTCTTTCTTGAAGAGAAAATAATCTTAAAATTTTTGCTGATGCCCATTTTAGGGGTTCGGCAATCAGTAGGAGTCGAAAAGATGTCTATTCGAATCAACTCCTTGTTATTGCTATGGCCATAAGGTTTGACAATCTAAGAGTTCGATTCCTTTAGTCTTAATGCACTGCAAGATACAAGATACTTAAAGTGTAAATCAAGTTGTAAAAGGTACAGAAAAACGCTTAAGGCATCAGTTGGGCAACACCTTAGAGCCTTTGTGGTGCCACCGCTAGCAGTTGCTTGTACCTTCTTTAGCATATTTATGTTACTCGTATGTTGTGTTACATCATGCCGTGCTTCAAAATTTAGAATATGAATTGATGCTCTGAGCAAATAAATGTAAATGTTTTTCATATCAAATAACATGAATATAGGTGTAAAAATTTAATGTTGTATCAAATATCATCCTTGTT
Organism: Philhelius festivus; assembly: GCA_963931855.1. Taxonomy (NCBI): domain Eukaryota; kingdom Metazoa; phylum Arthropoda; class Insecta; order Diptera; family Syrphidae; genus Philhelius; species Philhelius festivus. Next base: position 33,982,390 of record OZ007554.1, on the reverse strand, counting down.
TAAACAAAAGTCCAACAATCCTTTCGTTACGTTAGCAGAGTCCGGCGGTGCGTTCTTTTTCTAATAATATTTAACTTTAGAAATAAATAGTTTCGTTCCTTTACTTTGAAGCTCTGTGCATTTCTGTAAATTTCAGTTCAAAGATCTGTCAAAGTTAATATAAGAAAATAAAATTGTACTAAAATGCACAGACTTTTTTTCAATATGTATTTAAAAAACAATGTTGACATTTCGATTGCATAATTATGCATGTTTATTGGGTACGTTTGATATCAAAAATTCGGCACTCGGGCAAGGGTTGATGCTTAAACATCTTAACCGTGAGTCCCGGCACTGAATTTATTTTTAACTGTGAAACTAATCAGTTTAAGTTCAATTTAAAAATATAGATTTATTGTTTTGCAACAAATATTATTTTTTTTAAACATATTTTCTTTCTTATTTAATTTTTTTTTTAAACCTCTGCATCACGGTACATACATTGATATTATGTTAGTTCGACATGCAGAACGCAATATTCTGTGCCGCCAGGCCCCACACTGAACTACAATTTTCATGTTATGTGACTTTAGCTTGACTAATTTGACGTACGAGACAATTAAAATTCCAAGTACGTAAGAGACTTTCTCATAAGTCTTCTTGCAAGTCAATCGGTGTTTTTTTCGTTCAGTCTAACATTAATAATAATCAAAAACAACATGCAGCATTCTAAAGGAAATATGCCTATTAACCGTTACTAAGCAATTTTAAAGGGCAATTCTATCAAAGGGCTGATATAATGTGTAGGTTAGAATTTTTCCTCTCATCTCAGCAGCACATTTGGTCTATTTAAACTGAAACACTTTTGAGAACCCTTTATGACTCTCCTATTCATTCAAACTCGAGTGTCACTTTATCACTCTTCGTTTCACTGAAGTAGACAACACTTGAATTGTCTTTTCATCTTCCAACCATTACCATTCACCACTTTTCTAGGAATCACATCATTTGAAAGGCCTTTGTAAGATCGTTCATGATTTAACAAATTTATAGAAGAATTCTAAGAAATTAATTTCATCAGTGTGAATGGGTCTTTAAGATTTTATTTTTTTATTAAACTATTCAAACATTTTTAATTTTTTTTTGCAACGGTCAAAAAGCACAAAGAATAATTTTAATCGTATAAATCTCTGCGGGCGGTCGCTGGAGCTGTCACAATTTTCATTCCTATTTCATTTATTTTGATTCATTCACAATCATTTAAATTGGATTTTTTTTTTCATTTATTTTACAGAATGTAATGTCGTGGTGAATGTTGGTCACTTGTTGTTCATTTATCATAGACCAGAAGACGAAAAAAATAAAAACGAAACCCCACGACCACTCTCCAAATTGACATTCAAGTCGAAGTCAGCTTCAGGTGACCATTATATAGGATTGATTTGGAATTGTCGTCAAAAGCTTTAAATGTTTTTTTTTTTTCTGTTTTTATTTTTAATGGCGCAAATTTTTTTTAATGGTTTTTAAAAGTCATAAGTAGGCGAATGTGAGGTTAGAAAATTGGAGTAATATAATATTGATTAATGGCAACTTAGATTCTTTGACAGTTAAGACATTGCCAAACCATCTAATAACGTTTGTTAACACACAAGCAAATACAACGAAAAAAAAAAAAAAGTAATACGTTGTCTCCTGCCATCATTTTGGTAATCGATCAGAGTTGACAATTGTGACAGATATAGTTCTTGAGAAGGAAATAACATTTTTTTGTTTGAATCTTTGTGAAAAGATTGAAAGTTAATATGCCCTGGGGAGCACAAGGCTTGAGATGGGTGTCAGAGTCATTTAAATTCAAAGCAAACACATTTTTTGAGAACATGAAAAACTAACACTTGCCATAAGACAGTATAATGGATTTTATCCATACTTAAATGTCTTGGACTCGAAAGAAAAGAACATGAAGTTTTTAAGAATCACAATTAAGATGGAGTCAACACATTTTTTCAAGGTTTTTAGTCAGGAGAATATTAACAATTAAGCTTTTCATTTCGGTGTAGTGCTCATTGGGAATCAAAAATTGATCAAATGGCTTTCAGAACTGTACTGTATCCATCTGGAACGAACCTATTGGAAGTATGGTCTGCGGCGAAGTGAACGACTCAGACATAGTTACCTAGATCTGAGGTCACTTAAGAAGAAATGGTGATTACTGCAATCAGTTTTCTTTTTTACAATTCCCATGCGCTCAAGAGTTTATTGAAGCCCTTTTAATGTTAAACACAGCACTAGTGATAGAGAAAATGAGGGAGTTTGAAGAAAGGAGGTATCGATAACAATGGTTTTGAATGTTTACAAATTGAAATGGTAAAGGAAAACCGTGCCGGGTAAATTATTCCCTAATTGCGTTGTACGACTAATAAACCAATCTCCGCATTTGACAGTACGTCCAAAATTAGGCAGATGACAATTCTTAGCGAAACGATCATCACCGATAAACTAGTTGAGGGGAAGAATAAAACTCTCTACTTCCAGTGAGTATGGCTTGAGAAAACAGCGACCCGAAAGAAATAAAACATTCCGACGGTGTTCAAGAGATGGTAATGATTCCATGACAGTTATATTTCCTATCAGTTTTCACGCAGCACCTGCCCAAAGATGTGAGTTATGCTCAAGCCAGGCCGGGTTGAACAATTTCATACACCTGTTGAGAAATTCTAAGCATCTGGCAGCGTATTTGGTGATCTCGAGATTGTGGTCATTCCAACGAAGATTGAGTGTTTTCGTGCTTCTTCGATCCAAATGCCATTGTTTTCGCACAGTGTTTTCGAAGCATTAAACTCTACACGATTAAGAATACCACATTTAACAATTCTGTCAAGATTGCAGTTCATTGAGCTTACGGTACCGTGCAATTCCACTTCCGAAAGAGAAAGATGTGAATTTAAGAATGAGTTTAAAAAGCTGAATTTAGAGCCATCGTCAAAAAAAATGAAGTAGATTTGAAGTTTCGGAAATGAGATCATTTATAAAAATGAGGAAGAGAATCGGGGACAAAACGGAGCCTTGAGGAACACCAGCATTTATTTTGTGAAGTTCAGACTTAAAACCGTTCAATACAACATGTATTCGAACGATCTAGAAGGTAATTTCTAATCCAAAGAATAAGGGTTTCATTGATACCAAACACACGCATTTTCGATAAGAGAACCTGGTGCCAAGCCCTGCCAAATACCTTAGAAACATCAAGCACAATAATCTAGCTTTCATCAAAACAATTTAAAGATCTGTTCTACTCTTTGATGATACATGTTATCAGATCGCCAGTAGAACGACTGCTGCGATTTGAGACAGTTCTTGAGCTTTATGATTGATCAGTGATTCCATGAGGTAAGAAAGAAAGACATAATCCAAATGAGACACCCTTTTGAAAAAACAGGATGGACAATTTCTGTCTGAAAAGATTCCAGAACAGTGGGTGGGAGCGTTGGAAAAGCTTAGGCAATGGTTTCACCAGCACGGAATAATTGCTCTTCAGAAGAGTAAAACCAGGACCAGCGGATTTTTTTCGTATCAAGATCTCGAAGGGTTCATGTAACTTAGTATTATTTCCGACTTTCTGTCTTAAGAGATAGCAAACACCATGTCCACTGAGTCCTAGGGTTGTACAGTTGGGCTTATTTACCTACCATGCCACATCAAAAAAATATATTAGGTATGGGAGAACGTTGGTATAGCTAAAGAAGGAATCTTTATAATTAACTTAACTTCCGAGGCTTGGCTCAAGACTATACTAATGGGCATTTCTGACAAATCGGGTATAACGCTGAAAACTAGAGCAGTGTTTTCTATAAGAAACAGTGCTAAGGAGGAGACATTTTCTACGATATTCTCTCTTGGACTTATAAGCCTTAAAGCTACATTCTACCCAGAATGAGGAACTCTGGTTTTGGTCATATTTTTATGCTTTATATACATATATAAAGTTGTCAAATAAGAAGAAAACAAGTTTAATTCAACATCTTACAAAACCCAGGCATTTTCTTGCATGTTACGGACCTGGTGAATTGATGATTTTTCAAGTGGGAGTAAAGGAAAGAATGATTGCCCTTAGAAGACGTCTACCTTTCCTCAACCAGGTGATTATTTGGTGACAGACATTTCTTCAATGAGTACCCTACGACATTCTAGGCTATAGCTTGCCGATCAATACTGACTCATCAACACCCTTAACGGGCTTGAATAACATAGGATTTATCATAAGTTTCATTACATGGGAGTCACAATCTCTAGGGTATATAACATTGATCTAAGTGTGACGGTAATAAAGATCAACTGTCAGTCCATTAATCTTATATGGGGTCTTACAATAAAAGCAAACTTGGAAATAACGGCCATAAACGTAATTAGCGTAAGTCAGCGAAGTCGCGATACATTGATACCAAAATCATTCCACATTCGTGATATCAATAGCTTAAGACTTCTAGGCGTGGGTAAAAAAGTTAAATATTCATGCAAATACTCTGGACAATGATTATGAAATATGGAATGGAGTTTGAGAATTGATCTATTCTATTGATTGATATTGATCACAACAAATCATTGTCCTATTGATAATACGAAACAATATTTAAAACTTTGTACAAAGATTAAAATTCTACCATTGAGATCAATGCAAAAGTAAGACAATCTAGAAAAGATATTTCACTTCTTAAGAGCACCATACCAAGAGATTTAAGTAGATTTAGACATATTTTGCTCGTATCAGACCAATTCTGAATATGTAAAAGGTCTTCATTAAATCTAGCTACACAGTCTTCAATCCACCCAGGCCTCCTAGACAAATAAATGATCAAATCATCTGCGTAGATATGAACATTACTATTACCAACTTTATAAGGCAGATCATTTAGAAATACGCAAAAAAGAAGAGGTCCCAAGACCAACCCTTGTGGAACACCTGAAATAACAAGAAACGGATTGATGGAGATTCCTTTCTCAGTTTCTACGATTTGAAAACGGTTTCTTAAGTAATTTATAATCAGTTCATCAGCAGACCTAGAAAAATGAAAATTGGTTTTGAGTTTTTTTAATAATACTGAATTATTCAGCCTTATTGTGAGTTTCACCCGAGCAACATTCCACCCGGAAAATTTGACATTTCACTTTTCGCATATTGTGAGTTTCACCCGAAAAATTATTCATGTTCGAAAAATTCTTCTTATTGTGAACAATCATTTCGGGCGGTATGATATCCCATTGACAGCCATCATTTTCAATTATTTTTATTAGGCGAACAAGAGCACAATAAGGCGGAAAATCGAAGTTGTTTGTTTATTTTTTTAAGATAAGAAAATTTAAAATTCATGTTTTTCGTTAAAATGTAGGAGCAAAACAATAAAAAAAAAGACCAAAGCGATATGCTGCTTAATAAAATGCAGAAGAATCCTTAAATTGCCAAAGGCTTCACTTAAACCAAATCGGGTGAAAGTGGCCGAATTTCGGAAGAAGTGAAGAGTGAGTTTGAGTGGGAAAAAAAGTAAGAATAAAGTTAAAAGAGGATTGTGCCAAACCAACATCGTGGTTTGTTATTCCTCAGACAAGATATGTAGCGCTATGCTATGCTATATTTATGATAATTATCCTTTCTTTATTATAAAATAACAATTTAATTTTATATCCTGAAATTTTTATTTAACAATTGTCAAAACAAACATAATGTTTGTTCAAACTCACAAGAAGGTCTGTTCATTTTCCGAACGCGACAAGTCCGCTGTTTAAAAATAGGTGTGCAAATTATTCGTTTCAGATAATACAAACAAAAATTGGGAGCCACAATGAGTGGCACTACTAGCGTAGCCACAATTTTATCTCTATTGCAAGTAATCTCGACAAATAACTGTTGCCCCAAATTCAATTATGGCACTATTTTAGTTAACAGAGAATTTGGAGGTGGCATTTTATTCTCCGTTTCCATCACAGTGGAGTGAGAATTTATTGCGGGCCTCATTTTTCTGAACGTGCCTATTTTTTGAACTGTCACTCCTGATTCGAAGAGAAATTTTTATTCGGGCGAAATTCATAATAGCTTTTAAAATTTAGGGGAAACAAAAATGTTTCGCGGGAAATGTTTTCCGGGCGAAACTCACAATAAGGCTGATTTATCTATGCAGTCAAATCCCTTCAAGAAATCAAGCACCACCATCAGACTGATGCCGTCACGATCCGTAGCCATCCATCCATAGTTCTTAAGTCATTGGGTACCTTTAACACTGCAAATACACAGCTACGCTTTCTTTGAAACTGCGATTGCTATTTTGAAAGCTTATTATATCTATCGAAGTATTTTTGAATCTGTTGGACAAGTAACTTTTCAAAAACTTTTGATAGAAATGGTAGTAAACTGATGGGTCTAAACTGCGAAGGATTTGTAGAAATTTATTTTTTCGGAATTGGAATGATTTTGGCATATTTCCATTTTTCGGGTAACTAACAACTGTATATAAAATAAAATGCACAAATGGGTCGCACGAACTTGCTCCTATGTAATAGACTAAGAATTTAAAAATGAATGTTACTAGAGAAAACTGTTCATAAGGATAAATTTTATTTTTTAAACACTTTTATTTATGCAAGGACAAAAATTATAAACCATTGTATTGGTTTCTTAAAAAAAAACAAGATTTTATATAAAAAAAAATTAAAACATTTTTAAGAAAAAAATTTGGTACGCCAATTTGAAGTTTTTATTATTGTTCGAATAAAAATTAAATTTACAAAAAGAAATATTAAGCAGTTTTTGAAATATTGAATTTTCCAAAAAAAAATCGATTTTGTTCTTCTAAATTCAAAAAAAATATTTTTCTTAAAGTTTTGAAATGCAATGTTTTTTAAACTTTTTGAAAGCATCTGTATAAAAAAATTTCATTAGAATCCGTTATATCACTAATGAGAAATTCAAAATTCGAAAAATGGTTCTATGGTAGGTAAATAGTGGTTAAGTTTTTAAACGTCAAGTTTTTTTTCTGCATTTCATTTGATATACAATCGAGCAACGCGTTAAAGTTATTCAGGCTTATTATGAAAATGGGCGTTCAAATCAAAATGCATATCGTGCACTTCGTGATTTTTTCGGTCAATAACATCGTCCAAATGTGGGTACAACCGGAAAAATCATGCAAAAATTTGAGCAACCCGGGTCTGTAGGAGATGTGAAAACAACAGTGCAGAAAATATTGCTACTGTTCGCGATAGTGTGGCTGAAGAGCCGTCCACCTCAACTCGTCTTCGTGAAAAACAAATGCACCCACAAAAAGTGACTGTTTGGTGCGGTTTATGGGCTGGCGGTATCATCGGGCCGTATTTTTTCGCGGTCGCGGCGGCCATTTGGCCGATATTTTGTTCCATACATAATTGAACCATAATATATTATCATAATAAAAAGAAATAAAAACAATTTCCTAAATAATTTGTGTTTTATTTGAAATCAACATCGGCCCTTAAAATTTAACCGCCCTTTACAAGCTGTAATATCTTAGTTTCAAAATATTAAAGATCATAAATACTAATTGAAAGAAAAAAAAATTTATCAAAATTCTAGGCGCCGTTTTCGAAAAAAATACGATTTTCAAAAACCATTTTTTAATTTTGTTTACATTTGTATGGTGGGTACCTTTATTTATAGTTAAAATAAATTTTTTTTTCTCACATCTTGTAGATTATATTGAAAAACTTTTATGTATAAAGTTTAAAAAAAAAAACCTAGCATGGGTTTTTCGAAATATTGAGTTTTGAAAAAATATTTTTTTTTTAAATCCAAAAAAAAATTTTGAAAATTTTAATACACAATTCAAGTTTTTGGGGAGCTTTAGCAAAAACAAAATTATCGGTCGTACGGTTTTTGAGAATATCAAAAACGAAAAATATGGTTCCATGGGGGGTACCATCAATAACAATTTTTGGCAAAATTTTTTTCAGCTACTACTAAATTAAATTTTTTTGTTTTTATATTTTTTAAATTTATCGAACAGTTTTTGAGAAAAAAATATTTAAAAAATTTCGAAAAAAATCGTATTCGTACCGTTATTTTTTGTCTTAAAAAAAAAAGAAAAAACCGTGTGGGGGGAAAAATAAAAATGATATCTACCAAGTTTGAAGAAAATCGGACGAGCCGTTTAGGATGCAGTCGAATAGATGACAGACAGAATTGCGAGATAGTCTTCGCTATCATGGTATTGTCAACTTTGATCAAAATCTCAAATTCGATTTTTTGTTTACGAATGCATAACTTGCCTTATAGTACCTAGAATAGGAAGAATTTATTTAATAAGCTTAGGTCAGAGGTGATCAGGTCCAATTGCATTGGACACATCTAAATGCAAAGTATACTGATGACGATGAGTAATCATCTCCTAATTCAAACGGCACCGCATCGCTCGAGTTTGGGACAAAAACTCAGCCCATTTTAGTCTTTCATTCTCGATCACACCAACATTTTTCAAATTTTTCCAGAGGACTTTTCTGTTTAACTTAAGGATTGCACACTCTAAAAACACCCTTATACCTATCCTGCTTAACAGAGCCGAGTATTGGGCTATAAACAGAGAGGGAATGTTGGCAATGTTTATAATGGGCTCTTTGGAGAGAAAATTTCGTAGACGGATGAGGGCGAATAGAGAGGTAGATAAAAACGCGACCTTTTCGACAACTGAGTGAATAGACAAGGATGTTCCAGCCAAGAGATTCTTCCAATCCCAGCCCCAGGTTAGGAGGGCATCCCTCGCGGATTTTCCAGTACTTGATATGCATGATTGGAAGTAGTTTGTTCCTGATAATATAGAAATGAAAAGCCTCCATGTTTGCGGCAATGATCCTTCATAGATCAAAAGCAAGCTACCAACAAGAAGAAGAAGGAATTTTTATTTCCCATTGAACGTAAAGAAAATTTACATAGGTACTTTACAATGGTTACCGCCATAACAAAACGAGCAACAAGGTAATCAAGTCATTTTTATTATGAAATGCAAATAAATTATTTCCTTATTTTCTTATATAAACCTGCTTATTTATATTATGTAGGTAGGTTGACTACAATTTTGTTAACCAAAGTTATCGTATTCAAATCCCTCCCATCTGCATATACAAGTATAATATAGAAGGCAAATAAAATAATAAAATTGTAAAATAAAAATTCCTCAAAAGCTGCTAGTTATACCATTTCTCAGAGGCTTCCTAAATCTATGCCATAAAAATAACGTCCTCAGCAATAAAGTCACTCATCGGTAGACATTTCTATAATCACTTGCAATTTTCTTTACCACCATAAAACCTCATTCTACATTATGAAGACCCAAGAAGTTGTAAAAGCAGAAGAAACAGAAAGAAAAAAAAAGTTCCTCTCTCAACAAAAACGATCTCCCCTTCGCTAAAACCCTCTTATCATATACTGCATAACTAGAATGAGTCTTGCAAGAACACCACTATACACACCTAATTACCGAACAAAATAAATTGCTGCGACGACTTAACTAGCCAACGAACCAACCGATGCGATGGACGGACGGCCTAACAAAAGCCAACCAACTTTCAAGTTCCTTCAAAGTCCACAGCAGGACTTAGTTGGTCTTCAGCTGCGACTTGATGGTCTATCTTGCAATATGCACAAGGTAATCCACGGTATCGATTCAAATGTCTTTATACGATAAAAGCCTAGCCCTAGTGGTGTGACTTGTCCACCATTACCAGAGCAATAATAAATGTTAATCCATTATTTGATTTATGAAATTTTATTCCCTATAGCCTCTTTGCGCTTCTCGATTTTTATGATCCCGTCTCGGGTCCCCATTATGGCCGCCATACTCCATTCCGCCATCATACCGTGCATCATCATCGTCATCGTCATACACAGGAGGCTCATCGAATTGAAATGAAGAAGAGAAAAAACAGCACAAGTGCCACAAAAAGTGAAACACGAGAAACCACTTCTTCTACATAAATTTACAAAAAAAAAAGTATAAAAATAATTCGCACTTTTCCATCGAGAGCTATGCACAGAAGACAAAGTCAGTTTTGGACTTCTTAGACCTTCCAAAGCATATCACTTTAAGTTAAGTCAAAGTCTCTTCCACACTCTTCCGCCGGCCGCACCAACTGCAGCAGGGAGTCAAGTGGAAATGGAAATAAAACGGTTCTTGGGCGACTTGCTGCAAAACTACAGAAGCACCTTCATTCGTTGTCGTCCATGTCGCGTCGCCGTCGAGCCGTCGTCGTCGGTCGTTCGTTGTCGTAGGACATTTTCTGTTCAAACTTACATTGACTATACACAAATAGAAATGCAATTTGTTATCCAAGCCAATGGTCTTGCATGGTCTCTTCAGCTGTTCTCTTTGTAAAAATTAAGACTGCATAACACGTTCTCCCCAAGATAAGAACTGAGAAAAATGACAGGCGAATTATTAATATGGCGAAGGTGTTTAATTTTATAATTAATTTACTCGCGAAAATAGAAATAGGATCTTTCTATTTTTGGCGCGTATTATGATCTGATAGGTGAAGGCACGAGTGCAAGTGCGGTTTTGTTACTTCGGTTTGACTAAGAAGAAGCAAAGTCATGGATTCTGACTTTCGTTTTAAGTGCAAAAAAAAACAATATAACTTTAATCGTTTTCACAAAATTTTAAGGAAATCGTTTAAGTCGTTTTTGAAACTATTTGAAATTAAAAGTTAAATGCGTTTTGAATTTAAACAAAAGATACTGGTTTAAGTCCACATAGCCATTCAGCGGCAACATTAATAAATTTTATCGGATACGATTGATCCAGTCCCTTCTTCGAATTGAAAGTATTCATGCTGATATCGTTTTGCTTGCTGAAGTTTCATTAGCTGCAAAAACCGGTTGACTATCCGAATTTTCGATGGCTGCTTCGACAAAAGTTGCTTATGTCCCTTTAAAAATCCCATAAAAGTTTGTCCAAATGAGCCTCCAATATAATTGTGCTCATGTTTGCCCGTGTATATACCAGAAAATCTTGGGAAAGTTGTTCGAAGAGTGAAGCCATTCAAGACCTTAAGTGAATCAAGCAGCGGCTTTTCATTTGACAAATATTACTTTTGAGTTGGATTATCGGCAAGGGGAAGATATGCATATGTGCCGTTCGTAGTAAATTTATGTGAAACGTTTGTCCCAAAGGAAAGAAAAATATTGACGAAGTTCCCCAAGACTCTTTCTATGAATTAGCACAAATTTTGGAACTCTTATTTGATTAGTAAAATAATGAAAAATTTAAACATTTCTACACATTTGAACTACAAGTATTCTGCGTTCTGTTATTAGAGCTTCTGATGTATAGTTTGCACTTAGTGGAAGAAGGAAAATTAAAATCCAAAGAAACTTCGAGAGGCTTTTAAAATAAAAATCTTTCAAAACTATATTTTCGAATCAACTTCATTCTGTTCAACAAAAATTGCCAATACAGCATACAGGCCTTATGGGAGAGCTTTTTCAAAGCAGTGGCGCCTGATGCAGCCTCACTAGGCTGCGTTGGGAAAAATGCCACCTATAAAAAAAAGAAAGCCACTGACTTTCATTAAAAATTGTTGTTGTAGTTCTTCGCAAAATGTTGTACACACCAACGCGACCGTTGAAGGGATAATGTCAAGGTGTCAAGTCAATACGATCGTGCGCTCGTTATATACATCAGAACAGAGTTACCAATATCATTCTAAATTAAAAGCAAGGAGCTTATTCAGTGGATTTTATTAAGGAGCTTTTGGGATTTGAAGCTTGCTTTTGAGAGCAAGTTTTATGAAGTTCAGTATGTTGAGTGTTGGCGATTTATAATGTAAACTAGGGAAACCCTGTGAGAGCTTTAAAAGGCAACACACTTATGCAAGCCAATGAAACCAGAGTGAGAGGCAAACGTCCTATCTTCCCTTTACTGACAATTTTTGTTGAACAGGCTATAGGCACGATGCTGAATTGAGTTCCTTATGAATTTGATATATAACTTCACCAAATGACTCCAACGTATTGACGGGGGCCATGAGTGTCGTCCACTAGCATACCAGTCTCACGAACTTTTTGCACAAACTTGCGCATATCAGATATAGTGTGTAGCCCACAGCACAATGAATAGATACCTACGAGTATGTGACAAATTTTGTTTCAAACGGTTTTAAAAAAATATATTTTTTACATAATCCTTAGAAGTCGTATTTTCACACCAACTTCAGTTATTGTAATATTTCAAAAACTGGTTGTTGATTTTTTTTAATTTAATTCTTAGTTGCACAATAATAAAAATTAACATAAAATATTTAAGACAGTTAAAAACAAACCAAAAAATTGTTTTTGAAATTCAAAAAATATTATTTGAGAAACTAAAGCGTGTTTATTGGTAACCTATACCAAGAGCAACAATGCAAATCCGAATAAAAAGCTTTATTTAAAATTTTAAAGTATGCTTGGCATATATACCCAAACCAAAATCAGGTGACTCTGAAAAAAGTAAAGAAAATATGTAATTTCTTAGAAAAAAAAAACAAATTTAAATGAATAAAGAAACACAACAAATAAGGGTTAGAATTTTTTTTTATAATTTTCTTTTAACAAATCATATTTATTTAGTGGATATTTCTGACTCAAAGCAAAAGAAAACGAAAAAGAAAGTTGAAATTTTACTCACGAATAATAAAAGCACTTTGAATAAGCGTTTGAAAAGTATGCGTTATTATTTGTCAAGTTGAAATAGAGTTGAAATTGATGTATGTATGTAGTTGGAAAATAAAATTCCTAAGAACTTTGCTTAAGCTATAAATTCGTTTTAGGTAATGTTTGATAAAAAAAAAATGTAGAAATCATTAATTTTAAGACATGGTTTGCGCTGGATTTAGATCACTGACACAATTCTGTCACACAAATGGCAAAATTATAAATAAAATAAAATTTTAGTGGCACGCATAGTAACCTTTCTTGCTGGAAGTCAAATAGCTATAGGAGTGAAACTTGATATAATTCATCGCCTAGACATTCGACATTCTCTGCAGTACTTTTTATCACCTCTATAGGCTTAAAGACTCAATTTTTCTTTATTCATACTATATTCATTCTATAAAACCACAGGACAGTGTATACTCCAATAGTCATCCCAACAAACTGCTATAAAAGACTTAATTTAGTATTCGTTATCTTTATAGAATCATTATTGGACAGTTAAAGTCAAGACACAATCTCTCTATACTACTCTATAGTTCCTATAGTAGTATTATAAAACTGTGCAAATGTAGCCATAGTGCACCACGTGCTTTTGTATAAAAGATATAAAGATGACTCGAGTACAACAACAAAATGCGCAATCTGCGAAAATCTTTATTAACGAAATGTAGGACTAGGTCGAACGAACTTGTCTAAATGTATAGACTGGCAATTTAAAAAAAAATAAAGTTTTTGGTCAAAACTGCTCATAAGACAAATTCTGTTTTCAAACCCTTCTAGCAGCAATAAATAAAAACATAATGACCAGTGATTTCTCAGAAAACGTGAATTTATTTAAGAACAAAAATTTAAGTCATTGCAGCTTTTTCTTAAAAAAAATGTATGTACAAAATTTTTAAAACATTTTTAGAGAAAAACATTTTATACTCAAAATTTAAGTTTTTATTATTGTTCGGATACAAAATTGAATTTGAAAAAATTTTGACCTGCTCGTGAGTTATCAAATTTTCAAAAAAAAAAATATTTGATTTTTTTTTTTTTAACCAAAAAAATATTTTCATTTTTAAGTTTGGATAGAAGTTTTTTTTTTAAACTTTTATCAAGCCTCTCTACAAAAAAATATTTTTAAAATCCGACAAGCCGATAGTGAGAAATTCAAAAAAAAAAATAGTTCTATGGTAGGCACAGTCAGTAATCTTATTTTCAAAATTTTTATTGAATTATAGATCGTTAAAATTAATCGAAAAGAACAAAAATTATAAATTAATTTTAAGCTCTAAAAAAAATAAATCATGATGTTTATTTCTACAAACGCATATAGTGCCTATGTCGAAAGTAAAAAGTGAACAGGGCAATTTATTTGAAAAATAAATAAATTAAGTTTCATTTATATAAAACTCGAATGATGCAGTTTCTTAAAGAAAAAAACTATTTTTTACGATTTTTTTTTAGCGAGAGTGATATGTATTGACGATTGATTGTGACAAGTCTTTTTTATACTGCAACTGCTGCACACGACATAATTTCAGCAGCTAGAGTTTCTATGAAGAAGCTGAGAATAATCAATTTATGAATAAATTAATCAGGAAATACGGGAACATATGTTAGGTTTACCAGAATTCTAGCTTTTTTCACAGCTTATGCGAATTATGAAGCGATTATCGCTATCTTCTAATATTTTAGTATTAAAAGCACCTATAAAGAAAGCCTATGTGGCTTTATAGGATATAATTCATGATAAAAGTGAACACAATTCAACGCCAGGTTTTACATATTCTAGTTTGGCGGATAGGTTATCGAGCAAGAGATTTGATGTGAGTGGACCCGAGTAGAAAAAATATTTTTAATAGTAAAAGTAGAAACGAAATCATAAAAAATAATCAACTCTAAGATCTTTACAGATAATCATGCGGAAAAAGCCGAAAAACATATGCAACATCAACATAAAAATGAAATCAAATAAGCACAAAATGAATATTTTTTTTATTTTCTGCGTATTCTTAAAAGTATTTTATTCTTGTGACAGTAAATCTTCTTTTCATTGCCACTATCGATGCAATTGCTGCAATAAAGCATATATAACAAATATCATTTGATGAGACTTATAGCAGTTTGTTATAGGAGTTGAAATGGATTCTACGATACTTAAGACACCTACATTATAGTGATGGACTAAATATACTCTGATTACCTTATGGACGCAGATTATCGTATAGTACCTCTATCACATAACGATAAGAATGTTTGTCGGAGTAACTCAATTTACTCCATAAAGGTGGAATAGGAGTTCAAAAAAAGTCGCCCTTTTAACTCTTTGGAATTTTATACAACCCTTAAATGTGTGCAATAAATAGTAATAAGAAGCTTCTCTAGATGAATATAGAAACCTGAAATGTATCACAAATTTTCACAATTTTCTGTCAAATCCCGTACGCAAGACCCAGCTAAACAAAACTTGGTGAAGATTTAAGTCACTTATTATTAAAACGATGCCAGTTTCTTATGACAAAAATAATACGATAAAGTTACAAGTCTTAAACAAATGGAAAAAAAATTTAAGCCGTCCAAATCTGTCATTAGTGTTTTCGCCAGGAATAGAATGAAATATCGGTTATTTTTATGGAAATCTTTTTATCTTGTGAGACAATGGAAATAAGACATCGAAATCATGGATTTTGTTGCAAATTTCACCGTAAAGCACTACAAGTGTTTTTTCCAGGATGAAAAATATAACATCATTTTTTAAACTTTTCATATTTTGACAGATAGAGAACATGCATCTTTATTTGATTTCAGATTCAGACCCAGATATGTTAACACCTTAACACATATAACATGCCAACGCATTAAGAGAAAACATTATGACCATTGACTAATCGTGGATTAAAATTCCAAACCACAAAATTTTGACTCTAGTGAAAACAAATCATAGAATGAACAAAATATCACCGAACACATCCTCAAATAATCAAAAATTGCTAACCTCACGCAAAGAACATTTTTCTGCAACTAATTTGAACCTCATTCTAATTCAGACGTTCCAAAATTGTATCGGCACTATAATTTGCACTATTTTTACTGGCTAATTTATCACAAGTATTTTAT
This sequence comes from Philhelius festivus, assembly GCA_963931855.1. Lineage (NCBI taxonomy): Eukaryota > Metazoa > Arthropoda > Insecta > Diptera > Syrphidae > Philhelius > Philhelius festivus. The sequence goes on along the minus strand of OZ007554.1, from coordinate 33,966,597 downwards.
TGTTGTTATTGTGTAAAATGTTTTATTAATAAGAAACGAATAATATTATTTAAAATATTTAGAGGTTTTCGTTCAAAAAAAAAAAAAAAAGATTTTGCGTCGGTCATATAGATAATAACAAAAATAAAAATTAAATCTTTTTTTAATTTAAAATTGTCTTACATTGAAAAGTCAGATCATACTGATCAAAAAAATACAAACGAAATTCTTTAAACCATTTTTAAGAAAAATAAAATATTCCTTAAGCAATTATTTAACATTTCTAAAACAATCAATTTAATTTATGGACAAAAGAATATTTTCTTAAAATCTTAAATAGATAGTATTAAAAACCGCAAGGTTTCAAGTTAACGAAAAACTTTGGTACTCAATACTTTTTAAGCTCTTTATAAAAAAATTTATTAAAATTTTTTTTAACCCAAAAATATTAGTACCGGCCGTAGATTTTCTTATTAATTAAAACAAAATGAATGCTATCTCCCATAAAATCGTTGGCCAAAAATCTTAAAAGCCTGTTCGATTTGGATGACAAAACTGACCAAATACCAACTGATATAATTTATACAAAAATATATTAACTGTAAAGTAGCTTAATAGGCAACTAGGTATATGGTCCAACTAGACATTTTGGTCAGACTTGACTTATCGATCATAGAAAAGACAAAAAAATGAGTCTCTCATTTCTGTATTCGTATGTCTGTCCGACTACACCCTAAGCGATTTGGCTGATTTTCTTTGGAATTGGTAGATAGCATTATTAAATTTTATCCTCCCACAGGCTTTTTTTCTTTTTTTTTTTAAACCAACAGTAATGCCCTAAAAATTTTTTCTGTTGCAAGGATTAAAAACAAATCAAAAAATTTCATATAAGAAGACCTATGTAGCTAATGGTTGAAACGAAATTTCTAAAACAAAATTAGTAAAATTAGAAGGTTTTCGATTTTCTCAAAAACGATACAACTGATAAAGTTTGAATATATTGTGTAGTAAAATCTAAAAAAAAAAAGATTCTTTTAGCACGACTGGATCGCACGAAGTTGCTCTTATGTAAAAGTACTTTGGAATTTAAAAATCATGTATAAATAAATATAAAACATGGATTTAATGAGATAAAAATGTTCCACTGCATGGAATTGCCGTTTGATTTCCGGAAAAGTATGAATTTACGCAAATAAAGTTTAAAAATCGTTTTATTAAAGTAATTTTTTATATAACAAATTACTTTCAAATTTTTCTAGAACAAGATTTGGGATGCCAATTTTAAGTGCTTAGTAATATAGATTTTAGGAAATAATTTCAAAAAATAATCTTTCACACTTTTTCAAGATATTGATTTTTCAAAAAATAAATTGTTTTTTTTTTTCAAAAAACAAAAAAATATTTTTTCGAATATTTTTAAAATCGTTAGAGCCGTTAATGAGAAAAAGAGAAAAATCAAAACAACGGTTCTATGACAGGTACCATTAATAATATTTTGCCCCAAAATTTTTTTTACCAAAATGTAGTTCATGTCCATAATATCACACATAATTTTTTTATCAAAATCGTTAGAGCTAAATCGTTAGAGATAAATAAGATTTTGCATTACGTGTGTATGGGGTATATGGTTAGTTTTGGAGCTAAAAAAAATATATAAATTTCTCCTCTAGGGAATCACCGAAGACCCTTAACTACTGAGATTGAAAGAAATAGGTCCAGTGGTTTAGGCTGTTGTGAGAGGTACAGACATACAGACACACTGAAACATGTTTTTTGTGTAATAAATTTTCTTTAAAATTTGTATAAAAAAAAAATTGATACGGCAATTGTTAGTATTTATTGCAATACATTTTAAAACGTAATTTAAAAAATTTAATCTAGTATTCCTTTTCAAGATATTGAATTTTCAAAAAAAAATTATTATTATTTTTTTAAAAACCTTAAAACTATTTTTTCGAAAAACGTGCAGAAATTCTATACACAGCATACAGCAATCATAAGGTATGGAAGTTCGCCGTACCAACGCCATCTTGTAAACTAGTTTTATATCAATAGTTTGTTTTACATTCTTATAATTATGCAAATTAGTATGTAAGAGCAAATCCCAAAATAGAAAAGCCCAACTCTCCATCAAGTGCTGTCAAGCGGACAGAATCATTGGTGACCCTTTCCTTCGCTAACAGATTCTAAATTAAATTTATTCACTTAAAAAAACATGAGAAATATCTTCTCAATCATTTAATCTTTTATCTCTAGCTGAGTTAATCACTTATCACTTGTCTGTGAAAATGTTCATATAAATTAAAAATAAATATACGTACATTCAGATACGACAGTACTCCGGACACTCCAACTGACAATTATTTTGTGTCTTAAAATAAATTTAAAAAAAAAACACAAATCTTAAACTACTCTCCCATGGATTTAATTTAGGGCCCATGATAATTTTGAAATCTCAAAAAAAAAAAAAAAACAACTAAAAATGCCTATTCCATTTGCCATGGTCATTGCTATACCTATGTAGGTATTCATCTTCACAGATCTCCCGCACTAATTTACGAACTGAAAGATAGACGATTTTATCTGCCATCTGACTAAGCAATAATTTACAATTCAAAAGGTGTTAATGAAAGGTTGGTATTAAGTTGCTGAGAGAAGAAACAAAAAAAAAATAAAAAACAATTTTGTATAAAGTTTCGATAGGGTTGGTTAACTTTTTAGTTTTGCAAAAGGAATTCACTTAAGGGCTATAAATTTAGATCCAACCAGGAGCTGTGAAGGTATGTATTTGTGATTAAGCCAAGAAAATGTTTCAATACGAATGTTATTAATACCAGGAAATTGTTAGTAACACTCAAAACCTACAATAATTAATTTGATGTTCCCGGTAGTTTTTGTTGTTGTTAACAATTCCATTAAATTCGCCCCTTAGAATATTTTAAGACATGTTTATTAAAAAGCTTAATTAAAAATGGCTATTCATTAAGCCCTTGCCCTACATGTGGTAAACATGAACTTCAAACTTCTCAAGTGTGCAGTAGAGGTAGAGGTACTTGTGTATTCACAAGATTTAATATCTCGCCCTACATACTGATGGTTGGAGCATTAAAAAATGCCACACACTGTTCAAGTCGTGTAACCATGAAATTGGCACAAAAGGATAAACCGAGTTATGGAGGTCAATACGAAAAAAAAAACAAATCTTAATAAATTCTTGGATGACTTCTTGGTACGTAGGTATACGAAAAATGCAAGGCGATCTCGTGATGAAACAACAATGCTTGAATACCTTTAGAGTGTTTACGAAAGGAAATCCTTCTATACGATTTACGCCATATTTTATATTTTGGGTACGTGTGGGCTTAAATTTCGTATCTGAATTGCTAATTTATAAATTTTTGTGCAGAGCAAGCTGATTAGCAGAACTAATTGAGGATGTTTATAATATTTTGAGGGCGAAATTTATTCGAATTTGATTTTTTTCTTACACAGTTTTCAAGGAATTTTTATTTCGGATTCACAGAACTTCATAATACAAGCAGGCTTACTCATATTTCAACTTATGAACTTTAAATCAAAATAGAGAAACGATGCTAGTCTATTCAGAAGCATTCAACCGGGATTGCAATTTTAGAGATTGTGTCATATACCTACGTCACAGAATTTTATTAAAAATAATTAATTCCATTTGACAACTTGTATTTTGTTTTTTGGTTTATAAATATGGAACATACTGTGCAGTAAAGCGACTTAACAGAAATATTTTGTGTATAGGGACCTAACCCACAAATTTTTCGACATTTCTTCGATTTTAATCAAAAATCGGAATTAATAATTTTAAAATGAAACTTTTTAGTAAGAAGAACTTCACTTTTCACGGGAAAACATAGTTACAATTCTATTTGTAGTTAATTCATAAAGTGTTGTTACACCTGTGACACAAATGTGTTTCATTTTACTTGCGACTTATAGGTACTATAAGGCAAGTTATGCATTCGTAAAAAAATCGAACTCGAGATTTTGATCAAAGTTGACATTACGATGATCCCGAAGACGAATAAAGTGGTTCCAATTATTTTCTTCAAACTCGGTACTTAAGAGTCTTCGGTGATTCCCTAGAGGGGAAATTGAATTTTTTTTTACCTCCAAAACTAACGGTACCGGGTACCCTCCATACACCCGTAAATTAATGTGTGATATTATTGACATGGACTAGATTTTGGTAAAAAAAATTTGGGGGGAAACGTTATTAACGGTACCTGTCATAGAAATTTTTTTTTCGAAAAACTAGTTTTTAGATTTTTTAAAAAAATAATACATTTTTTTTTTGAAAATTCAATATCTTGAAAACGGATACACGAATAAATTTTTAAATTACATTTTAAAATGTATTTTATTGAATACTAACAATTTTCATATCAATTTTTTTTATAAAAGTTTTAAGGAAAATTTAGTACACAAAAAACAATTTTCAGTGTGTCTGTATGTCTGTACATCTAACTGCAGCCTAAGCCACTAGACCTGTGTTCTTTAATTCCGGTAGTTAAGGGTCTTCGGTCATTCCCTAGAGGGGAAATTGAAAGTTTTTTTTAGCTCCAAATTTACATTACCCCCCATACACCCGTATTGCAAAATCTTATTTATCTCGAAAACGGCTCTAACGATTTTGATTTAAAAATAATTGAATTAGATATTATGGATATTGGCTACATTTTGGTAAAAAAAAACTTTGGGGGCAAAATGTTATTCATAGTACCTGTCATAGATTTTCGACTTTCTCATTACGGCTCTAACGATTTTAACCAAAAATTTTCACCAGGAGCCCCCTTAAGCTTAAAATAATATTGTATACGAGTATAAAAATATTCGAAAAAATATTTTTTTTTTGTTTTTTAAATTCCAATTTATTTTTTGAAAAATCAATATCTTGAAAACGTGTGAACGATTATTTTTTTAAATTATTTCTTAAAATCTATATTACTAAGCACTTAAAATTTGCATCCCAAATTTTGTTCCAGACAAAATTGAAAGAAATTTGTTATGTAAAAAATTACTTTATCTAATAAATCGATTTTTAAACTTTGTTTGCGTAAATTCTTACTTTTCCGTAAATAAGACGACAATTCCAATTTGAACATTTTTATTTCGTTAAATTCATTTTTTTTATGTTTATAAAATGTTTTTCAAATTCTAAAGTACTTTAACATAAAAGCAAGTTCGTGCGATCCAGTCGTGCATTTTATTTTAACTGCAAGGAAACCTTTTTGGTCAAATTGACAATTTGGAAGAAGAACATTCTAATTCAAAATTAAATTGGGTATTTTTCCTACTTTAGTAGTACCATTTATAGTACAAAATTTTCTAACTTTAACGAATTAATTCATAAAGTTGTGTAGTAAAAATATGATTTTTGTTTTATTACAGATTGATTGATTTTATGAACAGAATGTTCAAAGTGACAGTTAGAGTTAGAAAGGCTCAATCTGAATCCAAGCTTCGAAGTAAATACAAATTTCAAATTAAATGATTTATATCGAGTTTAACTCTAATCCTAAGTGAAAAAAAAAATTTACTTTAAAAAATTATACATCATGCATTCAAAATTTAAATATTGTGTCACATTCGTAACAAAATTACATTTAAAAACTTCGTAATTCTAGACTTCTTTCCAGTTTTGTTATTTATAGATATAGAATTTATAGTGCAGCGAAATAATTCAATAGAAATCTTTTTTTTATGAAAATTGAATCCTCTTCATTTTACATTTAAAAAAGTACAAATTCCCATTTGAGTGGAAAGATATTAAAGTGAGAATAGAATACATTTAGGAAGACAAAAGTTTCTTCTTAGAATTTCTCCCAATATCTTATGTTAATGCATCAAAATAATTGTACTTAGTTACAAACGATACATTTACTTGTCACACCAGTAACAATTTAGGATTAAAATTTTATACCATTTTTTTAAGTTTTGTTTCTCATTTAAAAACTAGTATCTATATTTGAGGTTTATATTTGAAAATTAATGAGACCCAGAGACATACGACTTTTTGTATCTATGAATATCCTGATAGAATTAGATTTGACAAAATATTATTATGTCGGGTTTTTCATGCATAAAATTGACTTTACGACACAAAACTAAGATTTGAGATCTAGGCAAGGCTTCTTACACCAAACACTACTATTAAATGTCGCATTCGCAAATCTTCCGTCTTTTAAGGTGACAACTGTAACGCAACTAAAATGTATCATCAAACTAAAGAAATTATTTTTTTTTAATTTAGTGTTCTTGGTACATAGCACAAGATTAGGCTTTGTTGGGTTGGTAACAGTGGTGTCCCAAGTAATGAAACTGCGAAAGAGCTTGCAAGAATAGGATCAACACATGATCTTAATCATGCAGACACAACAATCCAGGTACCACCCTGTAATCTTAACCAGCTAATCGAGAGCAAAGTTCTGGGTACAACAAACAAGAGGTGGAGCTCGTTTGATACCTGTGTTATATCCAGAAAACTAAGCTAGTTTTAACAAAGAAAAGACTGACATTAGGCGTTTTTCTTTATTAAATCTGAGCACTGACCATAGCTTGAGAAAATCGAGCACGCTTTGAGCACAGTTTGATCAGAACTCTCCGATTTATTTATGAAAGATGCTGAAACATTGAACTGTCAAAGGCGTCAATTTCCATTTTTATTTTTTTGTTCGTTTTTTTTTCTCCGTCTGTCTCTATTATCTCTACTCCATCTGCTCGATCATTTTATTCTGAGCTCATTGAGCGAGCTCTGATTGAAAAAAAAAAACACAATCTGAGCGCTTGGATGTGTCTGAGCTAAAAAGGAAACACAGATCTTATTTTGACAGCTCAGTTCTGAGCCAAAAAAGAAAAACCCCTATTATCAATCAACTAGTTAAAAAAATTATCTCTTCTCTTGACCATCACCACCGGATACAACAAGCTGAGTTACCACAGGAAAAAGATGAAACTTAGTATGGTAGAATTGGTACGCACGAAAAAATTGAACTCGTCGGAGATCATATTTTTCGTGGACAGCCAAGCTGCCATCAAAGCTTTAGCCAGTGAGACTATAAGTTACAAGACAGTAACAAAATGCCGAGACATGCTGAACAATATTTGCAACACCAACCAAGTCAATCTCTGCTTTGTTCCTGGACATAGTAATATAGAAGGGAATGAAATAGCAGATGAACTGGCAAGGAAAGGGTCAGAATCAAATAAAAAGAGCAGTAGCCTTTAAATTTGGGACCAAAAATCCCGATTGGCGTGATTAAAAGGAAAATAGACCTAATAACGAAAGAGCGAATCAATAACTCCTGGTCCTCCAAGGAAGACTGCGTTATCTCTAGAAGTGTATGGCCTAGAATTAATGAAAAGGAAACTCGATATATTTTATCGCTGAGTAAAAAGAACATCAGAATCCTGATAGGTGTACTGACGGGTCACTGCGCCATTGGCACAATGGCCGCTAGAATGGGTGCATTTGCACCAGATTTCTGTAAGAGCTGTCAAGCTGTCAGGATGTCGAGGAGATTGAAACCATTAAACACCTGCTCTGTGACTGTCCGAACCTCCAAACAAAGCAACAAAGGGAGAATGAGCACCTTGACCTTATACAGCGACTGCCACTCTCATAGTGAACACGAGAGTCAGTGAGTTGATGAGGCTACCTCTCCCTAGAAAATGGTAAGATCCCTTTGAGGAAAGGGCAACCCTTTTGGCTTATTCAGGAATCCTGACCAAACAAACGGACACATACAACAGCCACTGACCTATCAAACTCATCTACTAGACGTAGCAAGGAGCCATATTCTTCTACACGCTTGGTGGAGGAATGATTTTTCAAGTGGGGGTAAAGGAAGGGATCACGCCCGTAAAAGTCGTCTATCTCTGCCAAACCAGGTTATTATATGACGACAGACATTTCTTCAATGACTTACAAGTACCCTCCGACATTTCAGGCCATATCTTGGTGAAACTTATCGATAACCCTATCGGCGTTGATAAGTATTAATCATAGTCATAGGTTTCATTACATATGGGATTCACAATCCCTTGGGTATCACAACGAATCTATACATTAATCTAAGTGTGACGGTTAAAAGATCAACTGTCAACCCATTAACATAAACATTAAAAAGAAATGTTTAAAAAGATAATTATCAGGTCTAATAAAATTCAAACCCCTGATGATGCCGGAAAATAACCGGAGAAACGTTGGGAAAAGAATGGATTAACTTTTAATTGATTGCATTCATTTTTCTATGAACATCAAGCCCAAATTTTCACTTGCATGATAATTACAGCCATTTTTGCCTAATTTTACCATAAAAATAGGTATATTTAAAAAAAAAAACTAAGCCATTTTAGACAATTGTAACCTTCGGAAACAAAAAGAATTTAAGACTGGGATACCCTGTTTACCCTCTATAAATAGCAGATTTTCGGAAAATATATAAAATCTCTTAAAAACTTTTGAAATGGGAAACCCTAATTCACCATAAAAACTTGAATTTTGGCAAGATATTTGTAACGTAGTGAATAGTAAAATTCAACTAATTACTCAAGTTCTATTTAATTATTTTTGAATATTGTGTTAATTATTTATAAGGCCACAAGTATCGATGTGTCACACACTTAACAATTAAGAAACACATATTAAGGCTTAAAGTCACAAAAATAATTTGTTTAGTGTTTGATTAGGTTAGGATTTTACGCCCTGGGGATCTAGGCTCACAGCTACAAAAATGAATCGACTTTTCCAAACAGGCCGCAAATACAACTGCGAATTCTATTCTACTGGGTCTCTACTGAATAATCCTTATGGGAAGCAGCCAAGTATCTAAAAAGACCGCAGACACAAAACACACCAATAAAATCTCAAGATGGAAATTGGATCTGAAACCAGAAACAGAAGGCTGATATTTTCGCTGAGTATCTGGTGAATATCTTCAAGCCATTCTCAGTAAATACAGCTACAGATTACTAACAGTTTTTTGATAGAAGCGATGAATGTCAAATTCCCATTTTCACACTCAAAGAAGTAAGAAGCATGTGTCAACATAAGTTATCTACCAAAAAATCATCAGAAAACGGTTTAAAAAAACTGCTAAGTTTTTGAAATAAATGCCTTCAATAGCCTTTAAAAAACTCCAATTTATAATAAACGCATGTTTTAAGCTGAGATATGTGCCACATCATTGGAAAATTGCAGAAGTCATTGTTATTGTTGTAAGAAACGTAAGCCACCCATAGAAGTAACATCTTACAGGGGTACATTCGAGAAACTGCTCTAAGCGAAATAGAAAAAGAAAGAAGACTAATCCCTAGCCAAGTTCATAGAATTAAGGATGTTGGATAAAAATCACTTGAGGGAAAACAAATATGTTGAGCTCTATTCTTAGATGTTGCTATGCTTTTGATAAGGTTTAGCATTTGGACCTTGGGTAAAAACTGCATAGAGACCTTCCCTACGAAACACTGATATCCTACGTTACGAACCGACTCTTTAGTGTTTGGCACGACCAAAATTACTCGGAACTCAAGAAAATTGAAGCAGGTGTACCGCAAGGAAGTGCCCTAGGACCAACTCTGTATTTGTTATATACTAGAGATAATCCAGTGGACATCAACGCTTTCATGGCCACGTTTACTGATGATGATACTACGATATTGGTGCCTGATTAATCCGTTGCAAAGGCTTCAGAAACACACAATCAGCGACTGCGAAGTCATACCAACTCCAAGATGGAACTGGCTTAAATGTATCAGACAATGCTCGGGAACTAAAAAGAACCAAGCCTCATAAGCTGATGGTGTAAAAGCTGTTTGAAAGTATTAAAAGTTTAAACTTCCCCTAATGTGACTTTAAATTAATAAAGAAAAATCATTTGTCAATCTTTCATAGATTGGTTCTGATCTCGATAGATTTCGTGCGGTAAGAGTCCAACCGAATATAACCAAGTGCCTTTGAAAGACACTGACAAGAAAAAATAAATCTAGAGCAAATAATTCCTCCGTCGGAAATTAAGGGCATAATCAACAAAACCATCTTTTAAGAAAAACCTAAATTTCTGACCTACACTCTCTTCAAAAAATTAAAAAAAAAGAAACACTGCACACTTCTATGACGGATTTAAGTTGTTGCTAAATTCCAACGATTCAAAAACCATCCCAAGTAAAAAGCAAAATTATGCAAAAGCTTCTTCAAATTTCTTGCCACAAGCCGTAATACCAAAACTGGATTGCATAAAGGTCTTCTTCTCTCGCTAAAGAGTCACGTTCGCTTAAAATTTGCCACGGTCAAAAAAGGGCAAAAAATCTATTCGTGCTCCTTTGCAATACGCCTAAAGGATGAAAAGACATCAAATCCATTGGACGGGAAACAATCATGCCATCTGTCTCATACACATACCCTTACACACTATCTGGTATATCTACATCAAATTCATGGCAAATTTTTTCATAAAAGAAAAAAATATAATCTTTCCTGGAATAAATTGCACCTTAAAGACGAATGCCTGGCCTGCGTGTTATGCATTCCAGAAGTTCTGCGCATAATCAACTTTAAAAGGCAGCGGCAGCGACGATGACGGCAGCGTGGTGCATGCAAATATCTATTCCTGATTTCTTTTAAGCTAAAAATTTGTTTTTATACATATATAAAAAAAATAGATTCAATCACTCACCTTAGTACTTGTGGTCCTTAGTGCACCGCCCAACGCAATGGCGTACACCTCAATCTCGTATGTATCAACTCCAGACTCACGATCCAATTCCTTGGCAGTTGATAGACTTCCCAACTTCGTGTCAATGTCGAAGAGACGATCAACTTGCTTGTTCGAGCCGCCATTAATACCAACACTTGTCACGTTTGTCACGAAAAACTCAATTTCGGCGGAATCGAGGTGAGCGTTAACCGTCAAGATAAACGTTCCCGTTGGTTCGTTTTCTGAAACATTACCAGTTTGTTCTCGTTGTTCAAATACCGGACCGTTATTGATTGCCGAAGTTGCAATGATTGTTATGTAAGCATCGGAGCTTTTTCGTTCGGATTGTACCGCTTCGTCGGTTGCTTTCAGCGCCAATTGGTATCGAACTTCGGGATTGGCGATTGACCGTTGAAGGGAAATCGCCCCAGTGTTGCGGTGCAGTTTAAATAAATCCGTATTACCATTGACCATTTCGTAGGTTACTAAGCCGTTAGTACTAGAATCTGCATCACGAGCTTTGACGTACATGATCACTGATCCATCTCGACCTGGCCTCACATGATTTTTGCTGTGTAAGGGAAGTATGGCGGCGTTCATTGAAACGAAAACGGGTGCATTGTCATTGATGTCCTCTACTATCACTGTCACGATCTTCTCAGCCGAAAGCCTCTTTGCTGGGGGATCGGCTTGATCAGTAGCCACAACTGTCAATCGGAAGGTGTCAATTGTCTCCCGATCGATTTGTCGCAGCGTGTGAATCACTCCTGTGGTTCGATTGATTCCAAAATGTCTGCCACCGGATACTTCAGGTTCTTGTTTGGAAATGGCATAGGTCACCTTTCCATTCGCTCCCGAATCAGGATCTTCAGCTGTCACAGTGACAATGGGCGTTTTAATGGCGATTCCTTCCTTAATCTGCCGGACGATGGCCGTGTTTGGAAAATTCGGTGGATTGTCATTTTCATCCACAACATTCACCGTGAACATGATGGTGGTAGAAAGTCGCGGGGTGCCACCATCAGACGCAGTGATATTCAGAATATACGTTGTCGTATCTTCATAGTCCAGAGATTTATGCAAGTACAAAGATCCACTTATTGGATCAATGTGGAATGTATCCTTGCGATTCCCCGCCGATATCGAAAACGTCACTTGGCTATTCATGCCCAGATCCGAATCACTTGCTCTGAACTTCATTAATTCCGTGCCAATTGGACTCGTTTCCTTCACTGAAATTTGCGTGTCTGTTTGGGTGAACTCGGGCGCATCATCGTTCTCATCCAACACTTCAACACTAATTGTCGTACTCGCTGACAGCTGTCCCTTTAAAGCTGCATCCCGAGCAACCACTGTCAATTTGTAAGCCGCCTTTGTCTCGCGGTCCAATTGTCTAGCCAGCGAAACCTGACCCGTTGCATCATCAATGGCAAACCGTCCATCTTGATTGCCATCCGATATCGAATAATACACATCGCCATTAAGACCCTCATCTGCATCGATCGTGTATACGCGAATGACCTGTGTCCCAACACCAGATCCCTCCGATATCTGCACTTTGTATGGCGCCCGCAGGAATTGCGGTGCATTATCATTAACGTCCGTAATGAAGATCCTCACTTTGACTTTATCGCGCAATCTCTGCAGCCCATTATCACTGACGATCGCCTCCAATTGAAGGAAATTCTGATTCTGATTCTGCACCAATTCCTCACGATCGAACGGATGCAGTGTCTTAATGAAACCATTGCGCGAATCAATCGTAAAGTCAGCCTCCTGCGATGACAAAGAGAATATCAACTCCGCATTGCGACCAATGTCACGATCGTATGCGGTCAGCTTGCCAACAAATGAGTCCACCGGCTCGTTCTCCGGTATGCTGAAGGTGAACGTTTGATTGGTAAACTGCGGGGCATTGTCATTCTCATCGATGACATGAATAATCACCGGCACCACCGACGAACGCGACGGCTCGCCAGCATCCTTGCAGGCAATTGTCAATGAGTAATAATCCTTTTCTTCTCTATCCAGCTGAGACTTCACGAACAAATATCCATCGGGGAAAATTCCAAATTTTCCTTCAACATTGCCCTCAATTATCTCGTAGGATATCCTGCCGTTGGCTCCCAGATCGGCGTCGGAGGCGGCCAATGCAAAGAAGCGAGCATTCACCGGTGTCGACTCCAACAGAGACGTCTCGTAGGAGGTATGATCGAAGACAGGTGTATGATCGTTAACATCGGCTATCTGGATGGTGATGGTATTCTTGGAGGAGAGCGCCATCGGTGTGCCACCATCGGTTGCTGTCAGCTCAACGTGCAAAACTGTCCCCGGCTCGGCACGGATCGGTCGATTTAGGTACAACACACCGGTTGCTGCGCTAATGCGAAATTGCTCATCGGGATTGTATGTAAGACTGTAGGAGACATGACTATTAATTCCCGAGTCTCTATCACGAGCCCGTGACAAGTACACCTCTTGACCAACGGCAGAGTTCTCAGCGAGCAGGATCTCATCACGATCGTGGGCAAAAATTGGTGCATTATCGTTTAGATCTAGAATCGATATGTTCACTGTTGTACGACCGTATGCCAATCCGGCGCGGGCAACTATCGTTAGGCTGTATTGAATCATCGATTCACGATCGATCCGCTTCGATGTTGTTATGACCCCTGTGCGAGGATTTATTTCGAAGTTTTCATCAGGATCCCCAAACACAATGGCATACTCGATCGTTTGTTGCTTTTGTTTGCTGGCCGCCTTCACCTGAACCTTGCCCACTTCACGGCCAATATCTGGATTTGGACTGCTCCCATGATCCTCGACGATCTGGAATTCATATCCAGTAGAAGAATCAAATTCTAAACTTTCCATTTTTGATTGTTTGAGAATCTCGACGACGGCATTGCGTTCCGAAAGACGCCCGCCATGATCCTGCGCCGATATGATCAGTTCGTAAAGTGCTTTGTTGCCACTACCACCGCTCTTGGACGGGTGACGCAGATCGTCATGCAGGCTGATCACCCCCGAATGGGCATCAATAGTAAATAGATTATCAACGTTACCGCTCTCCAGCTTGTAGGTAATTAAAGCATTATCACCGAAGTCACGATCGGTGGCAGTTACCTTGAGTATGGATGTACCGATCGGTGTATCATCGGCGATCGTTTGGAAATATTGTTTCGGATAAAATTCCGGGCTATTATCGTTGATATCCTCGACGGTTAGGTACACGGTAGCAGTTGACGATTGCGGCGGTGCACCCTGATCGCGAGCCACCACAAAAATCTCATAATGTGCGATCGTCTCACGATCGAGCTGATGCTTTGTGGTTAATTGACCAGTCAACGAGTCAAGGGCGAATTGGTCGGGATATTTTTGTTGAACGATCGCGGGTAATGTATAGGTGACACTACCATTCGTTCCCTGATCGTGATCAGCGGCTGTGAGCATCGCAACCAGTGCCTGTGCTGGTGTATTTTCGCTAAGGCTAACATTTATGTGTGGTTGGGAAAATTGTGGCGCTTCGTCGTTCTCATCGAGTATGGTTACCTTAAGTTCAGTGTGTGCCCATTTGGGATTGGGACCACCATCCCTCGCAGATATATTCAGTTCGATGGTGCCCTGAATTTCACGATCTAGTGCGGCGCGTGTTGTTATCAGTCCGGAGGCAGGATCCATGCTGAACCATTGTTTGTCATTGCCTGAGACGAAGGTGTAGGAAATTTGTGCATTGACCCCGGTGTCCTCATCGGTCGCTGTGATGCTGGCAACATACGTCCCCGGTGGAGCCAGCTCACTAAGCACCGCTGTGTATTCTGATTTCTCAAATACCGGCTCATGATCATTCACATCGTTCACATGGATGATGAGGTATGCGGTAGCCGTCCGCTGTGGAGTTCCTTTGTCGATAGCCACCACTGTCAGATTGTACTTGCCAATCTCCTCGCGATCAAGTGCACCATTCACACGCACAATATCAAAACTGGGCGTCTTTTCCAGGCGGAAATGTTGCATCTCATTGCCAGATACGATCCGTATACTTGTGTCCCCGTTGAGTCCCTCGTCCATGTCGACCACAGATACTGCAGCTACCACACTTCCATTTGGTGCATTTTCATCGACAGTGGCAAAACTGCCTGTTGGTGGAAAGTACTGGAATCTTATCACTGGATCATGATCATTCGTATCGACTAAGCTTACTGTGACATAAGTGCGTCCATCTTGACGAGGAGAACCATGATCGCGGGCAAATACAGTGAACACGCAACTTTTTGAACACGAGTCGGTCTGGCAATTTGGGTCTTTACACGATAGTCGCTGGGTCGTCGAAATGTTACCTGTTTCTGGATCCACTGTGAACTGAGTCTCGGTGTCGGACAGGTAGTATGTGATCTTACTGTTATCACCCAAATCATTATCGGATGCCATCACCTGCAGAACCGTTGTCCCTGGCAGTGCGGATTCAATCAATGAGGCATTATAGTCACTGTGGTCGAAAATCGGTGGATTGTCATTCACATCGATGATGGTCACATTCACCTGCAGATATCCAAATAGCGGTGGATAGCCACCATCACGTGCTGAGATATTCAAAGAGTAGAATCCACAGGATTCGCGGTCCAGACTTTTGGTAGTTTCCAGGTGCAGGTATGACACATCACGGCTAGGATTATTCGTCACTGCCAGTTTGAACTTGTTGTCGTGATCGCCGTCCACTATGCGATAGTCATCGGTGACGCTGTTCACACCGGTATCGCGGTCCGTTGCTGCGTCCAGCAGCAGGCGAGTTCCTGATGCCGCACTCTCTGGGAAGGATACCGCTATACTAGGTTCGGGGAACTCTGGCGGGTTGTCATTCACATCGTTCACTGTGATGCGAACTTCGATGGGATAAGTTGGCTGACTTGATAGCACCACCAGATCGTAGCGGTCCCGCATTCCTTCGCGATCCAGGACCATATTAGTCTTAATTTCCCCTGTATTCTGATCGAGGGTGAACTCCCGGGGTGGTTCATTGAACCTATACGTAAATCCCGGTTCGGCTGTTATGGAGCCCACCACTGTGCCCCTCGGTTTATTTTCGTCCACATTTAAATAAACTGTTTTATCAACTGCCCGCGACTGCATTTGACCACTGCCGTCGGCGGATGATCGCCGTCGCGGAAAAGCTGTATACTGAGCCGATGACGATAGACTTCCCGGACCCGGGCCGGGCACATGGACACCATTGACGACAACGCACGTTAGACTTAAGAACCCGATTATTATCGCAAGCAGCCATTTGCTTGTAAAGTATCTCGTATTTATTGATTTGGATTTTATACTCCTTGTCGAAGATGATGATGCTGATTTTTGTTGGACTACTTTTGTAGATATGACACACATTCTGGGCACCGATTCGTTCACCAATCGGCTGCAGAACGTCATAATTGCTTGTGAGCGAAATTTTTAGATAAATTTTGTTGCTTTTGGTTTTTGTACTTTTGATTTAAGCATTGATCCATCAGGCGATCAGCGCAATTGAATTTTTTTCTATGTCCAAAAATGTACGGATTTTTGGAGTTTTGATGTTAAGTATTTTCGGCATTAACCGATGAACACTTTCGCGACGACCACGGCGTTACCACGAAACCGCGCCATTTTGCGCAAAAAAAAACGAAACAAAACGGAGAGGTTTTACTAAAATATTTAGATTCACTTGAATATTTCTTTTGAGATTAATTAAATTTAGGAGCACTTTTATGTTGCACTAATGAAGTACACAATCCAGAAAAAATTATCTGCAAAGACAAATAAAATATAAATTTATTAGATTTAATTTCAGTTCGTTGAACATACTCGTATATTATTTCTTAGACAGAACTACAAATGGATATCAACTCTATAAAAAGGAACGAATTTTGTGTTTAAAAAAAAAAGTCTTTAAATATTTTAATAATTCGCTTTAAATTTGAAACATAACTTTTAATAGAAAAAACTAAAATTTTGTTTATTATTTTTTGGATTCGATTTGGATAAAAACATTTTGAAATATTTCAATATTATTTATTATGAATAAATGGTTTTCTTATTTTTATTTTTTACAAAAATTATAAAAGTTTTCGCTGCCCAATCTAAAAAGTGCAGTATGCAATGCATTAAGCTATTTGCTTTGACTTAAGTTTTTAGTTTTACTACATCAGAATACTTCGTGGTGTTGATGGCGTTTTAGATTTGAAAATAGCAGATTTGTCGAATTTAACTTTGGTAGGTATAATTGTAAAATAATAATTTTAATAATTTATATTTAGGTAATTTGGTCATAAAATCTTTTTAGCCAAGACAACTTGGATAACAGTTCAAAATCAAAAAAAAAATACCATCTAATTTCTTAAGGAAATATGAATTTAAGCCATACCAAATTGTTAAAACTTTGGAGTGCTTTCTTCAAAATTAAACTTTGTAAAATTAAAATTTCGAAAACATTTTTTGATAAAAATCAAGTGTTTACTATTGCACAAATAAAAAAAAAAAAAATTTAGACTAAATTATCAGCGGTTTTGAAAAATCTAATATTCCAATCCAAAGAATATTGTTTTTTAAAACTTTGTTATTTAATTTTTTTAATGCTTCTTAAGAGTTTCTGTAAAATTGGTTAAGTGGATACTGAGCAAGTCAGACACTAAATCAATGGTTCAACAACAGGTAAGTACCTAATGTTAGTAGAGTCTTAACATTAAATTGGTTTTAAACTTAAACCGTACAATAAGATTGCATCCAAATTCTTGAAACCATTTTCGAGAAGGATAATTTTTTCGATAACGGTTTCTTTACTTTTGTAAAAAAAAAAATAGAATTTTCTTAAAATTTTATGAATAATGTTAAAAAACACATAGATTAAAGGTTTTTAAAAAAACCGACAGTATGGTTTCCGAAATATAAATTTTTGAAAAGAGTATTAGAAATTTTCTTTTAAAAATCTAAAAATTATTTTGTTTGCGAAATATAGTACACAATTCTATTAAAAATCAATTTTATCGTTTTTCAAAAAATTTAAAATAAAAATCATTTCTTCTTATTTTTACTTGCGATATATATATGTACATACTTAGGTACTATAGGGCAAAATCTGCATTTGGAAATAAAAATCGAACTCGAGATTTTGATCAAAGTTGACATTACGATGATAGCGAAGACGAATAAAGTGGGTCCTCGATCTACAGCCTAAGCCACTGGACTTATTTTCTTCAAACTCGGTACTCAAGGGTCTTCGGTGATAATAAAAAAAAATCCAAGTTTTTTTTTAAGAAATCAATATCTTTAAAACGTGTGAACGATTATTTTTTTAAATTATTTCCTAAAATCTATACTACTAAATACTTGAAATTGGTATCCCAAATTGTGTTTTCGAAAAATTTTAAAGAAATGTGTCTTATAAAAAATAACTTTAATAATAAAACGATTTTTAAACTTTGTTTGCATAAATTCATACTTTTCCGGAAATCAGACGGCAATGCCATGCATTTGAACATTTTTATCTCATTAAATCCATGTTTTATATTTATAAAATGTGTTTTAAATTCAAAAGTACTTTTACATAAGAGCAAGTACGTGCGATCCAGTCGTGCATTTTATTTTTTTAATTTTAAGAAGGTTCTGGACAAAAAAAAAATTAAAGCTAAAGTCTATAACAAGGAAATCAAAATAAAAAGCACGACTGGATCGCACGTACTTGGTCTTACGTAAAAGTACTTTAAAAATTTAATAAGAGAAAAATGTTCGAATACATAAAAGTATCGTTTAATTTCTAGAAAAGTATGAATTTATACAAACAAAGCATACAAATTTTTGTATTGTTGAACTAATTTTTTAAAAATTCCTTAAAATTTTTCTAAAAAAATGTGAATTTTAAGTATTTATGAATATTCATAGATTTAAAAAAACATTTTTTGTTTCAACAATTCAATACTTTTTCGAAAAATTTCTTATATTTTAAATTCAAAAGAAATCTTGTAGAAAAATTTTGATCAGAATAGTTAGACTCGTTTATGAGAAAGTCGAAAAACAAAAAAAAAAGTGTGAGTGCCGGGTGCTTGAACGTCAGCGTTGGTCCGAGTGCCGAATTTTTGTTATCGAACGTACTCAAGAAACATACAAAATAATGCAATCGTAAACAATAATTTTGGTTTTTATATTGAGAACATTTTCTTTGAATTTTAGTAGAATTTAATTTTTGTATACGAACTTTGACAGAACCTTGAACTGAAATTTACAGAAAATCACAGAGTTTCTATTTATTTTTAAAGGTAAATATTGTTAGAAAAGGAACGCACCACCGGACTCCACTACGTAATGTAAAATTCGTTATGCGCGAAACAGATTAAACCAGCAACAGCACCAGCATCGTCAACAGCAAACAGCACGCTGACCAGCAAACATTTCTCAAACACATTGCCACCAGCAACGTCATTTCATCTGCTTGACATTTCATATGGAAAAAAAAAAGCTTTTCATTGTGGTGCCACTGAATATTGCAGTGAGAAAGTTGACAACACCGCACCAGCAACAGCAAATTTAGGACTTTGGCCTAACGACGCTGTTGGCGTTGCTGTTGCTGTTCTAATGTGTGTTGAACAATTGAAATACATTGGCTCTAAATTAATGGCGGCCGCTGTTGCTGTTGACGGTGCTGTTGCTGGTTCAATCTGTTCCGCGCTTTAGACTTATGTGTAAGCCTAAGCAGAGATGTTATTTGATACAATATTAAATTTTTCTAGCTGTATTCAAACAGAGATGTTATCTGAAACGAAATACTGCAACTATTTGCTCGGAGTATTAATAGAGGCGTTCACATTATCAATTTCGTTAGACAAGCACGACATGGTTAATATTTGATAGATGAAAACCATAAGCGTTTACATTCGTCAAACATGCTGTCACTTCTCATTAAAATATTACTGGTATTGCTTACAAAACTCATTTTGATATAATTTTCTTACGATAAGCACAGCTCGAGAACTTCATGGAAAATGAAATTTACTTCAGACTTGTCATGCATCAAAAATTACAAAACATTTTAAAATTCATCCAGCATGTTTGACAAGTAGCTGGATGGGATGGAGCATTTATATTATTAAAATCCAGGTAATCATGCCTTGCTTGTCAAACTTATTTGAAAAAGTGAACGCCCCTTATGGTGGACGAAAAAGTCAAACTTGGAGCCTGATTACACGATTCTTTGGTATTTGTTCGTTTCCTCTTTCTTCTTTTTGACAGTTTGAGTGAGGGGTGTTGAAACGAGCTGCATTCCGCTGTACTTCTTAAACTCACGCTAAATTTTTCAAAAAGACGAAAAAACTAAAAATACGAATCGTGTAATCAGACCCTTCGTGTATTTTTTCTGCTCTAAATGGTGTTCAAAATCCTCCAACATTTTTTTGACGTTTCTGGACGTTATCTCACTTCCTCTGTCAGAGATTTATAAACCAATTGACATCATTCGCATCTTGTAATGGGACTTGTCAAATTAAACTAAAATTTGAATCCATTGGCATAGTAGTCATCATTTATAGTTCATAGCTTGATAGAGAACGATCTATATTTGTATGCATATAGAATATTTAATTCATAGTGTGAAGTACAGAGATTTGTTCTTCAGTCGTACTACGCGAATGTGGAATTTCTTGCCACGCTCTGTCTTTCCCAGTCATTGCAATGTTCAAGAATTTAAAACCAATGTACACCGACACCTCCTTTCTAACCCTTCCCTTTTTTCTTAATGCTCACCACTGTGTCTCTGGCAAATTAAAGGTATACAAAAAACCCCTTGAGTGTGCGCCGATTATAAAAAAAAGTTATGTGGTTTGCAAGATAAGGAACAACGTAGATTTTGAGGTATCGAGAATATTTCGTTGAAAATGTCAATCGATTGCCGTGAAAATACATTTTCCGGAGCAGAAAATAAAATGCAATCACCCATCACTAACATGAAGAAGATTTCCTTAAAACATTGAATGAAACTACAATGAAATTTGACGCCAGTTGTTTCGTCTTTTTGACATATTGGGTGAGATGTGGTAAATTTCGGGAGAATGAAGATATCAATAGAAAGTACTAAAATCAAGATCTCAAAAAATTCCAATATAAGCACGATGTAAAAAGTACAAAATGTTCCCAATATAAACAGAGTCTTAAATGCAATATACCACAATGTAACGTGCTACCACGGAACGCTAACGTCAAACCTACGTTATTGCTTTACTCTACCTCTGCCGGCATAGATGTTTGTACATCAAAAACCTATGAAGGGTATCGTTAATAACATTTTTAAAATTGTTTGGCCAAAATTTAGTCCATGCCTATAAAACCACACACATTTTTTGTTATCAAAATCGTTAGAGTGGTTTTCGAAATAAATACATTTTTGCATAACGGCTGTATTGCAGGAACCGTCTTGAAGCCAAACAAAAAATTTCTATTTCTCATCTAAGGAATCAGATACTTAGGCTTTAGCTCCAGGTACCGATAAATAGCAAACAGAGAGAATGACAGACGGAATTGCCGCACCCACATTTTCCCTGTTCTCTATCATCGTTATGTTAAATTTGATAAAAATCTCGAGTTCGTTTTTTCCAAATGCATAAGCTGTATGAACATTTTTTAATTCTTTTGACTTTTTTGAACTTTAAAACTAATTTTACGTATTATATATTCATAGGATGGTGTCTTATTATAATATTGAAGTTATAATTTCTTAAAAAAATTTTTGTATAGCAAAAATAGCCCAAACTTCATGAAAATGGCTTTCAAAAAGGCCCTAAATAAACGCGAAAATCTGAGAAAAAAATATCGCTTTCAAGTCACTATTTAAAACGGTAGTTTGACGGATAGGTCAAAGGGTTATATTTCTTTCAAGGCACACATATCGATTGATATCGATTCCTTACAACGTGTGAAAGCCACTTTGTACGCGAATTTTAGAAAAATGGAAGAAAAGCAATATAACGAGTTTCAACTTTCAACGTACCCGCCCAGGTGCCCCGATAATCGCTACCACGGAGCACAACGTGTCAAAAATTCACGATCTCGTATTGGCAGAGCGCCGCCGATTGAAGGTGCGCGAGATAGCTGGATAGCTGAAACAGTAGTCATCTCAAAAGACCGCGTGGGTCATATCCTCTATGAAATTTCGGATATGAGAAAGATGTCGGCGCGTTTGCTCACTTCGAACAATAAGCGCAAACGTGAAACCACTTTAGAGCAGTGTCAAAATTAGTTTAATTGCACGTACAACTTTTTTTTTTTGTTTGCAAACTTGAAAAAAATCACTCGCCGGGCAGAAATTGGCAGACCTCGAGAAAATCTATTTTTCGGATGGGTTAAAGAAGTTGGAGCATCGCTGGATCAAATGTATCAAGCTAAAAAGGATACTACTTTGAGAAATACTCGTAAATCGCCGCTTTTCCACAATTTTTGGTTTTCTTTTGTAGGCTAAGTACTTATCGGACCGACCTCGTAAAAAAATCTCAGAAATGGAGACACTGATTAGTCAGCTAATTCTTCAGACGAAACTTACTCCAGGTTTCGTTTTATGGTTTTTCTACATGGACAAATTTTTAATTTCTTGTTATTAAAGAATCTGATTTTTTTTGGCCAAATGCTTTCACGATAAAACTAGAAACATGAATCTGTTTTTTTTTAAGATATACGATTTAATCATAAGAGTAAAGAGTTTCAAAAACCAAACTAATCGCGCTATCTTAAAAATATTAAATTTCTTTACTAACATCATACAAAATAAAAAAAAAAAAAAATCAATGATATTCATATTGTTCTTAGTCCCGAAATTTCACTTTTACACATTTCAAATAAACTGATCTAAGAACCTTTACAATCTAACCCTTAAATGTTTTTAAAAAACCATATTTAAATTTAACCAAAACTTAAACTTTTTATTTGCCAACTCTAAAAAAATAAAAATCCCATGATTATAATTAAGCACCCGAAAATTGCATTTTTGGCATTGTCAATGCGAGATTTGAATATTAAGTAGTGAGATAAAGCAAATAACGGGTGATTTTTTAAGAGCTTGAGAACTTTTTAAAAAAAAAAACGCATAAAATTTGAAATTTGAAACGTTAGATTGGTCCATGACATTTACTTTTTGAAGATAATTTCATTTAAATGTTGACCGCGGCTGCGTCTTAGGTGGTCCATTCGGAAAGTCCAATTTTGGGTAACTTTTTCGAGCATTTCGGCCGGAATAGCCCGAATTTCTTCGGAAATGTTGTCTTCCAAAGCTGGAATAGTTGCTGGCTTATTTGTGTAGACTTTAGACTTGACGTAGCCCCACAAAAAATAGTTTAAAGGCGTCAAATCGCATGATCTTGGTGGCCAACTTACCGGTCCATTCCTTGAGATGAATTGTTCTCCGAAGTTTTCCCTCAAAATGGCCATAGAATCGCGAGCTGTGTGGCATGTAGCGCCATCTTGTTGAAACCACATGTCAACCAAGTTCAGTTCTTCCATTTTTGGCAACAAAAAGTTTGTTAGCATTGAACGATAGCGATCGCCATTCACCGTAACGTTGCGTCCAACAGCATCTTTATGTAGACCATAAATCGGACGTAAAGCGCGAAACACATTTCGAACCGAACACTTATTTTGGTAATAAAATTCAATGATTTGCAAGCGTTGCTCGTTAGTAAGTCTATTCATGATGAAATGTCAAAGCATACTGAGCATCTTTCTCTTTGACACCATGTCTGAAATCCCGCGTGATCTGTCAAATACTAATGCATGAAAATCCTAACCTCAAAAAAATCACCCGTTAGAAATCAACACGTTTTTATACTTTTTTGAGCCAAAAATTTAAAAAAAAAATTATTTACCTATGCTGCTTGGTGATATTAAAATGATATCTTAATCAGTTCAAAACACCAACCTATGAGGCAAATTAGAATGTCTCATCGTTATAGCTTTTTAATAAATAAAGTTGAGATATTAATAAATGATTGTAAGAATGAAATTTAAATTACGTACACCACCTCACCTCTTGAATAACAAACCTAAAAATATCAAACAAGTTAAATAAAAATCCCAAAAATTGTGATTTGTTACTCCAATTAGAATGAATCTTCTTAAGAAAAAAAAAAAACACTAGTGAAAAAGGCAAACAAACAAAACAAAATATTTTAATTTGCATTTTAAGGCTGAGAAAGAATATCACATCATAAATTACGATAAATTAGGATCCCATGATTTATTTCCTCCGAAAACGAAAATCTTCAGGTTTTTTAATTTTAAAAAGAATTAGTAAATTGATATATCCAACAGTATGGTGCCGTATGGGGGTATGACATTGATCTATGTTCGACGTTATTCCTTGTTAAAAAGCGTTATGTTTATTTGTCTACATAATAGAAAAGATTTATAGGCTTATCTTAGATTAAGTTATATTGGGTATTTCGGATTAATAATAGAAAGAAAGGGTTAAGTAACTTCCGGGGAGAGCTTTGTGTTAGATATTTTTTTTTTTTTTTTTTTTTTGTAGAACCTTAATGATGAATGTTCAGGTAGCTGAAAGGGATTGCTCAAAACTTGTAGCATTTTCAATGGCTTGCAAAGGAAAGACCTAATATACCTTTAAAAAATAAAATAATTTCTTGTTATATCTATTTCAATTTGATTCTTTTTTTCCATCTCTAAACTTAAATAATCGACCAATACAAGTGGTTGAAAATATTTTTATTTTTATGTATACCTATATCTTGTATATCAAGAATATTCCTGATACCAAACTCATGAAATATATTCACCATAATTATATTAATTCATATGATTTTTAAGTGTGCTTTTTAAATTATTTTTTTGTTTTGATTTTTGAATTTTTTAAATCTTAAATACTTATTCAAAATAAAATAATTTATGGCAAATTATTTACACATTTATTTCTTCTTCATTTGAATACAATTAAGTTAATAATTTTAATAAACATAATGATTAATTATAATATGGAATTTTAATGCTTAGAAACCATTAAAACAGCGTTAACTTAAAAATTTATCACAACCCACTCAAAGTGACAGATCCGGTTACTCATCAAAAATATATGTCTTTGGGCCACAAACATGAGAAAGAATTAATGCGAAAATTAAATTATAATCAATTTGCAAAAAGAAGAAGTATACTTTGTATTTACATATTGATAAATTTAAGAAAATATATAATTAAATGTAAGCATACAATACTTTTGTTTTGTTTTTATAATTAACGCGCACTCAAGGGATTATGACTACCCTCTAAATGTTGGTTTAACACAGTGTGAGCATTTAGGAAACAGTGGGAGGTGGAAAGATTGAGTAGAAGAAACCGATGTACATTTGTCTTAAATGTCTGGACATGGAAATGGGGAGGAAAAACATGGAATCTCTGTACTTAACAGTATAAAATATTTATTTTAAATCGAAATTTACATCGTACGAGTACATCGATAACATTTCCAACTGTTTGAACGAATTGTAAAGCTACCCAAAGGAACTTTGTTCCCAGTTTTCATCAGAACCCATATTTTGCTCATGTGCAAAAATTATAAATTACATTTCAATTTTTTAGACAATTTACCCTATAGATTTTGAATTATTTAGATTTACAAATCTGTGTGACCTCAAATGTTAGTTTGATTTTTTATTTGCGATATATAGGTACCATAGGGTAAGTTCTACATTTGGAAAAAAATCGAACTCAAGATTTTGATCGAAGTTGACATTAAGATGATAGCGAAGGCGAAAAAAGTGGGTCCAGCTATTCCGTCTGTCTGTCTGTATGTCTGTTAGTCGAACTACAGCCCAAGCTACTAGAGATATTCTCTTCAAACTCGGTAATTTAGGGTCTTCGGTGATTCATTAGAGGAGAAATTGAAATTTTTTTTTAGCTCTAAAACAAACCCCCATACACCCGTAATGCAAAATCTTATTTATCTTAAAAACGGCTCTAACGATTTTGATAAAAAAATTAAGTGTGATATTATGGACATCGACTATATTTTGGTCTAAAAAAATTTGGAGCAAAATGTACCTGTCATAGAACCGTTTTTTTGATTTTCGACTTTTTCATTAACGGCTCTAAGGATTTTAACCACAAATTTTCAGCAGGAGCCCCCTTAAGTTTAAAATAATATTGTTTATAAAAATATTCGAAAAAATATTTGATTATTTTTTTTAAATTATTTCCTAAAATCAATATTATTAAATACTTAAAATTCGCATATCATATTTTTTTCTTGAAAATTCTTAAAGACATTTCTTATACAAAAAATGTATTTAATAATAAAACCATTTTTTTAAAGTTTGTTTGTATAAATTCATACTTTTCTAGAAATCAGACGGCAATTTTATGCATTTGAACATTATTTTCTCATTAAATCCATGTTTTATATTTATAAAATGTATCTTAAATTCCAAAATACTTTTACATAAGAGCAAGTACGTGCGATCCTGTCGTGTATTTTATTTATAATTTGGCTAGGGCTATTTCACATACGTATTGTGCGGCTGAAAAACAAATCTCCATATTTAATAGTTGCTTCCAAAATCGGGCTCAAGGGTAAACTGATGGACATTCCAGGTTTGAAGTGAACTGGATATTTCACAAGAATATTGTTTGTAAAAAAAAAAGCGATAAAAAAGAATAGGCCGGATGTCTGAGGGTGATAAGGCCTGATCTGTTACATGCTTATTTTAACGGTTTCTTTTCGATGGGATAAAGAAGATATAGGGAAGCTTATGAAACTCCAGCCCAAATGTGAGAATTGTAGTCGAATTAAGGGCAGATATATTACTTGTATATTGTAGTTAGGTGGAAAGATCTAACATGCAACGAACAAGGAAATCCAAAGATCTTGCAATTTTAGTGATTTCAAGTACTCGTATGTGGTCATGTGATAGCAAACCATCAAAGAAACACATTCCGAGGACTCAAATCTTTTGGGCTTCTTCAATGGAACTGTCACTTATAGATTGGGGTAATGGGGATAAGTTTCACTTTACTCGGCATTGGGATTTTGAGTCATTAAATTCAATGAGCTAAACGATTCCCAATTGACCAATGCAGTAAAGATCAGAATTTAGTGACCTAACCTATGTAGACGTTGAAGCTCCAAATCCGAAGAAAGTGTGAATCTCGAAACAAATATTTTAAACTAAGAGTGCTGTCGTCACTAAAACAATGCAGTTGATTGAGAGTTTTAGCTTAAAAATCATTAATGAAAATAAGAAAAAGAGTAGGCCATAAGACAGAGCCCTGTGGTACACCAGTATTTATTTTTGTGGATATAAGATAAGACTAAATCCAATTTAGTACTTCTTGTATTAAGAATGAAGTAGAGCATCATGTAATTTAAGTAAATGTACTTACTTTCGAAAAAAGAGAATTGTTCGAAACCCTTTTCAGGGTTGCCACTAACTTGAATTAAAGAATGAATTCGTTTTTCATAAATTGCATCTTTTAATCGAAAAAAATTTATCAAACAAACAGTCTTAACCAATGTTAATAAGAAAAACGATCTTTTCAAAATTGTATCCATGCTTTGCATTTTTAACGACCAATAATAAATAACAATTTTTGTCATAGTGCTAAGCGATATATTTTTTGTTTTTTTGGTATGAAAAAAATTAGATTTTTAACATTTCGAAAATCAGATTTGTTGTTAAAAATCATTAGCATAAATTGGGTCACGAAAAAATTCATTTAATCTCCAATAAAAAGATAGGGGCAACCATGCATGGGCTTGATGGTCAAATATTTGGTTTTAAGCTATCTCTACCTACTACTCAAGGGATGGCAAAAAATTTATTAACTAAACTAATTCCTATAGAAAATTAGTTGGAATATAAGTTTCAATTTGTCTTTTGAAGCTTGTACAATTACATAATGATACATTAATTATTAATTTATTCATCATCTATTGAAAACCTGAATCAAAACTCTAAATTTGTAAGCATTTAACTAAAAATTATTTATTATGACTTGCTTGCGCTCAACTATACGACGAATGTGCATTAAGATTTTTCACTTGAAAACTTGCATTAAAAATGGCTTTCATATCTTAAAGTCTCATATTTTTGAGCACATTCCAAAAGATGATAAAAAGTTTAAAATTACCAAAAATTTAACTTAAATATGTATGTGTGTTTTTTTTTTCAAAATCCCTCATAGGAAAAAGACACTTATTTTGAAAATTCCTCTAACATACTTTGCTATTCCCTTCCAAAATATATTAATGTCAGTCTTCATTATTACTAATTTACTGATTTATGGCTTTTAAATGTATTTTTGTTTAAGAAATAGTGAAAACCGACGTTTATCTTTAAATCAATATGGTGGAAACCCTGGATACAATTGATGGTTGTAAAATTAAAGTATTACTCCCCATAAGGTATATTAAAAGTGGCAATAAGAAAATATGTTCCCCAATAAAATTTTCAATTCTCATAAAATCTAAATGAAAGCAAATAATATTCCTATGAGAACATCATAAGATAAAATTCCTAGTATCATTTTAACTTTCGAATCGTAGTTTTTACTGGTCAAAATCTGGTATATATTATAAGAAGAAATGATGATTCTATTCATAATTTTAATGAACCACAATTTGTTTATTGCTGCACATTTAATTTTGTACAAGCCCCATTTGCATGAATGTTAAATATGAAGTTCACAATTGCCTGTTATCCTACCTTTCTCAAACAAAAATACAGAAATACTCGTAGTAACCAATAGAATTGATAACAGTTGGAATTAATATTCAATTTAATTTTTCAATAAAAAACACTGAACACATTAAACAAACTCTTATTGATATTAAAAAAAAAAACACAAATATAATACAAATTAAACAAAAAAGCTAATATGCGAACTTGAAAACAAAATCTTTAATTTAAATTTGGAAATTTTAAAAATATGATGGTATTAATATTAACTAGACGATAAAGTAAAATATGAAAAAGAGTCCCAAAACATCTTTTTTAGTCTGTCAGAGCTCTTTCAATTGATAAGCTTAACCTTGTATATACTGACTTAAGTGCCCAAGAAAGTAATCCACAAGGAATATTTTAATTCCTAACAACTATTTTTGTGATTGAAATTTAAAATTACTTACTATTTTCGACAAGCAAATTTAACATTTATTTTATTTATTTATTTATTTATTGTATTTAAGAAAAATGCAGAATAATAAAAATTTTATTTTGCTAAACTATTAATGGAAAATTTTTTGAAAAACTGAATTTAAAACATAGCTCAATCTTGTAAAATCAAATAGCAAAAAGTTGAATTTGTGTGTCAAAAGGCATGATTTTGAAAATGGCAATATTATTACCATCAAGATTAATATCAACTCGGATATTATTCTAAGAAAACCAGTTATGTGCAAGTATGTACCAATTCGACCATTTTTTTCCACACTCAGTTTTTGCTGAATTTGAAGCCCCCAACCAATTTTGATGAACGCTTAGGACATAATAAAAAAAGAATGCTGATGTTCAGAAAATCTAGAGTTCTGTTTTTTTTTTTTTAGAAAAACTCTAAACTGATTCCGTTTTTCTAACTATATATACATATCTATGTATATTTTATCATATTTCAAAAACAACTGACTCATAAACTATTGCGTAGGCCAAGACTCCTGAAGACTTGGAATATCCAACTGAAATGTAATTCACAGCCATATTCACGAAGGGTCCAAACAAAGGTTATGTAAGGAATCGGATCATGTAGGGGTCAAAGAATTCTTTCGACCATCGTTTTGCAAGGATAAGTGCTGAATTGGATTTACGAATAACCCCATTTTTTTTTTTTTTTTTTTTTTTTTTTTATAATCTACCCGCGCTCAAGGGATTATGATTACCCTTTAAATGTTTGAACACAGCGCGGGCGTGAAGTTAAGGAAGAGAAAGAAGGATAGGAAAGATGTGTGACGCGATGTTCTGAGACTGAAGGTTGTTGTCTCAGATATTTTATCTCCAGGGATGGCGGCTGAACTAAAGCGGAGAATGCCGTGTCTTATTTTTATGTCGCTTATAATTCACATTATTTTATTCGTGTTCATCCTTGTTGGGCATACTAGTTTAACTCAATCACATGTTGTTAGTGTTATGCCTGAACAACATGTAATGAGTAAACCAGCACAACCCATTGATGACAATTTTAAAAGGTTTTTAATGGAATTAAAACGACATAGACCACGGCAGGGATCGAACCTGTGATCATGAGGTTCACAGGCGAGCACACATCCATCGCGCCACGGCCACCCCTTTGCGTTGGTTGCGTTATCGTCTAAAATTGATTGATTGGCTCTAGCCAATATTTAGCTCTAAGCTTATTTGTCGGATCAAGCCGAAAAAGAATAGAGTAATGACGTGTCGAAGAAATGATTTTGAAAAAACTTGGTATAGCCGGGGTAGAGTGAGATATGAAAATTTTTGATCACCATTTCAATATCGTTAATAATAAGAATAAAAATGTAAGGACCTAGGTGGTAGCCTTGTATAGTCCTTATAGTAGCTAGGAAATCATTGGAGAAGGTAGATCTGAATCAAGCTCAGTAGTAACCGTTTTTTATTAAAGAGGTCCTCCATAACTGAGGAAATTCTCCTTGTGATAGGGATAAATTGAAAATTTTTCAGAGGGGAAGAAATAGTGAACTTTTTTAGAAATATGGCGGGCATAGTACATCAAGGTGTAGAGAATTTTTTCCTAAATCTTTTCTTAGAGGTTATTTGGTAGATAAAAACTATTTTTCTAAAAACTCTTCAGTCAAATGTCTCAAGAAAAAAATAGGGTTCCAAGTTTAAGGAAAATCGACTCATTCGCTTATGCTCTAGCTGAACGTTCAAGTAGACATGACAGATTTGTGGCAACAACTTTTTTCGTCAATTTTATTAATGATCTTACAGCTTACCATAATAGTACCTCCATGGCACGGCGATGCTGAACAATTATGAAAAATCCATGTTCTCCTTCAAGACCCATAAGGCGACGAAGACCCCTGTTCAGCCCCGGTTTCCCTTAAGCTGTTTCAAAAAATAAATATAGCAGAAACACAACATCTCGAAAAGATAACCTGAACCTATAGTTACTTACAACTCTCGAGCAATTCTATGTGCGTATTGCCGAGTTTGAACCGCTAAGATGGGAAACACATTTCATGACAAGAGATACGAGTACGATTGGAAAATTTGTAACTGCTTCGCAAGAGGCAGTACCGATAAAAACAAAACAGTTTTTGTTAATAAAGCTTGTAGGTTCTACTTAAAGTTTTCAAAATATGTAGTAGCACCAAACATTTTTCGTCGAACTTCAATATTTAGATATCATTCATTTGGCCAAATGGTTGTTATACCTTTTCCCTGTTCTATGAATTTGGTATAAGATTGTTTACTCATCCAGTTTGTTTCTAAAATTTTCCAACATTAGTTAGAAAAAAATTATAAAAAATACAAAACAAATTATATTCTTCCCGAGAGACTTCCAGGAAATCTTCCACTTTTCTTATTCTATACGTGTGTTTGTAGTTTAAGAAATAAAAGGATAAAAAAAAACTCACATAGGTAGACAATTTTCGTTTTTCTTCTTCTAACTTCTTTAGCGCGTGAGCAACTATTGAACTTGCTCAAGAAGACATATCACAAGCAAACCACAAAAAAAGAAAGTAATAGCAAAGAAAGACGAAACGTGCACATCACGCAGAGATATATAGGTATGTAGATTGTTTGTGTGTGCAAGCCAAACAAGAAAATTTGGTTGTAATGGCCAACACTTTATAGCCTATATGCCGAACATGCGCACGGGCTAGTTAAATTCGAACTTGAGAAAGAAGACCGCCACAGACTGGCTCCGCTATTTCATTCGAATATCCTTATTCATTTCTATGAAGTCGGACAATTTCTAAGGAAGCACAAAACATTTTATTGATATATTTCAAATACAAATACACAAAAAACAACAACAACAACAACTTCAGATACATTTATGACAACGAAAGGGAAAAACGAGTTTAGGATGTGTGTGTGCCATGCTGACGAGGATTTCTGTTGCATCGAACGAAACTTCAATCCAAAGAGTGAAAATTCTAACTAAAACGAAAGAGATGAAAAGATTGAAATGACAGAGATGGAATAGGATCAAGATAACCTCACATACAGGTGAAAATTCAAGTTAAAATTATGCCCCAACCGTGCTACCTGTGTTCTTTTCTCCATCGTCATCACCGTCGTCGTCGGTCGTTGTTGTTGTTGTTGGTTGTCGTCTTGGTCTTCGGGACTGATCGTTCGTCCGTCCGTCCGTCGTCGTCGACGTGCTCAGGTATTTTTTTTTCTAATCCATCGCTATTTTATCTCCTCGTTCGTTTTTCGAATATTTCTTTAGGTCAAAAAACAGGATTTTCAAAATGGAAAAAACCAACAACAACAACGAAAAAAAATTGGAATTTCGTTATAGGAATGGAATCTAAAACGACAACCGATGTTGTGTTTTTTAGTGGTAGAGAACCAAAAAAACATAGACAGAAAGGGTAGGTATCTACCTGTGCGGTGGTGGTGGTTGGAAGATTCCAGGAATCAACAAAGGAATTATGTTTGACTAAATTCGATTCAAGGAATTTGGGTATCCTTGATGGATTTTGTTTTTGTTTCTTCGTTTTTCACATGTCAGACACTTTTTTAGCTGTTAAACTGACAAAATGTCTTATGGAAGTGCAAATTTTTACATAAAGCAAAATGGATTCCTTTTTGTTTCGTTAATTAAATGAAGAGATTAATTGATTTATTTTTTTTATGAGTCATTTCTTGAAAGTTTTAATGTGATTTGGTTGGGAATGTGTGGCTTTTAGTAGATACCTACTTATCGATGTAGAATAGTTGGATGAAAGCATGAAAGATCATGAATAAACATTAGAGTTACAGTCTTGTGGAGCTACTGTTTAATGGCAGCTTATAATTCGATAAGCAGAATATACATATAAAAAGGTGCTATTAATTTTTAATTAAGCACATAAAATTACTATTCATAGGATAGTGTAATGGTATTTTGTCTGATTTGTTAATGACTTCATGTTTGAAAAGAAAATTGGACAAATTGAACAATTTAGGTACATCATATTTTCCAAAATCTACTAACATAGGTACCTAGTGTTTTATGATTTTTTAAGTTTATGATGTTTGTTTTTTTTTGGAAGTCAAAATTGATTGTACTTTTACTTAGAAATAAATAAATTTAGTGGTGCAACAGCTGGAAAAGAATCAGGACCTAGTGACTTACAAGTCTCAACTATTCCTGTGTGCGTCAGCAGGAATGGAGGTGAGCTACAATTTTCTGCCGATTCCGAACGGCTAGTGAACAGTACTTTTTGAAAAGACATACTTTAAGAGGATTTGTCAATATCTCGCAAGAGGTAGTACATCCCTGAAAAACTTTTTGCAGCGGCTGAAAATCGAAACCAAGACCTTCTACATGGCAGTCTCATGTACTAACCATTATGTCAAGGGGTACTATCTTTACTTATGGATGAATGAAATAATAATTGTTGGTGTAAAAATGCACTGCGACCTCTAAATCTATTGTTCCCTCGTCTAGAACTGAAAAAGAGCGCTTTTATACAGTTCATCTTTCAAACTTGCTCCCTTGAGCACCTTTAGTAGGTACATACTATTACTATATGGAGAATTTTCAAAGATTTTAGTTTACTCTTTTTTTTGTTGACGTCCCAGATATGAAGAGTGCATAAAATATATGGTCCGGCGTTTCCTCGTGATCTTTACAGAATCTGCAGGTCACGCTTGTCACTGAGGTGCTCTCTTAGTTTGCAGTTCTTGGTCTTAGCTCCCAATAAGCACTTGGGCCAGCCTCACCTTTGAGAGTTCTGTCCATATTTTTGATCAAATGGACTTATCTTCCGTTTTGATTTTTTTTTACATCTCATTCTCTCCTATTCTATAAAAGCGCTCAGACCCCGTAGGAGGTGTCATTGCTCCTATTTTAGATAAAAAGTATGCCTCTTCATTTCCAATGATCCCTATTTGTCCCGGTACCCAATAAAGTGCTACATTATTATGCTTGCCGATGTCGTTTAGCCCGCCTACATATTCCAATATTAGTTTAGAGGTAATGCCAAAAAAGTTTAACGCTTTGACTACTCGTTCGCTGGTCTACATGATGACAATGTTTTGGTTGCAGTAATTTTCCTATCTCATTTACTGCTACCTGGAGAAGGCGTAGTCCCATCGACAGAGAAAGTTTGAAATTGGGCCCAAAAATTACTGATGTCCCATTAGATGACATTTGCATTGATAGAGTAGTAGTTTTCTCGAAGTTATTCCTTTTTAATGATATCATCTCTTGGAATGTCTAATAAGCTCTCGATACTACAGACTTTGATATGGAGAGTCACTTTCTCCCTTGCGAATCTTAGGAAAGCTTCTGTATCTGCACTTCCTCTTGCCATATGTAGTGGGGTACGTTTTTGTTCTTTTTTTTTTATTATTTTACACGCACTAAAGGGATTATGACTACCCTTAAAATGTTTGAGCACGGTGCGATCGTTTTAGGAAGGTTGGAGAGGATTTAAGGAGATACCGATTTACTTTGATTTTGAATATCTAAATATTATAATGGGAGGAAAATATTGAGTCGGATAAGGCATTCCACATTCTTTTAGGGCGATTAAAGATAAAATCTCTGAATTTAACAGTTCATCAAAAGTTAGGCTCAAGGATTAACTTATTAGTGGGCACTCCCTGAAGTGCGAGTATTACGCTTAAATTGTTTAAGGAGAGGAATGCAATTGGCTATTTCACTAGAACACTGTTTATAAAAATAACGGTGAAATAATGAAAGACAAGAAACATTGCGACGACGGTGCTCCAGAGATTCAAATGTTTCTGTTATACTTTTATCACCAATCATTTTTAAACCTCTTTTTTTGGATTCTATCTAAGAGACTGAATTGAGTTATTGGAGCACCTGCATTAATATGGGAATTGTACTTAAGCTTTGGACGAATATAGATTATAGATTACAGCCAGATCAGAAGAACAAGAAGGTTGTCTGTGATGCACATACCAATACTAAGAGCTGTTCAGTTTATTCAATCCAACTGCCGCTCAGAAAACAGCATTGCGTTTTTGAAGCATTAAATTCTACGCGGCTTATGGTTCCCTATATTTGAAGGTTAATCTCTATTGGTGCCGTCGGGCAAGTTCTCATTCCAACAGTAATGTATAAGCATGCAAACTTTTAAACTTTTTCTAGTAATTTCCTAGTTATTGATAGCTATGTTTTGCAACAAAATTACACCATAGGTAATGATGCGTCTAACCATGAAGGTGCACATACACCTTAAGATGTTTGGTTTGCAGCCTCATCGTTTGCCTGCAAGTCTTTTGCACATCATAAGAGCTTTTTTTTTGCTTTCCCGACAGTTACGACATGTACATTCTTCTTGCCACCAAACGATATAGCTTTGACACAACCAACGGATTTACTTCAATCCGTCATTTTGATCTCAAAATGCTAATATAAGGTGTAATTTCTGTTTTTTGAGATCTATTGGAACCTAATCTTAAATAATGAAGATGATGTGCTGTTATCCATTTTCCGAGAACGCTCGAGAACTAACATGGAAAGTGACCAAAATTATTCCTTACAAATTTTGCTGGCAAGAGTAGATAACCAGAGGTAACTTTGACTTACATTTGTTTTCGAACGAAAATTGGTAACATACAATTCTTTTTATTCTCATAGGAAGATGATACCAATGCTCCAGGCTCGAGGGTTACTTGATGACCATTCCTAGATAAATGGGCGTCACGGATGAACCAATTAAGGGAAGGAATAGAACTGGCTACTTCAAGTGACAAGTACTTGTGAAAGAAGTGATAGGAAAGACATGAATCATTTTGATGGTATTAAAGAGATGAGAATGATTCCATGATAGTTCTGTTTCCTCTGAGTTTTAATGCTCTGAGAAGTTTGGGTTGCATATGCTCACTCCAGTTTCGGATGTATAAATGCCTTATAAATTGTTACCAATTCAGAGAAGTTCAAAAATTTCTTACACCGCTAGAGAAATCAAAAGCATTTAGTAACGTTTTTGGCGGTCTGGAGAATGTGGTCAGTTCAACAAAGATCCTTGTACACACACATATCAAGTAGCGATTTAATCGATGAAAGTGCTATTCAGGGACAATGGTGTAAGGTATACATTTTGCTTCAAAGGCATTGAACATCATTGACTTTTTAAAGCATTAAACTCCACTCGATTTTGTATAACCTATCTAGCAATGCTGTAAGGACCGGAGTTTAAAAAGCTTATCATACGGTACCGTTGCAATTCCACTTCCGAAGGAGATGGACGTGAATTTGAGAATGAGTATGAAAAACTGAGGATGGAGTCATTCAAAAAGTAATAAAGTGGATTAGTAGCTTCAGATAAGATATCATTTATAAAAATGAGGAAGACAGTCGGAGCCCTGGGGAACAACAGCATTTGTTTTGTGAGGATCTGACTTTAAAAAAAAAAAAAAAAAGAAGCATGAGACGCGCTTGATCGAGGAAATAGAAGGATGCCATGGCACGAATGAGGTTCGGAAGTTTTACCAAAAGCTCAAAAAAACATCACAAGGATACAATTCCCGAGCCGAAGCCTGCAAGGATAATCACGGGAACATCGTAGTGGAACCGCAGTCCATGCTGAGAATATGGAAAGAATATTTCTCCAATCTTTATAACGGCGATGAAGAAGAAAATGCCGCTGCTATAGAGATAGCACCATTCAACCTAGGCGACGCAGACCAACAATACCGCCCACCCGACCTGGACGAACTGAAGATAGCTATATCGAATCTCAAGTCCAACAAAGCCGCTGGAGCTGACGGCCTCGTTGCCGAACTGTTCAAAGCGGAAGGTGATGACTTGGTTGGGAGTATGCACCAGCTCATCTGCAAAATATGGTCGGAAGAAAGCATGCTCGATGAATGGAACCTCAGTATTGTCTGTCCGATACTCAAGAAAGGAGACCCTCTGAACTGCGCCAACTACAGAGGCATAAGTCTCCTGAGCATTGCGTACAGGATCCTTTTTGCCGTATTATGTGAACGTCTGAAGCATTTCGTCAACAACCTGTTAGGTCCATATCAGTACGGCTTTAGATCAGGAAAGTCCACCATCGATCAAATATTCACATTACGGCAGATCTTGGAAAAAACTGAGGAGCTACAAATCGACAAATACCACCTTTTCATCGATTTCAAAGCCGCGTACGATAGCATCTATAGGAACGAACTATATAGAGCAATGTCTAGTTTTGGCATCCCTGACAAACTTGTCCGTTTGTGAAGGATGACGATGGAGAATGCACGCTGCTCCATCAAGGTCGGAAAAGATCTCACCGATGCATTTGATGTCAAAAAAGGTTTTAGGCAAGGCGATGCTCTATCGTGCGACTTCTTCAACATAGTTCTTGAAAGAATAGTGCAAAACTCACGAGTCAACACAAGAGGCACAATCTTTCAAAAGTCCGTCCAATTACTCGGATACGCCGACGACATTGACATTATTGGAAGAACAAAGCGTGATGTTAGTGGCGCTTTTGTGAACATTGAGACGGAAGCGAAGAAGATGGGTTTAGCGGTAAATGAGGGCAAGCCCAAGTATATGCTGTCATCAAGAAAGGACATACAACACCGACAACACGAACTGTACGGGCTGTACAGTGAAACTGACCTAGTCAAACGTATAAAATTCCAGCGATTGAGATGGCTTGGTCATGTAGAGCGAATGGACCCAAATGCTCCGGCCCGGAAAGTCTTCGAATCAAACCCCGAGGGACGGCGAAGTAGAGGAAGACCGCAACTCAGGTGGCGCACATAAGTGGGGGAGGACCTCAACCAACTTGGCGTGCGAAACTGGAGACAGCTAGCTAGTGACCGAGCTAGCTGGAGAAGCTTCTTGGTTGAGGCCCTAGTCCACCCCGGACTGTAGCGCCATCTTAAGTAAGTAAAGACTTTAAAACATCCAATGCAATAAGTATTGAACGATCCAGAAAGTTGAAAATATACGAACACCTAACGGACTTACCGCGATACTCTGTTCTTGTTCATAGATTGTTCCGGTGCGTTTGTGCTTGCAATTGAGATGGTTCATGTTGTTCCAACTGTATTGATTGCTTAAATAGAAAATCGCGGTAAGTCCCACGATTACAAAAATGTCTTAAATCTACGAAGGCAATTTCTAAACCAAGGAAAAAGGTTTCATTGATACCACCAATTTTCTAATAGAGAGTTTGATGCCAAACACTATTAAATACCATAGAAAAATCGAGAGCCATCAGATCATCAGTAGAACGATTGCTGCGAAAGCTGTTTTGCTGGTCATTAAGAAGCTTTCAATCTCACAGATAATCCTAATGAGCTAATGATTTATCAGCTATTTCATGACATTGGAAGGAAGGAATTTAAGTCCAATAGAACGATATGTGGAGAAACATGAGTCGCCTTTTTTAAGGAACAGGCTGGACAACTGCTCTTTTACATCTTCCAGGAAAGATCCAGAAAAGAAGGAACAATGGAAAAGCTTACGGTTTTTGCCAGCAACGAGGAATATCTCTTTAGAAGCATAATGATGGGCATTCCATCAGGACCAGTTGATTTGCTTAAAAAAAAGATCTGGAATGGCCCGTACAATTGTACGAATGCAAAAATATACGTCTCCCATTGAATTATTTATAATTTCCCAAGAATGGGCGGGTTAATATTGCTATCTGCCAACATAGACATTTGGCTGATCTGAAGTTATTGGGGATTTTCGTTGTTGATGAACTATGAAACCGAAGATGATGATGAATTTTTTTTAAATTTTTGACAAATTACCAAAAATTTCTACTGACTGGCATATTGCAGGAATGTTCACCCTTATTTCTGGTCATGTAAGAATTTGGTTCTTTTTGTAAAGCATTGCCATGGTTTCTGACTTATTTGTGTTTTTTCCAAATTTTCATCAGTTGGGTCGGCTTTAATAGAGTGGAAACTTTCGTCTCTTAACCTGATCGCTTCTTTACAGCTTGTAAACTCATAGGTTACCGAAGTTTAAGCAGTAGGTGTGAACTTTATCCAATCGACGAAGGATAACTTTAGTGTGTGTTAAATATGCATAATCATCCAGGATTGAAATAAATAAACGCTCTTTTTAAGACTTCTTCAGGTTTTTTAGAAATTATAATGTAAATAATTTGTGTGAAGTCAAAAATTAAAACTAGACTTGTCTATTAGCGTGTGGTTATAATCATGAACCTTTGATTCATTTAACATTGAAGTCATACATAAGCTTCGAAAGAAAAATGATAAATCTAAGTAAAAGAATATTCCTGGAACTCTTTAAACTATCCAAGCTCAACAAATTTTAAGACAAAATAATGAGATGAGGCTGAAAAAAAAAAAACGATGAAACGTTGGGAAAAAATGATTTAGTTTTTTAAATAAATTACATTATTTCAAGCCATCATTAATTCCAATTGTCTACATAACAATATTCATGGAAATTAGTTGAATTTTCATTAAATTTGTAGTCATATTTTTTTTAATTTTTATTGTTCAAAAAATAAAATTGCAAGACAAAAAATACTAATCTCAAGAATAAAAACTCATTTCGGCAAGCGAGCGGAACAAAAGACATTTCTTCAAATCATAAATCAATTTAGAACTTAAAAGTCAATTATAAAATATAAGCCCATTTCCAACCATTTTTTTAACTCCCTTAAACTAACCATAAGTTTGTATTTATAACTTTAAGGTACTTTGTTTTTATTTTTTTTTTTTATTTTTTCCTTCCATAAAACAAAAATGTTTCAAGCAAATAACTAAGTTAAACTCATAAAATATTTATTCTTTTACGTAAGAAATATAAGGCCTTTCAAAATTTAACAGCAAAGAGAATTAAAAATTCACATCAGCTTGTTTAAAATGGCCAGCAATTCCAGCGTAATAATAATAACAACAACATAACCAGAACAACAACAACAAAAACTCATTAAAAGTGTATTTATCAAAAGGGTTGCAGCAACCGGCATGCGTTCTCTGAATCCCGCAGTTGTATGTTTTTGTGCCTTAGCACACCTCTTCATTTCATAACACACAAAAATTAATAATTTTCAAAAGATTTTACTCTTTTTTTTTTAATTTTGAATCTTTTCCAAACAACATCCTTCGAAAGCCAAAAAGGAAAAAAAATAAAAAACCCAAAGACTTTTCGTATTGCATTCACATTTCGCACGCGGAATGTTCCAATAAAACGAAATCCTTTGGAATAACACAGCAGAATTGAATGCAATGAACAAGAAAAACTCTTCACACACATGAGGGACAGACGAAAATGAGAGACAAAAAAAAACACAAAAATACTCATAAGTAGAAGAAAGAAGCCAAAGCAAAGAAAATAATCAAATTCAAGAACAAACAAAACCCAAAGAGGAACATTAATACACATTCAATTCGATCGTGTTTTTTAGGGAGATCGAAATATTTTTCTATCTTAAGCTCATTTTTATCTGTATTGTAGTTATAACTAAATCAAGCTCCGAAGATGTTGATGACAAACGTATTTTATCGAGTATCACAATTCACAAAAGCGATCTTTTTTCAAATTTTCCAGAGATGCAATACATTCAAAGAAGCCTGCTTCGATTGACTCACCTATTCCACTCTCCCAAGAGTATGTTGGTATTTGCCAAACACATCTTAGAAATTTCAAGCTCAAAGAGAACATTAGAGACTCTGTATTTTATATTTGGTATACGCAGGGATTTCTCCGTGGGTCGATGACGAAGGCAGCGATCATCGAAAAAAAAAAAAGTTTACTTTTCCTTGCTATGCTTTAGAAAAGAAAAACATCAACAAGAAAGTATGTATGGTAACCCTCTCTACGGATGAAAATCAAAGCAACAAACACAAACACATATAACGAATAAAGAGAGACTGAGTGAGCATATTTGTGTTAGTATTTTTTTTTTTTTTCTATAGTGGCGTGGTGATATTGGAGAGATTCTCACCAATACTATTAACCTCAGTCTCTCTCAGACTCCATATTTTATTTATCTTTTTTTGTATTTTGTTTTTTTTATCATTACCAATGGAATGAAAAATCAAATCAAACAAACTGAAGAATAGAATCAAAACAAATCGAAAAAATTACTTCAATTCAATATTTGAACTCTGTAGAAGACAAAAAAAAAGTGAGACAACTTAAAGGTAATGAAAAGAGATGCACAGCGGTAGCCAAGATTGTTAAAAACGTGCTTAAGTTGTTTGAGGGTTCTCTAGTGGCCATTTGGCTGCAATGTCTGATGACCGACACGACGTGATGCCTACTTGTCGATTTTTATGTATTATTATTTGATGTTAGGCTTTAAATTGCACATAATTTTCTTACTATTTTTGTGTCATTCGAGATCGAAAAATTCAGTTATATTCCATGCAAAAAATGATTTTTTTGTTTTCAAGTTTGTGCATCAGCTCTTTTGTTTTAATGGAAGCACTTCACTTTATTAGCTTCATATTGAAAAACCAAGCGGTTTATGATTTAGTTTTTATGGATATATGAATAAATAATAATCTGCTTACAACACAAATACTAGGAGTTACTACTTAAAGAGGATTTAAAATAATTTTTAAGTTTTATTGTTTTTGCTTTTCTATGGAAATGAATTTGGTATCAGATTTTAGAATTAAAAAATAAATCCAGATAAATAGAAGACTAATTGAATTTTTAATGCATTAATATCAATTATAAAATGCAATATCATAAAATTAATAGGAAAGGATTACTTAGGTATTAATTAGTAATAATAATTAAAAATTTATGGGAGTTATTAAGTAATGCAAAGAGAAATATGCATGTCAAGGGAGGTGATCTAGGCAAGTTCACAATACGAGTACATATTTGTATATTTTGGCGTCCTCACTGTCTTCTTAGGCATATCTCGATTTTTGTAGTTTTAAGATAAGCCCATTTTACTGTTTTTGGTTTTACACCTTCAAGTTAAATGCTTTTGAAAATAAAAAAAATATTTCTTTTTCAAAAACGTACTAAATATGTTATTTTACGGTATTCATGACTTGAAGTTAATTTGGTTTTTTGTTAGAAAAAAAACGAATTTGCACCCTTTTTGTTTAGTAAGAACAACTTAGATATGGAGATGTTCTTAAAATATAATTTTTTTATTCTTACACGAAAATAAGACATTGTTTTACGATCCCAAATAATGCTTCAAACTCAATTTTTTTTATTTTCGACGCTTATGCCCTTTTTTTTTCTTAGGAAGGCAGAATTGTAGGTGAATTTTCCTTAACATAATGATAAATGCGTTAGGCTATCATGTGATAGGTCTGAGTTGGTTCCCAGTGCCACCTTAAAATGAAAAACATTTTTTTTGTCAGAGGTTGTGGCCCTTGTAAGGAGTCCTTTTTATTTCTGCGCACAGAGGGAAATGTTTGAAAGTTGACTGATCACTATGCCATAGAATACTATGTGGCTTCTTTCGTCAAATTCAGTGTCTTAAAATTTCTCATAATTTTTAGGATAATACTTGAAAATCAAAAACTAAAAATAAGGAAACTAGAATAAGTACATTCTAGTAACTTTTTTTAACGAAAATTAGGAACTCAGAACTTTGTTGGGATGAGAATCAAAAAGAATTTATTATTAACTAACAATTAAAAAAAAAAAACGGGATCTATAAAATTTTTCAATTTTTTGCAATTAAAAAAATCTCACGGATTTTAAAAAGTTAAAGGTCTTTAATTGCGATGAAGGCCAACATTACGCTGGAGGGTAAAATAAACCACTATCAACCTATAAGATAATATAAATAGAAATACATCTGTCTAATTACCCAAAATTAAGAAAGAATACGCAAGCCCTAATGGCTCACCTCCCAAGCTCTTAAAGCTAATGGAAATGACTTCGAAGAGAGCACGATAAACTCGATTCATACTTGCTGCTTCATCAAGGTCAAAACCCAATTTAACGAGACCTTTAATGCAAACAACTATTTTAGACAGCGGATGACAAGCGTCATATGACTTCTTCAACTTCTTATTGGGACGCATTCCCAATACTAGGGAACACAATCTTCCATAAGTGTACAATAACATGCATATTGTAACGATATTGACAGCTTTGACAGAAATCATAGAACTGAGAGTTAGTTCTGATAAAGACAGAAAAACGAAGGCAAAATTAAATATGTAAACATCGACGAATCTGAAAAAAAAAAGACTTTACAATAAACAGTTCAGTTCTGTTTAAGGGTTTTTCAATTGCCACGTGTAGATTTGGCGGCCTGTAACAACCATGTTCTTTTGGTGGCATCTGTCAAATCTATTGGTCATTATTCAGTTACTGATGCGAAATTACCATGGTAAGTTATAAGATTGAATAGAAGGTCCAAATGATAAAACTTTATTATCAAAATTAGTGTTCGCTAATGTTAACTTAGCGCGCATTGTGCACATGTTTGGGTAGACGTGGTGGCCTTTAACAGTCGACTCTTCAACGGTTGGTGGTGAAATTTGAGACTACTGAATTAGTAATCAATCAGACAACATTTGTACATTTGTACGTTAAAGGAACGTAAGGTCACTGAGGTTCGTGAAAGTGAACAGCAGAACCCGTGGCAGTCGATTCCTCGGCCGGCACCGTCATTAGTAAGTACATTTGCTAAAACAACGTTAATGAGCCGGTCACCGTCAATAGCGAGTGCTACAGACAATGATAACCAATTTCTTATGGTCCAAATTGAACCATATGGACTTAGATGACATATGGACGGCACTTCGCACCACACAGTGGGCATATCACGATTGACATTCTCCATAACTGATTTGAAGGTATAAGATTATTTCTAGCTCACAATCTCTCGGTGACATGAACTGGCGACCAAGGTTATACGACTTTTCTTTTGGGGTTTCCAGAAGTTGAAGGTCTATGTGAATAAACGATAATTGACCGATGCTCTAAGATGACAAAAACATCAATTAAGAAATCAGGTGAAGAATTAATTTTATTAATCGATGTTTTTTTGAGTTAAGTTGGCAATTGGCACCCTATTCCAAAAACTAATGATGATCTAAATAAGACCTTGATTATTAACAACATTTTCAGTCCCATTTGCTTTAAAGGCTCTAGGGGAGAAGATTCAACGACGAAAACCTTATAAGGTATACATTGACATCGAATAATAATGTTCCACTTACAAAATGGCTACGATAAAAGTCCTGACTAGTAGTGTCTTCGGTTTTGAGAATCCTAAACACCTAAAAATTACAGTTTTTCTTCTGAAAAGAAAAGTAATATTTCTGGTATTTAAAAGTAGAAGTTTGTTTACGACCAATGGATAACGCAGTAAATTTATGCTTTGCCTAATATCGTCTGCACAGAAAAGAAAAAATGTGTGATTTTTCACCTTAAAACTGACTAAAATATTCACATAAATCGTTTCCAAATTTTTTAAACAATATCGGAATAATAAAAACAAAAATCAGATTTTTTAAAATTTTAAATTTTCAGGTCGACCTAACAAAAAAAAATATGTTTTTGTGTTGAAGCAAATATTTTTTTTCTCGAGGAATTTTCATATAAGTCGTGTTTATCTGACCCTAATGAAGCAATAATTTATTAAACTCTTTACATTAACTAAGTTTTCGTTGATAGCATGAAAAAGTTCACTAGCCCAATGAATCATTTCATTCAAAATATATATTTTCTCAATGAAAGTTGATTCATACACTTTTTCTCTTTAAAGTGACTAGGTTATTTTATTAAAACTTTCATAATTTTACTAAAACAAAATTAACAATGAATCGTTAAAATAACTATATGATCGAAAAATCATACATTAATGAAATTTTATTTTGTTTCCTCATTTTAAAAGAATCCTTATAGAACAATAATCTAGTGAGTTCGCACATAAAACGAATGCATTCGTTGACGAATAAATGATTAATCACAGAATGCAGTTTAAGTTGATGAATGAAATAACTTTAGCTATTCAACGAAAAATTCTAAGTTATGAATATAATTTCATTATTCAATACCTTGTGGCATTGTGGTTAGTGCGTTAAATTTTCAAGCCGAAGGGATGGAATCGATTCCTAGCCTCTGCCACGTAAAAACAAAAAACTGCTTATTGCCAGAAAGTGAAAAATCCTCCAACAATATTTCTTG
Organism: Philhelius festivus; assembly: GCA_963931855.1. Lineage (NCBI taxonomy): Eukaryota > Metazoa > Arthropoda > Insecta > Diptera > Syrphidae > Philhelius > Philhelius festivus. Next base: position 33,921,637 of record OZ007554.1, on the reverse strand, counting down.
TCGTGAAATCTGCTTTTTATTACAACCGCTAGGACACGGCATACTATCAAAGATTCCCTCCATTCCTGTCTAGTTATAAATTATTAGTTAGTTACAATGTTAGTTCGCTCAAAAATTAAAGAAAACAGATCTTTTTTGAAATTTGTAAATAACAATTAGTTAGAAGTATGTAAGAACGATACTTAAAAAATAAAATATCTTTTTGATGATTTTAAATTTAATAAAATTTTAGAGAAAGGAAGATGCTAAACTCAAAAACTAAACTAGCACTCTCGGTTGATTGTTTGAAGATTTTCTTTTAACCTAGTAATGGGTTCTCCTATTTTCAAGATGTTTTATATCAATCAACAAGAACCATATTTAAATGCTGGTAATAGCAGGGTTCATTCAAGTTTATGAAGCGCATATTCCGGAAATCTTTTCTAAATTCTTTTAATTCTTTTAGACGCATTTCTGTAGTAAGTAGGCCAAACTACAATGCAGTGTTCCTAAATCAGTCGAACAAAGCTAACAGAAGTCATTTAATTGTATAAGGACACAAAATTCCCTAGAAAAATCCAACATACATAGGTCAGAATCACCTCCCGACAAGATTTAATCCACATGCATCCTGAAATCTAGTCTGGAGTCAAATACAACTTGTCAATCCTTGTGACAAAAAAGTGTTTCAAGAACGTTGTTGGACATACAGTAGTCAAATAAAACAGACCAAATTTGTATTGACATTTAAATCGAATTTATTTGACAACAACCATTTTGTCAAGGATGTTACATCTTTTTTGAATTGCATAAAATCCGAAATTGAATTGATTGCTCTGTGTACTTTGAAATCATCATCAAATTAAAGGCAGTGTGAGTCTTAATTAATGTTAGGTAAGTTATGAACATAACGTTAAAACAAAAGTGGGCCTAGATGACTTCCCTGGGGAACTCCTGAGTAATTTCAGATTAGTTCCGATTTAATTTGACCAATTTTAACTAATTAGACGCGATTTACTAGATAGCTTTTAATCCCTAAAACCTATAGATTTAAGCTTTAACAAAAATTGTGTATGGCTAACTACAAGGTGGCACAAAATTGATTATCCTATCGGAAGATGTCAATCATATTTGACATTTTTTAACTAGACAGCTGTAGTATACAAATAGACAAGCCATGGAGCGCTATACACCACAAGTGCGTAGAATAATTGTGTGCATTCTTTTGACCAAAAATCGGTCGGTGGTGTTAGCGCAGCTTGAATTTCGAGGTCGATTTCGTCGTGCCAATATTCCGGCAGGCGATTAACTACTTGACTCAAACAGACTGGAACCTAATGAGATCATGCAAGGCTTGGCCCTCAAAGGACTGGTCATTCGGCCAAAAATATCGTAGATTTGGCTGCAGATATCGCTCAGAATGAAGAAACATCAACCAGACGACCGACGGTGATGGTGAGGGGCCACGCAATTGGACATCACTAGACAGACCCTACAGCGTAAGGTTCCCGTACAAAGTGCAAAAAGTGCATCCGTCGCGTGTTAATTACTGTCGCGCCATCCTCAATTTCAACAACGAACAGGATGATTTTGTGTCGAAAATCATCATAAGCGACGAGGCGCATGTCAATAACAAAATCTTCATTTCTGAGGCACTGAAAATCCGCGTCTGATACTCGAAAGGCCATTGCATCCACTCAAAGTAATTATATTGTGTGGTGTTCATGAAGGAGGAATGATTGGCTCGTATTTTCTTGAAGACGCCATCGGCAAAACGATAGCGATCGCTACTGGGCCATGATAAACGACTTCTTACTCCCGGAATTGAATGAGCGGAGCTTGGTGAATATGTGGTTTCAAAACGACACAAGTCAGAATTGATATTTTGAAGGAAGCGTTTCCTGGTCACGTAATCTCACGTTGTGGTTATTTGGCATGACCAGCAAGATCACCCTATTTAACCATCCCAGACTCCTTTCTTGGGTCTACTTGAACTCGCGGGCTTATGCCAACAAGCCTCAGGCTTTAAGAAGAATATTCTGGTAAGTCATGGAAAATGCTTTTTATCGCACAAATTTGTATCAACACTTTCGGCAACAGGGATATCATCTTCTTTTTTTTTTTAACACACAAGATTTATATAAATCGAACCTTCATTTTGTTAAGAAAATTTCCGGAATATTATCACACTATTCCCCAAGTATACTTTGTATGTGCTAAGTTTGTGAATGTTATCACAATTTATTTTTGTATTTCAAAATTTGTCAAAGTGCTTCGTACAAATTAATTGTTCTGAAAATATCTCGTTACCAAATGACCTACTCTTGATTTCCGAGAAATATATGAGCTATGTCCATGTCCGCCGACAACAACTAATTGGCTACCATTTCAATTTGTTTATGTTCTCATGAAATAGCCATCAGTAATAAGAAGCGACGACAAAAGTTGTGAACTACATATTTTACGCAATTCCATCCGTGGTCTATAACAATGTCTCTGCAATGAACCATAGCATTTGGTCTAACTATAATGCTGGTATTGTTATGGTCGTAATCAACTTATCCACAGGTAGATTTTTCTATACTTTGTCGTCAGTTGATTCTTTCTTCTTGCCTGTCATCAATATGGTAGCTGCCAATGGAAGACTTGTCATTGGGCCATCACCAACCGACGCCGACGACGTGTCCGCGACGCATCGAAGAAGTTTCGTTGACTTTGGTTATTACTTTTTACTCTCAATCACCTCTGTGTGTGGTTACAACCCAATATGGTTTTGAAGGAAAAGTAAATTAAAAGTACTCTGGAGAGCAAGAAGACAAAAAAAATCTCATATAATAATGTGCTGTAGAATCTTGCACTTCGAGACCATATGTCATGCTTAACTAAGCTTGAAAAAAAAGATATGCCTCCCGCTGCCGCCACCATTGCTGCCACACGCCATAAGGTGCATTTTTCTTCGCATAAGGAGCTCTAGAAGTGAGATTTTTGTTCAACTTGTAATCACTGGTGTTGAAAATTTCACCTGCGGTTGCAAGACACGTGTGAAAAGGGATGTTATGGAAAATGGTTCAACATAATGCAAAGTTTTGGTTGGCTGATTTTAATGCTTAAGCTGGGTTTTGATAATTGATTTGATGAGTGGTTTATATGGTCCAACAGGCAGAACATTGGTGTTAAATGATGAGTACTTAACGTTTACTTTTATTGCCGGGATTAGTAATCATAACCTTCCGTGTTAATTGAGTCATAGATTTAAGATTGATTTTGAAAACCATAATCTAGAAAAAGTTATATAACAACTTATGAGTTGTATAGGTACGATATTATAATATATCTTTAAAAAGTAGAACCTATACTAGGGTCAAATACTTACGATGCTTCGACTACGTGTATGATCTAATAAGAAAACAAATCGTAACTAGCAATACATATAATGTTTTATTTATAAAAAATGTGTATAAAGGGTTTTTCGTTAAGCTTTTATTTTAAAGGGCTTTGGATGCCAATATGTATGTATGTAACATCATTCAAATATCTGCTGCCACTTCGCTAGGAGGCTGGCATCCAAAACGTCCAATTTACCATAACTGTGGCGCATAAATCAGGCTGAATTTGACCAAAGGCTTGACTATTTTGGCTTTCAGGGCAGTGGTGGTTTGTCATTTATTGGTATACCCCTGTGAATTAAGAAATCCCCATAAGACAAAGTTTAATGGGGTCAAATCACTCGCTGGCCAATTCACATCGCCTCCGCGTGAGATAACTATGTTCAGAAATCGCTCTGCAGAATTTTCATTTCAATACGGGCTGTTAGGCCCGTAGCGAAACTACTGGTGAAATTACATGTCGATAATTTCAATATCATTCAATTTAAATGAAAACAAAAAAATAATTATCATTGACCGATTGCGCTCACCGTTGACGGCGGCGATGGTCTGGTCAACATCTTTCTCAAAGAAGTATTCACTTATTAAGGCCTAAGCCCAATGTCCACATCAATTAGTGACGTTTTTTTTAGATGCATATTTACTTTTTCTAGATGCATTGCAGTTTAGTGGATAGTGTGGACCGTCTTCCGAAATGGGCCTCGTCGCTGAATAAGATTTTTCGACAGAGATTTGGTTCAAATTCCAACTGCTAAAGAGCCCAAACAGTTATAGAACACACGTAGTTGTATATGGTCTTTAAGCCTGAGCTCTTAAGTCACTTGGAGTTTGTTCGGGTGTAGGCCAAAGTCGTGTTAGGAAATTCGCTAAGTTGTGATCTGCTAGCGAAAGGCCGAGTTTTTGCGTGTGAAGCAGATTTTAATGCGATATTTTTTTCAAATAGATCCTGCGTTTTGTTGACGTACGGATGTTGGCAAATGATTCCCTGTCTGGTCTGCTTAAATTTTTCCATCTCATTGCGAATAGTCCTCTCGGAAGGACGATTAAAGCTACCGTTAAATGGACAAAGAGCGCGAATATTTGCACCTCTTGATGAACATTTTAACTCTTCAGGTTGATTTAGCACACTTAATAAATGATAGCCAATTCAACTTATGTCCGCAATCACCAGCCAAAATTTAGAAATCCCTATTGCAAAAATCATTAGAAGATAGCGCATTACGAGTAGAAAAAAAAATTAACTAGACAAAGCTGAATTTTGGGGGAGTTTGAACCGGGGCTAAAGTGTTTTGTGAATGGTTCATTATCGTAATTGGTTTTTCAGTGGAAAGTTTTCATAGTGATCGCATTGGACGTAGCAGAGGCTAACTTTGAATTACTATAACTCTCAACCAGAATTCAGCAACATATTGTATTTTTTACCATTTTTGGAAATAATCAATAAGAGCAAGAAAAAACAGAGCTTGGCTGGTTTTGCAATCCAAACCGAATGATTTCAAACCACTTCACAACTCTTTTTTTTTTTTAATTTTCACTATCAGAATTGGTGGAAGAAAGCTTATAGCAAGCTCTGTCTTTCGACCAATGGTTTGCCAACACAGAGAACTGTGTTATACCACCAGCTCATCATTTAGTGCAGTGTTAGTTGATAGTAGGCAAACTCTATTACAATTAACACTGACACAAGAAAACATGAAAAATAAACAAATAATATTACGTAAGAACAAAACAATAACATAACATGAAACAAAGAACATTTAGGAGCGTGGACCACTGGTTTTGAGTAGGTTTTTTAATTTACTTTTATTTATATTAAAATCCAAAATATTTGAATTCCAATTTACAAGTCTACCCATACGTGTCAAGGGCTTATGCATGCCATAGTTGGTCCTATGTGTTGGGACCTTAATCATATCGAGGCCTCGAAGATTATAACCTCCTCCCCGATAATTAAAATAAACCGAACATAAAAGATCTGGTGCATCTATGACGCCTGTTATTAATTGGTGGAAAAATACCAAATCATTGTTTGTTCGTCTTTGTTCCAAAGTTTGCATCTGAAGAATAGATAATCGTTGGTCATAAGAGAGGACATACGAAGGATCACTCCATTGAAGTCCTTTCAAGGCAAAACGAGTAAAGTTTCTTTGCACAGATTCTAATCTCTCAATATGAATATCATAAAGAGGAGTCCAAACCTGCGATGCATACTCAAGATGGGGACGCACCAAGGAGTTATATAAAGCCCGGGTGACATTGGGATCAACAAATTCTTTAGACCAGCGCTTAATAAACCCTAACATTGAATTAGCCTTATTCACGATTTTATTAATATGAGCAGAAAAATCTAAATTGGGTGTAAAAAGAACTCCAAGGTCCCTTACAGTCATAACACGAGTTAAAATGTGCCGTGAGATAACATATTCATGAGAGTAAGGAGAACGTTTTTTAGAAAAAGTCATAGTTTGACATTTTGTCGGGTTGAGGTTCAGACTGTTCTTTTCACACCACAAGGCAAAATGGTTAATATCATCTTGCAGTAGAGCCCGATCATTTGAAGATACTATATTTTTATAAATCTTCATATCATCTGCAAAGATTAGAATTTCGCTATTGCGAACACACAGAGGAGCATCATTAATAGCCAATGTAAAGAGTAGTGGTCCCAGGTGGCTTCCCTGCGGAACACCTGATTTGGCAATAAACTCTCTTGAGTATGAATTTCTGAATTTGACTTGATGATGAAAGATGGTGGAAATCCATATGAGTGAAGTTTAAACTTGATAATCTCATGAGACAGTTGATCAAAAGCTTTCGAGAAGTCAGTGTATACACAATCAACTTCAACCATGTTGTTGGTTGCAGATAATAGTTTTACATATAAATGTCAAACTGTCACATACAACTTGTTCGAACAACTTCGGAATGCAAGAAAGTTTGGAAATTGGTCTATAATTGGTAATATGTATTAGCTTTATCTCCCTTTTTAAATACTGGCGTTAAAAATGCTTTCTTCCAAACTGCAGGGAATTTACCTAATTTCAAGGATAGAACAAAAATGTTACGCAGAGGAAGAGCTAAAACAGAGGTGGAAAAAATTCTTGTTCTCTAAATGATTGTAGAAATTTCTCTTTCAAATGTAGTTGATTTTGGAGAATTATTTTTTAACTCCAATGATGTATATGAAGCTTGATGAAAACAAAAGTGCTGGACCTGACAGTATATCCCTTAAAGTTTTGAAAAATTGTGCATTATCACTTTCGCTGCAACACTGTTTAATTTTTTAACAAGTCTCTTGCTACTGGATAAAAACTAAAACCGATGACGGGGTCGGTGGAGGCCTATACTCCGAAAAATTAAATCTTTGTCTATCTTTTCGTTATCCCAATCACTGTAGCGTGTTCTAGGCAGAGCTTCTAGCAATAAAAGAAGTCCTCTCTTGGCTCAAAGAAAACGTTATATCGACTACTGATATACGTATTTTCTCAGACAGTCAAGCTGCCATAAAGTTACTGGACTCTGTCTCCATTAACTCACTAACAGCCCAAAATTGTCGATCATCTCTGGTGGAGATGTCAAAACACTTTAATATTCACCTTATATGGGTGCCGGGGTATAGAGACATTCCAGGAAATTATTGTAAAGCCGACGAACTTGCAAAAAACGGAACAATCTTACCTTTGTTAAATAGATACATTTTTTGGAACTTACCGTTTTACTTTCTTAAGAAATAATTAGCTATTATTTCTTTCACCCGACATTTGGAACAAGTTTCATCATTCGTGGTCACGGGATAAGACTGACGTTTGATAGATGTTATAGTTGTTGTTTATTGGTACTCGTTCTTGTTCTCAAACTTTATCTATTTAACATGAGAAACGTCCTCGAAAAGATAAACTTAAAATCTCATAATCTTACCTTTGTTGGATAGCAAATCCAACATCGGTATACCCCTAGTTACTTGTAAGCTTATGCTAAAGCATGATACCATAAAGAAAGCTAACCAAAGATAGACCAGCACCCCAACTTGCCGGTCTACTAAACTAATTTGGCCGTTGTTTGATGCTAAACGCTCGAAACAACTAATTTCTATTGGTAGATTGCATTTTAGCTCCGTTATAGGTGTCCTTACTGGACACTGCTTAATAAGAAGACATGCTTTCCGTCTTGGAGTTCTTGTAAGTGATTTTTGCAGAAGCTGCATGGATGAAGAAGAAGAGGAGTCAGTTCCCCACCTTCTATATTCTTGTCCTGCCCTAGCACAAGGATGTAGACTCCACTTGGGAGACTACTACTATAACGATCCTAGTGATCTAAATAATTCCGACATTCACTGTCTCAAACACTTCATTGTTAGCTCAAAATGGTTTAACGAGTAAATGTGAATTTTGAAATCCTGTGGTATCACAACGGACCACATTTATAAAAGTTTAGAAAGTGGATTTCAGGCTCATATTGTTTACACTGACTTTGCAAAGGCGTTTGAAAGAGTTAATCATGAGCTTCTTATTTTCGATACTTGGATTCTCTTGGATTTCATTCTTAATCTTTGATGTGGATTAGGTCCTACTTTAAAAATTGAATTCAATTTGTTAAAATTGGCAGTGTTGAGTCCAAAGCAATTGATGTTACTTAGGGAGTCCCACAAGGTAGCAATATAGGTCCTTTGCTATTTATCTTATTTATAAATGACATTCATAATTATATTAATTTTTTACATATTATTAAGCATGTTATATCCATTGAAGATTGTCATATGTTACAGAAAGACCTTGATATCTCATCCATGTGGTGCAATAATAATGCTCTTTATCTTAATATTGCTAAATGTGAATCTTTGTTCTGTTATAGAAAAACATTTCCAATATGGTTTAATTATACCTAAAATGATATTCATCTTGTAAAAGTAAGTCATAAGAAAGACTTAAGTGTTGTTTTCGATCATAGTCTTTTGTTAAGTCATCATGTTGATTATATTGTTAATAAGGCAAATCAGATGCTAAGTTTCATAAGAAGGAACTCGAAGGAATTTTCAGACCCATATAGACTTAAATGCCTCTATATATTTAGCTTTTGTTCGATCAAATCTTAAATATTGTACTATTGAAAGGGTTCAAAAGAGCTTCACAAGGTTTGCTTGTTAGAAATTGAATTGGAATAATCAGATTTGGTTAGGTGTCTGCTTTTTGATATGCAAACGCTTGAAACTAGAAGAATTTATTTTACAATAACGTTTATCAATGATATTGTAAATACATAATCATATTGTGTGCTTATCTACTCGAGCAAATAAACTTTTCTTTTGACAAGTAAAATGCTCCGTATTCTAGAACTAACTGTGGCAGAAATGCACAATATCCTGATGCATCAAGAATACCAATGATATTTTAAATATAATTTACATTTTTCTATCTAATTCTAGAAAATATTTTTAGAGAAAAGTATTGTGCGCATTGTTGCTCCAATGTTTTATGTTATGTTTCTATTGTTTTATTATAAGAGTTTTTATCTATTTATTTATTCACTTTGTACATATCAATATATATATTATAAGTTTATTTTTTTTTTTGTAATCTTAATGAGGACTTTATCTCAGATTGATGATTAAATGAAAATAAATAAATAAATAAATAGAAATTAAGTGGTTACATTAAACTGGGCTTCAAATTTTTTGCTTAAAAATCATATTAGTATGATATATGATGCTTAAGATTTTTGGATAAAAACTCATATTAATTTTACTGGTATGTATGGTGCACAGGACCTAAAATTTTCTACAAAGCCGTTCGGCTAAAATGAGAAGCACTTTTCACGACAAGAGATACAAATCTCTACTAAGCACCTTTTGTTTTTTTGGTGGCATTTGCTGGAAATCTATTCAGCCTAAGAATAATGGTCTTTCCTACCACTCTTTCCAAGGTCGTCACTGGTCAATGATCAACTCAAGAAATAAATATATCAAAGACCGAAATCTTCTGGTGCCACTGGTGATCTGATGGGACGTTTATTTAGTTTTGTTGCATGTTATAGAAATTTTCAGCAGATTTAAAAAAAAAGAAACTTAAAATTATATTTAATGTAAACTAACTTTAGTAAAACGTAAAATTTTATTTCATTCTTCATTGAATCATTTATGGGTATGCTGATTTGTGACTTCTTTGTTTAATCTTTTATTTCTTCTTTATTAGGTATTTTCATGAAGAACTTAAATCGGTATATTTCTTTCTAATTAAAACATTTTTTAATACTCTTTCAATCGGCAATTCTTAAATTGGCGTCTTTTCTTTCCTTAATACTTCTTTAACACCTAGTTTCACAGTAGAATTTTAAGCCCCACTTTTGGTTTAAGCTTCAGTTCAACAATAAATATGGTTTCACAGTGCCATTTAAACCTTGAACAGAGTTCGTTCTATAGTTTAAGTTAAACGACACTATTCTGTCGTTTAAACTTCAGTTCAACAACCACTTAACACATATGAAAATAAAATGTATTTTTACAACTGAAACAAAGCACACTTTCTTTAATTGTTTTTTCTTTCATTCAGATAGAAAAAGAAAACAATTTACTTAGACTACGTTCAAAAAATTTTAACTCAAGTTTAAATTCAGCTGAACTTAAGTCTATATTGGGGTTAAGTCTTCTAAAAATATTAAATTATTTTACACAATTGGAAAAAAAAACGTTTTTTCAACTAACTTTTTGACAAGCATTGACAAATATTACATTTGCTGAGTAAATAGAACATACAAACTCGAGTTCGAATTCCAATGATTATAATGGGAAAAGACAAAAATATTTGAAATAGAAAATAAGAAGAAACAAATTGTATAAGATAAAAAAAAATCAATAAACTTTTTTTTTAAGAAATGCCTTAGTTCTTAGAGACTACAGAAGTATTAAAGACATTTTTTTGAAGGGCAAAGCAAATTTATTATCCATTTAAAAAAGCCTAATGAAGTTTTTAATAAGAAATTTATTCCGATCTAAGAATATTTTCAGAATCAATCAATCTTGTTAATTCGTTCTATCGAACCGCCCTCATGTACCTTTACTATACTTAATATGAACTTAAATCCTTTTTTAAAGAACAACGAAATTACCGATTCAGAATTTTTCTTAAAAAAATGTTGTGCTACTTGTGCATAAAGAAATGATTATATCTATAATTTAACTTTTATCACATTGATTTTGACAGTTTTCTTGGCATACATCTATGAGAAACGAAATCTTCACAATAATTTTGGCCAATCCTTGTGAAACTGTATTTTTGAAACTATTGGTATATTCTATAAGTACGAAGAATCAAGCATAAACTTTGTTTTTTCTCCTGAATTACTCAAAATACTGGACTAAGGTAGGTAGGTAGAAATCGTGTCCACCGGCAGTCTAGCCCTGTGGCCCAATTAGTGTTGAAGTGTGCCATTTTTATACTATAACTCACATGAACCTGTGGATGGAATTGATATGGGAAATTGTGGACAATCTCACAGAGTCAACCAGTTTGTTGGTCTGATTTTGCACAATCATCCAGAAATTGGAACCCTCACTCTGTCGAACTACCTTACTCATCTGACACCCTCTATACTTTTGGAAGGTAGGCAACTTGTTCACTGGTACTGGAAAAGTAGCCAATCTAATTGAGTGATTATTCGGCCCCCGTACCGTAAGCGTCCGTCAAAGTTATCAGTCCTATAGCTCGGGATCTAAGCAGTCACACAAAGGGCAAGGCACAGAAGTAACTGAAGTTCGTCCTAGAGCCATTTCATCGCCTTGAGAACTACTGAACTTAGATGATTACTTTTCTAAATACCCGAATTATGTGTTTAGTTGAGTTACATCGGTTGGAGAAGATTTAAAAAAGATCCCGATGTACAATTTAACGTAATCAAACAACATTGAGTTTTTCAGGCACTAAATTCTACGTGATTTATGGTCTCCCAATGAAAATGCTATCGAGATCAGAATTTAATGAGCTTAAGAAACAATGCCGTTCTAAATCCACATCTGAAGGACAAGAATTTAGAAACGAATACGAGAAGTTAAAAATACTATCGTCAACAAAATAATTGAATGGATTAGGAGTTTCAGACAAAAGATCATCGTTGAATATCAGAAAGAGAGTCGGAGTCAAAACAGAGCCCTGTGGCACACCCGCATTTCATTTATGAATATCAATCGCAATATAATCTTACTTTCTCTAAAACAATGTAAAGACTAGTTCCAGTGCTCGGTGAGATATACCATAAGATCACCAGTGTTACGAACGCCAAACTGTAAGTCATTTCATTCTTCAAAATATTTCTTGAGCTGATAATTTATCAAAATAATTTTTCGAATTGATTTTCTACTTATATTAACAAAAATAATAATAAGATAATTATAATAAAAAGCCCAAAATCAAATCATCACAAAATGTCAAATTCAAGAAAAAGTTGTAGATATTTTCCTCAATTTAAAAAAAAAATCCGACACATCTTTATTTAAAATAATTTTAATCAAATTTAAAAAAAACAGCCATAAAAAACTTTCATATCGCATAATTCTTAAGCTACCTTTAGGTATAAAAGTCTGAATAAAGATACAAGCACACCAATTATTGCAACTTAATCCCAAATGAATGAAGATAATTTTCGAAATAAAAAAAATGTACATCGTAAATTTTAAATAAAACCCACTCAACACATAAACTGATGTAAGGTATTATTGGAATTAAGATGACAGATATTGGACTTTTTAAAGCCACTGTAGAGAGTAAATAAGAACTGATATTTGTTAGCAACATTAAAAACTAAAATGAGCAAGCCAAAAAAAAAAAATAAAAATCTACCACACTTGAGTAACATTCCATCAACAAGCCATCATAATAACAATGATTCAACCCACAAAGAAAAGAAGACGAATAAAATAAGATACGAAGAAGACTTAGACATCTCTCACAACTAAACACTTATAATCAACTTAATTTATTGCCTCTTGGATTCACCCTTGTTTTTGGTAGGTATTTTGTTTTCTAAGAAATTCCAAAGCAAATCATTTCTTTTTATGTGAATATAATGATGATGTTCATCAACTGTAGAAAATAAATAAGTGAATGTGCAACACAGCAGCAACAATAAAACAAATTTTAAAAAATAGTTCTTTCTCTGTGTTGTTGTTGGTGTATTACTAAATGAAAACAACAACATTTGTTGAAAAATATTTATAAACCTCTGAAGCTGGTAGAAATTGTCATTAATTTAACAAGAGAACCGACTTCATAAATTAACAAGTTTTTGCGTCAACTCTTTCGTTTTCTTGTAATAGCATTACATTTATAGAAATAATCAACTCCACAGACGCCCACACAATTCTCAATGTCAAAAACTCAATCCAACAGATCGATCAAGTGATTGGAAAGATTTATACAGAGAATACTATTTTGCTAATTGTAGCAACACCTCTCTATAGATGGATGGAACAGCACAATAACAGACAATTGCTTTAAATTAAAATTAATGAGAATATTATTTAATTAAGGATTGTTTATGGTTGTGCGTGATCTGGCAGTTTTGTTGCAGAAATAGAGGGATACAAAAAAAAATATTGTTGTGATGTTATTCTTAGATTGTTGATGGGAACATTCAACTGAAAGGCGCTTAACTATTTCTACCATTAACAGTTTCTTGTCTATTTGATGTTCTTGGTTGTAGGTATTTTGTTTTCAAAAATTCAACCCAAATAAATGATTAATCTGTTTACTTCCAACAGAATCCAATCTCAAAATATTCTTAGACTTCTAATTAAATTTTATTCTTTCCCATGCAAACGATACAAATTTTTTAAGAAAACTTTGTTCTCAATAAATTTAAATTTGATACCTAAAAGCTTTTGTTGCAATAAATTGTGCGGTTTTTGTTTTGTTTGTTTGGTTTGAAATTACCAAAGAATATTTCTTCCGATAACGTAAATGGATTTTTTTTTTTGTGAAAAAAGTCTCTACGGGAAGACATTTTGTCAATACAAAAGAAACAAAATCCATTCAGTTACCTTTCGGGCAACAAAATTAATAGCTTAGTCATTTAAGTCGCATCTCTTCATTTAAAGTATTTGCTTTCAAAAGAACTTCTAACAAAAAAACATTCCAATCCAATTCACATCTATTTGTGGGTCGTTTTTAGTTTTGTTAGAGACATTTCATGTTTGAAGTAAAGAAATAAATTGGATCCTACAATCTAAGAAAAAAGACACGGTCACCAGAACAAAAAATTAAATCATTTTAAGCAGTTTATTAAAAAGGTAAGGTATAGAGATAACCCATCTCACCTTGAATATACACTCAGCCCCAGCGCTTGTATCTTATTTATCTCAGCCGTAGCCACATATCCATCTATAAATAGGAATTTTTAATTCGAAGAAGTGAGAAAAAAAGTTAAGGAATATCCGACAGAAAATGACAATGATAATGACAATGAATATATAAGTTGAAAAAATGTCGTCTTAGGATTATATTAATGCTTTTCGGTTCGATGCTGTTCGAGACGCGAGTAAATTGGTGTGTCTGATATGTTGGTTTGATTTTTTTTTATATTTTGTTAACTGTTCTTATGACACTGCCAATTTATAACCTGGTTTTTTTATTTGGGGAAAGGAAACCTTTCATTTTTCTATGTTTTATACAAAAAAAAGAGCATTTATTGCGACGATATCATCACTCATCATATATAATAAATTGAATTTGAAATGCTAACATTTATCAGAAAGTTTAAGTTTTAATATTACAAATCAGTGGATTGAAGCGTTAGGTCGGAAGTATGGATTCGAATCCCAACCACTGCCATCTAAGAACAAACAATTTGGAATTGACAAATCCTCGAAGAGTATTTCTTATCATTCTTGATGACCACAAACACACACGAATGGTAGAGAGTTGAAAGTCACTAGGTTCAATATCTCTATGAGCTATTATATCTCAAATTTATTTTCTATAAACATACTATGTAGAGTAAGTTTTGCATTTGGAAATAATATTGACTTCGAAATCAATGCACATCTTGAGGCATGAAGGAGTATCTATTCGTCACTTCAGTTGCCTGACTGTAAATCTTGTGAAAGCCTTTTGAACTCTTTCAATACGAATTATTCCAATAGATGAAAATATACACTGTACAATTGACCAGTATTTAAAAATGGGATGAACTAAGGACATAAAAACTGATTTTAAAGCATAAAGGTTAGAGAACTCACTGCAGTTTCGCTTGACAAATCCAAGAATAGAGAATCGATTCAAAAAAATTAAGCAGGTAAACCTTTCAAAATAATATGGAATTTGAAAATTTTCGAATAAATATTTTTTTTTTGGATTAACAAAAAAAACTCAATATCTCGAAAACGGATAGATGGAATAAATTCAATATCTCTCTCAATGAAGGGTTAAAAGTAAGCAGATGAGTTGCGATTAAAAATACAAAAAAATATTATTCAAACTTTATAAAAGTAAAGATGACTTAAATGTCGAAGTCATCTTTTTCCAGATAATTCTTAAGAAATGGTTTTGAGAAAGGACCTTAAAAGTACCACCCCAACACATTGGAGCTTGGATTGAACCTTCCAGACATTTTCAACAAATAGTTTTCTTAGATGGTATATTATACATGTGATAGATTGAAAGTATTGAAGACCTTTTAAAGCCGAGTTTGAAGAAAATACCTCCAGTAGCTTATACTGCGACGGACTGTCATGCAGAGGGTCTTGGGTTCGATTCTTAGCGGCTGCAAAATAGTCTTAAGGGATGTACTATCTCTTGACAAATCCTCCGAAAGTATCTCTCATCATGAAAAGTGATGCTCATTTCGGAATCGGCAGATATTTGTAGATCCCCTCCATTTCTCCAAAATCGCAAATAGAAATGGTATGGAGTTGTAAGTCACTAGATTTAGGCTCTCTATGAGCCGTTATGGAAATATTCAGAAAGATTATCCACAGCTATTTTGATAAAATATTTATTAAAAAGCTTAGCAATATCAGAATTATAAACAATATTCAAATTGCCATTAATCAAATTAACTGAAGGAGCAGAAGTCGAATTTTTATCGAACAATCCATTGACTATTATCAATTCTTTTCTTATATTACTAGTGGTTATTATGGAATTATTGATATAAAAATTTTCCTTGCAAACAAAAACCTCATTACAAATCTCTTTACATAAAAATTCATAATTTCTAAGAAAGTTAATATTATGCGGATGTTTCTTATACTTCAATTTCGACCTTTTTTGTTTGTATCTTTTTTATAGAGTGCCTTAAGTTTTTTTTAGTTGTTTTTTCTTCGGGAATCAAACGTTTCTGAGCTTTACAGAACAATATTTCCAATACAATATTTACAAATTTATCAAAAGCTAGAGCGAGATCAGAATCACTATAGACTTTTAAGCAGTTTTCTTGAATCCAGCTTCAATTCTGTAGATCAAAAATTTGTTCTAGTTGTGGTCTTCAAGAAAACTAGGTTAAGTTAACAAATAGGCAAGTTATGTAGTGATCAGAAATCTTCAACTAATAATGAGCTAATGGAGAAAATTTTAGCCTTAAGATCAAGTCTATCAAGTTTGATCAATACAGGTCTTAGACCTAGCTCTGTTTCTACCTTCCATTTTAAAATCCAGAACTTCAAAAACAACGTGAATCACCACCTTCTCTTAAATCCTTTCCTATTTTTAAAACGATCGCAATGTGTTTAGCATAAAATTAAAAAAAAATCTATTTTAAGAGTTGCTTCAACAATTTAAAGAATGAGTTTCATGCATTTGAACATTATTTATATAATTTTTAAAATTCCAACGTACATAAGAACGTGTGAACCAGACCTATATTTTATATTTATCTTTTCAATTTGTATTACAATTAACGTAATCATGAAATTTCGTGTGCAGTAATATTACATTTCCAATCCCGTCGGGATTGAATGTTTCCAGCTGTTTCCTAAGAAGTTTTCGTTATTTTTTCCATTTTATGAAAAGTTAAACTTAAACCGCCACCAGACCGACGGAATTAGTCGAATATCATTTTCACTTAATAAGCATCATCCATATACAGGGTCATTCAACTCGTGGTTGTATTTGACATCCCAATCCAAACTGTCATCGAAAAGTGTATACATGTTTAGTTTAATGTTTGACATTTTACAATATTGAATATTTTACTAAGAAAATTGTGATGTTTTAGTAATTATGCTTGGCCAGAAAACTGTGGCATATGGAAAAGTAAATATCCACATGTTACTATCGGAAGAGCATTGTATCCGTAAAAAGTCAATGTAAAGTGAGCAACTTAGTCTGGTAGTGTTATTGGACGATACTTCTTCGAAAATGAAAAAGTTGTACCCCCCAATTTTAGTCAACATCCCTATAGTCAAATGTTAACCGCATTTTTTGGCCTGAAATAGAAGATATGGTTGTGGTTTTAACAAGATGGTGTCACATCATACAACATACAACACGATCTGTTTTGGCTTTGGTACAAGATAAACTTCCTGGTCGAATTTTTACGCGTTTTTGATGACGTGAACTTAAATTCAAAATCGTGTGATTTGTTGTCGTTGGATTTTGTTTTGTTGGGCTATGCAAAGGATCGTGTTTCTGCACAGAATCCCCAAACTCTTGATGTTTTGATAATGAATATTCGTCAAAATTATGGCTAAGAAATTGGGTCCTGCAAGAACTATCGCTGAGGACATTTAAATGATGTTATATTTCATTCACAATGGATAGGTTCAAATAATATATTGAAATAGAAATTTGATCTTAATCTACATCTTTAAAGTGGTTTATTTAAATCAATTTTAAGAACCACAAAATGAATTTGAATATATAAAAATATAAAAGAAATGTATTTCGTTGTCATGTCGAGGAAGTGGATTCGATTCCCATTCACTGGAAAAAAAGTTTCTCAAGAGGGAAGTGACAAATCTTACAAGATTATCTCTTATCATGAAAAGTCCTTTCATCTTAGCGGTTCGGATTCGGCAGAAACTGCTAAAATTAATTATATTGCCATTTCTGTTGAGATTTAGGCTGTCTACAAACCATTGGCTTAGTGGCCAATTTATTTTATTTATATAATTTCTTTTTGACTTATTGTTTTTCTTACGTGCTCTATAGCCTTGGGAACCATTCTACCGATTTTTATGAACTGTTTAATGTGCATTTGTAATTATTGTAGCATAGTAAGAATAATACGGCATCTTTAGTTAATAGTAATTTATAAAAATGAGAGTGACAGTGGCTTAAAAAGAAGTGAGTTTCAGTTGGAAAAAAATTAAATTAATTCTCAAAAAAGAATCTTTTAATCTATTTCCTTATAAGCCACTGCAAAGTATCATTTGTCAAATGGTCATCATTTTTGACGCAGATATTACTATCGTCAAATATGCACTATTGATACTAAAATCTGACAAAATCTGTTTGATCAACATCAGTCAATTTTCTTGCCAACGAATTTGACGTTTACGAACATGCTCTCTGGTTTAGCAACATTTTTGTCGTCAAGTCGATTTTCTTATTGAAAACTGTATGCCACAGATGATGTTAACGAACGTATGACTTAATGAAACTGCGTTATCAAAAGTTTAAATTTCCGAAAAGTTTTTGTTTTTTGAAGAGTTGACTTTTGCAGTTTGCACTTAATAACATCTTACAATTAAATTTTTTGACGCAAATAACGTTTTCATAAACGGTTAATGGAATTGTAGAGTTAAAGTAACTATTTCTATTTATCCACCAATGGATATTTACTTGTTGATTTTTATTAAAAACTAAAAATTCTCTAAGCAAAATGCTTAAAAATATGTCTACACATTTTATGGTCGACTTCAAGAAGTATTGAAATAAAAAATATAACGATGAGGTTATAGGTTCATTTACACCATAGTTCGTCCTGTGACTGGGGACAAGAAAGAAAACAAGTCTCTATGTCCAAGATTTCTCTCAGGGTGAATAAATTCTTCCAACAACTACGTCTTATAGAAAAAGTGAACAGGGTTTCTCTACATTTTTTTAAAGATTTAATATCTATCAATGTGCACTTGGATGTATATGCCAGTAACCCTTCTGATCAACACAAGTTTCTCAATGCAAAGCGCGTAAATCTTCCTTGAGTATTGTCGATCCCTTGATAAGGCACTTTTTTGTAAGTTCAAATAATGTTCAATTGTGGATATTGAAAGGTATAGTTTTAAATCGTCTGAAACCATTAGACAATTTGCAAATTTTAAAACGTCAGAATGTCATTTACGAAAATATTAAAAAGAAGTGGCCCCAAATGACTGCCCTGAGGGAGGCCCGACAATACATTAATAAAACAGGATTGATCATTTTCAATTTTTACAACCTGCTTTCGAATTCACAAATAAGATTCCAGCAGTTTTTGAAAACAAAATTTTTAATAAGACGTTTATGATGAACTTTACAAAATATGTGTACATGACATCCACTTACATTTTGTTTTCCAAAGAATAGAGGCAAACATTTGTAAAAAGACACAAATTAGTTATATAGTGGACCAACCACTGCAAAATCCATGCTACCTTGATGTTTTAATTTCTTTTACTGCAAAGTTTAGCCTATCGTATACCAATTTCTCCAATAATTTTAGACACAGGTCTGTTATTGTTAATTAACATTAATTCTTGAAGAAGAACACCAGCATGAAGCGATTTATTAAAAAAATATTTTTTAAAACTTTAAAAAGTAAAACAGCACATTTAGATATTAAAAGAGGCAGGAATCGAATCCACTCTAGCATTTTTGTTGTTTAAATCAAGATGAGTGAAACCATCTTAAACTTCTTAATCTGTGCAAAAAAAAAAAAAACAAAAAAAAACAATAAAAAGCATGAAAAACAATCGAAATTATCTTCACAATGGATTTCATTAAAATATCTTCACGATTATCTACAATGGTCGGTAGTCGCTGCTTCGTAGTTTGTCTCTGGAACAACCTCCGGAACTTTATTCTGATTCGCCTTATTCTTGTGAATAATCTTAGATTGCGATCACAGCGTTGCCAATAACACAAAAATGCAGCTATTACAACTCCAACTAATGCTAGGAACGCACTTGCGATTTAAATCGCTCTGTTTTTTAGTGTCAAAAACTCAACACATGTGTTTAAATGAGAATGAACGCACTTGATACCAACAAATCGTGATGATTTAAAGGTCGCAATTCGTTTCATTTTCCTGGCGATGCGATTGTCGAAAATTAAAATGAAACAAATGCACTCAGATGGATATTCTCACATTTGCGATATAAAAAACTACAACTTTAAAATCGTAATCGCACTTATGATTTTCAATCGCACGATTTTTTAGCCGCAAGGAATTAAATGTGAATACACGCACATGCGACTTAAAAATCGTAGCGAAACAAGTTCCATTTTTTCAAGTGGTTTTTTGTCGCAAAATTAAACAGATCAAATGGATTTAAATAATCCTGCAAGCACTTGCGATTTTTTAACAAAATTAATTTTTGCCAGTATTAAAATGGGTTTCATTAAGAAGTGCTATGTAGTGGCTCTTTGGTTACGTTTAAAATCTACTCAAAAACGTAAAAAAAAGTATTGAGTGCATCCGGTTATAAGTGGCAGATTACTTAACGGTCAGTTTCATAAAATCAAACGATAGTTTAAAAAACAGCCCACAGAAATTTGTGCAATACTAACGAATGATTATTGAATGCTTCAAGGAACTACTGCAACTAGTTTGACAAAATACAAAATGGAGAAATTCAATATCACTTGAGAAACGATTATTTGTGACATTGAGTTACCTAAATAAAACAAAATTCTTAATCGTTGCTATTTTACTGTAGTAAATGCGTGCACTCATATTTAGAGTAATGTGTTTAATTTTTTTGCAATAAAATAATCGCGGGACAAAAAAATCACAAGTGGATGCATGATAATAATTTGTGGCGACCGCGATAATCGTCTCGACAAAAAAACGCAAGTCCTAGCCTATGATTCCAGCAGAATGGATTATTTTGACAGTTTTATCACTAATTTCTGTACATTTTTTATGAAAAATTGAACCACAAAACTATTCACATTCAAATTATTTGTTACTAAGAATTCCAAGACCACAAAAGGAACAATTATTTGACATTTTGAAAGTTTAAATACTAAAATCTTATTGAGAATTTCTGTAAAAAATCTATGCAAAAAATTTAGAGCGAAAGGGAAGCACGTCTTCTCCACTTGAAAGCTTCTTCATAAAGCTTATTCTATTCTTACTTTGTCTGTGGCATTTTTTGATTCTTATTTTTTTGAAAATATACAAAATTAAAGAAACTTTTTCAATCTCAACTTTATTCTTCTAAATAAACTTTCGTCTGAGTAAACATTTCCCGATTAGATTACGATATTTTTCATGAATCTTATAAGTATATTCAAGGTACATTTATTTTGCATATAATCAAAGTATTTAAATATAAAGTCAAAAATTCTACATTCAACTCGTATATCAAATTTCGCCATTTAATCAAAATGCTCAAAACAAATTTAAGAAACTTAGAACCCTTAAGCAGTTTGACGCAAATAAACGTGAAAACCTATCATCCCACAGTTTCCTTTTTGGAACAACTTTAATTTTAGTCCCTTCATGTATTATTCAGGTGTTGTTCTTGAGGAACCGAACAACATTGAACTAAGATTCGAAAAAAAAATCTTAAAAGATATTCAAATTATTGTTGAACGCATTCATTTTCATTTAACAATGTAGGTACCTAGCTGAACTAAAGAAGCAGGTTGGCTAAGACTCCTTTTTTAATTCGCTTATTTGTTTTTTGTTAGGAAAGCCCTTACAAGACATACTACTATACTATAAGTACCTCAACTTAAGAAATTATCTTTTTTTTAAGTTATATTCACTCCACATTTTTCTTCCCAAAGAAAACCCTTTATTCATAATAAATATTAAAACAACTAATGTTTATACTTATTCCATAATTAATCCAAAAATTTGTATTTTAATCCAAAAGTAACGGAAGTCATTGTTGTAGATGAATGTAGAGTTGACCAATAACTTTAAAATGTGTAATCCAAAAGAAGTTGTGTGAAACATGCACTGCCGCTGGTATAACAACAAAGTTACACCAGCAAGGGAATACACTTTTATTTTTGATATTTCAATTTTATATTTAGGACCAGCACTTTTCTATTTTACCTTTTTTTATTTATTTCATTATCATATTTTTTGAAATAATTTCTGTATTATTATATTTCTCACTTATAATTACACTTCACTTAAATTTATAATCTTCTTATTTTTATAACATACAAATTAAAAAGGAAAACTATTTTAATTTTCTTTTTTGTTTTCACAAAATTGCACTTTATTTATTTAAAATTAATATTTCTCCGATTTAAATATTTATATTTTTTTTTTTGCTTATTAGTTACTTATTCGAAAATATTTCCAATCGTAAGCCATTTATTAAAATTCCAAAAACAAAAAATTAAAAAAGAGAGATAATTTGTACAGGAAAATTATTAAATCCGCGAAACGATACCTCTCAAAATCGCGGTCATTTAAAAACTGGAGAATATGATGATGGCCACGGAAAGAGGATCGACAAGATCGAATTTTAATCATAGTATAGATGAGAGAAAGAGAGAGAGAGGAAAATTACAAGCGAAGAAAATTATAAGTTCGCTTGTTGCGTTTTGCGTAAATTTTCAGTTCTCCCACTCACCTGATTAATACTCACCGTCACCACATAAAACCACTACAAGTAAACAGGTACGCAAAACCATGAAAATTCTCTCTTTAAAGTGTTCTTATTTGAAACATACATGCACATACATATGCGTGTTATGCTTACCTGTTGGAAATTCTCTATTTTTCCACCTACTTGTTATACAGATACAGCTATAGGGCATGCAACACACAGGTAAAGATATTGGCCTAGGGCTACCATCATGATTGTTCTTCACTGACGTAAGGAAAAAATAAAACTTTCAATAACACCTGGGCCTTATTTCATGAAAATAGACAAGTGCGACATGTGACCATTTTGGAAATTGACAACCTGACTTTTGCCAAATTTTTGGCGGCATAATTATTAAACCAACTTGTCGGGTGGAACTGTAGACAGTTAATCACTAGTCACTGAACGAGCTAGAAGAAGATTATTGGAGGTATTGTTGCATTGTTGCAAGTGATAAAGTTAGTAGATAAGTAGGTAGGAAAGTGAGTAAGTAAATAAATCTTATTACAAAACCAAATTTCATAACCAATAATTATTGATATTGGCTTGATTATAATCAAGATATAAGATTTAAATTTTAAAATTGTATTTTTGTATAAGTTATTGAAAGGCAACATCGACCTGGAACATGAAACACACCATGTATTCAGGAGAAACTATGCCAATTTGGCATTTGCTTAAATCTAGCTTTACAATCAGTTAAATACAAAGGCAATGATTGTTTAGAAAATATGTTTAAAATGTTAGGTAAATTCTTTTTAGTTTTTGAACTCAAGACACAAACACACACAAACTGTCAAATTTTGCAAAAAAATATGATAAATTAAAATTCATAAAAATTATAAAGGATTTTCAATAGGCGTTCTTCTTTTTAATTTTAATTTTTTAATTTTGGTGGGGGCAATACCCCCATTTATTAGGCTTAATACAAGCTATAGCTTAATCTAACTTAAAACTAAGAAAACTTATAGCTACGAATTTTGGTTAGTGGGGGAATTGATTCAAGAGACGGAGTTTTAGGCAAGGGGTACTAAGGTTAAAGTCGAAGGTTATTGGGTTTGATTTGACATTCCTTAGCATACGTGAGACTGGTTCATTAGAGCCATAAGACGTACGGTGGGTGGGTATATAAAAGAGAAGGGGATTTCGTATGTTGCGGGGGTTGGTATTAAGGAAGATGGAGTTATAAAGAGTTATACAGTCAATAGAACCTGTAAGAAGACTATGAATGAAGAGAATTTCATAAGTTTTTCTTCGTTCTTCTAGAGAATTTAGGTTAATTAGTTTAAGGCGATCTAGGTAAGGAGGTAGGATTAGGGGATTGTTCCAGGAAAGTCCTCGAAGAGCAAAGCGAAGGAATCGACGTTGGATACTCTCAATTCTGGCGATGTGGACTTGTTGGTAGGGAGACCACACCTGACAGGCGTATTCAAGCAGGGGGCGGACAAAGGTAACATAGAGGGATCGGGTCACATATGGGTTGGAGAATTCCTTGGACCATCGTTTGACGAAACCAAGTGCGGAATTGGCCTTGAGAATTATGTCGTCATAATGGGAGATGAAGTTAAGCTCCTGATCACATAATATGCCGAGATCACGTATCGAGTTAACAATAGATAGGGGTTGATTATGAAGAAAGTAGATACGGGGAGTAGATTTTAAACGTTTTCGTGAAAAGGTGATTGAGTGGCATTTAGTGATGTTTAAGTCTAAGCAGTTTTTGAGACACCAAACTGAAAAATTATTGAGATCAATTTGGATAAGAGTAGAGTCCTGTGCAGAAGAAATGATTTTGAAAAATTTAGTGTCGTCGGCATAAAGAGATATATGGGAATGTTTGATGACCAATTCAATATCATTAATAGTAAGAATAAAAAGGAGAGGCCCTAAGTGGCTGTCTTGAGGGACTCCGGACGTGGCTAAGAAAGGATTAGAGGAAGTGGATCTAAAACGAACACTGTAGTAACGGTTTTCCAGATAGGAAGAAATCCATTTTAAAAGAATGGGTTCGAAATCGAAGGCGGATAGTTTGGAATGGATAAGTTTATGGGAGATTTTATCGAAGGCTTTACTAAAATCAATGGAAATGACATCGACATCTTTACCATTCTCTAAGGCAGAGAGGGTAAATGACACAAATTCAACAAGATTAGTGGTAGTTGATCTACATTTAAGAAAGCCATGTTGTATGGGAGAAATGAGGGATTTACAGTGAAAGCTCAAAATTTCATGAAGTATGCTTTCAAAGAGTTTGGGGATACATGAGAGTTTGGCGATAGGACGATAATTGATGACATCGCCTCTTGGACCCTTTTTGTGTATTGGAATTATAAAGGAACTCTTCCATATCTCAGGGAATTCACCTTGAGAAAATGAAATATTGAAGATTTTCGATAGAGGAAGGGAAAGTGATGATGAACATTTCTTTAGGAGAATAGCTGGGAGTCCATCTGGACCAGGAGAGAAGTCATCATTAAGCTGATTTAACTTATTTTCCACAATAATTGGATCGATAGTAGGTGGGAGAAATGGCCCAAGCGAAAAACTTGGTAAATAATTAAAATAGGCAGAGTCAGGTTCAAAGGTATCATCCGTGAAAGATTGTTTGAAAAACGAGGCAACAAGTTGGCAATAGTTTGTGGATCATTTGATGTTATATTATTGAAGGAGAGAGAAGTTGGGTACCCATCGGATTTTCTTTTATGATTGACGAATTGGTAAAAGAATTTAGGATCATTAATAAGGTTGGCTTGCATCATAATTAAATAATGAAGTATAATGAGTTGGAAAGCTCATTAAATTGGAGATACGTACCGAGATAGTTAGAATAATCTGTAGGAGTTTGCGTGCGAAGAAAAGTTGACCATAGTTTGTTTCTTTTGTTTCTAAGAGAACGGAGCCTTCGATTATACCAAGGTGGGCTGGTAGACGAAGTTTTGCGTCGTGTAAATGGTACAAATAGAGAGATAGAATACAAAATTTCTCCATAAAATTTTGCTAGAGCATCTTTTAAGGCCAGATTATCAAAGTTGAAGGAAATATCATTTAGATATTGATTAATTTGACGAAAATTAGCTTTATGAAAATTTATTATTAACATGCGTACTGGAGGGCAATTGTGGAAGAATGAGAGAAGAAGGGGAGGATGGTAGTTATCGATGGTAGATAAGGAAAGTTGACTAAGTGAAACAGAAGAGTTTGTAGAATCTGTAGTGAAAATGAGGTCAAGATGCCTACCCATGAAATTCGAGACGCCATTTACTTGGCAAAGGCTAGAATCTGTCAAGCGATCTAGGAACAGGCATTCCTTAGCAGAAGTGGGGTTACAAGCAATATAGAAAGATTCATCGTCTGATAAAATCCATTTAAGATGGGGAAGGTTAAAGTCACCGAAAAGAAAGATTTCGTCACCAGGATCACAAATTTCTAGAATTTGATCAACTGTTTTAATGGTAAGTTCATATGATTCAATGGGTTGAAATGGCAGTATGTAACAACAGATAACGTAAAGCGACTTACGTGAAAGTGTTATCTTTATAGAAATATAATCTAGGTACGGGGAAGAAGATGATGCGATAAGGCAAGAGTCAATTGAGTTTTGGACAGCTATAAGCACGCCACGACTAGGAGATTCAGTATGTTGTCTAAGGTCATCGTCGCGGTAAACATTAAAAGAAGATGGGAACAATTCTTGGTTTTTAATGCTAGGAATCAGATTAGTTTCAGTTAGAGCGTAGATTTCAAAAGGTAGGGAATGAGTTTTCTGATAAACAGCTTGAGTTTTTGAACGGAGTCCTCTTACGTTTTGATAATAGAAGGTAAGAGGGAGATTGGAATTGGCTGGAGTAGGTGAGGTCTGGGTTGAATTAGGGACGAAAAAACCTATCATGGTCAGCTCTGCTGCGCTGAAGGTAAGATATCCGCTTGGAATGAATGTACTTACCAAAAGCGTCGAGATCATTCTCTACTTTTATGGGGGACATATTGAAAAACTCGTGATATCTAATGTAAAGGTTTTTCAGGCTATTAACATTAGTAGGAAGACCTTCTTTTTGGATGGAGATCATTACACTTGTTTTTGTTTTCCCTTCGTAGCAGACTGAGTCTGATTTATCGTGGAGATAAGCTAAGAAAATGCGGATATTCTCATAAGTTTTCTTATCTCTTAGTCTAGAGAGAGCATAACGACTTTCGTTGGAATCTACTGTTTGCTGTGTCAATTTTACAGCTGGGGGCAGAAGGGGGTCGATAAAAGATTGGGTGGGCATAGGCGTAGAAGAGACGAAGTTAGGTGGCGATGGGGAGGGAATGTGGGTAGGGGTTGAAAATGTGTTGGGAGAAGAGTTTATTTGGCAAGGAGCAGTATTATTATTTGGTAAAGATGCTGGAGAGGGGTTGAGTATATGAGAGCTTTGAAAATTTGGATATTTGGCTCCGGAACTGAGGTCAAAATGTGGAATAGAGTTTACTGTAGGCGATTGAGTTGGAGT
Source organism: Philhelius festivus (assembly GCA_963931855.1). Taxonomy (NCBI): domain Eukaryota; kingdom Metazoa; phylum Arthropoda; class Insecta; order Diptera; family Syrphidae; genus Philhelius; species Philhelius festivus. The sequence continues at coordinate 33,895,043 of OZ007554.1, read as the reverse complement.
TGGGAAAGTAGTGGGTGTAAGATTAAAGGAAACCCGGCGAGCTTGAGGCTTAGAAGGAATGGGGACACTAGGCAGTTTCTGTTGCATGGAGGGGTGGTTAAAACTAGGAAAAAGTTTTGTCTTAAAGCTCCAGTTAGGGTCAGGTCTGGGAAAATTACTGATTTATTAATTGGACGATAAGTGGCATTGTTAAAGTTACCATGAACACGTCTTTTTGAAGGGTTATCTGGAAACTGAGGAGATTTGTGCTTGAGGGATGGTTTGGATTTGTTTTTTAAGTAGGAATTAAATTTTGTTAGGTTTTTCCATTTAATTAGCATCATGTTGTCGAGTTGAAGTCCATAGGGTTTATAGAAAATCCAGTTGTACTTTGAAGGAAACTGGATTTTGAAGCATTTCGGTGAGACTTGATGACAAACATTCGGAATGATAGAGAACTTTTGTCTAAAATACGAGTAGATCCAGGATTTGTTGGCAAAGTAGGGAGTGTTCTTCAGGCAAAAGTAGGTGTTGTTAGCAGATTCCAGCTTGCTTAGTCTTTTGTTCCAATCGGATAGGGTCCAACGGTGACCGAATTTGATGATAGTTGGAGATGACACGGGTAGATCGTTGGGTGGTGACACAGGCAGATCGTTGGAGGGTGAAGAAGGCATGGTTGGTTTGATTTGCGGTTGAACAGCAATTTAAGTTCAGAATATACCTCTGAACAAAGTCGCAGCATGTCAAGCATGTTTTGAAAATCCTCTGAACCAAGCGTGCTCTGAGTGCTCTGAATTTGTTTTAAAACACATCTAAGCACCTAGCTGCCACTATTTTTTCTAAATTCCCATCTGTCAAATGTTTGTGTAAAGCATTTAACTCAGTTATTTTGTTCTGAGCTCATAGGGCACACTCTGAACATACTCAGACCGAAAAAAGAAACAAGCTCTGATCACTCTGAATTAAAAAAGAACTAAAGAACTAAAAAAGAAATAAGCCTATGTAATAAGAACATAACAATGAAATTTAGAATTTTCTTCAAATTTTCGCAGAGCCCAATCAGAGATGTTCTACGACTTCAAATGATCATGAGGCTTCAGTTCTTGAGTTAACTTGATCTTGTTAGTATGAAGGTTTATGACCTTTCGAAACAATGGATAATGTTGAATTCCCAATTCTTGTAAACGGTTCGGAATTGACTGATATTGGTAACTTTTGAATTGATATTTTCACTAGCACAGGGATTTTCAATAGTAATACAATTTACTCAAATTTATCAACTAGCAAGTACCCTGCGTCTCGTGAGACGATTATTTCAACTAAAAATTAGAGTCAACATGGCAATTCATTCATTAAAATGCTCAACCTGCATCATTATTGAAGAATAATGACCCAATAATACGGACAACGAAGAAACTCATCAAACTGTCGTTGTAAATGAAGAAGTTGTTCCACAATAACTCTCGGGTTCCTAAGCCCCAAATAAAACAGTATTGTTTTTTTATTTACTGAGACAAATGGCATTGAGCTTGACAGTACAAAATAATTTTATTGTAATGTTTTGTAATCACCCATTTTCTGAAACTCGTATTAATGACTCGTATTCGACTACAGTCGTAGGAACAGTCAAGTACAAGTACAAGTGAAGTCGGATGTTCGACTCCTGGACTAACAACATACGACTGTAGTCGAATACGAGTCATAAATACAAGTTTCAGAATATGGGTGAATGTTATTGTCCTCATTGGTCGAAGTGAATTAAATAGACGGATGCATCGGAGATACTTTTTCAAAATACCAGCGAGATAAGAAAAACTCATCCAAGAGCCAAGGATAAGGCCCAGGTATTTCAATTCTTCTACACTCTTAATATAAAATCATGTATGATAAAATAGATTCACCAAATTTAAAAAGCATTATTAGCATCCATTTTCCGATTCGTTTTAGTCGTCATTCTGTTGTATTTGATATACCTTTCTCACGAACCAATTTAATTTTTAAATCACCTTTAATAAGAATTCAAAAGTACCATAATAAAATTTTCTCAACGTTTGATGTTTTGCATGTTTCTAATGATAACCCTAAATCTGTCATTTTAAGAATTGTCCGTGAATGTGGCTCATCTTTCATTTCAATTTTTTAAATTTTTTCATTTCCATTTTTTAAATTTTTTCCTTCTTTTGGTCTTGGCTTTTCCATTTATTTTGTATCTTTTTAGTATTCTTAATACTTTATTACGTAAAATTATTTCTTAATCTTTTAAAAAAAAACTTTTATAAACTTTATATGTAATCTCTGTAATAAAACTGAATTAACTTAAAATATAGCTTGTTAAAGGTTTGTAATAGGCGTAAGTTTATTAAAAACTGTTAGCTATTTTATAATCAATAAAAAAAAAAAATTATCAATACATATAGCAAAAAGAGGGAGAGAAGAAGAAGCCTGACAAACAATACCAAGTAGAAAGTTTAATTCGATGACACTGCGGTGCGTGAAGGTACAAATATGATTCAAATAGTTTGAAGAATATAAGCTGAAGATTAGCCTTGGATTAGCTTATTACTAAATTATGTTCAACAAACCAGACTCTCAGTAAATTAAGATCCAAATTCACGTTGAAAATAAGAACTAAAGGATTACTTTGGCCTTAGTAGAAACCAATTACATCAGCGAAAGCCGTCAGCGAATCCTTGAAACTAAGATCAAAGAGCGAATTTATGTATACTTTAAACAAAATAGGTTCTAATGCAGAATCTTGTGGAACACCTAAGTTAAAGAACCTTAATTCGCTTCTTGTGTCATCTTCCTTCACTCTTTAAGACCTACTTTCAAGATATGACCACGAACCAGTTGAGCATAAAACCACAAAATCCACCTTTTTCCAGTTTTCTCAATGGGAAGTTATGATTGACCATTTTTATTTATTTTTTAAATACTGCGCACTTAAATCGCAGACATTTTCTTACTTATAAATTATTCTATTTGTCATGTGAAGTTTTTTTATTTATTATTTTGTTTTTGTATAAGTATTATTCATATAATTCTTGTGTGTATGCCTGGGTGCATATTGCAAACAAATAAAAGGAGCGTTCTTAACACCCCGCAGACTAGGCCTAATTTAAGACTGTTTAATATACTATAATATAATTATTTTCTCTGGATATTTAATGGAGCGACCATTGCCTGTGGGTGCGGGACATGCGGTTGATTTCCGGGATGTGCGAGTGCTGATGGTGCATGATTTGAGGTAGTATCTGTTGGTGCTGGGGGGAAGTTGTTGCAATATTTGTTGAGGATGCAGTGGTACATGTTACGGTATATGCTGTTGCAAATGTGGGGGCTCATTTATTTGCTTATGTTGGAGTGGATATTCTGGGATTTGCTGCGGATGCTGTTGAGGATGCTGTTGTGGATGCTGTTGTGGATGCTGCTGGGGATGCAGAATCTGCTGTGGATGCATGTGATGATGAGCCTGGCCGTTTCCAAGAAAAAGGTGGTTCGGCGGCATCATATTGCGCATCATTGGTAATGTCAATAAATAAGCCACCCGTACATTTTTTAGCCATCGAGTCGTGACATCGTTTGGGAACAAATCTGTAAGAGTGCATCTTCCGTTGATTTGCCTTTCAAAAAAAAAAAAAACAAATTTTAGAGTATTACAGAATTAAGATTTATCTAAAAAAAAAACACATTATTCTATTTTTCGTAAGTTTCTCAAAAACTTTGCTAAAAACTGAAAGCAGAGATATGGACGTGTAGCAACCCTCTTTTCCAAAAGTGTGTGCCAACGAAAATTCTCTCTAACAATCGATGATCAGGTTTCAGGTTTTTAAAAACAACATTTTTTTAGTTTAACACCTTCACAAAACTATTGGTTTCGCTCTCTTATTTTTTTCAACAATCTCCTTTTCAACTCTATCTAACACCAATACAAGCAGCTCCCGCTCTCATCTTATTTTATTTATGTATTAGTGGCGGTTTGTCTCTTTTTACAAGCAAATACCTGCTTCATTGAGGTGGCGACTTTGATTGTAGGTAATTGAACTAGGGTCTCTGACGTTTTATTGTTCTTTCGTTTATTTACGGCTGTTTAAAAGCAGGTTTTTCCTTCCATTCTCTCTCGTTCTATTGTGATCCTCTGAGCATTAGTTTTGTTTTTTTGTTTTAAAGCTAAAGCCTCTCTCTCTGTACGAAAATTCACGCATACACGACAAAACTATTGGAATGGCGGTTCTGCTGGGCAACCATTTCGATATTTCTATACATCTATAAAAAAGCCGGTTGGTTTGTTTTTGTTTGCATCCATAATTTGGTAAGGAGAGACATAGAAGGAGCACAAAAACAACAACAAAACACACATAGGACAGGTATTTAATTTTATTTTTTTTTTTTTTTTGGTTTTTGTTGTATGGTTAAAGTTTTAGAAACGAATAAAAACACAATGTTGGCGACAAAATAGATAGAGAAGTATAAAGGAGGAAACAAAATTCTTTTTGAACGTATAAGAAAAAGAAACAACAAAATTGGGCAACAGCATGCATTTTTTAAAGATTTCAGGGTTCGGTGTTGCAAGGGATATTTTTAGTTAACAATATTTGAAGTGAATGTTTGCCAAATCTATTTGGACTTCTGCTAAATTTACAATTTTGCGTGCACTAAAGTAAATATGAATTCCCTTAAAACGTTTTGAGCACAGTGAGAGCCTTTAGGAAAGTTGGAGAGGATGTAAAAGGAGATATCGAAAATAATAATGGGAGGGAAATATTTATCCGGGTAAGACATTCCACATTCGTAGAGTGCGGCTAAGGAAAGAATCTCTGCTTTCAATAGTATGTCCAAACTTGGGATCAAGGGTAAACTGATTTGCATTCCCTGAAGCATGAGTATTATGGTTCAATTATTACAGAGGAGGAATGCAATTTGGCTGTTTCACCAGAACATTGCTTATAAAATTAACGGTACCATAATGGAAGACAAGAAACATTGCGATTGTTCTCGAGAGATGCAAATGTTAATGTTAAACTTATATCACCTATTATTTTTAAAGCTCTTTTTTGGGTTCTATCCAAAAGACTCAAAAGGGTTATTGGAGCGCCTGCCCAAATATGGGAATGGCTCTCGTGCTTTGAACGATTATCTTATAGAATACTGCCAGATCAGAAGAGGTGAACATTTTCTAAACATGTCGAAGAAAACCTTAACAATTAGCAGTTGGTCTGTTATACATACTGTGAGCGTTAAAAGAAATTGTACACCTATGAACTGCATTTTTAAAGCCCTGTTAAAGCAAGGGGTTTCGATCTTTTAGTAAAATACTTATGTTATTTTTTAAGGTAGTTTATTTTCAATGAATTGCCATATAAAAGCTAACAGAAAATAATGAAGTAAAAATACAATAAAAAAATTTAAAAAATATTTCAATTTTTAAGCGTCAAAAGAAACTGTACAACTCGCCACACATACTGTGCAACTTTCCGCTTATCGGGAAAACAACCGTTAAATTAATTTTGTTTTCTTTACAACTTATAACTAATTGATTAAAAGTGTTATACAGTTCATTTCCATCGAAAGTTGCTTGTTGCTTAAATTGTTTTTTTTAAATTACTTCAAAATGGGTAAACAAAGTGGAGTAGAAACACGACAACTTATTATTAAATTAAGAAAGGAAGGAAAATCTTACTGCGAAATAGCCAAAACAGTGAGCAGATGCCTTAACACGGTAAACAAAGTTTTGGACAAATTTCAAAAGTTCAAGGATGTAAAAGATCGACCTCATTCCGGAAGGCCAAAAAGGCTGTCCGTAAGAGATGAACGTGCTATTGTCAGGAAAGTATGAAAAAATCCCGCGTGTAGTGCAGTAAAGATTGCTGAAAATATTACCCAATCTTCTGGAGTCAACGTTAGCGCGAGCACTACTCGGCGGACGCCCATAGTAGCGGGTTATATGGAAGAATTCCTCGCAAAAACCATACATTTCTGAAAAAATCTGAAGCGAAGACTTCTTTTTATCAAGAAGTATCAAAAAGAAAGTTCTTCATTCTGGGGAAATGTTCTCTTTAGTGACGAGAGCAAATTTGAGATTTTTGGTTCAAAAAAACCACCAAAAATATGGAGACAGAAAAAAACTGAATTTTAACAAAAAAATTTAAATTCAACAATTAAGCACGGAGGCGCTTCGATAATGGTCTGGTGAGGTATAGCGTCATATGGAGTTGGGAACCTCGTCTTTATGGACAGTACAATGGGAAAAGAAGATTATCTTAATATTTTAAGAGACATTTTGCCAAGTAGTGTTGTGAAACTGGTTTTAATTGATTCATGGGTTTTCCAACAAGACAACGATCCCAAGCACACATCGAAAATAGTGAAGGAATGATTACTTTACCGTACATATAAGCAACTGGATCACCCTCCGCAATCCCCAGACTTAAACTCTGTCGAACATTTGTGGGAGTATCTGGATAAGCAGATCCGTAAGAGGAACATTTCAAACAGAGAGTCACTAAAGTCAATTCTAGTTGAATAGTGGCAAAAAATGCCAACCAAATTGACAAGGAAGCTAGTAGAGTCAATGCTCAGACCCATTGATGCTGTTTTAAAGGCGAAAGGGAAGCAGACAAAGTACTAGTTTTAAGTTTTTTACTTTAATTGAATAATGTACAGTTTCTTTTGACGCTTAAAAATTGAAATATTTTTTAAATTTTCTTATTGTATTTTTACTTCATTATTTTCTGTTAACTTCTATATGGCAATTCATTGAAAATAAACTACCTTAAAAAACAAAATAAGTATTTTACTGAAAGATCGAACTCCCTTGCTTTAACAGGGCTGTAAAAATGCAGTTCATAGGTGTACAATTTCTTTTGACGCTCACAGTACATATATAGAGAATTGAGAGCTTTTTGGTTTCCTCAATGCAAGTTCTGTGCATGGATAGTGGCATGGACGTAGGGTTCCATTGAGTTCTTAAAGCATTGATTTCCACGGGGTTTATGGTGGTTTACCGGTGTCAATATTGCTACGAAAACCATACTGGCGGTCATTGAGAAGCTTTCGTTCTTCGAGATATTTCTTGAGCTGATAGTTTATCAGAGTTGCTATGACCTTAGAATCGACATAAGTGCAATTGGTCTATAGTTAGATCAGTAGAGTAGGACAGATGGCAAAGAAGAAAACTTCTTCACAACACTAGGAGGGATACTATCAGGGCCAGCGTATGTGTGTACATCGAGATCCTTTAGTTCTCTTGCAACTATCCGAGTGCTAAGGAAGATTTGTCCCATAAAATCGGTTACGCTCTCAAGTGAAGGAGGAGTCAAGACAAGAGGAGTGTCATTGAAAACGAGCCTTGGAACCGAAGACGAAATAGTACTTATTATTTTTTTATAAATGACCAAGAATGTTTACTACCACTACCACTTTGTCAGTAGTGTATACCCAGCACATTGGTATAACTATTATTTATGAATTCAGAATTAAATGATTTAAGAGCTTTCATAACTTAGGGATAGCAAGAAACTTTTTCTGCCATATTACTACAGTACAGGAAAGGTACAAGACCACAATTGGAGTTTATACCTATAAACACTTAATTACTGCTTACTTAAAATGGCGCTACTATCCAAAGTGAATCAGTGATCCTTAATTAACAAGCTTCTTCGAATAAACTCAATTATTAGCTAGTCTAGCTTTCTCCAGTTTCACATGCCAAATTGGTGAAGGCCCTCTTCCAATTATGTGCACCACCTGATAGGCCTTTGTATCATATATACGAGTAGTAGGACCGAGATAATTAGTGCTCAAGAAATTGACACAATTGCTTTCTTAGCTCAATGATTCAGAAATTGGCAAGAGTTATTAATCGTTTGATCTTAACGCTGGTATCGTCTTAGTTTGCCTCGATGTCAAAGCTATCAAATGAAATGTTGTTTTACCATTTGGCATAATGGTTAGTGCATTGGACTGTCATGTAGAAGGTTTTAGTTTCGATTAACAGTGGTTAAAAAAAGGGTTTTCAGGGATGTACTACTTCTTGTGAGAAAGTGACAGTTTCTCCAAGATTTTACCTTGTCTTTTTCCCAAGATCTACCTTAATGTAAATGGTGGACTTCTCTAGCCTAAGTTCACACTAATGCATACCTATGAACACATAACAAGGGGAAAAAAAGTGGGGCATTTCAGAGTATCAGGAAAACAATGATGAGGTTTCATTCTTAGCGTATTCTTTCTCCCAACAATATTTCCTAGATAAACTAATTAGTGAATACGCTTTACCAAGTCAACATCTGACACTCTGAACTACTCGATACCAAGGCTATTAGCTCCAGCAGCTTTATTGGTTTTTAAATACAGCTATCTTCACTTCGTTGAGATCGGGGGGTTCGAAATATTAGTCTCTTGTTCTAGTTTCAAGCTGCCTATCAGCATTATTAGATTCTTCATTGAAGTAATAAGGTTCGCAGAAATGATTTTTCAAATCCCTCAACACCAACTGCGATGTCTTCTTGGTCGTCCTTGCAGGCTTCTGACATTGAGTCGTTCCTTCAACTTTTTCGTAAAATGTCCATTATTTCTGTATGACTTTCTTCTTTTGCTCACTTTTCCTTTTGGCTCATCTCACCTCTTCCGGTCCTCCTGTACAGTGGCACTTTGTTTAGCTGCATTTGCTTTCCGGAATTTATCGTCAAATCAGAACTTTCTTGGTGGGAGCATCTCTGATAGCTTCTAGGTGTAGCCGTCGGACGTCGAATTTTCTTACACTTTTTCGTTGATGAGATTTAGGTCCGAGTATTTGCATGAGGTAATGTTCCGAGTCAATATTGACCCTCGAATAAATGTTGAGATGTTGGAACTGCATACTGACTACCTCAATCTTTCGTTTAACTTGAATTCATTATTGTATAGGCTGTACTTTCTGACAGTGCCAAGCAAAATGACTTCGTAAACGTTTTAAAAAAGGAGCTCTAAGTAACAAATGGTCAAATATTGTACAAATTATGACAGTTCCATAGCAGACATTTTCAATATTTACAAGTCAAGGTCAAAGGTCTGTAAATTGTAGCCCGATCTTTCATGAGGCTTCTTCTCCTGATCTAGTGAAATGTGTGCTTATAGAACTTTACCGATTTTGGTGTTGCAAAGAGTCGCCGCCGTGTATCAACTGCATTTTTTTCAACACTTCAAGTAAAGCTGCGAAAAATATTGTTACTATATTACAGAAAAAGAATACGGATATAAATTTTTAGCAAATCACTATAGGTGATTGACTTCAAATAGGAAGGAAATATTTAAATTTCTTCTTTCTGAGGAAAAACTTGAAAAAATTCGAGGGAATTTTATTTTCCCTCAAGATTGTTCCAATGTAATATAAATTTCTAAGCCATACTCAACTTTGAATTCCATACAAGTGTTCTTCTCTTCATACAGGTAGTTGTTGCAGTTGCTGAATGCTGACGGAGGCTTAGGTTACTTTCGAGTTTCGACAGCGACTCACCACTACCTCTATCATTCACAAAATCCCCATAAAATAACTCAAGACCATAGGGCTCGGATTGTTTTTCTCTGTTTCATTTGTTATTATTATTGTTAAGATGCTTTTGGTTTGGTCGTCCTCGTCGTCGTCGTTGCAGTCATAGTATCATCCTCGTCCGTCGTCTTCATTGCATCGCCTCTCTTACGTTCGTTGCACTAGAGACCCATCCAACACGGTCCACTCAGTTCTCGCTTCATCGGCTGCAGCCAGTCCTAGTACACACGTATTTTTATCCCAACTTCACTGTGGATACCGCTCCGTTGCTGATGGTGCGGTGTTTCGTTCGGTCTTTTGGTACTGCTGCTGCTGATGTTGATGCTGTGCTGGTTCATCTTCGGCTATGCGATTGCACTGCATGGTACCTATAACTATAGCATGTAGCATTAGTCAAGTTATTGCCCATGGTGCCTGGTCACATTTTTATCTTTTGAGGAATATTACAAAAACACGCAATGTCTGTGCACAAAGGGAATACGCCAGCGCGCCGTTTCCTTACCGCTTTCCGTTGCTGTTGCCATTGCTATTGCCATTCCTATGCCCGTGGTAGTCTACTTCGTCTTCGTGGTTGTCATGAGAAAAGGAATGCGAGTCACTTTATGGATAAGAAAAAGGACGGGGACATGCAGAGGGTGCTTGATGATCGACTGGCGAAAAGCTGCACTCAACTGAAATGTCTTGAAAATTCAAATTCACCTCTCTCTCTATCTCTTTCTCTGATGTGTTTTTCCACTCGATGTCGATATCTCTTTCGAAAACAATTTCTTTTTGCAAAAATTTTTGTATGGAAATCAAAAATCGTGATGAAACTCATTAGCAGTTTCATGCCCTCCTGTGATGTGTACGGAAACGAATGAAATCAAATTTTCAAATTCAAGACCCTCCTCCTTCCTGAAGAGCTGGAACCATCATCTCCGAATCTGTGAACCTTCAGCCTGCTGCTAAAAACTGAAACAACGACCAAGACGACAATCTTGCATGATAATTGCGAATAAAAGAGTATGCACGATCTGATGAAGGAGAACGCTCATCTTTGAGCGAGATTTGACCAAAAGACAAAAAACCAAACACAAATTTGAGTGTTTTTGTTTTTGTTTTTGATTTTATTTATTTTTCTCCGGTTTCAAGTTCTGGTAATAAAAATTTGTTCGAATTTCCATAGGAGCACACGTTTTTGCACCAAAGTGCATCAGCCGCCTTTTTGGCTTCAACATGGCCTCAGCTTAAGTCTGAGCCTGGGATGCGAGCTCCAAATTTGTTATGGGGAAACCATAAAAACCGAAACTGGAGAACCGTTCGTTTAATTAATTTAACTACACTGAGAAAACTGTACTATGAGTTATTTAAATAGAAACATGTTTAATTATATGTTTAAATAAGGGCAAATAGAATTCGTTTATTATTTAACTCAAATCTGTTTAAATTCGAAAATACTACTATTTTACAGTAAAATATGTTTAAATCAAACTCATTCATGTTTAAGAATTTCGTTACGATCTGGACTTCGTTTTGTATATGTTTTTAAATTAGTTTGAGTTTGATTTTTAAAATACATGTTTAATTATTTTACTTGCTTACAAATTTTAACATACAATGAACATGAACGAGTTTGTTTTAAATATAAACGGAGTTAAAATATTTACAAGAGTAAGAGATTAAACATAAAAGTTAAATTTAAGCCCGAACGAGTTTGAATTGAAGTAAAATGAAGTAGCTATACATAACTTTTCTTATTTTTGGCATCGAAAGTCATGGAGTGCGTTTGTTCCGCGAGTGTTTGTGATTTTACTAAAACGTGTAATTTATAAAAATATCAAGAAATATTTGATATGGGTATACCATTATAATGTTAGATACCTGAAGTTCTGCTTCAAGCACGAATATAAAAGGATAAGATAACTCGAGGAGTGGAAGAAGAGTGTTCGCTGCTTTCTATTGTAAGTGTCCAAAAAAATATTTGTTTCAAAAACTGTTTATTTATATAGTTTTATTTAAAAAAATACTGACTAATAAGTATGCATTATATTAAATTATCATTTGACTTCTATATTCTTCTCATAGGACGCTAGAAGACGACAAAAGAATTAAAAAAAGAAGCAAATTCCAGAAGACCAATTATGAACCAGAATTTGACGAAGATTTGCTCATAGATCTTAAACAATGGCTAAGTTCACCTGGTGCTTGTGAGTTGTGACAAAGATGAGATCTCAAAACGCTCCGCAACCATCTAAATACTTTTGGAAAAATGTAATAACAGAATTTCACTTAAAATAAAAATATAAATATGTACTTTTTAATTTTTCTTTGTGTTGAGTAATTTTTTTAATTTCTGAATTTCTGAAAAATCTGAAGTTAAATATATTTGCCTTAAACAAAAACGTATTTGACTCAAATACGGATATATTCAAAAAAAATCAATATGATTCTATTTGAAACAACATCAAATAAAGTTAATAAAAACAAAGATAAGCATGTTTAAATCAAATAGAAAACGAGGTAAATTTAAACAAAATCATGTTCAAATCGGGTCAAACATGGTTAAATACGTTTCTATTAAAATTAAATAGATATCGATTCCATGCCAAATCGTATGTGTTTGAGTTTGATTCAAATATGAATATGTTTGATATTTTTCTCAGTGTACGTGCTGGATGATTTGTGCTGGCAACGCGGGCGATGTGCATGGCGGCGGCTGCGGTGCGGTCGGAATAGAGACGCACGGTGTGTCAGGGGAGAACCGAGCAAAATATCACTAATTGAAAATTGTATCGTGAATTAGCATTCAAATTTGGAGTTGGCAGTTCAAGTTTGATCCCAGAGGAGGATTTTAGTGCCAGTACCTATTTTAAGAAATATATATAAATTTTCTCTTCAAGGGCTTCGTGACTCAGGTCTTAGTTAGGAAAATAAAAATTTTTGGTATACGTAATTATCGGCTAGATATCTTTTCCAATTTCAGATGTGGAATTATAAGTGCCTGGGGGCAATTTTCGAAATGTAAGAAAATGAAGATTTATGGTATAAGTCGAAAGGAATTTCAGGATTTTTTTGTATTATAACGGAGTGTACTTAATTTGGCATTATGTTTTAAATTTCAGTTATATTTTAATATCGTGCTTATGAAACATAAATTAGTGTTACACTCTTCAGTATTTGTATAGCAATAGTAACCAAATGTTCCAATTGATCTTGAGCATGAATTAACTTAAATTAGTATTAACTTTCGTACATTCTTAGAATCAGTTTTTCAGTACTGAATTTAAAAATAATTAATTCGAACCACAACAGCTCTTGGAAAAGCAGGCCCTATTAACTTACACCTTGCAACCCCGAAAAACAATATTTATTTAGGTGGCAGCGGCTGGGAATCAATCAGAGCCATTTCTTTCTGGAAATCGAACAGAAATCCTTCTAAAAACCCTTAAAAAATTGATTGATATCAATAAAACTTTTTGCCTACAGCTCAACATGCTTATTGTAAAGGAAGATCAGAAGATACTGCTTTACTTACATTCACTATAGAAAGAACTATCAAATATTCCCTCCACCATAAAGAGTACACTATGGTTGCATATCTTGATGTAGAATACTTTTTCAACAATATCCACGCAATCGCTTGACTTGATAAGCTGATTTACCAAGTATTGAATATCAGGGTTATCAATTCACAACTATGCGACTTTTCTGCTAGAAGATCTGCCAGTAGAGGTATACCGCAAAGCGGTGTTCTTTCTCCCCTTCTCTGTTCTCTGGAATTTGATAACAAATGAGTTGCTGACATACCTGAAAGCGGAGAGCTACAGATTGATTGTTTATCAGGAAAGTATCCTAAACCTAATTTCCAAGAAAGTGTCAAAAAGGCCAAAGTGGAAGTCTTCTCATGTAAAAACTCTATTAAGAACAAATGGGGCCTTCAATCCCGCATTACTCGTTTTTCGGTAATGAGACCGATCCATATACTTATGGTGTAGCAGTATGGTTAACCACTCTAAAAATGCTGTAAATTGTTACAAACTAAGCAAAGTCCACCGATAATATTGCCTTAGTATAAGCAAAGCTGCACTAGACGTTCTGATCCATCTCCAAAACCTTCAACACAATGGATCAATAACGAAATTGGCCATTCCATCATTCTAAACTCATTCGGTTCTCCTTCAAGTCACATTGATTACACTACCCCAAAACTATATTTACGGCAGTGGCGTAGCGTAGGGGGGGCGGGGGGGGCGGTCCGCCCCGGGCGGCAGGCCTAGGGGGGCGGCAAAATGTCGCCGGTGATGCGGGTAGAGTAGAAATCATATGTTTCATGACAGATCGTTTGACAAGTCAACAAACAACAATGATGTAAATTTGAAATTTGCCACCCTATCTGTGGTTCGTCGTTGACCGCTTTCGTGAATTCGTAGACGGTGAGTAGGGCCGTAAGAGTGCATTCCGTATTGTCGCGCTGATCGCGAAACTAAAACAAAACGTTCCGAAACTCTCGCGAAACTGAAAGGGAGTGTTCCGAAACATATGATATACATATGCGAGATATGATAAGATAACTAGGATTCGACGGAAACGTTATTCTAGTCTCAGCCAGCTCAATGTTTTTGCTCCCTCCCGCATCACAGAAAGTTATTTCGATTGTGTTGTTTATAGTTTAAATACTGTTGAATCTTCTAAAACTACACTCAGAGAAATAAATATTTACTATTTCCATAGTCCGAATAGCGACAGCTATGCAAAATAGTTAAAAAAGAGTTATTTATGACTATTTCTATTTGTTATTAAGTTTTTCACTTTTTTTCTAGTTAATATTAACTATAAAGAAGTTACATACGACTTTGCAAATAGTTATTTTGGTAATAACTATAATCCCAATTAAACTTGACTATGCACATAATAGTTTATTTTGATTATATCGAATAGTTATCTATAACTATACATATAGTTAAACTTGACTATTATACGCACATTGTTGTTACCTCCAGAGGTAGGTAAAAAGAGAACAGAGTATTTGTAAACGATTTGTGCTGTACTAAGTCAACAACTTCATGGCTGTGAAAGTATTTATTTTGTAAGTCGACAAATTATCATAATATAATAGCGATGTATTTTTTTTATTATTTTGCACATATGGGAACCAAATATAAGTGCGGTTGAAATTTTATCTACTAATTCTAACATTTTACGTCGAAAAAAACAAAGCGCCTTCAAAATGATGCATATTTAAATTATTTTATTTATAACTTTTATCAGACAAAGGGTTACCATATATTTTTTTTGAAATTACATAATAATATCTACTACACCATAGTCGTGTTCAACTATTTAAAGACATCTTTTGTGAAAACAATTTATACTACCTATTTAAAACTAATTTATTATTTTCTTGACTATTAAAATGTTAATAAATGTTATTAAATGTTAAAGAATTGAGTACTTATTTATCTACTATGTCAGAGTCATATTGAACTATTTTAAGTAGATAGGTATTATTCTGTTTAAAATCAAGATTTTCTTATTTTGACTATTGGAAAGTTAAAACTTACTATTAAGTAGTCAGAATTCTCCATAGTCGCATTCAACTATTCCTAGTAGTGGTTTATTACAAGCAAAGCATAACTATTCAAAATAGTAATACATTACTTTTTTGTATAGTCATTCATAGTTTTAACTATTTCATAGCTTAATTCTAACTATGCTTAAATATTTTTTAACGATTTTTGAATTATTTTTGATGAAAAATAGTCATTTCATAAACTTCATGGAAAATTATCAAATGACTATTGCAATAGTTACAAAAATAACTATTTTTTTTTTCTGAGTGTAAGCACTTAGTACTTCACTCAACCTTTGAACTAGTTTTTGAAAATGAAAAGAGTTAAAGGAAGCGGCGCGGAATACCGCAAGAAAAAGGCTAAGAAAGAAGCAGACGCGAAGACGCGAAATATTTCAGTTCTAGTTCTGGTTCAAAAGCTACGTTAACGTCTTCGGCGGGATCCAGCAGCAGCGGAAGTGATTCCAATGTAAGTAAGATTCCTCCATCTACAATCGTGAGTGGCCTCGAATTGTCCTCCGGCCAATATTCATCGGAATGCATAACTTATTTTACGGGCAGAAGAAGAAGACGTGCCTGCCGTCGAAGTTGGAAGTCGTTCTGGTCCCACTACAGAGCAGGGTCAAGACGAAGTCGACTAACCAGAAATATCTCAAGCACCTAGTCACAAGCCTGCAGAAAAAGTGAACCTCGTGAAGCTGTAAAGACGCTTAAAAATAAGTTTGTGGAAGTTCTTGAGGTACTGGAAGAATTGACGGATCGGTAGCCAGTCTTCTTCTGACAGTCATGCAGTCATTCAACTTCCTCACTTTTCTGGGCTTTTGAGCTGCAGAGCTACCTGAAGAAGATGACGCACAGATTTACCTGCAGCAATGTGGACTTAGTGTGGATAAGTGTGCTCAGAAACTCTGCGTTTTAAAAGCCCTCCTGGTGGAGAGCAGAGACCGTTTCGTCCAAGCCGCAATCGACTTTTCTAAGACTTTTTGGAAAAAACTCGGAATCGATCTCAAAACGAGTACAATTCGCAGGAAAAAACGCATGCATGGAGATGAATCCGCAGATGCAGCTTTGTCTCACGAGCCTCATTCGTAAGGCTCGTAAAATCCGTTTATGAAACCGCTAATTCTATTTTACTTTCAATAAAAGATACTTCATTGCCTGTGAAATGATGTCTCGAAATTTAATTTTAATTTAGTATTGAATGGGGGCGGCAAAATGGGTCTCCCGCCCCGGGCGCCGAGATGGTACGCTACGCCACTGATTTACGGCAAAAACTTCCAAGTCACCATTTCTTCAAGGCCTTTCTGGGCAGATATGAGTTTCTTGGAAAGTGATTCTATCCATTTTTATACCGACGGAGAATACCCCCAACCGCGATGGGGGTATTTATACAAGTACACTAAAGTTACGTTTTTACTAATTATTGTAGCGTGTTTCAGGCAGAACTTATGGGGACTAAAGAAGTCCTGAATTACCTCAAAGAAAACTCGTTATCAACTACTAAAATCCGCATTTTCCCGGATAGTCAAGCGGCTTTAAATCTCTGGACTAGATCTCTACTAACTCTAAAGCAGACCTTAATTGTCGATTATCTCTTATTGAGATTGGACAGCAGTTTAATGTTCACCTCTGTTAGGTGCCAGGGCACAGGGACATTCAAAGGAACTGTAAGGCTGAAGAATTCGCAAAAAGTGGAACAACATTACATGTATAACCTGATAAGGGTATACCCATCGCTACATGTACATTTGTGCTGAAACAAGATGCTTCAGACAGACCAAACCTAAGATGGAATAGTTTAACCATCTGTCTGAGATGACAAAACAGATCTGGCAAATGCTTGTAGAAAGTAGATTGCAAATCAGCTACGTAATTGGTGTCATAACCGGATGTCTTATAGATGTATAGACGAGGAAGAGGTAGTATCAATCTATCTATCTAATCTATCCCATAGAGTTTTTTTTTCGAGGAACCTAGTGTTCTAAATAATATACACATTTTGCAGTCTCTCTGACTTTATAAGAAGCCGCAAATGGTTCAACGAGTAGGGAGAAAATCTCTAGATTCATGAAGTAGATATCACAATGGACCAACTCTACTCTGGTCTAAGTGTGTCAGCTGCGAAACTGACAGCCACTTCAACCAAATCTAGCCTAGCCTCTATAATTAAGAGTCCATGTTCGGTTTACTTGCTTAAGTGACTGTTATACTATTAACTGTTATAATATTTTGTTTGTAAGTATTCTTTTAAGTAACGTTTATTAAACTAAATAGCTCAAAATTTTTAACACTTAATTTTAACACTTTTAAACTAGGTTTCAACCTTAAATGTTGGAGAAATAATATTTTAGAGAAAGTATGATGCCAAATTCGACTAAAATTTCTATTCTAACCAAATATACACTAAAGTACTTTTAACATCGTACAGTGGGGCCATAATAAAATGGTGCCAGGAATTTGTATTATTTAAGTAATGAAAATCAATAGTTTGATTTTAATATTAGAAGAAATGTCATTGGATAAGGGTAAATAGGGGTTAATAGTAATAACACAAAAGAAAACTAAATGTCTTTGGGCGTAACCAACAATCAAATTAAGAGACGACTTTAATATTTGAGCCAAATAAAGCATTATTTAATGGACTCTATATAACTGATATGTTGCATTTAATTTTTTAGGTTCCGTACAATAAATGGTTCATAATTTAGAGTTCACATAAAAATATTAAGTTCATAACATATGTATGGCTAACTTTATAGAGCTCTTTAAATAATGGTCCATTTCGCTCAAATATTAAAGTCGTCTCTTAATTTGATTGTTGGTACGGCCCTTTTTGTCATATGAACTCATGAATTTCGGAACTACCTGTTCCTCTTGATATTAATCGAATTTCGGTGGACTTATCAATCGAGTTGTTCATTGTTCATGCATATTGCGTATCGCCACTCCGCATTCAATCTGCAGTGCGCTATTCGCACTTGGACAGAATACGTGTGCATATGGACATGCTTAAAAAATTGATTAAACCAATTCCTCAGCTGTTGAACGCATCCCAATTTTCCGATATTTTTCAATACCGGTTTATTAGTATCTTCATTTCTTCAATCATGGAAGTTGAAAAACATTTTCTGAGTCATTAGGATTGTATAACACGTCAAAGTTGTCTGTATTCTTACGATAATTGTTGAAAAAAAAGTAAAATTTAAATTTAAAAAAAATCGAAAAAAATGATCGAGGTGTTGCTGAAGAAATCAAGAATAATAGGTTAATGCTTACAATATTCTGTCAATCTTTCATGCTGGCTTCCGAAAAAACCTTTCGTAAGCTGATCATATTTTTACAATAATAAAGCGTTAAATAGTCTTTTTTTATTAACTTTAAGGCAGATTTTGAGCTTATAATTCCAAAGGCTCTCTTTTATAAACTCTTGCAACTAGTCTTATCTAGGAAATTCAAACATGTTATAGGGAATTCTATTTAGAGTAAAAAGCAGCTGTGTTGCGCGATGTAATAACTTGCCTTTATTAAAAAAAGCAAATCGCAGATAAAGGTGACATAAATAACATCTTTTTAAAAGTCCATTAATGTTTTTTGCGAAACATAAGATATTTGATGCTCGGGTAAAAATCTACAATTTTGAACTTACCGCTTAAAACGACAATTTATAAAATCAAAATCAGATGATGAATTATCCAAATATATGACATCGTATGCTTTTGGGGAATGAGAATTGTTTGATGTCATTCCATTTTAAAATACATAAATGTTCACAACCCTGCTCTCCACACAGAGCCAACATACAAAAACAAATATAAAATATCCAATTGCCAAATGGCAAGTCATTCTTTTTGCAAGTCATATTTTGAGGTTATTTGGGAACTTCCGAGAAAAGTTAAAATTAAAGTAAATCATACAAAAAAAAAATATAAAATAAATTGTAAAAAAATCTAACTGAAGTAAAACTAAGACTACGTACCTACTAACATTATAATTCATTCCTAAATTAATGAATTTTATGTTTGTAGGAATTTTGTAACCCACCAAAAATAAAATTGAATACCTAATTGAGTGGTTTCTTGTTTTATTCGTGGGCTCACAAAATCTGAAAGCAACAACATACATACATAATAAATAAATAAGTTGCTTCGATGGACGCAGCAAACTAAAACTCACTTGAGTTATTCAAAAACAAGAAAGCTCTGTGCGTGATGCCTTTCTATTGAAAACTCGTGAATCGGAGACAGGATCTAACACTCATAGCTTAATTCTTAGGTAATGTTTTTATTATAACTATTTTCATAATCTGCTTAACAAGTTTATTTATCGATGCAAGTCTTATATATAATGGTTTTAAATTTGATATTTAATAATTCGTGAAATAGATGCTGGTGTGCCACAGGGCTCCGTTTTGTCTCCAACTCTCTTTCTCATATTAATAAATGATCTTCTGTTGGAAATTTGTAATCCATTAAATTTGTATGCTCTCGACAGTATTCCAGATTCATGTCTTTTCCCTTGGAAGTGAAACGAGGGCACTTAAATTGAGGAAACTGAACAGCTTTCAGTTCTTGGCATGTGCATTTGTGCATCACAGAGGGTACCATTTGTGTAAGGATCACAAAAGGCAGGGTTGTAGCTATTAGACCCTTCCACAATTTGGAGGTGGTGAAAGACTTTTAATTGTCTTTCTTCATGCCACTTTAACGGCAGGAGTTTTTGACGCATTAAATTCGTTTTTTGTTCCCCATTTGACAATACCCTTAGTATTAGTACACCTTGATATAAGTGTTGGACTGTCATGCAGAAAGTCTTGGGCTCGATTCTCAGCCGCTGCAAATAAGTTTTTTTCAGGGATGTACTGCCTCTTACGAACAATTGACAAATTCTCTAAGACTATCTCTTGTCATGGAAAGTGCTGCTCATTAGCCGTTTGCAATCGGCAGAAAATTGTAGGTCCCCTCCTCCCCTCTACTTCTAGCGACACGCACACAGGAATGGTTGAGAGTTGTAAGTCAAAGTCTCTAGGTCCTGGTTCTCTTCGAACTGTTGCACCACCAAATTAATTTTTTTATTTGACAATGCAATCGAGATCAGAATTTCAGAAAATTCTCGTATGGAATATGAGAATACTGTCGTCAGCAAAACAATTTAATGGACTAGAAGTTTCAGAAAAAATATATCATCGATGAATATGAGAAAAAGAATCGTTGATAAGACTGAGCCCTGTGGCAAAGCAGCATTTATTTCATGAACATCAGATTTCAAACCGTCCAACACAACTTGTATTGAGCGGTTCGAAAGCTACATTCTAATCTAAGATATTCTTTAATACCAAGTGCACGCATTATAGATAAGAGAGCTTGATGCCAAACACTTTCAAATGCTTTTGAAATATCAAGTGCAATAATCTTACCTTCGCCAACACAATGTTAAAATTTGTGCCATAATATCACCTGTGAATCTATTGCTACGAAAGCCTTTCCACCAGTCATTAAAAGCTTTCGTTCACCATGATATTTTGAGAAATTGTTTTAATAGAAATGAAAAATCAATAAAAAAATAAGCAATCATACTGCACTTTTTGCGTCGAATGTTAACTTATTACCTTAAAACAATTTACTTCAATTTTGTCTTACGTAAGGGCTTTCTACTGAAACCATCCTTTTATCATTTGCTTCATAGTTAAAAATCTTTTGAATGGGAAAAAATGCCACGTTAGGCATTACAAAAGCTTTCGACATAATATTGAATCTCGACCACACAGTGCAGGTTTCTGTTGTTCCCTGTTAACTTGGTTTGCTTCATATCCTTAGGATAGGACACAATTAGTAAAAGTTGAAAACTGTCTTAGTGACACTAAAGATGTGAATTTGGGTGTACCTCATGGTTCAGTACTAGGTCCCGTACTGTTTATCATTTGCATTAATTCCCATTTTCTGCAAACGTTTCGGGTAAAAATTACTGCTTTTGCGGATGATTTAGTTATTGCTTGTATCTCATTTCATCCGAGACCTGGGTGCTTAGCAAAAGGCACTCCGACCTCTTAGCTGCGTTCGAGAGAAAAGTCTTAAGGAGAATTGTTGGCCCCATATGTGAGGAAGGACGATTCCGCAGACAGTACAATCATGAATTGTATGCAACCTACCTTGAAGCAGATATCGTGCCAAAAATTAAGCTCGGTAGACTCCGGTGGGCAGGGCACCTAATTTGCTGAAGAGGAACATGCTCGGAAAGTTCTTTGTGGTACATTCTATGGTAGAAGACAGCGTGGTAGACCATGCTTGCGCTGGAGAGATGGCGTAGACCAGGACGCCCGAAGCCTTGGGGTGCGCAACTGGATGGCGTCAGCTCGAGACAGGGATAGGTGAAGAGACTTGTTGAAAGAGGCCAGGACCGGAACCCGGTTGTCGAGCCGATGATGATGATATATCTTATCTTGTACTCTGAATTTAGGTGCTGATATAAGTCATAAACTAGTAATGAGTTGTAAAATAAAATTTATTATTGTTCGCCTTACAATCATGGTAGAACCTACGAGCATTGATCTATTTTTTCATTCT
The DNA here is from genome assembly GCA_963931855.1 of Philhelius festivus. Taxonomy (NCBI): domain Eukaryota; kingdom Metazoa; phylum Arthropoda; class Insecta; order Diptera; family Syrphidae; genus Philhelius; species Philhelius festivus. The sequence goes on along the minus strand of OZ007554.1, from coordinate 33,873,430 downwards.
TTCGATTGCTCCAGATACATTCTCAAGTCATGCCATGGCATGAACGGTAGTTCTAGACAGCGTTGCCGCCAAAAAAAAAAATTTCGTGCCACACTCTTTGAAAAAACGTGCCATTTGTGATATTTTCGTGCCATATGAAAAAAAAACTCAAGTTTATTCTTTAAAAATAAATTTTAATTAAATACTATTACAAACAAATTTTTTTTTTTTTTTTTTTTTCCCGTGGGTAGGTGTTGAAATCTTCAAAAGATTCTATGAGGACCGAAAAACGCGCGCTCATAGATATGTGGGACTCTCCCGACCAACAACTCTGCCCCCATAAAGCCTTACGGAAGGTAAGACTCTATGCAAGCAGACCGTTAATCAGGCCGACCGCACTAAAACCACCTCCTCCTCCCGATTGCAACTAAGTTCATATGGAACTTATCTAGCAATTTATCTTTCTCGAAGTTAAGTAACGTGTTGTAGGCAACTTTCCGGTGAAAGTTCCTACTGGTTTAATTATAAGCTAGTTGAATAGCTTCTTTCTATTTTAAGCGATGATTTAAATATACATAATACAGTACAATAATTTCACCGTACTAGATCGGAAGGTTTGGTCCTTCTCAAACGTCGTACTAAATTTGTTTGGTCAAGAATTTCTAAGATTGTTCTATTGGTATGTTCAACTAAACGCTTTCTATGCCTTTGCGAAAAAGTTTTTATTTCTTCGCGAACCGTGGGGATTCTAAGATCCCTGTGAAGATCTTCGTTTCTAATATACCACGGCGCATTTACAAAGGACCTTAATAATTTGTTTTCAAAAGTTTGTAGACTATTTAGATTTGTATCGTGGGTACAACCCCAGAGTTGAATACCATATGTCCAGACAGGCTTAAGTACCTGTTTGTAAACTAATAATTTGTTTTCGATACTAAGTTTAGAATGTCGTCCGAGTAACCAGTACATTTCCCTTAGTTTAATATTTAATTGATCACATTTATTTTTAACATGTGACTTCCATTTTAATTTCGCGTCAAGAGTCATCCCGAGATATTTTGCCTCATTTGCAAATGGAACTTGAGTTGTATTAATAAAGACTGGTAATCTATTAATTTTCTTATAAGTAAAGTCCACGTGGACTGACTTAAATTCGTTAAGCGCTATTCGCCATTTGTTTGTCCATTCATTGACATTGTTAAGAGCATTTTGCAATTTACATGTCGATTCGTTAGCCGTTTTGCCTACTGCAAGTATTGCGGTATCGTCTGCAAAAGTAGCTACAATTGTATTGTCTGTTTGGGGTATGTCGCGTGTAAATAAAAGGTATAAAATGGGACCTAGAACACTACCTTGTGGTACCCCAGCCACTATTTCTTTAAAATCTGAATAATCATTTCCGTGCCTAACGCGGAAAATTCTTTTCTCTAGATATTCTCTAAGAATGTTGTATAGTCCTTCAGATAGGACTTGTCTCAATTTGTATTTGAGGCCTTCGTGCCACACTTTGTCAAAAGCTTGAGACACATCTAAAAAGACCGCTGAACAAATTTTATTTTCTTCAAAGGCTTTCTCGATGACATCGGTGATTCTATGCACTTGATCAATCGTCGAGTGCTTACTTCTAAAACCGAACTGGTGTTCAGGTATAAGACCCTTTTCTTCTATTATGGGCTGAAGACGCTGAAGAAATATTCTCTCAAAGACCTTCGACACTACAGGAAGAAGTGAAATGGGCCTGTACGATTTCTTTTCATGTGATGGTTTGCCAGGTTTTAAGACCATTATTACTTCTGCGACTTTCCATTGATTTGGAACATATTCTAACCTTAGAGTGGCGTTCATTATGTAAAGGAGGTTTACTAAACCTTTCCGTGGGAGCATTTTAAGAATTTCCGCAGTAATTAAGTCGTATCCTGGTGCTTTTTTTGACTTCAGTTTCTTAATTTCTTTGCTTAATTCGGCAAGCGTAACATTTCTTGTGATGGAGCTTTCATTTGAATTTATATTCACACTTATATCATCATTCAATGCTTGCCCATTGAACGGCTTAAATGTTTCCTCTAGGTAATCAGCAAAAACGTTTGCTTTCTCTTTATCGCTTCTTGCCCATTCATTTTGGTCTTTCATAATCGGGGGTGCTGGAAGCTTTGGTTTTTTCGTAGCTTTTATCGCTTTCCATAGAGAATAATTAGATTCTTTACCTGCCGTCAAGTTTTCAAGGTAATTTCCAGCTTCGCGGTTTTTAAAATCTGATATCATCTTTTTAAGCAAATTACTGAGGTGATTTAAATTAGCTTTGTGTTGGGGAGCACGAGTTTGTTGCCATTTTTTGCGCGCTTTTCGCTTGTCTTTAAGTACCTCTTTTATCTCTTGGGGATATTTAGCTTCTCTATAGCCTGACATTTGTCTTTGGTAAGGAGTATTGTTCCATGCGGCTTTTTGAACAATATGCACAAAATTATCTACCGCTTCTTCAAGCTCAAGAGGTGTTTGTAGTGATACCCTTAATTCAACATTATCTTCAATATCTTTCTTAAAACCTTCCCAGTTAGTTTTACCGTTTGTTAACCTAGGTGGTGTTTCAATTTTAACAATACTTTCGCTCATAGTGAGAATAACGGGAGAGTGGTCAGAGAAAAGATCAAAGCATTCCGTTATTTTTATTCGATTTGACGGTATTCCCCTGACTATAAAGAAATCAATCAGGTCAGGTATTTTCGAGGTATCTGTCGGCCAATAAGTTGGTTTCCCACTAGAATGAAAATCACAATTATTCTCCATACCGGCTTCATATAACGCTCGGCCCTTTTGAGAAATGCATCTAGAACCCCAAAACGTGTGTTTTGCATTAAAATCGCCACCGATTATTAAAGATGGTCTAAGTGATTTTAGCAAGTTTGAAAAATCATTTTTATCAATTCTGTACCGTGGAGGGCAGTATATAGATGTGAAATTCAATGTATCATGTTTAGTTTTAACCTGCACACTTATAAGCTGCATCGGTTCAAGTTCAAGCTTAAGGCCTATCGAGTGTTTGATACATTCTTTTATGTATAATGATGCTCCGCCTCTTGCTTTGTTCGACGGATGAATTGCATGGTAATCTAGATAACCGTTTATATTGAAATTTGATTCTTTTTTAACGTGGGTTTCTGATATTAGACAAATGTCGATATCTTGTTCCCGTATGACCATTTCTAGTTCTTCAAGTCTTTGCCTTAATCCGTTGGCATTCCACGTAATAATTTTAAGGTTTTCCATCATGATTTTTTTTTAAAACGTTTGGGTCGAATAAAATCTTCGATTTTTGCTAACCTATCAGAAATAGTTCTATTGATTTTGACCTGATCTTCAAATTTTGACAAAATTAAAGCCAAGCATTGAGATAGTGCGTCAGAGTCAGGTTGATTTATTACGGGTGCAGCCGCCATTCTGGCATTTGTGTTTACACTACGTTTCTTTGGAGATGTCTGTGCAGCTGCCATTTCGGCGTATGACTTAACAGTACGTTTCTTTGGAGATGTCTTTGACGTTGATGGGGTTTGATTTTCTTTGCCGATGCCGACTCTTAGTGTATTTATTCTTTTAGGAGTCTTAGATATTGGGCTTTTTATTTGTTTCTTTGGTTTTCTTTCCATATGAATTTTTTCTCGGCGTTTTTGTAGCTCTTTAACTACTTCACAGCCGGGTGACTTCCATTGCAGTTTATGCACTTCGCTGGACTTTTGCTATTTCCAGTGCAGTCAGCAGTTAAATGTTTTCCCGCGCATTTTACACACCTAGGTTACAAACAAATAACAAAAAAAAACACTTCCTTTATTCGTGTATAGGTATTTTACAGAAACAGGAGTTTTTGGCAAGTTCATAATAATAATAAGTAATAAATCTTTGTTATAATAAGTTAAATAAATAAATTAGCAGGAGGTTTGCAATTTTGACAATATTTTTAGGTTTAATAATTTCATTATATGATATTATAGCATTAATTGTTTTGTATGACGGTCTGTTTTTCTTGTTTGTTTTAATATTATTTAGCCTTAAAAACACTCGTTCTGATGATACACTTCCGTGAGGCAAACTAAGAAGAATCAACATAAATTTTGAAATATTAATGAACATTCCTTCTTCAATATTGTTTTTTAATTTGTACAACTTAACTTAGAACGTTTTTGAATCTTCAAGAAAAATACTTTCGGCTAGTCCAATCTCAAAAATTTTTCTTATTTCGCCAAAAAGAACATCTTTCTCGCACTCTACTAGATAAGAAAATTCTGATACCAAAATATCGAAGTGTGGCAAAATACTTTGTATGTTTGGATTATTTTTTAAAAAGGTTGGGTCAATTATTATCTTAAACGCATTAAGGTAAAAAAAAAAATAATAAAAAAAACGTGCCATATTGAAACTTTTCGTGCCACCGTGCCACGAGAAAATTTCCGTGTCAAAATGGCACGATCGTTCCACATCGGCAACGCTGGTTCTAGAGTTTCTAATAACAGCATATTGAACTGTACCCTGTCTTCATTTATGATTGAAATTGTCAGGGAATACAAATATTTGGGTTATATTGATCAAATTATGTACTGGTTGCAACCTACTGTTAGCCTTATTTCCTTCTTCCCATACAATTCATTACAGAAACTTCTTTTGTGACTCCAAATTTCGTTTCGTTCAGTTTTGTTTAAGTGAAGTGATTGAATTTAATCCCACTTACTTGCAATTGGTGGTTTTAATTCTTGTTTTACTAGTGCAACCATCAGGATTCATACAAAAGCTTTTAAAACCCTGCTATTGAACTTTGATAACTAAACGCTTTCCCAAAGAGCCCTTACATGGTCACGGCAGACGATAGAGCATTGATTGAGCAAGTGTAAGCGGAAGTCTGTATGTCTTCTCCAGCCAAATACACCTTTCAGAGTCTCTGTGCAATCATATCTGTTTATAATTATTTTAAACATTATTTACTTCTTAAAAACACTTAAATGTAAATAGTTTCACCCCTTTAGACTATCATTTGGTTTTGGTTCAATCAAAATAGAACCTCATTTATAGTAGCACATCAATTACCACCCAAAACGCCATACACTTGCACACAAGAAGAAACGCTCCAAACATCTTTGATCCACATCATCAGCTATACTTTAATATATATGAAGGTAGGCAGTCATTGCGCGGAGATTCAGGGATTGCATTGGGTGCGCGGCACGGGTGCGCGAGCAACAAACTCACCAAAACATAATTTTGTCAATCGCTGGTATTACATGTACTTACCTTGAAAGTCATCATCCACGCCACCGCACACTATCATGAGGAGCAATCGTCTCCGTCCTGCCACAGCCTGGAAATATTATATTATCCCGCCGCCATATTCATGACCATCGTCATCGTTGTCAGTTGGACGCCCGGACCGTAGTAGATTCCCTCATGGCGAATCGCGCGCTACATACATTAGTCATTTGCACAGCGCTCAAGTACGGCGCGCAGAGATAGCCTGCAAAGTCTGATTTATAATGTTCTTCACTTTTGAGGAGCTTGAGGAGTTCGGCGGGGCTAATGGCTGCTTGGTCGCACAGGAATCTCACACACAACCGTTCCCGGCCAACTATGCAGCCTATGATGCATTTATGTGTGTACGTCGTATGTTTTTGGCCGGGTCTATACAATGTCCCTGAGTCCCTCTTGGCTGATGGTGACTGTGCACGTTGTGTTGTTCCTGTACTGCGCTGCTACAGCACATGATGGCATTTGTCGCGTTTCTTATCCTCCGAGGTTTTTGTGTTAATTTATTTCCATCCCCCAGGGGGAGAAAAAGAAAGATTATTTTAGGGCATGCTGGCGCAAGGAGGACACTGGTTCGGGAGACGAGGATTGCAATTTTTTTTTTTTTTTTTTGTGCCCTCTTCGTATGTAAATTTTGACATCACACACGCACTTAATGCCTCAAATAACGCCTGAACGGATAGACAGAATCTTGTGCGCTATAAACAGGGTATACAGCGGTAACATTTTCAAGGCTCACGAAATGGGACGCATTTAACGAACGCGAGCTCTTTTTTTTCAAAGTGGACACGAAGAAGATGCTTTAAGGATGTAGGCAAGGGGACTCTGATAGCATTTCATATCTCATAAAAAGGTGAAGTGTGATAGGTGCTTATAAGTAGTAGTAGTAGTAGGTAAGGGCTGTGAGCTGTGAGTGCTGACTTTACTTTGAACAAACTTTCATTTTATAAGAGAAAGAGGTTTTGTTAAGTGCTAACCAGATGTGCTTAGAAATTGAACTTAACTAGAATGTTCTTGTTTATGTTCAAATAGAATTAGGAATGTAGGGTACTTTTTTATTTATAATTTTTCTATCAAAATTTAAAAAAAAATTCTGAAGTTAAATTCAAAAGACTTACTTTCCAGGGGCTTATCTATAAAGAGAAAGAGAGGCCAACTAAGGAAAATTTGAATACTCATTACAAGAAAACTATTTGTTTTTTGGTCAAGAAACATATCGTTCGTTCATTTTAACATGATAAGAAATTATGGAAAAAAATCCTGTGATGTCCCAAAGGCAGACTTTACCAGACAGCAACATTGTCCCTCCTGTGTTGGAGAACGAAAATCTTTCAGTGGAGCAGGTGTATTCAAGCCACTCGTATAGTTGCATGAGCACTTCGATATCTTGATGCAAACAAATCCGCTGGTCCTGATGGTATTAACCCTATTCTTCGGCATATGTTTTCTTCATCGCTGGCGAAACCATTGCATAAACTTATTCATCCCTCTTACTGTTCTGGGATGTTCTCTAGAAGATAAAAAATATCATTTGTCCCAAAAAAGGTGATACTTACTTCCCTTTTCCCTATCGACTAATTGCACTTAAGCCCCTTCTTTCCAAGGTCATGAAATCACTGATCAATCATCAGCTCATGAAATATCTGGAAGACCGAAAGGTTCTTAATGATAGGTTATACGGTTTTACAAAAATCGTTCCACTGTTGATCTGATGAAATGTCTCACCGAAGAGTGGAACAGATCTTTACATTGTTTTGGCATTTGATAGAGTTTGGCACCAGTCTCTCTTATCGAAGATGAGTGCGTTTGGTAGTAAAGGAACCCCTATTATTTGAATGAGAAATTATTGGTATTGGACGGTTTCAAGTCTGATCTTCACAAAATAAACGTTGGTGTCCCGCAGGGCTCGGTTTTGTCTCCAACTCTCTTCCTTATTTTTATAATTGATCTCTTTTTCAGACGACTCTACCGTCAGCTTCTCATTCCATCTCTCTCAAATTCAAGTCCATCTTCTTCGGAAGTGGAATTGCAACGATACCGTATGATACGCCCACTCAACTCCGATCTTTACAGCATTACTAAATCGAGCATACAAAATCGTGTGGAGTTTAATGCTCCGAAAACTCAATGCAACTTAATCTCGTTGAAGCAAAATGTACCCCCTATCCCATTGTTCTTGAATGGTATACTTGCATCGAAGAAGCCGAAAAAGTCTCAATCATTGGTATGAGTGGCAAAGACAAACTTCGTTGGAGTGACTAAATTATCGAGACCGAAAAAACCTTTGTTTAGGATTTCTATATCAGTGTAAGAAAATGTTCACTCACTCTACAATTTTTAAGGCGTTTATTCGTCAAAGACTCGAGTAAAACTCACACCTTTGGGTAGGTGCTGCCCAAACTTCTTTTCGTTAACTCGATGGAATTTAGAATAGAGCGTTTAAATTGATAGGAAACTAAACAGCGTCGGAATTTGTCATGTTTTTCCTTGTTATATGGCTTTTTTCACCAGCAATGCTTCCAGTTTAACCGTGATACCCGTTTCACTAGAAATACTCATCAATTCAACCTCGAGCTAAATTTTGTACGTACCGTCAAATGCAGATATTCGTTTTTTAGTCGCAAAACACGCTTACGGAATAATCTACCTGTCAAGGTTTTTCCTTCAGACACCTCCTTTCTACCACGATTTCGCACGATTCCCTTTTCTTATGAAAAATTTCACATGAAAAATTGTGGGATGTATTCATTTTTCATTTCACGGGAAGTAAATCCTAGACACCCTAGTGAATTGGCAAATGAACCTGTTTCATGATTTTCAATTAGAGAGTTTGTCTTCTTCAGTGAAAAAACAGTTATAATGTGAGAATATTAAATTGATTTCAGAAAAAAATGTGTTTCAGTCACACTAAAACTGTGTAAAAACTTCTACTACTCGCCAAATAAAAATATAAATATGAATACGTTCCACAACAATTTCATTTTATATTATACAAAAGGAAACTCTATTATAGGGATGGCGGTTATTCAAAATTAACCGGTTTTCGGTTTTTCCGGTTATTTTCCCTCTCGATTTAACCTGACGGTTTTAACCGGACAAAATAACCGGTTTTTTCAATAACCGGTTTTTTCAATAACCGGTTTTCGGTTTTTTATGTATAAATTTTTTGAAGTCTTAAAATACGTTCATATCAAATAAACTTTATTATGTACATATAAAACATAAAAACATGTATGTAGATAAGCTTTTTCAGAAAAGAAAATCCTCTAGTTAAAGTCTTGTGTTACTTGAAATGAAATAAAATATTGAGTTTAAAAAAACAAGCATATCTAGTTAACACAAAATTTAAATTTCTTTTCGAAAAATTCTTTTTTATTTAACGAGGAAATAGCCGACATTTCATTTTGAAAATTAATAAATAATAAATGTGTTGCTTTTATTGTTTTATAAGACTTTCATCACTTGGTCGGGAAATACGGTTAGATACCTCAATGACTTAATTTTAAAAATTAAAAAAAAAAAAGTTACATTTACACAATAATATACAGAACAATACAACGCAATTTTGAGAAACTGTGTAGTTTAAGACGATTTCACATTGCTACCACTACACTAAATAACTCTATAAAAGAATGGTGGTGAATAACGTCACATGTTGCACACAAGTGCAGTTCTTTTGAAACAAGGAGATATTGTTTCAAAGACGTTTTCTACACTTTTTTGTTCCTGTGGTACCAAAGTAAATAACCGGTTTCCCGGTTATTGGATTTTAGAAAAAACACCGGTTTTAACCGAGGTAAAAAAATCTCCGGTGAAAACCGGTTAATTGAAACAAAATAACCGGTTTCGGTTTTAACCGGCCGGTTTTTCCCATCCCTACTCTATTACAAAAGTGAAACTCTATGTTCCCATGACAATCAGAGAACATATAGAGTTTGACATTTGTCACTGAGCTTATTTTGTTTTAAAATAATACAAGTTTGTGCTATTTCACTATTTTAATTGGGACTTGACAGCTTTGAACTTTCACTTTCACTGTCAGTGTCAAAACATTCAGCAAACATCATTTTCATCATAATGAAGTTCACAAACAAAGAACGTTTTTAAATAATCAACACATTTTACCAAAATTCCGAATCAGTGACGGCAACTTTGAGATCGTTAACGCCAATTTTTGGTCGTACAATTATTGTAAGCTGAATTTTGACTGAACGGCTTCGTCAGCAAACAGAATATGAGTTATTAGCCCTGTTTTTTTTAAAGTTCATATAGAATTGTAGAAAAAAACGACATCGGGTCTTAGGAACTTCTTTCCAAAAAGTTGGAAGCACTGTGTACGCTATGTCATTTGTCAGCTGTATTGACAACTAACATCAACAAGCATCCAAAAACGTCACTTTTGACTTCTCTGAACAAATTATCGATAACATATATGGATGTCGATTTCCTTTACGCACGAGGGATTTCGATTCCGTGTAAATTTTTTTCTTGTGGTGTGCGTATTTCGTTTACATGTAAATCCCTCTTCAAATACCGATTCGAAGAATTTGATCTCTGTCAAAAAAAAATCGATTTTTTTTGGTGTGAAGGAACGTAAAATCTGTCGAGAGATCGAAATGTAAAGGAAATCGACAAGATCAGGTAAAAACTCTACAAGCGCTACAAGAAATACCACACCACTCGACCCACACAAAAAATAACTGTATGGTGTGGTTTGGTTTTCATGCGGGTTGTGCCATAGGACCGTTTTTTTTTTCGTTGATGAAAATGACCACACGTTATGGAAATAACCAATGTAAATAACTCCAGAGACATGTTATTTCTATGATCATGTCACACAGCGGTTGTAACAATGGACGTTTTGAAAACTAAATTCGAGGAATGGTCCTAAATTCAGGGAATGGTCCTTACTTACTTTCACTTCACTTTAACAAAGCGAAATAAAACCAAACAACGACATTTGGCGTTATTTCAAGCACCGTTTTCTTTTTTATATTTCTAGCTAAATTCAACCAAAATGAAAAAGTGTGAAGAAGCTTGCATCTTGAAAATTTATTAATGTCATAGCCAAGCTGACAAATAAAAATGTATTTATTTCCCGCGTATTTGCTCCACTTAAATTGTGAAGTTAGGCTTTTGAATTCAAAAAAGTGAACCCTTTCTATACCCATCCTATTCGTAGATAGGTATTACTCTTAAAACTTAATGTTGACGATCTTTAAACTAATTGAAAATGTTCACTTTGTTTTATAAAGAATGTCAAAGCAGACATCATGCAGCATGCCTCTCGAGACGATAACCCAAACCAACAAGTAAACATCTTTTAGCAACGCAGCTTGTTTATATAAGCTAAAAGCAGTAGTCAAGTCAAATTCCACATGGCACTCATTTTCCGGCTCAAATGTAAAACCTAAGAAATTCTGTCTGATGAGACTTTGATGCTACTACATCTGTGTCATCATCTCCTCTTCCCAGTCCGGATTTTTAATAACTTTGCTGAGCATTATTTATGTCCTGCAAGGCTATCAAATGCAAATACGGATACCATACAGGCAGTGGCTGATCTTGGTTTTGTATCGCTCACTTTAATTTTTTTTTACTTTAGTCTTCTCGGTTCGCAATTTGAGTGAAAAAACAATATCCTTAGGGCAAATACTTGCTACCTGTTTGTACAACTACTATAAGAGGTAAGGTTAGGCCCTCTCAATGACAACGATGATGTCTCACGACGAGGTCTCTATCGTGATGATCAGCATCATCACATCAAGGATTACTCGTAGTTCCCATCCCATCATAGCCAATTGTTTCGGGCTAAAACAAGCAAAGAATTACAATTTTTGACTTCGGAACATGGTGTAGCTCAGATTTAGATCCCGTTTTTCCATCAGTGTTCTGCCATGCGTCTTAGTCTACGAAACTCAATGACATATTGTCAGACACTCGCCTCGAACGAACAGAGTACGAAACATAATTTGTTCCACTAGGCAATATATCAGGTCTTGCCTAACATTAATACCTATCAAGTGTCATGAACAAGCCCGGCAGAGGGGAAAGGCGAGCATGGATGGAAATATCTTGCCCCACCCACCCACATAATTGTCGTAGGTGTCCCGCTCCGCATGTCGAGGTGTCCTTTTGATATGTGTACATTAGATTCGAAGGCTGGAACAGAATCGTATAGAGCTATGGTGATGGCGATGGGGACTACTCTTGCTCTGTGATCTGCTCCATGAGACACGCAAGCAACCATTTCAGGTTTCAGAATTTGACATTCAGAATGTTGTCATATGTGCGCACGGATTAGAGCCCTTGTGTTGAGCATTCGGGACTGTTTATGTGCCCACGGTGCAAAAACATTGCGCTAGAACAGATTGATATGAGCTCTCTGGTCGCCTAGAGATTGGCAATACGATTGTGGGAGACGATCAACGATGCATGGATGGTTTTTTTTGTGTTCCTAATGCCATGGTACAGGTTTTATAGAGTCTCGAGTGGGAGTTTATAATCCGGGAGTAACTATGGCGGATTGAGTCAATCGAAGAAATTATGTAAATGGCGCACAGAGATTTACCTTTTTTGTTTATTCAGTTTTGTATTTGATGCAAGAAGAGGAAATGTTTTATTCGAAACGGCAACGCAGATTGGAATGCAGATACCTATGTAAGTTAAATGGGTATTCTTACAGGTTCTAACTTTTTATCTGAAAATTAGAAATGGTATTTGGTACTTCAATTTGAAGAAAAACCCTTTACCTATGATCACTGATTTATTTTGTAGATCGTGTGCATCCATAGTTACCCACGTGCGAACACCAAAATGAGGTGACTTACTAATCCGGGACTTACTAAGTCACCTCATTTTGGTGTTCGCACGTGGGTAACTATGGATGCACACGATCTACAAAATAAATCAGTGATCATAGGTGAAGGGTTTTTCTTCAATCCTTTTCTATCTTCAAATATGAATCAATTTACATAACTTCTTTCCAAAAGATTTCGGTGGTCTTTCATGTTCAGAGGTTCCCTTATATGTGGACATTTTCAGAACTGAAAAGGTTTAATGGCACCCACGAGAGAATAGAATTTATAATTTCTTTATTGATCAATCTCAAAATAGTAACTTGTAATGTGGAAAAACTTTCACCGCAAAGTGGTCAAAAAATTCCATAATTCTGAATGTCTATAATGGCACGAAAAATCCGGCTGTGATATTTGTGTTGGGTCACAAAGTGTATTATGTTAGAACATAAAATTTAAACTTCGAGTTAATTTACTGCAATTACGTACCTAACTGCAAATTCGTAGAATCCATAGATCACTTCTTTTTTTTTCGATCATATTTTCCTCCTTCTATAATTCGTTAGTTTGTTGTCTTTTATCTTATGCCTTATCCGACAGCGAAAATCTCATAACTTCTCATTGACTCTAGTCAACCGGACACCACCATTCGACGCGTAAGTTAATACAAAAAGAAAGAATTATACCTCCATTTTATTCCCAAAATCTCATTTTTGGCCCAATGTGTGACACGTAATAATTTGAGGATCGCCATCCTAAAAGAAAAGCTTCGATACCAAACATACGATGTTCTCCCCTGCACTGTTATTGTTAACGACAAAGACAAGCCCTCACTTAATTTAAATAACACATATTTTTTCTCACTCCTTATAAAATAATATGCGGGTAATATACCATGCGAGAGAACTATCATACTAAAAAACTACCACTGGAGAAAACTATCATGTGAGAAAAATATCATGTTAGAGAATTGTAATGGAGATACAAATCCTGCGAGATAACTAACATGCAAGAAAACTTTCATATGCGAGAAAAATATCATGCAGAAAGCTACCATGAGAGAAAACTATCATGAGGGGAAAATATTATGTTACAAAAATATCATGTGAGAAAACTATCATGTAAGAAAAACATCATGTGAGAAAACTTTTAGGTAGGATAAATACCATCCGAGAAAACTATCATGCCAGAAAACTATCATGCCAGGAAACAATAATGCGAGAAAGCTATCATAGGAGAAAACTATCATAAGAGAAAAATATTAATTAAGAAAAATATCATGTGAGAAAACTATAACATGAGAAATATTCCATGCAAGAGAACTAACATGCGAGAAAACTTTCATGCAAGAAAACTATCATACGAGAAAACTATCGTGCAGAAAGCTACCATCAGAGAAAACTATCATGAAGGAAAAATATCATGTGAGAAAAATATCATGTGAGAAAACTACGAGTATTAGGTGGGATAAATACCATGCGAGAGAACTCTAATGCGAGAAAACTTTCATGCGAGAAAACTATCATGCGATAAATCTATCATACGAGATAACTATCATGCCAGAAAACTATCAAGCGAGTTAACTATTATGTGATAAAACTATGATTCGAGAAAAAAATCATGTTAGAAAAGTATAATGCGAGATATATACCCTTCCAGAAAACTATCAAGTGAGAAATATTCGACGCGAGAGAACTACAGATTGCATTTTATGTTCGAGGTCGATGTTTTTGTTGCAATCACTGTCTTTCAAAATAAAAACGATTCATAAGTTTTATTTTATTGATTGATTTTATGGTCTTTAATATTATTTAAGGAATATATATATAAGGTGAACTCTTTAAAGTATAATAATTTCGCAGTCTTCTGTTGTAATTTTAGGTTTAAGGTTGTGTTTGGTTCGTTGATCTCCCATAAGGAGATCGTGGTAGCCAGTCAATATCACCACTTTTCAACATTATTTGGCTTGTGGCGATTTATTTCTCAACATAGCCTCCTTTTAGCTCGATACACTTGATACAGCGATTCTCCAACTTCTTTAACCCATCCGAAAAATAGGTTTTCTCAAGGTCTGTAAAGGCAGCGTGGCAGCGATCACCTCCTCATTCGACTCAAATTTCTGCCCGGCGAGTGATTTTTTTCAAGTTTGGTGGATGGGACAGCAGTTCGTAGTGCAATTCGACCAAACCAAATACTGCTCTAATGAAGTGGTCTCACAACATTTCATGAAGGATATGACCCACCCGGTCTTTTTAGATGCCCACTGTTTCAACTATTTCGCGCACCTACGAGATCGTGGATTTTTGACACGTTTTCCTCCGTGTTAGCCATTTTCGGGGTACCTGGGCAGGGCTCATCAAAAACCGATGTGCGACTACTTTGAAACTCGTTATTCCAATTTTTGACGGTCTGGTCGCCATGGAAGGATGTGATGTGCTTTTTGCTTTCCAGTCGCGTTTCTGCTCGTCGGTCTCGCCAGGGTCGTCCTGAAGAAAACACGAAACTTCAGAGTAAAAGGTCTTCAAACCTTATTGCAAAATCTTTATTGAAAATAACTCTTAAATCCATAACACACAATATTCTGCTACACTTCACTTAATTTTGGTAATTGAATGATTCACGGCATCAACTCCACCGGGTTCTGGTATTACTGCTGTCAGTTTCACTGTTTGCTGATGATTCGGATCTGGTACTTGGTAACGGGTATTCTGGTTTCTGATAATTCGACTTCAAGCTAGCCCTACTATTCGGCTGTTGGGCTTATGACTATCTAAAAGGACAACGCCCCTGGTGGCACTAATCGGCAGGTACAAATCGCCCCTAGTGGCACTAATCAGCAGATACAAAACGCCCTTGGTGGCACTAATCAGCAGGTACAAATCGCCTCTGGTGGCACTAGAACAGCAGGTTAAACGCTCTGGTAGATCAGCTGGTACCGAAGCCCGTGGTGGCAATTAGGACATTAAACTTCGAACTAAGACCCCTTACCACTGGTGGGGGGAAGCCTCGCAATAGCAAGAAAAGCTAAAGTGACCAATTCGTTCCCACTTGTCTACGACTGGATTTCGAATGATTGATACAATCAATTGTACTGGTCCGCCTGACTGTGTGTATGATCGAAAGGGTGCTTTTCGTTCACCAATGTAGGTCATCATGATGACTTTTCAGTAAAAATTGAATGTGAATTATGTAGGTGGTGAACGAAAAATATTAATGTTGTTGATTTTCCTGTGACGTCATGTGTTCATGGTGCTTGTGAATTGAATTTGGAGAAGTACAATTCTCGGTATTAATACGAAAGTAATATAGAGTGGGGTACAGCGTTGCCGATGTGGCACGATCGTTCGTGCCATTTTGACACGGAAATTTTCTCGTGGTACGGAAACTTTTAAAATGGCGCGTTTTTTTTTCATTATTTTACCTAAACCCTTATAAAAAATAATCCAAACATACAAAGTATTTTACCACACTTCAATATTTTGGTATCAGAATTTTCTCATCTATTAGAGTGAGAGAAATATGTTCTTTTTGGCGAAATAAGAAAATTTTTGAGATTAGACTAGCCGAAAGTATTTTTCTTGAAGATTCAAAAACGTTCTACGTTAAGTTGTACTAATTAAAAAACAATATTGACGAAGGAATGTTCATTTCATTTTGATTTCTTGTTTGTTATTTGTTTGTAAAAGTATTTAATTAAAATTTATTTTTAAAGAATAACTTGATTTTTTTTTTTCATATGGCACGAAAATGTCACAAATGGCACGTTTTTTCAAATAGTGTGGCACGAAATTTTTTTTTTGGCGGCAACGCTGGTGGGGTATCATGGAACGCTTCGTTACAAGGAGAAGAGTCACCGTACACAGTAACCAAGCGCTCTTTGATTTCTCTGCTCGATTTCTCTTCCAAAAAAAAAGAATCAACTCACCGACCGATTCCATTTTTCTAAAATTTGCGGACGAGCTGGCTTTCACACGTGCAAAACTACGAGTCAGATTCAGCTAAAATTTTGACAGTCTAAGAGAATGTTATAGACGATAGTAAATCTCTCTTTTGATACTGGAACCATCGGGCGGTGAGGCTAAGTACTTATCATCGGACTGCTCTCATATATATCATGCAAGAAAACTATGATGCGAGAAAATTATCATGCGAAAAAACTATAATGGGAGAAGTGTACTATGCGAGAGAACTATCATGCGAAAAAAAAACTGTCATACTTCATAGTTTTCTCTCATGATATATTTCTCGTATGATAGTTTTCTTGTTCGATAGTTGTTTCTCATAGTATATGTATTACTCAAATAATTGTTTCCTCTTATGTATGATAGTTATTCCACATACATAAGTATTAGTTTTCTCGCATGATAGTTTTCCCGCAAAGTGTGAATATTAATGCTTTTGAACTAACTTCTGTAATTACATCCATCTTTTCGGAACCATGTTTTAAAATTTCAAACTGCTTGAACATAAGAACAACTTTGTACGTGCTTTGTTTTTATGTTATTTATTTAAAACATGTTGTCCAAGATCATTAACCAGCGTCTCTGAAGGCACCTTTTCCCACACAAATTTGTAGGGGATTTATGAGCTTTATAGCAGCTATTCTAATATATTTTTTGATTTAATTTTATGATCATAAAAATTCCTAAAAATTTTCAAACGCAAGAAATTATCAAAGACCTTTCATATACATAATGTACATATACAGCCTTGGCCAAAAGTATTAGGCACCCTATATTTTTACGCTCTATTCTCTTGGAGAATGGATTGTTCGCGTTGTGCCGTGCAAAATGCCTAAGATCGGTTTCGGAAGACTGTATCCCATCTAAATCGTACAAAATCCTGCAGGAAAAAAGTAACCACGGTAAGAGAATATCGGTTTTTAATACGAACCTCTATACAAAAAAAAACCGTAAAAAAAACATCAAATGAGCTAGTTGCTGACATAACACAACATTGTGGGAAACAGATTTCGGCTAGAACCGTTAGAAGGAGACTCGGAGAAGTTGGATTGAAAGGTTGCAAGGCGAGGAAAAAGCCATGGCTCTCAGAAAAAAGCAGAAAGTTGCGGCTAGAATCCGCAAAAAAATACCAAAACCTTACTGAAGAAGATTGGAGTAACGTTTTGTAGTCAGATGAATCAAACTTTGAAGTAAGCATTATAATGAAGCCCCGAACTCGGAAACTTTAAAAACTGTTTTAAATTGCCATCCACTTAGTTATTTTGAGCTTTTGAAAAAGTTTATTTTTTTTTATTTTTGCATGTGTTTGGAAACCCTGGTGTAACCTTTGTGAGGCGGCGAGTTGGTGAGGAATACAACCCAGAATGTGTAGTTCCAACCGTTAAACACGGAGGAGGAAGCGTTATGATCTGGGGTTGCATGGCTGCGGACGGCGTGGGCAAAATGGTCATTTGTGAGGGTCGCATGGACTCAAAAAAATACATTAATTTGATGGAAAACACGCTGATGGCATTTTTCCAGCATATTTTTGGTGATACAAATATGCGGGGCGTGTTGTTCCAGCAGGACAATGCACCCTGTCACAAGTCCGCCCTCTCAGTGAAGTGGTTTGCTGAAAATGCCATTGACCTGCTTCCATGGCCTGCCCAGTCCCCAGATCTGAACCCAATTGAGCATCTATCGGAAATTTTAAAGCGTAAAGTCCGACAATACTCAACAACATCAAAAAAATGCTCAAAAAGGTTCTTGAGCAAGAATGGCTCAAATTAAGTTCTGACGAATGCCGCAAGCACGTATAAGCTCTATGTTTAAACGAATAGCAGCAGTCATAAAAGCGAGGGGTGGCCATACAAAATATTAAATTTTCTTTAATAAAAAAAAATTTACAACATTTCTGCATACTTGTTTTTTTTAAATTTTACTTGGTTTTAAAATTATGGCCTCTTTTTGGGGGTGCCTAATACATTTGGCCAAGACTGTATGGTTCATATGAGCATCATAAAATTATGCATATATGATAGCATAAAAATAAAATTTAAATATAAGATTGACTTTTTCCTCACTCTAAATTGTGTCTATACATACAGTCATATATTTTTGTTTTTTTTTTTTTTTTTTTTTTTTTTTTGTGACAGCTTGATACTGCTTAAATCATAATCTAGCTTTGAAATATTTTTCATAAGAATACTATAAATAGCAATCTTAAAAGATAGCTGATAGCGCCAATCGGAGCCACATGCAGGTTTTCAATTTTAATCAACTTTCATTTTACTTTCAATAAAAAAAAATATTTTCTTCGGTTCTGTCTTCTTCTGTCGGTTCATGAGATCTCGATTTACACAATACAATTTCAAGCATACAGAAGTAAAGTGACATTTTATCTAAATGAACTCGTATAAGTTTGATTTAGGCATTAACCACCTTTTTTGTTCACTTTTAATGGGCAAATGTTGATGAGTTGAACAAATTCTTCAACAGAAAATGGCATTAACAGAATTTAAAAAAAAATTATATTTCGTTTTGTGTTCTTTTTGCCACGTTTGATCTGAAATGTCCCCACAAATATGAAGTGCTTGAATGGAAATCAACAACAGATCTTTTCCGCTATAAATAACTTCAATTAATCGTCGTCGTTCTATGAAAACTCCCTAAGTCCATTTAAAAAAAATTTGATTTAATTCTTATTTAATTCATTCCGAATAAACTATTTGCAAAAAATTTCATTGGACAATGGCTACGCCTAACCCATTTTACAATTGAAGCCTAAGACCGTGCTATTCTAATAATTGTTGGATTTTTTTATATTAATTTCCAACTTTAAATGCAAATATCTCAAAACACAAAAAATGGACTTGGGGAGTTTTCATAGAACGACGACGTAATATTCCTCTATGAAATACATAATACTTCTTAGATGAACTTGAATACAAACAAAGAATTTTCTTAAAAACTTTTATTTAAATTTCGAATTTTCTTTAAACAATTTCGTGCTGAGATATTCATCAACGAAATTCAACATCCTCGATAGTATAGTGGTCAGTATCCCCGCCTGTCACGCGGGAGACCGGGGTTCAATTCCCCGTCGGGGAGTGACGATCAGCAATTTTTTTTAATTAAATATCTAGCGTGGTTTTTATCGGGTTCTAAAAGTTATTTTTATTTGATATAAAATGTTTCTATGATTTTGTGAAAAAAATGTTATACATGTTTAGAAAACTGGTGTACAGGGGCCTGTTTCAGCGATACAACATCAAGTACAATGTATCATTTTGACTGTTGTAATACATCAATTCTGTTTCATAGGTACTTTCGATTTTCAGTTGTAGTACATCAGTGTAGATATGGGGCCTGTTTCAGCGCTACTACATCAAGTACAATGTATCATTTTGACTGTTGTATTACATCAATTCTGTTTCATAGGTACTATCGATTTTCAGTTGTAGTACATCAGTGTAGATATGGACAGTTTACTGGAATTATTGGAAAAATGTATGATTCTGTTTCACAGCTTTTTGAGCTACATTGTTGTAATACAACTTTCAGTAAATTCTTGCTACATTGATACAATATAAATGTTTGATGTAGAAGGTGTTGAAAAAGAGTTTAGTAAACTAACTAGTAAGGAATATACCATTATTAGAAAACCAAATATTTTGAAACAATGTCCATGATATTAGCTTCCATTTCCAAGCTAATGCTCCCAAGCGTTCAACCAACAATTCAACACAATTTCTTGGCATTCGAAATCGCTCCATTATATATATGGATCTTCAAAATTAAAATTTATTCTTTGTAAAAATATACACATAAATATATACAACTTCTTCTTTCAAAGCGTATATCGAATTCAAAGTTATCATCAAAAATATTTATATCAAAATCCATTATTTTTGTTAAATTAAGTTTTTTTTTCACGAGATTGGAATTAAATACTAAAATATGGAAACTAAGCTCAAATAAAAATATGCAGAAGAAATGTCAAATAAACTACATCAACTACATTTTCCAGGTACATCATACAACACTTTCAGTTGGATGTGTGAAACAGAAAAATGTAACTGATGTAGTTGTAGGATGGATGATACGCTGGAATTATTGGAAAAATGTATGATTCTGTTTCACAGCTTTTTGAGCTACATTGTTGTAATACAGCTAACAGTAAAATCTTGCTACATTGATACACTATAAATGTTTGATGTAGAAGCAGTTGGAAAGAGTTTAAGGCCAGGCGCGCACATTCAATTTTTAGTTTCGCAACTGTTTGGTTGATAAAATGAAACATATGGGCTTATATGGGACACCGCGCACTTAGAGCAACTCGATTCGAGCAACTAAAAAGTTTGTGTTTTGACACAAACTAAACGATTACCTTCGCAACAGTTGAGCTGTTTTCTATAAGCGCAAGAGAGAAAAGAGTGTGAGCGTGAGTAAAGAGTTGCCAGTGCGCGGTTCTCTTTCAACTGATGATTAAACTACATATGTATTTGATTTCGATCACAGTTGCCAGTGCGCGACTAGCCTAAAGGATATTAGAAAATAAAATATTTACCCAAAAATTCAATACAATTTCTTGGCATTCGAAATCGCTCCACAAAATATGGATCTTCCAAATTAAAATTGATTCTTTGTAAAAATACATTACTTCTTCTTTCAACGCGTATATCAAATTCAAAGTCATCAATCATCATCGAAAATATTTACATATTTTTGTTAAATTAAGTTTTTTTCACGAGATTTGAATTAAACAATAAAACATGAAAACTTAGCTCAAATAAAAATATGCAGAAGAAATGTCAAATGAACTACATCAACTATGTTTTCCAGGTACATCATACAACACTTTCAGTTTTATGTGTGAAACAGAAAAATGTAACTGATGTAGTTGTAGGATGTAGTTGTAAAATTTAGTTGAGTTGATGTAATAGCGCTGAAACAGGCCCCAGGTTTTGAAAAATAAATAGGTTTTCTTAAATTTCTAAAATTGTGTATGGAAGGTACCGTTTTTTATTAAAAGTAAATAAAACAATGTGTGTGGGGAATGATCAAAAATTGCTAACTATGAGTATTTACATACAAGTTACATATCCTTGTTTGAATAAAAAACCGGCCGATCCGTTTAGGTTGTATCCAAACAGTCAGACAGACGAACAGAATTCCAGGTCCCACTTTTTTCGTCTTTCTTATCATCACAATGTCAAGTTTGATCGAAATCTAGACTTTGACTTTATTAAGAATACATAATTTGCCATTTAGTTCCTATTCCTTCATGTACTTACTGTATATGTATTATGTGGGGCAAGTCCAAACTTTTAATTTAAATTTGACCTTTAAAAAGATGGCTGGAATTTTCCATTGATTTTCCTAAATTAATATGACCAATAATTGCATGCATTTGCTTAAAGTTTAAAAAATTTAAGTTTATAAATGATTTTTTTTAAATACCATTTCAATTTACATAAAGGGTGGGCCATTTAATGGTTTCTTTTTTAAACCATAGGTTATTTTGACACTGAGAGTTGTTTCTGGACAGAAAGTCAGTATCATATCTACTCGGAACGAAATGAGCCACTTTACGCTTAAACAACATTGCGAAATTTTGAACTTATTTCCAAAGTAAGTGGTGTGTAGCCCAACCAGTGCGTTTTTTGAAAAGAAGTTTTGGGTTGAATGAAGCACCCTTAGCGACTGCTGTACGCAAGTTTGTACAAAAAGTTCGTGAAACTGGTATGCTAGTTGACAACACACTTAGTCCCCGTCAGATTTTAACAGATTTAACTTGCTCTTAACTTAACTTGTTCTGATGCAATGTCCTTATTTTAATTCAAATAAGCAATCCCAACAAATTCAAACAGATCTCCAATTTAAAAGATCCTCAGTATTTAAAGCACACAAAACAAAAATTACCGTATTCTAATTATTTTTCCACGCGGAAGTAAAATTAATTCAGAAAATAATTTAAAAACTTGTTTAAGTTTTAAAACAACATAAATGTTCAAGCCTACATGTTATGTATGTACATCAACATTCCTTCATTATGCTTATTTTTCAGTGTCAAAATTTATTTAAAAAAATATTACAAGTTGAACATTTGAAGCCTCCCACCTCAAACGAACACCTCCTGAATATCCAAATGCTTTAATTAACTTGCCACCATCATATGTAGCCTTTAATCCGCCCCTGAATAATTTTATAAGAACATAAAAAAACTACAAATCTTTTATAACCGACAAATTTTAAAATTTTTTTGATTGACGCTTAAATATCCAAAAAACTGAAAAATTCCTCACACGCTACTGCTACACTATATTATGTATGTATATGCAATGCAATGTGTAGCAAGTGTAAACAACAACAAAAATCCATTTAGACCAAAGGAACAAATTTTTCGGTACACTCGACTGAACCGTGTCCGAACTTATTACCAAAAGGATACAAGAAGGCGTGACCTATTTCACCATTTTCATTTTTTTTTTTTTTGTTTGGTTCCTGAAGCTGATGATCACCTTTTCTCTGTTAATAGTTCGGAATATAGTGCTGCATTTGGAAAGATTTGTCAACATAATCCAAATTATTCATGAATAGAATCAGTCGGCTAGAGTCAAACTCACTCCCTGGGTGCAGGGTTGCGAATTTTTGAATTAAAAAAAAACCATAAGTCATAAGTCTGTAGATGATTTGTGAATTAAAAACATTTAATTCATAAGTTAGTTAGTGAAATATGATTTTAAAAAAAATTTATTCATAAAGCTACTAAGTGATTTATGAATTTAAAAAAAAATAATTAGAAATAGTTAAACGCCTTCAAATGGCGGCTGATTTAGAACACCGAATTAATTTTTTTTGCTTCAGACGCCATTTTGGAAAATAAAACGCGTTTTTATAAAGTAACTTAAATTATCTGTCAGCGGAAAAAGTGACAATTACAAATTTGATGAAACTCTCAGAGGCAAAATTACAAAGCGAAAATAAAAGGTTCTCTTTTTATCTTTTAAGGATTTTTTCTGTAAAATGTAATCAGACCAAAAACATAAATGTTAAAAAAAGAGCCAAGTTCTTCTATACAAAAACCTTTGTGTAACAAGTCAGCCGTCAAAAGTACTGAGATCTAAAAGTACGCCAAGTTCTTAGTTTAATACCGAACATTTGAAGTAGAATAATATTGAAACAGCTACAATGCAATAGAGAAAATTTATTATTTAATGATTAGTGACTAAAATTTGATGGGTTCCCTGGTTAAGTTTTTAAAACCTTTCGAATTGGGCATACAAAAAACTTGCCAAGTATGCCCTGCCACTTTACTAAATTTCATCGTTTTACAGCAGTCGGAAGTGCTCCATTCAACCAACACCAATTTAGAGAAAGTTGCCGGATACCACGCCCCCTGAATGGAAAACTTCAAATTTTCGATTTGTTCCTCTGCTTGCATGACAAGACCTACCGTTGTGCAAAATTACAAGATTCTACGATGTCGAGAAGTGCTCCATAATTTTGATGATCTGTTCAGTTACGGTTTTTGTGATTTTTGAGGCCTTATATCTCAGGAACCGCTTATGCTAGGAAACTGAAATTTGGTGACGCGCTTGTGCCTGACTAGCTTAGCAAATATTCGGAATTAATTAATTAAGTTTCTGACTTCATTGGTACTGAAGATAGGGAGGGGTCAAAAATCGCCTGAGTTTGTTCCTGTAAAAAGGGTGTAGTGCCAGAACTTAGGTGGGCACTACCGTGCCATTTGATTTAAATTACAAAAATCCTGCTTTTCATATCAATAGTAAGGGTGTTTTTTTTGCAAGTCCATAAGGAATTGTAGAAAAAAAAGACATCGGGACTAAGCGCTTTACATGTAAATACAACAACTACTTAAGTCCATACGGACCACTGCTGTTCAAGATGTATACTACTGATCAACCAGTCAATATAATAGAAAGAAAGATGAAGCTTTATGCAAAAAACTCCGTCACTTACGCCACAGCTTTTTCACCAGATATTGCTGCCAGGAGAGTTAAAGAGCAAATTAATAACATATGAGAACACTATCCCAAATGGGGACTAAAATATGAACAGCGAAAAGACTCAACTCATTATTGCTTCTGCAACACTGTGTGATGCTAAACAAACTCAAGTTTCCACACAACACTACTTCAGTGACTTCAGAACCTATAGAACCTATATGTGTTTTACGTGCGCACCTGTCATTAAAAGTCAATTCCACGGTGGGTCTACCCACAGAGCGCCGACCATGAGCTCTGATATAGCCGAAGCCATATCAGTAGCAAGTGACATGTTGCAGCATGTGCACACCTCTTGCTATGGGGCGAAGTCTATCTAACACATCTTGAATTCAAGCACGCTTGAAAACCATATGTCTCCGCATTCGAAATAAGCCACCATGATACTCCCACTAGGGGGCCTACCTCATAGATGGCTTAAGTAGAGACACTTAAACAGTCTCTACTTTTTATTGGGCACTATCTCCCATGGTGCCAGAATATAGCTTCCGGTGGAGCTTCGCAACCGTGAGGTCACTGACAGATGAGTTACTGCAAAACTCAGGGCCTGTCAACCCTAGATACATATGCATGCCGTGCCATGATTGAAGTAGAAACCACAACTAAAAGTACATACCCCTCTGGTGAGTTGTTACACACTCCTTAGCGAATTCCTACTTTAAGAATACCGTCCATAATGTTCTAGTTAGTTCAGTTACTTTCGAAACCTATCGTTAGGCACCACGAGGAGGTCGATAAGAACCCGGAGTGTAATGGAATTGCGCATCAGTAGCAATACCGGCCCACTATGCCAATAGTGGATGAGCTCGTTAGAGCCCCGGACATGCCTTAAACTACATCAGCACTCCATACACTCCCACCTGTACACTGAAGTTACAATCAAATTAGCAACGAAGTTCTTGGGAATCATCTTTTCTAACAAACTGACATTACATTTAAAAGTTATGCTGACTTGATGTTAAAGAGAGCCAACTACTTCCCGCTTTTTACCCACCCGCTACTCAGGCGAAGAAATGGACTAAGTTAGTAAGAACACCAAGCGTTTTATCTTAAAATATCTTATTCGACCCTTTCTGACCTATGCTTTTCTTATCTGGTTTACCATCAAATCACTGACGATCAATTTGAAGAAATCTTCCATGTTCTCGAAACCAATTCGCGAAGGTTCTCGTCTTAGAAAGTTCAAGATGGTTGGAATAAGGGGAAATACATATGACATTGGAAAAGAGCTTTTTGTTCCTTCCATAAAGTAGATATGCAATTTTCCAACAGATGGCGCTATAGAAGCATAAAGCTCTGTGTCGGTGGTGTGCGTAACAATACGATGAAGAAAATAGGTACGTTTGGGTACTTATCCACAGCTGTCCAGATTGGTTTGTGTCATTGTTAACTATATGCATTTACATACTGTAAATTACTCCATTATTACGAGCAGAAATATAAGGTGCGTTTTATTATTCACAAATCTATCTGGATCCCGATTAAGTTTTAACATGTATTACAAAAACAATTTGGGATCCTGTTTTCTATCGAGATCTATTTCAAAGATCCAAAAATCAGTTATTACACTGGCGAGTAGATGGCTTTTTATAGTAAGGTAGTGTAAGCTATAGTGTAAAGAAAAAAGACAAGAAATAATTGAAAATTTACAAACCCAAGGATAAAAAGAGACGGACTTATAACACTGCTGTCACTAAGATCCGTATCGTTTTATTTTCAAGGAAAAATCCAGATCCGAATCCAGATAGATTTGTGAATACTAAAACGCACCCACCTATAATCAAACAAAAAGCAGACGTGACATTGCCAGGGTGATTTTTTTTAATTTTCAACAACATCTCGCCATACTATAAAAGTAAAGGTATCAAAATGTAACATAAATTGAAAGAAAAATTTAAATCATAAAAGGGGGAGAGAATAAAGGTGTTGAATGAACATCATTTCATCTCCCCCACAGACGCATATCTCATGTCTCTCTAAGGATATTATGGCAAAGCACGTAAGTGAAGGTGAGGAGGAGGACACATTTTATAGATTTTTTTTGGGAATTATCTTCTTGTTTTTTTTTTTTAATTCCATGCTTCCTCTTTTGGATGCGAAAAAAATTTAAATTTTGGATACATGTCAAATATGAGAAGGCACCCAACAGAGTTTGCAGATTAAGGGGGTCCACTGAAACATAGAGAATTAACATATTAAATATCATATGTGGTGTTCGGATAAGAATATAATGTAGGCTTAGAGATGATGCAGACAACATGTTAAAATGTTGATTTAAATAGAATGAAGGTGACAGATGCAACAAATAAATTGAACAAGCATAAGCAAAAGTAGCAAAATCTTTTTTCTTTGAAATAAAAATTCAAATTCAAGTACATTGAACATTCTAACTTGATTTTCTTTTGCTAAAATAAATCAATTTATTTATGATTTGGAACTGTCAAAATGCCAATGTTAGCAATTGTGTATTCCATTTATTTTTCGATTTAAAATTAATTTTTCACTACTACCTATACCAAAACAATTTTCAGCTGTCAGTTTGCAAATATGGTTTTAGTTTTGTTTAATTTATTTCAATTTTGAAAATTATATCCAAAATACGAAGGAAATTATTTATAGTAAAAAATGGAAGCAGTTTAAAATGATTTCGTAAATTCATCAAGCTCATATATATTCTGTACCTGAAACTAAATTAAGGATAAAGGTTTTTTTTTGAAATGATAAAAGATAAATAAAATTACACTTATTCAATGAAGAAATTAAATCAATTTGAAATTGATTTAATTTCTCACTTTATAAAGTTGTACTTTTGTATACAACTTATAGATGGTATAAAACTCATAGTACCCTCATGAAGACGAATGTTTGGGGCGACATCTTAAGCATAGCGATAGTACCTACTTTTAGATTTGTATCTGCTAAATTTAATAACAAAATATTCTCTTTTTTACTACTTGTTTTGTAGTTCAAACACCAACCATGTGCTGTTGACAAGTGTTTTTTCTGTTGTTCTTTCTTTCTGTGTGGCTCTTTCTGTTGTATTGTCTAAGCCATCGGTTCTCAACCTATGGTCAGCGGACCCCTGGGGGTCCACGGAGAATTTCACACTCAACAAACTTTGTTTCAAAACGAACATTATCTTTTTTACTAATTTCCTCACTCCATTTTATACCATTTTCCTACCCCTCTCAATAACAAATACATGAATCTAGTTTTAATTACAAAAGTGCACCGAAGTTCTTTTCTAGACGTTTTACGCTAACTACGTTATGTTGTTGTTATATAGGTGGTTACACGTTGTTTTAAGTTTTCTCCGCACTTTTTGCACAGTCAAACTTCAGGTTGTTTGGAAATCAACATAAAATTTAACATTTGTATTATATCCGTGTTGATTTTTTGTTGACAGGCAAAGCTGGAAACGCTCATACTGTCGGTGAGGATTTAATTTTACCGGCAGAAAAAGTACTGGTGGCAACTATGCTGGGCGAGAAAGAGTCACGAAATTTAGATTTAGACTTAGTTTCTCCTTCGAATGATACTTCTAGAGAAGATTTATTGATATGTCCTGCGATCCCAAGACACAGCTTTTAGAAAAAATAAAGGTGAGTTCCTACTTTGCTCTTCAATTGGATGAAAGCACTGACATATGCCAATCTGATGACGTACATATGTGCGGTACGAATTTCAAGACTCTATTCATGATGATTCTGTCTGTCTGCCTCTTACGGCCGGAGAAGCCATTTTTAATCCTTTATATGAATTTATAACATCAAATGGAATAAATTGGAAAAAATGAGCAATGTCGGGAAGTAAGAGTGGTTTACGCGCTTTTGTTCTTCTTCTTCCTTTGTTTCGGCGCTGTTATGATCTCGATGTCGAGGGGATCATAACTCTCCCACGTATCTGCTTCACACTAGTGATCCGCCTGTGGGGTTCGCCGGGTTGACCTCAGAAATCGGCGGCAAGCCTCCCGGTTTTGTATTGTTCCATTTCTGAGGCCAACTGAATGCTGGTGTTTTTGCATTTGTTTGTACCAGGAGTGTTTAGGCCTACCTTTCTTTTTACTCCGAATTGGAACGTTGTATGATATTGCTCTTTTGACGGGGTTCTCAGGATCTCTCCTTTGAACATGGCAATACCAACTGAGTCGGTCGTGTTCAATTTTTTGGGAAATGGTATTCTTAACATGAAGGCTTCCTCGGATCTTTGTACTTCTAATTCGATCAAGCTTTGTAACTCCTGCTGTCATACGAAGCATCTTCATCTCAGCTGCCGTTAGCTTACTCTCATACTTTTTGTACATTGTCCAACATTGTGAACCGTATGTGAGTGCTGGACGCACAACTGAGGTGTAGAGCTTTCCTTTCAGCTTAGGGGGCATTTTTCGGTCACAGAAGATAGCAGAATTTTCCCGCCACTTCATCCACCCTACGCTTACGCGATGATTGATATCGTCATCACAAGTAGCTTCGTTATTTATCATAGACCCCAGATATTTAAACTTTTCACACTTGGGAAGCACTACTCCATTCAAATAAATGTCTGGAATAGGCCTGTGTGGATCAGAAAATGGGCAGCATAGGTATTCTGTCTTTTTCGCGCTTATGCGGTACCCACTTCCTTCTAGAACATCCACCCATACGTCAAGTGCTCGTTGTAGGGATATCGGGTCTTCACTTATGATGGCTCCATCGTCAGCAAAGAATAACTGATGCACTTTTGGATCCGTCACTTTGCCTTCAAGCAGGTAATCAAGAACTGTAATAAAGAGCAGGGGACTCAAGACACTTCCCTGGTGTACACCTACTGTGATTTCGAATTCTTCGGTGACTCCAGCTGCGCATCTTACTTTAGTAACTGCTCCATCATACATGTCCATAATTATCCGCACATAGGTTTCTGGAACTCCTCGTTGCCTGAGGGCCACCCATATTAGATCTCGTGGTTGCCGATCGAATGCTTTTTCAAAATCAACCAATACTACATGCAAATCCTCCAAAGAATCCCGATGTTTTTCCATAATTATTCTTATACTCTGGATTGCATCCGTGGTTGACTTACCCCCGACAAACCCGCACTGGTCATCAGATAGCCTAATTATTTTTCGCAGTCGGCTACCCAAGACTCGCTCAACGATCTTCATGGTGTGTGACATCAGCTTAATCGAACGGTAATTATCACAGCTTCGAGTATCACCCTTTCCTTTATAAATTGGAAGAAGGTAACTTTCCCTCCATTGATTAGGCATGCGATCACCTCGTATAAGTTTGGAGACAAGAATCATGAGCCATCTAAACCCGATGTCTCCCATCTTTTTCCAAAACTCTGAGGGTATTTCGTCTGGGCCAACAGCTTTTCCCTTTTTGGAGTATTTTACCGCCTCACTAACTTCTTCGACTGTGACGTCGGATACTTCGCTTAAGTTAGGTGAAGCTATTGTTATGGTTACGCTATGGTTTACGCGCTTTTGTTAAGAATGTTTAACCCGAAGCTACATGGCAACACTGTTACATACATCGAGAGGTATTGGTGGCAAAACAAATACCAGATGAAGTTGTGAAAATTATCCATTTTATAAAATCAAGACCGCTAAACCACCGCATCTTTAATAAAACATGCAGCATCCATCAGTCAGCTATTACTCCATAATGAGGTTCGTTGGATATCCCGAGAAAAAATTCTTAAACGGTTTTTCGAGCTTCGCAAAGAAATACGAATGTTTTTCCTCAAAGAAAGCAAAGGTGCGCATAATTTGAATATCCATGTGACGTTTTTGGCTATTTAAATGAGTTAACCACGGATTTGCAAAACTCACAAAAGACAGTAACTGTATTCCAATTTGACGACAAAATTTAATCGACATTTAAAAAAATTGATATGTGGTAAAGACGATTTGAAAAAAAGATTATTCATCATTTTCAACACTAAATGAGTTTTTAACGACTACCAACGATATTTTACTAGACTCAATTTTTCAAAGTTTTCTCAAACATTTCACGGACCTAAAAAAAAGTTTTCGAGAATACTTTCCAATTCCATTTTCAGTTGACTTTAGTGAAATAAGCAGTTTATCAGCTTTAGAAGAAAACCAGCTTATTGATATTTCTTGTGATTCAGCTCCACAACTTGTATTTAAAAACATCAGTCTTTTTGAATTCTGGTTAAGTGCTAGAAAGTAATATCCTTTAATATCCGAAAGAGATATTAAAGTATTAATTCCTTTTTCTTCGTGATATTTATGTGAAAAAGCTTTTTCAACTCTTGTTTACGCGAAAAATAAATAAGAAATAAATTAGATGTAGAACCTGATTCAAGAATTCAGTTGTGTTCGTTTGATCCAAATATAAATAACTTCGTAGCTAAAACCAACACCAGCCATCACATTGATTAATAACATTTTTTCATAAAAGATATTTTTATAAAAACAACATGTTTTCAACTTTCTGAGTGTAACGGTATTAAGTTAAAGGTTATACACAATAATACATAAAAATTTTTTCTTGAGAGCGGTCCGCCGACTGATAAATTCGTTGCTATGGGTCCGCACACTCTTAAAGGTTGAAAATCGTTGGTCTAGGTCTAAGCCCATGGCCTCAGTTGCCAGTGCTTTCAGTGTCTTTACTTCGTAGATTTATCTACGGAGTAGTGTAATATGTAATATAATGTATCTTATCCTACTCTCCACTGTAAAATCGTACGCTAATTTCAGCGCCACCACCAGGATAGCGTTGATAACAGAAAATCACGCTCCATGATAGTACTATAGGTTATATATACAAAGGTTGTACTAAAAAAATGATTGATCAATTAAACAATTTATTTAAGAATAAAAAAAACTACCAATTATAATGGTTGAAGAATAATTTACATTTAATTATTTTATCTACATATGTATGTATAAGCAAGTGAGGTGATATAAGACTATGAAGCACACAATTCCTTTAAGCAAATTTGAACACATTTTTTAGTCTTAAGTTAAGATCACTTCACTTTACACCTCGTTCTTCTCAACTTTCAAATTGCTCTATGAAATTCATACTTTGCACTTTCTATTTCACACTTCGAACTTTCCACTTCAAAATTTGATCTTCACATTTTTCACGTTAAACTTTACACTCTTCAATTCGCGCTTTGAGCTTCGAATTCAACATTTTTTACTATATTTACTTCGCACTTAATTAATTCCACTTTTTGTTTTGTTTTGCGAAAATACCACAATTTTTCACATTTTTCCCTTTAAACTTTTCACCTATCGTATCTCCCATCTCAAGCTTTACTGTTCTCACTACACGTTTTGCACTTCGCATTTCACAGATTGCTCTTCGCACTAAGCATTCATCTGGCAAATTTCTTCCTTTCGGTCTAAATTTATTTTTAGTTTGTATAGTTTAAATGTACGAGTTTGTAAAGGGTTTTCCATTAAGCGTTAAATTTAATTTAAATAAACTAAACTGTGATTGGGATAACATTCAAATTTTATTTCTTTTGGAAGGCGCGTGTGGGATATAACATCAAGTTGTGATCTGCGAAGACCGAGTTCTTGTGCGTGGCTGGAAATCGACGGCTTTGGATTTTCCTGCACGCTCTCCCGGGAAGATTGACCATATATTCCCCAGTCGACTCCCTCGAACACAAGACCTTATTCGTTTTTTGAAAAACCTGAACTCACCCTGCTGAATAAATTCTGTCTTTTTTGAGATCTGAAATCGCCCTGGAGTAGATCTATGTATGGTGATGCTGATGCTGAAGCGAGTTCAAGTAACGACCAAACTGTCAAAAGTCACATAAGATTTTATATCTATTTCATTTGGGGGAAAAGGTTGGAGTGTCCGAGGCGTGTTTCTGTGTCTGCACTCTTAAAAAAATAAAATTAACATAACCGAGTAAAAACGAGTTACGGTTTAAATTAAAATTTGTTCCGTTTTTAATGTCTTTTTTGACTAAATTTTATTCGCTAACATTAAAAGCGAACTTCCTAAACATCCTAAATTAAACTCAATGCCGGATGGTGCTGTGATTACAACGAAAAAATAGGATCACTTTCCTAACTCAAAGTGCCCATAAGTTCTCCCCCGCGAGATGATAAAAAGTAGAACCTCGAAATGAGGTATAAACTTGACAAGTGGAAAACAAAAAAAAAAACCGGAAAAAGGAAGCTTGATGCAGCCCACTAACACTAACTCCCTGCACTAAGCAACAGTGTAATACACAACACAAAAATCGACGACGCCGACACATGGCTCACTCCCAGCAGGAAGCGAACCTGCACAAAAAAAATAAAAAAAAATCCGCAACTGCAGTTCTGCGGGCAATAGTCCGCCGAACAACAACCAATTCTCAATCCTGGGTCTGGGACTGAAGATTCTCACGGCACTAGCCAACAACTCAACTGGGGCTTACAAAATAACCACCAAATGCAGCAAATCACGGAATTGATACTCGTACTTCAGTATTAAAACCATTCCTAATATTTCATATATTCTATATATTTCCTTTCATACGTCCTAATTGTATATTTATATTATATGTATAAGTATAGAGCCATCGTTCTCAACTTATTATCTCTGTCATCGTCATGTGATATTAGTGTAATCGTATAATCTTCTCACTTATTCTAAATGTATACATGCAAGCAGTATAGAGCTATCGCTCATATCTGACTATCTTTTTCACTCTATCACTCCTCTAGTGAACTAATTGAATATTCAAACATAAAGAGCGTTCTCGCTCTCATTTTCAAAAAAGACAAGAAATATCAACATTTTATGTAAAAATAGGAAAGATATAATTGCTCGCAGCGCATTTTTTAGTTTTTAAGTTAGTCACCCCTATTACGATTGTCAATTATCAAATTGATAGTTGATAAACCTTGAAAATTGGGTTACAAAACTCAATTTATTAAAAAACTAATCAATTTTTCTTTTAAATTTTTCAATTTGCTTGTGTTTCGCAATGGTCTGAATCATTCTCAATGATCAAAACTTTAATCAGTTGGGTTTTTAAACATTGAATTAAAAATTTATCAACTATCAAATTGATAGTTGACAATCATAATAGGGGTGAGTATTAGTTTATTAAATTTATAAATATGTATATAGTCAACGAAACTTCCGTTTCACGCAAATGTACAACGCTCTTGAGCACGAGCAGAACAAAACTATATTATTATATAAAAATTGACATGCCACGAGGCTTAACCCTGAATAAAGTAAGATTGTTAAAGAAGGCCATACGCTACAGCCACTTTTGTACTTTTGTTAAAGATAGAATAAGATGAAACGACTTTGTAAAAGATACCTAAAGACTCAATAAAACATTCATTCTATTAACTTCCCATAGGGAGTTATTGTAATCGGTCCGATTTGTCAAATTGGAATTTTTGACATTTCTCGACGTTTCAAGGTCCCTAGAGGCTATATCAATCATTTTTTCATTTGTTGTCATTTGTCGATTCGCATGTTGCATAATTATTGTTAATTTTTTAATGAAATGTTTATTTTACTCATCTGTCATCTCCTCGTCAAATGAAATTTTCAGTAAGACTGCTTTTAAACGAAGCAATATTACCTTGCGATTTTTAAGCCCGTTGGAGAGGGACGTGTGTTGTGGCGGGGGTACACAAAGTTGCTGGGGTTGGAAAAATTGTAGAGTTATCGTTCTTTCTTCTTTGTGGTTTTCTTTAATTCTCAGGTATGTTTCATTTCTATTTGGCGTTCGCTCAGCGAACTTCGATTAACTCACTAGAGTAAAGAGTGCGGAGAGATGACTCCTTTTCAATAGAAGAAAAGTTAACTTTCATTAAAAATCGCTGTGTTTAAAAGCATCCATGCAATCGAAAGGAAGCCAAAAGAGAATCAAAGATTAAAAATCGCTTTCGTGTAAAAGCAGTCTAACAACGCAAAATTGGGTTTGTTCATTTTTAAAACTAATTTATAACAAATTTAAAGATTTACCGCAACACATAATTATTAATGTTTCTTGCATTTAGGTGTCAACAAAACAATATAGACATCCATTGGGTGCTTTTTGAAAACCTAAAAACCCAGTTTTTTTTTGGCAATTCTCAGGGTTTTCAAGAAAATCTGGGTCAGCCCTGGGTAAAGTTGAACGAACGAACCTTTTATTTCAATCTGCTGACATTTTATAATACATGGACATTTTTAATTTGCCAGCTAAAAAATATGTCAACTTTTCCATACAAACTATCAATAACAAAATGGAAATTTGTGTCAGTAAACAATTCTAGGGGTTAAGTCTCGAAAATTCCCTGAGTTAAGCTAGGTCCGTAGGAGACAAATGGTTGCTGCATTTAACGTGTACACTTTTTCTCCAAATATCTTTTTCGTAAAAAAACACAAATTTAGAAAGCCGTCTAATTCTAATTCACTAACAGCCTTAATTATTAGTTTTCACTAATATTCGGTTCAACCTCGGAATATTTAAATCGAGCCGATGCACTTACTTCAAAGAAGTAAGAAATCCTTATTTATAAATTATTTTCTTATCGGTTTTAGCTACGCCTTCCTTATGTCAAATATACTACCAAAAAAAAAGCCACAAATCTAAAACTCAGGTTATTAGGTGTGTTTTTTTTCGCAAGTCCATATATAATTGTAAAAAAAAACGACATCGGGATAACAAAAAAAAAACAACAAAACAATTTGCCAGCTGTATTGACGACTAGCGTCAACCAGCATCCAAAAACGTCACTTTTGACGTCTCCGAACAAATTATCGATAACATGTAGATAATACTATTTTGGCATCACCATTTTTATCGGGTCTTAGATTAACTCTCGAAAAATATCTGGTCTTAGCTAACTCTGTATAGATTTAAGTAGTTGTTGCATTTGCATGTAAAGCGCTTAGTCCCGATGTCGTTTTTTCTACAATTCTATATGGACTTGCAAAAAAACACGCCTATTATACACTGAAGCAAACCCCAGCTGGTTTCCGTTTTATTCATTTTATTATAATTGTATGCATATTGGAAATTTAATACGTTTAAAATTGGATTGTATAATGTTCAAATCCAATAAATGAATATACCAATCACATTGCGTCCCCAAATCCTGTACAACTACTGTTAGAGCGTTTGAAAAATGTAATTAATTTATTAATGCAAGATATCTGCCCATTTTGTCTTAGTAACAAACAAAAAAAAAATTATTGTTTACACTTCCTTTTGTAAATTTCACAAGATGTCATCTCAAAATGACATTTAGATACTAAAACGGCCTTAAACCTCCTATAAACCAGTTTTAGTTTATTGCGCCGCTATTCCTCGTGCATTTTTATTATAAATAAGCGTGTCAGGATTAGAGTTATTAGAGTCGTTGTAAAGTCGAAGTAACTTTACTCCATCGCTAAAACGAGTTAGTAAATAAGGCTGTAAGGTTCTAAGGTAGATGTAATATATTTTACCCCAAATTTGATCAAAATTAGATTTGTATAGGTTTTCAAAAACAACACACGAACATGATTAAGCGTGCTTTTGGATTGCGATTAATTTTATTTTTGTAACAAGTAATAATAGCCACCTTTTATTATCGCCAATGATCCATATAGATTAACCCTTGAAAATAAAACGATACGGATCTTAGTGACAGCAGTGTTATAAGTCCGTCTTTTTTTATCCTTGGGTTTATAAATTTTCGATTATTTCTTGTCTTTTTTCTTTACATTAGGTGCGTTTTATTATTCACAAATCTATCTGGATCCGGATCTGGATTAAGTTTTAACATGTATTACAAAAACAATTTGGGATCCTGTTTTCTATCGGGATCTATTTCAAAGATCCAAAAATTAGTTATTACACTAGCGAGTAGATGGCTTTTATGATAAGGTAGTTTTGTAATTATTTTTGTAATACATGTTAAAACTTAATCCAGATCCGGATCCAGATAGATTTGTGAATATTAAAACGCACCTAGTGTAAAGAAAAAAGACAAGAAATAATTGAAAATTTACAAACCCAATGATAAAAAAAGACGGACTTATAACACTGCTGTCACTAAGATCCGTATCGTGTTATTTTCAAGGGAAGATCCTGACAGATAGTACACACTATCCACACATCTTTTAAGTAATTCACGCTTTTTGAATCGCTACCAAATCATGTGGATATAAAAATGCAGCTTATTTCAATTTTTATTTTCTTTGCATTGTGGATTGTTGTCAACACATGCACAGTATCATACGACAACAACTTTGCCATTCTGTTTGTGGTGTAAGCTCAGTAGTACCAACATCAACTGACATCTAGAAAGGAATGTTTATTTGTTTATTGGAAACTGGAATCTAGTCTGGAAGTTATTGAATATTTCAATTTGAAATTTTTTGAATCATTTTTATCACTATGATCTCTTCGTCTTCGTTGTTTCTTGTTTATTTCTATTTCGCAAAGTAGTCTGTTTGGGTTTTTAATGTTGATGAAAAAACTATTTATTGGCGCAATTTTTTAATTTTGTTAAATCGGGTATTTGTGTGTCAAATTTTTTATTATGCCGTGTTACATGTGCAAATCAAGGCAAGGGCCTTTTCAAATGCTAGAAGTAGCAAGACTTCGCTTTATTCGCAAAGCGCAACCACTATTCAGGGTAAGATCTCTTTCAATTAATTAAAAAACTATCCTTAATAAATTTGTTTTCTCAAACTAGGATAATTCTTATTTGTGTTCAAAATGCTTCACTCAATTCGAAGCAATTTATAAATCCAAAGCCAAATCAAAAAACGGTAGCAACTCGAGCCGACCCTCTATTTCAAATGCATCCATCAGATCGGTCTCCACAAGTACTCACAACAGCAAAAATTCATCCCGCGAAACGAGCAATGTCACAGCTGTACAAAAGGAAGATGGAAACAATAACAATTCTGATAATCCTTCGGTCGTTTCGGTAATTCATTTTGATTCTCGTTCAATGGATTCACCCAGTTCAGACGACACAACGGACAGAATTGTTCAAATGGTACCAGATTTTCTCTCGCTTAGGGACTCCTCCCGCAAAACAACGAGGAATCCAGAACTGAATGTCGCTCGACAAGGAGCAGAAGCTGCAGTACGAAGTGCAATGAAACGCAAAAGGATAGTGCAGCCGGAAGACACACCTCCAACAACTCCACCTGGAGTACGCAGAGGTCCGCTGCAAATAGTCGATGAGGAAAGTTCAGAAGATGAAGATATTGCTTCGCGATTAAGTCCAAATAATTTAGCTCACGTTCGGCCAGTTGTAAGACGTAAGTATTTAGTTTTGAATAAAGTCAGGGGCTGGATGCTAAGTTTATATGGTTTGCTTTGTTTTGTTTAAGGACGCAAAGAACCAGTTGTACAACAGTTTGATGATATAATGGACCTTTATATTGCAAGAACATCGGGCGGATAAATGGACTCCCTTGGCCAACTGCTTGTGTCTCCTGCTCCCCTAGATGGGCTAGTTACGAATTTGTTTACAAATTTATTTGTTATTTATTAATTTGTTTAGTTTGTAAATTAACGTAACAAATTGTAATTATTTATTTCACTTTTGTTAAGTAGCAACAAGCTCATTAAATTTTGTCTTTTTTCTTGTGAAAAATGTCGATTTTTTAATCAATCTAATATGACGACGGTGGGTGAAGAAGTCTTAAAAAAGAGGTTTTATTTATATCGATCTGTGCATCCGTATGTATATTGAAAATGTAGACGAATTTTCTTTGAATTCAGTAAATTCATTAGACAAAGAAGAAGAATGTGTATGTTCCATACGAAGATTTTATATTAGTTGCGTTATACGTATAGTATAGTTATACGTACTATAACCCATGGTTGGGATTCTTAAAAAATCGACCTCGAAGCTTAAATCAAACGTAACATTTAAAAATAAAACATCTGTATGCTTTCCTTTGTTACTTAATTCTCTCGAGTCCGAACGGCAAAGATCGACAGCACGTTTTATGACAAGAGATACTCTTGAAGGATTTGTCACTTCCTCGAATGAGGCAGTTCAACCCTGAAAAACTATTTTGCATCGAATGAGAATCGACTTTTTGCGTGACAGTCGAACATTTTTAATTTAAGTGAAAAATTTATATGATATCAGAAATAGGTTGGGCTTGAATGAATGAAAAATTGGGGTATAAAAACACTGCGACCTAAAGATCTATTGTGTCCCCCATCTAGAACTGGATGAGGTTGGCTCATTACTACAGTTCTTCCTCCAAATCTGCTCCTCTGAGGAATCGAAGTATTTGGAGTATTTTAAGGGATGATAATTCACTCTCCTTTATGTGGTGCTTGCCCAGATACCTGTGCCTTTGATGCACGAGTGCATCACATTTCCCCAGTATGTGGTCGGGTGTCTCTTCGTGAGTGTTGCAGAATCTGCAGGTCGCGTTGCTCACTAAGCCAAGGATGTTGAGGTGTCTTCTCAACCTACAGTGGCCTGTGAGAAGCCCCGTGATTTTCCTGAGGTTGTTCCTACTTAAGCTAATGCAGTTTAGAAAACGCTCTCGGTTGTAGTCCCCGAGTAATAGTTTTGCCTGTCTTAGCTTAGGGAGTTCTTTCCAGATCTTTGATCTTTTTGTCTCCTCTTCTGTTTTGATTTTGTTTTTGATCACGTTTTCTCCTATTCCGCAGTAGGGCTCTGGCCCTGTAAGGGGTGTCGATGCACCTATTTTTGCTAAGGAGTCTGCCACTTCATTGCCCTGGACACCAACGTGGCCTGGTACCCAATGAAGCGTGACAGTGTTATTCATGCCCAGTTTATTAAGCTTAATCACGCATTCCCAAACAAGTTTGGAGCTTATGGTGTAGGAGCTTAGTGCTTTTAGTGCAGCCTGACTGTCTGACATGATGGCAATGTTTTGGTTTTTATATTTTCTATCGAGGTTTCTTCCAGCACATATGCCTATGGCATTTACTTCTGCCTGGAATATGCTTGTGGACTGTCCCATCGGTAAGGAGAGTTTAGTTCTAGGCCCAAAAACTCCAGCACCAGTCCCTTCAGCCGTCCTCGATCCATCTGTGTACCATTTGATGGTATTTTCTTTAAGACTATAGTTTATTGTTTCGCCTATCCAGTCTTTTTTGCAACTTAACTCCGTTTTGAAATGTTTTTCGAAGTTATATCTTTTGATCATACCATCTCTTGGGATGTCAATGAGGTTTGTTACTGAGGACCGGATTATCGAATCTTTTTCCCTGTTTCCAATAATCTTACCCATCCCAGTACCCTCCTTGGCAAATCTCATTATGGCTCCCTTAGCAGCATTTTCAATGACCACATGTAGTGGCGTCAGATGAAGGATGGTTTCCATCGCTGCTGTAGGGCATGTTCTCATTGCTCCTGTTATGCATATACATGCAAGCCTTTGCAATTTGTCTAGTGATTTCCTAGTTGTGTTTAGTTCGGTTCTTTTATGCCATGCAATTGCCCCATAGGTAATGATGGGTCTTACCATCATGGTGTACATCCATCTTATGATGTTTGGTTTGCAGCCCCATGATTTACCTGCAAGTCTCTTGCATATCATGAGGGCCTTTGTGGCTTTCCCGACAGTTATTTCGACATGCTTGTTCCAGAGGAGTTTGCTATCTAGTGTAACTCCTAAATATTTGACCTCCCTCTGGGTGTCGATTACATCTCCCGCCAACCGAATGGGTTTCATGCGAGGTAAAAGTCTTTTACTGGTAAATGGTACTATCGTTGTTTTGGTAGGGTTGATGTTAAGTCCTACAGATATACACCATTTCTTGGTTATAGACAGTCCTCTCTGGACTATATCACAGAGAGTTTCTTCGTATTTCCCCAGTGCCGTTATAACGATGTCATCAGCAAAGCCAATACATCGAATCCCTTGGGAGGTTAGACTTTCTAGTAATTCATCAACTACAAGACTCCACAGCAAGGGTGATAATACCCCTCCCTGCGGACAGCCTCTTGTTGTGATGACTTTCTGGACGTTTAGTCCTGCGTATGCTTCCGCCGTTCTTGTACTAAGCATTTTACTTATCCATCTGACTATAGTGCTAGGAACACTCTTCCTTTCTAGAGCCGAATGAACTGCTTCGTGAGAGGTGTTGTCGAAGGCCCCCTCAATATCAAGGAAGGCGCATAATGCCGTTTCTTTAATATCTAAAGCTCTCTGTATTATATTCGTTAGTTCATACAGAGCGGTTTCTGTGGATCTACCCGCTCTGTAAGCATGCTGACGGTGATTTAGGGGCATGTTTACTAATACTTCCGATCTAATGAAGTTATCAATTACCTTTTCCAAAGTTTTCAGTAAGAAGGATGTTAGGCTTATTGGCCTGAATGACTTTGGATGTGTGGTATCTTTTTTCCCCACTTTGGGGATGAAAATTACCTTTGCTCTTCTCCATAGACTTGGTATGTACCCAAGTGCAATACTACTTCGAAGCAGTCTAATAAGATAGGGCATCAGTTCCTCTTTACCTTTCTGCAGGAGCGCAGGAAAGATGCCATCTACGCCCGGTGATTTGAAAGGTTGAAAGGTACTTAACGCCCATTCAATCCTATTGCCTGAACAGATAGTCGCAGCTATCTTCCAGTCTTCCCGGTTAGGCCTTAGAGGTATTCTCTCTATCATATTTCCTACTATTGGTAAGCTGCCTGGAAAATGAGTATTTAGCAGTAGGGTTGACCTTTGCTCCTCGTTTTCAGTGAAGCTACCATCGGCGTAACGAAGTGCCAAAGAGGTTAATGTGTTATCTTTGGCTAGAGCCTTGTGTAATCTTGCTGCTGCAGGTGTCGACGAAATGCCCTCACAGAAATTTGCAAAACTATTTCTCTTAGCTCTCCTTATTTCCCCATTATATTTGGTCAATTCTGCAGAGTAGTTATGCCACTCTCCAGTACTCTTTGCTTTATTGAAGAGCTTTCTTACCTTGGATCTTAGTTTTGACAGATTGTTGTTCCACCATGGAGCATCTTTCTGCCTTTTAATGGGTTTAAGGGGACAACTGAGTTCATAGGCCTCATTTATGGCCCCGCTAAACTCATTAACTAAGTGTTCTAACTCAAGGTTACTATTAGTCGTTTCTTGTGGACCTATTCGTTCAAGACTAGTCTTTAGGACGCTTTTGTACAGGTTCCAGTTTGTTTTCTTAGGATTCCTGCCAGAGGTGTTCTCTGTCA
The DNA here is from genome assembly GCA_963931855.1 of Philhelius festivus. Lineage (NCBI taxonomy): Eukaryota > Metazoa > Arthropoda > Insecta > Diptera > Syrphidae > Philhelius > Philhelius festivus. The sequence continues at coordinate 33,832,266 of OZ007554.1, read as the reverse complement.
ACAGGTTTTCTAAAGTAAACACTATAATTCTATGATCAGACATAGAAGGTTCGTTGGAGACTCTCCAGTCTCTAACTAATCGACTTAAGTTCGGGGTTCCAAACGTTAAGTCCAGAACTTCCTTCCTTACTCTAGTTACAAATGTAGGTGTGTTCCCTACGTTAAATATATCTAGATTTTTCTCGATAATAAAGTCTAAAAGGTACTCACCCCTTTGATTTGTATCGGTACTACCCCACGTTGTATGGTGGGCGTTTGCGTCACATCCAACCATAAGTGGTAGTCCTTTGCTGATGCAGTAGTCCACGAGCTTCTTGACTTCGACTGGTGGTATGTTGGCGTCGTCACCGGCGAAGTAGGCTGATGCTACAACCATCGTGCGGAGGTTGCCCTCGATGTCGATTTGGGCTTGTATTGGTACCAAGTCCCGCGTCATAAATTCTGAAAGACATATAAAATTTATGTTATTTCTTATCTTTATGCATGCTCTGGGCGAGTCAATCCTCGTATCCCATATTAACTTAGAGTCCTTACATGTTAGGCCCCTAACTTGGCCCCCGTAAATCCAGGGTTCTTGGATCAGAACTAGCCCTAGGTTGTCCGCTATGAATTTTCTGGCTATGACAGCTGATGCTGCCTTAGCGTGGTGGATATTCACCTGAGCTAGCCTGGTTCTGATCCCGCGTCCAGACATTGTTTTATTGGCTAGGGGCAAATGCCCCTTCATCTGCAAGCAGATCATCCTCCTCGTCCATGGGAAGCGACTCGTTCAAATCGAATGGGCTAGGAGAGAGGTCAATGCCCTCCATCTCTTCGCTCATCCGACTTGCTTCGTTTGTTGCCAGTGATTCTACCTGGCTTTGGATGACTGCTACGGTGTCGGTGTGGGTTAGTTCGGTGGTCTGGGAGGGTTTTGGAGTATAGGAGGTTGAATGGGTTTGTGAAGGTTGGGAGGATTGGACGGGTTTGGAGGATTGGACGGGTGGGGAGGATTGGACGGGTTGGGAAGTTTGGGTGGGTTGGGAGGTTTGGGAGGGTAGGTTTGTGGTTGTGGTGGAAGCTAATAAGGGGGGAAGGGGGGTGTTGGTAAGCAAGCTGGATTGGGGTTGGGTTGTGGTTGTGGTGGCAGCTGATGAGGGGGGGAGGGGGGTGTTGGTAGGCAAACTGGATTGGGGTTGGGTTGTGGTTGTTGATGTGGTGGGAGTTATTGAGGGAGGGAGGGGGGTGTTGGCAGGCAAACTGGATACGGCCGTGGTAGGGATGGTGTTGGCTCCTCTACCTGCTAATTCCATACAGCTCGTCTTACTGTTTTTACGTAGGCCAGTAACGGGGATCTTCCCGAATTTGTAATGCAGTTGATGTCCTGCATTACTTATGGCCTTCGCTGACTGACCGTCAATGCTTATTACCAGGAGCTGTCCTTTGCCTTCGACCTTGCTCGACAGGATCTTCCATGCATTGACAATCATTCCCTCATTCTGGGCCTGGATGAGCGCGAGCGATTTTTTGTCGTCTTGCCCGGTGCTTCTTGGCAGAAACAGCGTGATGTTGTGCATTTTGGGGATGTCATCGCCCATACATGCCATCAATTCGCTGCCCTTCCAAGTACTCAGCTTGGAGGCTTTTTCCTTGAGCCAATCTGCCGTCTCTTGCCCAGCGCAGTCGACTAACAACAGTCCCGCCCTGAAGTGCACGCCATTAAATTTAAGTTTATGCGTCCAACCAAGGGAGACTTCCTCAATAATTGCATCCTCCAATACCGACAATTCGTCAGCATTGAGGGAGACCTGAGGGTACTCCCTTGGCAGAACCGCAATCCTCAATGTACTGGCCGCGCTCGCGTACGAGAGCTGTTGTACGTCGGCTCCGATTTTAGCGGTGCTTGTTCCCGCTGTGGTTGCTGGCGACGTTCTGGCTTTTTTGACGTCTTGCCTTAGGGGAGGAGTTATAAGGTGGCTCTTCCTCTTACCCTGTTCTTGGCGTTGTGCAGGTTCCTTATTTGCATCCGCCTTTCTCTCGTCTACTTTCTTCCGGGCATCCTGCGGGGACATGCCCTCGGCGAGGAACCGGAGGTACCATCTTGCACCTGCACCGCTGAGTCCTTTCCTATTTGGGTCGTCCCGGCCACCTGGCTCGCCCATTTTCGGAAGTGGGCCGTTCTTTTTTCTGGTTCGGCTGCTTTCTTTTTCTGGGTGCATCATTTTCGTAGACTCAGAGACAGCTTTTGATGGTGTCATTTTCCCATCACTGATTGCTTTGACAGCATCCTTCACCGGCTTGGGAGGTATTCTCCTCATGCTAGCTTCAGATGTGCCAGGAGTATCATCTGTAACTCGCCTGGGTGGCATTTTCCCCTGACTCGTTGTAGACGATTCTCCTTTAGCTGCCCGATTTTGCACTTGCCCATGAGGCTTTCTCTTGAAGAAGTGACTGATGTTCGGTCTCGAATCGTCACCACGGAGGTTAGACTCCATGCGATCCGCATACTCATTCGCGGTGACATCCCGCGGAATGTTGAATTTAGTGTGGTTTGAGTTGTTTTTTTGTTTTTTGTTTTTTGGCATATTGTTCCCACGAGTAGCTAGAGAAGGGTAGGTCCGCCATATCAGAGCTCCGCATGATATGGTAAGGTCATGGTTACTCTTCGATTCGACCTGGTGTCGAAGAGGTACCGTTAGAATACAGCCGGTATACCCCCTGGCTGCAAACCATCCAATAGGCACGGTTCACGTAACACCCTGGATTAGGGGGGGCAGTTCTTAGTTCGTAACTCCTCAAAATCACTACCGGATTGGGACTTCCCAAACCTGTAGGTCAGATGAATCTTTGAAACTTAAGCCTCCGCACCGCGGCAAGGTGACTACCACGCGAAGGATAGGTTGGGCTTACTATATGTACATAACATATACAACTTTTATGGTCGCCATGAATCAGAACAGAGATTGAAGGTAGAACAAGAATTTTCAAAGCTTCCAGATAACTCTTATAGAATTTGGATTGAGATCTGTACTTTGAAAAGGCAGCTGATCATCCATATAAAAAAAATTGTAGTTCCAGTCCATTCCTGCTAACACGCTCACAAGAAAGGTTTAGAGTTGAAGTCAATAGGTCTAGGCTCTCTACAAACCGTAATGAACTCTTATTTATGTTTTTTTTTTTAATTAAATTTCTAAGAAAATTACGTGGAAAATGTAAAATGTCTTAATTTTCTTTGTTGTGTATATTAGTTGACAAAAAATTGACATTAAATATTTTTTAAATTTTAAAGAAATATAATGCTTCTTGAAAGCTAACTTTCAACCTTAAATTATGTTCAGCGTAGAACACGGAAGAAGGTGCAATTCGCTGGGATATTTTGGCAAAAATGCTGCAAGAATAACGCTCTTATTGCGATTGTTGGTCTACGTTTAAATCCTATCAAAACTTTGGATGCATTTAAATTTGTATCGTTTGGTAATCTGTAAAACCTTTTTGAAAAGCTCCGACCCGGAATGCCAAACGAACAAGTTGTAATACTTTTTTGATTAAGAAGTTTGTGTTTCGTTGTATTTGTGATTAAGCCAAATGTAGATGACGAATTGAAATTATTGTTTTCTATTTATTATTTCTTAGCATGGAAAACACTAATTTGAATGATTTTGATCCAATTTGAGAGGAATACATAAGTACATAACATCTAGGCATTTCTCCATCTTGGTCTTTTACTTTGATAAAAATTCCACAACGAATTCAACATCATCACTTGAAAATGACGATGATGAATTGATGAAGAAGATAGTTTATCCATAACAAAAGTGACATTTTACTTTTATAGCGTTTTCAATTGGTCTTCCGGAAGCATAACGATGCATTCCGAATGCTTCTGAAATCTTTTATTCGGTATGAGATAACAGTTTTATCTTCTGAAAAGAAGAGAAAGTTGATTCTGGATCTAAAGAAAAAAATCAAAACCTTAGATTTTTAAAAAATACTATTAAAATTTCGGATGTACATACAAAGTTGTATTTAAATTTATAACATGGGGATGTTTTGAAAAAGAAAAAATCAGAAGGTACTTAATTAATTTACATCAAGTTTGTTCAATAACACTTTCCATTTTTCACTCATTTTCTCGTACTCGGAGTTCATGTGTTTAACTCCTCTCCTTCTTTTTCTTTAAAAACTTTGTACAACAATTTGCCCCTTTGCAACATTTTCCTCATGAGCATTAACATCCTGAGCTCTGAGCACAAATCAAAACTCGAGTCAGACTTTAATACATTCCATAGTATTGCTTTTATTTCGCACCTGATAAGAGAAGTTAAAAAGAAAAAATCGTTAAGAATATATGATTATTTTTTTTTAAATGTTGTATTCGGGAAATAAGTACGCTCAGGCGAAGAATGCTCGAACAGCAACGATTGAAAAAATTCAAAGTCAATTACAGTCAAAATCGGTTATAACGACCTTCAAGGGACTGACGAATTTAGTCGTTATAAGCGATAGGTCGCTGTAACCGATATCAAGTAAATTAATTTTTTTTCAAGTATAGACCCTTTTTTATAATTTACAATTCTTATTTATTGTTGAGGTTCGTTTCTGACAAGACACTTTATGCGAACCGAATAAAATAAAACTTCTACGACCATTCGTCACGCAGACAAATTTGCACTAAGTAATTTTCCCACCTACTTGAACAAACTCAAAACAAATAATAACGTAAAACAAAAAGAATAACATATCAACAAACGGTAAGCCTTTAACATTCATATGTATCCGAAGTTCTTCATACAACACATCTACAGATAAACAGATTACCGTTTAGAAAAATATGCAGTCGCATCAACAGCTGCGTCGGTTTTAGTCGTTATAACCAATATTTTAATTAAAAAAAGGGGAAAATCCGGTCGTTGTAACCGATATGTCGTTGTAAGCGATGTCGTAACGATTTATTATTCAATGGGATTATAATGGAACTCAGCCTGGACCTAAGAATTTGGTCATTATAACCGATGTCGTTGTAACCGATTTTGACTGTATTTGTACTTTCAGATATCAGCAATGAATTGAAGCGAAATTTTGTTATAAATTTGAATTAAGGACACACAAAAAACATATAAAACTACATCTTGTGGGTGAAATTGGTTTGCCTTTTGATCATTATTGCCTATAAATTTTGGGTACAAAAGATGCAGTGACCTGTGAGAGAGGACACGAAGCGAATCGTTTTAGGTTTCGAAAATAAGGTTTGATATTATTGCTTTCGCCTCTTTCGTTTTGCATTCGCTCTTTTTTCAAAATAGAAAGCGAATGTAAAATGACATTTTCATTTTCATCGCATGAATTTCCGATAGGTTTTGATTGGCGGATTTGTGTATCGACCGACGAAAGTTATATTTTGTTGATTCTTTTCTTTTAAATAAATTTTATCTTTTACTTCGTTCAATGGAAATATAAATGCTTCTTTTGAGAGGAGAAAAAGCTTTATGAACCTATTGTTTTATAAAATATAGCAAATTTAAAAAATAACAAACACCTTACACAAAAACACTCACACAAAAAGCAAGGAAGATCAAGAGCTGAAGAAGCACTTCCTTATAATTTTCTCGAAATTCGAAGATTCTTCTATTTCCACACGTTCTTTATATATATACAAGCAACATTTAATAGTTTTTTAATTTAATTATACTAATTTTATTCTTGAGCTCATGCACCTCACACAAATGCTTTTAATTAAAAAATGTATATTCAGCTGAAAATTTTCTGGAAATCATGGAAGTATAATTTACCACTCGCTTCGGATTCAATAATTGATCAAATCGAGGCGAGTCAAAAAGGAAATATGGAAATAAAAACGATTCGCTTCGTATTCCCTAATCAGGACTCAGATAACTCTGACCTTCCAACTATTCAAAGCACATTTTCATCTGATGTTTTGTGGATAAGTTGTTTAAGGTCTTCGTTATAAACTGAGCTAATATTAAATCCCCTAGTTCTCTTTAGGAATAAATTGTTCCTGATTGGCATTGCTAACAACAGCTTTTTATTCGAATGATTTCTGAAAACTTGAAGATATTGGAATCGATGAGAACAAAAAGGAAAACGTTCCACAGGAAATTGAATTAAAAATTCTTAAGTGTAAATCTTTACGTAGCACACCTAAAGAGACAAAAAATTAAAACATTCCAATAAAACCTACAATTTAAATGAGCAAGTAAAATTTTGTTGAGTAGAAAAAGGAAAACAGTTCAGGAACATTTTCCTTTTTCCAATCAAAGTTTGAAATTTTCTGGGTAAATACTTTGGTAGACTAGCTTATTTGTTATATTATCCAGTAAAAGGACACAGTTTCCTGGCCTGACGGTTATAAAGCGAGTTGTTCGGAGGTGTGATTCGATCTATCGCCAGATCATTATGAAGAAATCATTCGTGCCGTGAAAAAGCGTACTTCTCCGTTCAAAGTACTCGTATGATCACTTCAAAATGACCAAATACTCAACCTTAAAGATTTGTTAAACATTTTTTTTTTCAAAATAACCTCGAAAGATATTTTTTTAACCACAAGTTTAAACCTTCAGCAAATATAGGCACCTGATCTTTACTGAAGTACAAAATAAAGTTTTGAAGGCTTCAACTTTCATTGATTGGCTTGTGGATAAAGATTTTCGAATTAAAAGAGCTCCCTTTCTTAAAAGCTTATCCACAAAAGGTTCCAATCAACGGAAAAAAATATGAAGATATTTCCAAAACTGTGCACTACTCGTATATAATCGATGAGGAAAACAAAATTGTACGACAGAATCCTTTAATTGTATACGAATATTGAGGATAGTGAGGAAGGCGATGTTTAAAATTTCTTTTATAACATCTAAAATGTTCATTTATTCTTTATTTTTATTTTCTTTGAATAAAAATATTAATAAATTGATACAAAATTATCAATTTTTATTTTTTCAGAATGAGTGGAAAAAACAAAACACTCCCTTTTTTAATTATCAACAAAAAGTGCTCTCGATGCTAGCTTTACATTTGTTTCTCAACTTTTAGTTTTAGGCAATAAACAGTTTTTTTCCCAAGAATTACCATTTATAGAAAAATGTTTTCCTTTTTCTTCTCATCGATTCAATTAATCTATGTCCATGTTTCTCTTTTAAACAAATTCTTAAAAAAGGATTTTTTTTATTTTATTTGTATTGATTTTTTAAATACTTTATTAAAATTAAATACTATTTCTCCTATATTTAAAATAATTTGTTATGATTGACCATACACCAGAATGAGTTAAATAAAAAAAAAAAACAAATATAAATGCTTTAACAATAATAATAATTATTAATAAAAAAAAAGGGAAGGAAGTGAAAAAATACGATTTTGTAACTTTGTATTTGTTTTTTTTTTTTGTGTGTTAATACTGTAAAAACTATATTACGATGTTCTCTTGAAGAGGTGTGCTATAAGTTCCGGCTGCGTAAAATTATATTTATATTTCTGAGCTATATCCTCCACTTTGAGGCGACGGCGAACATGAGGAGGTTGGAAACTACGAAAAAAGATGTTAAAGAGTTTTGTAAAAAAAAATCAAAAAATGCATCCTTACCCATCATGGTCTAGTCTTCTTCGTTTACCCATATTATGAGCAGTCTGTCGCACCAGATTACCAACAACTCTTCGACTTAGCACCATACCATCGACAAGAGGAGTCGCAAAGCTCATACGACCGCTTGGACCTTGTAATTTAACGCGCAGTAATCCAGATTGTAGAGCATGTAGAAATATCACATGACAGTCACTGGCCTTTGTGGTTTGTGATATTTGAGATTCCTCACCAGTGCAGGTGTAACAGAGGAGGTCATCTATAAAGATTTATATTTATGATATTTTTTAATCTGGATATTGTTAGAAAGTACCAATTGGAAAATTGAGATGATCTTCAAAACTCTCTATCCATACGACAAAAATCTTTGCAGGTGGTTGGGGCAGCAACAATGGTTTGGTAACGTTTTTTCGTCTCGTCGGTGGAACTGGCTCTTTTGACTGGTCTAATTCGAGTGATAAGGTTCGAGGTTTATGTCCCGCAACTGATGATCGACTTGTTGCCGCATCAGCTGAAACATTTCTTTCATTCCAAACGCTTTTATCGCTTGCAGAATGCGTTAGACAACTACCGTCTGTTGTCGTCGTCCCCGCTGTCTGGCTCGGGCTTTGCTTATTCCATTCTGTTGGAACTACAAAAGCTATTTCTGATCCTACATCAGCCCAATATAAAACACTTGACTTTCCATTGAATCGATAATCATCCGATTTTTCACGAGGCGTATCTTCTGTATTCCTCAGTATCCAGCTGGTTGAAATAGACCCGGTCCAGCCGCAATGGTCTTCAATTTCCACTGGCCAGCCAAGCGTCAATAGCATCTTTCCGAAATTATGATTCAGTGATTTAATATTCTCCGCATTCATATTGCCAATGATTTCTTCAGACGTTGTTTGTCCGGATTTCATGTAGAACACATGAACTGTGTCGTGACTCCTCACACTCAATTTATCTAAAATATTAATATCTTGGACAAAATTTTTGCGCGTTGAATCTAAAGCTATAAGAGGTCTGTAGCCTGGAGTTTCATTAGTTTTATCTTCTGGCTCATACGATACAAATCCAAAATGCGAAAGGAACAAACGAGCAGTTTGATTATCATGAACTGGTTTCGGTGGAACACACTCTTGGGCATGGCCTAATACTTCGCCCGAATTAGCAGTTTCTGCCCAAGCCATTTTCTCCAAGATCGTCTGATTTTCAATTAACTTGTCCCAACGATTCATTAAATCGGTACCGAATTGTTCTCGAATTTTTTCCAATGTCGGAATAGAGAAATCTGCTGCACATGGTTTTGCCTTTTCCACGCCATCGGGGTAGAACTTTTGCACAACTTCTACCCTCTTGGGAGGATCATTCATTGGAACCGGTCGTCCTGGATTCACAGGGGTGTGTTTTTTGCCCGATTTACTTCGCGGCAGATAACGCATTTGCAGATTCCATACATGTCGACCAAAAGGACTTCGAAGCAGCACTAAGTATGGAGAAATATAATTGAAACAAGGTCATTAAAAATAACTATTTAAAAATATTAAACAGCACTTTCTTTTACGAAGTTGGGTGAATGGATTTTAGATGAACACAATCAAATACTTACACGTTAGAGTGGGTTGTGGATCCTCGACATTTCCCAGCGGCTCCTCTAGCAAAGCGAGAATCGATGAATTTTCCGTCACAAAATACTTGAACTTTTGTATAGCCTGTTCCTTGCTTACGGTTTTAGCATCAACAGAATTACAATATTTGACCAAATTAACTTCGTCCAACAATGACGAAATAGTTTCTGAGGCACCATATTCCTTCGGAAAATAGCCAACTTGTTCCATAATAATCGTTAGCAGAATATCTGCAGCATCTCGCACCCTCATCGAAACTGGTTTCAATTCTTTTTGATCTTTGAATTTTGGAGGCTCACCGGGTTTGCCAACGCTTTTCGATCCCGAAATACCCAATTCTACAACTTCTATCACCGTCTTAAAGCAATCTTGATCCTGCAGCAGGTATGGGTGTTGCATCAGCCATGCCGATGTGCATTGAAAAGCAGCAACAATAGTACTATGCAGATCCTTGCTATGGGCAGGCGGTGGTCTCGAACATTGATAACAGATGTAGTCACATATCCACTTCACCGCTCGCTTGCATTCTAGAGCGTCTGTGGAAATGATCGTTAGATTTTGACTTGGTTCTTCAATTGCTACTAATTGTTCTATACAATGGTGTTCGAACGATATGTGAACGAACGAAATAGATGTTTGTTTTTTTTTTTTGAAACGAAAACAAAAAGTGCTTGTGTTAGTAAAATGAGTGAGTGTCTATTACCGTTTGTTAGTTTCCTGGCTGCGGTTTTTTTTTTGTTTTTTTATTTTTTTTTGAACAATTGGACGAGGAATATTTGGGCAGTGGAAAGGTGTTTTTGTTTTTTTTTTTGTTAAAGAGAAACAGAAAGAGGTTGGTACAGGGTTAGAACCATTTTATGCAAATATTAGATAAGATTTTGTATTCTAAATTTAATCTTATTTCGAATTGGAATTTACAACATTTATAAATATTTACAAAGGTTAGATTTGTTTGTTTGTTTTTTTTTTTTTATTTTTCTTTGAATTAATTAAAACGACTTACCTGAATCCCGAATCTGAAGACGCGCAAGCCCTGAAAGGAGCTCGAGCGCTGCAAGCGATACATTTAGATCAGTCTTCCATGATGAAATCAAGCGATGACACACAAGGTAAGTGGCCCGTACAAACAGAGCATGTGCATTATCTGCAAAAGTTTAGCAATAGGTTGGATTTAAAAGGAATAAGTTCTTATACAGAAACTACGCGGTTTTTTCAAATGAATGAATGCAATTTAATGGTATAAAAAAGGTATGAGATATGTGTATTTACTTGGCAATGTAATGTGTTTGTACCTAAATAGACTTAAAGTTTAAGTTTTGCTATATTAAAATTAGCCTTTTCGGTTATTTAAAGAAGATATACCTTTGCATAACTGGGTAGGTAAATATGCCATACTTTTGATGTACTAGACTTAATAGAAACCGCCATTTCATAAAACCCAGAATACGAAACGAAAACAGACCAGAAGGTCACAAGTGATTTTCAAAAATTCAAGTGGTAGCTTTCGGAAGTATGGCAACACGAAAGCCCAAGTATCACTGCAAAAACAAGTCCCAAAGACGATATTTTCAAACTTAATACTTAAAGATTTAGGTGGTATTTACTATATAAACATTAATATATATAATTTTTTTTTATAATATAAATCAAATTAAATTATCATTTTGGCTTAAAATAAAAGTTACTCGACTCGATCGAGCATAATGGTTTCAGCATGTTTTTCCTTCTATGGTGTTGGTCCCATATACAGGATTGAAGCCATTATGGATCAGCATCTTTATGTTAAGATCATGGAGGAAGTTATGAAGATGAAATATCAATGAAATGGGTCTTTCAAAAAGACAACGACGCAAAACATACAAGTAAACTTGCGAAGCAGTGGTTCCATGAAAAGAGGTTTAAAGGGTTAATGTCATGGAGTGGTCTGCGCAGTCCCCAGACCTCAACCCTATAGAAAATCTTTGTTGCGATGTCAAGAAGTATGTTGATGGTTGTAATGTAACTACTAACACAGCCCTTTGGGTAGCTATTCACCAGTCTTGGAGGCCCATATACTTTTAGAAATATGTGAAAATCTTATTATTTCGATTCAAAGTCGTTGTGCTGCTGATATATCTAATAAGGGACATGCAACTAAATATTAATTTAAGGTTCAAACCATGTCTATTCACTTTCCCTTTTGTAATATTTAAAGGTGGATTTTGAATGCGCTACTATTTTTTCGACCGCTGTTTTTCACAAGATTTGAAATTATCAATATTATCAATTATAGCCTAAAAAACATTAATTTGAAAATCAGATGACAATTTATGTCTTTAAAATTAGTAGATTAATTTATTTTAGTTTTTGTTTGTTGTGTCAAAAGGTTATCCACTATTATTTTGACCGCAGCTATAGGTGCCTGAATTGATACTCTGATCTCATATCAGAAAGATAGACGTGGTTGTCAGCAGGAGAGCCAACACCATGAGTTGGTTCATTTTGATATATCGGAAAGAGACAAGACCGAGAGCCCACAGCAATTTTTGGGTGTGATTGATAACAAAAAATAATTAGCATAATTAGATAGGCCTTTTATAGTTGTTATTTATAAATGTGAACGTCTTGCATACTCTAGTGGGCGCAATAGTGCATCAAGTTTGCAGTTCTTTCCAAAGTCTAAAAACTTGGGATACAAAATTTTCCATAACTTCAAAATGAAGAGCTAAGTGCCCTGATTGCAAATATCGATGTCCAAGACGTTTTGAAGGTGGAATTCTTAGTGCAAGAAGTAGCCTATTCTTATTGCGTCTGGGAGGCAGAAGGCTGTCTTTAAAACGTCTTGAACCTCGATATTTTTAATTAGGGGGCTTAACTCTACATTTTGGAAAAGTTGTTATCACAATTATTTGGACTTGAAAAGAACTGCATACTTGATGAACTATTATGCACTATTGCTCCAACTAGAGTATGCAAGACTTTCACATTTGTAAATAACTATAAAAGGCCTATCTAATTATGCTAATTATTTTTTGTTATCAATCACACCCAAAAATTGTTGTGGGCTCTTAGTCTGTCATTATGCAATTTTTTTCCATTTATTTCCGTATATTTTAAATCATTTTTTTACAGAAATCCAATGTGAAATATACCCAAGCTAGATTATGTTTCTCGAGGCGAACCTGAATCTAGTGACTTACAACTATCAACTATTCCTGTGTGCCTGTTAATAAGAACGGAGAGGACCTACAATTTTCTGCCAATTCTGAACGGCTAATGCGCAGCACTTTTCATGACAAGAGATACTCTTAGAGGATTTGTCAATTCAAAATGCGGTACATCCGTGAAAAACTTTTTGCAGCGGCTGATAATCGAACCAAAGACATTCTGCATGACATATCAATGCACTAACCATTATTGGGATACTACCTAGATTAAAATCCTTGAAAACGTTGGAAGGTCTGCCTGTGACCTGGCATTGTTTCTACATGAAGGTTTTTTTTACACTGAAATAAATCAGCCAAGTAGAAGACTTAGTGCATTTTAATTGGATCAACTGAATTTAACAAACAAATACGTATTGACAAGGCCTTCACTAGTTAACTAATGAGTCCAATTAAATAGTGCTAAGTTTTCTACTTGGCTGATTAAATATTTAAGTTTAGTTTAATTTCGACAAATGGACAAATAAAATTATTGTGTTTTGCACTAGTTATATAAGTTAAAACAAAACATTTTAATACAAAAAAAAACAGAGGTTAAATTTGAGTTTTATATTAGAGCCATAATTCTTGCTGGACGAAGATTCAAATCGATAAACACAAAAATAATCAAAAGGAGGTTAGCAAAACTAATCTAAAAGAACTAAAACAAAATAAATCGACCGTCCACCGCGCGCCTGTCTGTACATCTATTCGTTTCTAAACGGTTGGACCGAGATTTCAAATATGTTGTAAATCATTTCTACGTGATTCCGCAGAGGGAAGATTGGAATTTTGGTTCGATTTGAAAATTATGATACAAATGTGTATTAAAAGCAATGCAACTGCTTGAGTTAGTCCAACAAATTCGCTTTTTAAGCATAAGTCACGACATTGTTTATAGAACCTTTTTTTTTTATTATTATTCGTGTTCATGATTATTAAAAAAATAAATGTTAATTTAAAAATTTTGAAAAAAAAATTATAGTCTACAAAAATTAAATTGCATGTAGTGAAAAAAAAACATAAAGCTATAAAACAAAGAAAACAATTAAATTATGTACACAAAAATCAAATTAAAAATTAATAATAACTAAAAATAAACAAAAACTAAAAAATAAATTTACCATAGACCGAAGCTGTCTCAAATTCTTGTAATAATTCCACTGGGAAATCATCGGAGACAGTTAAACTGGGATAATCATGCTGTGATGAACTATCGCGGCCAATTGACCCTTTACCACCGGTAACAGTTGCAGCACTTCCACTTCCTCCTGTTGCATTACCGCCGCCCATGGTCGTTGTGCTATGAGCGCCCAAACTAATATTTCCACCACTTGCTATCGAAGCCGATCTCTCTGAGCAGGCTATACGTTATTATATTTTTTTTATTTTGAAAACACAGAATACAACATAAGAAAGAAAGGAACAACATAAATAATAGTAAAAAAAAGAATAATAACACAAAAGGGAAACAACAAAAACTAAAATGAATCTAAAAAGAAAATAGATGTGAGCGCACAAAAGCTGAATCACGAGTGAGAAAGCTGAAGAGAAAAATTCAGAGCAAAAAAGAGGCAAACACAAAATTCATATGTAAAATAAATTCAAACCTGAGCTAAAGATGTTCGCTTCGCCAGGCTGAGGCGACGATGAAGGCATATTATCCGATCTCATTTCAATTTCCTCAAAATTAACCGAGTCCTGAACGGTTAGTAGAAGACCACCCAGCAGCATGTGGGTGTTTTGTGCATCGGTTTCCACTTGTAGAGCATTCATTAAAACATTTATGAGACGGGGTTTAAGCTGAATAAAAGTAATCGATCTGAAACCAAAAGTAATTAATATTTTGCTTTTTTTTTGAAAATCTTTTATTGCTAACCTCTCTGGATGTTCATTAGTCAAATCACGAATTTGTAACGTCTGAAAGTGCAATGGCAGTGTCAATAGCGAAAGGAGGATATTAATCGACGCTCTGCGCAGTTCAATTTTATTGTAATTTAAGGGTTGGGATTTGATTTTTAAGTCTTTATCAGGTAAAACCACCTCCAAGGCGGAAATAAAAGCAGGCAATAGAACATGAATACCATCCAAATCCAAACGAAACAAATCTGATGAGTTCAATAGAATCGATGCCAAAGTCTCGTCACATTCTTTGGTTTCAGTTATCTTCATGCATTGCTGTAGAGCCATATAGAAACGAGCCAAATAAACCGGCAGGATCTCTTCTCCGGTTTTCTTCGAGCAGAAGATCTTACACAGAGCTCCAATAGCTTCGGCACGTCCTGATTCGAATTTATCTATTGTAAGTCCTCGGGGTAGATTTGTGGGATCTTTATTAGAATTGGGATGTGACAATGAAATGCTCCCCTTACGATTCTCCATTACCATTGAGGATGGTCGTTTGCTAGCCTCAGAAGCTTGACGCTTTGCATTCACTAACCATGAATCACCACCAATATAAGCAGCTTCGAATAACCATTCACCAAAAAGATGAAGAACACTATTGCACATTGGCCGATTTGGTGCCAAGGGTGGTCGAGGTTCCGAGTTCATGGATGGAAGAGCTTTAACACACACAAGCAAAAAATATATGTAAATAATTGTTTTGAAATTTAAATGGGATTTTGTGTTACAATTTAAACTACTTGATGATGGAGGTCCAGATGTAGGAGTAAGTGGCGGTTGGGTACTTTGGGAACGAGAAGTTGTCAATCCAATCAAAGCAGCTTTACTTAAACCTTAAGAAAAACAATATTCATATTATTAATAACAAAAAACACTTTATTCTTTGACAGAAAGAGAATTATTTATGATTAAACAAATCCACAAACAGTTTTGCAAATGAAAGAGCATCAACGCCCCTCAATCTATTTTTTTTTTTTTAATTTTTTTAATCGTTATCTGTAAAAAATTAAAAACCTACTCTTCACACTGATATGAATAATACAAGAATTTAAATTAAATAAATAATCAGCACTACACTAAAACGTAATAAAAATTTTTGTAACTAAGCCTTGGTTTACACATATTAGCGAAGTGAAATACTCGTAGATGTAATTTTTGGCAAAAAGATTATTCGGACCTATTACCAATTAAATCGCAATCGAAGACTTCTACCAATCCCGAAACAATGCTATCACTAAATCCGTTCGTAAGGCCGATTTGTGTGAGATTTTCCACTAGGGTGGATTCTGTGATGAATTTTTTTTTTTATTTCAATTAAAAAAACTTACAGCTAATAACGTAATACTACATTACTAACCTTTTACAAGCTTAAATTGTTTAATTCAGTATTAATATAGAGATAACATGTTTTATTTTAATTTTTTCCAAAAAAAAAAAAAATAGAAAAATTAAGGGATTTGTGAAAAATAAAAAATAAAATATAATTAACAAGAAACCAAAACCAAAAATCATCAGAAAAACACAACAATTTCAAGAACAAAAGAAGTATGTAATTAATATTGAATTTAATTAAGTATGGAGATGAATGACGGACCACTTTCTGTTACAATTCTTAACAAAACACTTTTGGAATTTACGTATTCGGAGCACAAAACATCAAAATCTGTAAACAAAATATTATGACATTTTTGAATTCTAATTATTGGTGATTTAAGAAATAAATTAGTACGATGAAATGGTATTTTAAATGTTATTATGTTATTACGATTTGGGCGAGCCGGGCAGTGGATGTTTATGTTGTTCAATAAGTATTGACATTCGATTTTTCCGCAGATTATATTAAATAGAAATAATTCGTCTGTAAGACACCTGCGCTGAATTGTTTGAGGATTCGTAACAAGATTCCGAATTCGCGATAAGGCTGATTAAATTAATTTGAAAACAAAAAAACATATCCCACTGTTTGTCACACAAAAGTCAAATCTAATTTTCTTTTGAGGCCTTAGACTTGGTGTGTGTTGGAATGTCCCTTTTATTTTGATTTCACGTCACAGTGAAGTATAAACCAGGCTCGTCACATCAAAAAGAAAAGAAAAACACATATTGTTTCACTACGAGCAACATATTAAAACAATAATTAATATGGTTAGTAAAATTTTGAAAACTGCTACATAATTTTAATCTACAAAAAAGGTGTCAGGAGGTATTCAAAAGAAATCTACGACATATAGTTTTAATTTAAATTCTTATTTAAATAAATATTATAGATGAATATGCAATTAAAGGAAGAATAGAAATTAAATCAATATTATATTAAAAATGCTTATCTAAGAAACCGTACATTCTACAAAAGCTTAAGTGGCTTGGCAATACTGGTGAACGCTATGGGAAATCGGTTTCGATAACAGCAAAATCTAAACAAAAATTAATGGACATCACAAGTTTAAGCAAAAACATCAGCACTGTATTATTCTGGGAAAGAGGTTCACGAGTAAGTCAAGGTGTTTGATAGAATGTTTAGTTATATTCGCAGATCAAATATCTTTTGCTTTTCACCAATTCTAGTCATATTATAAACGTAAAGTAATGAGAGCAGATTGCACCCATTTTCTATAGGAAACAAAGGGTTCTTTATACTAAAGACATGTCAATATGACTTAACAAAATTGATCAGTTGGAAGTGGACCCCGATTTCACAAAAAAGATCATCTACTTCTACAGCAATGCTCACCAGCGCTATGGATCGATCAAACCAATTTAATTTTCCCTAATTTTTATCTTTTTATAACTCACACGCGCTCAAGGACTTATTGACAAGCCCTTATAATGTTAAACACAGGACGAGCGATGAAATTATGAAAATAATGGGAAATAGAAAGGAGGTGTCGATGAATATTGATCTTGAATGTTTGCAAATTGAAATGGCAAGGGAAAACTGTGCCGGGTAAATTATTTCATAATCGGGTTGTGGACTAAAAAGCTAATCACACCTGTCACACCTCGTAACAAGTCCCCGAAAATTTTGTTACGCTACGAATACGAATAAATTTACATCATAGGCCCCGAACGGAATCATAAAAACATTTTCCTAATTTCGGAGTTTCAAAATCAGTTGATTTGCGTCAAAACGTGAAAAAATAAATAAATTTCCGTTGTTCATCTTTTGATTTGATTTTAATTTTGTTGGTCGTTAAAAATAAATACCATTGCCGTTGCAATCTTTGTAATAAATGTAGAAAATACGCGAAGAAGACAAACACTAAAAATGAGATCCATTACAGAGGGATACCAATATTTATTTGTATTTACTTTATTTGCCCTTCAAAAAAATAAAAAATATAAACAAGTTCACATGAAAACAATAATAAAAATTGTTTTTTTTTATATTTTATTTGCATGTCCTTTATCTTCGTTCGCTTAATTTTATTTGTGTTTCGTTTTAAGTTGAGCTCCGATCAAAATATCTGTTCGTAGAAAAAACTGTCCAACTTCCTATTCATTCGGAGCTAGTGATACCATTATTCACGAACTCCGAATTTCGTAGCAAGTTTTTTAGTACGACGGGAGCGATGATACCTTTTTTCGGGATTCGTACTACAAATCTATTACGACGGGGCCTGTGATAAGGCTGAAATATCTGTATTTGACTGTACGACCAAAATTAGGCTCGATGTGAACTGATGAGAATTCCTAGCAAAACGGGTATCACGGGTGAACTGATTGAGGGGAGGAATGCAACTGGCTACGGGTGAGCATTGCTTGGGAAAGAAGCGATAAAACAGGGAAATACATGAAACATTCCAACGGTTTTCAAGAGGTAGGAATGATTCCATGATAGCTCTGTTTCCTATCAGTTTTAACTCTCGTTCTGGATTCTATCCAATAAATAGAGAGAATTTTGGATTGGGTGATATAAATGCGGACAGCATGTGGTTCTAAAATGAATATGTTACTTGAGGGCAGAGTCTACGTTAACTGGCCACAGAGATAACAGAGATAGTGCAATTCGACTCCCTCAGACTTTTTTGTTGGGTTTCTTTAAGTCCCATGTTTATGCCAAAAAACCACAAACCACTGGTGCTATCAAACTAAACATAACCCTTGCCATCGCTCAAATTCAGCTTGATCTATTTTCCAGACTAATCGAAAATCGAACCACCGTTCGGTTACGCACCATCCAGTGAAGCCACGGTGGGCTTTTGAACCCGGGTAAAGCATTCCACATTCGTGTAGTGTTGCTAAAGAAAAAATCTCTGAATTTAACAGTACGTCCGAAGTTGAGCTCAAGGGTAAACTGATGGGTATTCCCTCTAAAGTGCGTGTATTGCGGTTGAATTGTTTAAGGGCATGTGAACACTGTTTATAAAAAAAGCGATAAAATAATAAAAGACAAGAAACATTGTGGCAATGCTCGAGTGATGCAAATGTTTTTGTCAAACTTCTATCACCTATCATTTTTAAAGTTCTTTTTTTTTATTCTATCCAAGAGATTCACGCGGGTTATTGAAGCAGCTGCTCGAATATGGGAATTATACTCAAGTTTTGGACGAATATAGGTTAGGATCAGAAGGGGCGACAAATTTCTTGCATGGAAGAAGAAAACCTGGACACTTAGCAGCGTTTTTGGCGACGTTGAATATGTGGCCATACAACTTAAGGTGGTATTTGATGCACACACCGAAAACTAAAAACTTTTCGGTTTCCTCAATGCAAGTGCTACTCATGGATAGCAAAATGGGTGTGGGTTCTACTTTAACCTCATAAGACAGCATCGAGGTTTTAAAGCATTAAAATGTAAGCGATTTTTGGTTTCCCATTTGACAATGCTATCGAGATCATAATTTAATGAGCCAATCATATGCTACCGTTCAAATTTCACTTCCGAAGAACAAGGAAATGTATATAAGAAGCTGAGAGTACTGTCGTCGATAAAGAAATTTAAGGGATTTTATGTTTCAGACAAAAGATCATTGATAAATATGAGAAAATGAGTCAGTGGCTAGGCGGAGCCCTGGGGCAAACCAGCATTTATTTTATCAATATCAGATTTGGAACTGTCGAACACAACTTTTATTGAGAGGGCCGAAAGGTAATTTTTTGTCCAACGAAGAAGAGATTCATCAATACCAAATAAACGCATTTTCGAAGAGGGAGCTTGATGCCAAACTCTATCAAATACTTTTTGAATTTCAATTGCAATAATCTTACTTACTAAGATTTGTGCCAGTGATTGGTAAGATATTCCATCAGATCACCAGTGGACCTATTGTTACCAAACCCATATTCCCGGCCATTGAGAAGTTTTCATCTCCAAGATTTTTCTTGAGCTTAAAATATATCAGCGTTTTCATGACCTTAGAAAGGACGAACGCAATTCGACGATGGTTAGAAGGGGGATTCGCCTTTTTTAGGAAAAGGCTGGTAAAACGCTGTCTATTGACTCCGAAAGAGACCAGTCGATTAGAATCGAAGGATAAACTTACGCAATGGTTTTGCCAGCGTTTAAGAACACTTTTTCAGAACAATTATGGGATACTATCCGGCCCAGCGGATTTGTGTATATCAAAATCTTTCCGCACTCTTGCAACTGTACGAGTGCGAAAGAAGATTTGTCCCATAAAATCGTTTACTCTCTCGAATACAGGAGGAGTAGAATAAGCTGCAAACTGGCTTCTTCTTGTAAGCTGCCGAGTCCGAACGGCTAAGATGATAAGCGCTTTGTCAATAAGAAGAATCAACTAACTCACCTATCATTATGCAAGGGGACAACTTGTATACTGAAGACAAACATAAGTAATAAAGACAGGTTGTTTTTTGTGTTTCAAGAAGATTTCGAGAATTTTGCTATAATCTACCAATGAGATTTTGGACTTAGATTTAGTTCGGTGTGAAAAGTTTGCCAATTTAAGGTAAACCACAAAAAACCCTGTTTTGTGATGAAGAATATGTAGATAAGCAAATGAAGTTTTAATGATCATATGAAAAACAGCTAAATTTCTTTAGGAAATAATGAATAACATTAACAACAACTCAAAACAAAGCACTGGACATTGGGCAGACACTAAACACTAAAAACAAAGAACAAGTTATTTATGACATAAAATTCAAGCACAAAATCTGATTTTGAAATGAAACTACAAACAAACACCACAAATTGTTATTAATTTGCTTTGAGGAAACAAGGTAGAAAATAAAATTAAACACCACACCCTTTTGTTGTGATACAGATGGCGCCACACTAAAAGACTTGGCCAAACGCCTTTGCAATGGAGGTGTCGGTGAATGCGGTAAATGTTCTCCTGCTGTTGCAACACTACTACCTAAACCCGAAGTTGTTGATGTTAATGGAGTTCCATAAGACGAGCTACTGCTAGTACTAGACGAATGATGGTGATGTCCAATAATAGCGTTAAGTGCATGTGTGGCCGTATTGCCACTTAAGCCACTAAGAAATGAGGAGCCACTGGCTTCGCCAGCTCCTGATTTACTACTACTACCACCTGCACCAGTACTAAAACCAAACAAATGATGAGTATTATGATTTAAACCAGAACCGCTACCGTGAATGGCATCGCTCAATGACGAACGAATGTCCATTAGATTTGTGATATTTTCATCATGACTTTGCAATGGCTGATAGATACCTGTAGTAAGCGAAAGTTAGGTAAGTAATTCAAATAGTTAATCTTGGGCAAATGTTTTTAATAATCCAAATAATTTTAATCTCACCCAAGAACGCATCAACCTGTGAAGAAATGCCTTTTATGGCCTTGAGGAATATTTGAGGGAGTAACAGTAAGCAGGGATGTTGATAGGGTTCCGCACCTTTGTCGCGTGTCAGAGCCCATTGCATAAAATGTGAGGATTTGCTTATAATATGCGGATAACAAAGAGCTGTTGGATTTCCGATTGTCCGTAGGAAGCGGTACCATGTTTGTGCAATGCAGTCATTTGTTATTCCACTTGGAATCAGTTGTGCATCTTCATCGGCTGAAAAGTGGATCGATATTTTAATTAGATTTTAAACGATTTAAAAACAGTTTCTTCTTTACAGATTTTGAGTTCTGGAAATGTTGGACCATACATAAATTGCAGCAATCGTGATGTTAGGGCCAAGTTAACTCGATTCCATTGTTCAATCAGAGCTATGCGATGTCTCCAAAGCGCACAGGATTCTTGAAGAGTCTTCCATAATGATGGCGATGGAAAGCACCGGACACATGCCAAGAGCCAAACTTCAAAGAGCACACTTAACACACGTTCACAAAGCTGATCGCCCACATCATCTTTGACTGTTGGCGGAGCCAAAAGAATTTCGTTGATTGCTAGCAGAAATAAGAGAAGAGATTCCCATGTATCACGATTCATTGTCTGTGATATTTGTGCAGTTTGTTGAAGTGTTCGAAGAACTCGATGACAGAGAACGGCTTGTCGATTGATTTTATCAGCACCTTAATGGGGTACAAATATATTAGTTAAGATATTTTCAACTGGAGGCTTGTTAAGAATTAACACATACCCAGGTTTTGATACAAAAAAGGTAAGACTTGTAAAAAAATTAAAATACATATATACATACATATTTACATACATATTACAAAGTAGGTAGAAGAAATATTTAAATTACATTAAAAAAGTGTATATTTTTATATAATCCATAGTAGTATTGACTATTTTTTGGTTGTACTCAGTTGGTACTCATAACGCGCGAAAAATGGTCATTCGGAAAAAGACGAAAAGAAGAAAAGTTTCTTCAGACTAAGAATTGATTTGATTTGAACCTCCCGTTCGATTTTTTTAATGATACAAAACTTGTCATATAGTCATAAAGAAAAGTAACTTTCTATCTACTGAAGCTGACCCTATACATACAAGTATGTATATTTAGGTGCTCCACAGCTTAGATAACTTGGAACTTAGATGTCTATCTATAGATAAAATCCATATGCGAATATCATCTTCTGCCGATCCTTAAATATTTCAAAATGATTTAAACAGATTCTCTATCTTTAGCCGAACAAATTTCCTTGAATTAAATGCTAACAAGAGTATGAAGTTATAACATACTCCGAGTAAAAAGGGTTCTACTTCCTTCTGGAATCACTACGGTTGAATCACTGATTAATGTTGGAGTTTCATGTGATAAAGAACTAAGTTTCCACTGTGAAATAGATGAGCCTATTATGAGAGCTAACTCTGCACTCGGTTTTGAGAAACGTTGAACTAAAGAATTGTTCGATAATTATGAGGTTCTATATATACATAGATAAGTAGAAATGGTGACCCATCGGCAGTGGCCCAATTAGCACCGTCACAGTCATCCATCTCGGATTAAGTTCAAAAATATGAAAGGATCTAGGAGGTTTTGATGTTTCTTGTTGTGTTTTGAATTAAACATTCAACAGCAAATTATTCTAAGGCAGAGAGGTCAAGCTGTTTAATTATCTGGGTAGTCGTTTATTGCTGATGGTGAAACATACCTGGATATTCCTGTGTTGAACACTAGTAAAACATAACTACGTACCAAATTGAAATTCTTCGAATACGCGTGTAAAACAGTGCTCCGATAACATCTCGAGCAGGTTACAGGCTTTCGTTATCCGATGTCTGTGGTAACATATAAAACGTCGAGTTGGGGAATAGAACCGGGCGGAAACAGAGGGAATGGCACAGAAATAACCGACTTTTGTCCCAGAGCCATTTTGTTTGAGAAAAGAGATCAAGTCTTTGATCTTCATTTCCGAAAGTTCGTCAATGTCGTCCGAAATGCACTTCCTAATGATTGTGTTCTAAATTTTGTCAGATCAAGTTACTTGCAAAAGAAATTGTGGATTGTTTCCTTTTCTTGCTGGTCCTCGCAGCTATGACAATGTTGTAAGGAATGTCTAGTTTTGCTGCTGCTCTCCTATTGCCCAGTGTCCACTACAGGTTGCTTGGTACTGCATATCAGATCAAGTGTTCGGGATTTATTATACACTTGTGCTCACTCAATTGAGCCACAAAACCAACTAACATAATTTTCCTCTATTATATTCTCTTGTATCACTTTTTATCTCTTTAGTTTAACGGTTACTAACTACCGTTATCTCCCTAAGAAAACTACATGTCGATCGGAGAAAACAAATTAATTGTTCTTTAACAGCTTGCAGTTGTTTATGATACGTTTGTTAATCAAGTGCTCAAATAATTAAGCCATTTCATCTATTTCAGGTAATTTATTTATTACCGTAACCGATTTTTTATTAAAACCTAATAAAAATAACTGTTTGCTTATTCTTAGTGTATTTTAACTAATAAAGTTAATTTTTCAACTAAATTGGGTAAAAATAAAAGCTCTACGCCATGTGAGAAAAAAATCATCTGGGAATGCTTTCAAACCCACCAAAACGTTATGAAAGTAACCCAATTCTTAGATTTTTCTCGTGGTTAAGTGAGGAACGCGATTCAATATTATCTAAATAAGAGAACTTTTGAGGATCCACCAAGAATAAAGCCAGGTAAAACCACTCCTGCTGAAGATAGAAAAATTACTAGGCTCAGCAAAGTAGATCCTTTCTTGACAGCGGTGCAAATTAGAGCCCAAATGGAGACGGACTTTAATGTTAAAATATCGTCACAAACGTAAGAAGACGATTACAAGAAAATAACCTAGATGGACGCATCGCGAGACGAAAACCAAACGTGTCGAAAAAACATCAAAAGAAGACTTCGATTCGCAAGAGAACATCTTCATAAGAGCCTGCGTTTTTGGAATTTAATCGTTTGGAGTGATGAATCCAAGTTCAACGTGTTTGGAAATGATGGAACACAGTATGTCAGGCGCCGCCCCGCATTAAAAGAATTGGATTCCAAATACACGAAAAAGACTATTAAGCACGGTGGATCATCGGTGATGGTTTGGGGATGCTTTACCTCATGTGGAGTTGGTCCTTTTATTCAGATCAATGGCAAAATGACTAGTGAAATATATAGACATCCTAGACACTCATTTGAACAGGGAATATGCCGATAAATTGCCCCTTTGCCTGCATATTTCAACAGGATAACGACCCGAAGCATTGCTCCCGGGTCGTCAAATCCTGGTTTGAATCGAATTCAATTAAAGTTCTGGAGTGGCCTGCTCAAAGTCCCGATTTAAACCCCATAGAAAATCTATGGGGTATTATAAAAAGGGCTGTTGCGGCCCGAAAACCAATGAATAAGGCCTCTCTTTGGGATATAATCCAAAAGGAGTGGATTAAAATTACACCTTCTGAATGTGCAGCGCTCTTCGGTTCAATGTCGAAGAGGTGTGAAGAAGTTATACGGCAAAAGGGATTTCCAACTAAATACTCGTACTAACTGTACAAAGGTAAAAAGTGTTTAAAACATAATAAAAACAAAATCAAATGTCTTTATTGCAGTTGGCTTAATTATATGAGCACAAGTGTACGTTGGCCAAATCTTTCTAGATCTAATGATCCACCTACCTAAATATACATACTAGTGAAATAAATCAGTCAAGTAGATGGCTTAGCACTAGTTCCTTGTTGAAAATACCTGAATTCTTACAATTAGCTTATTTACTTCAATAAAGATAAAAACTACAGGTTTATTGGAAGAAAGATTTAAAGTTATTAGCATCCATGACAGAAAAAGAGACTACATTACAATATTATAGAACACGAAAAAAGTGGGTCAGGAAATTGTCTTTTGCGTTTAAGTCTTGTTTGAGTTTATATCAGTTTCAAATAAGAACAAAAATCATACCAATTAGACCAATAGGGTTTTCATGCTCTCATATAGAATCGTTAATTGTTTTTTAAGAAGTCTTAATAGACTAAGAGCCCACAGCAATTTTTGGGTGTGATTGATAACAAAAAATAATTAGAATAATTAGATAGGCCTTTTATAGTTACTTACAAATGTGAAAGTCTTGCATACTCTAGTGGGAGCAATAGTGCATCAAGTATGCAGTTCTTTCCAAGTACAAATAATTGTGATAACAACTTTGCCAAAATGTAGGCTTAAGCCCCCTGATTGAAAATATCAAGGTCCAAGACGTTTTACAGACAGCCTTCTGCCTGCCAGACGCGATAAGAATAGGCTACTTCTTGCACTAAGAAGGCCACCTTCAAAACGTCTTGGACCTTGATATTTGCAATCAGAGCACTTAGGTCTTCATTTTGAAACTATGGAAAATTTTGTATCCCAATTTTTTAGAATTTGGAAAGAACTGCATACTTGATGCACTATAATGAACTATTGGGCCTACTAGAGTATGCAAGACGTTCACATTTATATAAGAAGTATTAAAAAAATTAAAATTTGAATATCTTTTTTTTTTGATTTTAAACATAAATTCAATTTATATTTAAAAAATATTTAATGATTTTTTTTGAGAGTTTTGAAGTTCGCACAATTTGGCAGAATATGCCCCACGAAAAATAATGTACTACAATCAACATTACACTCTTCTAGGTACTTACTTTCGCCTTGTCGCGGAACGAAAAGATTATGAAAGTGACTAATGACTTTTCTGCAGTACATGTTTGGATCGTCGCATATCGGCTTCGGCACACTAATCCTCGGATTCGGATGCAGTGCAGTCAGCCACTCACAGTAGACATTAACGCAATCCTTGATAGTCTCATGCTCCTGCAATGGCAGTGATAGGCCGAAACAAATGACGTCCATACACCAAACCACCTACGAAATAAAGACCAATGAAGACCGTTCGATTTTTACTATTTCATATTAATCAAACCTCTTCATCTTTAACCAAATGACTTGGTTCAGCGTTTTGTGTAATTCCTAAATTGGATGCCAGCTGCTTAACAACAGAAACAGCGACTTCCTTGCCGGCCGATGCTGGAAATTTATTTAGCACACTTGACGATTGCGCTTCGGCACTATTTGCCGCTATAGTTGAGGACAGCGAAGCCCACTCCGAATACATGATGTATTAGTTAGTAAAAAGAAAATAATCATATGCAATCCGAACGAAAACAGGAAATCAATCTACAATGTACGTGAACATTTTCCACCTGGAGTTTTTTCTTGTGCACACTTTTCTGTTTTCATTCAGATAACCTTATTAAGGGCATTGAAGTTGGTTTTGATTGTTTATTCAGGAAGAGTTAGTTATAAACTTTTTTTATGGTTATTACTTATAAGTTATTGAAACATATATTATAGTTTTTTTTAAAGAAATAAACAAAAACTCAGTTCTTTGCAAATTTGCGTGTAATTTTTTCACCTTTTTTCAACAACTGACATATGGATTTGTGACATTTGAGGAGAAATTTCTATATACAGGGATGTGCTTTGAATATTTATAGGGTACTTGTGCCACACATTTTGGTGAAGAGTGGTTGAACGAACTTTTTTCTAATTAGAAATATAAATAAATTTACAAATAAGATTCCCACCAAAATGAAAAACGAGATTTGGCTGAAATCTTTTGATATTTCAAATTGATGGAATAAGAATTCATAGAAATTTTAAGGAAATCTCAATTGAAACTCTAGATTTGAACGGAATCTCAATAAAATCTTGCACATTCCATGCAAGTTTTGAAATTGTACATAAGGTGTGTTTTTTTTGCAAGTCCATATAGAATTGTAAAAAAAAACGACATCGGGATTTAGGAGCTTTTTTTCCATACAGCTGGAAGCACTGTGTACGCTATGACATTTGTCAGCTTATTGACGGCTAGCATCAACCAATCCAAAAACTTCACTTTTGACGTCTCTGAGCAAATTATCGATAACATATAGATAATACTATTTTGGCATCACCATTTTTATCGGGTCTTAGATTAACGCTCGATAATTATCTGGTCTTAGCTAACTCTGTATAGATTTAAGTAGTTGTTGCATTTGCATGTAAAGCGCTTAGTCCCGATGTCGTTTTTTTTTACAATTCTATATGGACTTGCAAAAAAAACACACCTATATTATTTATATCTATTTACTGATTTCACTTAAAAACACACACCTCCGACAACATCTGTATTTCTAAAAAGGAAGTCCGACGAACAATCGATTTCTTCAATTATTAGTTTAACAGGTGCAGCTTCAGGCTACCTTGCTTCTCAACTTGTGCGTCTACTGGCTTCAGAACTTCCATGCCCGTTGGCGAGCAAGTTGCTTAGGTTTGTTAGTTATTACTTCCTCCTATGGCGTCGGGTCAAGATTTTCAAAAGAACATAACAAAATTTGACTTTTAGCAAACGAAAATAGAAAAAAGAATAAATATGGATTTAAATTTTGCAAATAACTCGTTTTGATATTACAAGATATTTTGTATCCAAATGGAATATGAACATGAGAAAAATGGATATTTTACCCTATTCTGTCGAATCTACTATGAATTTTTTCATAGAGCTTCAAGCTCGCTTCAACACCTCATATAAACGTAGTATTTGTATACATGTATTGAGTTTAAGGTTGGTATTCACCGAGCGCTCTTAAACGGCTCGTAGGCTAGCCGCGCACTAGCAATTTTTAGTTGCGAAACTGTTTGGTTACTTATAGAAAACAGATGAACTGTTTGGTTGAATGTCCGTGAATTTGCAGATAATTATATGTTCAATAAAATGGCGAACTTATTTTAGGCAATCGCTTAGTTTGTGTCAAAACACAAACTTTTTAGTTGCTCGAACCAAGCAGTTTCGCAACTAAAAATTGCTAGTGCGCGGCTAGCCTTAACTTTACGAGGCTCTTAACTTGAAATTTCTTTGGGGTATTCACCAACCACTCAGTACTCACAAGTGTTTTTCGAAGTTCGAAAATGAGAGCCACTCTCTCTTGTTCAGGCATACCCAAACTGTTGAATCAAACTGTTTTCGAACTTCTCACTGTCAGGCAGTAAGAATCCTTCGGTCAATTTCGTATTTTGCTTGGGGAGCGTTGCTGGTGACGATAACTCGTTTTGGTTTTGCACTCACCGTCGTTTGTTTAGTTTTCGAATTTTGGAACAAAATTTCTAAGAGAGCGCTCGTAAGTTTAGGAGTGGTCGGGATCGGGACCTAACAGCCCGATTCTCCCCAAAGTCAGTGATGCCTCACAAGTCCACAAGAAGAGGTGAAATTGATTTTGTGACTTTTTCGAATTCTGCCGCTCAGTCACAACTTGTGAGAGTCACAAAAACAATCGAAACTGTGATCTCCTTCAGAGCAGGTCACAACTCATACATTTTTAAAGTTTCTTGGATTGACATTGTAAGAAAATTTTCTAGATTTGTGAATAATTGTAAGTACACAAAAATGGAAGTGGACGATGTTCTAGTAAATATTATTGCTTATCTTTCCCATGAAAATGAAAAGTAATATCTTTATACAAACAAACATTTTTTAAGAAAATAATCGTATCAAGAAGTTTGCAGCGCCGACGACTTTTAAAAACTTTGAGAGATACAAATGATCCATTCGCTCTCCAAAACAATAACAGCCATATTTATAAACTCATTATAGTGAGTACATAAGGCTATGGCAACCCTTATAAAGCCTCTAAACGCAAAATCGTTATTTATAAAACTTATGTGACGTTGAATAGAGGCATTATAAGCTAAACGCGTTTGTAGGTTGAATAATGCCTACATAAGGACATTTTACTATTGAACTGTCACATTCACTTTGACATCACATTGAATTATAAATATTATCAACAAAAAAAAATGCCTTTGACTCAATATTGAAACTAAAACTTTGTGTTATTTTTATTATTTATTGAAACAAATATGTTATACTAATATAATAAAAACAAATTGAATTGAAAATGGTTTAGAATTAAATAGATAAATATACTTGTTGGTGATGTCTCTCCACGCATCCTTCTTCATCCGGTGTGTTAGTGTTGTAATTCTTATCTTGCATTATTGAATTGTATCCTCAAGAACTTGTCTGAGGAGTATTCCAGCTATAATGAAACGAATAACAATTTGATTTCCAGTATTGTGCTAGAGATAATAACATACTTTATCTGATGAATCAAAGTTAATTGTTGGAATTCTTTTAGCTTTTGGTAGTTTCCGTTTTGTGTATTAAATTCGATAGACAGACAAGATGTTTTTTTTTTTTGTTTTTTGATAAACAGCTGAGTGTTATAAAGGCTAAATGTAATAGATTCTTACTTTTTGGTACTTTATTTGACACAAGCTCATTATAACTATGCAGGGTAGGTAAATGTTTTATAAATATGAATTTGCATAGTGGATGAATAAGTCCTTATATGCATTGCATAACTATTCACGCGTTTAGGGAATTCTAATAAATACGGCTGTTAATCTTTACCTCATTACAAAGGTGACACAAACCACTTGCAGGGAATGGAACGCTGTTGTCGGAAAAATCATTCTGCTGTTCATCTCTCTTAGTCGAGGCTAAATTACTGCAGTCCAGATGTTGAAAGATCTCCCGATTGTAGTCGCCATCCTTGGTAAATCCATTGTATTGGTCACATTGTGGGGAAGCTATTCGCCTCCAAGTAGGGAACTTTAATATTTTGATTACAAAATAGCAATTAACAGATCAGTTTGATCTTATTTTTACGTATAATTTGTAAAGAATTAAAACAGTCACAAAGCTTATTGATATGCGGTTTTTTGCAAACAAGACTGAAAATTTACCGAGTGCTTAATATCACATGGAGAACGATGTGCGAGGAGAAGGTAAACACAAATTGACAGCATACAGCTGTATCCTTAACTTACAGAAAGTGAGACATCGACCCCTATCACAACTGCAAGTACTACAATGCATTAGGGATAGGAACGAGCCCTCCATATTATATATACTCAAAGGGCGGTACGCAGTTCGCCGGGTCAGCTAGTGATTAAATAAATAAGAGGTCATTACGACTCGTAGAGAGTCTAAGCCTCAACCATTACAATCTACAATTTCCTGCCAATTCCGAACGTCCATTATTTAAATAAATAAAATATTAACAGCTGTATTTATTAGAATTCCCTAAACGCGTGAATAGTTATGCAATGCATAAGGACTAATTCATCCACTATGCAAATTCATATTTATAAAACATTTGCCTACCCTGCATAGTTGTAATGAGCTTGTGTCAAATAAAGTACCAAAAAGTAAGAATCTATTACATTTAGCCTTCATAACACTCAGCTGTTTATCAAAAACCAAAAAAAAACATCTTGTCTGTCTATCGAATTCAATAAACAAAAAGGAAACTACCAAAAGCTAAAAGAATTCCAACAATTAACTTTGATTCATCAGATAAAGTATGTTATTATCTCTAGCACAATACTGGAAATCAAATTGTTATTCGTTTCATTACAGCTGGAATACTCCTCAGACAAGTTCTTGAGGCTACAATTCAATAATGCAAGATAATAATTACAACACTAACACACCGGATGAAGAAGGATGCGTGGAGAGACATCACCAACAAGTATATATATCTATTTAATTCTAAACAATTTTCAATTCAATTTGTTATTAATATATTAGTATAACATTTTTGTTTCAATAAATAAAATTAACACAAAGTTTTAGTTTCAATATTAAGTCAAAGGCATTTTTTTGTTGATAATCTTTATAATTCAATGTGATGTCAAAGTGAATGTGACAGTTCAATACTAAAATGTCCTTATGTAGGCACTATTCAACCTCCAAACGCGTTTAGCTTATAATGCCCCTATTCAACGTCACATAAGTTTTATAAATAACAATTTTGCGTTTAGAGGCATTATAAGGGTTGCATAGCCTTATGTACTCACTATAATGAGTTTATAAATATGGCTGTAAGAGTATACCACGTTTTTGACACGTGCCAAAAATTATAAAATAATTTCTTCTACCCCCATATATTTAAAACGAAAATCATGAAACGCATGAAATAGAAAAAAGTAAGGATTATTATAGTAATGGCCTTAAAGTAAGTGTGTTCTGCGTTGACCTGTGACGTCGAAAGTCTTAAATCAATTCCCAGCCGGTCCCACCTAAAACTAAGTTTCCCATAATTGGCTTTATATTAGACAACTCCTCGATAAGCTAGACTTACAACTTAAAACACTATTGTTTGCAGCCGGTTCTTTTATATATAAAATTTCAAGTATTACGTTTTAAGAAAAGCTTTAAAAGACAAAAGCCAGAGCTTGAACTTAAACAAACGTTTTGTCATCTAATTATAATCAATCTTGAAAATTTCAAATCTCTCGCTAATCAGTAAGTTTGTTTAAAATCGAAGCGTTGAGAAGAAGAAGGGGTCAACTGACATTTTTGGATTTTTATGTTTTTTTTTTTTTTGCAAAAATGATGATGCTAAATGTTAAAAATCAGTTAACTCCTTTTTGCAACCAAAAAATAAAAAAGAGGCTGGGTGCGACCCACACTGATAACTTCCCATTTGTTTAAAAAAAAACTATTAATTCAATATTTGTCAACATTTTACCAATTGTACAAAATTATACTATGTATAAAATAAACTAAATTAGAAGTCAATATCACTACTGGTTCTCGAGAAATTTGAGTCGACAAAACAATTTTTACCAATTTTCAATAGAATTTTATATAGTTTTTTATTTTTTTTAAAAAAACTGTAAGCTGATTTTTTTTGAAATTTTCACCAGTTGTCAAACACATTATTTTTCGTAAAATAGAATTATTTTGACTTTCAAATTGTTTTCCGTTCTTAGAATATCTGGTTTATGAATTTTTTTTTTTCAGTTTTTTTTTTTATTTAAAAAAATAACGGTATGTTCATTTTTTTCCAAATCTGTATGACCTTATAATGAGTACATTAAATTTTATTTGAAATCAATAGCATTATTTTTTCGTGAGATATTTGAAACTAACCAAATTTTTTTTTAAACCGTTATAGTGAAAAAACTACTCACTGAATTTTAATAAACGCCCTTTCAGCCTCTTTCGAAGTCATTATCTATTAAACAAAATTTATTTGAAGTCGATATCTTTACTCGTTCTTGAGATATCGACGACGAAAAATGGTACCAGAACGTACGCACGTACGAACGTACGTACACACACACACATACATCTCTCTAAAAATGATTGATATAGCCTCTAGGGACCTTGAAACGTCGAGAAATGTCAAAAATTCCAATTTGACAAATCGGACCGATTACAATAACTCCCTATGGGAAGTTAAAACTAAAAATATAATGTTTGCATGAAGGAGTTAAATGTCTTATGCCGGTCGTCCACTATGTGCGCGATAAGTTCAACCAACTTCGTTCAACTTTTTATTCAACTCTTTCGTTGGATAAACGAATTTACAACCTGTTACACTAGTGCAGCAACTTACGTAATTCACTTTGAGCAACCAAAGCTGAACAAAATGCGTTTGGAGCCCCGTACACATAATTGACCAACTTTTCCATAATGTTGATTAACCTCGCACACCTAGTTGATCAACTCTTAAAACTTATTCCAGTGTTGAATAGCTCTGTACAACTAGTTGACCAACTTACTCAAATGTTGAATAACCTCGTACACTAGTTGATAAACTTGTTCGATTTTGACAGAAAAAAAAAGTGTTTCGAGTTGATCAACTGCGTTTTCGATATGGTTGCTCAACCAGTTGATGAACGAGTTGATACCTTCGTACACTTATCCAAGGATCACTCGTTGGGGAACGCGTTGAACGCACCACGATAAACAAAAAGCTCAAACGTCAAACCTGAAATAATTTTGAATTCAGTTCGGAGTTCGGTACATTAGGCAATTGCATTTTCGAGGAAATTTGAGACGAAGCCAATTCCTTGGCATCTCGATTTTTATAAGAGGGGTTCTTAATGTCCCATATATTGGGCTTTTCTTCAATTGCTGAAATCAATTGCACAATTAATTCCGTGGTCCACTCTGCGCCATTTTATCCAAAGATGGCCCAAACTCATAGGCGCAAAATTTTTAACATTTAAAACCTACTCTAAATCAATTTTAGAATGGGAGTCGACTCTAAATATTGAGTATAAAACGAGAACCGACTTTTTGTTAATTTTAAAGGACACAAACTATACTTTAACGTTAAAGAGCTCGTCTTACTTTAACAGCAGCAAATAGCTAGTTTATCTTTTAAAAGTATACTTTATCCATATTGACAATGGTCATTTCATAACAAAGCAAATCGAAGAAAAAATGTTTACTAATGTTTTATTCGATTTTTTTTTTGTTTTTTGTGAATAGACTGAATCACTGAATATTAGAAATTCGAAACAATCGTACGAAAGTGCTCTACGATTAACAAATCTGTACATACAAATGTACATCTACATAAGTATCTTATGTATGCACGCCGCCGGCCGAGACGAGTATAGGTAAATGAATCTGCACTTTGCAACAATAAATTGAGTTTTTATGAGGTGAATTTTTGATTTATACTTTATTTCCATCTAAAATGATGTAAATAACTTATAAACAATCAAAATCTGTACCGAGGTAGTATATAAAATGCACTTTTTTCGGCGAAAAATTATTTGGTGTCAAGTTTTCTATTCTTTTTACTTTTTTTTTGTGTTTTTGTAGTTGCGTGAGTATGTATCTGTCAAATTAAGGGTTGTTCAACGCAAATTCGCTTAGGTTCTGTTGTAAAACCTTTGAGTATATATAATAATTATAAATTATATATACTCAAAGTGTAAAACCCACATTAGTTAGAAGAGTTGTCTATAACGTGATTAAAATTATGAAAAAGTTAGACAAAGTCTCCAAGCTAAACGACTGCGTTAAGTAGAGCCGGTTTTATTGCTTAAACGAGAACTCTTTAAAATTTTGAGCCAATAACTTTAACTTAGTCCCCTATTACACGTTGCCTCATGAGACATGTCTCATTTTTGACTTTCCTTTTAAATTTGTATCCCGTGAGGCAAAAGCTATTACACGTTGCCTCATGTGTCATGAGACTCATGTCTCAAATTTGACTCTTGTTCGTATTTTTTAATGCACAAGACAACATAAAACGAATATGAGAAAAAGAAACGTCAAAATGAGACTACTAAAAATCAGCCCGGTACTCACCGGGAATATTTTTGTGCATCTCATTTCCTCATATCTGCTTTCTTTTTTGCACTTACGTGAGCCTCGTCTCGTGAGACATCGTGTAATAGGGGACTTACCTAACCAAATAAAATTTCAAACAAAATAACGGATTTCATATCGCAGTATATTAGTAAATTTCCTGCTGAAGAATCGCACTACTCTCGAAGCAAGAAGCCAAATAAGCTTTATCTTTCATCTTTGCTTAATATAACAAAAATGTATAAACTCTACATTGAACATTGCACCGTAGAAGGCAAAGATGCAGGATTTTTTGTCAGCGAGTCTTTTTATAGGAACATTTTTAATACTCAATTTAACTTGTCCTTATGCCTACCTAGAAGTGATACATGCAGCACCTGTGACTCTGACAAAACATTGAATAAACTACAAGACTGCATTCGAAGCACAGCAAATTGACCGCGAAAAGGCTCGATCTGATCCAAACGTGTTATATAATACCACAAATAATCATATACAGATGTCTCATCTCCATACAAAAAAATGTCCTAAGATATTTTTTTAGCAGACAAACTTTAGCAGACAAAGATACAAAAATCAAGAGCGATAAGAGTACTACAATGACCACAATGTAGGAGAGCGAAAAATGTATCTTTGCATTGGGTAAGCGACTAAGCGACAAGCGTTCTCTTGTTCTCATCAAAATTTATAGCACAAACAAATCGTACCAGACACAGCGCATCCCTTTCCCACTGGGGTTATGTTGTTTCTGTTCTACTTGTTCTTATTATATTTTGTCATTCGTAGAATTTCTGTGTGGATGGATGTTGTTTTTGTTTTTATATTTGCCTTTTCCTGTGTTCCTTTATTGGTTTTGGTGGCTGGTGTATGCCGCGGCGGCGACTCCTTGGCTGGTGTTTTTGTTTTTTTTTTTTATTTTGATTTCTTGTGAGGGTACATATTGCACTTTTTGGTAGGAATTTTCTTGTTTGGATTTTGGCAATATCTTTTCGTTTTCAAGTGTATCTGCTTTGGGTAGGTATGGAAAAATGGAAATGGATTTTGTATGTGTTTTGTAAGTAGGTTATGTTGATTTGCTTATAACTTGAGGATTATTGATTAGATCTTTAAGGTCAAGCACTTGAAATAAAGGTAAAATTTCTAGTTTTATTATAAAAAAATGCTAAAAATGAAATCTGAGATTTAGATTAAGCTTTTTTTTTTTACATGCCAGCGGATGTTTAGCTACTTTCTTTCAAACAATCGAAATCTGTGCAAAATTATTCCCTCTTTCAAATCAAAATGCATTCGTGTGACTTTGTATTCTCCAGGAAGTACTCGTAGGTACATATTTAAGTTTCTGTTTTGTTTATTTTTTTGGAGATATTATGTAGACAGAATCGAAAGTGAAAATTATTTCCTCGTCTCAAGAAAGAAGAACGGCATTAACAGGAAGGTTAGGTTTTAGTTTTTAAGTTTATTTACTTCTTTTTTAGCTTAGTACATGTATAGATCTGTGGTCACAAGGAAAAGTCGCTAAAGTATTTTTTACTAATTTTTCAGGAGAGCAGTTTAAAGTTTTTAACAAACGCGTGAAATTACAAATGACTATATTGGGCAATTGGAAACTCCGTTCAGGTTGAAACAAAAATTTAAATAAAGATAATTTTACTCTTTCTAATTGAAAATTGAATTAAATTATCTGCAGTTTAGTTGTTTTTCCATTTTAAAGAATTTTTTTGTTCTGGTCTAAAGACTACTTAAGCTGATTTTCCTTGTCTATTCTGTTAAATTATCCAGTTCTTGTGTCAACTTTAGTTCTTATTCCTAACTTAATAAAGAAAAATATATTGCTTTTAGCAGAGAATGAGAACCAACTTTGCACGTTCAGATAGAATGAATGAAAATACAAAAAAAAAACAACAAACTTTTCATCATGCATTGTAAATTAATAAAAAACAAATCAAAAATTGAAAACCAATATTAAAAAAGTGTTTTTTATCTTCATCGTCACTTCTTTAATCTGATTAAATGTTGATTTCGTTGGAACTTGTTTTGAGATTTTTATAAAAATAACTAAAATCTGGACTTATGTATTGTAATAAACCCAAAAGATCTTTTTCTTATCTGGGCCTGCTGAGTAGGGTGTGTCACTTTTGTATGGCCACAAAAAAGTATTCTTATTTTTAAATGTAATAGTGCTCAAAAGTTGTATTAGGGTCTGAGGTCTTTGGCTCGCTCAAATCGGTTGAAGTTGAAAAAAAAAATTTAATTTACAGTAAATTTTTTTTTTTTTACGTAAACTAAAAAAAAGCTAAACAAAATACAGAAAAAATTTTTGTCTTTACAAAAAGATATACCACGATACTGTAGGTGGTTCCGTTGATTTTTAAGAATTTTTTTATATAAACAAAAAAAACGATTTTACATAAAAAAATTAATTTTTTCTTCCTTCTTTACTATTTGATAGCTTCTTTATCAAGTGTTCAATTTAAACAAGTATAAAATTAAAAGTGTTTTCTTGCTATTATCTTTGACTTGAAAGCCTACAAATATTTTATATATTTTTTTGTATCCACACGGTGCAATTTAAAACAACACATATTTCAAAAATCTCGAAAAATCAAATTTTTTTGGATTTCATCCAATTTTTGAGCGAGCCAAAGATATTAATTAAAATGAAAATTGTAAACGCAAGATTTAATTTTGATAAGCAATGCAACTTTCAAAAGCTATTACATTTGAAAATGCCATATTTGAGCACTTTGACACACCCTACTGCTGAGCCACTTTTATCTTAGATTTAAATCCATAGCAAGTTGCGCATGTGTCTAGTTTGGAAACTTTTAATTTTAAATTCAGTGTTCCGAATATTTTTGAATATTTGGTAAGGCTCACAGGATTACAAACTTCATTTCTGTACATGGAGTGACTTAAACTGCCATGAATATATTTTTTTTTTTGATGTACCCCGACAAATCTTAAGTGGTTCGGTTGGACATGAAACTTTTACGGCTATTGCGTTTTTAATGAAACTTTCCGTTTCAGATAAAAACATATTGTAACATATGGTCTTCAAATTTGTATATTCATGCCACCATGAATACTGAGTACTTCACTCAGGTTTCACCGCGTCGCTTTTTTTGCATTGCGTTAGACAGAGTATTTCATTTGTTATTTCCTATAGTCAGAAGATTTTCTTTGTATACAATTTTCTGGTCATAGGTTCCCAAAACCAAAACTGGATAAATAGTTGTTTTATTTGCTCGAAAGAAATTTTGTCTTGGCAGTTGCTTCAACACAATCCAAAGGGTTTTGGAGATCTTGCAAGCTTCACTTTTCCAGAAAGTGTCTTATATGACTTTTCAATGTTTCTTAATGTCTGACGATCGTGAATCGTAGTTTTTGAACGGAATATCCAAATTTTGATCTTTTCACTTTTATGTGGTCATTAGTAGATATATTAACTTTTTGTAATACATATTTCCGGGAATTCAGGAAACGTTAACAAACTTGATTTAATGTTTTCTGTGCATTTAACACATTAAAAAAAATGTTAAATATAGATATATCGTTTAACCAATATCTTTATTGTGTTCTGGTGTAAAAGATCTGGGTGTCAGTGCGATCGACGTGACACCAAACATCTAAAATGTAGGAGTTTTTCAGTTTTGTAGGTTCCGTGCATAATATCAAATCTTTCGGGCTACTCGTAAATTAAAATAAAATCGCTCTTATCGTCAGCTCTTAATTTTTTTTAAGTGTTCGAGCCAATACCAAAAGTCTTTGCGATAGATAAACTAATTAAGTTACAGTTACTAACTAAAAGTATTCATCTTTTATTCTATTTCGATAACTAATTGCTATTTTGCAGAATTTTAACATTTTCGATACATCTATTTCGTTAAGAAGATCCATGGTTTCGTTTTCTGTTAAGAAGTCAGTACTCCAGTTTTATGTCTTCTAGTTTCCCTTAGAACGGGAATGGGACACCTTCCAATAAAATAAAAAACATCTCCATGTTCTGTGAGATTACACATCACACAAAGTTGCATCAATAAAGAAAACGTTGATCATAGCTCTTTAGTTCAAGAAGAGAACTTACTACTAGAGCTATTTAAATCTAATTGGAATGATGTTTATTGTTGGGATGAAAAAGAAATTTAATTCAACACATTTAACATAACAGAAATAATTACTAATAAAACTTAAAGAATATGACACCTCTAATGAAAAACCTCTACTTTTATGGCCCTCTGAAACGTAATTTCAAACATTTGTTCGCAATATTTAAACATAACAAAGATTTATTTCCCAGTTTGGTTTGATAATACAAATGAATGTCATATGCAATGCACA
The DNA here is from genome assembly GCA_963931855.1 of Philhelius festivus. Taxonomy (NCBI): domain Eukaryota; kingdom Metazoa; phylum Arthropoda; class Insecta; order Diptera; family Syrphidae; genus Philhelius; species Philhelius festivus. Next base: position 33,793,671 of record OZ007554.1, on the reverse strand, counting down.
AACTTGAAACCGTGATTGTGAAATGTCTCTTCATTAACTTCACGCCCGCGCTGGGTAGATTATAAAAAAAAAAAAAAAAAATCATTAGTTGTGTTCAACCAGAAAGAGGCCAGTGTAGAGTAGTGTAGTGCAGTGCAAGTTAATGAAAACATGCCTTTTTTCTAAATTTAAATTCGAAAACACAATGCGCGGACAAAATTCAAATTAATTCAAATAATGACATCAGCTGATTTTGACAGTTTTCACCAACCTGCACTATCTCAAAAGGTAGGGCAAGATATTCTGAACTAATGTACACTAGTTCAGCTCATTGAACGCTAATCAGTGTAAGTCAGTAAAGAAATTTTTCCAATGAACACCAAAAAGCTACACTATGTCTGCCCAGAGTAGTCCAGTGCAGCTGGTTGAACACAACTATTATCAACTAACTTTGAATCCGAAGTGCTTACACTACGTTGGATGGGAATTTTCAACTCATTTTATAGTTATATTTACCCACTCATAGTTAGTTAGCTACGTAGTCACATAATTTGAATATTGAGTTATCAAAAATAAAAATGTGCACTTTTTTTTTTAAATTAAAATAAGGTTTTTTTAAAATGTTGTTCTCACTATGAGAAAGAAGAAAAAAACTTAAAAAAACAAATATAAAAAATAAAATTCTACTAGAGCACTCAGAAAAAAAATACTTAGTTATTTTTATAACTATTTCCATGAAATTTATGAAATAATTATTTTTCATCAAAAATAATTCAAAAATAGTTAAAAAATAGTTAAACATAGTTAGAATTAACCTATGAAATAATTAAAAATATAAATGACTATACAATATGCTTTGCTTTGTAATAAACCACTACTAGGAATAGTTGAATGCGACTATGAAGAATTCTGACTACTTAATAGTAAGTTTTAACTTTCCAATAATCAAAATAAGAAAATCTTAATTTTAAATAGAATAAAAAAATATCATAAGCCAATACCTACTTAAAATAGTTCAATATGACTCTGAAATAGTAGATAAATAAGTACTCAATTCTTTAACATTTAATAACATATATTAACATTTTAATAGTCAAGAAGATAATAAATTAGTTTTAAATAGGTAGGATAAATTGTTTTCACAAACGACTTCTTAAAATAGTTGAATACGACTATGGTGTAGTAGATATTAGTATGTAATTTAAAAAAAAAAATATATGGTAACCCTTTGTCTGATAAAAGTTATAAATAAAATAATTTAAATATGCATCATTTTGAAGGCGCTTTGTTTTTTTCGACGTAAAATGTTGGAATTAGTAGATAGAATTTCAACCGCACTTATATCTGTGGCAACAATCAATAACCGCTTAAGTTGACTTAAGACAAAAATCGTTTTTCTGCTGCATCATAATCTGCAAATTCCATTCTGTTATAGAAAAAAATCCAGGATTTGTAACTGTTTTTTTCATCAAAATAATCCAAAAAGAAAAAACCGCTTAAGTCGTTCTCATAGGTAGAAGCATTTGCAATACCCGCTTAACTCACATAAGAACTTGTGAATTTCAAAATTTCGTAATCCAATAATAGCTGATATGGATTTAAGATACTTTTACAAAATAAAAAACTATTTACAAATCAATCAACCATATTGCACTGAAAACAGCTTAAATCGACTTAAGCGTTTATTGCAAACTTAACAAAGTATTTTCGCTATAGCCAAACTGAGATAAGTCGTTATTGCAATTTTCTGTTTGTTACTTCGATGGAGTCTATGTAGAGTAAGCGGTTTTTTAAAAAATGTATTTTCTACGAACTGCAGAATTAAGTCAACTTAAGTCGTTATTATTAATGCAAGGATGAAATATCAATTGACTTAAGAGATTTGGACGGTAAGTTCGTGAATTAATTTAGTTGAGATAAAAGTGTTTTGAGGATAATTGAAGTAAAAATAATTAGGAAAGTGCAACAATATGAGCTCCTGATCCTTACAAATTTTGAATACAGCTCGGAAAGGTGTTTTAGGCAACGTGAAGTTAATATATTTCAAGAACGGCAACGGCAGAAGACAAGTGATACATTTGAAAAAAAAAGTGATCTGAGTGAATTTTGTATATCAAGTTTTATGAATGTGTGTTTTCAGATTTTCGTTTTTGAATATGGAAAAAATTGGTTGGCTATAGCCCTGCACTTATGTATGAATCTGTTTCATACTAATTAATACAAACGTCAAACAATAATTATAAATTGTGCTTTTTGGCCAATAAGGATCTAATTCCAAGTAGTTTTCAACGAAATAAAGTGACTTGCATATGAAGTTTATTATGAAAATCTGAATATAATTTTTGAATAGTTTTGTGTCAACATTAGCAAAGAATATGAACATGATTTCAGTACAGATGACTGTACGCGATCCCTATTTCAAGCTTGCTGACATGGACATTTCTTTAGATTTTCCTGACGAAGGACTTTTGGAGATTGGTAGGCAATTTGAGGAAAGTAAAATTGTTTCTCTCCCACATAAAACATTTAAAAACGAATCGGAATATAATTCAAGTATAGTGATTTCAAAAAAAAAAAAAACAGAGGTGAATCATAAACTCGAAAAACGGGAGTGATTGAGGCAAGAAAATGTGAGAATCTTAATATCGAAAAAATTAGTTTCAAAAAACGGAAGGAAATCTTTAAATTATATTGGGAATTAGGGACGTTCTACCAAAGAATTCTTTTTATCGGAGCTTAAATAGAAATAGAAGATAAGAAACAGACATTGAAAAGTCATATTCGACCTCGAATCCGACGGCTTCGTATAAAGTACTCATTTATTACCTACTCGAAAGAAAAGATTCGTGTCCGTCAAAAGTGCTTTAAACAATGCTTCGATGCTACTGCAAGTTTTCTAGAATCCCATCTGACACATCTTGTAAATATTTGTATGTGGTTTTTGAATTTGACCTTCAACAGTGTCTGCAAACAACATACCTCCGAAATTCAATAAGCTTTTACAAACAAACGGCAGTTGGCGGCGACGAAAAATAAGACATTTGATTTTCCATATTCATTTGGCGGTCAAAATAAGAATTTTATTTGTGAGCACGATGTTGTTAACATTTTGAAAGCCAAGTCCAGCATTGAGGTTGTAGATCACAAGCTTTAATAGTCATGCCAAACATATGGAGTGTAACGTAGATCATGAATTATAATAAAAAAAGAAACCAAAAAAGGTACCGATTCATCATCCTCACGATTGGTTTAATTTTGTCCGATTTTGACTATGGTTGTGTTACAAAAACAAAACTTTTTTGGAGCAGCCAAGACAATTTTGTATGGAATACCGTGAACAAAGTTGGTAAAATTGAATACAAAATAACTCAAGGGTAAAAATCAGCATTTTTCGACACCCACTTTTGTAAAACATGGTATTGACTCAGTCAAATGGTGTGAAATTCCCAACTAACCATGTAATAAGCGTAAAAAAGCTGCGCTTCAAAGACTTCTTCCGTTTATTGATCATTCGTTTCATGAATTTTATAATAACCTAGATACAGAAATGCAATCCGAAGCTAAAATGCATCCTGACTTAATGAATTCAGACAAAAATGGAGTTTAAATACTTTTTCTTACTAACAAGATTTTTCAACTAATTATTTACTAACTTAAATTGGCTATTTTTTACTTAATACGAGTTTTTGCATTTTTGTTACTGTGAATTACGTTTTTAATACATTTTAAGTTACATGCTTTTCGAAAAAAAATATCGCTTAAGTTGATACAAATAAAAAAAAATGATGACCAAAAACAGCTTATCTTATTTAAGAACACATGGGCGAAAATTTTCAGTTTGCAATAACAGCTTAAGTGACATATGCAAGCAAGAAGGTGTTTAATTACTTTTCGAAAAATAACTTAAAAACTTTTTTTCGCAATAAAATTAAAAATAAAGAAATTTAAAAGAGAAAAAATAGTTTAAACAAATTAGATTGAAGTCTTCTATTATAATCTGCACCGTTTTTGTTTTTTAAATGCGTCATTTTTTCCAGACTTAAAAAGAAGTTTCAAAGTGCTCTCCTCGAAAATTGAATTTTTGGACTTAAGCGGTTTTTGCTTGTGGCCACAGATATTTCGGTTCCCATAAGTGCAAAATAATAAATATAATACATCGCTATTATAATATAATAATTTATCGACTTACAAAATAAATACTTTCACAAACATGAAGTTGTTGACTTAGCACATATGTATGTATATACTAAAACCTAAAAGTATTTTGTTTCTTTCTTTATTCAGTTTACAAATACTCTGTTCTCTTTTTACCTACCTCTAGAGGTAACTATATTTATATAGTCATTTAACAATAACTCGCAACAACAATGTGCGTATAATAGTCAAGTTTAACTATATGTATAGTTATAGATAACTATACGATATAATCAAAATAAACTATGTGGACAGTCAAGTTTAATTGGGATTATAGTTATTACCAAAATAACTATTTGTAAAAGTCGTATGTAACTTCTTTATAGTTAATATTAACTAGAAAAAAAGTAAAAAATTTAATAACAAATAAAAATAGTCATAAATAACTATTTTGTAACTATTTTGCATAGCTGTAGCTATTCGGACTATGGAAATAGTCAAAAAATAGTCATAAATGACTTTTTATTTCTCTGAGTGAGGTAACAAAAATAACTATTTAAAATAAAATACAAAAAAGCATCATTTTCCTAATTTAATTATTTGAATTATTTTTACAAAATTGTAAAAGTCGTTTTTGAGAAATATATTATTTTTCTTTTTGGCCAAATGTGTGGCATGTACGCCTGAATACCAAGGACAGACAGGTGAAATTGCGAGACACACTTTCTTTTTCTTCGTCTTCTCTACCATCCTACGAGTATTAACAAAATTGATCAAAATCTCGAGCTAATTTTTTTCATAACCTGGCATATGTACATACATATATTACAAGAACCTGCATCGTAAGCTAAAACCGGATCGGCGGAGGGTCTATATCGTCTCAGCGGTAGGCGCAAATTTTCTAGTAGGTGTCTACAAATTTTCTTGTAGGTACATATCACATAGACATAATAGTTACAGGAAGGAATTATGTTAATAAGGACCTAGGAACATTTGTATACTCTGTATCTATTTATTAATGTCCAACTTTTTACATTATCAAAAAAAAAAAAAGTTATTAATTGTTTTTGTTTAATAATAATTTAAGTAAAAATGTATCAAGGCAGGTCCTCATAGCCCTACTTAAGTATACAATTATTTAAAAGACCATCTTATACAAAAAGTTCTTAATTGATAAATGATTGTATTCAAAATATTTAAATGCTTATCTTATCTTCCTACATACAAACATATTTATGTACATATACATATGTACATAGTACGTACTACATACTGTACGTAAGTAAAAAATTTACAAACTAATTTCGTTTCCTGCTAGGTATACCTGCATACATATGTACTAAACAAGGTATTGTCCAAAATCTTGAAATTTATAATACGAGTAATAAACCCAAAAAAGATCTAGGTATCTTCCTACCTACATTACTATAAAAATATAATATTCCTGGACTCTTACAAAATAGAAAAGGCGAATGTAACTACATAATTATGCAACAAAAATGTGCTCTTTATTAAAATCAACTTCAGACGAATGAAAAAAAATTAAATAAAGAAATTCCTTCCCTAATTTAAACTATGTACAAATACATAACTACCGAAGACACAGTTTATTGAAAAAATCTTTCTAATTATCAACCAACTTAAATATATCCATCGGTCAAACCTAAGAAGCACACATTTTATATTTATCGCAAACCTCAGACAACCGAAACAAAAATCTTGAAAGTATAAAAAAAATCAACTGTCTACGGCTTGATCGTTACAAAGGGGTGAAGGGTGAACGAATATTGCAAATATAAAAAAAATTGTAGGAAAGGGTAAACAAAAGAGAAGCAACACATAATTGAGAGAAGAGAAATCCTATCCTACAAAATCCTGCGAAAAGAACTTTGATTCTCGTAGAAAAAAATTTCATAGGTCACTCTGCTCCATAGGCGTAAGACATCTGTATATGATTATTTGTGATAGGGCCTTATTGTGAGTGTCGTTAACGTTCGATTCGATAAAAGTCGATAGTGCCAAAACGTTTGATGCGTTAAAATTTGTTTCCAAAGCTATTTAAATAACTTAAGGTTGTTGTAACCACGCATAAAAACACAGCTTGTGGTATCTTATATAAGAATAATTTCAGATATCTTAATTTTTCGATGATCATTTTTAGAAAAAAGTCGTCGATCGATTAACAAACGACACTCGCAATAAGGGCCTAAAAGAAATAAAAAGGATTTTATTTTTTGTTTGCAATAAGGGGTTAAGTACACTTTTTGAAAGAATAATGTAAAAAAATACCTCTGAACTATTTAAATGAATTAAAAGTTATATTTTAGAAAGCCTGTTTGTTCACAATTTAGCTTTCGACCTTTAGCGACATGACGGGGTATTCCACAAAAAAACCACTCCGGTTTAAAATTAGACAAACAAATATTAAATGCAACACGCCATACTATAACATGACAATACATACACGTGTATGTAAGCTTATCATCGTCACGCTAAAGATGATTCAACGTTCATTCCCATCAAGTCATTAATTTCAGTAGGGCCACGTCAGTTAACAACAATAAGATCTTATCAATTATCTTACCGAAAAAAAGATTATCACGAGATTATCGTGTTTTTCTTAGATAAGAACCAGAGTCGTTACCATTTACAACTGAATTCCATAAAAAGAATACATAAATTTTCCGTTATGATAATTTGTCTATATTTTATGAATGTTTTTAGTTTATGTTTGTTCTCCTCTTTATGCTTTCATTACTTCAAGGTTTACACAATAATTTTACAAGAAACACAATTATCTATGTATACCTACCACCGAATGGGAGAAAAATATGAGATTTACAAGATAATTTATTAATAAGTTTGCTTTTGCAACAAGAATTGTTTGCTCTCAATTAAACAAAAAAAAATGCATCAATTGAACTAGAAATAAAAACAAAAGAAGGAAACATAATCGCAAGGCGGAGAAGGAAATAAATTACAATACTAGAGTTACAAAAATGGTTACAATTCTATTGTTACTGTAATAAACAGTAATATAAACGAAACACCCTGTGGACATTTTAATAAATAATCACCATAACAAAAAGGTGTACGTAAATGAGAATAAACTAAAAATAACTATTATTTTGTTTGTGACCCATCATTTGCATCTCCTTAGTCCTTCTTCTTCTCCTCGGCTGGTTTAATCGCTCCACCAGCTCCGGCTGCCTTTCGCAAAGCCGCTTCCTCCTCCATTTCCTTGGAGAAACCGAACTCGTTCATGCGTTTATGATCGACCTTGTACATCCATCGCTGGTACAAGAACACGAAGAAGACAATATCGTCCCGGAAGCAGCCCAGCCGATACATGGTCGGCATCTTGATCACAAATGCAAAGATATCATCGATGAAGGTGTTCAAAAATTTGTACGTCATCATACGCCATGGCATATGCGCTACTGATTTCATTTTATAGTTGATGAAGAGTTGCGGAGTCATCATGATGAATCCGAACGTCAGGAGATACCCGTAGAGCATGTTCAACACAAAGGAATACCAGCCCTTGTGCTCGTTGTAGAACAGCGAGTAACCGAAGTAGCCGATGAGCAGAGGGAAACATGCCCAGCTGAGATACTTAAAAGCTAGATTGTCGTATTCTTTGGTCGCGCTTTCCTCGTAGGAACTCTTGTCCTTAAACGATACTCGAGGTAGAATTCCCAACAGCTTGTCTGTCCCGTCGTACTTGATGTCCACTACTTTGTGGATCTTCCAGACTTCTATGCCCAGGCCGACGAAGCACGATAGACGAATCATGATGTTCGTCTCGTTGTCCAGGACATAGAGCAGCACTATGAGCGATTGGAATACTCCGAAGAAGACCGAACGCACCGAGAGTCCCTCGAGGGATTGCCTGTTGTTCCAAAACTGAATGTCGTTCTTGAACGCCAGCAGCTCAAACACGGAATGCAGGATCGATATGGCAATAGTCAGACCGAGCAGGTAAATGTTTGTCTCGAGGAGTGTTTCCTTGATCGAGTCCTGGTCCTCGTCATTCTCATCGGCCACAGCCCCGCCGGCACTCATGATTTCTCCGAACATGCCTCCGCCCCACTTGTTTTTCATCGACTGGGCGGCATACAGTTGCCATTTGAACATGCTCAGTGGCTGATAGGTCAGATGCAGCTCCAGCTCGGGGGTAGTCTCATTTATAGGGGTATACTCCCTCTGAAGGTTCCAGTAGTCGTTGATGAAGAGAATCGGGAGGTAGGTGCGGCCGTTTTCGATGAATTGAACGTATTCATCGAGTGGAGGTGGAATCGATCCTTGAGCCCAGTTCGTCTGGTCTGTCACCATGTTCAGGGTTAAATTTGGATGCCAGTGGGACACAATGGTGTCCTTAATCAGTTCCACATGTGTGGGAGGCTTCTCTTTCTCGCCAGCTAAAAGATTGTAGTTGCGATTGACGCGGATTTTCTTGAACTTGTTGAGCATCTTCCGGGTGTAGCCCATGTAATTCTTAGCGTAGTACTGGCTCTTCGGATTCGGGCTTTCGCCGGCACGCGTCGCATAGGAATGCAAATAAATGGAACCGTTGTTCATCAATTTTTCTGAGGCTTTTATGGTCAGACTGTGAGTGTAAGTTCCGTCGCTATTGGGTCCCGAGCTCCAGTCGCCGTAGGTAAGACCTTCCTGGAGCCATATAAGGTTGGCGGGGTTGCCAAAGTTCACATCATCGAAACTCTCCGACAGATACACGTGGAGATCGAAGAGAGTTCCGTTTTCGAATAAATTCCAGGCATTAACTTTGGGTCCAGCAGCGGCAGCAGTAGTTGCCTTGTCCGCAGTTTCATTGGTCGGTGCTGGTCGCCGAAAGAATGACGTAATGAAGTAAATAATGAGGGCACGCAATATCAATGACTTGGTTACTGCGAAAAACGACTCCAATTTCGAGGGCTGTCGCGGGTTTTCGGCTCCCTCTTCCGCTCCTGCGGGTTGGACACCACCATCGGCCGTTGCTACAGGCGCTGCAACCTATTTCCAAATAAAAACACACGTTTACGTGATCTGGTCAATCAATCGTTTTAATTTAGAACATTACCTGGTCTGATGTGTTATTTTCTTCGGCCTGCGGCATTCTATTCGAATTTCTTATCGCCAAAGATTCTTGCGAAAAAAATTTATTTGTGCTTCTTTCGGATTTAGTTTATAGACATTTTTTTCGAACCAAACTTAACTTAACTTTGAATATCTTAATGGGAATGAATTAAGTTTAGTATTCCGCTAATGAATTCTATTAATTTTATATATTTTTTCGTGTAGAACCACTTTACGAATCTACACTTTAAAACGATATGAAGAAAATTAATGAAGAGTTGAATTGTTATATGTGTAAGAGAGAGATAGCAGGAGTATTTAAATGTCAAATCACATGTTACTGAAATGATGTGAAGTTAGTTCTGGTTTTGACGACGAAGGGAAATTTATCTAGGCAGAGATGTGTTGTAAGACATTTTCGATATCATACCGATAAGATAACATGGCTGTTTGTTTATGCACATCGTCCACTAGGTGGGCAACTCACCAATTTCGTATTCAAATCTAATGAAGGATGCACTCAATTCTTAATTCGTTGAATTCGAGACAACAACCTCACAGGGTGAGGTAAATATGATTTTGTGAGGTCTTCTTATTCTACTACACGTATTCACACCACAAACTTGTGAGCCTCACAAGAACTATCGATATTGTGATCTCCTTCAGAGTAGATCACAACTCACAAATTACTTGAGGGAGTTCCGGTAGGTGTCCGAGAGTGCAGACGTGTCGTGGCGTCTGCACTCGCCAAAAAATAATAAATTATCATAACCAAAAATAAAAACGTGGTACGGTTTAAATTAAAATGTTTCCGTTTTTAATATGTCTTTTGACGAAATAATATTCGCTCACACCTAAAGCGAACTTCCTTAACACCCTAAAATAATTTCCAACGCCGGATGGTGCAGTGATTACGCTGAAAAAATAGGATCACTTTAACTTAACCCTAGAAAGGTAATCATATTTTTTAGTACGTTAAAGGTAATCATTCGTCGAATCGACGAAGTAAAATTTAAATTTTTTTAAAAATTTTTAACAAATTCTTGTAGATGTTAATAATTTATTTTTATCAAACCTTTCTTTTAATAAAAACACACTTTTAATTTTATTTTTTTAGATTTGTGACTTTTTATTCTCCTTAAAGATCTATGAAGAATCTATGAGAAATTTTAAAAAGAAAAAATGATGTTCGTCTAATCGAGGAAGATTACCTTTCTAGGGTTAAAATGCCAAAAGTTCTAGTGCTAGAATTCTGAATTGTGGAGGAGGACCCGGAAAGGAGAAGCTTGATGCACACCAAACTCATCTGGGCAATCCACCGAGAGTACGGAGGCTCAGAACCCAAGCCGCAACAAGATTCAAATCTATTGACTACTCAGGGCTAGCCCCAGCAACAAGAAGGCCATCCCGGCCGAAGCTCCAAACGCAATCCGAGCACGAACTTGGCTCCTAAAGATCAAGACCTTTACAATCTTTAAGGCTAGTCTCGCACTGGCAACTGTGATCGAAATCAAATAGTTTAATCACCAGTTGAAAGGGAACCGCACACTGGCAACTCTTTGCACTCTCTCTTGCTTACAAAAAAGAAAGATACAAAAAAAAGAAAATACAACACACAAAATGTAAGGTAATCTACCTATACAATGCTCAGATGCATTATCGTTAGTAATCGTTTGTATGTTAGTTTGTAAGTTAGGTTAAGAATTGTATGTATTGGTGACGTCACAAGCTAAATATATATATGCTCATGAGCAAGAGCAGTTCAACACTATAATACATATTATATACCAATTGACCGCCATGAGTCTGTTCAACACGTAATCGAAAAAGAAGGCAATAAATTATAGCCACTTTAGTCTACCTTAAGCTATCGTTAGAATTGGAATAAGAATATCATTGTAATCGAATAATTAAAAGTCTCAATAAAATTCAATTCAATTCACAAATTACTTGAGCTTTGACATTAATTTGACGTTTAATATATATTATGAAAAAAAGACTAGAAATTTTGTTCACATTACACATTACCCAAAAAAATGGAAATAGGATTCCTTCTGGTGTATCTTATGGCAGAAATTGCACCCGAAGATGAAAAGTAAGATTTTTTCAATTGCTATTATATTTCTTTTTCTAATAAACCTATCATATTAATTAGACTGCAGCGCCGACGGCTTCTAAGATCCTTAAGAGACATTAATGATCCTTTTGCTCTTCAAAATAGTATCGCTTGGAACCCTGACAATCTCCTACTAAAATATTTAATCAATATTTATTTATAAATCGTCTTTTTTTTTCTTTAAAAATACAAAATTACCTTCCATTATTTTATTTGTTTCTTGGTTTCCTCTTGAATTCGATAATTGTTTTTTTTTTTATTTTGTAATCAGCTGTTGAGATTCACAGCCCGATTCTCCCCAAAGTCAGTGATGCCTCACAAGTCACAAGAAGAGGTGAAATTGATTTTGTGACTTTTTCGAATTCTGCCGCTCAGTCACAACTTGTGAGAGTCACAAAAACAATCGAAACTGTGATCTCCTTCAGAGCAGGTCACAACTCATAAATTTTTAAAGTTTCTTGGATTGATTCAGTATATTTTGTAAAAAAATTTTCTAGATTTGTGAATAATTGTGAGTACCTACACAAAAATGGAAGTGGACTTTGTTCTACTGAATATTATTGCTGATCTTTCCCACGAAAATGAAAAGTAACATTTTTACATAAACAAAATTTTTTTTAAGAAACTAATCGTATCAAGAATTTTGCAGCGCCGACGGCTTTTAAACACTTTGATAGATACAAATGATCCATTCGTTCTCCAAAACAATGCATTTATAAAGTAATCTCTTCGTTTTGAATAATCAGCTATTCAAATAATGACACTTAAAAAGTTCACCATGCTGTGGTGAGTTTCGTTGTGAGTTTTCTTGTGACGATTAGGGGGAGAATACCAAAATGTTATCGAATCACAACAATCCTCACAAGGAATAGTCACAAGAGCTTGTGACTTGTGACTCCTCACAAGGGGGAGAATCGGTCTGTCAGTTTACTGTGGTAAATTTGTTGTGAGGTTTCTTATGAGGATTGTCTGAGAACACCAAAAATGTTATCGATCACATCAACCTCACAAGAAATCAACCTGACAAGAGCTGGTAAGTCCTCACAACGCCAGAATCGGGCTGTTAGTATGTATAAATGTTTGGTTACTTATAGAAAACAGATAAAGTATTTGGTTGAATGTTCGCGCAGGTACGCAATTTTTAGTTGCGAAACTGTTTGGTTACTTATAGAAAACAGATGAACTGTTTGGTTGAATGTCGGCGAATTTGCAGATAATTATATGTTCAATAAAATGGCGAACTTATTTTAGGCAATCGTTTAGTTTGAATGTGCACGCCTAGCCTAAAAATCTGCAATTTTACCAACCTCAGCAATTTCTTCACCCCGCCTTTTCATACGTCTTTCGCCTTGGTGCTTAACAATCGCAAAAGCAGTCTTTGATTTTTACACATGTTTAAGTTTTCTCATCGGGCAACAGATTATGATACCCATCCTAGTAGGTTTCGAATTTGTCTTTTCGATATATTTAGAAAAAAAATCCCATTTATCGATAACATTTCGAAATCAACGTTGGCAGTGCTGTCCATATACAAAAATGGCACTATGGCAGTTCGGTGATAAAAATTTCCCGCCATCTTGGAAAACTTCTTTTCAACTTGTGATTGGCATTTGGTGCACGTTTTAAAGGTGAGCTTAAGAAAAATTGCTAAAAAAGTGCTAAAAAAACGTAAAATATGCTTTAATTTGTTCATTTAAAAGCTTTAAAGTAGAATCTATACGATTTGATACATAATTATCAAAGAAAAATGTGAATTTTAGCCGAAAATTGTGAACGCTTTGTTTCTAACCTCTGAATTCGTGTGAAACACGTCACTTGTGAAATCGTCAATTTCCAATTAAATTAAAATTGTTTTCCCTTCAATTGCAGAAACAAATCCAAAATGCAGATCTTCGTCAAGACACTTACTGGAAAAACGATTACCTTGGAGGTTGAACCCTCTGACACAATCGAAAATGTCAAAGCCAAGATTCAGGACAAGGAGGGAATCCCCCCAGACCAACAGCGTTTGATCTTCGCCGGAAAACAATTGGAAGATGGTCGCACTCTGTCCGACTACAACATCCAGAAGGAATCCACCCTCCACTTGGTCCTTCGTCTGCGTGGTGGTATCATTGAACCATCTCTACGTATTTTGGCCCAAAAGTATAACTGCGACAAGATGATTTGCCGCAAGTGCTACGCTAGATTGCACCCAAGAGCCACAAATTGCCGCAAGAAGAAGTGTGGACACACCAACAATCTCCGCCCCAAGAAGAAGTTGAAGTAGACGACTGCAATTGTGGCTACCCGCTTTTTTCTTTTTTTTCTATGGTCTTCCATTGGAGAAGACCGAGTTGTTAACTTCCATGCGGAGTTGCAGAAATTCTTTTTGTAAAATAAATTTGTGTCGCTTGAGTTGACTCATAGAAAAATTGGTTTTATTTATGAAATTGGAATTCAGGGATTATGACATGAGAAGCCAAAACGGTTCTAATTGGGAAGCTTAGTGAGGAGTAATGTTATGTCTTCTCGTAAGAAGATTGATTATTTCTGGAAGAATATTAGAATAAATGGATGAAGGGAATTTTGGATAAAAGTGCAAATCAGCTTCGAAATTGAATACATTTGTGGGCTTTAAACCTTCGCCTTAAATCGGAATCGAAGAATAACGTTTTCATCAACATAGCAAATTGAAAATAAAGGTCGATGTTTTATTAAAATGGCAAAAAAGGACAACATTTTAAAAGAATTCTGTTATATTTTAAAAATTTGAAAAATGTAAAAAATATTCGGAAGTGGAATCAGGTAAGCTGTTGATTTTTTTATTGTCGTGGCTATCTATCCATCTATCGAAGATAGGAGGAGGATAGATGTGGGAGCTATCGCCAAAACAACAGTCAATTGGATCGTTTTAGCCTTTCGTTAAACAAGACAGATTAAATCGAGTGGAACAGCTAAAGAAAATTAACATAATTTGAAGGTAAGATGTTCTTTTATTTGTATGAAAAATACTCTTCCTAAATTGGAATCCGTCTTACTTTATGCAAGGTTCCTTGTTTACTTGACCAATTGAGAGAATTTAAAAACTAAGATCTCGATTTAATATAAATACAAGATTATAAACTTCTTTTATAGCACGAACTTGAAACGACCAAATGTTTACAAATATAATAACTCAAAATAATTAAAAAATTACCCATGGTAGATCGCCTTCGTGACACCTTTCGATGATTGATTACATCTCTGCCTTCTACGGACGAGGAAATGTTACGGCGGGTCGCGTCTCGCGTCCCTAAGGAAATAATGTACATTGAATACAATCAAACGTATGTATGACTAGCTGCGGAGGTACTTTTCAAGATTTTAAGAAAGGCACTTAAAAGAGAATTTAAAAGAGTAGTTTAGTATGTATCGTTCGAAATGCATTAAGATACTTGTGTTTCCTATAATCTTGTAATCGATGTAATATTCAGCCCTATCACAAATTCCATCGTTATCCATTATATTTCTTCAGATTGTTTTGTATCGTTTCAGAGTCAAAAATGTTGAAACTTCTAAGGTCACAAACATTTTCAAAAGCTTAAGAAGCCGTTACTTATTATTTTTACATTCCACAAGAGCTGTTATTCACCCCTATCACAGAGTCCCTAGTAACAAGTCCCCGAAAATTTTGTTACGCTACGAATACGAATAAATTTACATCATAGGCCCCGAACGAAATCAAAAAAGCATTTTTCTAATTTCGGAGTTCCAAAATCAGTTAATTTGCGTCAAAATGTGAAAAAATAAATAAATTTCCGTTGTTCATCTTTTGATTTGATTTTAATTTTGTTGGTCGTTAAAAATAAATACCATTGCCGTTGCAATCTTTGTAATAAATGTAGAAAATACGCGAAGAAGACAAACACTAAAAATGAGATTCATTACGGAGGGATACCAATATTTATTTGTATTTACGTTATTTGCCCTTCAAAAAATAAAGAAAATAAACAAATTCACATGAAAACAATAATAAAAATTGATTTTAAATGTTTTATTTGCATGTCCTTTATTTTCGTTCGCTTAATTTTATTTGTGTTTCGTTTTAAGTTGAGCTCCGATCAAAATATCTGTTCGTAGAAAAAACTGTCCAACTTCCTATTCATTAGGGGCTAGTGATAACATTATTCACGAACTCCGAATTTCGTAGCAAGGTTTTTTTTAGTACGACGGACGGGAGCAATGATACCTTTTTTCGGGCTTCGTACTACGAATCTATTACGACGGGGCCTGTGATAAGGCTGATTGTCTTCTTTGATCGCCGTATTTTTAATTGTTTATTTTATCCTACATAGCAAGCTTTGGGAATTTAAGGTCTACAAACCCACAACTATCTTACTATTACTTGGGGTTTTCTTCGTTAAGATTTTTCCAAATATGAAATGAAAGTGTTAAGATATGATTTTCATACATATTTAATTTTAAGCGGACTTATAAAATTAGCTAAACTGGAATCATAGAAAAAATCATTAAATAGGACCTGTTGTGTTTATGTTTTTGTTTTTATGCAGACATTTTTAATTTTCCATCTCCAACAATAAGTATAGACAAGTACGTATCAAAAATCAATTTGAATTCCAAAATGACCTTGTCTCGATTTTTTTTGGAACGTGTTCGCTATTAACTCCTCACGTTCAGTAGCAGAAACGCATTAAAAATAAAATCTTACAAAAGGGCAATATGTATCTATAAAAACGCTTAACTTACTGGCTAAAATAGATCTAAGATGAAGTTTCAGTGTACATATATATCTCTTCCTAAGTATTGATTTAGGCCCATATTGGTCAACGCTCGATTAATTTGATAAAAGTCGATCGTATCAAAAGCAAAACGTTGGATGCGTTAAAATTTGTATTCAAAGTTATCTGGAACTGGATAGCCTAATATTGTAGTAACCACTTATGAAAACACAGGTGATGTTATCTGATACAACAACTTCAGTTATATTACGAGTATATTTACGCACAGCCGGCACATTACGCAAAAATAAATCCAAGGCATTTTTTGTACAAAACTGAGAATCTTGGAATTTTTGAATTGTATTTATATCTCTATAAAATAAAGTTGTATTGATCTGGACGTGGTTTTAAACTTATAAAAAATGCAATTTAGGGAGTAGGAATTGAATTAGTATGATGTAAAAGCTGTTTTCTCAAAGACTATAAACTAATATATTTGTATCATTTTTTCAACAATTTTTTTTCCAGATTTTATTACCAAAATACATTTGTTATTCATTGGAAAAGAGTTAGAAACATAACCAAAAACAATTTTAAGACAAAAAAGTTAAAAAATATACAAATAAAATGATCATAGTTAAGAAATAAACACTATTAATATTCGTTTTTTTAAATGTTTTATATAATTTGTTAGTAATAACATTAATATTTAGTGGCGTATCCTTTATTATTTATCACTCCAGATAAACGTCTTGGCATATTTGTCGCAATTTTTTGTAGGTATTCTGGGCATATTTTTTACCATTCTTGTTGCAGTGTTGCTTTTAAATCATTTGTGGAAGAAGCAGAATTCTCCCTCACACGTCGATCCAGTTCATCCCACACGTTTTCAATCAGGTTGAGGGCAGGGCCCGCAATGACTTTTGGACAGTTATACAGCAGCCATTCGCAGACAATATGGGCTTTATGTTGAGATCATTGTCATGGTAAAATTTAAAGGACCGCGAAATGCCCAATTTTTCGGAGCTCTGCCTAAAGTTTCCTCTTCAGATCCTCAACTAATACTCCTTCTTCATTATCCCATCAATAAAGATCAATTTGCCCACGCCTTTGCAACCTTACTCTATCACATGACCCCCCCCCCCCCATTTTTTACAGTTGGCCTAAAATGTTTGCTCTTCAGCTCTTTATTTCTTTTGCCCCATACCATGTCCCCGCCATCGGAACCAAAAAGGTTGAATTTGCTTTCATTCCCAAAAAATGACATCCTCCCCACCATAATGGATCCTTCTTTTGCAAAATTTTGCGAATGGGGGGTGCGCAAGTTTATGTATGGCTTTTTTCTGGCAACTTGACCGTTAAAACCATTAGCCTTTATGGTGCGACGAACGGTTGACGCAGACACGTGCTTTCCACATTCAACCAGAACTTCACTAACGATTTTTGGGGAACTCAAACAGAGGTTAGCTTTTATTTTGTGTACGATTAAGCGTTCTTCGTGAGCTGTTAATTTGTTTATTGGGTGGCCTTTTTACTTCTTGAAGTCGATGCGTCTCTCGTTTTGCGATAACTTCTAACAATATTACCACAGTATTAGGCTTCATATCTAATTTCATATTTATTTCCGCGATTTCATTGTAAGTTAAACCTTTTACACTGTGGTTAGTTACTAATTTCCTCTTCTCAAGGGAACAATTTTTTTCCCTTACGGCCCATTGCGTTTGCTTTTGCAAATTAAAAAAAAAAAGAGGCTGGGTGCGACCCACACTGATAACTTCCCATTTGTGGTCTTGAAAACTTTATATTTAGATAAAAACATATTGTGACGTTTTCTTCAATTTTAACATAACTATTAATGGAATTTGAATATGTGGGACTTGGGTACAACTGAACAACCTTATTCATATACGTATGTACAGTACATACATTCTTCTAAAAACTAAGTTGATAATAAAATTATAAAATTATGTATTATATTATAGAAATTACTTTATTATTTCGGTTCCAAACATTTTAATTGAAAAAAATTTAAAAACGAAATATTCAAATATAAAAGATATGGTTTGGTTATTGATGGAAGGGTACTTACAAAATATATCCGCTCTAAAACTAGATATATGCCAAATATAAACCATTTGTTAGAAATTGTATTATGTATAAAATTAAATAATGGCAAAGTCAATAGCATTGCTCGTTCTCAAGATATTCTAGTCAAAAAACAAATATTACCACTTTTTAGTAGATTTTTTTTATATTTTTGTTAAAACTGTCAATTCGATACTAGTCAAAATTTAACCATATGTTAATAATTGTATTATGTCGACACCTTCCCGTAAGAATGTAGTAAGCGACACTTTTTTCGAAAATGACTTTTTGATGAGGAAATATACTTTATGTTAAGGGCCACGTTTTGGCCTGGGTTTCGCCAACCTATTATAAAGAAAGGGAAACTAGAGTAAAAATAAAAAAAAATTATCAACTGCTATGTTTTCTCATTAAAATAATGTTGCCCCCTGAAATTTGTATTATCCGCCAAAAAAATTATGCTAAGCGACATTTATAAAGATCTCATTGTCGTGAGCAACACAAAATTTTGTTAGATGTCACTTAGTTTAACCAAAATTGTCTCTTAGCACACTATAATTCAACTAGAACTTTCTTCGTTTTTTTCGTTTCCTGAACAATTTTAGAAATGTCGCTTAGTATACATTCTTACAGGAAGGTATCGATGTATAAAACAACATACTTTAGAAGGCACTATCGGTGTTCATTCCCAAGAAATTCGGCTTGAAATACAATTTTAACGAGTTTTCACTAGAATTTTTAATAGTTTTTTTATTTAAAAAAAAAATATTGATTCAATATTTATCAAAATTTTTCCAATTGTACAAAATTATACTATGTATAAAATAAACTAAATAAGGAGTCAATATCACTACTAGTTCTCTAGAAATTTGAGTCGAAAAACAATTTTTATTAATTTTCAATAGAATTTTATATAGTTTTTTATTTTTTGTAAAAAAACTATAAACTGATTTTTTTTGAAATTTTCACCACTTGTCAAACACATTATTTTTCGTAAAATAAAATTATTTTGAGTTTCAAATTGTTTTCCGTTCTTAGAATATCTGGGTTATGAAATTTTTTTTCAGTTTTTTGTATTTAAAAAAATAACGGTATGTTCATTTTTTGCCAAATTCATACCAAATCCGTATGAACTTATAATGAGTACATTAAATTTTATTTGAAATCAATGGCATTATTTTTTCGTGCGATATTTGAAACTAACCAAAATTTTTACTTTCTTTTTAAAACCGTTATAGTGAAAAAACTACTTACTGAATTTTAATAAACGCCCTTTCAGCCTCTTTCGAAGTTATTATCTCTTAAACAAAATTTATTTGAAGTCGGTATCCTTTCTCGTTCTTGAGATATCGACGACGAAAAATGGTACAAGAACGTACGGACGTACGAACGTACGTACACACACACACACACACACACACAGACATCTCTCTAAAAATGATTGATATAGCCTCTAGGGACCTTGAAACGTCGAGAAATGTCAAAAATTCCAATTTGACAAATCGGACCGATTACAATAACTCCCTATGGGAAGTTAAAAAATGAAATTCAAATACTAAAACTGTCACAGTTGTAGTTTCAAACTGAAATTAAAATTAAGAATCGATTACCTTTATTACGAGTAAAAACGGAAAAAAGCGTAAAAGTAAAAAAGTAAAAGTTTAAGAAAAATCGAATATTAATGCAGGTGTTTTTTTCTTAGTTTTTCGGGTATTATAGTTCTTTATGGTAAAGTCCCTTACAGAATTTCTAAAACCAACCCATGGAAATGATACAATAAAATACAGATTAGAACTAAAAATAAATGGTTACAATCCATTTGTTTTTAGACAAGTTACTGCATTTTGAAAATATTTAAGTCAAAAAACGAATATTAATTAGAGTCACTGTATGTAGGTTAAAACAACGATTTTGCAAATTGTATGTCGATACCTTCCCGTAAGAATGTATTAAGCGACATTTTTAAAATTGTTCAGGAAACGAAAAAAACGTCTCATTTAGTTATTTTTGTGTGTATTTTATTGGAAGAAACAGATTCGGAGAGGGATTTTTACAATACAAAACTTGACATCATTGCAAAATCGAAATTTTAATCAGATAAAAAGTTTTTGTCGCTTAGTACATTTTCGTGGTCAAAGCATTGGCGCTTGATACAATGTCAAATGGGCTTATGATGACAACAACAAAAAAACACTAAATAAATGGGAAAAAAGTAGTAGCCTACTTGATAGACAAATATTGAAAAGCAAAGACAACCATATCTGGAGTATTATAAGCGACAAAAATGGATCAAGTTCTATTTGGATGAGTGTGCTAAGCGAAAATTTCGGTTAAACTAAGCGACATATAACAATTTTTTTTCATGGACGTTTGGTTGCTTAAGACAATAATATTTTTAAAAATGTCGCTTAGCATAATTTTACTGGCGGATAATACAAATTTCAGGGAGCAACATTATTCCAGTGAGAAAACTTGGCGGTTACTACAATTTTATTTTCTCTCTAGTGTCTTTTGCAAACATGATAGGGCAGTGAAACCCAGGCCAAAATGTGGCGTTTAACTTCTAGTATAGTTCCACATCAAAAAGTCATTTTCGAAAAAATTGTCGCTTAATACATTCTTACGGGAAGGTATCGATGTCATGTCATATGGCAGTGTTTTTCAAACTTTTTGAGTACGCGACCCCTTTGCTAGTAACAAAATTTTGGCGACCCCCCCATTATAAGCTACATACACTGAACCCCTTCCAAACCCAGTCTACTTACACAAGATTTTATTTATTTGCGATTAAATTTTCTCCCGTACTGCCAACAAAAATTTTAGCAGTCCTTGCAGTAATTTTCGTTTTGTTTTTAATTCTTAAGTGCGTATCAGAATTGTCATTTAATTTTTTTCAACTGAGAGTAGGTACTTATTTAAAAATTAAGTGTTTGTGTTCTGTTGTGACTATAGACTATAGACAAGTTTCTCAAAAGACCGTTGCAGCCTTGCACATTCGGTGCAATTGGAAGCGGAGGAAGCAACGAAAAAAAGTAGACCTTATGACGTAAAATATCTTAAATATGGTTTCACAGCTTTAATTAATAAAGCCTCAATGTGTTCTTTGTTGTGAAGTTTTATCTGCCGAAAATATGAAACCATCAAAGTTTATGCGACATCTCTCAACTAAACATTCCAAAGAAGCAGATAAGCCGTTAGAATTTTTCGAACGAACATTTATTTTGCCTGTGGCCTTTTATATATGGTTGAAATTATTTTGGGTAAACAGGAGGCAGATAAACTTAAAAATATACCACTTTCTGACAATACAATTGAGCGGAGAATAAGTGACACGGACGTTGACATTCAAGAACAATTAATTGTAAAATTAAAGATGAGTCCGTATTTTGCCTGGCAACTGGATGAATCTACTGATGTTTCAGACTGTGTACAGTTTGTGGTATTTGTTCGTTTTGAAGCAGAGGAAAACATTAAAGAAGAAATTTTATTTTGCAAAGCTCTTCCTGCTAATACTACTGGCCAGTGTTTGTACGATATGTTTTTAGAAAGCTCTCGCCGTGATTACGAGATTGATTGGACAAAATGTTTTGGTATTTAAAGTGATGGTGCTAGAGCTTTGAAGGTCAACAAAAGTGGGCTCATTGCAGAATTAAAATTAATAATGCCAAACGTTTCATGGACACACTGCTTTCTTCATGGACAAGTTCTGGCATCCAAGGTGTTACCTTCTGAATTAAATGATGTGCTTAAAGATGTGATTAGAGTTGTGAACTCAATTAAAGGAAAGGCCTTGCAAAGTCGGTTGCTTAGGAACTTCATATGTAATGAAATGGGTTCACTTCATCAAAATCTCCTTTTTCACTAAGAGGTCAGATGGCTGTCAAAAGGAAAGGTATCGACACGAGTTCTGGAATTGAAAGCCGAATTATTGATGTTCTTACAAGAATCAAAATCTTGAAATTCGGATCATTTTTCTGATCCCACCTGGCTCTTAAATTATCATTTCTTGCTAATCTTTTCAACCACTTAAACATATTGAATAAGAGCCTCTAAGGGAGAGAAGAAAGCATTATAACTGGCAAAAGATAAAATCAGAGGATTCCTCGCAAAACTTCGTTTGTGGTCAGATTC
Source organism: Philhelius festivus (assembly GCA_963931855.1). Lineage (NCBI taxonomy): Eukaryota > Metazoa > Arthropoda > Insecta > Diptera > Syrphidae > Philhelius > Philhelius festivus. Next base: position 33,771,450 of record OZ007554.1, on the reverse strand, counting down.
TTTACAAACAAACACTTTTGATTATTTTCCCTGCTTTAAAAAGATCCTTGAAGAAATTTCATCATATGAATCGATATCATTAAGCTCTCACATTCATCTCATGGTACAGATGGACAAAGATATGTATTAAATCCTTTTTTGAATATGTCAGTCAAACTCGCCAATCTACGATCGGTAAAGATGAAAGAAAATCCTATAGTTTTAGCTGCAGATGGTAGTTTCTGGATAGAGAAAAGAGGAGAGTATCCTGAGCTGGCAAACGAGGCTTTGAAGTTGTTACTGCCATTCGCAACTTCATACCTGTGTGAAGGCACATTCTCTTCAATGTTTGACATTAAAACTAAAAAAAGAAACAGACTAAATTTGAAAAACTATTTAATCTTGAAAGTGTCAACAACTAATCCAAGATTTCTACGTTTATTAAAAAATAAACAGGCACATTATGTCGCACTAGAATTTTTTTGTTTTTTTCTTTTTGATTTTTTTAGCATAGGACTTTTGTTTATTAATCTTACCGGCTTACGACCGCGACCCTCCAAGGATCTCTTTGCGACCCACAGTTTGAAAAACACTGTCATATGGTATACAAGTGTTGGGGTAAACACAACTCGAAGTTTTCGAAAGCGCGCAAAGAAACTTCTTAAGCAGAATATTCCGTTTACTAAACTCAGCACCAAACTATGCCATATATGTATATATGTTTATACAAAATTTAAAGGCAATAGTGGACTTTATTACCAAACTAATGAAAAGGTACATAGGTATCTCATCAATGTTTTGATTCAAACTATGTCAGCTAGCCTATTTAAATATGAGAATTTCATGTTGCTTTTCATAATGATGCTTTTTCTTTTGTGTTTCAAATAACGATAAATGTCATCAATTTTAACTTTTTAAAATATATATACCTAATTAGTTTGAAATTATTATCTTTTACTAGCTCAATCAAAACTTCTTGTGAAAAGGACTAACATATATAACAATCCTAGATCATCTGCAGTTTAACTAGAAAATGAGGGAACGGTTAGGTCCAAGCACAGATCCTTGCGGAATCCCTACGTTTGCAGAACTTGCTATTTCACTAAGAACAACATTGACTTGAACTCGTTGTTTTCTTTCACTTAAGTAACTAGTCACCCACCGACACAAAGATGCCCTAAATCCAATTTGAAATAAATTTTCAAGCAATATTTCATGGTTAACTCATGGTTAATCAAGAAAAATTCCAGCCGTTTTAAAACTTCTATCTAGGGAATAGTAAATTTCAGCGATGAAGTTGGTCATAGCTACTCGGTGCTTTTTCCTTTTCTGAAGCCGAATTGGCGATCACTAAAATAATTCAACTTCTCTTAAAAGAGAGCATTCTATCTTTTAACAATATGAAATAGGCCTGTAGTTGTTCGCGTCTTTCGGATCATCTTTTTTGAATATTGGCTCTATAATAGCTGCCTTAAGGCAATTTCAGCTTTTTCGAAGCTTTTATCAGTTAGAAAAACTAATGGTTTAACTATGTTATTTATAATCTTCTTATGCGCGAAACAGATTAAACCAGCAACAGCACCAGCATCGTCAACAGCAAACATTTCTCAAACACATTGCCACCAGCAACGACATTTCATCTGCTTGACATTTCATATTGGAAAAAAGTTTTTCATTGTGGTGCCACTGAATATTGCAGTGGAAAAGTTGACAACACTGCACCCAGCAACAGCAAATTTAGGACTTTGGCCTAACGACGCTGTTGGCGTTGCTGTTGCTGTTTTTATGTGTGTTGAACAATTGAAATACATTGGCTCTAAATTAACGGCGGCTGCTGTTGCTGTTGCTGGTTCAATCTGTTCCGCGCCTTACGTTTTTTGAATAGTATTCTATCTATTAATTTTGAGAAATCAGCTGGCGTATTCTTTGTCTTGCTCTTATTTTATGCATTTTATTGGTAAAACCAAGTAGAAACGCCTATCTCACCTATTTTCCACAAATAAAGCTAAAATCGATGGTTAATTCTTAATTTCGATAAGATCATTGTGAAGAATAATGCCACAGAAAACGGCACATAGTTCAAAAACATTGTTTCCAAGATTTCAAGTAAATTTAATCAAATGAAATAGACTCTACACTGTGGCTGTGATAAATTACCCCCAAATATTTCTCGTTTTTCAATTTTATTTTACACATAAAGTTGAAGATTAAAAGATTCTATCGGAATTAACCTCAATTTTTTAGCTGGAAGTCACGTACCTTTTCGCTAAAATGCTTCGTAAATTTAAGTTTGGCATAACTTTGTAAAGAATTTCTTGTAGGGGCTTAAATTCAGATCGATTTGCGTACAAAGCTTAAAGATTTGGAATACTTGTAAAATTTAAAAGATAATGTAGGTATTACCATTAGAAGAAGCCATAGGTATGTTTTTCCTCAAAGCTTGTTGGAAGCAGGTACCTATAGGTACCGTTATTAATGCCTAACCAAATTTTAAATGTTCCCTCAACGGAATATAAATTAATTCCAAGTTTGAAAAAAATCGATTTAGCAGTGTTTAGGGTGGATGTAAAGAGTTACAGATTCTCAAGCAAACTTGGTGCATTTCATTGTATCTCGAACCTACTCTTTTGTTTTCCTACTATAAACCTGTAAGCAAACCTGTCTTTTTTTAAAATTTGTTTAATGTTCGTTCACAATTAAGGTTCCTTTTCAGTTTGTCATTGAATATTAAGCTCAACGATTGTAATAAAGCTTTTAAGGCACGTTTGAACTTACAAGCCTCCAAAGCTTTTTTAAACACTCTAATAAACACCAACCATATATTCAAACCACAAAAGTCCAAAAAACTGCTTCATCTGAGTTTATACCATCCATACAGCTTCCAGTTCTTACAAAATAATTAAAACAGTTTTGTTGCTTCCTACGCATGGATATACACATGTATAAGGAAGATATATCCAGACCCAACATTTCAAAGAGCTTAGGTGTGTTAAGAGAGAATTTCTTTGCGTTTGCACTCGTTAAATGGCTCCCCAACCCCACTTTGAATATATTTGATAAACAATCTTAAATCCGGTTCTGAGAGTAGCAGCCCCTTCAACCAATTTCAGCTTGAAGCTATATCGCCACCACCACCGCTCCGGTGGGCATCAACAGAAACACACAAAAACAAAAACAACAACTGAACACACAAATGAAAATAGGAGCCATGTGAACCTCAACTGGAATGCGAAATTTATGAGATTCGTGCTTCCATTGCGGGCCAAAAATGTAGGTACACAACTCGTTTGCGCGCGTAGGTAACAAACATGAAACAACCAACAAGAATAACAACAAAAACAAAAAAAGCATCCAAAACCACCGCGCCATGCCGCATACGCCAGGTCAGGAATCCCACAAAAAAAGGCACTTTCTGTGCACAATGCGGTTCTTGCCAATTTCTTTACCAAATTAAACCACAAAGGGATTGTAAATCGAAAAAGGGAGAAGTGCCGGGCTGGCCCAATACCCATCCACCATCATCATCGTTAAACGTAACCTGAGTAGGCTCTTTTTGCGGATACACCATCCCATCGCAGGGCAGGCAGGCATCATATCCGCACCTCACCTCGTGCCCTGGTTTGAACTGCATCCAATTCCAGAATCCAATAAAGCGGATTGGCTTTGGTATAGTGTTTTATTTTTTTGATGTCGATGTTGTTGTTGTTTTTGTATTTTTATAATTCCTATACCTTTGTAGTTGATTTCTTCTTCGTTGGGTCTTCGTTGTTCTTTGGCATTATAGATGCGATGGAAAAAAGACCAAAAGACCGTGTAGCCCCAGAGATATAGAAGATTCCTCCAGTGCTCTTACCACAACAACTCCACTTCAACGACCAACGACGGCGACGATGGCGATGACGACGACGACGACGGTTGGGTTCGAATATCGACCGTGGCCAGACTCAAACAGACGTTCGGTGACTGTTCAACTCGTTGGATCGTTGTTGCTCGCGTTGGACAGAGATAGAGATTATATCGCGTTGTTAAAAGCCCAAACAAGTGGCTACAAAGTGTTATTTCGTTTGTGTTTTGGTTTTGAATAAAACCACTCAAGGTGTCCCCCAATTATATCTACAGCAACCAAATTGTTAAAGCTATCTTAAAGATACTTTTAAAAGTCGACGTTTTCCTCTCTCTCTCTCGCTCTCCCGCTGAACAAATAAAGTGCTTCTCTTATGAGAAAACTCTCTTTCTCTGTCTTTTAAGTAAACCGGACGCTGCTCGCGCTGCAACCTGCAAAAAAACCCGAATTCCGTGTGAAATATTTAGACAACAACAAAAAAATCCCAAAATATTTGAATCTTTCTTCGTTACTTAATTGATAACCGTATTTATAAAACAGTCTTTATCTCTCTCTCTCTCCCTCATCTCGGTGTTTTCGATAGATGCAATGCCGGATTGGGCCCGTGATTTGTAAACAGAAGTTTGTTTTGCTTTTTGTGTTTGTTTGTTTATCGCCAAAAATCAAGTTTTCCGTTTGGTGGGCGCTTGTAAAACTGTGTTCTGCGACGGAGCTAGTGGATTTTGGTGTCTAAAAAGATACAAAGACGCATGAAAAAATATTAATGAAAACCTGGTTATGAGTGCGTTTGTAGGATGATGTGTTAGCCAATATCTCGACGTTGTTTATTTTGTGTAGCTTAACGTGAAGGGAACGACGACTACGAAGCCCTCTAACGTGTTTTGATGTTTCTATTAAATGGCGCCCAATTGAAACATCGATCAAGATAAATTCCGTGAATTTTTAAGACATCTATATAAGTTCGTTGTGGTAGGAAAACGTATAACTACATACATTTTATCCAAAGCTATAATAATCCACATTCCAGCGGTCGCATTTAAGCACTGTAATGTTCGTACAATAAGGCCATCTGTAGGCCAACTTGTTTGATATTTGGATTTTAACGTATATTTTTTGAGTGCTCTTATGCTTTTATTTGTGTATATAAAAAAGTAATTTATACGGGTTGTCTCGCTCAGCTTTGCAGTTTTATAGATGCGATTTGGTACATCTTAAATGTGTGTATGTGTATCTTTGCTTGATTCCATATTTTGTTATTGTCGCATATTTTAATAAGGAAGTGTCCTTTTGATTATTCTGGATTGGTTTTATATACCTATCTGTCTATACTTATACCATTCAACTACATGGACAAGCTTCCTGTTTGTCCTCTTTTTTTTTTTGCTCGAATTGCAAAAGTTATTTTTATACCATGTGGTGCAAAGAAATGAAGTTATAATAGTAATAAAAAAAAGCGAAAATAAAGGAAGCCATCCGAGAAGCGAGAAAAAAGGACGAATCCCAAGGGCGTTATGCTTTGAATGTGGAGCATAATAAACGGATTATTTGCTCTAGGAATGAAAAAATTGTAGTTTCCAAGAAAAAAGAAAAGCAAAAAAATTAAGTTAAAAAGCCTCTCAAGATAAATCTCGAATACATATGTGTAAATGCAAAAGAGGGCGCTAGTGAGTGTGTGTGTGTGTCTGTATAGTAGCTACACCTACTCTATTTAGTTGGTGTTTCTTGTTTTGGCAAGAAGACAAGCCAAGATAAGAGTGAATTAATGTGATTACGTTACGAATAGATCGAATATCTTTCAAGTGTTTTGCGTGTGTGTTGTGGACATATTTATGTAGATGTCCTTATCGTGTTCGTCTTGTTTAATTCGACGGTATATCAATTTAAATCATTTGAGTTTTTTTGTGCGACTATTTATATTACCCCGAGAGCTATAGGAAAGCAGGCTTTCGTGATAAATAAGTAAGTTAAGCGTCTTTTATATTTTTAATATCTTTTGATCTATTTTATTTAAAGCTATTTATCTATTAAGAAACATGTTTATTAGGGTGGGTCAATTTTAACGAACTTGCTTCAAATTCTTACAACCATGAAAAGTTGATGGCTTGGAGCTTTAAACATATAAGCTAACCTTTTTTTAGGTTTATAAAAGGTTTCCCATACAAATTGTATCAGATTTTTTGGAAAACTGTGGAATCTTATAAGTTGTTACTAATAATTGAAGATTGATACAATTACCATTTAGGAGATAATCAGTGATTAAGTATTATTTATACATATTTGGACTTCATAAAAACTACATGTTGTTCTTTAACCTATAAAACGTTGCTAACGTTGCTGGCGTCTTTAAAACAGTCCATTCAGTTCCGGAATTATTGTGACTGGTAAAATATAATTTAAGGCAAAAGTTCAGTGTTGCCGCCGTAAACAAATTAAATGCTTGTGCAATATTTCTTTTAAAAAGATTAAATATTAAAACAGGATAAAATATACATACAAGGTTGCGCAAAATTAATCATCCAATTTTGTTTTTGGGTTACCTTTTTACGAAATAAAAAAACAAACGATTTTGATTGATGGAAATCTTTATTTGGACCTTTACAATTTTTTTCTTTTGAAAGGAAGAGATGAGGTGCGTCAAATGGCTGCCGCCAGTGTTGATATACATTTGTGCCCATTTTATGGCATTTTACATGACTTTTCGCTGGTATTAGGTTGCGATTTTAGTAGACCCGAAGAAAGAAGTCTGGGATGGTTAATAAGGGACATTTTGCTGGCCATGCCAAATCATCAAAACGGGAGATTGCGTGACCCGGAAATGCTTCCTTCATAACATATCTATTGTTGCTCGTGCTGTGTTGAAATCACATTACACCAAGCTCCACACATCCAATTCCCGCAGTAAGAAGTTGTTTATCATGGCCCTGTATGCGTTCGCTACCGTTTTGCCGATGGCATCTTCAAAAACATACGAGCCAATCACAACTCCCCCATGAACGCCGCACAACATAGTGGCTTTGAGTGGATGTAATGGAAGATTATGCTTATTGACATAATCGCTTAAGTGGAAATGCGAATCGTAGCTCATGATGATTTTCGACACAAAATCGTCTTCTTCGTTGTTGGCGACTGATGAATTGCTTGCACTTTGAACGGGAAAATGTGTAAGTCTTTGACTAAAATTCGCTGTACTGTCCGTCTGGTGATGTCCAATTGCATGGTCCGTCTGGTTGATATTTCTTCGTTACGAGCGACATCGGCAGCTACAGCCGCGATATTCTCGGCCGAACGATAAGTTTGGTGACAGCCCCGCCCTGCATTTTCTTCTATGGTTCCAGTCTGTTCGAGTCGAATAGCCAAGCGAAATGTTTGCACAGTTGCCGCGACACGATAAGAAAATTAAGGCTGCGCTAAAACCACCGACCGATTTGGTCAAAAAAATCGATACAATTATTTCAATCTTTTGCGGAGTACATGGCTCCATTGCTTGTCTGTTCGTATTCTGCGGCTGTCTAGTTTACAAATGTCAAATATGATTGACCTAGGACACCATTTTAAAAAATTATAACATCTTCCGATAGAGTGATTAATTTTGCCCCACCCTGTAACAAACCAAAAAACATTATACTTGAACAAAATTTCATATATTATTATAAAAAATCGTTGAAATTTAAGTAAAATAATAAAAATAAGAAAAAGCTTGCCCGTACCACGTCACGACGACGTGGCAACGTCGGCAACGTTGCAAAAGTAGGTTTGAATAAATCATTTCTATTTCATTCTTAATTTTCGTCGGCAACGTGCGATTGGATGGTAAAAGCGCTTAAAACTATTACTCTATGTCTATAATGGTGGAAAAACAGACTACACCTTTTCGAAAGTATATAAGGTTGAAGAAGTAAGTTTCCGTAGTTTTAGAGCCACACTTACTGAGGAAAACCATAATACGTACAAACGAGCTGAAAAAACCTGTGACGTTCATATCCGATGAACTAAATTTTTACATGACCAAAAATTACCAAAAAAAAAAAAAAATACTATTACATATATCCTAAAGGTAATACAAATTTTTGGCCATTTGTAATTTTTTACGAAACACTACGAAATCCTCAGTTCCAACGCTCGTCTTCAATGACACTCCTGTTGTAAGCTCGATAGATAAAGAAAATTTGCTTGCAACACAGTTTGCTGTCAATTCCACGCTGCCATAGAGTTATATGACTGCTCCTTTACTTGAAAGCGTAAATGATATTATTGGACTAATCTTCTTTCGCACTCGTGCAGTTGCTAGAGTACTAAACGATCTTGACATTCACAAATAAGCTGGCCAGGACAGTATCCCTCCTATTGTTCCGAAGAGGTATTTTTCCACACTGGAAAAATCACTGCGTAAGTTTTTCATAGCAATTTGATCTGATCTGATGGTAATATCTTACCGATCATTTGCGCATCGTTTTGGAAAAAGTAAGATTTTTTCACTAGATATTTCAAAAGCGTTTGATAGAGTTTGGCATCAAGTTCTCTTATCGAAAATGCGTGCATTTTGTGTAGATGTATCTCTTTTTCGTTGGATAAGAAACCACCTTCCGAATAGCTCAAGAGAGCTTGTGTTGTACGCTCTTAAGTATAAAGTTCATAAAATAAATTCTGGTGTACCACAAGGCTCCTTATGCCTTCGACTCTCTTTCCAATATTCATCAATGATCTTTTGTCTGAAACATTTAATCAATTAAATTGTTTTCCTGATGACACTATTCTCAGCTTTTCATGTTCATTTCTAGATGCACGTCTTTCTTCTTCGGATGTGAATCTAGAACGGCAGTTCATGACAAGCTAATTAAACTCTTGTTAAATGCAAAACCATAAATCGCGTAGAATTTAATACTTCAAAAACTCAATGCTGTCTCTTGTCGTTAAAGCGGGCCGTACTTCTATCCATGAGCGGAACTTATATTGTGGAAACAGCTCAGCTTTCGGTTCTCGGTATGTGTATCACAAACCACCTAAACGTTGCAAGCAATTTTTTACCCCTTCTGATCTGGCTGAAATCTATAAAGGCTATATTTTTCCAAAGCTTGAGAATAATTCCAAATAACCCACTTGGGTCTCTTGAATAGAATCCAAAAAAGAGCTTGAAAAATGGTAGGTGATAAAACTATAAAAGAAAAATTTGAATCTCTCCAGCACTACCGCAATGTTTCTGGTCTCTCTGTACATTACCGTAATTTTTATAAACAGTGTTCTAGTGAAATTGCCAGTTGAATTCTTCCCCTTAAACAATTCAACCGTATTCCTAGCGCTTCAGGGAGTGTCCAACTTCGGACGTACTGTTAAGCTCAGAGATTCTTTCTTTAGCCGCACTAAACGAATGTGGAATGCCTTACTCGGCTCAATATCTCCCTTCCGAAATGAAATTCACATATTGAAAACTTTGTGTATCGGTATATCCTTTTAAGTGCTCTCCCATTTTCTTAAATGCTCGCATTGTACTCAAACATTTTAAGGGTAGGCAAAATCCCTTTAGGCCTATCATGAATAAAATTTCCCTGGGAATTGTTCCCAACTTTGAAAATTGTCATCTCGAATAATGTCGAAAGTTTCCCTTTTGGAATTTATTGATATTGGGAATTAGGTTTCGTAGTGACTTTGGCTCTCATTTAAAAAGGCCAGTTCCCAGCTTATAATGAACAGTGCAGAAGTATTGACCTTTCCAATTTTCGAAGATGGGGAAAATTCCGAGGGAAATTTTGTTCACAATAGCCCTCATAAAATATATATAACCGTTACTTATGGCAAACTTCAGCCCAATCATCTATTGTTTTCCTTGTTAAAACCTACTTTTAATGGACTATAAACTATTTCGCAGATGGAATTACTCTTGACTTTTCACAATTCTTTCAAGATTGACACTCGATCTTCACGACTCTTTAAATAATGATTCTGACAGCATTGTTCAATGGAGAATCAGAAACTTTGTAAATGGTGCTTTTTGTTGTTAAATCATGTGCACAGCTGAAACTGAAAAACTTAATTTAAGTATCTGCATCACAGTCCACTTTTTGTGGAATGACCTCAAAGGCTACGTTGATAAGATCGTTACTAAGAGTTACGTTTTTTTTTTGACAAAGCAATTATCTGTTTAAGTGTACATTCTTTCAAAATTTTGAGTTGTGTTTGTTCAACATATACTTGAATCTGCTGAGAATCAGAAAGGAGTTTATCGATCATCGGCGTAATATTTCTTATCTGGCCTTATTTTATAGCTACTTTTTTAAACAGTGATATAGTGAAATAAATAGTTGCAATCCTCCCCTAAGACAATTCCACCATAACTCGTAGCTTAATAGGAATGCCCACCAGAGATTCTTTCTTAAGCTTCACAACCCAAACGTGAAATATATTATCCAGTTCTGATTTCTCCCTCCTAAATTCTTTTCGTTTCCTTAAATCTTTAAATCTAAGTTAGGTTCTTATCTTATATTGCATACTATGCCAATCACTATTAATTATACAAGCTTATATACTACTGGTCAGTTAACTCTGGCATATTGATGCCACATACTAGATAAAACAAGCTTTCATTTTGCTAGATCTAAATTTTTAATTAATATTTTTTATATATACATACATGTATTATACTCGTATGTAGGTTAATTTTATTTATCAACAATTATTTTATTCATTATTCATTCAATACTTTCCTTCTTTAATTCCAGAGACCCATCTCGGTACTCGTCAATTCATTCATCATAATCATACAATTATTAAAATATTACATAACCAAACCATACAATACCGCGAATAACCGCGGGATATCACGTTCGCGTCCCCTAGTTGGAAAAAATAATCCATTTGGTTTCTATTTTTTTAATTGTTTGTAACGTTTGGTGTTCCAAGAGAAAAATACTACGTGGTAAATCATCTGAATAAGGCCACACATAAGTTAAAAGAAAAATCCCCAACTATCCCCGTTCTTTTAACTAGATGTTCTAAATTTTTCCTGGTAAATAACAAAAAAAAAAAAAATATGGAAAAAACCGTTAAATTGGATTAAGAGCATTACACCCATAGAAACAAAAAAGAGAAGAAGAATTCAGTTCATACTCCAGATACAACCACCAAGGAACATAAAACACACCACTCAGTCCTCCCAGCCAGTAGCAGACATCATTAGCAGGGATCAAGATCGTCAGAGCCAGCAAGGACGTGTGCAGCGAAACGGTGTTAATCAGGTGAGTGCCAAGCCATGCCATCCAATTTGCCTCCATATTTTTACCTCCTCAGGATTAGGGGCAATTGTCTTCCTGCCTCAAGCTACACTAAATACAGATGGTGGAGAATCTTACAGAATTCTCTCCCCTCAAACCTAATTTTTGACTTGTATACTTGCTATAAAAAGAAATTAAAATGTAACACGGAATTGCTACGTGCTGGATGCTGACGTAGTTGAATTGCATACCCTGAACCCCCTCGACGTCCCTCGTGCTTGCGGTGGCGGTGGCGGTGGCAGTAGCTGTCGTTCTTCTTACCCCTAAATTGGATTAACCACAGACCCAGATGCAATTAAGAACAAATGAAGCAATAGAAGGAGCTTTTAGTTAATTGGAAATCAGTTTTCTAGCTAAATGGTGAAGGAGGAGAGTAGTGTACGAAAATGAACAGAATGTTTCTACATCGCATCGTTTAGTTCGAATGCGAATTGACACTATGTTCGCATGTGGTTTCGGATTTCAATTTTCATACGAAACATAGAGCCCTTCATTGGTTTCGTATGAAAAAAAGGGTTTAATTAATAAAACCATGCGGGATGGTGTAGTTCCTTTTTCAATTTTCTTTTAATTTCATTTCGATAGAATGTTGGGAATAGAGAGTGGGGGATGTAGAATTCGAAATCTTACAACCATAGACCAATGTTTCTTATATAGTTTTCAGAACTCATATTTCAAAGGAATTTGCTAGAAACAGGGTAATGCAGTTTCATTGAAATACTACGATTTTCTTTTCTTCATTGTTTTTAAAAAAATCAGATTCTTAATGAATTTTTTAAATGGTCCTAATATGGAAAACCGCGGGCGCTATTTATACTTCCGATATTACTGCACATACAAGGCTAGTTTTGGATTCATAAAAAATTCTAACCTCGAAAAGAGTTGGTCCCCCCATTCTGTGTATGTGTCAGGATGTACGAGTATGTACTACATACATACCTACATCCTAAACTACTGAGAAGCTTTTCTTCAAATTTAGAGCTTATGGTCTTAGGTGAATCCCTAAATCTGAACTTGAGATCTGATTTTATCTCTGAAAATAACTGAAATCAGGGTTGCGAATTTTTTAATTAAAAAAAACCATAAGTCATAAGTGTGTAGATGATTTGTGAATTCAAAAAATTTAATTCATAAGTAAGCTAGTGACTTATGATTTAAGAAAAACTTAATTCATAAGCTACTAAGTGACTTATGAATTGAAAAAAAATTAATTCATAAGCTAGTTGGTAGATTGGAAATGTTTAAGCTTGTTTTGGCTACATAATTATTTAATTATTAACGAAAGTAGATTTCAAGCTTTTGTGTGTCATAAAATTATCATGCTAGCTTATAAATTTTCCAATTAATGATTTTTTAATCAGATTTCATCCATTAGCTTATGAATTAAATTTTTTTAAATTTATAAGTCACTAGGTAACTTTTGAATTAATTTTTTTTTAATTCTTAAGTCACTAACTCATGACTAAAATTTTTTTTAATTCATAAATCACTTAGTAGATTCTGAATTGATTTTTTTTAATTCATAAGTCACTAAGAAGCTTATGATTTAAATTTTTTTAATTCATAAATCAGTAACTAGCTGCTGAATTACTTTTTTTTAATTCATAAGTCACCCACGAGCTTGTGAATTAAAGCAAAGCTTAAGCTAAAAAGTGACTTAAGCTTTTGCAACCCTGACTGCAGTAGAGCCTTTTTTTATATTTTCAATTTCCTCGTTAAAGGGGAATCAATAATTCAATAAAAATAGATACCTTATAAAATTTAAATAATGCTGCATTACAAGACTTTCAAAAAAATATTTTTTTAATTAAGAAAATATCTAATTGTTTTTAGAAATGATATATTTTCTTGAATAAATACTTGAAATTGGCAAACCAAATTTGTTTTTTAAAAATGTTAAAAAAGATAACAAATAAAAAACAATTTTCAATAAAGCTCATTATATTTTTTGTCGGCATTTTTTCGAAATATATTGAAATGATTTTTTTTTCAAATTTTAAATAAAGGTTTGAAAACTCAATGTTTCCGAAACACTAAAGTCTTTTTTTTTAAACTTATTAATAGTATTTAGACCTACTATACAACCATTTTTACTTGCGACAAATACAGGTAGGTGTATTTTCCGCGTTAATCGAAAGAACTTTTGAGAAAGTACCTTATCAATTTTTCTACTTCATCAAATTGTAGAAAAGCCCAAACCTTAGGGCAATATGTTTTTTTTTTACCAAGGACTTCCTTCCAGTTGCAATTGGTACCCTTTTCGAATCTATCAGTTTACATTGTATTGATATTAATATTCCTTTACAATTTCAAGCGCTTCATTTTCCCAGGTCCATTATTTGCCTCTGACATATCTGCCTGCTCTATTTCTGAAAATCAGTATTTTCGATTTGTTGGTGCTAACTTCGATAGTAGGCTTGTAATTTGTTTATCATCATTTGTGGGGATTCATTTAGTATGACAATATCGTCCACGTTTCGTTTCTCTAGTATGCCTGTGGACCTTTCGTTGCTATCCGAAACTGCCGTTGCATTATTTTTGTAAAGACTTTGTATCACCGTTAGCACTTTTGTGGGCATGCCAAAGCAGCTTAACTTGTAAAAGAGGGAATTCCTATCGAATGAGTTAAAAGCTGCTTTGAAATGAACGAAGAATCCATAAAACTTTTTCCTGTTGCCGTTTTCGAGCAAAAATACGGTTTTCGAAAACTATTTTTTTTAATTTTTACGTCGGATATTGTAATTTTAAGATAAATTAAATTAAATTTGTTTCCAATATCTTGTAGATGGTTTTAAAAACTGTTAAATTTCAAGTTTCAAAACAATCAAGCATGTGAAAATGTTAAGTTTTCAAAAAATAAAAAAATTGAAAACAAAATATTATTCAAAATCCGTTTTACAGTTTTTGAAAAAATCTAACACCTGAAAAGTGGTTCTATGTGAGGTTCTTTTAGTAGCCATCTTTGGGTCTGTTCTTGAGGAAACAAAATATTTGCTAATATTTAAAAAAATAAAATGCACTACTGGGTCGCATGAACTTGCTCTTATGTAAGAGACTAAGAATTTCAAAAATGAAAGTTATTTGAGAAAAATGCCAACTTATTTTTATTGTTTTTATTGTACGAATAAAAATTAAATTTACAAAAAAAAATATTCAGCCGTTTTTGAGATATTGAATTTTCCAAATAAAAAAATAGATTTTTTTTTTAATTCAAAAAATATTTTTTTTTTAAGTTTTGAAATGCAATGTTTTTCAAAATCCATTATGCCGATAATGAGAAATAAAACTCGAAAAAATAGTTCTATGGTAGGTACAGTCAGTAATATCTTAATTTAAATTTTTTTTTTATTAAATTATGCATCGTAAAAATGAATCGAAAGGAAAAAAATGTTTTCAAAATTCTAGGTGCCGTTTTTGAGAAACATACAATCTTTGAAAACCATTTCTTAAAATTTGTATGGTTGGTACCGTTTTTTTTAGGTAAAATAATTCTTTTCCTCATATCTTTTAGACTGTATTAAGAAGCTTTTATTTTTCAAGTTTTAAAAAAAACGAGAATGGGGTTTTCGAAATATTGAGTTTTGAAAAACAAAAATTGAAAATTTGAGTGCACAATACTATTAAAACTTTTGGAGAGCCTTAGCATAAAATTATCAAAATCGGTTGAACCGTTTTTGAAAAAATCGAAAACAAAAAAATGGTTCCATGGGTTGTACCTTTCATAACCATTTTTCGAAAATTTTTTTCCAACCATTACCGAGTTTTAACTAAATGATTTTTTTTTTATTTTTTGTTTTTAAATATGTCGAACCGTTTTTGAAAAAAAAAATATTTATAAAATTTCGAAAAAAATCGTATGGCAGGTACTGGTATTCTTGGTCTTAAAAAAAATAAAAACGCGTGTGGGGGGAAAAATTTAAAACCATATCTACCAAGTTTAACGAAAATTGGCCGAGGAGCCGTATAGGCTGTGGTCAAAAAGGCAGACAGACAGACAGAATTGCGAGACAATCAAACATATTTGCAAGGAATATGCTCCAGTAAAGATCTCCGTTTTTTCCCGGAATGGTCACAGCTGGAACTTCAATATAACGTCTATTGGAAGATTGGAGTAGAATTCTTGAGGTGTTGCTGGCAAAGATCGAAGGAACATGCTTTGAACAGTTTGTCGAGATGGCGCTACGGAGTGAGCCTGGAAATATTTACAAAAGTCTACCATATAGCCTTGGCGTCAAAATCTCTATAATCTTTAAGCCAGAGGGGAGTTAATCTATTCAAGGAACCTACCGTATTCCGTATGGTCCAAAGAAAAAAACAGTGTGTTCACTGTGGAACTTCACAGCATAAAAAAAAAACAAGTCAACGTCCTTGGCTTTGATAAAAGCATCGCTTCCCATCGATCACCGAAATCAAGCATCATTGTGCATGGTTAGTACTTGGATGGGGAACCGTTCAAATACCAACCGTGTGCTGTTGACATGTGTTTCTTCTTCTGTTGTTCTTTCTTTCTGTGCGTCTCTCTCTGTTGTAATGTCTAAGCCGATGGCCTCAGTTGCTAGAGCTTTCAGTGTCTCTACTTCGTAGATTTATCTATGGAGTACTGTAATCATTTCTTAGCAATCTGCCCCGTTCCGAAAGAAATAAAGCTTGTTTATTTTGGAAAATTTCTTTAACTTGGAGTGAAGCTGTTGAAGTGCTCAATCGTCAAGAGTAGACTGTGTCATACGGTTATGTGAGCACCACCTTAAGATATCACAATCAAATTTTAAATTAAGCATTTTGATAACCTTATATAATATTAAATTTTTAATATTAATTTTCATTCTATTTGTCAATTTTTACTTAAATATTTACAAAAAAATTAAATTGTAATGATTCGGCTATACAACTATTTGGCCGTCGGCAAAAGCCAATGCTATGAATTGTGAAACTGTAAACATGATCTGAATTCTTTTGTTCAATAAAATCACAAACTTACTAATACATACTACTACAATACAAATTTTGCAAAAGATTGTATTATATTTACAGGAAGAAATGTCTTTTACGATAATCTTTCCCAAAATTATTTTTTACGAAAATTTTCTCAAAAAAATGTCTCCACCGAATATTTCCGTTCTGCCAAATTTTTCGAATAAAAAACAACCTGATTTATTGAGATTACTTGAAAACTTAGATGTGAAAGTTTCAACGAAATCACTAAAGAGGGTTTTAAGTAAATTCTGAGAAACCAAAATTATTTAAGTTACTTGTTCTGTACGATTTCAATATAAAAAAAAGATTGTGTGTACTGACGTACGCGCGGTTGAAGTAAAACTTCTTTTTCCTCAAGCAAAGCTTCTGTAAGATTATAACCTACGAACAAACATTTTGTATTCTAAAAACATGTCGCTGTCTTTGACGGATAACGTGACGTTTTGACATGTCACTGACAGCTGCATAGAAATTTTTTTTACCCCCAACGCAGGAAAAGAAGTTTTACTTCAAAAAAACATCAAAAAGATATGTTTGTTTGTTTTTTTTTTTAAAAGCATAGTGGTTTCTGCTTGTTAAATTGATCGACCACATAATTCACAAACATTTTATATTTTTAAAACATGTCGCTGTCTTTGACTGATAACGTGACGGTTTGACTTGTCACTGACAGCTGCATAGAGAATTTTTTACCACCAACGCCGGAAAAGAAGTTTTACCTCAAAAAATTGAATGTGCGCGCCTAGCCTTAAATGAAATCGAGAAGAAAAGTACAAAACTCCCATGCCACTTGACAAGCAAGTTGCCTCGCTTTGTTTGTATTACCCTAGGGCTGCACGTACAAGTATTGGCAAGCATGTTGTAATCTTGTAATGTACACAAGCATTTCTTATTAACCCGTACAAACCCGAGCAACTAAGTAGTCACCTGGCATTAATTCAGTATCCAGGCAACTTGGAAAGCAAGTACACTGACAGCGGCACTCTTGTAAAATTAATTATTAAAGTATTTGATTGATTAGTCGGGTGACGTTCAAATTTATAAATACCAAAACAAATGTCGGTGGCGTTTGCGATTAAGCGAATAAATATTATTAAAAAGTATAATTTCAAAACTTTCAGGCAACCTGATGGTCATATGGCATGCCGTCTATGACAGCAAGAATACAAATGGTAGTGGATACACCCAACTTTTTGGCCAGTACTTTGTATGCGAGGGTTAGGTGTTGGTAAAATTTATTTGGATTGCAATATGCTTGTCAATAATTATTCGGTTGCATAGCCATTGCGCGTCTGAACCTATAGTTTTATGTTTATCTTTGAATGCAGCCATTTGAAATATGTAAATTCTAAATCGTATTCAACTTCATGTTTTACTTTGCACATGCTAAAAACATGTCGCTGTCTTTGACGGATGGCGTGACGGTTTGACATGTCACTGACAGCTGCATAGAAAATTTTTTACCCCAACGCCGGAAAAGAAGTTTTACTTCAAAAATTGAAATATCTTCGCTAGGGAGTTAATATAAAAATACCCTACATTTACTTTATTTTAAATATTCATCCATTTGGGTTTTAGCTACTCGACATTCGTTTCAGTACTTGCGCTATATGGAAAGTAAAACATTTAATATTTTAACCAATCAAAACCGTTCATTTATTCATTTGATGCGAAATATTCTAAAAACCCTACAACTTTGTTTCTTCAATTCAAATATCTACTCTTACCCTTCTTCTTCTTACCCTTTTACCCTCTTCAACCAAAAACAATCCAATCAAGCCTTAAATCTAAGCAAATATTTAATTCGTAACTCAAATGTTACCCTTCAGAAGCTTATCCATTTGTGAAATGAAAAAAAAAACAACAAAAATTTAGAAAAATATTAAGTATTCGCCGCAGTGTCCCTAAGCAGAGAGGCGTTGTACCCATCAAATGTGACCTGAATAATTATTATCAAAACTGACCCATATTTTTCAACTTTGACTTTTTTCATCATCCCTGTATACAATCGTGATATGAAAAGCCAACCGTTTATTTTGGGATATGCCATAATACTTATATATGCTATGTTTGGTAGAGTAGTGTATTTTCGTTTGGCTGCTAAAAGAAACTCTCCTCAAGAGATCCCAAATGCTAAGTACCTCGGCATCTTTCTCAGAAGTCTCAAAAACTAGATTTTTCAATATCAATTCTCTGAAATCAAATATTCCATTAAGGCCTAATTCAAGTTGAATTTTATTTTGGTTCAATGAGGCTATCCTATATGCCTTTACACAGGGCCACACAGAGGGGTGTTTCTGGGCGATGTAGGGTTTAAGGTAGTCTCGGTTTGATTTGGAGAAGTCGACTTTGGTCGCCAAGGGCGACTGTCTGTATAGTTGTGTAAGTAAAATAAAACGCCTGCCTGCCTGGACCATTATGTTCATTGATTTCTTTGGGCACAGATATACATATATATGTACCTATAGGTAATTGATTTTTACTGGAGCATTACTCCATTTATTTCCGGTCCAATGGTAGATTTTGTATTCGGTTCATTCGTTTGCGGGTGTCTACTGGTTTCCTCTTAATGGACATTCCAGACTAAGGAATTAACTACAACATCTATAGGTACCTAAACTCTTGAACGTTCAGAACAAATCAGATATTAATGCAGAAGAAGAAGACAATGATTCTCCTCTGAAGCTATATAGACAACCGATCGGAGCTTTTGATGTCCCAATGAGGATGTAGATACAAAATTAAGTGTATTGTAATTGTTATTTGCAGGACATGAATCGATTTGAACCGCTCTCCCTGTCACCCTCATTTCTAACTAGAATTGGCAATTTAATAGGCTTTAGGCAAATTATGTACTCGATTTGTTTTGTTCCTGTACCTGTACTTGTGCACAGCTATGTATATAATTTTGGGAATTTGTATATTTTGGATGATTTTTATCTTGGATGGTCTTGTTTTTATTCCATCCACGAATTGGTCTTTTGTTAATATTGGAAGACAGTTATTTGTATTTGCATTTAACACAAATTTAATCGAATTGGTTTTTTCTAAGAGAGATTTTTTCTTAAAGTTAATGCCGCCCTAATTTATGGTACTTATGTAAATGACCCACAAAATAAGATAAGATATAATAAAATTATTAAATGGAATTATTTATAAATCATCTGCCTTTGCTTAATTTTTAAAATATTCTCTTGGAAAAGTAAACTCCTTAAGAAAGCTTAAGGGCTTATTTTATTGTATGTTTTTTTGTCCTTCAAATTAATAAGATCAAAGGACTACTAAAGAGGCTTTAACATTGTTCAAATTAAAAGGAATAATCCACGATAATGGTTTTTTTCAGTTCACATGAGCAATGCTTAAGGAATTGATAAAGTCAGGTGGTAGGAGAAGATTTTGACATTTCCAGGTTAATTTGAGACGTTTAATGTTCTCAAGTAGGACCTTTGTTCAAAGCTTTATTGAATGAGAGGAATTAGGTAATTGAAAGAATTTGATCCCTCTAGTAACAAGTAAGCAAATTTTAACCTTTTCAATAACAAGAAAGAAATAATTTGTTTTATCAAAAAGTACATGTTTTAAATAAATTTCGATAAGTCCGTGTACAGGGATGCGTATAAGTAAAGTTTTTATTTAACTTTGACATTTATTAAAATTTACATTTTGGCTTGGAAATATGTTCACATGTTCACTGTTTTAGTTTGATACTAGGTTAAAACGAAGGTTTTGCTCTGTGGCTCCCTCCTATGCAACCACAACTCTTAATTTATTGTTCTCTACCTCTGGCTTTATAAAATTTGCTATCATTGCCCGATATTGAAAGCCATGCACATTAACCTCAACTTGTCTGTCGTTTTTGAAATAAATATCGTCCAATCATCCTTTCTGAAGTTATTTCACATCAAACTGTTCATCTAAGTGGGTGCATTTGACGTTCAACAATTATTTTCGGATTTTTGATGCCATTTAGTTTATTCACGTTACCGTTGATGTGAAAATAGGCCTCATCGTTCGTTATGAGTTTGTGAATAAACTCGCTGTTCTCTCGGAAGGATTCTTAAAAGCTCCGAGCATAGGTAAGGTTAGGTTAAGGTGGTTGCTGGCCAGAAAAGCCAACATACTTAGACCAATATTTGGTCCGTTGTGATACCACTTACTTACTTTACTTTAGATGGCGCTCACAGTCCAGGGTGGACTACGGCCTCAACCAACAAGTCCCTCTAGAGCTAGCTCGGTCCCTAGCTAGCTGCCTCCAGTTACGCACTCCAAGTTGGTTGAGGTCGCTCTCTACTTGTGCGCGCCATCTAAAGTGGGGTCTTCCTGTGCTGCGCAGATCATCATGGGTGGATTCGAGGATTCAACGGGCTGGTGCGTCGATGTCCATACGCTCCACGTGTCCCAGCCATCTCAGCCGTTGTATTTTCAGCTTCTTGACTAGGTCAAAGTCGTCGCTGTAAAGCCCGTACTGCTCGTTGTTGAACCTTCTCCTCCATACTCCATCGATACAGACTGGACCGAAGATCAAACGAAGAACTTTTCTTCCAAAGCACCCAAGCAGATTTTCATCCGTTTTAGACAGTGTCCATGCTTCTGCCCCATACAGCAGAATCGGGATGATGAGGGTCTTATACAAGGTCTCCTTGGTTCTTTGATATAGGGCTTTATTACACAAATGCCTTCTTAGCCCGAATAAACAGCGGTTGGCAAGAGTAATTCTTCGCTTGATCTCTGCACTGATGTCGTTTTGCGATGTTATAGTGGAGCCCAGGTAGACAAAGTCTTTGACGACTTCGAAGTTATACCTATCCATCGTGACGTTTTGCCTGAGTCGACGATGTTGAGATTCCTTTCTCGATGATAGCATATATATTTCGTCTTGTCCTCATTAACAACCAAACCCATTTTCGCCGCCTCCAGTTCAATACTTGCAAACGCACCGGTAACAGCTCGCTTCGTCCTTCCAATGATATCAATATCATCCACATAAGCAAGCAGTTGAACTGACTTTTGAAAAATTGTACCTCTATTGTTGACGTTTTAGTTTCGTACAATTGCTTCAAGATGTTAAATAGGTTGCATGATAGCACGTCGCCTTGCCTCAGACCTTTCTCGACATCAAAGGGTTCGGTGTTGTTCTTACCGACCTTGACGGAGCAGCGAGATTTCTCCATCGTCATCCTGCACAAGCGGACGAGCTTGGCAGGGATTCCGAGATGAGACATGGCTCTATATAGTTGTTCTATGTCCACGCTATCATACGCGACTTTGAAATCGATAAAAAGGTGGTGTGTATCGATTTGGAACTCCTGGGTTTTTTCCAAAATCTGTCGAAGTGTGAACATCTGATCCAGGGTAGATTTGCCGGGCCTAAAACCACACTGATAGGGACCGATCAGCTCGTTGACAAACGGTTTTAGGTGTTCACACAGTACAGCAAACAGGATTTTGTATGCGACGCTGAGGAGACTTAAAATTCTGTAATTGGCACACGTCAGAGCATCTCCTTTCTTGTGGATGGGACACACTATACCGAGGTTCCATTCATTGGGCATACTTTCATCCGACCAAATTTTTGAGATGAGTTGGTTCATGCTCACTACCAAGTCATCTCCACCTGCTTTGAATAGCTCAGCTGGCAGGCCATCTGCGCCAGCAGCTTTGTACGCTTTCAACTTGACTATCGCTGACCGCACTTCATTTAGGTCGGGTGGACGGAAATTTTGACCATCATCGTCCCGGTTGAATGGAATGTTCCGCCTAGCTGCGGAATTTTGGCTTTCCTCGCCGTTCAGCAGTCTGGAAAAGTGTTGTTTTCAGATCCTCAGCACGGACTGTGTGTCCACTACCATATTCCCACTCTCATCCCGACAGGCTTCCGTTCTAGCTATGTAGCCCTGGGTGGACTGCCTCACCCTTTGGTAAAACTTTCGAACATCCCCTCTGCCAGGACAGTCCTCAATAGACTCGACCGCCCGCTTCGCATGCTCTCTCTTTTTCCTCCTTAGGAGTAGGCGTTCCTCCCTTCGTCTTTGCCCGTAGAGCTCCCGGGCATCTCACTCAGCAGCTCTGGTTCTTGACTGCAGCATTAATTGGTAGGCCTCGTTCTTTGCTACATGCGCTAACCTGAATTCTTCGTCAAACCAGGGGTTTCGTTGTGGTGGCCTTGTGAAACCCAGCACATCAGTGGCGGCACTACTGATGGCATTCTGGCAGTGCTTCCAGAGGTCCTCCGTAGATAAAACTGGAGGCGGGTTTGCTGAGAGATTAAGAGAGACTCGGTCTGCAAAAGTCCTGGCGACCTCCTGCGATTTTAACCTCGCGACATTGAATCTTTTCACAGCATCCGTCCGTCGTTGTGGCGTCATGGATATCCGCATCCGTACTTGGGCTACCACCAAGTAATGATCCGAGTCTATGTTGGCTCCTCGGAATGTTCGGACATCCAGGATACTGGAAGCATGTCTCGCGTCTATCGCAACATGATCAATCTGGTTGACGGACATTTCGCCCCGCCGCAAAGTCAATCAGCCTGAGTCCGTTACCGGAAGTGTTGTCGTGCAGGCTGTGTCCTCCGACTATCGAACCAAAGATGCCCTCCTTTCCGATCTTGGCGTTGAAGTCGGCAAGAATATTCTTGACGTCGTACTTGGGGCACCTATCATACGTTTCCTCGAGAAGGTCGTAGAATTAATCTTTGGTTTAGTCATCTATTTCTTTCGTTGGGGCATGAACACAGATCAGCGTCACGTTTATAAATTTCGCTTTGATGCGGATTGTTACCAGGCGCTCGCTTACATTTCTGAAGCCCAAGACTTCTTGCCTAAGTCTTCCCCTTACCACAAATCTACATCCAAAAAGCCGCTTACCCTGCTCCTTGTAGCACTCGCCGAAGTAGATGTCACACGTTTTCATCCTTCGTATGCCCTCTCCATCCCATCGCACTTCCTGGATGGCTGTAATGTCACTCTTTAGCCTATCCATGCTCTCCACTATTTGTTCGGCAGCACGTGGCATGTTTAAGGTCCGGACATTCCACGTGCAGAACCGAAAATCATTGTCCTTCTTTCGTTTGCTGGGGTCGTCAACATTAAAATTATCCATATCCGAGGCTTGTTGTTGTATCGAAACCGTTACATTTTTACGTGGTAGTGAAGTTACCCCGACGCACAACCCCCGACCTGGAGTACCAGACCCTTAGTATAACTCCAAGGGTAGGGAGCCGGACGAATCCGCTCCTCCGTTGATTCCATCTGGGGAATTTTTCTGCTGCCGTCTGGTTAAAAGGAGAGATGCCTTAGTGGGAACACCTCTCCCCCTCTCTCTCGTTTGCTAGCCCCAACAACTTTCCACTGGGGTTAAGACCCAATCTTCAGTTGAGGTACTAGGTACCCGATGTTCACCACGGGGAGGTGAGAGTAGGAGTTGGTGGACAGAGGTGGGTTTTGAAAAAAAACCTTTGGACGCTTGTGTTCTCTTGGGTGCACGTGTCCACCATTTGACCATCATCAGGAAGCATATTTTAAGAGAACGCACCCAAATTTTCATACAAAACTGTCAAATAGTTTCGCTGTGGCAGCCATGATAATATGCAAATATACAACGAGAATTTTCGTTGAAAATGGAAAAAAGCGAATTTCGACCGCTCATTAAACACTATTTCCTACAAGTAAAAACCATTACTCAAACCAAGCAAAAGCTTAAAAAATATTATTTACCAACGATTGGAACCATTCACCAATGGTTTATTTAATTTCGGTGCGGAATGTTCTGGTAAGCCAACTTTGGTTACCACACCAGAAATGGTTGATAAAATCCACGGTTTGGTAATAAATGATCGCCGAGCAAAGGTGCGCGGGCTTCAAGAGGCCACAAGCTTCAAAAATGGACATAAATATTTCGACATGAAAACCTTTCTACAAGATGTCGGTCGGTCGCATTTGCTCGACAAAAATGCAATCGTTTGAGAACTTCAAGGGAGTTGTTTGTCAGCAAACAAGTAATGACGACAGTTTTAGACTAGAACAAGGCACCGGCATGCCGGCAGCGCACAGATCCGTAGTCGCAATGGCAAAATTGCATGAGTGCAAACATGCAAAGAGGACCTCAATTGGAGACTTGACTATATTCAGTAGAGAGCGGAAGAGAGCTCACTTGAATGTCTCATCGCCCTGAAAGACCAAATCACATTAGTATTTTAAACAACCAAACCAACATATTGATTAGCTTGGAATTGTTGAATTTCGAAGAGTTGATTATGACCCATGTCCACATAAATCACTCATATCAAACCTATTTTAATTCAGAGGTCAAACGAGTTATGCTATCAAAATGGCGCACTCCAGAGCTTATTGTGTAACAAAGTTTGGTACCTTGTGGGCGTCATAGTTATCTACCCACTTTCTTGTCGTAGGTTTTTCTTCAATACCCATAGACACAGACGTCTCACCTCCATACCATTTCCGATAAAAAATTTGATTTGACGGGTATAGTTTTACAAGAAAAAATACCTCTGTTGAATTTAAAGTATCAAAAAAAAAAAACACTCAATATCAAAAATGTTTAATTTTACACGACATATAATGAACTGCATATAATTTACATTTTATTAAATAATAGACGTTTTTTTAGTTAAGTTTTTATTATGAATTTATGCGTAGCATCCACAAAAGTTTATTTAAATTTTAGTTCAAATAATATTTTTGTTTGAAAATAAAAACATTTTATACCGAAATACAAAAAAACTACCTACCTAATTGTATACTAATTTTATATAACCGAATGAGCCATACAAAATGCCAATTCCCTTTGTTCTCGTTGAATATCATCCATTCATCTAATTAACTCTGAATTAATTAATTGCCTATGATAACATACAAAAATAACTCTATAGTATTTTAATTGAGATGAATTTTAGTTTGGATAGGTTTTTGTTTAGGGTTTTGTTTAACGTCGATTTCAGTTTTTGTGAAAAGAAAAAAAGTTATTTTAAGAACTGTTTTTGCGAATCAATTGAATTAATGTTCTTGATTATATTCAAAATAAATATTAATTATAATATTTTTTGAGTGAAATCAATATAAATTACTCGTATTGTTGATTTTAGAATAATGAAAAGAAAAGGTCTTTCCGAATTGTTTTGCTATATTTTTTGTGCTGTGGGAACAGGCATTTGGCAATAAACAATGAAGCCCCCATTCAACACAATGATTAAATTGTATCTATTTACTCAAACTGTACCTTTCCTCAGCCCAATTATTGTACGTACACATTCATAGCAACGAAGTTCGAAGAAATTCTGGGGATCATCCAACACCTGTAGCTTAAACAATAACATGAATGATGCCTTTCTGCACACCTGCATCCAAACTTGTTCCTTGCTTATACTATGCTGGAGACCAACCAACTGACCAAACAAAACATATGTCTTTTTGGTCATTGCTAACATTGTGTGTTTCTGTTGGAACAAGAGGGTCTTGTGGTCTTTTTGTGTCTCTCACCTGCTGCCATTTTATTATAAACATACAACAGGCAGACGCAGGAGAAAATAATAATAGAAAAAAAAAACGAAAACAACGACATTTTCCTTGTAAGAGCTGACTTTGCAAAAACTAAGAAATCCTGCGAAACATTAATTAAAAAATGACATTTTATCCACCACACGAGTGGTCGACATCCACCACTTAAAATGCTAATTGCATTATACGGGAACAAAAACCAAAAGGTAAAGCAATTTTCACACGAGTTATAGAGGGGTATGTTTTTTGTTCTTATTTTGCCGGAAGGATGTACGGAAGAAACTTACGAGTAAGTTGCAGCTGATGCGTTTTGACTGTTGAGGGTAAAATGGCATGTGGTTATTTATGTTAAAGGGTTTTTCTCTATGGATATACTGCTAAGAGTCTTAACATGAATATGTATTTGTTAATTTTACTGAAGTCGCAAGAAGTATACGATTAATTAATCGTTCCTTTAGCTTCTATTTTTTTTAGAATATACTTAAGTGATAAGTCGTCTACTGGACTGATTTATGTGAAATATATAAAGAGATTTTATAAAACAACTTTTTTAGACAATATAAAATTTAAATTAAGAATATTGAAAACAAAATTTTTGAATGAAAGTTATGACGAAAATTGGCAACGAATTTCTGTTATGTATATCTCAAAAGCTACTATTATATAAAGCTAAATTCGAAGTTAAGTTTAAGCTTATAAATGAAAATTTGCATTGAATTAAGGACAAATTATATATAAGAATCTTAAAATTTTCTTATTTTTATGCGAAATGCTTTCTAGTAAATTTTAACAAACCAAAAAGTCTCCTCGAAGGGAGACTTATTTTCATTTTCCAATCGGAAAATGACTTCTGACAAGAAAAACATTTTTTATAAATCGAAATTTTGTGGATATTAATTTGAACGGTGTCTTTATAACCGAAATTTTCCAAACATCGTGATGTCTTCAAGTGGCTGCCTCGGCTATCTTCACAGTAGTGCATTCTATCACTCCAAGCAAATAATCCGAGATCCTTGTGCAAAACTCTACTCAGCTTAGTGCTTGAAATGTTGAACTGTTGAGATCGATGGCGAGTTGATGTTCGTGAATTGAGTTTCACACTCTCGGTCACACCAGCCACATTCTAATCTGTAGGACCATGAGTGTTGTCCACTAGCATACCAGTCTCACGAACTTTTTGCACAAACTTGCGTACAGCAGGTGGCTTGGGTGCTTCATTTCAACAAAAACTTTTTTCCAAAAAACGCACTATTTGGTCTACACAGCACTCACTTTGCAAATAAGTTTTCAATATTTCCCCAACGTTGTTCAAGCTTAAAGCGTCTCATTTCGTTCCGTGGAGGTATGATACTGACTTTCTGTCAAGATTTCGAGCGGGAAACAGCTGTCAGTGTCAAACTAACCACTTGATGGCCCACCCTGTTTATGGCAAGTTATGCATTTGGAAAAAAATCGAACTCGAGATTTTGATCAAAGTTAACATTACGATGATAGCGAAGATCAAAAAAGTGGGTTGCGCAATTCTGTCTGTCTGTCTGTCGGTTCGACTACAGCCTAAACGGCTCGGCCGATTTTCTTCAAACTTGGTAGATATGGGTTTTAATTTCCCCCCACACATTTTTTTCTTTTTTTTTAAGACCAAAAATAACGGTACCTGCCATACGATTTTTTTCAAAAATGTATAAATATTTTTTTTCTTAAAAACTGTCTCACAGAATTTAAAAAAAAAACTTGAAAAATTTCATTTAGTTAAAACTAGGTAATGGCTAAAAAAAATTTCCAAAAAATTGTTATTTTTGGTAGCCCTCCTGGGTCCATTTTTTTGTTTTTGATTTTCTCGAAAATGGTACAGCCGATTTAAATCATTTTTTTATGCTAAAGCTCCTCCAAAGTTTGAATATTATTACATATTCAAATTTTCAATTTTTTATTTTTTGGATTTAAAAAAAAAAATCAAAATTTTTTTTTGGAAACTCAATAATATTTCGAAACGCCAAGATCGATTTTTTCGAACTTGACAAATAAAAGTTTCTTAACATAATCTACAAAATTTGCGAAAAAAATTTGTTTTATCTAAAACTAACGGTACCTTCCATATAAATTTTAAAAAATGGTTCTCGAAAACGGTTCTGACAATTTTGCTAAAATTGAAATCTAGATATTACTGACTGTACCTACCATAGAACGATTTTTTCGAATTTTGAATTAATCATTATCGGCATAACGGATTTTAATAAATTTTTTTATAAAGAAGCTCCTTAAAAGTTTAAAAAACATTGCATTTCAAAACTTAAAAAAATTATTTTTTTCAATTTTTAGAAAATTCTATATCTCAAGATCGGCTTTGTATTTTTTTGGGAAATAAGACTCTTATTCGTACAATAATAAAAACTTAAGGTTGGCGTACCAAATTTTTTTCTTAAAAATGTTTTAAAAAAAGCTTATTTTTTTAAGGAACCACTACAACGACTTATAATTTTTGTTCTTGCATAAATTAATATTTGCATAGCATTCTGTTTTTATCTCTTACTACTAAAATAATTTACAAAATTCATTTTGTCCTTATGAACAGTTTTCTTTAATAACATCCGTTTTTAAAATTCCTAGTCTGTTAGATAGGAGCAAGTTCGTGCGACCCAGTCGTGCATTTTATTTTTTTATGTTAAAGCTCCCCAGCAGTTTCAATAATATTGTTTATTTAAATTTTCAAAAAACATTGTTTTGGATTTTTAAAAAAAAATTCGAAATTGTTTTTGAAAACTCAATATTTCGAAAACCCCATGCTCGATTTTTTAAAACTTCATAAATAAAAGTTTCTTAATATAATCTAAGAGATATGAGAAAAGAAAAATTTATTTTGCTTAAAAATAACGGTACCCTCCATACAAATGTAAAAAATAGTTTTCGAAAATCGTATTTTTCTCGAAAACGGTTGCGAGAATTTTGCTAAACTTTTTTTCTTTTGATTAATTCTTATGATCTATAACTTAATTTTGAAAACAAGATATTACTGACTGTACCTACCATAGAAAGATTTTTTGAAATTTTGAATTTCCCATTATTGCCAAAATGGATTTTAATGAAATTTTGTTTAGAAAAGTCTTCTAAAAAGTTTGAAAAACATTTCATTTCAAAACTTAAAATGAAAAATATTTTTTTTTGAATTTTGGAAAAAGAAAATCAATTTTTTTTTTGAAAATTCTATATCTCAAAAACGTGTTGGGCACATCACCATAACATATCACAATTGAAATTATTCTGAAAGCGTGTGACTTATTTTGAAAATCTATCCAACTACGTTTTTGTTAAAAAATTCTAAGAGCAAAATCTTTTAAGTATTTCGAAAAAGAAGTCTCAAACAGAATTTCAAATCTTTTTATTTCCCGTAAAAATTCACATTCCAAAAGAATGTAATTTTAACTAAATTTGGTAGGAAATCACGAGCAATGTTTACGAACAGACCCAAGCGAAATCCATTACTTGCGTTCAAGAATCTATCCGAAAGAGCATCCAACTATATTCCAAAATGTTGATACTTTAAGTTGTTGTTGCATAAGCTGTTTTTTACAAGGTGTTAATAGGTGTGTTTTTTTTGCAAGTCCATATAGAATTGTAAAAAAAAACGACATCGGGATTTAGGAGCTTTTTTTCCACATAGCTGGAAGCACTGTGTACGCTATGACATTTGTCAGCTTATTGACGACTAGCATCAACCAATCCAAAAACTTCCCTTTTGACGTCTCTGAGCAAATTATCGATAACATGTAGATAATTCTATTTTGGCATCACCATTTTTATCGGGTCTTAGATTAACTCTCGATAATTATCTGGTCTTAGCTAACTCTGTATAGATTTAAGTAGTTGTTGCATTTGCATGTAAAGCGCTTAGTCCCGATGTCGTTTTTTTTTACAATTCTATATAGACTTGCAAAAAAAAACACACCTAATATGAGTCTCTGAAGAGTTTAAGTACTTCATATAAAGTAAAAGATCTGATGAAATTTTAAGCTGATTCCCTTTCTCTCTTGTTGGGAATTAATTCCACTAGGAAAAGTGCAACACATTCCAACGCAGGGCAGCAGCCCTTAAAATAAATTTCTTTCACCGAATCTTTCTATGGAGCGAGCTTTAAACATGTTCTGAACGAGATTCGATGCTCTGAGTGCTCTGCTCTGCTCTGAACTTAAAAACAAGAACCCCTAATGGATTATCTTTTTTAATTTCGTAGGCAGAAAAAGTTCTGCAATAAAGGGAAATATTCAGCTGGAAAAGCACTACAAATTCATATAGCTTAAACGTAAACTCATGTGTATACCCCGAAACGCGAGTATTACGGTTGAATTATTTTAGGGAGGAAATACAACTGGCTATTTCACTAGAGCACTATGTAATAAAAGTTTTCACCATCAACTTAAAACAACCAGCACCATCTTGGATTTTTAGGTTTGGCTAAATATTGGGAACTTAAAAAAATTTATCTTGATGTCAAATTATCCGATTTCAATTATGTCAAACTGCAAAATCTACAATATTATATTTATAAGACGGATCTTACATGAAGCGAAGCTGCCTGAGACACGGCATCTTTCATCTTTCATCTGCTACTATATCTAGCACACTGCTTCCATTCATCTAGACCAAGCGGTCTGGTCTTTTAACCAGAGATTCGTTTTCCCTGCTTGCTTTGAATTTGGGGCCTGGAATTAGAAGAGTCCCTTGGTTGAAGCCACTTGTTGAGTATTGGCTCATATGACCCAACAAATATAGTAGAAATTGATCTTGACCTTGTTTACTTTAAAGACCAAATTTGGCCTGTTTATTTACTATTTACTATTTACTATTTATTGGTTTAAAGCAGAACTTAATATTAAGATTAACATCTTTTAGATAATTAAGCCTTGTTGTGGAATTACGTTAATGGACATATGTATAAATAATATTAGATTATATATGAATAAATATTTTTATCAACTAAGTATTTACAAACAATATATGTATATTAAAAAAAGAAAAAATTAAAAAAATAAAAAAGAATGAGAATGAAAGAAATCGATTCACATATTATGTACACTTATAGAGGTAAAGTTACAAACATTTTTTTTATATATTTTTTTTTTGTTTTAATTTTTTTTTTTTTTTTTTTTTATTGCACAACAATCGACCCAGCTCCAGCAACAAGAAATTTCAACCCAATATTCAATTTTGAAATGATGTGAAACATAACTGGGGTTCAATTTTAATGATTTGAAACATAAATTAATTTGAAAAATATTTCGTTAAGTTACTCTGAAAATGTTTCAGATTATCTATTCTCCTTAGTTGACGTGGCAACGAATTCCAAAGACGAACTGCACTAACGAAAAACTGTCGCTCAGAAGACTGACAAGTAAAGCGTGGAACAGAGATTTGGTTGGTTCTGTCAGAAGATAGAAAAGTTATATGGTTATAGAGGTCCGGTGGTTGCTTCGTATGGACAATTTTAAATAACATGGTAAGCCTTCTAAATTGTATTAAATTCGCAGAGCTAAATCCATACAGACTTTTCGTATAATTCGAAATGTGGTCAAATCTTTGGAGTCCAAAAACATAACGAGCTGCATTATTAAAAACAAGATTCAATTTTCTCTGCGAAACAGCATCTAAGCTACAAAAAATTTCACACCCGTACGTTAAAATAGGCACTACCAATGTTTTGACCAGCATTTTCCTGGTTTCTACTGGTGTGAACTTCTTTGCAACAGATAGTGTTCTCAGCGCACCATATTATGCCTTTCCTACCACAGCGTTTACATGATTGCTCCATGTAAGATTACGATTAAAGTATATACCTAAATTTTTCACCGTATTAACGTACTCCACTGGGGTGTTGTTTAGGAATATGGTCGGAAAATAGCTTAAGTCTAAAGTCTTATTCCAAATGACGAGACACTTAGTCTTAAGCTGGTTAAGAACAAGACCATTGGCGTTAGACCATTCAGATAAGGCCTTCAGATCTGTATTAATATTATCAACGCAATTTTCGATTAGACCCAATGCTGTACTTCCGAGATATTGTACATCATCAGCAAACATACTCGTTTCACCATGCCTTAAGATACTTGGTAAGTTATTCACATAGGAAGAGAATAATAGTGGACCCAGAATAGATCCTTGTGGTACACCTCGCGATAAAAAAATGAACTCAGATGTTTTCGTTCCAGAGACCACAGCTTGGCTCCTTCCAGATAAATATGAAAAAATGAGGTTAACTGCTCGAGTTGAAAATCCAAAGTCAGTTGACAGTTTATGGCACATAATGTTGTGATCAATAGTATCAAAGGCCTTAGAGTAGTCAAGAAGAACCAAGAATGAGACTTTGTCTTCATCCATGGCCTTCCTTACTTGCTCAATGACATTCAATAGAGCAGTGATGCTGCTATGTTGAGACCGAAAGCCAGACTGTTTTGATGAGAGGAGACTATTCAAAGTAAAATATCGAGTAATCTGCTTATGCATTAATTTTTCAACTATTTTTGAAAAAAATGGTAAAATTGATATAGGGCGATATTCTGTTTTTTGTTTATTTTTTGGAATAGGAATGATTTTTGAAAGTTTCCATTGAGAAGGAAAAATACTAGTAGTAAATATTGTATTTATAATATGAGTAACAAATGGTAAAATATGTGGTATTATTGATTTAAAGAATGATGGATGCACTTTATCAAAACCTATGGCATTTGACTTAAGTGATATCAAGCTTTCTACAACATCTTCCGGGGTTACTCCTGAAAAGTCGAATACATCTTCCAGTCTCGATGACGAGTCTTCAACATGCAAAGCAATTGGTCTACTCGAGACTTGGGGAACTGAAGTGATGAAAAATGTATTCAATTCAGAACAGTTAACATCCAAATCTTCGTGACTTTGCTTCCCAATTCCTAGTCCACGTATATTTTTCCAAAGCTTCCGCCCATTCTGAGACCGATTCAAATGATTTGTATACCATTTAGTTTTCTCTGCATTTATAAGGCTGACACATTTGTTTCGCATATGCCGGTATTGTTGGCGATCTTCGGCTATCCTAAATCGTTTCCATTTATTGTATATGCGATTTCTTTGACTTATACAGTTTCGTATCTCTAGTGTAAACCAAGGGTTATCACCATGCTTAACAGTTCTAGTTTTCAATGGAACATGGATGTCAAATAACCTATTGACATTGCATTGTAAAAATTCAACTTGTTCGTCTGGAGATATAATGTAATAAACATTCTGCCAATAGACTGATCTGATGTCAGATTCAAGGGATACAACATTAAGGTTTTTGAAATCTCGATACTGAAAAGTAATTGTTGGTCTAACAGGAGAAAAATCAAAGGATAGGTATATTAGGTCATGACGTGAGAAACCTGGTGCTGATAACTGATCGTATAGGATAACTTTATGAATTTCGCTTACAAAAAAAACATCCAGAAGAGTACTTGAACTTTTGCGAGAAGTGGGTTGGTTTGCTAACATTAACTGGATGTAGATTGAATGTACTCATATTGTCCGTCAAACTTTTATCTACTATAATGTTACAGTTGAAATCACCACAAATTATGATATTTGGAAATAGCATACAGTTTTCTTCTAGAAAGGAATAAAAAGGGGATAAATCAATATTTAAATAGGGTCTATAGTAGGAGTCTATCATGGTTAGTGCACTCGAGTGCATGCAGAAGGTCTTGGGTTCAATTCTCAGCCGCTGCAAAAAAGTACTGCCTCTTGCGAGGAATTGACAAATCCTCTAAAGGTATCTCTTGTCATGAGAAGTATTGCTCTGTAGCCTTCTGAAATTGACAGAAAATTGTAGGTTCCCTACATTCCTGGTAACACGAACACAGGAGTGGTTCAGAGTTGTAAGATACTAGATAAAGGCTCTCTACGAGACGTTACGGCCTTCTATTTATTTTATGTTAAGTCATCCAATTTCGACGCCAAGTATAAAGGAGAGTGACTGGCTCTTCAGTAAGATGCCTCTACCTACCTCTACTACTGATATTGCGACAGTGAGCCATTTTGCCCTAACTCGTATGAAACTGTGAATGGAATTGATATGGGAAATTGTATATATTCTCACGAAGTCTTCTAGTTTAGATTACTTAAGTTCAAAAGTATGAAAGGATTTAGTAGTTTTTTAAGTCTCTGTCTCTTATTGGGTGTTTGCTTTTGCACAATCATCCGGAAATTGGATCACTCACTCAGCCAGACCACCACACTCATCCGACACCATCTGTGCCAAGCTAGGCTGCTTGTTGACTAGTGCTAAAACAGTTGCCAATCTGATAAAATCGTCATCCGGTCGCGCACCGTAAACTTCTGTCAAAGCCCTCAGTCAGCTAGCTTGGGATCTAAAGAATCAAAAGGAGGGCACGGCACAGAAGTAACTGAAGTTCGTCCCAGAGCCATTTCGTCGCTTTTATATAAAAGAGATCAAGTCCTTGGACTTTATTTTCGAAAGTTTGTCAATGTTATCAAAAATGCTCTTCCTAATGATTGTGCTGTAAATTTGGCCAGAGCGGAGAATTCAGAAAATGGAGGACTGTTTCCTTTTACTGGCTCGTCCCCATAGTTATGTATGACAGTGAGTGTTCTGAGGAATGCCTAGTTTCGCTGCATGCTCTCCTATTTTCCAGTGTCTGCTACAGGTAGCTTTGATCCTAGATATGTCTTGCCTCGGTCTACATATTAGATCAAGTCTTTGAGATTTATTATGATGTGAGCCAAATCTTTCTAGATATAACGCAGTTGGCAGTATGGCTGCACTTAGATTCTGCCATACCCTTCTAAGACTCTAAAATTGTACACCGTTTACCGATTCTTATATTTCAAGGGGAATTTTTTAAGGCTTCTGAAATAAACTGACCAAAGAAAAAAAACATTTGTGAACATAGGAATAAGTTGGTATCACTGTCATCAGTCTTGACAATGCAATGTGAAGTTTTTCTATCACGGACGGAAACTGAACTTAGTAAAAAGCTTCAAAAAAAATCATCTTTCTTCCGACAGTAGTATTACTAAAACTCCAGTACGACATGTACGACATGCGTTCTCCCCATTTTCACTTTTCTAACTACGTCAATGGAGAAATGAAAATTATTTCTGTTTAAGTGGAGTGATTGAATTTAATTCAATTAAAAGCTCAAGTGACCTCAACTCCAAGGTTCGTTTCGCCCAGGTACGACAGTGGGCTCATCAGTTAGATGCTGTCGTACCCTCCTAAGACGCAAATATTGGTCGATGTTTACCGACTCTTATAAAATTTACAGCTTTAATAGACTGTGAATTTTATTGTTCTAGGGGAATTTGATTAAATTCAGACACCTAGAATAATAACGTCAGTGGTCAGACTATTAAATCAATCGTAAACATCGACCAATATTTGCGTCTTAGAAGGGTACGACAGCATCTAACTGATGAGCCCACTGTTGTACCTGGGCGAAACGCACCTTGGAGTTGAGGTCACTTGAGCTTTTAATTGAACTTTTCTAACTACTAAATAACAATATGTAGTCGTTTTACTTAAATGTCAATTAGCGATTCTAAAGCCCTCTTGTTACTGCGTTTAGTTAAAATTACTTCTGGGATAAAGATGAATGCTAATTTTAATGCAAATTCTTAGAGTTCTTTTCCTTCTTAAAAAAGCATTTTAAGAAGATTAATACGAGGTATGAAGTGCTTTACAATGTTGCATAATTAATGAATTCCAAAAATAAATTTCTGTCTATCGATTTCTTATTATTATTCATTAATTTGCACCTTGAATATTTTTGTTCCAAGCAGATACACAATCTTTATATAGAATTATTTTTCCGATTGTAAACATTTTAAGAATATTTTATTAACCTTAGACAGTATCAATTTCCTCAGCTAAAATAGAACAAAAGTATATTTAATAGCGCAAAAATATAATTAATGCATATATGCAAAATACCTTAAAAGATCGGGGCAGATTAAATTATATCATACACATTTTTCACCACATAGACTTCTGTGGATATACTTACGTGCACATAAGGAAGCAGATTCAGATTTATAAAAAACTTGCCGCCCGTGCTCGCGTTGCTAACTACGAATATTTTTTTTTTTTAATTGTGAATCTAAACCATTCTCAGATCCCCTTGAACACACACAAAAAATTTCATCAAAATCGGTCCAGTCGTTTAAGAGAAGTTCAGTGACATACACACTCACAGAAGAATTATATATATTAAGATTTGATACAGAACAATAAATTAATTATAATTGAAAGCAAAGTCAACGTTTTAGCCCATAGTGACCCTACAGCTGTCCGGCTATAAATTTGATTAAAATATCTATAGTTTTTCACTAAACCAATACTTGGCCTACAAAGTTATTATAGAAATGACTTAGTTTTTAAATGAAACTTTATCAACTTGTCTCAATTTTAATGCAAAGAAGCCCTTTAGCATTTGAATCAATTACCAATTTTCGTATTTACTTTCATCGTAGTGCGGAACTGCATCTTAAATGCGAATGCCTTGGTGGAATTTTGCACTACTTTCTATTCAGTTTTTTTGTGTTGTTGCAATAATAAAATACTAAGTGCAGCCTTTCCAGAATGAATAATTACTCTTCTATGAATTTTCCGGTTTTCTTAGAACACAGAGGGTTTTTTTTTATTACAACATACTTGAACCTCTTTCATTGAAGTTTTCATTGCAATCTGCAGGATATCGCAGAAGCAGATATTCTCAGATAAACAAAACTTTCTCAAGGAGTGCTACATTATAATTTCCCGTATTATCGTAGGTAGATGCCAGTATAATTCGTTTTTCTTTATTAACTGCCTTTAAGAGAAACATTTAAACGCACGCTATTTAGCTTTTCGCTCAAAAAGTTCTTCATTGTATAGTATCTCCTTTTGTATTGTTTTTTTTTTTTTTGGTTTTTACTTCTGACATTTGCATGTTTCATTCTTGCTAAGAAACTACTTTTTATAACTTCACTGCTGCAATTAGCTTAAGAGCGCTAAACTACGTCCATGTTGTAAGAAGCACAAGCAAAAGTTTCCCTTTAAAAAGAAAATGAACAACAAAAAAAAATTGACCCATTTTCAGGAAATGAGCGAATGATGATAATGCGGGGTGCTCAAATTCGTTCTAAATCTACAGCTTAAGCTTCGGAGTTCAACAGAAAACCAACCCTTTCCAAAGTCCGAAATCCGTCCATATCCGCAGAGCAGCAGCCGTCGCCGCACTGTGGTCCAAAATGACTTTTTTCGTTGCAAAAATCATAACTTTTGAACACGTGAAGCTATCGCAATAATTTTTTTTTTGCCTTAAAGGTAATTTCCAAGGCTATACAAATTGTGAATTTTAAGAAAATTACTTTACAGGGTGTTTCATAATAATTGGTTGATGTAAGATTTTCTTAGAAAAAGGAGTTAACAGAATAAAGTCTGAAAGTAAACCTTTTAAAAACAGTCCTAAATTTTTAAAACTTTGTAAAAAAAAAGTTTTTGACTATTCAAGTGAATTCATAACAACAGTGGATGCTTAGAGTTAACACACCAATTTCTGAAATATTTTTTAAGGAGTATTATAAAACAGTATTTTTTCATGTTGTGGGGCATCAGTTTAGTCTATAAACTGTTTGACTGATATATTTTATATGAAACAGTGTAGGAAAAAAGTAAACGGACGAAAAAAAATAAAAAAAAAATCAAATAGAATATAAAATTTATATTAACAAAATAAAATAGAATACATTATAAATATTTGTTTACAATTAACTACTATAGATCTAATTTTCAGAAAAAAATTCATCGGCATCGTTATCATTTTCAACAATTAATAGACCTATTAGTTCTGGGCAGCAACTCTTTTTCAGCTCTTTTTTTGATCTAACGTGTCTTAAAGATGAAACAAGTGGATCTGATGATATAGCTAGCATATTAAATAAATCTTCATTTTGTCGTTGCCGTGAGACTTTGCATGTACGAGTATTTGAGTATCGATATCGCTTGTAGTCTTTATTCCTTGATTCCTGTGCTTCTTCTGAAAGCTCCCCGATTGGCAAAATTTGATGTCTTATAAGTTCCCCTCCATGGTCCAAAATTTTGTGCAGAGTTGGTGTCAGGAGTTTGTAGCTGTATTTGGCTTTTAAAAGATCCAAAGTGGTTTTGGTATACTCGTTGAATTTATCTACATTAAAAGATTCTTTAGATGACAGCGCATTTAAAATAACTTGCAGTTTCTTTTTAAGATCCTTGTCTACTCGGGTTATAGCTGACGTAACTTCTGGATTTTCAAAAAATCTATATATATCCATTGTCATAGTTTATATATATCTCCATAATGTATATGCACAAGGATTATTTTACCTGTGAAATTTAAGCTTAACAATATGGGGTATCGGAAGAAAATTATTATTCCTACCTGTTTTATTAGATCATAAAATAATAATCCAAAATTAAATAATTCTTTCAACTTTGTATATGGAGTAGGCAATAAAGCTATTAATCCTTTTCTTTTGGCAAGTTAATCTATGTTTAGGTACTATTAGAATAAGATCAATAAATATTTACAATAATTTAAGTTAAGGGGAATTTATTCAAAGAGGGTCGTCAAAGTGGGCGGATTAAAGAAATTTAATGTTCAATAAAGTAATCAATAGTTTGTGTACAATATTTTATATTTTTTTTTAATAATAATTGGCATTTGTATAAAAAGGGGCGTAGAAGTGGGCGGTTTTTTTTTTGTCAGAATCAAGATAGTAATAAAACGATTTTTAATTAAAAAGAAAATTTCACGTCCTCGACTATTTTAATAATTAAAATAATTGAAATTTTCCATAAGGGAATTTGCTTTTAAGACCAAAAGGTCAGCACTGGGAACACGACTTTTTTTAAACAAATTACAATTTCTCTGAAGGTTGCAAATAGTTGCAGCTACAATTTTGCATATGGTTAAAGAAATAGTTAGGGTAAACTATCATGGTCAATTTTCCGCGCGAACTCGCGAGTATTTTTTTGTAGCTCTATTCAAACCGAAAAAATCTGCTAAAAAAGGGTGTTTTTGTTTAATTTATTAAAAATATTAAATATTTTTTTATTTTTTTTTTAATTCAAATTTTGATTTACGCATAAATAATACAACTAGAATAAACTATAGAAAATTAATATTTTACATTTAATATGCCAAAATTTCAAATACGAAAACAAAGAAGTTAGTTTTTTCATCTTTTTTTTAACTCTAGAACGAAATTGACCAACTTTGAAAAGCTCTATAAGTCAAACTAGTTAGCGGAAAATTTTTTTGTTTGCTGTTTTTGAAGCTCTGTTTATATTTCTATTAGAAATAAAAAACAAAACTTTAAAAATAAAACATCGAAAATAGTATTTTTGCCACGAAATTTTCCTTTTCGGACCACAGTGCGCCGCCGTGTCGTTGCTGCGCCACTGCGATGCCACACGACAACATGAAGCAACCTTACTCTATTTTACATTTACAAAGATTTACGAACAAATAATATAGGTAAAGGTCCTAATTATGAATTCATAACTTGCATTTTTTCCTCCGCTCCTCGTCAGCTTTTCAGTTGTTCTTTGTTTTTTTTTTTTTGTTAAGTATTAAATTATGTAGCTATTGTAGAAAGAACAAACTTTTTCTGCATTGCATGGGAAAGAAAAAGGAGCTGCTTGTCATCGTCACCATTGTAAAAGCAGGAGAGTGCTTTTAGCGATTTATTTCCAAAGTGAGCTACACCAGAGTAAGTATAGGTACCTACTATACTATGTAATCATTCAAAACTTTTGAACGAAGGAAAAAAGGCTCTGACTTAAAACTTCTGCTCTTGGTAGTAATTTTACCTTTGTACCTACTAATAATTTACACGAAACGACTAAGGATATATTTAGGTTTCGTTGACTTGGAAGGTTTTTCCTTACCTGCCCTTAAAATAACTTCCAATTGTATACAGTAAATTGAAATGTGAAAAAAGTAGCTTATTGTTTTAAATCGCAGCAGGTTTTTTGAGGAAATCGTGCAAATTGTAAATCAAGCTTAGATAAAGGACTTTACAAAAATATTTGTATACATATACAGACTTATGCGCAAAAATTCTTGAAAATGCACGCTATATTATAGATGACATCAGTTATGGCTTATAACATAAAAATAAATACTAAATTAGAGGCATATTTAGACCTAAGGACGATTCACAATAAAGCGACCAATAAAATAATAAAGTAACAAATGAGATTTAAGACATTTATAAGCCTAAATTCTTCGCAAATACAAGACAAAATGATCGAAATCTAATTGAAATTAAAAGTTTTGTTCAGTGACGCTGTTCCGAACAGTTTGGAACAGAAAAGTACAACTTTTTGCTGTTCAATGAGAAATTTTCTGGTCTAAACTATTCTGATTTGCTGTTCAATGAGTCTGTCAGTTTGGAGCAGCTTAGAACAAGATTTCTTGCCCTCACTTTTTAGTTAGAGAAAGATAGAACAGACGACTGACGGTTCTAACTTGTCTGACATTTCTCATGGATACTGTTCTGCTCTGTCCTGCTCTATTCTCCTCTGTTCTGTTCTACTCTGAACTTTTATTCAGTGAACAAAACTAATGTTTTGATGTAAAATTTGTATTTTAATTGATAAAATAAGAGAAACTTGAGAAAATAAATAAATTGGTCGTCACGAATTGCAATCTGATTGTTTCGAACTGGCAAACACTATTCGCGTTTCATTTTCATTTTCATTTCATTTTATTAACAAGTTATAGTTTCACATTGAGATTAAATCTCATAGTTTGTGAATGCTTTACAAAATAATTTACAAACGTGATTTCGAGTGATTAACATTAAATATGAGAATTGAGAAGGCGTAAATGACAGCTTTCAATGTTAGATTTGAACAAAAAAGAAAAATCTAATCTTAATCTACTAAAAATAATTTATATAAACTAAATACATTTTATTAAATATTAATACATTATTATATATCACTGGCCAAGTGATTGAAAAGAAGGGTTTTGAATTCGTTTGGGTTTTTGATTCTCCTAAGTGTGACGGGTAATGAGTTCCATAAAAGGGTGGCATGAACAAAAAATGTGCGCTCAGATTGCATGCAAAGAAACCTAGGCTGGATTAAAGTAAATGTTCGTTGCGAGCTGACGAAATTAAGCCTACTGTACAAATACTCCGGTTGTTTAGTCTGCATAATACCATGCAATAGATTAATACCTCTGAACTTAATTAGGTTATCGAAGCTTAGGCCCATGATTTGCAGAGAGTAACTTGAAATGTGATCAAAACGGCGTTTTTTAAAAATATATCTTGCTAAGTTATTGTAAATGACATTTAGTTTACGCCTGGTATTGTAATCAACATAGCAAAAGACCTCACAACTATATAACAAAACAGGTAATAAAAGAGATTTTACGAGTAGCATTTTCGTATTAGTAGGTAATGAACTTTGAGTGGACCATAGTAATCGTAGACCATTGTAAACTTTACCAATTGTAACTGCAGCATTATCTGACCAAGTGAGAGTATCATTGAAGATTATACCTAAATTTCGGGCCTTAGCAACGTATTCGATAGAACTTTGACCTAACTTTATTGGTGGAAATGAGGAAGTATCTAATGGACGCTTGTAAATACAAATAGTCTTTGATTTCTCCGGATTTAGCGATAAATTGTGTTTGAGTGCCCATTGTTGAATTATTTTTAAGTCATCGTTCACCTTGCCAATAGCACTGTTAATCATATGCAGTTGTGAACTGAGGTATAATTGAACGTCGTCAGCAAACATATGGACAGTACAATGTTTTGTTATTTGAGGAATTTCGTTTACATACAGTGAAAAAAGTAGAGGACCGAGAATGGAGCCCTGTGGAACACCTGCAAGTACACTAAGAAATGAAGAAGTATCACTTCCAACAGCTACACATTGCTGACGACCATATAAGTACGAGGCCAAGAGTTGGACTGCTAAAGAAGAAAATCGAAATGAGTACATCAACTTATTGCAGAGAGTAGAATGGTTAACTGTATCGAACGCTTTTGAGAAGTCTAACAACGTTAGGAATGTAGGTCGGTTTG
Source organism: Philhelius festivus (assembly GCA_963931855.1). Classification (NCBI taxonomy): domain Eukaryota; kingdom Metazoa; phylum Arthropoda; class Insecta; order Diptera; family Syrphidae; genus Philhelius; species Philhelius festivus. The sequence continues at coordinate 33,729,781 of OZ007554.1, read as the reverse complement.
CGTCTAGTTCTTGGCGAATATCGTCGACAACAAGTAAGAGGGCAGTTTTACAACTCCTTCCAGTACGAAAACCGGATTGAGCGGGGCTTAAAAGATTATTACTAATCAAATGCATTTGCATCTGCTTTAAAATGCTCTTTTCGAATACTTTTGATAGAAACGGTAGTATTGCAATTGGCCTAAACTCAGGACTACTCTGGTTTTTAGACTTGGGTATAGGAATAATTTTAGCCTTTTTCCAGGAGGCCGGGTATTCACAAGTGGTTAGTATCTGATTGAAAATATAAGTTATGTATTTCAGAAGTTTTGGAAGGAGTAACTTTAAGAATTTGGGATTTATTTCATCCAAGCCTATTGCGTTCGATTTAACCGACAGGAAAGCTTCAACAACGTCTTCATCGGTTAATCGAGTAAAGTCAAAATTCGATACGCTGCCGCTGTCGTTAGCTTCAATAGAGTGTTCATTAGAGTGTTGTTGGTCATGATTTATTGACTGCGCAGCAAGTGACACAAACTGTGAGTTGAGAGCGTTGCAATCTACGTTTACATTTACATTCGACCGCTGTTTAGCAAGGCCCAGATTGCGTAGCTTTTGCCAGAGAGCTTTTCCAGTCTGTGCTTCAGGATTAAGAAAGTTTTCATAGTAGAGTCTCTTTGCAGCCCTTATGCGAACGACAACCAAATTACGAAGATTTTTATAAGAGTTAAAAAATACATGAAGCTTGTGCCGTTTCCAACGAGCATATGCAATATTACGATTTTGTATTAAATCTAATAATTCTCTACAAAACCAAGGTGGTGAGTTGTATAAAGGGTTTTTATATCGAAGTGGAACATGCTGATCAAAAAGTATTTTAATATTATGTTCGAGAAACGAAACCTGTTGATTTACTGATGTCATGAGGTAAATATTATCCCAAGGAATTTGGATGACGTCAGACTGTAGACTATAGTAGTCTATATTTTTAAAATCCCTGTAAATAATAACGTTTTCAGCTATATCTGTTTGAATGTCGTAAGTTAGGTAGATTAAATCATGTTTAGAGAAACACGCTGCAGAAAGTTGACTGTAAAACAAAGTTCTACTTATATTGTTAACAAAAAACACATCTAAAAGAGTAGCTGTTCACATAACATCAATACACTGGAACAAATGACTTATTCGCATGCGACTAACCTCAAAATCATTCCTTTCTTTTGTTTTCTTATTGATTGGTCTTCAAATTCTATGTTAACGAAATGTTAAAATGGGATGTTCGTTAATTTGTTGGTCGCTCTCATGTAAATAGACAACTTCCAACCGTTCCTTTGTCCGTGGTGTCGTCAGGAATGGAAGGGACCTATAATTTATTGACAAATCTGAACGACTAAGACGAAAAGCACTTTTTATGACAAGAGATATACTGCTTTCATATTTTCTATTCCTGCTAACATGCAGGAATGGTTGCGAGTTGTAAGTCATAATTGGTTCTTATTTGTTTACTTTTACACTCTTGGTGGATCTAAGATGGAGTGCGGTGTTGGTTCAGGAATTTTTCTCCGAGTCCTTTAACATCTCCAAGTCCTTCAGACTACCAGACTTTGCGAGTGTATTTCAAGCTGAAATACTAGCAATCAAGGAGGCATGCAAGTTGCTCCAATCTAACCAAAACCAATTCAGAAATATAGCTATCTGCTCAGATAGCCAGGCGGCCATTAAGGCCATTAAATCATCTACATCTACCACAGTACTTGTCCAGCAATGTCGGGACGAACTGGTGAGTCTGAACATTGACCTCCAGGTCACTCTCATTTGGGTTCCAGGTCACAGTGACATAGAGGGTAATGAACAGGCTGACGCTTTAGCTAGGCAAGGCTCGGCCTTACATAGCTCACTAGCGGAAAACGTAAATATTCCTCTTGGTGCTATGAAGAGAAAAATCTTCTCGGTGGAGCAGTCTCACAAACTGTGTCATATCAAGAAAGATATGGCCTACTTACAACAACTCACGTTCTAACGATCTAATATGCAGACCCAGGCGCGACATAGCCAGGATCACAGCAATATGTACCGGGCCTGGTCCATAGGTGAACATGCAAGAAAGCTAGGCATCCCCTACAACCCACACTGCCGTAGTTGTGGAGATCCACAAGAAAAAGAAACTGTGGTTCATTTTCTTTGCGATTGCCCCGCCTTAGCAAATTACAGGATGACTTTCTTTGGGAAAGCCTTCCTCGATGGTCCCAGCGAACTTTCGGAGAAGAAAATCAAAGATCTGATTATCTTTCTGAATGCGACAAAATGGCTTTAGTAATGCTCCGCTAAAGTATATAAAAGCCATTTTCTTCCGTACTAAATCCTTATTAGGTTGACACGAGTTAATGGTTTCAAAACGGCGCACCACAGCTCTAATTGAGTCGCGGGCCCAGGGCTGGCGACTACCATCTCTACCTACCTAACTACCTACACTCTTGGTGGATTTGTCCCTACCGTGTGATGGGCAGTATTCATGAAAACCAATTTTTTTTTTATGTGGCTGGGAATTCAGATCTTATGCGTGATAGTCACACCCTGCCAAGGTATACTATCTTATTACAAAGTAAAAGATAAAATGTAAATTAGTTAAAAGTACTTAAAGAAAAATGTCCTATTAAAAAAAATGACTATTGTCCTAAAAACATCAGCCCCTTATTTGTCCTTGTATGGATATACAGGGTGTCCGGTAATTCTACTGCCATACTTTGGGATGTGATTCTTCGTCATATTCTAAGAAAAAAAATTGTTCTACAGTAAAATTAAAAAAAAAAAGGATTTTTTACCCTGAGGTGTAAAGGGTTTGAATAAAACAATAATTTGGATAGTTTTAAGTAGTTTTTTTTATTTTATGTACACACCAATACAGTCATAATAAGTGCTCAAAGTGTCCTCCTGCGTTTTGAATGAATGCTAGAGCCTGTTTTAGGATTTCATTTTGAATGTTTATTCTCGATAACTCTTGCCTTACTTTTAGTGATCCTTCCAAAATACGTTGTTCTCATTCAGTTAAAGTTGTTATTTCAGATGAGCATAAACGATTTTTTCATTCGTTCCCATACAAAAAATTCCAGCACAGTGAGATCGGGAGATCTTGCAGGCCAGTGAATTGGTCAATTTCTGACTATCCATCGATCATCATATTCTTCATCCAGCCAATCCTTAACTTCACGACAATAGTGTGCCGGAGCACCGTATTGTTAGTAATATGATGAAGCTAAGTTGAAATAGTGGAACTTCCTTCAATAGGTCTGGTAGGTTATTTTGTAAAAACTCCAGATGGTTGGTAGAATTAAGTCGGGGAGGTAATTTGAAAGGCCCGATTAATTTATTTCCAACTACACCTGCCACATATTGACACTGAACCTGTGCTGAAATGATATTTGCCGTCTTGAATGTGAATCGCTCGAAGCCCATGTATGGAGATTATGGAAATTCGTAATACCATCTCTTGTGAATTGAGATTCGTCTGTCCAAAGAATTCTGTTTATAAACTGGTTGTCATCCAAGCTTCTCTCTAGCAACCAGTAACAGTATTCGAGTCTCTTTTCAAAGTCATCGTGAAGTTCTAGCACAGGTGCATGATTATATGGATACATATTTTCTTCATGCAGTATACTCGAAATTCTGTGTTTGAAAATATTAAACGGTAGAGCCAAGCGTCTTATTCTGATGGAAGAATCAATTTCAACAGCTGCCATTATTCTTTCATCGACCGAAACTCTTCTTGTGCTTGCAGCTCGTCAGGTCTTGCAGTTGAAAGTGATCCAATTTCTCGAAGCTTTCAAAAGGTATTTCCAAAAACATTTCAAGAAGGAAGTCGTCTGTTATGATAAGGTTCCTGGTATCTACGTTGTGCTCTTCTAGAATTTCCATTGCACAAAATATAAACGAATAAAATTTCTGCGTATTCTTCTCTCGTAAATGAAGGCATTTAAAAAGCGCTCTTATCCAATTGTATTCGTGACTTAATAATCTGACGAATGAATTTGTTTTTCTAATCTTTTCTACCACTTATTTAGTTAATTTACTCATTAAAGATTCATACCCCAAATTTAACTCTCCCTGAAAAGAGATAAGGTAATGAGGGTTTTGACAGCAAGTCAAGTAGGCATAAGTACACTTTTAACCCTTTTGAAGATTGGACAGTCTTAAAAATTATCTGAAAACTACGAGTATCAACTTTTGGTAAAAAACCCAAAATTCGATTTTTTACCAATTTTAGATTTTCCTAAGTATAATAAAATGTATGGGTTTTTGGGTGCTTTTATTAATGAGTTTTTTTTTATTATTGTTTTGTTCATCAGGTAAAAATAAGAAAACTTTATGTTTATTACGCTTTTTTTGAAAAAAATTGACCTCCAAGTCAAAACTTTGCTCGTGCAAGAAAAATTGAACACCATTTAAAATTGAATATCTGGTAACCCTAAAAACTTTTTCAAATGATTTTAAACGAAACCGATTGTTTGGTTTAACTTTTTAAAATTATGTTATCAATTAATAAAAGGAAATATTATTTATGCTCAAAAATAATAATCGTCGACGTTAAATATTTGACGTTTATTCTTTGACATTTACCGAACAGCTGATTCAATTACACATCATTAGGTTTGTTCGTTGAGCCTTAAAGTCACCCTGGGGTCGCACTTAATCGTGTTTTGAAAAACCTGAACTTAACCCGGTGAATAAAATCTGTTTTTTTTTTAGACCTGTGGTCGACCTGATCTTGGTATTTTGCTGTGGCGAGTTCAGGTAACGACCAAACTGTCAAAATTCACATGAGATTTCATATCTATTTCTTTTTTGTCGTTTGTTTATTCGCATGTCGCATGTTATTGTTTATGTTTGCAATTATGTAAATGTACTCATCATCCTCATCAGATGAAATATTCAGCAACAACGTAAAATTGTTTTCTTTTTTATTTCTAAAACTAATTTATAACAAATTTAAAGTCTTATCACAACACACAAATATTTGTATCTTGCTTTTAGTTGTCAAAAAAACAATAGATAGCCCTTGGATGTTTTTTCGAAAACCTTCGTAAACCCTGGGTAAAATTGAAATAACGAACCTTTTTTTATAAATTACTAAAGGAGCCTTCTTGCAAACGTTTCAGTAAAATTATCATTTTACGCAATTGGTAAACTTGTCACGTTGCATGAATACCTTTATTTATTCAATCCAAATTCACAAGGAAAAGCGAATCGGTTACATTTTTGAAATGGAAAGAAATTGAGAGATTCACTCTTGTTCTGCTTTTCGCTTTAATAAAAATACTTTCGTTTTGAAAACAGAGGTCTTCAGAAAACCGTTAAGTTTTCTTGCGAATTGCGTGGTTCTTGACAAATTGTCGGGTTCGCAGTATTCAAATTATTTTGGCGTTTTTGATTCGTTTCGTTTTTTGTTGGCTTAAATAAAAATGTAAGTTATTTTTAAAACCTTTTGAACTATGACAAGGCATACAACAACTCACAGTTTACAGCTGTTGTAAGTATTATAGTAAAATATCCAGATCTGGTAACCTCTGATAAGACTTATATATATATATATATATATGTAGATATATGTAGATATTTCTGGACCAATGTAACTTAAGAACTCAACAGTCTGCAACCTCCAAGTTGGGATGCCGGAAGATAATAAAAATGGAACAAACAAAATTGCTTAGAACTGAATTTCTGTCAAGATTTCGAGCGGGAAACAACTGTTAGCGTCAAAATAAGCTATGATTTAAAAAGTAACCATTAGATGGCCCACCCTATATAATTCTTTCTTTGATATATTCGCAAAAGATTTAAATCAGCTGACACAAATGTTAGAAATCTGTGCAGCATCATTGTGCTTACGGAAAAAATATCACGTATGACACTATTAGGTGCGTTTTATTATTCACAAATCTATCTGGATCCGGATCTGGATGAAGTTTTCACATATATTACAAAAACAATTTGGAATCCTGTTTTCTATCAGGATCTATTTCAAAGATCCAAAAATCAGTTATTACACTGGCGAGTAGATGGCTTTTTATGGTAAGGTAGTGTAAGCTACAGTGTAAAGAAAAGAGACAAGAAATAATTTAAAATTTCCAAACCCAAGGATAAAAAGAGACGGACTTATAAAACTGCTGTCACTAAGATCCGTATCGTTTTATATTCAAGGGAAGATCAAGATCCGGATCCAGATAGATTTGTGAATAATAAAACGCTCCTATTAATAGCCATTCCAGCTGCAGCTTCAGTTTCAGCTGCAACACTACATTGTTCTCAGCCAGTTAAAGGAAATTTCTTTTGACTTTGATGTCAGCTGTCATTGATAGCTGAATCTAAAAAAATACACAAAGTCTGAACGTTGGCTGCATTCCAAATTGAATTCGTTCGAAATTCATAACACTGTCTTTAAATCCGTACGAAAATCAAAAATTTAACGAATTCAAATTCAGAACGAAAATTATAGCAGGGGGATTGTCGTATAGTTTTAAATTAGTGAGTTTTTCATTTCTTATTTTTGCATCTTAAAAATCTATTATTTTTTCTTTGGTTTGCGAAATGTCATGTTACAAATATTTATGAAGTTAATACATTTTTCTGTATGTTGTTCCAAAATTCTATACATAAGTAGGTTAAACTAAATCAAATCATTTATAGCTTTCAGACCAAAAAACTATAATTATTACAAAACTGTTTTAAAGGCGTTTGATAGAGTCTGGAATTAAGTTTGCTTATGGAAGATATTTGCACTCGATATCGATAAATTTCTTCTTCGTTAAATTAGAAAATTTCACTTAGACGTATCAGTACAAGCTTGTTTCTGAACTTCCATATCGTTTAATAGTTTTACAGAGGGTTGTAGAGTCAAGTTTTCATATTCGGATTTGGACTTCAAATGTAGCTTAGATTTCAATGCTTGAAAAACTTTTTTTTTTCCATAAGACAGATGAACTGCTCAAGGTACAGAGATCCGTTTTTCCGCCATACCACACGAATGTGGATGTCTCTGTTTATAACTCCCATTCAGTATTCATAGTTCCATAACAAATTTGCACCGGTATCTCTGATGTAGTACGTGTCTTTCCAAGTGAAACACTTCTCACACTTGTTGACACTAAATTACCTTCAAAAACTTATTAAATGAATCACTACCAAAACTATAATTCTTAAAGTTCGTTTACAAGCCCAAAAAAAAACTTTTCGAAGAAACAACTTCCCGAAATAAAAAAAAAACTTTAAATTATAGAACATACATTATGAAGAGTAGGTCTTAGTTGTTAAACCAACCAAATCAACCATAAGAGTAGTAAAATGCGACTTATTTGTGAATCTCGTTTCCATTCTCGGTCTGAAGAAGGTATCTTCCAGGAATAATGGACAGTAAAGTTTTAATATGTTTTGTTTAATTTCATCTCTCGAAAACCTAGTTTATTTGATAACCCTTCATCCTTATTCACACTTAGTTTGATTTGATGATTTAATGAAATACCTAAGTATGTAAACCTTTTCAGTTACCTTCTATCTTATGTATTTACTCATTCTCATTAAGTTGTCATTGTTAAATGCCTCCATCCCAAACCACTCAGCCACTCTGTAATCTTAATTTCAACTCCTCAATATGACAAACATTTCTATGTAGGTAGATATTATGTAGGTACCTAAACTAAGCACAAAGTCAATGTTATCAAAGGAACAATGCTCATAGCTTGAAATTGTAATTGTCATTATCCAAGACAAACCTTCTTCGATTTTCCAATCCTCTTGATATTATTTGTGCTGTGGTAGTTACTACTGATGACATATAAGCTTACCCACACACACCCAAGCAAATATAAAAAGCGAAAAGCAAATATCTTTAGACAACACGAAGCTTCAATTGAAGAGATATTATACTCTTGTAGATACAATATTCTACGGATACCTTCAATTGTTGGTAGGTACTTACGATATGTACCTATATAAAAAAAAGAAAAACCAGAATCAACTTTGAGTAAACACAACCACAACAAGTACACCCATGCAACACTACATAAACATAATGCTGGAAAACCTGCTTTAGCCATGGGACAGCAACTTGAGGAAGTAAAATCCAAACTTCAATTACCTCCTCCAGCATCTTTTTCACTATCCACATCGCATTAAATAAGAAGAAAGATGCTCAAACAAATTTGTAATAGAACGCCCCAGCAGCAGCTGCAGCACCAGGGACAGCAGGGAGCAACCAAGTGAAAGTCGTTAAGTAAACAATTATTGGGTCACGTTAGCTTCCTTATCCTAATCCCACTTGACGCATCGCCCAACAACAACTATAGATGGACGCACGCCCACGAATTCACAGGATTAACCGGAAAGTATCCTAAAGCGCCATCTATCACATACCAATCATCCCGGCCACAGTATATTCGTATTTCTATTGCGCGAATAGGTCTCGAAGTTATTCACAAAGAAAACCAGTTCTAGATACAAGAAGTATCTGTAAGTTAGTTAGTAAACAAATATTTGTGTTCAACTATTTATGCGAAACTCTATTTAAAATGCACATGCTTCCCATTGGCGCGGTTGGTGGCTTTGAAAACAGCTTTAACTGCCGAAGACGATGATGTCCGGAGATTCAAAGTCAGGGTCATAAAAACACGACAGTAACGATGCAGGATGACATGAGTGTCGTAACTCGTAACAGCTCGCATGTAGAAAGCCTTTCACTCCTTTGTGCTGGAGCTGAATTGGCATCAATCTGCGGTGTGTAAGTTCGTCTCTGTTGAAACTTGTGGTAACTCTTGTAAGTCGCTGGGATAAGTTGAATGAACTTCATAGTATAGCTCGGGTGACTTGAGTTTAACTTGCCGCGGCCAAGCTGGGGGAAACATAAACGAGGTTCTTCCATAACGAGTTTTTTTTCGCTTTTCTTTTTTCTTACTAAAAAGACGACGAAGTTGCTTAAAGCACCTTTAGATGCGCGCCTTAAGATCTCATTTTATGTTGATGTTGATGTTATGTAAGGTCTGCTACAAGAGATGAGACTTTAAAAATGATTCAGAAAATTATTGTTTTTTTTTTTTTTTGTTTAGTTTTATGTAGACAGATACAAGATTGTGGTTTCACTTTTTCCCATGCTAATTGGCGCGTTGGTATTAATAGCTTCATATGGAAATAAGAGTTTTAGTGTCATGTCATAAATCATTTTTACTTTTGTTTTGCAAACGGAGATAGTTCTCATGGATTAAATTAAATCAAAAGATTGTTCCACTTTCGAGAATTTTCAAGGTTTTGTTATGGTAAATTAAGCCTAACGTTTTGTACTTCGGAATATTGACAAGTCTTATTTGTTGTTTGGTAGTTGAGAAAATTGAAACTAGGCAAGATGATTTTTGTATTTTAAACTGAAGGTATTTTTAAAAAAAAAACTAGTGAAATTAAGCATCAGATTGATGCCAAATCTAATGTTGGGTTTTTAATTATTGTTTAAAAAAAAAAATAAAAAAAATAAAATAAAATCGTTAGTCAATAGTTAACAGTCAATCTTTACTGAAAATATAACATGGCGACCTGCTTGGACGGACGAAAATCACCACTGAACAACCAGGCTAGGTTAGGTTAGGTGGGGTGATGGTGATGGTGCGGCAAGCCGTTTAACCTCACTCACTCATTAGGTATAGGTTGCCTCCTGGAACCATCTTGATACCTGAATGAAATTAAGGATATTTGATAGTTAAGTTATTGATCGCAGTCCAAATTTGGACAGTAACTCGACTTCTAATGAACTCGATGCACTGTCCGACTCTATCCAGAGAGTTGTTTCTAATTATCCGCGCAGTGAAATTGTTGTTACGGGTGATTTAAATGTACACAATTCTTCCTTCGTGGCTGCGCGTTTCTGGTTAGACAAAACTTGATGGAAGGTATTCCGAGAATTTTACTAAGTTAAACAACCTAACCTAGCTAGTTAACGAGCCTACTCGGATTCCTGACAATTCGCGAACACCCTAGCCTTGTTTCATACCTCTGACGGTGATTAACACTATTAGTGTACTATCGCCTCTAGGCATATATCACACCATAGTATAATATCTGCAAATTTTTCGTGCCAACAAAAACCAGTTAGAGAAAACATTTCTAATAGAACCGTTTTGCCATACGAAGAAGCCAACTGCAACGGTCTCAATGATTTCTTCAGGAGTTTTAACTGGTCACTATGCTTCCTCGATAGTGACGTGGACCCCAATCTAGATATGATTACAAATTTAGTTCTTTTGGGAATGAAAATAGGGAAAAATCTATCAAACCGAAAGAGAATCCATGACTTGATTCAAGATGTAAAAAGGTTTTTTGGAATTAAGAATTAAGCCAACCCTACTAAGGAAAACCGGAATAAGTTCAAACAAGCTAGAAAGACCTGTAATGATCATATTCGATAAGACCAAATTTTTACGTTACCAAAATATTAGGCAAAAAATACTACAATGTCCCAAGGGTCTTGTCATTTGTAAAAAATATTTGAAATACTACTTCGTCCTCAGTCCCAACCCTCAATGACACTCCCTATGTAATTTCACTAGATAAAGCCAATTTGCATGCAGCATAGTTTGCTGTTAATTTGACGCTGCCAGAGAGTGTTATGACTCCTCATATACTTGAAAACACACACTTTGCCATGGGACCAATCTTTTTTCGTACTCGTACAGTTTTAAAAGTCCTAAAAGATGGAATTTGCCTAGCCTGTTTCTAAAAAAGGCGAATATTTTTCCCCCTCTAAATATCGTCCAATTGCATTACGACAATTCTTTCCAAGGTCATGGAAACGCTGATAAATTATCAGAACAAGAAATATCTCGAAGAAAGAAAGCTCAATGATGGGCAGTACGGCTTTATAGCAATAGGTTACTAATCTCACCAAACAGTGGCACAATCGTTAAAATCGTTTTGGAGAAAGTAAGATTATCGCACTTGATATTTCAAAGGCATTTGATAGAGTTTGGCATCTTCGTTGAATTAGAAAGTATCCTTCAAGTCTCTTATTCATAAAATAAATACTGGTGTTCCACAGGGCTTCCTTTTGTCTCCGACTATTTTTCTCATATTTATCAGTGATCTTTTGCTTAGATTCTTATATTCGTTTCCAGATGTACGTGTTTGTTCTTCGGATGTTGATTCAGAACGGCAGCTTATGATAAGCTCAAAAAATTCTGTTCTCGATAGCATTGTCAAATGATAAACAAGAAACCGCGAAGAATTTAATGCCTCAAAAACTCAATGTTGTCTCCTGTCACCCGCTTTCCATGCCGCTATTCATGAGCGGCACTTCCATTGAGGAAAGAAAGCAGCTTTCAGTTCTCGGTATGTGCATCCCACACCACCTTGTGCGGATTGACCACACATTCGACGTTGCCAAAAACGCTGCTTAGTGCTTAGGTTTCCATTGACGATGCAAGACATTTTTCACCCCTTCTGATCTGGCTGTAATCTATAAAACCTATGTTCATTCAAAGCTCGAGTATAATTCCCACTAGCCACACTACACGAATGTAGAATGCTTAACACGACTGTATTTCCCTCCCATTATGATATTCAGACATTCAAAACCAATGTGCATCTGTTTCTTTTTAAATCCTTTCCGACTTCCTTTAACGCTCGCACTATGCTCAAACATTTTAAGGGTAGTCAACGCAAAATATACTCGTAATAAAGGATGATTTTAAGTGGCAAAAATGAAACGTAGTGTCGCCCAGTTCATTGAAAAAATATTTTCCGAGGGCATCTTTTCTAGTTCTGGCTAAGCTGGGGCATTCACAAAGGAAGTGAGATGAGCCCTCTTCCACTTATTAGTCTCGACACCAGTCTGCTCATGTGGACTCCCTTTGAGGTGTGATCGTAATGATTCCAACCAAGAGAGTCAATAATTGTGGTCTGCTAAGCTTCAGTAGATACTCCGTTTTTTTTCTTTGAAATATCTGGCCAAAGATTCCTTGAAACCCCACAGATGTCAATTGTTGACCATCTGTCATTTCCGGTCTTAAGGAAACTTTGGTGAATTCTATATTTTCCCTGCTCCAGTGACTTAAGTACCCAGGGTACAATTTGGCTCGGTTCAAGTGATGAACCGTTTTCGGCCAGCTCATCAGCCACTTCATTTCCATCAATGTCACGTTGTTCCGGGAGCAATATTAATTCACTGCTTCAACGAGCAGCCAGTTTTGACTTGGTGACACTTGATGAAATGGGTCTGATTGTCGCCTGGCTATCTATGAAGAGATCAATGTTCTCATCCGTCAGTTTGCCGCCTCGCAAACTGCAAGCACTTCAGCTGGGTTAAAATTTTGTGAGACTGGGTCAAAATTTAGGTACGGTAAAATATAATCTGTCAATTTTCAATTTGTGTACTCTTTTTTAAGTGGTAGAGCACTTTTGGCCGCTTACTCCTTCGATCGAGTGCGGAAAGTTTCTATTTCTAGTACTGCGGTTGGCGTGGTATTCATGGCACTTGATATTGTGCGATACATGCCAGTTTCTGAATTTGTGTCATGGCCTTAAGATTTGTTCCTTATTCAAGGCTGGCCACCAAATCAAACAGGCATACGTCAGAATAAACCTTAAAATGGCTACGTACATCTAATAAATGGTTTTTGGGCTGGGTCGCCATCTCGGATTGAAACAACCCGAACGCCAACCATAGGTGCTATATGGTAAGTTATAAGTTATGCATTTGTAAAGACTTGACTTGGTCTTGCAATTCAGTCTGTCTGTCTGTTCGACTACAGCCTCAACGGTTTGGGCGATTTTCTTTAAACTTAGTAACGGATGGGCCATCTAGTGCTTTTGACACTGACAGCTGTTTCCCGCTCGAAATTTTGACAGAAAGTCAGTATAGTACCTCGGCAAAACAAAATTAGCTGCTTTACGCTTGAACAACGTTGGGAAATATTGCAAACTTGTTTCGAAAGTGAGTGCTGTGTTTTTGAAAAGAAGTTTTGGCCGGAATGGAGCACCCACCGCGCCTGCTGTACGCAAGATTGTGCAAAAAATTCATGAGACTGGCATCCTAGTGGATAAAACTCATGGGGTCCGTTATCGTACGGTGTGCATGGACGAGAATGTGGCTGCTGTAGCCGAGAGTTCGAGACTCAATTCAAGAACATCAACTCGCCATCGATCTCAACAGCTAAAAGATTTCACGCACTAGCCTAAGGAGAATTCTGCACAAAGATTTCGGATTATTCACTTGGAGTGACAGAATGCGGTACTGCGAAGCCAGCCGAGGCAGCCACATGAACGACGCTGTGTTCTGTAATTAATGGGAATGTTTGCTCTTACTAATAAAGTCATAATACATGAAAAAACTTTAATTTTGTTTATCTTATTGCATTTTTATTGCATTGCATTTTAAATTTATTTTTTCAAAAACGGTGCGATCGTTTTTCATCATTTTTGCTATGCTAAAGCTCTCCAAGTGTTTGGATAGTATTGTGTAATCAAATTTTACAACAAAATTTTAAAAAGAAAAGGAAAGCCCTAAACTCCCTCGGATTAAAATTATGCAGATTCCATCAGTCGACTTTATAATAAGGGTATTTGTGTTTATTTCATTTCTAAAATTAAAAAAACTTAGAAATGAACAAACTACAGGACAACAGTACTTTGAATTGGAACGGTCCCGGCATTCCTTAAATTTTTAAACGAATATTTTTCATTTCACCGAATTCAGTTACCGGATTTGCTCAATATAATTTACAACCAAAAGAACTTAATTTCCAATTTACTACTTAATCAGAATATCCACTGCTTCATATGCCCTTACAGCAAAATTAAATTAAGAAATTGCTGTTCTGGACAGGTCGGATATACTGCGAACGAAGTGGCATCTGACACTCCTTGTAAGCGTAAGCAAACATCCAATTTATTATTCGTATTCTGATGGACAGCATTACAGGAAGATGCAAAAACTGAATAAACTGAACGTAAACAAAAAAAAAAAATTAAAAATCACTTGCATCGTCAGAAGATTAATGGTTCGAAATAAAAAGTATGAATGGAAGCAACTGCGGAACCGGAACCCGAACCAGAACAATGCGTTGTGATAAACGATTAAGAAAAATGTTCTTCTTATTTGTGTGTTCATGTGGTTGCAAAGGGTAGATTTATATTTTTGAACAACAGTCTCAAAAAAATTTAAAATATTTGTGGCTTCTTTACCCCTATAAACTAACTCCCACTGGCCCCAAAATGAACTCATAAGCTTGGGAATTAATTCAGTTGGGATAGGTAGGAATAAGTCTGCTATTAAACGATGGATTTAGACGAGTGTGACTTTTCGAAAAACTATTTGACGTTTCTTTTTTCTCTTGTCGTCCGTTTTTTTTGCTGGAATTGCGAGGTGTAAACTTTGATGCAACGCATATACATACATTTTTGTTATTGGTTTAATATTTTATGGAGCAAACACATAGACCAACACTGGAATAAAAAAAAAATACAGCTGTCAATTGAATTCATGAATCTGGTTTCAACTTATAATAGCACTTGTTTTGGCGGACGAAACAACATGGAAGAATTCGAAGAAGGTGCATTCATCCAGATTCATCGTGTAATAGCAGACTAATACCCCCAATACGCTATTTGACATGATGTATGAACGAAATTGATAAATTGGTATTATCGTTGTCAACAATCAAAATTTTTGATGAACTGTGATTAATAGATCTATTGTGAATGGTTCAAATTTTTAAGTATGTCTTCCATAGAATTATTTGTCGGTGAAAATACAATTTTAAAAGAAAATACATTGGAGGAAGGAAAAATTCGAAAAAATTACGCGATGCTTCAAATCCACTGGATTTGGTAGAACTAATTACAAACTATGTAAATAGATACATAAATGATGAGGAAGTTATGTTGAGATCTTTGAGCTTGTAAATGAGTAAACTCGAATACTAGATGTTGCTGGTCGAAACACCCACAGTCTGGACTTGTTTCTTACTTCTAACCTTGATAAGTATACCATAACGGCAGTGGCGTAGCGTAACATCTCGGCGCCCGGGGCGGGAGACCCATTTTGCCGGCCCCATTCAATACTAAATTAAAATTAAATTTCGGGACATCATTTCACAGGCAATGAAGTATCTTTTATTGAAAGTAAAATAGGATCAGCGGTTCCATAAACGGATTCTACGGGCCTTACGAATGAGGCTCGTGAGAGAAATCTGCATCTGCAGATTCATCGCCATGCATGCGTTTTTTCCTGCGAATTCTTCTCGTTTTGAGTTCGATTCCGAGTTTTTTCCAAAGAGTCTTAGAAAAGTCGATTGCGGCTTGGACGAAACGGTCTCTTCTCTCCACTAGGAGAGCTTTTAAAACGCAGAGTTTCTGAGCACACTTACCCATACTCAGTCCACGTTGCTGCAGGTAAATCTGTGCGTCATCTTCTTCAGGTAGCTCTGCAGCTTAAAAGCCAAGAAAAGTGAGGAAGTTTAATGACTGCATGACTGTCAGAAGAAGACTGACTACTGATCCGTCAACTCTTCCAGTACCTCAAGAACTTCCACAAACTTATTTTTAAGCGTCTTTACAGCTTAACGAGGTTCACTTCTTCTGCAGGCTTGTGACTAGATGCTTGAGGTACTTCTGGTGAGTCGACTTCGTCTTCGTCTGCACGTCTTCTTCTTCTGCCTGTAAAATAAGTTATGCATTCCCATGAATATTGGCCGCAGGACCATTCTAGGCCACTCACGATTGTAGATGGAGGAATTTTACTTACATTGGAATCACTTCCGCTGCTGCTGGATGCCGCCGAAGACGTTAACGTAGCTTTTGAACCAGAACTAGAACTGAAATATTTTGCGTCTTCGCGTCTGCTTCTTACTTAGCCTTTTTCTTGCGGTATTCCGCGCCGCTTCCTTTAAATCTTTTCATTTTCAAAAACTAGTTCAAAGGTTAAGTGAAGTACTAAGTGTTTAGTTTTAGAAGATTAAACAGTATTTAAACTATAAACAACACAATCGAAACAACTTTCTGTGATGCGGGAAGGAGCAAAAACATTGAGCTGGCTGAGACTAGAATAACGTTTCCGTCGAATCCTAGTTATCTTATCATATCTTGCATATGCATATCATATGTTTCGGAACACTCCCTTTCAGTTTCGCGAGAGTTTCGGAACGTTTTGTTTGACGATACGGAATGCACTCTAACGGCCCTACTCACCGTCTACGAATTCACGAAAATCAGCCGAGAGTGGTCAACGACGAACCACAGATAGGGTGGCAAATTTCAAATTTACATCATTGTTGTTTGTTGACTTGTCAAACGATCTTTCATGAAACATACGATTTCTACTCTACCCGCATCACCGGCGACATTTTGCCGCCCCCCTAGGCCTGCCGCCCGGGGCGGACCGCACCCACCGCCCCCCCTACGCTACGCCACTGCATAACGGTGAACTCTCCATTGGGTACTTCGGATCGTTATGTAATATCAGCCAATTTCTCGTGTCCCATTCATCCAGCTAAACAGAAGTATCCCACTTGAACCGTTTGGTGATATGAGAATGCAACCGAGACGGTTTGAATAAATTTCTCGAACTTTTGACTTGTCACTATATTTTCTCGATAGTGGTATTAATTCCAGTGCTGATATGTTAACAGAAAAAATTTTTTGGGATGCCTACTTTTATTCGAAACAGAATTCAGAGTATAAAACCATAAGAAAAGCCTTGGTTCGATACAATCTGTATAGAAGCTATCATTTTGATTGAAGTAAGTTTCCGTTCTTACAAAGAAAACCCAACTGAGGAAAATCTAAAAAGGATTAAAAATCCAGAAACTATTGAAACGCTGTTATAAAAAGAACCAAATTCTTATTTGACCCGAAATTAAGGCAACAAATTCTGCAATATCCTAAAGGAAGTAGAAATTTCTGGTCATTTGTGAAGAACTCAAAAAATTCAACTTCATCTTCGGTTTCAAAGCTCATCTATAAGACAATGACAACCTGATAACTAGCTCTTTAGATAAGGCAAATGTACTTGGAGCTCATTTTGCTGCTAGTTCTACGTTGCCTGATAGCAATATTGTCCCTCTTGTACTTGAGAACGTAAATCATTCAATGGGACAGGTATATTTCCACCTGTACCTTATACTCGTACAGTTGCAAGATTCTTTCGAGATCTTGATATAAACAAATCCGCTGGTCCTGATGGTATACCCCTCATTCTTCTGAAGAGGTGTTCCTTATCGCTGAAAAAATCAGTGCTTAAGCTTTTCCATCGCTTCTGCTGATCTGCAATCTTCCCTAGAAAGAAATATCTCGAAGATCGAAAGCTTCCGAATCAGGATTCGGACTCAGGTTTTAAATTTTCGACGTAAATACGGAAAAAAAAGCAGTAGATTCAAAATTTTTTAAATAGTTTCAGGAAATTAGAAAAGAACACATTTTTCGAAACAAAATTCTTAACAAAAGTTTATTTAGTATTATTTGTTCACTTTTCATTAAAAAAAAAAAGAATTAATTGCGTTACTATAAGGTACAAGAAATCCAGACTTAAAATAAATTAAATATAACACAAACTTCAGACTTCAATAGAAACAAATTAAATATACATATAACAGTTAATTAAGACTTCTTAACAAAAAAAAAAATATTTAAACATAACATATAAAAGTAAATTCAGACTTCAAACTTGTAAAAAATAGTAATTAAATATAACTATTTTAAAGTTAATTTTCCATCAACGAACTTATAACAGGTCTTCTTATATTGAAATAAAGGTCCATATACATACATATATATTTTGTATTCTTTATCAAACAATATTATATTTAGAATAATATAATAACAAGTTTTAAAAAGTATACTTAGAGCTAGGTATAAAGTATATTATATTGTAAGGTATGTATATAAAACTTAGAGTAGGTATTGTTGAGAAGTTATGAAGGACAATATGCCTTACAAACTTGTATTTTTGTATGAATTTTATCACATCAAAAGGTGGCTGATAAATATCTCTACGTTTTTCTGTAAGTGATCTCGAAAACATTAATTTTTTCACGTGCTTACGTTTAAACGATTCCTGAACTTGTTTTTTATTTGATACAAGTGATCAGCGCTGTCTTCAAATGTTAAATGTTGATTAAGAATTTTTTCAATGAGAAGTAGATTAAGTTTATTTCTCAAAATCGAAGTAGATCTACTTCGATCCAAGTAAAGTCCGAATCCTGTTCCGAATAACCGGCAGTATGGCTTTCGCAGCAATCGTCACACTGATGATCTGATAAATATGTCATATCGCAGATTGGAACATATCTTTACATTGTTTTGGAGAAAGTAAGTTTATTCCGCTTGATGATGATAGAGTATGACTTGCCTTATTGAAAATCTAACTATCAACTATATACAGCGACTTAAGTTTAATTATTTTTATATAAAATTTACATGACAAAAAAAAATTTAATTTAAAATGTTGGTTGCCTGTATTGTCCTCAGGGTGTTCATTCCTGGTTGTCAGTGAAATCTTGTAAGTTTCTGATAATGAATCGACATGATAAGTAAATTTTAGCTCAGGTTAAAAAATAACCCCCAAATCTTTTTAAATATTCAAAATTTTAAGAATAATGTTTGAAATACTGTAATCAAATATTATAGGGTTATTTATTCAATTAACAGTCATAATTAAACATTCAGAAACATTAAGATGCAAGTGGTGATTGTTGCACCAATTATTTAAATTTTGAATGTCGCATTGCAACTGAAAGCAATCTAACAATGACCTTACCGCCTTAAATAACTTAAAGTCATCCGCAAATAAAAGCTTTTCCGCCGTTAAGATAACAGAAGGTAAAATCATTTATAAAAATTAAGAAGAGAAGTGGTCCAAGATGGCTTCATTGAGGCACACCTGAGTAGTTATTTATTATTTAAGATGAAATATTTCCCATTTTGACAAATTGAGTGTGATTGGTCAAATAGATTTAAATCCAATTCAAGAATTTTGAATGGAACCCCATATTTTCTAACTTAGTTATAAGAACTTTATGTTGAACGGGATCAAAGGCCTTCGCAAAATCAGTGAATATGACTTCAACTTGAGTTCTATTTTCCATTGCTTGAAGCAAATAATTATTGAATAATGCCAAATTTGTTGAGGTTGATCTACCACTAACAAAACCATGTTGAAATTCCGATATATACATACATAGTTCTTAAATAAAGCATGTATTTTCCTTTTTACAATGGCTTCTAAAATCTTAGGTATAACCTGAAGTTTTACTATTGGCCTTTGATTTTCGACTGCAGTTTTAGATCCGGATTTATGAATTGGAAATATAAAGTAGTGTTTCCAACAATCCAAAAACACACCTTATGTTAGTAAAAGGTTAAAAATCATATGAAGAGGAAATACAAAACATTATTTTATTTTTTTTTTTTCAAACAAATAGGAGGTATATTATCAGGTGCACAGCTTATAGAGTCTTCAAGAAGACTTAAGATGATAATTCTCAAGAATATCTTCTTCTGAAATGGACATAGACCCAAGATCAACATCAGTGCTGCTTTCACTCCGTAACAAAAGATCACAAAAATCTACCACAAAATTAGATTGAAAGTAACTTACAAAATAATTGCATATTTCACTAGGGTTACTACGAATTACTCCGTTATAATTCACAGTTGATGGTATATTTGCAGATTTCTTTTTTGTATTTATAAAACTCCAAAAAGTTTTAGAGTTATTTTTAATTTTTGATTCTAATGACTAACGATGCAAATAATAGGTATTGATACGCATTTATGAACTCACCAACGCATAACTTAACTCTTCACAGAAGTACCAACTGACATTTGTAATCTAGAACTATCTACGATAGCGAGAGACAATGAGATGTCAACAAGAGAGGTTAGAGTTTTGTGCTAAAAAAGTGATTCTTTAAGTTAATTTCGTTTTTCATTTTTGTGATCTTTAATTTGTTCAGCTATTCTTTCATTAAGAGCCCCAAGATCACAATATGAAATTTAATGTGAAAGATACCTTTTGGAAGATTATTTATACAATTTAAACGTCAAATGTCATTAGGCATTATTCACAATAGATTTTTGATTTTTGTTCACAGTGCATAAAAAAATGATCAATTCGCGTTCATAATAACAAAATATATCAATTAGTTGACAAATGTTTGAATTGGCAATCAATTGATCTTTTACTACAATAATAAGGCTATAAATCTAAATTTTTCTTGGGCGATAGTACCTAAGGTATAACGCACATCACTGGTTCCAAAGAATATACCTTCATTTTCTTCTGTACCGTTCACGAAACTCCTTTGCTCCGCTAAGATAATGTTGAGTTCACATCATAGGCGCCTACCTGATGACTAGACATACAGAGAATTTTAGAACTTATTTCGTTTTACAATTGGGATTTAGTTTCTAAAAAAACGTGAGTTAGTTCAAATGAACAAAGTTAGTTCATTGAGAGTTAATTCTATTGGGAGTTCGTTCGTTCACTAATCTCTTAGTGGGCTGATTTTTTCAGAAAATTAACACAAAAAAAATTAGAGAAAAGCAAATATAATTATGTTCAAATAGTAAAGCTTCGTGATAAATCCTAAATTGGTGATCCTTAGTTTGTTCTACATTCGAAGTGTGATCGAAATTTGCAGTCGAAGTTTAAAAACAGAAATAATTTTCACTACACATTCCTGTTCTAGAATAAAAAAACCTACGTGTCTGGTAAGCTCTATATCCAGAAGCCATCTATGTCTCTCCTAGATTTCTATAGTAGGAGCATAGCTTTACCCTTATTTTACTATTAAATAAACTGAAGGCAAAACAATTCAGTGAACAAAGCTCACGCATATTAATGTATCTACATGCTATAAACTACCAATATTGCTGGTGTACCTACATGTACATCAACGTCCTTTCGTGGATGCTAGTCATTGTAGTAGGTAACAGCACAGCTCCCAATGGAACTTGCATCATCTATCCTATCCACTTCCGGATGAATGTCGCAATCTCATTGATCCAACAGGATAATAACATCAGCCAGTTAGAACAAAAGCGGCTGTTTCTCTGTTCCAGTCCTGAATTAATGTGAAAATGTGATCGATTTTATGTCTTTTGTTTTACGCATTTTGACCATCATCCACACCAGAGGGAGCTTGGTTGTAGAATATTGAATCAGGTGAAGTGAAATGCAACGATGGTTTTAGAAAAGGTGAAAACTAATGCTTTGTCTACGCGCATTCTAGTAAATTAGAGTGAATCACATTTGGGGCTTTGGGCTATTCAATTCTGTAGAAATATAGTATGTGTAAAAGAGGTAAAGATATAAGTTTATATAAAGCTTCATAGACCTAGATATGTATCTAAGTGATGCATGAGGGTATTAGGTCTTTGATTTTTTTTTGTAATATAATATTACCTTCATTACATAGCATGAATAGGGCTTAGTTATGAGGTACCTTCGTTGACCACTTCGAGACATGCCTGACAAAATAATTGTGTAACACTGTTATGGCGTTGAGAAGTAGCTATACTTTAAGGTATGTATTTAAGTGTGACACGTTACATGACAACAATCCTCTTATGAATTACAATAGTTGGTAGGCCGGGAAGATATAAGTAGAATCACTCAAGTGGTGCTTTCTATTATTGATATCATTAGTTGGGAGTAGGTCTTGAAGTCAACAGAGAAATGAAGCTGTACAAATGCTACAATTTTAATAGCTTGAAAATGATGACTCATTAGTAACGTAGAGACTATAATAAGAAGATTAATTTTATTGCTTATTTCTCAGAAGCATAAGAAATAAAATGAAATAAACATAAGAGATAAAGGTAGTTTAAAGGTTTCTAAAGGGAGTTTTTTTTTAAAGAGAAGAAGGTGGAACCACTTTTTCCATGTTTTTCGCTTACTGGTTTAATTTAAAGTATACAATATCGCCAACATTTATTTGTCTTCTGATATTAGTCTTATCAGAGTTGATACTAATATTGATTTTCGAGTAATTTTTCATTCGAAAATTGACTTAAAATGTTACATTGATCTTTTTGT
Organism: Philhelius festivus; assembly: GCA_963931855.1. Lineage (NCBI taxonomy): Eukaryota > Metazoa > Arthropoda > Insecta > Diptera > Syrphidae > Philhelius > Philhelius festivus. Next base: position 33,707,741 of record OZ007554.1, on the reverse strand, counting down.
CTTTAAAGGTAATTTTCTGCTAGGTTTTTGGGAATGCAACTCGATTGAATTTAGTGATGTTTATATTTTGAGGACCTTATTATTCATGTCCCTAATTCTAGAGGTGTTGGAGTATTGTTGTGTTGTTTGGTCATTCTATGACAACAATATTTTAGGAAGTGAACAGGTTTAAAAAAGATTTTCTTCATATGCCCTGCGAAAGCTTAAACTAAACGGAATCCTTCCCTTTTCCTTAAAAAGTGGATGATTGCCAGGAAGATCACCATCGAATGAGGCCTATGTTTTGAGTTCCTTGCTGATTTCTTTGGATGGCTTCTGTGAATAATTTTCCCGATTGCTCCCGAATTAGTGAATCCAAGGTGGTCGGTGAAATCACTTGAAAGATTGGTGTGCCTAAAGTTTACGCTTCTTCTTGGTTGCTTGTGCAAGTTCTCCGAAACTGTTTTATAACTTCATCAATGAACTCAGGGGCTATCCGCAAACGCCTACGCTTTATCTTTGGTTGAAATAACATCCCGAAGAGTCGTTGTGATGACTTCTGGTATCTACGGCCTTTTATCGATGATGCTAATGGCGCCGGGTCCAGGTTTGATTGTTTGAAATCTCTTCTCTGGCGTTTCACCGAGTTCCTTACCATGATTTTCACACATCTCAGTTCGCTTGAATACGCCTGGTAGTTGAAGTTGATGGTATTCCGTTCTCCTTGATGGATTCATTGAAGTAATTTCTTTAAGCGCCGTTTATCCGTGGAGATTTCGGATATAAACTGGGAGATGTTGGTATCTGTCTCGTGAATTCTACTGTTGTATCTGGCTTTTGAGGTAACTGTTGATGACATTATCTATAGCATCATGAGCAAAATTAATTTCTCCATCTTGGAGGTTTCTATTCTCCCTTGGTTGAATTATTGATTTATCAATATCTCTTTGGAGTCTTACTGTGTCTAGCTTCGAGTAGCCTCTGTTTGTTTCAAGAAGATGATTTGATGCTGGAAAGTAATTGAGAGCAGAGCAGCTTTCGACCAGCCATTTGGTGATTGTGAACTTTAGAATTCAGTTCAATTCAATTTCGTTTTATTGAACGTATTATTAACAATTTGGTTTGCATTTAATAAGATACTATGTATAATCATTTACATTTGTTGACTTATAGGGGGCTATATATAACTATATATAGTGACTTAAGTTTAATAATTTGTATATAAAATTTACATGACAAAAAAAAAATTAAAAGGTCTGTTAACTTTATTGTCTTCAGGGTGTTCATTTCCGGTTCGGTTATCAGTGGTGATTTTGTTGTGGGTTGTGGGTAGAGATGGCGTTTAGCCGCAGTGGTAGGCTGACCCAATGACAGCGTAGAACCGGACTACTTCTTCGTTGTCCATGATTACGTTGTCATCAAGAGTTTCCATCACATTGAGGCACCTTGGTTCGGGATGTCGTTGTTCAGTGGTCATCCTTCTTATAAGCTGATTCGGGTAGTCGATGATGTTCCGCATTAGTTTCTTTATTGAAAGTACTAGATATTTATCCAGTGGGATTTAATTCTCTTCTTTGTTGAAATTGAAGTAGCTGTCTTCGAGATGGAAGACCATACTGGGAAGGAATATATGATCACTGGTCGCAGGAGCTGCTTGTAGATTAATGTCTTTGTCGTCTGAATGTCTGGCCTTTTTCAGCACGTTGCTTGAGTGCAGGTTAAAACTTTGCAACTCGTTGAAGCTCACATCGAGGTACTTGAAGTTGGTGTGGGTTTCTACTTTTCGGACAGCGATTAGTGGTGACATTGATATAGCGTATGTGAGCGAGTCATCAGCATACAGAAGATTCTCGTATCCAATTGGAGATGGCTGGTCGGAAGTCATCAAGTTGTTGAGGAAGGGGCCTAGTTTTGAGCCTTTGGCGACTCCAGCTCTGATGGCTTGCATGTTTGACTTACAGTTATCTAGTTGGATGGAGAATGTCCTGAACGATAGTAAAAAAAAGATAATTTTTACTTGCATAAGATGAAGTTTGTGGATTAGACCGTCTAGCCACACGACATCCAGCAACCGACGGTGACACGATGACTGTTGAGGGCTGTGGTGATATGGCGTTACAATTTTATCAGTGGATGTAAAGTTGAGTGTTTTTTTTTTTGGAAAGCCGAATTGAATGTCTGGAATGATGGAATTTTCACTGGAGAATCTTTTCAGTCTTCGGTGGATTACTTTTTCCAGTAATTTGTTGATGTTGTTGAGAAGCGATATCGGCCTATACCTAGGTGGAAACTAGGTTGGAAGCACCATTCTTCGGTGTGAATTTTCGAGCAAATTTTTCTTTCCCTTATAATATTCTATGTTAATATGTGAGAATTGTGAGAGTGCAGGAAAGTCGTAAAAAAAAAAAAAGTTGATTGGGAACAAATGTGCAACTTCATTCCAACACCTACCGTGATTTATAATTCTTACTTTTGCCATTTCTTCCTCTAATATTTTCATAATGAATTCGTCTATAGGTTTTTGGTAGCTATCGGTGTCTGAAGATTATCCAGTATGGCATGTAATATCTCGTGGATGTCTATCGAATGTCTTTTAGTAATCAGACACTATCATATGCAAACACTTAGCGAATCAAGATGTTTTCCATCCAAATCGTTTGCTTGACAAACATGTACTAATAATTAATTGCAGTGGGCTTCCCAATATTCAATAAGAAACTATCTTCAAGGTGAAGTGATTTTTTTGGGATGTGTACTTTTATTCGTAATAGAAAGAAAAGTCTTGGTTCGATACAATCTGTTAAGAAACTATAAGGCTGACAGAAGTTAGTTTCCACTCTAAAAAAGCATACAAATACGAGTACAACGATGTTAAAAAAAGAACCAGATTCATACATTATCAGAAATTAAAACAAAAAAAAATCTGCAATAGCCTAAAAGCATTGCTGCTAGCTCTATGTTACCAGATAGCAACATTGCCCTGTACTTGAGAATGTTAATCATTCAATGAGGCAGGTACATTTCCGCACTCGTACAGTTGCGAGATCCCCTCGAAATCTTAATATACCTAAACATCTTCCCTGGAAGATGAAAAATAGGATTTGTCCAACCTGTTCCTAAAAGACGCGATATTTTCTCCCCTTACTCTTATCGAAAACATTACATTTAAGTGCCTTCTTTCCAAAGTCATGAAATCGCTCATAAATCCTCTGCTCAGGAAAATCTCGAATACCGAAAGCTTCTGAAAGACCGGCAATACGGCTTTCGCAACAATCCTTCCACTAGTGCTCTGATTGTGTGTCTTAGCAAAGAGTTGAATAAATTTTTAAATTGTTTTTGGAGAAAGTAGGATTATTCCACTTGATATCTCTAAGACATTTGATAGAGTTTGGCATCAAACTCTCTTATCGGAAATGCGTATTAATGAAACACATGCTCTTTGGACTAGAAATTACATACTGTATCATTCAATACATGTGAAACAAACCTGAAACTATCAAGTCCGATCTTCACAAATACCTCAATTTTTCATACTTGTTCTCAAATTCACGTCCATTTATTTCGGAACTGGAACTTTAACGGTTAAACACTTATTAACCTATTAAACACCAATTTTACTGCAATATTGAATGTGGTTTAATGCTTCTATTATTGCCGTCTATTATCGCTGAACCAAAATGCCCTCCTAGTGCCATTGTCCCTGAATGGCACTTGTATCAAATGAGCTGAGAAGCTCTCAGTTCTCGGTATGTGTGTAAATAACCATCTTCGTTGTAATGACCATATTCTTGAAACTGCCAAAAACGCTGTAAATGCTTTATCATTTTTTGCCCCCTCTGATCTGACTACAATTTATAAGGCATTTATACTTCCAAAACTCGAGAACAAATCACACCTTTGGACAGGTGCAAAGAAAACTTCTCTTCATTTATTGGATAGAATCTAGAACAGAGCATGAAAACTCATAAGAAACAGAACTATAAAAGAATCCTTTCCATCTCTTGATCACTGTTCGAATGTTTCATATCTTTTTTCGTTTTATCGCTTCTTTCACAAGGAATGTTCACTTGAAGTAGCCAGTAGCATTCCTCCCCTCAATAAATTTCCGTGATACCCGTAATACATATTTCGCTAGAAATGCTCATCAGTTCACTTTCGAGTATAATTTTCGATGTACTGTTAAATACAGCGATTCGTTTTTTTAAGTAGCACAACACTTAATATTTTAAGCTAAGTTTTCCAAAACTCGAAGCTCAACTGGCCTGGTCCCACTGTGACGTCAGATACATCTATCAAGTTTTATGAAGTTACTAAAAAGAATAGGCGGAAAAACGGTTCATTTAAAAATGTCCCTTAAAATACTGCCGCCACTTATAAAGAATCGTCTTCCACAAGAAGCTATCCTTAAATATTGGTAATAAACTTTGCCGAATAAATCTCCCGAGATAGTTCGTGCTGTTTTATTGCATCGCTTGAATAATTGGCATTTAATCGGTAACCGCGATAGAAATGTCTGCTAGCTCCCGATACAAACTTTCAATAGAATCTGCTTTATGTTTGGTACGCAATTGTAATTCGTTTTTGACGCAAAGCTTCTTTTCCGGCGTTGGGGGTAACAAATTTTCTATGCAGCTGTCATTGACATGTCAAAACGACATGTTATCAGTCAAAGATAGCGACATGTTTTAAGAATACAAAATGTTTGTACGTTTATAGGTTAGAATCCTACAGAGGCTTTGCTTGAGGGAAAAGAAGTTTTACTTTTTCCTTGCGTACGTCAGTACACACAACCTTTTTTTCTAGCAACTTCTGTATTCCATTGAGAATCGTGCATTTTAATTTATTTTATATTAAGGTCGCCAGTCACCATTTTTCTTCTTAACCATATGAAGAGGACTAGCCCAACTGCTCTTTGAAGGTCGACAAATCCCTTGATTAATCATGTACTCGAACTCTTGCTTTGTGGTTTTGAGTTGTTCAGGAGACAGACGTCTGGTCCTTTCATTTGAATGTGGTGCGTTACTTTGTGCTTGGTTTTAGACAGTAGGTTTGTCTTTGTGATGTCTTCAAATTCTTTCAATAAGTCGTAAATGAAGGATGCGGGACTTATTGTTTGAATATTTAACTGTACTTGTTGAAGTTGTTGCACCAAAACCATGTGTTTGAAGACTTGTTTTTCGATCAATTAGTTTCTTGTTTTTAACGTCAACTAAAAGATCTAAAAATGATAAAAAATCGGATCCAATGATAGGCTCGGTGACTTGGACCATGACAAAAGGCCAGTTAAAGTTTCTGCTAACACCAAGGTTTAGTGACATCAGTCGTTCCCCATAAGTTTGAATTTCAGAGTCATTCACTGCGTAGAGAACTCGGTTCGATTGGCTGTTCCGTTTGTCTATATTTGTAGGTGGAATGACTGAAATTATAGCTGCATTGCCTATGAGAAAACATTTTTGGGAAGATTCCTCATTGACATAAAGCCGACTTATGGTGTCTGCGAACTGACTAGTCGCTTGATTGCTGTCCGCAAATCCCGTCTGAAACTGATAAGGTTCTTGGCACTTCTTTCTTGCCATATTTTCGGTGGTATTAGCAGATGCTAGAATTTTTGGACTTTGAATTCTTCCTGAAGGAATTCTTTGAACGTGAAGAACTTCCACTTAGTGGTCTTAAAGTTGCTTAATTTGTTCTTGTAAAGCAGAAATCTAATTTTGCAATTCAGAAAAAACAGATATTGATTTTCACTACACGATAGGGTGGACTGGGTCGTGTTAGGTACTTGTTTCATCCATAAGATTCTGAGAACGCCTTCTGATATAGTGTGTGATGCAAGCTCTCTCATCATTGTAAGCAGCTGAGTTGGTCGTCTTCCATCAAGAGTGATGCCGCTGAGAAGTGTCTGGAGTCTCTTTTGTTCCGATTCTTGAAACGACAGAAGTCGAGTCTTCAGACCATTGTATTTTTCCATGGCAGGAGGGCTGGAACCCACGTCTCGGACTTCGGTCAGCACATCAGCTTCTAGGTTTCCAACCAGAGTATAGTACTTCGTGGTATCCGAAATGATTCCACTGGTATGGAACTGAGCCTCAAGCTGGAGGAACCACAAATCAGGGCTTCGCTTCCAGAATGGTGGCACTTTTATTGATATTTTGGCAATTACTCCTTCTGCGACCTTATCTTCTGACTCGGGCATTTTGTTTGTGTGAGATGTCTTTTGTCGTGCAGGTTATTGGCACCTTACCGTAGGTCGGGGGATACCTTGTAAATTGTGTTAGTGTGGTATCTTGTGATATCTGTTTAAGTGTTTTAACTCGGGGTCACCAATGTAGTTAATTCTTGAAGGTAAGAAGTTCACTCTTTGAATTCTCAATTAGAACTGGAGCCGAATTACCGCTTCAGTGACGAGTGAGTCCCATCAGTGATCGAATGAAAATGTCAAATTGGTGTAATTTATTGCTCGATAACGTAAGCGGTAATGCTAAACTCACATAATTCAGTCACGTATTACTCGATAACTGATGCGGTAATTTGGCCCCTGATTTATATTTTCTTACAAAGCACTATTTATACTACAAGTTTGTTTTCATTCGATAAACAAACTTAATAAATTATTACAATGAATGATTGATGAATTGTTCTTAAATAAAATAAAATATTATTATTTTTAAAACTAAGCGGAAATACTTAAAGTAAGTTAATGGATCACCACACTCTCTATTATTTTGCCCTCCTGTCAATATTTGTTACTCGAATGATCTCAAAGTTTCATAAGAGGTTCTAAACTTAATAATTCTTATGACCTCAATGAAAAGATATCTTAAGAATCAAAATCAACGCCAGATTTTCCCTAAAACCTTATTTCTATACTGCTTATGAGCACTAAATCCATCATTAAACATCTAAAGCTCCGAAAGACTTCACAGTCCTATTATCCCTTATTATCTGATTTAAATTGAAACACAGCATTTGCATTGAAAACTAAATTGTATGCAAACAAAAAATACCATTTTAAAATTTGAATTATTTCAATAAAAAAAAAAAAAACAAAAACCCCGTTTTCTACCTGGAATTTCACAGCTTTCAGTCTAATTGACTCCCAACTATTTCCAACGAAACCAAAACAACTCATTAGTTGTTTGTACACATTTTGGTACTTTTTTTTTTATTTTTGCGGTTAAGCTTTAGGGGTTTTTAAACAAATTAAAAAGAAAAAAAAAAGCTTTTGGTTGCACAAAGGAATTTCAAATTAAAATGGAGACTGTTTTTTTTGTTAAATTAGTTTCGGTTCGTTTTAAGTATAAAATAGATCCTGCAAAAATAGAACAAAATATTTTATTTTTTTTTATCACTGTTTTAATAAACCAACAACTTTAAGGTACAATGTACAATCAAAACATTCCAGATTGACCATTGCTTTTATCCAGAAAGAGAGAAAGAGAGCAAAACAAAAAACGGATAAATACAAAAGTGTATATCCTTGAAAATACCAAGAGGACTTTTCAGTTAATCCAGAGCCAACAAAACAAACAACTATATGCATAGAAACCTAAAGTGAGATGAAATCCACTTAAGCTTTAGACAATTTCTTTTATTTCGTCAACTTTTGGAGTATCTATGTTACATCTTAGTAATATAAAGTTCTTGCACAAAAAGGACCCTTTGACATTTTACCTTTGAAATAAATAGAAAATAGAGTAAACTGAGTGAGCTCTTAAGGAAATTGCATCCTAAAATTGTTGTTCGTATCCTGTTTAGATTGCATTTATATTTATTTTTGTACCTTGAGAACTTAGGAAATGCTTTTTTTTTCGAATTCAAGTGAAGGACATAGATATATTATTTTTGAACGTTTTGTTAGAATAATAATGAAAGTTTTAAAATAAATTCCCCATGCATGAAATAAGATATTGCATTGTTTGAAAGAGTTACTTTTCAAATAAAGGATAAAATGAAATCATACAAGAATAGATGCAATTTATTATTTGTTTTTTTCTTTAAAAATTACTCGGTAATAGTTCAATTTTATCAAAGAAATATTTACATATGTATATTAAAATTATTTATAATGGTTATAATGTAATAGTTTTACACTAAGATATTAAAAGGAAAAATTTTGATTTGAAAAATTATACCACACTCTTATGAAATTTACAACACCACCTTAAACATGGGGTTTCTTGGATAAATTGTTAAAAATTAAAAGAATTTCTGTATAAAATAATTTTTGCAATTTTATTTCCTTAGTAAAAAGTTAAATAAATTGCCAACGGTTAGTAGAGAGTCTATATCTAGCCTAGTGACCTACAACTCTCAACAATTTCTGTGTGTGTGTGTTAGCAGAAATTGTAGGTTCCAAATTTCTGACGAAAGACGGCTGAGAGGTGAAGCAATTTTATCACAAGAGTTACTCTTGGAGAGTTCGTCATTTCCTCGCGATAAAGTATGTACAGTGACATTACTTACTTACTTACTTATCCGGCTCCCGATCCATGGTGGGTCTCTGCCTGAGATAATGCGGTCTTCCATCGGTTGCGATCCCTCGCGAGCTTCCTCCAGTCGTTGAGACCAGGCGCTCTTGTATCTGTATCCGCCTGGTTTCTGTAGCGGAGGTTCGGTCTTCCTCGTCGTCTCGAACTTGGGGGCTGGGATTCGAAGATTTTCTTGCCTGGAGCGTTGTTGTCCATTCGCTCGATGTGACCGAGCCAGTGTAGTCTACGTGTTTTGGCTTTTTGGACTACATCCACATCATGGTACAGCTCGTATAATTCACGATTGAATTTTTTCCTGCATTTGCCCTCTTCGCATATAGGACCAAATATCCGCCGAAAAATTTTTCTCTCGCAAGTGCCCAGTATCAATTCCCCTTTTTTACTTATCGTCCAGCACTCGGCGCCGCCGTAGGACTGGTAAAATTAGGATATTGTATAGCGTGCACTTAGTCTTTTGAGAAAGGAATTTTGAGTCCATTTGTTTGGCCAAACCGAAGTAGCAGCGGTTCGCTAGTGTAGTTCTTCGTCGGATTCCCACTAAAGTTTCGTTCGTGGGATTGATGTTGGTTCCGAGGTAGGTGAACTCCTTTCTGCTACCAACAGTGACGTTTTGTGCTTAGGCGATGGAGCTGAGGCTGAGGCTTTGCTTGTTGATAGCATATACTTTGTTTTGTCCTCATTAACTTCAAGACCAACGCGTTTCGACTGTTCTTCAATAGCCCCCCCGACGGGTTTCACCTTGTCGATGGTGGGGGGGCTTAAGTCTATCCTCCTGCTGTTGAGCATCAGCAGGTGGAATTAGGCAACTAAGAAAACCCAAGAGTCAGGGAGATAGGGATGGTTAGGATTCCGGTGATATGCCTAGCCGGAAACCTAATGCATCTCGTAGTATTTGATCTTGATTGGTAGTGTTTGGTAGGACCGTAGGGTCTCTAGTTGCTGCGATGACTAGGGGTCCGAAAGTCCTACCAGAAAAATGGGTGTGTGTTGAGTAAAATTGGCATGGTTCTCTTTGGGATACGCGACCAATGAGAACCTTTTGATTTGATCTTGATGGTAGTGTGATGGGTGGGACTGTGGATTTTCGACTGGGCATACAGTTGGGGATCCTAGGTCTCACCCGATGGTCTGGGGTCTGTGTCTGGTGTGTCAATATGTTCTTTTAGGTCATATGTGTCATATTGGTCAATAGGTGTCAGAGAGTTGTCTGATGTGTCTGATCGGTTGTTTGAAGTGTGCTGCTGCTGGAATACTGTTGAAGGTTGCTTACTATATACATGAGGCTTGGTGGCATGTCTCCAGGGTGTACCATGCGTAATTCCCAAGCGATCGTGTGATAAGTGATTTCGATGGTGGTTCCGGTGGTTAGTGCATGGATAATGATTGGTTAGATGCATCAGATGTGGCGAAGTTCTTTGGCTGGTCTGGGCCGGCTGGAGTTCTTCAAAAAAGACAAGGACGTGTGTCGAGAAGTGTCAGAAGAGTGCAAGATGTGTCAGAGACTTGGGGGTTCCGGGTACTTGTACCTGGCGTCCTACGTTAATAGCGTGAAGTGGAGCGTCATCCAGAGTTCTTCGGAACAAAGACCGGGGCGTCACCCGTGTGAACCGCAAGGAGATCAAAAGACAGGAGCGTCTCTCCTTGCTTACCAACTGGTAACTAAAGACCGGGGCGTCACCCGTGTGAACCGCAAGGGGATCTAAAGACTAGGATACGCATGAGATGTTCGTTGACCGCCCTCAACTTACTTTCTCTATAGGTATATGTGTATCCTAGGGTTGCTAGGCCCAGGGTTTTGCAGTAACCTATCTGGAAGTGACTGATTCATATCCATTAACCCCGAAGCTGAGTAGGAATTAGGCCATGTTCTCTTTTCCGTTTTCGCCTAGGGGGGATTTGATGACGTTGCGAGGCTCCACCGGTAGCTTTATACTGGTACCACGGGTGATAGTGCCCGGGATTTTGAGAACAATAGTGCACATCTTCGGGTGTGTCAGTTCTCTTTTTCCTGCTATCTTGAGGTCGGCCCCCTAGTGGGAGATCGTGGTGGCGTGGTTTACTCCAAATGCGGAAACGAATGGGATTCAGGATTCTTTTCTTGGATTCAAGAGGCGTTGGTAGGTCTAGACTTTAAGCAAGAGGTGTGCATATGTTGCAACATATCACAACTTTGCGACCGAAATAGCTTGCTATGACGGGGTTAATGGCTAGGACTAAATCTGGCTCCAATGGTGGTAGGCCACCCGTGGGGTTATGGTGTAATAACTAGGAATCCACGTAAAACAAGGAACAATACTGTTCTTCAATAGCTGTGAACGCTTCTAGCACAGCTCGCTTGCAGCGGCCGATGATGTCGATGTCGTCCGCATAGCCAAGCAGTGGGGTAGAACTGTTGAAGATGTGCCTTCCAGGTTAACACCACTCTTGCGTACCATCTTCTCTAGAACTAGGTTTAAGAAATCATATGATAGCGCATCTCATCGTTTGAACCCTGTGCATGTCTGGAATAGCTCGGATGAGCTGTTACCCATTTGCACGTTGCACCGCCTATTTTGTAACGTCATGCGGCATAGCTGGATCATTTTTTTCGGGATCCCGACTTCCAACATAGCCAATAGAAGCTCTTGGCGACTTATGCTATCATATGCGGCTTTAAAGTCGATGAAAAGGTGGTGGGTCTCGACTTGAAATTCGTTGGTCTTTTCCAGGATTTGCCTCAATGTGAATATTTGGTCTATCGTTGATCTACCTGGCCTGAAGCCACACTGGTACGTGTCGATCATAGTGTTGCAGAAAGGTTTTAGACACTCACATAGTATGATGGATAGGATCTTGTATGCAACATTAAGCAGGGATATGCCTTAGTAGTTTTTCTTGTGCCTTCCTCTAAATAATGCCTACTAAGCAGCTGCTGGAGATGCTGCTTAAACACGTCTACAATTCCCTGTGCTTCGGTACTAGGTTCCCTTCGCTGTTTCGAAGAGCTTGCGTGACGGTCCTATGACCTGATGCCAGTTGCTTGGCTATTTTTTAGAACCGGTTGGTGTTTGTGGCGGTGCTAGACTCCTCTAAATACCTGAGCTGAGAAGCTGCGGATGCTCTTTTCCTTTTGCGCAGGGTTTTTTTCTCTTTCCTTCTCTTTTCACGGTACTCCTCTTTTGCTGCTCTTGTTTTCCGTTACAGCATTTGCATTCGTGCATTTTCAGTCTCCTGCTTCAATACCGAGCATTCATTATCATACCACGGGTTCTTTTTCCTAGGTGGTTGGTTAATGAAAGTTTTCCGGTGAATTGCTCACTGTAGTCTCTGAGTTTCTTAAGTGTGCTATAAGGCATGCAATATTGAATTTCTTTCTTTGGGCGGTCCTCGCTTTCTTTTCATTGGACAGTCGGGCTCTGAACTTTGTCACAATAAGAAAGTGGTCAGAGTCCACGTTTGCACCCCGAAAAGTTCGCACGACCAAGATGTTCGACGCGTGCCTTGCGATCGGAGATTGGATTGCGATTGGAGATCGCCAGGTTGCTGTGTGTATCCTTCGCCAGGGGAACCTAGTGCTACTTATCACCGTATTCCAAGCTGCAGCAAAGTCGATTAGTCGGAAGACGTTATCTGTTGTCGTTTCGTGGAGGCTGTGCTTTCCAATTAATCCGCCAAAGATATTTTCCTTCCCGACTTTAGTCTCCGAGCACGACTTTGGCATCGTACTCCGGACAGGCTCCGTAGGCTCCGTCCAGGAGGTTGTAAAACTCCTCGTTGTTAGACTCCTCAGCTTCATCGGTAGGGGCTTGTGCACATATTAGGCTGATGTTTTGAAAAGCAGCTTTGATGCGGATCACAGCCAAGCGATCGCTAATCGGCTTAAAATCAATGACTTTCGATCTGAGTCGATTTCCCACGACCAATCCGTATCCCAACATGTGCAATCTTTGGTGACAGCTGTAATAAATGTCGCAATCTTTTCTTTTCGCTATTCCTGATCCTATCCATCGTATCTCCTGGATCGCGGTAATGTCTACCTTGTACCGCGAGAGGACAGATTCGAGTTTTTGAGTAGCACCTGGCGTCTAGAGTGTCCTTACATTCTAGGTGCATACTTGTTAATCGTAGTCCATTTGCGTTCCATGTCTGGTTGCCATTTGTGGGGGATCGTTATCCGAGGCTTCTCGCGTCTCTCCCATAACAATTGGTATTTTTCAATTTGGCCGGGTCATTAGCCCGAGGAACTAACCTCCAATCTGTAGGGCCATGGGTTTGGTGTTGCAATTCTTTCCTTGGTCAACACTCGCACTTACAAGTTTAGCAAGTCATGACATAAAGCCAAGACCAGTATCCGGCGGTTACCAACGTGGAGGTAATGTAAGCACTTGATGTGTAGGAAAAGATGCAGCTCGAAGCCCCCAGTTCCTACAACATCCAACCATCGTACAGTGAGATTACACTCCGGAAAAAAAATTTCACCATGACTGGGAATCAAACTCAGACTTTTTCATTGACCGTCCAACGTTCTTACCATTATGCCTTAAGGTATGGATTCTCAGCCGCTGTTACTTAAAATTATGTATAATTTTTTTTTCAAGGATACTGGCTGGCAAAAGGAAGTGACATGAACTTCTCATGTTAGAGTCGTTAGACCCATTGTTGTCGATAATAAAACCACATGGCTGGTTGAGAGTTGAAATTCACTAAGTTCTGTCTCTAATTTATTTTCGATATTTTTTTATATTATACGCGCGCTCAAGGCGTTATGAATACCCTTAAAATGTTAAACACGGTGCGAGCAATTAGGAAAGTAGGATAGGATTAGAAAGAGTTTGAATTTCTGCACATTAAAATGAGTTGGTAATATTGAGCCGGGTAAAGCCATTCCATTCCATTCGTGTAGTGCGGCTAAAAAAAGAATCTCTGTACTTGCCGAAATTGGGCTCAAGGATAAACTGATTCTAGAAGTACGGGGATTTCGGTTGAATTGTTTTATGGGAGGAATGCAACTGGATATTTCTCTATAGCACTGTTTATGAAATTTGCGGTAAAATAAAGATAGACATGAAACATTGCGGCTGTGCTTGAGAGATACAAATGTTTCAGTTAGACAACGCCTATTATTTGTATAGCTCTCTTTTGAATTCTGTCCAAAAGACTCAAGTGGATTTTTGGAGCATCTGCCCGGATATGGGAATTGTACTCGAGTTTCGTAATAATAAAGGCTTTATATGAAAGGTGGGCCATCTAGTGGTTTCTTTTTAAATCGTAGTTTATTTTGACAATGACTGCTGTTTTCCGCTCGAAATCTTGACAGAAAGTCAGTATTATACTTCCGCAGAACGAAATGAGTCACTTTACGCTTGAACAACGTTGGGAAATATTGAAAAATTATTTCCAAAGTGAGTGCTGTGTAGCCCAAACTGTGCGTTTTTTGAAAAGAAGTTTTGAAACTGGTATGTTAGTGGACAACACTTATGAATTCCGTCATCGTACGGTGCGCACAGACTAGAATGCGGCTGCTATAGCCGAGAGTGTCAGACTCAATTCACGAACATCAACTTGCCATAGATCTGAACAGCTCAATATTTCACGCACTAGCCTGAGAAGGCCTAATTGACTCAGCAACTGAAGACGCCGAGGCATCCGCATGAAGGACGTTGTGTTCCATAATTAATGGGAATGTTTGCTCTTACTATTAAAGTCATAATACATGGACAAACTTTAATTTTGTTCATCTTATTGCATTTTTAAAAAGAAGCTTCTATTTGGCGCACACTTTTCGAGTCTAAACGGCTCGGTTGATTTTTTGTCAAATTTGGAAGATATCAGTTTGAAAATTTTCTCTCAGGTCGTTATTTTTCAAAAATAACGGAACTTCCCAAACAGTTTTTTTTTTTTAAATTCTAGAACCCATTTCTGTCTCAAAATTGTTTTTCAGATTTAAAAGATAAGATCATTAAGTAAAAGCTAAGTTAATGGCTGAAATTTTTTTTACAAAAATTGTTTTTTTATTGTGCTTCCTTTTTTTTCAACGCATTTATTGTATATACAAAATTGTTATTACCTAAAAATAAAGGAATTAGTAAGGTTACCAAAACTCTGGTTTTCATGTTTTGAACTCAATACATAAAGAAAATCGAACGTTTTTCAATTCGAAATTTTTTTTTTTCAAATTGTGATTTCTAAATTGAATGGAATTTTACATAGCAAAGAGCATGTGGCATGTATCATGTACATGCCACATGAATCATGTGGCATGTGATGTGACATGTTGCATGTTAGATGTGTCACCATGAAGTGTTTGGGATTTAGCATGTAGGCAGCATACGGAATATGGGATGTGACATAAGCATTCACGATATTAATATTTAATCAATTCATGGAAGTACACAGTACATGGTTCAATCAAGCAAATTCAAGCATTTAGTTTGATTACAGTTAGTCTCTATTGAATATTTATTTCGATTTTACTTTAGGATTTTCCAATGGAAATAGAACTTTGACAAGTGATTGCGGCAGTATTATTGAAGCTGCAACTTTCAAATTGGCTGTAATTTGTTTAGTTAATCTTGCCAAATCAATATGAAAAGTTGTAACGTTCAACAAGATTTACGAATGATTAAATTACTTTATGAAATTAGGTCTTCTTTTTCGACAGGCCAGCAACGAGTATAATTGTCGAATTTGGAACGATCATAATACACACGAGTTCCAAGAAATTTTAATGCATGCAGAGAAAGATACTGTTTGGTTTAGATTTTGGGCTAGTTCATTATTCTTTGAGAACAACGTACACTTCTTTTTGTGGTGTTTTCTTAAGTCACAGGTTTGTGACAATAAACAACTGAAATCCAACATAATCAATACCATTGATGGTCAAATTGAGAATGATTTATGCATACTGCATATTTTATGGAATTATGTTATATTGCATAATCTCTCAAGTAGCTACCGCTAGTGTTGGTATTTTATCGCATTTTCCATGACTCTCAGCAAGATTTCCGATAATAACTGTTCGCATTCTTGTCGAATATTTTGCTAAGGGGCTTGTCTGAGGCTTGGTAGTATAAACTCGTGATTTCCAGTACCCCAAAGAATGAAAGAAGTCTGAGATGGTTAAATCGGGCAATCTTCGCCTTTCCAATATAAATGATATCTTGTGCTGTGTTGCACCGTCTTGTTGAAACCACGTGTTCACCAAGCCACGCTCATCCAAATTCAGCAGTTTGAAGTCGTTTATCATGGCCTGTAGCGTTTGCAAGTAACAGTGACCGTATTGCTGATGGCGTCAACAAAAAAATACGGCCCAATCACCCCTCCTGCTTGAAAGCCGCACGAGGATTTTCAGTGCCCTAGAAACGAACGACGGAATATTTGCCCAGTTAGTGCGACAGGAAATCGACTTTGAAATTTAAGCTGCGTTAACACCCTTTACCGATATTATTGGTTAAAAAAATTGACACAATTATTCCACACTCTTGCGGAGTATAGCGCTCCATTGCTTGTCTGCTTGTATACTGCAGCTGCCTTGTTCACAAATGTCAAAAATGATTGATATACATTTTCAAAAATTATAAAATCTTCCGATAGGAGAGTTTGGGTTATCAAAGGGCACGGTAGTGCCCAGCCAAGTTCTGGCACTACACCCTTTTTACAAGAACAAACTCAGGCGACTTTTGACCCCTCCTTATCTTCAGTACCACTGAAGTCAGAAAATTAAAATTCCGAATATTTGCTAAGCTAGTAAGGCACAGGCGTCTCACCAAATTTCAATTTTCTAGCATAAGCGGTTCCTGAGATATAAGGCCTCCAAAATCACAAAAACCGTAATTGACTGACTGACAGATCATCAAAATTATGGAGCACCTCCCGACATCGTAGAATCTTGTAATTTTGCACAACAGTATAGGTCTTATCATGCAAGCAAAGGAAAAAATTTTAAATTTTCCATTCAGGGGGCGTGGTATCCACTCACTTTCTCCGAATTGGTGTTGGTTGAATGGAACACTTCCGACTGCTGTAAAACGATGAAATTTGGTCACACGGTAGGGCTTAAATTGCATATAAAGACAAAAATATAAAATTTCAGGTTTTCCATTCAGGGCGTGGTATCCACCCACTGTCTCAGAATGGATGACTTCCGATTGCAGTAGAACAATGAAATTTGGTAGAACGGTAGGGCTCAAATTCCATATAAAGGATCAAGAATAAAAATTGGGGTTTTCCATTCAGGGGGCGTGGTATCCGCCCACTTTCTGAATAAATGTTTAATTTATATGGAGCACTTCCGATTGCTGTAGAATGATGAAATTTGGTAGTGTTTTTTTCTATGCCCAATTCGAAAGGTTTTGAAAACTTGACCAATGAACCCATCAAATTTTAGTCAGTTATCATTAAATAATAAAATTTCTCTATTACATTGTAGCTGTTTCAATATTATTCTACTTTAAATATTCGGTATTAAACCTTCATGAAGTAAGAACTTGGCGTACTTTTAGATCTCAATACTTTTCACGGCTGACTTGTTACACAAAGGTTTTTGTATAGAAGAACCTGGCTCTTTTTTTAACATTTATGTTTTTGGTCTGATTCAAATTTAATGGAAAACCTTTAATTTTTTAACCAAATCATCCTAGTTTTGTTTTTAAACAATAAGCTATTCTTTTATGACTTTAAGGTAGGTTTCCTTATTAAAACAAGCTTTCGGGCACCCATGTAAAAATGCTCAAAAAACGCTAGGAGTAAAGTAACAGAAAAGGCAGGAAAATCGAACATCGGGCGCCACTTTTAGCCTGTTCTCTATCATCGTGATGATACAAACAACAATTCATTCCCTTGCTATTTTTAATAACCAATTGAAAATCGATATTTAAAAACCCAATTGATAAAAATATAGACCAATGCTCACCGAACTAATTTGAACTACAAGGAATTGATTATTATGAGTGAAAACCTGACAGATGATTGTTCCGTCATGTTTATAATATTGAACAGTTCTTTTTGGAAGTGCTATTACTGGGTTCCCTGTAACTTCATCTTTAAACTTTATTGCGTCAATGGAACTATTTGATGTCTTGGGTATTCGTTTAGGTTTTTATATTTTGTTCAAGTTCTTTTAATTTGTAGTATCAAAAACAGCGCCCTGTTTACATCTTTAATTAATTGAAAACAATTTTAATGTTGCTCTTCTATTACTCTTCCTAAAACATTGATCTTTTCTTACTATTCTTAAATAAAGTAAATTTTTATTTAATTTTCTTTCAGGTAAGGAAGATTCATCAGCTAAAACTCAGTAAGTATTACAAATTATACGAAATTAATATAATTTTTTATATGTCAACATGCAAACTGTTTATACAATCAATTTTGGTATCAGATTAGCTTTTACATATACATTTAAAACGTTGGCGTTGATAAAAAATAATCAACGGAAATTAAAAAAAGTGAAATATAAACGAATTTACTTTTATTGGATACAATTGGGCTTACGATTAAGCTTTAAATATTAATGAAAGGGTTTTGTGAAATCAAGACGCATACAATATTTTGGTCGTTCGACCCGGATCTGACCAGAAAGTGCAGATACTGGGATCTGATTATGTTTAGGTATTCATCAAGGTTAAGAAATTACTTCTAAGGGATATTTCAAAGTGGTATAATTCGCGGATAATAAACATGTCCCATACCCTTAACGTCTTGCTAAGTCTTTGTGTTTTTTTTAAAGACTTTTCTTTAAAACTAAACTTTTCGAAACAACAATCACAATAGTTTAATGATCTGGTCTATCTCTATGCTTGCAAATATTTGTCATCTTCATTTAAATGTTAAAAATATCAAAATTTTAGTTTAGTTAAATAAAATTCAATGCAACAATCTAAAAAATTCGATTTATTATTCTCGCAACAAACTGTATAAAGTTCTCTAAGTTTTATCTTAATATAATCGCATCCAGCACATTGGCCTCCTCATTTTCATAACTTATTCACCATCAACTTGAAAAAGACATGCATTCTTACAAATCTTTTGAATAACTTCCGAACTACAGAATTTCAAATCGACGCCTCTGAATAGAGCGCCGCAGTCCAAAAATATTTCAAAAATAAAAGAAAAGAAAAGTATTGAATAAGTTTTCGT
This sequence comes from Philhelius festivus, assembly GCA_963931855.1. NCBI lineage: Eukaryota > Metazoa > Arthropoda > Insecta > Diptera > Syrphidae > Philhelius > Philhelius festivus. The sequence goes on along the minus strand of OZ007554.1, from coordinate 33,689,157 downwards.
TTACACTGACAAGAAAGTTATAATTTTTCAAAAAGAATTCACCACCGTAAAAGAGGTGTAGAAGGTACTTAAAGAGGAAGTGAAATTTCAACACCCACTCAACTTTCATCCTTTTCTATTTGGAACTTAACTAGAAGGTATGCCCCTCCAACTCCAATCAATGGCAAAAGTTTTCAAAGTTCACTGGTTCCACCATCGTTTCAGTCGTCGTCGTCGTCGGCGTCCTCGTCGTCGTCATCAGGACCAACTATTGCAGAACCACTCAACGAAAGGAAAGATCTCATTAAATGTGCATAACATAAATTTCGCAAAATATTCTTGCAGCATCCATCTGTTGGCAGTGCCAGCGTAGTGATTCTACTTTTTGTAGCCCATATATACTTGCTTCGACGAGCTTGAGCTTTAGGTTCACATCATGTCAGTCGTCTTGCTCGGACCGATACATGGACTAAGAGGACATTTCCTAGAAAGCAGCTGTATGGCATAAGTGAACTGTTTAGTCACATCTCTTCTAAAACTGGATTTAACAAAGTTCAACCATCATAATCCCAGTTGACATTACAGCTCCCACCTCCAAGACTACTTTTTTTCCGCTTCCCTCATCCCTCATGGCTGGAATGTTTTTCTTTCTTCTTTGCACTGGTTTAGGTTTTTTTCTGCTTGTTGTTCTTTTGAAACGCTAAGGTTTATTGATGGAAAGTGCACAGAAAAGTTAGAAGCAAGGATAAAAATCATTTCCACAGGCTTTAGCTATCTGGACGTCTTCCTGAGCATGGGTTGCTGTAAGCATAATCCCTGAGAAAACACCACGGGCTCCCACCGGATATACATACATTGAACTTCCACCTGAGCTAACACTAAACCGTTGCTCTTCTCCATCGATATTTTTATTCACATCCCCATCCAGAACCCTTCTGCTGCCTCGCTTACATTTTACATTTTACTTTGTCGATTACCAACTACCACCTACCGGATACGGACGAATACGATAAGAAGTGACGCCCTCTCCTTTAAAGCTCATAAGCAAGGTTTCGACATTCTGCTTTGGAAAATATTCATTAATGAGATTAAGAGCTCTGTGCCTTAATTCGGTTCGTTTTTCCACCAAGCATCAGCGAGGTAATGGTTCCGTTCATAACTTCTGTGTAAAAATTAATTGCAGATGGGGGTTGGCTGATGGCTGCCATTTTTTTTGTGTTTCGTTGTTGTTAAATCCAAGTCAACCCCCTCTGGTTTCGTTTACGCTGAACTTCCTGGGTGGCGCGCAAATTGAGACGAAGTAGGTGTTAAATGTTTTGAGTGATTGAACACAAAAGGTGCCACAGCGACAGCGGAGTCTTGATAGCTCCACAAATTGAAATTCAGGCAAAAAAAAAAGAGAAAATTTAATGAAGGAATATAAAATACAAACAGAGAATTCGAGTTTTATTTGCTGCCTGTACCTTTTTTCATACATAAAAACGCAAAAAAAAATTAAATAAAAAACAACGACGAATAAGTTCTCAACTTAACGTAGGTAGTAGGTAAACAGTACAGTTCACTTGGTTAGGCCACTGGATCGTGATATGTTTTTTTTTGTTTTTAAAACTTAAACAAAATTTAAAGTCTGACTAACTATCATTAGCAGTCCTTCTTAAACAATTAAACTCTTAATACCTAATTAGAACAGGTTTACCATGTTTTGACAGGAGCATGTCAGATTGTCTTAAAATGAACCTTTAGTAAAATTAAATAAACAAATAATAAAACTCAGGTTTCGAGATATTAACTTTTGAAAATAAAAAAAAAATTGGTTTTCCGCGGCTTTTGAGGTTTAGTAAAAATTTAAACTGAATTTTAAAGAAGAAGCTAAGTTTTATGGTTGTAAATTTTGCCAAGAAAATCACTTTGCTTCGCTGTCATTACAAAAGGTCAAAAATATTAAAAAAAGGTGTTTTTCATTTTCAAACGGTAATATCTCGAATACCTGAGATGATGTCGGAAAGCGGACACCCAATTTGACTTCAACCCTTAAAGGTATGCTTATTAAAACATTTTTGTCTTCTCGTGATAAAAATTAGACCCTTATTTCTAAGTCTGTATTTTTATAAGCCAACATGCAGTGTTGCAACTTATCTCAGGATAGATTCTAAAGATTTGCACTTGTAACAAATTGGAACTTGAGATTTGAAGAAAAAAGTCTAAAGAAAGTGTGTCCTATATATATAGTTCTGCTTGCATTTATTGACCAACAACTAAAGAACCTGGAGATATTCTTTTAAACTTCATAAATAATTTTTTTAAGAGATTCACTAGTAAAGATAATAATATTTTGTAGCGGAAATTTATTTTCTTATTTTCTATGATGATATTTTTTCCTGAAATAACCTTTATTTAAAGGCCTGTTTTGAATAAAGGTCTATTTCTATCTTTCCTATATAATATATGTGAAACAAATACCTTAAAGCTTTACTCCGTTAACCGATAAATTACAATACCTCTTTAACCATAACAGAACAATTTTGCTGAAATATTTCGTTGCCCAGGACGTGTCTTCAATATGTGTATTCGTCTAAATCTCAAATGAAAACAATGCCAAATATATACCTTGAAACGCAGAGAAATACCTCCTAAGTGGATAAATTTAATACCTCTTAAGCTATGACTATACTTCATCCAACAAAATAATGCAGTATACGTCTTATGGGAGAGCTTTTTCAAAATCAGTAGCGTGCTACATTTTTGCACCATACTAAACTGAAAGAACTCCTCCATAAAAAAGTGTTTGTAAGCCCGTAAATTTTCGATTGCATCTGACGTAGACCCGACGTCCTATTGACCGCACATCTGAGTGTGCACTGAATTGCTGTGGCCTATGGCTGTTGGTGATAATCAATTTCAACCCCCATTAAATATTGATGTGCATTCAGAGTTACCGAGTTACAGAGTTTTATAAGCAAAACGAACTTTCCTTTTACTGAAATATTTCGTTACACATAGTTTTGTCGATAAAATTGGTATTTTTCTTCTTTGCAATGAAGTTTGTGCTAATAACATACCTCGTAAACCGATAAATTGCAATACCTCTTAAACCATAACTAAACAATTTTGCTGAAATATTTTGTTACCCAGGACCTGTCTACAAAATATGTATTCGTCTAAATTTCCAATGTAAACTATGCCATTCAAATACCTTGAAACCTTGAGAGATACCTCCTAGGCTTAATACATTTCAATACCTTATACAAAAATAAAATAAAATTTTTCTACTGAAATATTTCGTTACTCAGAGTTCTGTCTTTAGGATTTTAGAATTGGTATTGTTCTTCTTTCCAATGAAATATATGTTAAGAAAATACCTCGTTATTCGATAAATTACAATACCTCTAAAACCATAACTAATCAAGACAAACTTTTATTACAGAAATGTCACATAACCCATACAAGATATCTCGCAGCCAAACAAAATTACTCGCCAGATAAATTAAAATACCTCTTAAGCCATAACTGAGCAAAAGAAACTTTTTTTGGGACAGCTATATTTCCGCACTCGTATAGTTCCAATAGCCTTCCGAGATCTTGATACAAATCTTGTGGTCCTGATGGTATATCCTCAATTCTTCTAGGTGTTCTTCATCGTTGGCAAAACCACAACGTTAGTTTTTCCATCTGGAATCTTCCCTAGAAAATGGAAAACAGCATTTGTCCAATCTGTTCCTATAAAAGACGATCCATCCTCCCCCTCCTTCTATCGACCAATTGCACTTACGTCTCTCTTTCCAAGGTATGGCATCAGCTCAAAAAATATCTCGAAGATCGAAAGCTTCAATGACCGACAAAACTACGTTCGCAACCATCATTCTACTGCTGATCTGATGGCATTATCTCACCAGAGAGTGGAACAGATCTTTTTGTACATTGTACTGAAGAATGAAAGATTATTGCGGTTGATATTTCTAAGGCACTTGATAGATTTTGTCATCAAGCTCTCTTATCGAAAATTCATTTGGTTGTTATAAATGTAACCCTTTATCTTTAGATTAGAAACTTCCTTCTAGGTCGTTCAATACATGTCAATTCAAGTCTAATTTTTACAAAGTAAATGCTGGTGTTCCGCAGGGTTCCGTTTTGTCTCCGACTCTCTTCCGCATTTTTATAAATGGTCTCTTATCTGAAACTTCTAATCCACTTCATTGTTTTGCGGACGATTCTACTCTCAGCTTCTCATACTCGTTCTCAAATACACGTCCATCTCCTTCTCGTAAGTGGAATTGCAACGGTGTCATATGATTAGCTTATTAAACTCCGATTTTTACAGCATTGCTAAATGTGGTATACAATATAGTGTGGAGTTTTAATGCTTCGAAAGCTCAATTTGCTGTCTATGATCGTTGATTAAAAATGTACCTTTAATGCTAATGTCCTTGAATTACACTTGAATCGAAGAAGCCGAAAAGCTCTCAGTACTCGGTATGTATGTCAACGACGATCTTTGCCGGATCTTTGCTAGTAGCAAAAATGCTACTAAATGCTTAGGATTTCTATAACGATGTAAGAAATTTCTCACCCCCTCAGATCTGCCTTTAATTTATAAGCCCTTTATACTTGCAAGACTCGAGTATAACTCACATCTTTGGGGCAGGTGCTGCACAAACTTCTCTCCATTTTTCGGATAGAATCCAGAACAGAGCCTTAAAACTGATAGGAAAGAGAACTATCGTGGAATCAATCCCGTCTCTTGAACACCCCCGGAATGTTTCATATGTGAACTCGAAGAGGCCAGTTGCATTCCTTCTCTCAATCAGTTCATCCGTGATACCCTTGTCGCTAGGAAAGCTCATCAGTTCCCTTCGAGCCTAATTTTTGGAATATCGTCAAATACAGAGATTCGTTTTTTACTCGTACACGAGATTATGGAGAAATTTACTCTGCACTTTACTCAATTTGAAACATTCAATACCAATGTTTATCGACATCTCCTTTCTCTCCCCCTGATTTCCTCATCGCTAATGCTGTGTTAAACATCATAAGGGTCTCTCAATAAACCATTGAGTGCGTGTGAATTATATATAAAAAAATAACCATGTGACTTCAAAAACCCCACAAAATATGTTAAACGGGGTCGAATTGCATGATCTTGGTGGCCACATCACCTCTCATCTCTGCCCTCAAATGAGTCATCCAGAATGTTTATTGTGACCTCCGCTATGGGGCATATATCGCCATCCTGCTGGAATCGCAAGTCGTCCAGGCTCATACATATCGCTTGATTCGGGGCTAAACAAAAAATTGCTTATCATTTATATGTAGAGTTCATCATGGACTTTGGCTCGCAGCTACCTGCTGAATCTGTTATGGGTTGGCGTAGTCCCATATACGGCAATTCTGCTTCTTAAAATAGCCTTTCGTATAAAAATTCGCCTCGTCGCTGAATTTCTTGTTCGGTTAAAACTGCGATTCTAGTCAAAACACTCCAAAGCCCAGCCAGCGAACAAAAAGCCTTGGTATGTTTATTAACTTTGAGCTCCTGGATATATACGGATATTGTACGAATGCAGGTACAAGTTCCATGGTATAATTGGCCAAATTGAGGTCCGCGAAAAGTCTATTTCTGCTGACTCTTTTTCTTCTGAAAAATTAAAATAACTTGACTAAACTTTTATTGTTCTGAGTTTTGTAAAAGTTGCCAAATCTTAATCAAATACTTACTTTACTTACTTAAGGTGGCGCTACAGTCCGGGGTGGACCAGGGCCTCAACCAACAAGCTTCTCCAGCTAGCTCGGTCCCTAGCTAGCTGTCTCCAGTTTCGCACGCTAAGTTGGTTGAGGTCCTCCCCCACTTGTGTGCGCCACCTGAGTCGCGGTCTTCCTCTACTTCGCTGTCCCTCGGGGTTTGATTCGAAGACTTTCCGGGCCGGAGCATTCGGATCCATTCGCTCTACACGACCAAGCCATCTCAGTCGCTGGACTTTTATACGTTTGACTAGGTTAGTTTCACTGTACAGCCCGTACAGTTCGTGGTTAAATCTTCTCCTCCATCTATGCAGACGGGACGAAAGATCACACGAAGAATTTTCCTCTCGAAACAGCCTAAAGCGCTCTCATCCACCTTCGACAAAGTCAATGTCTCTGCACCATAGACAAGGACCGGGATGATAAGGGTCTTATAGAGGGACACTTTAGTTGCTCGAGAGAGGACTTTGCTACTCAATTGCCTTCTTAGTCCAAAGAAACAGCGATTGGCAAGAGTTATTCTCCGTTTGATTTCAGCACTGGTGATGTTTTCAGAGTTTATAGCGGCGCCTAGGTATATGAAGTCCTTCACTACCTCAAAGTTATAGCTGTCTATAATGACGTTTTGTCCAAGACGTCGGTGTTGTGTGTCCTTTCTTGATGACAGCATATACTTGGTCCTGCCCTCATTTACCGCTAAACCCATCTTCTTCGCTTCCTTATCAATGTTCACAAAAGCGCAACTGACATCACGCTTTGTTCTTCCAATAATGTCAATGTCGTCGGTGTATCCGAGTAATTGGACGGACTTTTGAAATATTGTGCCTCTTGTGTTGACGCGTGAGTTTTGCACTATTCTTTCAAGAACTATGTTGAAAAAGTCGCACGATAGAGCATCGCCTTGCCTAAAACCTTTTTTGACATCAAATGCATCGCATCGGTGAGATCTTTTCCGACCTTGATGGAGCAGCGTGCATTCTCCATCGTCAAGCAGACAAGTTTGTCAGGGATGCCAAAACTAGACATTGCTATATATAGTTCGTTCCTATAGATGCTATCGTACGCGGCTTTGAAATCGATGAAAAGGTGGTATGTGTCGATTTGCAGCTCCTGGGTTTTTTTCAAGATCTGCCGTAATGTGAATATTTGATCGATGGTGGACTTTCCTGGTCTAAAGCCGCACTGATATGAACCTATCAGGTTGTTGACGAAAGGCTTCAGACGTCCACATAATACGGCAGAAAGGATCTTGTAGTTGGCGCAGTTCAGAGGGTCTCCTTTCTTGAGGATCGGACAGACAATACTGAGGTTCCAATTATCGGGCATGCTTTCTTCCGACCATATTTTGCAGATGAGCTGGTGCATACTCCCAACCAAGTCATCGCCTGCCGCTTTGAACAGTTCGGCAACGAGGCCGTCAGCTCCAGCGGCTTTCTTGGACTTAAGATTCGATATAGCTATTTTCACTTCGTCCAGGTCGGGTGGGCGGTATTGTTGGTCTGCGTCGCCTAGGTTAAATGGTGCTATCTCTATAGCAGCGGCATTTTCTTCTTCTTCATCGCCGTTATAAAGATTGGAGAAATGTTCTTTCCATATCCTCAGCATGGACTGCTGTTCTAATACGATGTTCCATGATTATCCCTGCAGGCTTCGGCTCGGGGATTGTATCCTTGTGATGGTTTGTTTACCTTTTGGTAAAACTTCCGAACCTTATTCCTGCCATGGCATCCTTCTATTTCTTCGATCAAGCGCTTCTCATGCTCCCTCTTTTTCTTTCTTAGAAGCCGGTGTTCTTCTCTCCTCTTCTGCTTGTAGAGCTCGCGAGCAGCTCTAGTCCTTCTTTGCAGCGCCGCTTTATATGCGTTTTGTTTTGCTGCATGTGCTTACCGGCACTCATCGTCAAACCAGGGGTTTCGTTGTGGTGGTCGTGTAAAACCCAGCACATCAGAGGCGGCATCTCTGATGGCTGCTTGGCAATGTTGCCACTGATTTTCAATACTTGATGCTGGCGGCAAAGGACTTCTTAAGAGGTTGTTAGAAACTCGATCGGAAAAGGACCTTGCGATCTCTTGCGATTGTAACTTTCCAACGTCGAACTTCCTCGCAGTACTTCCTTGTTTTGGCTTGGGTCGGGATATCCGCAGCCGAACCTTGGCTACAACGAGGTAGTGGTCCGAGTCGATAGTATTCCCTCGGAACGTGCGGACATCCTCTATACTTGAGAAGTGCCTTGAATCGATCGCAATGTGGTCAATCTGGTTTACGGTTGATTGATCAGGAGATCACCATGTCCCTTTGTGAATATCCAGATGTTTTAACTGCATACTGGCTACAAGAACGTCTCGCCCCACAGCGAAGTCGATCAGCCTGAATACGTTATCGGAGGTGGTGTCGTGCAGGCTATATCTTCCAATTGTGTCACCAAAGATGTCTTCTCTTCCTAGCTTGGCATTAAAATCTCCAAGGACAATTTTAATGTCATAACTAGGGCACTGCTCGTATGTTTTGTGCAAGAGCTCGTAGAATATGTCTTTGGTGTCTTCATCTTTCTCCTCTATTGGGACATGCGCGCAAATCAGGCTAATGTTGGTGAATTTGGCCTTGATGCGGATTGTCGTGAGGCGCTCGTTCACACACTTGAAACTTAAGACTTTTTGCCTGAGCTTAGTTCCAACAAAAAATCCGCATCCAAATAAACGCTGCTTTTGTTCTCTGTAGCAGTCGCCGTAGTAAATATCGCAGTCTTTTAATTTTCGTCTCCCTGGTCCGTCCCATCGCATCTCTTGGATGGCGGTAATATCTGCTTTGTAGCAGTTTAGGGCTTCCGCTAATTGTTCGGCTGCACGTGGTCTATTAAGGGACCTAACATTCCACGTACGTCCACGAAGTTCGTTATCCTTATTTCGTTTGCATGGTTCGTCAACAGTGAATCCGTCCGTATCCTTGTTTTTGCTTTGCAGCTACGTCGTATTTTATGTGGCCGGGAAGTCACCCCGACGGCGCAACCCCCAACCTGGAGGGCCAGGTCCTTAGTATGACTCCAAGAACGGGGAGCCGGATAAACCGCTCTTTAAGGTGTTCACTAAGTAGTTCAGCCTCAGTGGAACTGTAGACGCCACCGTTGATTCCATCTGGGGAATTCCTCCGCTGTCGCCTGGATGAAAGGAGAGATGCCTTAGTGGAAACACCTCTCCCCCCTCTCTCGTTTGCTACCCCCAACAACCTTCCACTGGGGTTGTGACTCAATCTCCAGTTGAGGTATTAGGCACCCGATGTTCACCGCGAGGAGGTGAGAGTAGGAGTCGATAGACAGAGGTGGGTTTTAAGAAAACCTGTGGACGCTTGTGTCCTCTTGGGTGCACGTGTCTATACCATTCGAACATCAATCTTAATCAAATACTGAAAAGAAAACGACTTCTGATTATGTTATTTTCAAAATATTCGATAAATTAATTAATACTCGTAGTTCGGAACTTTGTGTATTTTTAGTTTTTACTAAAATTTTGATATGAAGCATTTATAATATTTTAAGAAAAAATTATTTATTTATTTAAAAGTAATTAAATATTATGAACATGTACATTACTAGCAATAAATAATAATGAATGTTAAATTTAAGAACAAACAAATATAACTTAAATAAAGGGTTCTTTTTTGCGGGTCTAACCGAATGAATCGAACTGTTTTCATAAAAGCATAAAAACCAAAATAAAATAAAAAGAAAAAGAAAATTGTAACTTTTACACACGGCAGCGCGGAGCAGCGGCCTGCGTCACAAGAGAAACTCTTGTCTGGGCTCAGCAGCTTAAGTGAAGAGAAAAAGTCATGGAGAAAATTAAAATTTGTAGTCCCTCTGAATATTTTTATTTTTATCCCCACACAGCAGGGACACTTTTCTCAATTTTTTTCGTTTGTTTTTATTTTTTAACTTACTAAGTTTTGTTTGTTTTATATTTATTTTTTTTTTGTTTTTATATTTTATTATTTTAACTCTTAAAAACAAACTGTCCAGTGCTGAATCCTTTAAATGAATGAATGTTGCAAAAAAGTCCTTTGATAGAGTTGACAGAACAGTAGTACTGTCCACTGTGACCTGAAAGGGTTTTTTTAAAGAAAAAAAAAAACAGAAACAATATTAAAAAAATTGTTGCTTTAACGAATAAAACGTTAAATTTTCTGTTTTTGAAAACAGAAAATGTTTCTTTTTCTTTTACTTCAGATGTGAATATAAGGACAACGTCAGGCAGTCAGTAGTAAACGTTTAAGCATTTTGACTGGCTATAGGGAAATGTGTCTTTGTACCTAGGTTATGTTTGGAGTTTTATTCATGTCTGAGTTTGTACAAAGTTTTTAATTAATTTTCCTTATACTAAAGTAAGCTTAGATCTATTCAGATACCTCAAACTCTTATATGAAAGGAAAAAATTTAGATAGGATTGAGATTTTATCCTTTCAAAAAAGACACTTTAGCATTAATAATAATAAAGAGAAGAAAGTGTATTTATTCATCCTAGGTTTCGGATTTAAGGATAATCGCTTTTGATTTTAATATAAACTCATTTCTGTGTATTGCAGTATAATTTATATTTTTACTATCAAATGTCTGAACGGAATTTGATCTTATTTGATGTACATAGATATACCTATAAGGAAAAGTTAGAGAGCAAGGCTTTCCGGTATGATTTATTACTTGTGCAATTGCGAATAATTTCCACCTTTTAGATGGCTGTACTATGATCGACAACAAGGAAGATTCAAACGAATTGGTAAAGGTATCTAACACCGAGCAAAACCTATTGATGGAGTGAATCAATTTCTAATCTGCTTGTAATTTCTGAAGGATTTGTGAAAATTCTATTAAGGAGAAGAAAGATTATTATTTATTACTAAGGATCAAGAATAGCTATCAGAATATTTAATTGAATTGATAAGTTTTTAGATGATATTTCAAAAAAGAATTAAAACCTCGTCCTCTGTTTCAGACAAACCCCATAAAACAAACACACATATTTTTTTGAGAGTTTTGTCTTTGTTTTTACGAGTAAGTGTAAACATCTATGCCAACGGCACGGTGTAGGTAAAACCAAAAACGGGTAAAACTTATATGTTCCGTGTAGCCTCTATGGTTACACATTTCGTGTAGCAACTTACCTGACGCATGATTGCATTTAAGACCCTGTTTATACGAGTAATAGGAATATTGCGTTTTTATTTTCCGCTTCGAAAGATGCATTTACAGGACAATCGGTTGACATTTGCAACGAAAATTCTCTATATGTAAAATCTTAATTTGTCTCTTATCTTTCATAACTAGGGTTCAGATTTCCATGTAAATGCATATTTTTTAAGGAACACCTTGGAAGCAAGGCAAATAATTATGTATACGAATCAAGAAATTTCCTTTAAATTGGCATTTAACCGTTAGTGCATATTTTTGCATATTTTACTATAAATGCATATTTTTTATAGTAAATTTATATTTTTAGAGTACCTTCCTATATTGTTCAAAAACTTAACTAGACAGTAAAAAAAAAAATATAAATTTTATTTCAGTGCAAACGAACCTTAATACTATTATCTATTTCTTTTATTCATTTCACAATCTTGAACCATATTCAAACACCACAATATAAAGCATTATATAAACAAAGGTGCATATAAACTTGACTTGATTGTGGAGGCAAAACATTGAAATGAAAAAAAAATTAAGTCTATGTGTTTGAAACTGTATAAATGAGATCGAAATTTAAACGATCATCTATCAAAAATGAAAGTGTGTGGGTATAATGTAGTAAAGCTTAAAGCGCGAAACAGATTAAACCAGCACCAGCAACGTCACCAGCAACAACGGAAGCCATTGTTTTAGAACCAATGGCGCAAAATTTTAATTGAATTAGTACGAAGAAAAAAGCACACTTGACGACGAACAGCGACCCATGATTGACGTGTACTTGTGAACGACGCCGACGGTCTTATTAACTCATCTCATTAACTTTTTTTCCATTAAATAATATTATATACTCGTAATTTTGAATTAACGCTTGGAATTAATTGTTTAAGACTAAGTTCGTTTTTTTTATTTTTCTATCCCACAATTTTGGGGGCTCAACCGGGATTAGCTTCATTTGTTTACCAAACATTCTCAATATTCATAGTTTAACTACCCCAAAAAGTGAAAACTAAATTTTCAATGATGGTTTTCAATGATAGCTATAACTAGCGCCTAACTCTAAACAAAATTATATTTTTGATTATACCATCTCTTAGGATTCCAACAACGATCTGCTGATAAGATCTCTTTCCCTGAGACCAATTATTATTTTGTCTATCTTAGTTCCCTGCAAAATATCATGAGTAATCACTTTGCCGCACTTGCGATAACCTCGTTTGAAGATGGAGGACAACCTCCATAGCTGCGGTAGGACAGGCTACTCACGTATTAAAAACACTTTCGGACTTTTTCTGGGCTTTCCAAGTTGATGATAACTCGCAATAGAGGTTTTGACTTGTCTTACCTATGCCCAAAAGTCTCTTGCAAATCATTATCATCATCCACAGTATGGTTCTATCTTCAATGTTGACACCATTTTTCGGGATTTCAGAAAAAGCCTACTTGAGTACCCTTCCCCATGTTAATGAAATTTGGAATGGTAAGAACTTCAGTTAGGACTTTCTATTAAGGAGATACACAAGCCCTTAAAACTGCGTTTAATTTAAGTTGATATCTTTTTGGAGTCTTCAGATATCCAATTTTTAAGCCTGTTAATTTCTTACACACGCTAATTTTTCACACGTCAATTTTCTTCCTAAAATGCAAAGGTATTCAACATAACGTTTTACTATTTTTTTTTTCAAATGGAAAATTGGAATTTTACATTCAGGGATATGGCAGCTTGGATAGCTTCCCTTACGTCTGATCTACTCAAATATATTTAAATCTCTATTCAGTTTCAAGGACCATGGTTTAATTGAAAATTTAATTGAATTTCAATAACCATCCAACAACACTTTATTTAAACTTCAATAACTGAATTTTAACAAAGTATTTCATTGGATTTAATTGCATCAACATTATCATCCTTCTAATATCAAAAACAAATCATTCCAACACAACACCACCCCGCTCCCCTCCTCTCACTTAAGTTGAATGGCTTTGCCATTGATCCCATCAGGACATTATAAATATGCTATCAACGTGAGAGAGAAGCACAACCCCATTAAAGCTCCAACACTTTGCTAAAGTTAATTCTTCCAATGTTCTCTGTCTGGTGTATATATAGTATATTCCCTTGATCCCATAAAGCATCAAATTTATCTTACGTTTTGTATAAAACCCTGAGCCCTCCCTCCACAGCATTCAGTTGGAGCCCCATAACAAACGACGCAAACAACTTACATAAATATCTGAATTTGTTAATGAATAATGCGAACTCATCAATCCAACGAAGTGAAACACGTGAAAGGCATCTTTCAGAAAAGGACATTAACCATTTCACTTAATTTCAATATTCAAAAGTTCAGAAATAATTCATTGTGGTACGGTGGTACGGTAACGATACCATGATGCCATAGGGAGAAGACAAGGATTTCGAACCGAACTTAACTGAACTGAATGGACCAACGAACGACGGTCCTGGATGTGTTTTTGTATGGATGTTGTCAGGGTTAGTTAATTTTGTAGCAATTTTTGAGTTGCAGAGTAAAAGGCAACAATGATTTCCAAAATGAAAAAGGGACGACACATCCTTATATATTCCTATCCATATATCCCCAAAACCTATCTTTTTAGCCCCATTAACATTCCTTGTGTTTTTTTTTAAAGAAAAGTTATTGGATATGACATTATGTTACAGTATTTTGTGTGAAATATATGAATGTCCTTTTTTCTGGGGGGGTTAATATAACTATTTTGAGTTAGAGAAATGATAGTTAATAAATTAGAAATTTAAAGTAGTTTCCCTATGAGTTCTTCACAAATAGATTTGGGAAAATATTTCGTCATTTTCATATTTATGTTAATCGCCTTGGGGTGAGTCAAAGGATGTCTGTCAAAAACAGTAAAGGGTCGCAAATATGTTCTTTATCTCTGCATTTGTTATATTTAAATCTTTATTCACTATAAATATGGTATTCATTAGAGTTTTTCAAAAAGGAATAGGCGTTTTTGAGATATACTTAATTCTTTATGTTTGTTAAGTGAGATGAAAATTGAACGAAAAAATCCCTTAAGTATAGAAAAAGTCTTTCAAACTTTTGCCATGTTTAAGCATATTTTTTTTTGGGAAAAAAGGGCGCGACAAATTATTTTATGTGGGAACTTATTCAAAGACGTGTAATGACAATTGTTTAAACAAATTCCGTAGCAAACAATTAGTTATAAAAGAAACTTCTGGTATGGTAGTGCTAGATCTAATGAAATAAAATGCACTACTGGGACGCACGAACATAAAAAAAATTATTTTTTTTCTTTTATTTTAAGCAATGTTCTACAAACTTTTTTGAAGCTTCATTTTTATTAAAATCCTTTATGCCGATAATAAGAAATTCGAAAAAACATCTATGGTAGTGTAAGCAGTCTAAACTTTTGCTTAATAAAAAACTAAAATAATATTCGGTTAAACAAATAAGAGGTCTTTCTTCTTTAACAGATCCAAAACAACTGATCATATCCTTATCTTTATTCTCTCAGTATACTCTTCTACCTAAACGGTAGTCTCTTTCTATTAAATACAATCAATATTCTTTCTGAACATTCATTTGTTTTTCTCTATTCTTTCTTTTGCAAATGTTGCCACAGCAGGTAGGGTAGAGTGGGGCACATTCGACTTTTACATTTGTAAAAAAATACAGTTGATTTTTAAATAAAACTTTTAATGGCATTGTTGGTCACATTGTTGTCTCCTATCATATACGAATTTTTACCATTCACTTCCAACTGCTGTGGTGTCTAGAGCATTTTTTTATATTTAAGTGATTTTGTGTAACTTTTTTCAGGTACGAGGTAAGCGGTATTTAATTTTGTGAATACGGAATTTCATTGGTGCCCAACACAAGTTGCGGTGTATAATTAACACAAGATTTTTTATATTTTCTTCAAGTTATTTTTACAAAATTTCAAGAAAGTAATTTTATCTAAAAACACAAAGCGTGTCGCTTCTTAGACGAAAGCACTTATGGGGCACTTACGACAAAGGTCGAATTTGCCCTATGTTAAAATAAAATATTTTTTTAAACACCTACGTCAACGGCTCGGAAATATGTTTTGAAACGGACGAAACTTATTTTTAGACTTATAAGACTGAATTTAGTTAACGGGTCCAGTGCAACACAGTTTAACATTCAACTCCAAATATACGAACCAACAAGTGTTTTCCAAACTCCTGATGGTTGCTCGAAAAGGAGGCTGGTATCGAATGGATATGTGAATTTGTCAAAAGAAACCCTGATACTCATATTTTCTTGTGCAGGACGAAAATATAAGCTTAGCAAGAATAAGGGGTTTTAATAAAATTTTCATGGAGGAATTTTTTACAAATTTAAAACGACTCTATGAAAAGCATCTACTTGAACATGAAAGTATTTTCAATTTGGATGAAACTGGTATTTCAACGGTTTTATCACCTCCAAAGACATATTTTTTTAAACAGGATATTACTTGAACAAATCTTAGACTTAGCGGGAAAGGGGAAACAAACTGTAAGTTAGGTGTAATCTGCAGTGAGTATATTTTTTCCGAGAAAATGGGATTGTGCTCTTGTCTTTTCCACCACCTAATTGCTATTATAAGCTGCAACTATTGGACGTTTCTATATTTGACATAGCGAGTTAAAGGTGAATGGCAAACTGATATCAATTTACGATATTGTTCGACTAGCAAAAGTTCCTTTTCAAAGAGCTTTTTGTCCTGAAAATGTTGAAAAGGGATTTAGATTTTTTTAATAATAAAAATATATACATACAATGTATGTTTTTTGTTCAACTGTTTGTGCCATCTAAATTTGTGTAGAATGTGTCCCACGAGTATGGCGCAAGTGTCCCAGCTATGATTGATCTGAGGGGAATTCACAAGTTGATTAATGGTGGGGAATTTCCTTTCCAAACGTGGAGTACGCGAAGACTTTAGGCTAGTGCTTCTTCTGAATTGCAGGGCAGTTAGAATACTCTAATCACGTGAATCTTTTATGAACTATGAATAAATAAAGAAAATTATAGAGGTATCTGTAAACTCTCTGCTACTGCTAAATTGTTTGAAAGTTTAGTGAAAAGGAAACTGGATATTTCTTACATCTGAATTTTTATCAGCAGTAACAAACCTATAGCGCAATTTGTATCTTATGCAAAAAAAATCTCAAGTTGATGCTGTGTATACCGACTTTAGCAAACTTTTGAAGATTGCCAAATGATTCAATCTGACCTCGATCGCCTGTCAAATTAGTGCCATATAAATGGCCTTAAACTTAATATCAAAAAGTGCGATTCAATTTATTTTTCGCGAAAAACAGTAAGTCTATTTTTTGACTATATCATTGAACGTAAGCCTATAAATTGTGTTCATGTGCATTCAGCTTAATGTAAAATTGTGTAAGATGTCGCTGTATGATATGTCCGAAACTAAAGACATTTTAAAGTTACACATTTTCTTTTTTCTTATATCCTTTTTCTTTTACTAACCCTCGACGAGGTAAGACCTTCCTTATTGGTAATAAAACATATTTTATAAGATTATTTGAAATCTTGTCTTTTTATTTAAATTTCATAACTACCACTTTACTGCGAGTATCGCATACGGGATCCATAAACCAGCAAATCAGGGTCTAATTAATCCCACCCTAACAAATCGTGTCTTACAAATTAATGATTTAAACATACTTGATTCTGCCCTTTCTCTTAAACAGCAATTTGATAACTTAATCCCTAAGACCAACTCGTTGGTGGGATCATTAAGCGAAATAAAAAAGATTTTAGAGAATCTTATGTACTTTTTTCTTTATATACATCTCTTGTTAGATCGGTTCTTGAATACGCAGATGTTATTTGCAACCCCACGCTTAACGTCCACTCTCACCATATAGAAAAAGTTCAAATTCACCAAATTCCTTTTTAAGCAAATACGCTGGAGTTTTTGTCTGGAATATAGGGCTAGATGCCAATTTCTTGGCATAAAATCGCTAGTATCTCGAAGAAAAATGCATGAGGTTAAGTTTGCTGAGATTTGCTGTGCTATCACATAAGGTGTCCATCACTTGTTGCACAAGTTCCAATTCACGTTCCCGTTTCGAGCTATTTTTTTTTTTATTTCAAAGAACGCATAAAACCAAGTATGGAAGTAATGCATCCTTATCCAGATCTATTTGTCTCTTGATAATATATGATATGGTGATTACCAGAAGTACAATAGAGCTTATCGTACTATACTCTGTCCAACAAAAATATGCAGTGTGGGCAAGATAGGACGTTTGCCTAGCATTCTGGCTACAGTGAATTGCATAAATCTGTCCTTCATTAAAGCTCTCACAGGGTTATCGTAGTGTTGATTTTAAATCGACCCTTTTTTTAAAGCTCTAAAATCAAAAGCACCTCAACAGAAACCCAAGGAAAAAAAACTGAGCAAGTTACGAAATGAACAAGGGTAGCTCTGAAGGCACATCAATATAATAATGGGGGTTGAAATTGAATAGCACCAACAGCCATAGACCTCAGCAATTCAGTGCACTGCACACTCAGATGTGCAGTCAATAGGACGTCGGGCCTGCGTCAGATGCAATCGAAAATTTATGGGCGCACAAACACTTTTTTATGGAGGAGTTCTTTCAATTTAGTATGGTGCAAAAATATAGTACGCTACTGTTTTTGAAAAAAGCTCGTGACGTGTACTGCATATTTTTGTCGGATGAAGTATAAGAGATCGAAACGATCTTGATTAGTTGATTGGGGGTTGTGTTAAAAATCTTTTGAAAGCTTATTAATTGTGTGGGGTCAATATAGAAAATGTTTGTTACACTAATTTTTTGACTGGCTTAACGATTTTTAATAATACTCGTATACATAGATATCCGTAGGGAATTTGCGATTTGTTCTTTCTCTGGAAGCAAGCTTTTTACGACCTCTTTTCCAAATGTGTTTCGCTGTCGTAACTTTCTTAGACGCAATATAAAGAGTGATTTTTTATGAGCTATCGGAAATTAAAAAAAAAAAAAACATACAGTTCAGAAAAATGCATGAAATCTTTATTTGAATTGATAGTACGGTCAATATAATTTAATGTTTGAAGATTATTTCATGCAAATGTTGGCCGCAGTTGCGCCTCAAATGGTACACCCGCTTAATCCAATTTTGGCATACTCTTTCGGCTGGTATCTCACGAATAAGTCCTTAAATGTTGGCTTCCAGTGCATCAATCGCAGCGGGCTTTTCGCTTTCGACATGAGCCTTAACATAGCCCCACAAAAATAATCTAGAGGTGTTAAATCCCATGATCTAGGCGGCCAATTAACCGGCTCCAAACGTGAAATAAACTGTTCACCGAACTCACCTCTCAATTGGTCCATCGTCCAATGATTCCGCCAGCCCATAATCCGCACCAAACAGTGACTTTTTCTGGATGCATTGGTAGCTTTGCAATGCTTCTGGCTGCCTTTCACTTCAAATACCGCAGTTTTGCTTGTTCACGTATCCATTCAACCAGAAATGAGCTTCGTCGCTAAACACAATTTTTCGATAAAAAAGTGGATCTCCGGCCAACTTTTCAAGAGCCCATTCACCGAAAATTCGGCGTTCTGGTATGCCGTTCGGCTTCAATTCTTGCACCAGCTATATTTTGAAAGGCTTCACACCTAAATCCTGGAGTAACAGAGGCCCAATTGCTGCGAACGGTGGCACCGAATCGATAATTCACGGTCATCACTAACACTGGCCGATACAGCTGCGATATTTTCCTTAGTTCGCACTCTACGCAAACGTGTTGGTGGTTTAATGTCCAACAATGTAAATTTGGTGCGAAATTTAGTCACATTAGCCCGACTCAGTAGGTCGACTAAGCTGACCATAAAATGGAAAAAGCGCGCGATGAACTTTCTTAACAGAGCACGAATTTTGATAATAAAATTCAAAAATTTGCAAGCGTTGTTCGTTTGTAAGACGGTTCATGGTTAAATTATAGACCAAACTGAAGATGTTTGACAGTGACGCCAAACACGAAACGTGCCCCTAGAAAAATAAAATTTACATTGCACCCATGTTGTAAATTTCATTTGTGTTGATAATCATCGACTTATATGAGGGCGGTCCTATTAGTACTTACCCTACAAAAGAAAACAACAATTTTAGAAAAGTGGTAATTTATTTCTCAACATAGTCTCCTTTTAGTTCGATATACTTGATCCCGCAATTCTCCAACTTCCTTAACCAATCCGAAAAATAAGTTTTCCCGAGGTCTGCAAAGTGGGGCTCCGTGGCCGCGATGACCTCCTCATTCGACTCAAATTTCTGCCCGGCGAGTGAATTTTTCAAGTTTGCAAACAAACAAAAGTCACGCGGGGCCAAATCTGGAGAATACAATGGATAGAGCAGCAGTTCGCAGTGCAATACGACCAATTTGGCATTTGTCTCACGGTTGCGCTTATTTACCGGTGTGAGCAAATGCGGCACCCATCGCGTCGACAGCTTTTTCATGCCCAAAACTTTCATGGAAGATATAACCCACGCGGTCTTTTGAGATGCCTACTGTTTCAGCTATCTCGAGTTACTTTCAATCAGCGTTGTGGTCTGCCAATACGAGATCGTGGATTTTTGACACGTTATTCTCCGTGGTAGCCATTTTCGGGGCACCTGGGCGAGAATCATCAAAAAACGATGTGCGACGACGTTGAAACTCGTTATATCAATCTTTGACGGTCGCCATAGAAGAAGAAGAATTATCGTACACAGTGTCCAAACGCTCTTCGATTCTACGAGTCCGATTCGGCTGAAATTGACGGTACTCGTCTAAGAAAACGTACTAGACGATAGTAAGTCTTTCTTGCGATACTGGCACCATCGGGCGGTTAGGTTAAGTACTTATCGAACCGCGCTCGTATATTGCGTCTAAGAAGGATACGACAACATCTAACTGATGAGCCTAATTGTCGTTCCTGGGTGAAACGCATTTGGTCATAAAAAGCTTTCAATGCATTTATTCAATATAATTCACAAAAGCAAAAAGAAAAAACAAAAAAAGGGTTTCGAAGTATATTAATCTAAAACAGATATAAAAACATAATGTACATATAGACATTTGAACCAATTTTCTTTCTTCAAATTGTTTCAATGATATTTTATCTTACCTAATAAAAAAGTCTTCAGTACGAAGATATAAATGAAAATTTCTCTTGTTCAAAAATATTTCTCATACTCGTACATTTTCAAATATCTCCTCAACAAGGCAGTCCTATTTGAAAATATCAAACCTTCATACGAGTTGATACATTTATGCATTCCCAATGATTAACAAAATTCAGACAGACTAAAAAGATATGTACACTGCAATCTACTGAACAACCGAACCCATATTGCATATTTGTGTGTGTCATATCCCAAAGGTAACATTAAGGCTACTCCGAATAAATTCCAAATGCATATTTAAACTGCACATTCACATTCTGTATGGTAAATTTTTAATGCACTTTCTCAATGGAGTAATTCTGTTAAACCTCAAAAGACCTCTTCAGCCTTAATCCATCCCTGATGCAATTTGCAAATTGCCTTAAAAAAATAAAACATAATCCTAAATAATACTCCTCAAGCTCCACCTCCATCCCCAAACCACTTAAACCCTCTATACTTACTCAAAATAAAAACATAAACTGCTTAAATTGAAGACTTCAAGCAAGCGAAATTTAATTCAAAACAACATCTTAGTGTAACCGCATATTTCCGAGGGTTATAAATGTGCACATACCTTCATTTCTGACATATCCACTTGCTCCTTGAAAGAAGAAGGATACAC
This sequence comes from Philhelius festivus, assembly GCA_963931855.1. Lineage (NCBI taxonomy): Eukaryota > Metazoa > Arthropoda > Insecta > Diptera > Syrphidae > Philhelius > Philhelius festivus. The sequence continues at coordinate 33,668,462 of OZ007554.1, read as the reverse complement.
CTTTGTGTATATGAAAGGCACACATATCCACCCAGCCACCCCTTCATTTGAGTCATTTATTTTTATTATAGTCATTCAATTTTGAGAGAATCAAGAAAATCAACAGAAGCAGAAAGCAACTTCAAGCAATTGGATTCTGCTCCTCTCTTGTTTCTTCTCTAACCTTTATCCATTATACACCAGGACATCATCAGAAAATCATTTCCAATCATAACTTTCAGAAGTCTCTTAATGCCCTTTTGTGCGTTTTTTTTTTGTTTTTTTTTTTTTTTAAGAAAAAAAAAGAAGAAAAATCGTTAACTCAACCCCAAATTTAGAATAAACACAAGAGAATTCAGCGGTTTTGAAAACCTACCCACTAAGGACTCTCACCTCCTCACAGAAATACAATATCGTTGCCTAACCTATTCCGTAACAAAGTGTTATATCGATAAGATTGTGTGGGGGCTTAGCAAATTTAAAGACTAATGTCACCCAGTTGGGCTTTTTTTTTGTTGTTGTTGAATGAATATTGAAACACTGTACACCGAAGGTTTAGAGAAACACACACGAGTATGAAAAATAAAAAAAAATCACAAGGGCATCTATCTAATGAGGCATACATTTGCTCAGGCCTTAGCGTCAGGGAAGCGTACAGTATTTCCTTTATTTTCACTTGCTCTACTCTATGGGGCAGGTATTGGTTTCTTGTAATAAAATTCGATGTTTTAGTCGAAATTAACACCATCTTGATTGCGAAGAGCTACAAAGTGGTTCTCGTTACTCACTTCGTCGGTGTGTGCGTTTATACGTCCGCGCCACAGTGGCGGAAAATCCCAAAAACGTGGCCAACATTATTTTTTGTATTTGTGCTTTTATTTATCAGATTAAACTATTACGAATGCAAAAGGAACATTTTTTGATTATATTTAGTTGTTAAATAAAATTAATAATTCCTATTCATAAAGCAGGTCCTAAACAAGATGTCTCAAACTACCGTCCGATTTGCAAGCTCTCGATTATCCCAAAATTATTTGAAAAAATTATTTACCATAAATTGTACTTTCTTTTCAAAGAAATTATCTCACCATACCAACATGGATTTGTCAGTGGAAAATCAAGCTCGACAAATCTTATGATTTTTAGTAATTATGTTGTTAATTGTTTCGAAAGTGGATCTCAATGCAATGTCCTTTACACCGATTTCGCCAAGGCCTTCGATCGCGTAAACCACAAAATCTTGATGCAAAAATTGGTAAATTTAGGTTGTCATTCTAATCTTTTGAATTGGTTTCAACTTATTTATGCGATCGTATTCAATACGTTCATATAAATAATTTTAAGTCTCACCAAATTCATGTTACTTCTGGAGTTCCTCAAGGAAGCCACCTTGGACCCCTTTTATTTTTAATTTTAATAAATGATGCTCCACTTCATATTTGACTTTCAGAAAAATTGTTGTTTGCTGTTGACTTGAAAATATTCTGTCGCATGAAATCATTTCTGAATGTGTTCTTCTACAAGAAGATCTTAATGGACTTGGAGAGTGGTGCAAGAAAAATCACTTATTTTTGAACATCTCAAGGAGCCTCTTGCAAGATGTTTAAGAGAAGCTAATTCTGTTCGTAATCATGTTGATTTTTTTAATTGTATTAGTAGAGATTTATTTAAAAAACAGTTATTATTTATTCTAAGTAACCTCTGTTGATATTAGTCGTTAAGGGATGTATCTAATAATCTTAAGGTACTTATATGTAAATGTAAGATCCGTTTGATGAAATAAATAAATAAATAAAAAAAATAATAACGACAATGGGACAAAATTTTAAACAAACTATTATTTAGAGCTTAGCATCTTATTAGCTAGCAATTTGTTAAACTTTTAGTAATTTACTAGCTCTTCGAAAATGTTAAACTTTTTTTGGTTTTACTAATTAGTAAAATACTAATTTCCTTGTATTAAAAAGGTGCATCTGAACACATTTATATCATGACAGTTCTTGAAAATTAACAAAAAAAAATGAAGCCAAATCTGGGGAACAGACCTAATAATTTTAAATGTCGGAAACTCAAAAGTCAAAGGGACAATCTACAATTTATTTTGTTATTTGTTTATTTGTGAAAACATTTTTTTATCATTTTCCCTATTGTGGACTGGAGATTAATTGGTGTACATATATATATCCAAGGCCGTCTTTCCCCTTTTGGGGGCCCTGGGCACTTTTCGAAAATGGGGCCCCTGTATTATTATACTCCATGGAAATAAAAAAATTAAAAAAGAAAAAAAAACTTAATTTTGTTTTTACGAATGAAGCTAAGTTTGGACATTAGACATCAAAGCGAATTGAAATTTCCGTGTAAAAACTTGATTTTTTTATACCTGTGAAAATAGCTAAGAAAACAAAATTTTTTTTTCGGCTACAAACAATTTTCACAAACGAGCTTTTATACTCTTTCTTTTAACCATCTCATTTAAAATTATTAACGTTTAAGTTTAGCTTCGATTTCAGTTCGCTTTGAAAAATAAACTATGAATAGGTAAAATTTAAGAGATCATAATTATACTCGTACGTTGCTTTGTTTTATTAGGAGCTGTTCTGTTCTGAATTTCCATACAAACTAACGTCATAAATTTGTGTATTATTCAAAATTCCTAAATCATAATAGAATAGCTAATTCCGAATTAAATAATCACCCCTATTGTGAGTTTCACTTTTTTGGATTTCGGAAAAAATAAAAATTTTATATGTAATTTGACATATTTTCTGGACAGAAATCTATAATATAAAAGTGTAACTCACAATAGAGCTGAATACATAAGTATGAATACAATGATGTTTGTTATTCATAAACAAAAATGTTTCTTGTATTATACAATGTCACATAGTAGCTGCATTATTTGAGATTTCGTGTTTGTGTCTACAGTCCGTAAAATCTGCGGCGCTTCATTGCTGAAAAATTAAATGGAAAGACTGTTTGTGCCTTCAATGGGAGGGTAACGAAATCCCGCCGAAAATAAAAATAAAAATCTCGCCGACAGATATTTTTGGAAATATTTGGCGGGATTTTCAATACTATTTTAATACTATTAAATAAATATTTTATTTTGATCTATTTTTAAACAAATGGAAAGTATTTAAGGAACTGTTGGTTCAGGAACAATTCAGTTCCTGTTAGAACTCCGAGGAGGTAAACCTCCTCCATCTTTAGAGAGATGATTTTCAATGTTTTGGCCAATTTTTTTTGGACATTCGACCAAAATATTTTTGGACTTTTGCCCAAAATTTTTTTTAACAAACTTTTTTTTAAAAGTATTTTTTTTTACCAATTTGTTTTTGAAGAAATTTAGATTTTTCATACATTTTTTTCTGGACATTTTTTTTCAAAAATATTTCTTGACAAAAATTTGCCACCCAAGGTACTTTCAATCAAAAAAATTGTTTACATTGGCGCCTGCCAGGCGACTTAACATACCCTAAGCGGAGCGACGGAGTCGCGTGAGCGGGTGTGTCCCCGAAAAAGGGACTTAAAACCTTTAAGTCCCGCGGAGCGGGCCACCCAATGTACTTTTAAACGTGATTCATGGCTAAACTAGGCATCTCAGCGAGTTAAAAATAGCATATTCGTGATCTAGGGAGCGCCACCTTTCAATCCACGTATCGCATGTAACGAAAAACAAATGTTTATCTTTAAATGCGATTTGAGGCTAAACCGATCTCCGCAGACCCCCCAAAGTTGACATTTTCAAACGTGATTTCTGGCTAAACTAGGCATCTTAGCGAGTTAAAAATTGCATATTCGTGTTGTAGGGAGAGACATCATCACATGATTTTTTTAAAAACTTTTTTGGATATTTTTTTTGTAATTTTCTTATTTTGTTTTATTTTTTTGACTCAAGATACTTTCAAGACTTTATACTTTACTTGTCTTCAGCTTTAAGCCAATCAGAGCTCGTTAAAAATTAACGAAATCAGAGCGGTCTTCTTCGTATTGAATATTCCAGTACAATAGTAGGGAACTTCGTTCTCGTTGCTTCTGATTGATTCCAGTCACCATTACTACTCGTATGGAAATGAAAATCCATACTGTTCTGTCAATTTAGTATTGAAACGGCGGGATTTCATGATTCGGGATTTCGTGATTCGGGATTTTGTGATTTTATATTTAGTGAGTAATTAAGGAAAAAAACACTTAAGCTGTTATGGCTTATTGAAATTTAAAAAAATAAAAAGCTTAGGTCGAGTTAGGTTGTTATGGCATATTAAGAAAGAATGATTAAAATTTCTTTTGTCGACTTAGGTCGTTATTCCATGTGTGAGACTGTGGGAAAAAATTCCATATGTTGACTTAAGTTCTTTTTCCTTACCAATAAACCAGGGTATTTATTAACTTAAGTTAATTTTCCATGTTTGTTTTCTTTTGGTCGTGAAAGTATCATACAAGTAAAGGAACATTTTGTAATAAGAATATTTTATCTATTCAAGTTTTTAATATGCATAAGTTTAAATTATGTATTGCACATTATTGATTAAATTTTGAGCAAAATTGATATTTAAGTATCTTCTGAGTTGTCAGTGCCTGTTAAATGAGGATAAGTATTTGGCTCGTCCATATTGGATGGAAGATTGTCATAGAAAGACTGAAAATCAAGACTTGATGTTTTAAGTCCAGGAAATCTTCTTTTCTTTTGGGAAAAAAGTTGTTTAGATTTAAAGAAGCTCTCGTCTTTTTTTACTTTTTATAATTTTAGAAACCTCATCTTTGTGCAAGAAATTTGTTAAGGGGATTTTATGCAGTTTTTATAGTAACGTAGCTATCGATTAGAGTTCCAAGTTATTTTGTTACCATCTTCATCTATTCGTTTCCAAGAAACTTTAGATCTATAAAATTTGGCAAAATCAGAAAAATCATTGTCGTTGTTCTTCGTGTCAATTAAATCAGTCTTATTGACGAAATAAAAATCAATTTGGACCTTCGTTTTTTTTTCTCACTAAGCTAATTGAGCTTGTGATGGGCGCAATCACATCTGTAAGCCCTGGTTCAAGGATCGATGAAGGTAAAAGCTTTAATTTAAAAGTGTTTGGTTTTTATTGCTTCTTTTTTTCGTTGCGTTTTGCTTCACTTGCAATGCGAACTTTTCATTCTCGGATTCGGTAACCTTTCTCTTCGAAGCAAAAGAACAATTGTCTACTTTTGGGGCATTAAACTCTTGGCCGATAAATCCAAACATTTTTAAGTATTTTGATAAGCTTGCCAGATTCAAAGATTATGATTTATAATGGCCGTGTATTGATGTAAGATTAAAGCTGGCGTTTAAATATTTTGTACACGAGTCTATTCAAATAACGTGGCTTTCATGTGCAGTAAACCTCGAAATATGTCGTTTTATTGTTAGGAGCACGTTTTTCTCTGATATACTTAAATGGAATCGAACGACACTAACGACAGTGAAGTTTTTTGTTTTGATGACGGATTTAAAGAAGCTCTCAGTTTAGTCAAAGAACTGAAGAAAATATTTTTTTACAAAAAACATTAAAAATATTTTCATATTCTTTATACTAAGGTCGCGTTTTGGCTTCCAGTTAACTGCATACACCAAGGTCTCAAATTTTGTATCCTCAATGTGTTGGAGGGAACCAATATATAAAATTCTTTGGTAATAGCTTTCTAATGACCAGTAGCTGTTGAACTACAGTTCAAGTTTTTAAAATTTAATGCTCTCGGTGTATTTACTTCTACAAATATAAAGAGGCTTGCAAGCCTTAACCTTAACAGTCTTTCTGCTGATTGAAAGTTTAATATATAGCTTTTTCTTAGATTTGCATTTAGGTCTTGCAAATGTTTCTTCTAGTTGAGCTCTCAGAAATTGAATTACTAGACTTATTAAATAAGTGTATCTATTCTGGTTTATTAAAAAAATACCATCAGATTCGGGATCATTTCCAACGTTCTCAGTTTCATGTACATATTATGTATTTCACCTAAACAACAAAACACTGTTTGTATATCTTAACATAAACCTTAGAATTCTATTAAATATTGAAAGTTTTGTTGCTATAACTGATGACTTAAAAATAAGAGTTTGGCCATTCTTTAATGACTGTATTTCGTTATACTCGGTTCAAAATATGGAAACAATTTTGTTTGGTTTAATTGTAACAAAAGTCATAATATTATATTTTGATTTAAAGCAAAAATACATTTCTAAAAGTACACTCTCAAATCATGAAAACAGGGATTGGCAACAGGAATTCTTTAATTTCATTCCATTTTATTCACGCACAAGCTGATCTCTATTATTACATTGTCCTGCAAAAAAAAATAATAGACAATAATGTTTTTGAGGTTTGCACAAGCGTAGTGAAAAAAAAATGCTCAATGGAAGATCAATTCTTACGACTTCTTATTTTGATATTTCTTTTTGAATTTTGTTTTAATTTGACACCCCAAATTTATTTAAGAACAAATGAAAAACAAATATTTTTATAAACCGTTTTTCTAATTTCGATCACCAATTTACCTAGGAATTTTTTTAAGGGGAGATAGAAAAGCACTGAAACCACGCTTGTTGTTGTAATGGGTACTTTCTCTTATTGAGTAATACCTATACAAATTTTGTTCGTAGGGCACTGCCCAATGTGATATCAGCTCCTAAATACATCACATAACTATATCGTGTAATCAGAATGATAATTAATAGATAATAATTATCTTGTAAATTGTAAGCATCCTTGCTAATTTCATTATTTGCACAGCTCTAATCGATATCTTACGCACTTCTTTAATTAAACCTTTCAATTTTAAACAGTACTTACACTACAGATGCAACTGTTCGTAAGGACCTATCTTCACTTATGACTCATTTTTACAGTAAACTGATTAAGGCAAAAGAACATAAGTCAACTTAGATTTGTGATTTTTTAAATTGAAACACGGAATAACGGCCTAACTCGATTTAAGATTTTCATGCAATCATAGTCTGGTTAGCCAAAAGAACTTAAGTTCAGTTAAGTTGGTCAAAAAATAGAATTGTGGTTTTCCATAACAACCTAACTCAAGTTAAGAAAAGTAAATATTTGTTCTACATCAGGGAATAAGAGCCTATGTTGATATAAGAAAAATGAAAAATAAGCATTTTTAATTCTCGGCAGATTTTAAATTGATTAACTTGACTTATGTTGTTATTCCCGATTATTTTTTTTTTAAATGCAGAATAATAAAAACTTAACTTAAGTTATGAAACTGCCGTTGTATTTTTATTGAGTTAAGTTGTTATGGCTAATTATAATTTTTGAAAAGCGAGTTAGGTTGTTAGGTTTTTTGTTTATAACTTTTGTTTAAAAAAAGATACAGACGTAAAAAATTGAGTGGGGACAGATTTTTATATTCTCAGCACGATTATGATAAAAACTCAATTTCGTCATAACTCGAGTTAGGCGGTTATGGTTTGCGGCCACAGATATAGATGACGCTACTCTCACCATGCACTACTTGCACCATGCAGTCACTATGTGAAATTGTTATAGATTCTATGGTCATTGGTGTTGCCGAATTTTATTCAGGAAAATATAATGTGAAACCATTTTTTGACCATGTTAGCCCCCTTTTCATTAAGGTTAAGATAAGTGTAGGGATTAATGTATTGATTACTGATTACTTACAGACGTTTCTTTTACAGTTGAAGTAAAATACGATGTCAGTTTTGGTAATTTTTCAATTAATTCTTTCTGTTGTTTAGATTTTTTCCTTTTTTCGGATCCACTTAGATATATTATCGTTTAGACGTATTTTGATTTAATATAGTATATTTTTATGCACTTCAAAAACACAAATGAAACACGCAAACTTTACACAGAACGATGATCAAAAAACCAAATGAGCAAAGTCGCACACTAACACTACCAGAGTATATCTGAAAATTCCGCATGCGCAAAAACGATTCGACTATACGCTTATCCTTTTCTTTACTATTGACCTATAGAACAAATAGTGAGAATCTTTCATCTATCTCATTGAATTTCATCGTCAAATGAGCTTTTTTCTTAATAATCACGAAAAAGTGATTTTTTAACAACAGAAAATTATTTTAACTTACTATACCTAACTTTTTTTTTTCATTTGCTTAAACAAATGTTTTTTTTATAACGTAATAGATAGTGTTATTAGGAATAAATATATGTTTAATTTTTGGTTTTACGAGATAGTGGAGCCGAGATATTTGCAAATGACCAAAAAATGACACAAAACACATTTTTACCAATAACTTTGGTGGCAATTTGGGGGCCCCTGGTGATTGCGGGGCCCTGGGCCTGTGCCCAGTGGGCCCAGTGGTAAAGAGGGGTCTGTATATATCCTTTGTGTTCCATTAGGAACTTTTTACTGCATAAAACTTATAGTCTTCAAACATATGTGTACATCAAAATCTTCGTCTTCCGAAAACATTTAATATTTTTTTATTTAATTTTAAGAACAATTAGCTAATGAATCATAAAAAAAAAACACAATTTAACTCTTTCAAATAAAATTTCCAAGAGATCTTTTTGTAGAAAATTACAGATTTCATATGAATTTTTAGAAAGTTAAAGTAGAAAGTTTGTGATTTTAACTTTAATAAAATGTTAAAAGCTAGTAAAATGTTAAAATCGTAAAATTAGCATAATCCTTAGTAACTTACTAAAATGGCTTTAACATATTACTAAATCGCTTAAAATCTTACGCCAATGTTATAAAGTCTAGAATTTAAATTTAAATAAACAAAAAACAAAATAAGAGTAAACTTTAAAGTGGTGATTCTGCAAGTGACTCTTTTATGTTTAAATTTTCTGGATAACATTTCTTCTTGGCTTCCGTAATCGCTTAATAGCTAGGATATAGATTGGCATCATGTTTTTTGGCTGCATCTCTAATAATAGTGTATTGAAACTTTGTTAATTTGGCCTGAACAAATATTGAAAAAGTCTCATTTTCAGTAAATGAAATTATTTCGCAATCCAATTTTTATAAGCTTTTTAGTATTTTCTGGCGCGTGATGGAGTTGAAAAGCATACATCTTTTATTACAGTGGAAGAATTAATTTTCAATTTTTGCCGAAATTGCATTTGGGCCACATAGCTTAATTCTCCGGCGTTTTCCGCCTTCAATTTGTGGTCGTCCATCCACTCTATGGTTTCGGCATCGAAACGGTATTTCGAATTCCAACCAGGTTTTGAATTTATTTTGAAAAGCTCGGTAATTTCTAGATGAAGATAACCATCGATCCTTTTATCCATTTACAAATGTAAGCAATATTTTCTTTGTTTCATCAGATGTATCAATGTGAGTGAAGTGTTCAACTTTTTCTAACAAAAACTCAATTTTTACTTGCGATAAATGTTAGTAACGGTACCTATCATAGAACCTTTTTTTTTTTTATTTTCGACTTTCTCATTAACGGCTCTAAGGATTTTAACCAAAAATTTTCGGCAGGATTCCCCTTAAGTTTAAAATAATATTGTATATAAAAATATTCGAAAAAAATATTTGTTGGGTTTTTTTGAAACAACATTTTTTTTGAAAAATTAATATCGTCAAAACCAATTAACGATAATTTTTTGAAATTATGTCCTTAAATCAATATTATTAAATACTTAAAATTCGCATCCCACATTTTTTTCTTGAAAAATTTGAAAGGAATTTCTTATATAAAAAATGTATTTAATAATAAAACGATTTTTTAAAGTATGTTTGCATAAATTCATACTTTTGTGATTGTGATTTTATGCATTCGAATATTTTTATCTCATTAAATGCATGTTTTATACTTATAAAATGTATCTTAAATTCCAAAGTACTTTTACGTAAGAGCAAGTTCGTGCGATCCAGTCGTTAAATTTATTTCTTTTAAATCATGTGATGAACAAATTCTTAAAACCTCACTTAGCTGATTTCTTGATAAAAAATTAAGTTTGATTGTGAGCTTATATCAAAAAATAAGAAAATCGAAAACTATTTACTGAGGCGAACTTGCATTTTCAGTGTGTTCAACAGATTTCATTTACAATATCTCTTAACATCGCAGAATATCGCAACATTTTTTGTTAATAACTTATAAAGGAGATATCAAGGTAAGTTAGGAGCTACATTTTATCACGGAATCTCAGGGGAAACATAAACTTTTCCATTACTACACAAAATTCAACATTTTTTTTAGTCACAAAAGGGCGTTTTTTGTACATGTTATAAACCAACATATAACATGAAATTGCTTAACTGTTTTTTATTCATTTCACTAAACAAACCACCAGCATTAGATTTCATATTGTTTTATGAACAAAATATTTATATAGCGAAAAAAAAAAAAGATCAAGAAAACTAACCTTCCCTCACAAACAAAACCTTTAACTGCGGCTGATTAAAATGTTCCCACTTTATTCGCATCGCCTGACTAAATAGATGCAAACAAAATAACGGGATTAATCAGATCATGTACTTAACTTATCTGTTAACAAGTTGGCAAACAGTTGAGATCGTGAACCAAACTGGGAAACAATAGCTGATAACTGGCCTCAGAAGTTGTTTGTAAATGAGCACCTTCGTCTGTTGGCTAAGTCCCGATCTTCTCCTCATCAAAGGGTATAGCCGGTGGAATGCCCGGTTGGCTTTTCTGAGTATACTTCTTGAGTGCGGGTTGAACCTTAGCAACTCGTTCAAGTTGATACCCAGGTACTTGACGTTCTTTATGGCTGTAATGGTGAATCCATCTGGAAGTTTCAGAACTGCCCTCACGAGGTCTCCTGAAGCAGACCCGCTCCGATTTGTCAGTATTGATTTTGATGCCCCATTTTTGGTAAAAATGAAACAGTCTGTTGACATGAGCCTCTACTTTTCGGACAGCGACTAGTGGTGACATTGAGGTTTCATATGTAAGTGAGTCATCAGCATACAGCAAGTTTTCACAACTGGTTGGGATGGGCTGGTCTTGTGTCATCAGAATGTAGAGGAAGGGGCCAAGTTTTGAACTTTGTGCGACTCCGGCTTTGACGTTCCTTATAGTTGAAGAGCAGTTTTCTAATTGCACAAAGAAGTTCCTGGAAGAAAGAAATGAAAAAAGAATTTTTATTGGTGGCGGGGGTAGATTTATCAGATGTAGTTTGTGTATAAGAGCGTCCAACCAGACGCTATGAAAAGCTTTCTCGACTTCCAGAAAACATCTGACGGTTACACGATGACTGTTGAGAGCTATGGTGGTGTCATGCTGGAACTTCAGGAGTGTGTGCAATGTAGAGTGCTTCTCTCTAAAGCCAAACTGCATGTCAGATATTAAGTTGTTCTCGCTGCAGAAGTTCTTTAGTTTCCTTAATATCAGCTCTTCCAAAGTCTTGCTTAGATTGCTGAGGAGTGATATTGGCCTATACATAGTTAGAGATCATGTTCCTGACACATTTCATCGGGATCGCCACGGTTCTTGTAGTTTTCCATTTTTTGGGGAAGTAGTTGTTGTTGATAAGTACAGTTGTTCAAGATGATAGTTAAAAGGATCAGTACTGTCTCTGGCATATGCCTTCATTATTGGTCACAATATAAGCTTGAACCAAAAGAGCAAGTTCATGCGATTTTGTCATGCATTATTTTTTATAATTTCTTGTATAATTTTTGTTTTCTCTAAATTTAAGTCCCTCAATTTGTGTTGAAATTGTGTTTTAAGAATATTGTACGTACCTATGTATATGACTGTATGCGTTTGAGAGAAATAATGGGTTTTTCTTTGGGGTTGTTTTTTGTCTATAGGGAAATATCAGTTCTGCTATATTCTTCCAGTCAATTTAAGGATTTAGTTGGTTCCGTGTTTTTCTCCCAATAGGATTGATTGGATCCATTAAAATGTTGGGAACAAAAGTGTTTGTCATTTTTTTTTGCTCTTTGGCTTTGTTTGAAGAGAAAGAAAATCGATAAGCCATCTATAATGTTTTACTTGACAAGGTCAAACCTCGATTATTCGAGCTAGACATTGAAATGGTTGTAATTATAAAAGGTTTTCCAATAGAGATTTTCAAACTTTGACATATGATTAGGACTTTATTCTTTAGGGCAAATGTGTCAAAGTGGAGGTCATTTATTTAATCTGACTTGCCAAACAGAATTAAACTATAGACAATGACGTACGAGTATGTTCGCTAACTGGGCTCTTGAGCAGTTGGAAGTTGACCCCAATTTCTGTGGAAAAATCATATTCAGCGCCGAAGACCATTTCTGGATGAATGTATTGAATGTATTTCAGATGAGGTCACCAAGTTCCAATGCGTCCAGAAAAAGTCACTGTTTGGTGTGAATTTTGGGATGGTGGCATCATCGGTCCATCACCGTCAAAAGTGAGTGTTATCGGTCTATGATTACCAATTTGTTTTTACCCGATTTGGATGATATTGATACCAACGGCATTTGGTTTTGTCAGGACGGAGCAATATGCCATTCAGTCCGTGCCACAATGGACATTTTGTACGATCGATTTCCGAACATTGTTATTTCACGTGCCGTGAACTGGCCACCGACCGATTAGACTTCTTCTTGCAAAGTTTTTTTTAAGTCACAGGTCTATATTGATAAATCACAAATCACCACGGCCCCGAAAGCCGAAGTTATCAATTCCATGGGTGAAATTCAGCCTGATTTATGCGCCATAGTTATGTACAACTGGACCTCTAGAATGCTTGCCAATTGCCAAATCTGTGATGGACATTTGAATGATGTTATGTTTTTTAAATAATGGCATACATGGGTTTGGTTAATAAATAAAAAAAATAAAGTAATATTTGATTTACAATTTGTTTAATTCACTATAGAGGAAAATGTAAAAATAGAGAAAAATGAAAAATTCAACTAATAGAGAAAAATTTTCAAAAGAATGAAATCCAACAATCAAAATAGCTCCAAAAACTTCTTTAGTATTTCGAACAAAAACAAAACCTCACTTCTTAAAATTATTTGAATTTATAAAAGAATAAAAATTTTAAATTGTTTTCGCATCTTTTTTCAAAATATTTAGTATTTTTAAATAAAATTTTTAAAAGATTTTTTAAGAACAAATGTTGATCCATCAATTTTAATATTAAATAAAATGAAAAAAAAAAAAATAAAATAAAAATCTTTTAACCGTTTTTGCAATATCGAACAAATTTGAATTTAGAAAAAAAAAATAATATTTTTTTTTAAGTTTTGGTATGCAAGTTTTTGTCCGAAAAAAATTCCATAAAAATCCGTTCAGCTGGTAATGAGAAATTCAAAATTCAAAAAAACGGTTCTATGGTAGGTACAGTCAGTAATATCTTAATTTCAATTTTTTAATTAAATTATAGATCGTAAAAATTTATCACAAGAAAAAATTTTTTTATCAAAATTCTCCGGAAAAATACGAAATCGAACAAAGCAGCCGGATCTGATGGTCTATAGGCGGAACTTTTTAAGTACGCTGGAGATGATCTGGTTAGGAGTATACACCAACTTTTCAACAAAATATGGTCGGAGGAAAGTATGCCCGACGAGTGGAACCTTAGTATCATCTGCTCGATCCACAAAAAAGGCGACCGCCTTCTCTGCAGCAACTATAGAGGCATTATCCTTTTAGGCATCGCTCATAAGATCCTGTTAAGCGTATTATGTGAACGCCTGACGCCATTTACTGATGAACTGATTGGCCCCTATCAGTGTGGTTTCAGGCCTGGAAAGTCTATCATCGACCAGATCTTCACACTACAACAAATCCTGGAGAAGACCCAAGAATTTAATATCGATACACACCACCTATTCATCGATTTTAAAGCAGCTTATGACAGCGTTAATAGAGCAGAGCTGTATTGTGCCTTGTCGAGTTTTGGTATCCCTGCCAAACTGATACGCCTTATCAGGATGACGTTGGAAAATGCCCGTTGCTCAGTCAAAATTGGGAGAGATTCAAGCCAAACCTTCGAAACTACCAGAGGACTTCGACAAGGTGACGCGCTTTCATGTAGCTGTTTTAATATTGTTCTTGAGAGAGTAGTGCGCAATACTCGGGCCAACACCAATGGCACTATCTTTCAAAAGTCCACTCAATATCTTGGATACGCGGATGACTTCGACATAATGGGAAGATCCAAGCGAGCAGTTACGGGCACCTTTTCTAGTATGGAGTCAGAAGCATACAAAATGGGTCTTGTGATCAATGAGGAGAAGACGAAGTCTGCCGATTCCCACCGCAGACTTGGTCAGAACGTGACTATTGATAGATATAACTTCGAGGTGGTCAGAGAATTTGTCTACCTGGGTACTGCTGTGAACTCTGCAATCAAATGAAATCAAACGTAGATAAACTCTTTCTAATCGCTGTATCTTTGCGCTCAGTAAGCAATTGAGGAATAAAGACCTATCGAGAAATACCACTGTAGAAAACCCTGATCATCCCGGTCTTGCTATATGTTGCAGAAGCATGGACCCTTTCCCAGGCGGATGAAAGCTCCCTTGGTGTTTTCGAGAGAAAGGTTCTACGCACGATTTATGGTCCGGTTTGTGTCGATAGGCAAAATAACATCTGGAAGACGATCAGGAATTGTACGAGATGTACAGCGACGCGTCCCTAGCCAAGAAAATACGTATTCAGCGGTTAAGATGGCTAGGGCAAGTAGGGCGAATTAACATCGACGCTCCATCCCGTAAGGTACTGAACGCTATGCCAGAGGGTACGAGAAACAGAGGCAGACCTCATCTCTTGTGGCGTGATCAAGTTGAGAGAGATTTAAAGCAACTTGGGACTCGAAACTGGAGGCAGCAAGCTAGAGATCGAGACTGCTGGCGGGGCCTACTATTTGAGGCCTAGGCGCACCTCGCGTTGTAGCGCCAACTAAAGTAATTTTATCGGTTCTCCTCTTAAATCCTCTTCAAATATTCTGAATGCTGGCATTGTGCTCCAATGGTTTTGCATTTTTCCCTTAAAATTGTTTAACCGTAATATTCGATCTGTCAGAAGTGCTCATCAGCATATCGGCCTAACTTGACTAACTTCTGTCGTACCCTTAAGTACCGAGATTCATTTATCAGCAATACGACACGTTCATACGTGGAATTCCTTACCAGAGTATTTTTCCCTTTCTCATTTCAATATTCAAGCATTTAAGACAGCTGTGCTGTGCATGTGTGTTGACAAATAATTACATATTTTTTGAGCTAGAAAAATCTTTTCACCTAATTCGAATAAATCAAACATAAAATCCAGAATTGTCTTGAAGCTCAATCATATGAAAAGTATTTGCACTTAAACTCGTCCATCAAATGCATCTCAATGTTTATAGATATTCATCGAAATGTATGATCCTTCTCATATAATCTAACATTTTCAAGTATTTGCGTACCTTTATGGATATATCTTTGCATTGTTTTCCTCTTAAATGTTTCATTAGTGAACGGAATTCCGACAGGACTTTAAAGGTTACCACTCATTAATAATGAAAATAATTAAATTACTCGTTGAATTAAAATATCTCCCATGTGCGAAAATCTTTCCCAAATTTCAATTTCAAGTTTGAAGAGTTTTGATAGGAGCTTTTCTCTTTGAAAACATTAAATACGATGAAAAATATCCATAATATTTTTTTTTTTTAATTTTCAAAATACCTCCGACGAAATATCTCCGACTCAACCAAACTTTTTACGAAAAGTCTTATGAGAAATAAAATGAATTTTATGGACGAATTGGAAACAAGAAAACAAGTTCCTAGCTCCCATGTTGTTATAATCCTTTCAAATTTGAATACAAAAATAGAAGTCTTCCGAAAACACATCAATTTGGATAGAAACACAAGTGGCAACCATGAATAATACACTATAGTCTATGGACATTTAGACATAATATTTGGGTTAGGAAAACATCTATTAATTATTCTGTCCACAGCACATTCTAAACACACACACACAAGATGGACTATATACATATTTTGGAATAAATTGTATCTAAAACATTCGAATATGCAAGCATGGGGGACCGTTTATCGCACTTAGGCAATGCCAACCTATCTCATTTACAATTCTATCAATTTCAGTGTGGGATTCGTGTGCTATTATTCCCGACATTGCCTTGCTGTCTCACTTTATCTTCAATTACCTCAAATTGCAATAATTTGCAAACTTAATTAATTTCTCTCCCAGCGATTGCCCTGGAAGTGCCACCCTTAGCTCTGCCGTTAAAAACAGCCTTTTCGACTCTCTGACGTGAGCGTTTGCTGTATTGCTGAGTATATAGTATAATATTTCGGGTACCCGAACTCAGACTGTGTACTGTTTAGGCCTCTTCATATTGTGGCTGGCATCAAATTCTGGCTGGAAACGTTCCTACAATACAACAACAAAATTATTTGCGATTACTGAAACAATCTAATATCTATACAGCGACGAACAGCAAGCGAACGGAACGGAACGCAGGCTTCGGGTGAATTGGCGAAAATTTCCAAACCCAACAGCGCAATAATTGCTAGAAAAAAGATTTGTTTGCACACGACGACGACGACGCTGAAGCTCGACCCTACTCCAGCCCCCCATGCCGCATGGTCCCCATCTATGCTTCAGGATAAAATAACTGCACAATGTGGTAAAAGATAGAATTTCGCAACGTTGGCAGGAAGAGTGTTTTCGTTTTGGAAGCCCTAAGCTAAGTACACAATATAACAGTGGCAGTGGCATCGACATTATTAGTATTAGTGCATGCAAGGGGCTCCACGAGGTTATAATGAAAATTGATCCTAATAGTGTTTCTGTTGGTTTGTGAGGGAACATTAAAGTTGTACGCCAAAACCAATACCGAATTTCGGGATACCATTGAGTATCCGGTGTGTTTTATAAAAGTGAACAACGTCTGCCATTCCTGCAACTGCTGCAACGCAACGGTGCGCTTTTCTGGTGAAATTGTTTCTGCTCGTTGAGATTGAAAAAGTTAGAAAAATAAAAAAAAAAAAACAATTCCGAACCGAAAATGTTGTGTAAAGGAAACTTTTCAATTTTCATTAATGAAAAAGATTTCAAGTATTTCATACTTGAGGGAATTAGAGACCATCTCGGTGGGCGATTAAGCTGGTTTCCGCTCTGGAATTTCATATGGTTTCTGATGGGTACAGTTTTCGAATGACAGAAATGTACTTCTTGCTGGATTTTGATGCTGGAGAATGGTGGCACTGTGGTTTAGGACAGGATTCATAAAGTGACAAGCACAGCAGGTGAAAAGTTTAAAATTACGGACTGATTGGTAAAAACATAAAAATAAATCAGTTTGAAAGTAAATATAATTCTGGGTGTATCAATTGAACCGAGTTCATTTTTCATACAGGAAAGGGACCAGGTTTTGCATCAGATCCATCAAAAAGCTATAGGTTTGTGGGGATGCGAGGGGGATTTATTAGTCCCCGTTTTACGAGAGAGGTAGTTTTCAAAAGTAAATCCTGTGACTTTAAATATAAATAAATATTAAAACATAATGGCAATGCCTATAATGTCATGTTTTACATATTTTTAAGTCAAGAAGTTTTTTTTTGAAATCAATGTTTTTCGATTCTCGGAGAGAAAATTAAAGACAGCACATGTTCCTATACCATAGAATTCTATATTTATTTTCTTGTCATTTTTAAGACTGTCCGTCTACTGGTGTTAGTGCCCCCAATATGGGCATCAAGTCCCCATAAACCTGCTATTAATTCAACAATTTATTGTTGTTAAATTTTTAACAATTTGTTCAACACAATTTACTTAAATATATAAAAATATATGTATATACATAATGTACATAGATCTAATAAAAAATATTTGCATCCCAAGGGTATCCTGAAATGCTTCACCCGCTTACGCCGTTTCCGATCACCCCATCACTCTGTTGAACTTCTTCAGTCTTAACTTTTATTCTACTATCAATAAGAATCAAGAAAACGGATACTTCTAAAAACGTGACTTTATGGTTGGAACACTGGAGAGATTTATGATTAAGACTTTTAGAAAAGCGTTAAGACCAACAATGAAGTTTTTGTTATTTTAAATTTTATGAAAGTCTTAAATATATAAGTAGGTACATCCTCAAGAAATGAATAAATAATTTTGATGATTTCAAAAACTTTTCATTAAAACAAACAGTCTCGCTCTCGAAAAGGTGGTAGTGAACAAATTCACAGTGAATGAATCCATAATAGGCCAACGGCAGCTCTCATATGCCTGCAATGGAATTCAGATAGTGATATGATAACCCTCAAATGGCATAAAAAGACCCCAAACGTCAAAGGATAGAAATCTAAGAGTACGTACCTGGAACGTGAGAATACTTTACGGCTCAGGTTGTATTCAAAAGTTTAAACCTTTCTTTGCTTGGTTTAATAAGAAGAGGGGAGAAAAATATCTTGCACAGAAAAAAGATTAACAGGAACGCAGCATCCTTTGAAACAGCAAAGGTTTTTATGCACCGAACCAAAAAGAAAAGTAAATCTTTTCTAGCAGCATTTTCAGCTGCTGGTAAAAAAATGGTGTTACTGCAATTCATTGGATAAGAAGAATATGGTCGATTGATTGCAATTCGTCTTGGGAAATTGGAAGAGCAAGAAGAAGAGCAGAGAAGAAGATCCAGCGTAAAAAAGGGGGAACGATACGTAGCCCCTTTGAAACAGCGAAGTTATTCTAGACCACAAACCAAAGGGAACAGTATAGATGTTTTCGAGCAGCATTTTCAGCAGCTGCTAAATGAACATCATGTTGAGTGAGTAATAGGGCAAGAAGACAACCAACTTTCAATCATTGGAGAACCAGTCACACCATCTAGTACAGAAGAACAACAAAAAATCCCAGGATCTGCTGCATAAAATCATCACCCAAGAATGAATGGAAGGAATGATGGCCGATGACTGCAATATAGAAACATATTAAAAATCTACAAAAAGGTGTCTATGTCTTCTAAGAATTTTTGAACCATATCGCTGATTAACTTTCCATAATATGCACTTTCGGTGCAATGGAAATAAGGGAATAATTCCTCCGAACTATTCTCAACATGCAGAGAATTTTTTCATTGCAAAAAGTATGCTATCCTGTGACTTCTTCAACCTCATTCTGGAGAGAAAGTTTTAAGTTTTGAAGATAATAAAACGTAGATGTACATAGTATAAGAATCAAATAAACATCTGTTACAAAACGTTGCTATCAATAGCAGCAACTTCAAAGTAGTTGAGGTTATTATCTACTTTGGAGTAATTATTATTATATATATAAAGTATACAACCGACATCAATATCTCGCTGGAAATTCGAGGAATAATTAGCCTGATAAACTGATGTTATATCGGGTTGGCGAAACAAATGGTTTCAAAACTCCTCACACAAAGGCCTAATACTACTAGTCTCGATATTATGGCATCAAGTGGTGGACGATAATTAAAAAGGGAGTTAAAAAGTTCTTCAACTGATATTGTCGAAGTGAGCAAATGGAAGTGAGTGAATGGAGAAAAATATATCCAACCTGGAGTCTTAAGCAGATAATCGAGAGCAAAGTTCGAACTACAACAAACAAGAAATAGAACTCGCTCGAAACCTGTCTTAACCCGAAAATTATGGCCTAATTTCATAGAAAACAAAAGACGGAAATCATCTCTTTTCGTTAGCATCACCACTGGTCACAACAAACTGGGTTACCACAAAAAAAAAGAAGATGAAACTCAGTATGGACGACTTATGCAAAGGATGCGGTGACGAGGAGATAAATGAGCATATTCCTCAATACCTGTGTCACTGTCCCTGCGATATATCATCCCTAGGAGCTTCGATGAACTCTTTGACTTTCCAATGAAAAACATATTGAAAAGCTATCAATCAAAAGATCAGGAGACTGGAAATCGCCTCCAACCAAAGGACATAAAAAGAGTCACGGACGGCAATGATAGAACGAACGAAAACAACTGAACGATGCAGGCGCAACAACAAACGGAGAACGGGCGACTCGCCTATACACCAGTGATCGCGCCACTCCTATGGTGAACACTAACTAAGATTGGTAAAATTATCTTGAGGAAATTAAACGCCCTTTCGACGACAAACGAACGGACATTATATAGCAACCACTATCTACCAGACGTAGCAATGAGCCACATGCTCTTCAGGGTTAGTGAAGAGATGTTTTCACAAGTGGGGGTAAAGGAAAGGATCACGCACTTAAAAAGCGTCTACTATTCCTCAACCATGTGATTATGACATTTTTTCAATGACTTAGAAGTACCCTTCGACATTTCAGCCTATAGCTTGCTGAAACTTATCAACATCCTTAACGGGCTTGAATGAAATAGAATTACCATAGGTTTCAAAACATGGGAGTCACTATCCCTATAAGGTATCACAACGGATCAATGTACATTGAACAAATGATGACGGTAACAAGATCAACTGGCAGTCTAATAACCTAAAAACCTAAAAGAACCTAAGAGGTTACAAAATGAATTCGAATTTAGTGGAATTTTAAATGCGCATTGATTTTTACTTGCGACTTATAGGTACTATAAGGCAAGTTATGCATTCGTAAAAAAAATCGAACTCGAGATTTTGATCAAAGTTGACATTACGATGATAGCGAAGGCCAAAAAAGTGGGTCCCGCAATTCTGTCTGTCTGTCTGTCGGTTCGACTACAGCCTAAACGGCTCGGCCGATTTTCCTCAAACTTGGTAGATATGGGTTTTGATTTTTCCCCCCCGGACCTTTTTTCTGTTTCTTTTAAGACCCAAAATAACGGTACCTGCCATACGATTTTTTTTCGAAATTTTATAAATATTTTTTTTTCTCAAAAACTGTCCAACAGAATTTTTAAAAAAGAAATTTGAAAAATGTCATTTGGTTAAAACTAGCTAATGGTTGAAAAAAATTTTACAAAAAATTGTTATTTTTGGTAGCCCCCCTGTGTTCATTTTTTTCGTTTTTGATTTTCTCGAAAACGGTACAGCCGATTTAAACCATTTTTTTTATGCCAAAGCTCCTCCAAAGTTTGAATATTATTACATATTAAAATTTTCTCTATATTTCGAAAACCCCATGCTCGATTTTTTTCAAACTTGACAAATATAAGTTTCATAACATAATCTACAAGATTTGAGAAAAAAATGTTGTTTTATCTAAAACTAACGGTACCTTCCATACAAATTTTAAAAAATGGTTTCCGAAAATCGTATTTTTCTCGAAAACGGTTCCGAGAATTTTGCTAAAATTTTTTTTCTTTTGATCAATCTTTACAATCTATAATTTAATAAAAAAATTTGAAATCTAGATATTACTGACTGTACCTACCATAGAACGATTTTTTCGAATTTAGAATTACTTATTATCGGCATAAAGGATTTTAACGAAATTTTGTATAAAGAAGCTCATAAAAAGTTTAAAAAACATTGCATTTAAAAACTTAAGAAAAAATACTTTTTCAATTTTTAGAAAAAAAAGTAATTTTTTTTTTTTTGAAAAATTCGATATCTCAAGAAAGGCTTAGTACGAGTATTTTTTTTGGAAATTAGACTTTTATTCGTACAATAATAAAAACTTAAGGTTGGCGTACCAAAATTTTTTCTTAAAAATGTTTTAAAAATTTTGTACATAAAAGCTTATTTTTTTAAGGAACCACTACAACGACTTATAATTTTTCATGAATAAATTCATATTTGCATAGCATTCTGTTTTTATCTCTTACTACTAAAAGAATTTAAAAAATTCATTTTATTCTTATGAACAGTTTTTCTTAATAACATCCGTTTTTAAAATTCCTAGTCTATTACATAGGAGCAAGTTCGTGCGACCCAGTCGTGCATTTTATTTCATATTCCTATTAAAAGTGTATCTTCAATAGTATAGGTAAGGATTTTATAGACATTTGTTCACTTAAATATTTTTGCCCAACATTTTCATCAAAAATATTCTGAAGATAAAGAAAAAAAAAAACTCGAAAAAAGACTCCATTTGAATCATAAATCTGTGATTTAGCTTACGTTTTGGCGGCGGATTTTTTCTCGCCGGGGATTCTCTAGGAACACTAATCTTCGATAGAGAAAAGAGTTGGCTGTTGGATGCAAAAAGGGAGGAGAAAATGACAGCGTTGACAGATAATGTGATCTTGTGGTGTATCTTCTATGGTGTGGTGGATAAGTGGATATGCTTGTTTCATATTTGCAAAATAGAAAAATGAAAAGTTTTTACGACCTCTAGTTTAAATGGATATGTTATATAAATAACATAAACCAATTAAATAAGAACTTTGTTACAATAACTTTTCCTAACTTGAATGTTTTACCTTTTTATTCGAATGCCGCACATGAACTTACCCAAACTGGCACCTTTGAATTCTCTTGTGTGGACAGTTCTGAGATCGTTGAATGTTTGCTATCTGTTTAATCAAATGCTTTTAGTTTTGATGAAATTCATTCAAAATTTATCAAAATTATCCTGCCTATACTTCTCCCAGCACTAGAGCACGTTTTCAACTTTATTATAACCACTGATTTCTACCCTCTTCAATGGAAAAAATAAAAAATTATACCCATTCGTAAGGGTCCTACTAGTAAAGATTTAAAGCCCATTTCCATACTCCCTTATTTATCTAAGGTATTTGAGAGAGTGCTTCAGAAACAAATTAACTCTTACATCAATACCAATAATTTGCTTTCTCCAATGCAATCTGGGTTTAGAAAGCACCTTAGCTGTATCTCTGCAGTTATTGACGTTGTGGATAATATTAGGGGGTCTATGGATGAGGACAAAATAACATTTTTGGTTTTACTGGATTTTTCGAAGGCCTTCGACACTGTTGACCATACCAGCCTTTGTAACAAACTTTTGACGCTATTTGGTTTCTCAATGTCTTCAGTTAAACTCATGTCATCTTATCTGAAGTCTAGAACATAAACTATCTCGTTGAAATTTCCAGCTTTCATTCTAATAGTAGAGGGGTTCCACAAGGCTCCATACTTGGACCTCTATTGTTTTCATTATATGTTAATGAAATTTCCTCTTTGGTATCCTCTTCGGTACAAATGTACGCTGATGATGTCTAATTGTATAAGAGTTGCACCCTTGGCTTGCTAGGACTGCGCAAATACAATTAATACTGACTTAGATAAGATCTCCGCCTGGTCTGAGAAGAATGGGCTTTTTCTTAACCCATTAAAAACAAAATGCATAGTCATTAGCAAGAAACCATTAAACCTTTTCTACTTCCCCGAAATCTCCCTTCAGGGCTCAAAAATTGAATATGTTGTAACCACAAGAAATCTAGGAATGGTTTTTAATAGGACACTGATATGGAATAATCATGTCAATTCAGCTGTTGGGAAAGTCTATGGAACACTTCGCCAGTTCTGGATGTCCCACCAATTTACCCCTCAAAAAACACGTATGTTGTCAGCAAAAACACTCATTATTCTTAATCTTAACTATGGCTGTGAAATTTTTGGAAATTGTGATTCTAATAGCAGGAGAAAACCTAACATCGCTTTTAACAACATTGCGCGTTACGTATATTTAACGTAAGACTTTTCGATCGGAATTCTCACTTCTCCAAAATACTTAATAAAATGTCATATGATCATCTTATTCGTTACAGATCTCTTATCCTGCTCTATAATATAATTCAAACTAATCAGCCTAGTTACCTATGGATTTAACAAGACACGTTATAGTACCTCAATGAGATCTCGTCAATTTATCCAACCTTGTTTCTCTTGTCTTACATCTGAGCGGCAGTTTTTTGTTAACTCTATTCGCTTATGGAATTCTTTACCAAGACATGTTCGTGGTTTCGGTGGCACCAAGGTTTAGGTTGGAGCTTAGGTCCTTTTTCACTCAAAACACTGGCTTATTTTTGTATGCTATTTTGCTTTTTCTTTTCCTCTTCTTTTGTCTATTTGTACTATTTTTCCTAATTATAAATGGAGAGCTCGAATTTAAATTGTTAAATGCATCTTTAAGCATCACTATCTATTAGATTGTACTTCTTAATGTGAATGCCTTCAAATAAATAAATAAACAAAAAAAATATTTGTGTCAATAACTCTCGACTTATATATATATTAGAAGGATACCGACTTAAGCAAAGCCTTCGACAAAATGTTTCATAAAATCGATATTTTTAAATTACAAAAATTGGGTTTCTCTACACTGAAAATAAAATCTAGGTATATATGATAAAAATCTAGGTTGATTTAACAAAAATTTTGTCAATTTACGTCCAACAAAAAGTTTTGTCAAATTGAAAAAAATTATAGAATTTTGTTGAGGTAACAAAAAATATTTTGTTGTATCCACAAAATTATTTTGTTATGCTAACAAATAAATTTGTTGAAATAACAAAAATATTTTGTCAATATGACAAAATTTCGTAGAATTTACAAAATTAATTTGTCATATTAACAATTCTTTTGTTGTATTAACAATTTTTGTGTTAGTGTTATTGGTTTTTTTATTATTATCGGATTAACAAAATTTTTTTGTTAGATTAACAAAATTGTTTTGTTAAATTGACAAAATTGTTTTGTTAAATTAACAAAATTGTTTTGTTAAATTAACAAAATTGTTTTGTTACATTAACAAAATATTTTGTTAAATTAACAAAAATTTCTTTTTATATTTTGTTAAATTAACAAAATATGTTTTGTTAAATTAACAAAATATTTTGTCAATTCAACAAAATATTTTGTCAATTTTACAAATTTCTTTTGTTGAATCCACAAAAAACAAAATTAATTTTGTCAAAATAGTTTTTTTTTGGGATTTAAGTCCACAAAAATTTGCGTTTCGTCCCTACGATCTCACATGCAACGATCTGTGAGGGCGTATGGACAATACGCAATTTTTGTTAAGTTCAGTTAATCTTACATCGATTTTTTAACAAAAACCAAGTGTGAACTATATCATACACAAAAGAAATTTTTTGGTTTCCTTACAAAATAGTTTTATCTATCTGATAATATTATTTTATCAATATTACAAAATAATTCAACCCCAAAACAAAATATTTGTCATTTTAACAAAAATGTTTTCATTTTTTGTTAAATTGACAAAAAAAAATTAACAAAAACTTTGTGATATTGACAAACATTTACAAAACAGATTTTTTGTAGATACAACAAACATTTTGTTAACATCACAAAAAAGTTTGTCGATGTGACAAAAATCTCTGTTTTATTTTGTTATATTAACAAAACTTGGTTTGTTAAACTGACAATATTATTTGTAGTGCATATTTTGTTAAACTGACAAAAAATCATGCTGGATTATAAAAATTTTGTGAAATCAACAAAATCATTCTTTCGTATTGACAAAAATTTTATCAAAACGATAAAATTGTTTTGTTAAAGGTCAACAAAACGTTTTTGTCAATATTACCTAGGAATTTATTTTCAGTGTACTCTCTTCATCTAATGGCTGAATTCATATTTGACCAATAGAATATAATCGTCCGTTTTCGATCATCTCTCTCCATTCAACTTTAATGCACCTTCCAAAATATCACAAGGCAGCCATCTAAGTTATTTATTTTAGCTATCAACGATGCTGCCCTAGTTTTTGATTGTGGATTATCTATTTATGCGGACGTTTTAAATATATATCAACGCATCTCGTCACCTGCCGATGTCAATGCCTTACAAAGTAATCTAGATATTTTTTCTCTCTGGTGATAAAAAAAACCTCCTTGAGCTCAATGTCAGTAAATGACACAACATTTCACAAAAAGCCTCCCTCCTCCCCCCGGAACTACTATATAAATGTTGATCTAGTACCTGTAGTTTACAGAGTTAATTAGGAGTGATTTGTGATAGAAAACTTAACTTTCATTGCCACATTGACAACGCTATTAATAAAGCCAACCCGACACTTGGTTTAATTAAACGATGGTCAAAAGAATTATCTGTCCGACCTTTTACTGAATATACACCTCAAGTATGGTCCCCTTATCAAATTACCCAAATCAAACGGATCGAAGCCGTTTATTAGATTTGCTTCAGTCCCTTAAAAATAGACGTGAAACTGGCGATTTACTTGTTATTTTTGACATATGAACTAGTAATATTAACTGCCCTGCTCTGTGATGTTTCGTTTCTTTTAATACTATTCGGCGTAATCTTAGGTCAGTACCCCTTTTCACCGCATTAACTATAGCTGTTATAATCCCATGTCCTGAATGATAGATGAAGTATCTGTACCTAATTTTGTAGAACTTATTTGACTTGTCAAAAAGGGTCATGGTACCTTTTCGATAGAATCAAAAAATGTGGATGTGTTTCACGAAAAACGAATGCAACTTCAATTCAAAATAGTGGCAACACTGCTAGAGGTAAGGGAAGTAGTAATTGAAATTTTGGAATTAAGCCATAAGGTATCAGGATTATTTCAAAAATAAGTACATATTTCCCCAATGAAACATTGAACAAAATAAAACGGAAAATCTATTTTATTAAATACATACATAGGTACAATATTTTGTTCTAGTTTGACAGATAAGGTTCAATGCCTTCATATCTGTTAATCCCTTTATCAAAGGAAGTTTTTTATTTTGCAAATAAATATTCTTCGATCCACAGCTTTCGCAAAAGTGTCTTGAAAGAATAAAAATTGAATTGTCAAACTTGGTTTATGAACACACTCCAACTGAAGCAATTACAAAACTCCTAAATAACCTCAAATCTTAATCAAAATCTATTTGGAAACTGTCACCAGACACTACTATGTACAGTTTATCCTCCTTCTACGAGTAAATTCTTATTTGTAATTCATTGCATGAGTACGATTTCTTGACCCGTAACGATTAACACCCAAAAAAAAAAAATGCTCGTATAGTATAAAGTCCATTGTTGGTATCATTTCGTCCTAACAATACACAACAATGCTTCGTTTTTGGAGACATTTCCTTTTGTCCTTTGCCATCACATCATTTGCCATTTCAATTTTATTCCTCTCATCTGTGTGGATGTCTATATGGCAAGGCGGAAGGATCCATTAAAAAGAAAAGTGAGAAATATAGGATCGGCTTGTACACAATCAGAGTATTCGGAGTCAGAGTCAGAGAGAAATACACCCGGAAAGAGACATACTGAAATTGTTGTCCTCTTATAAAATTCCAATCGAGGCCAAAACTATTACACAGCTTGCTTCTGGTTATGCTGCCATTGTAGTATCCTCCTACAAAACACACACTAACAACAGATCAAAAAAAAAATAGGATTGGATCCTATGCATATCTCGTCCGCCTTGTGAATATTATTATATTCAAGTTTCCTTGTCGACACATACTCCACCGCATTCCATACACTATTCTTTGTCTGCCGACAGAAAGATGAGAAACCAAACAATCGCTGATGCCCCTACAGTCTACACCATGGACATGCACCCGCCCGCACCCGAAGTTCTTATTTCTTGTAGGTATTCCGTTCGGCACCCTTTTGCATCCATAGTAGGTTTAGAACCAATTTAATGTTTACAAACATCTGCATTCCGAAAAATAAACAGCTTGCACACTACTAGTGAAGTGAAAATTGTAGAGACCTAGTAGAGCTTCGAGGCCAAGGGAGAAATACATGGCAACACTTTTGGATGAGAGGAACTTTGGGAAGGAAGAAGGATCAATGCTTACGATAGAGGATACATGAGGATTGAGGATGATATTTGCCAGTAGCAGCTTTAGCTGTTAAGAAATATTTTCCACTACCCTTCCTTCTGCCACCATCGCCATCAGACCCTCTTAACAAAAGCAGTCACTAACTACTGTTTAGATAGTCTATTAAGCAAGTTGAATGGTCCATAGTTTGCCGGGGGCGTTGTTTCAACGAGAATTCTCAAAGTTAACCATTATCCCTTTTATAGGAGGATGGGGATAAGGCAGAGATGCTGTGCTGTGATCCTTACATTTTGACGCTTAAGTTGTCTGTTGGCTGTTTATTAAGTCGAATAGGATTGTTGATAAATATCTCCAAGTATCCTGGCACACATTCGTATATTGCCCTCTTTTTCAATGGAGGACAAACTACCATAGCACTACTCAAGTTAACACATTTAACAGAGGTCGTCCTAGTTTTTGTGCGCTCTGTATACGAGTAAGTTGTTGTTTACGATGTAACGAATGCGTTTCGAAAATCCACAACGAAATTGATGTGAAACTCTTCCCGCAGTCTTCTTATGGATATCCTATTTGTGCCACCATCATGATGACAAGATAACAGTTCTAGACAGAATAGATATAAACTCACAAACAAAAAAAAAAAAAAAACCGGAAAGGATAAGCAATGAACATTTTCACGACTGTAAAACTGCCAGAGGAGTGAATTAATAGGAGGTGATTTCAACTTAAGTAGATTTTGTCTAGCATAATATTGTTGGTCCTTTTTGCCATGGGAATGTGTGTGCTCATGAGCAGGACTATGGGCACGGGGACAAGGTTGGGTGGATATGATATCAAGTTTTGACTCGAAGGTTTAATTCAATTTTAATGGAGTTAAGCTTTGCAGCTTTATTAGCTCTGTCCTTATTAACAATTGAAACATCTGTATGAAGTCAGTTCTCTTATTTGATTTTAATTTGATTTTATTTTATTTGTAAAAGCAGGTTTTTTTGAGGAAATCTTCAAAAGGGACATTGTATTCGGTTTGAAGTAGTGTGCGAGTCTTGCCGCAAGGAAAACACTTGGGAATCAAAGCCAACCTGTGAAACATCGACAAATGACTTGATTGATTCAAATTAGAATGTTAATTATTTTCCGTAGCTTTAAGACCATGAGCTCGCGAGGCCTGCTTATTTATAGAGTTAGTTCCTACTTTTCCGTTGATGATTGTGTAATACTAATAAAGCGTGTCTGTCTTCTTACAATTTCTGTTAGCTTTTCTATTTGTTAGTTGACAATGATAAGCGCTTTTTCTTAAAGAAGCTTATTTAGCAAAATGGCTGAAAACTGACGAGTTTAAACCTTCGGAAAATATATTCCTATTAAACCAATAAATTGGCATTTTCTCGAGATTTTGATCAGACTTGACACTACGATGATAAGGAAGACGGACAAAATGGGTCTCGCAATTTTGTCTGTCTGTCTGTTCGACTACAGCCTTAATTGCTTGGCTGATTTTGCAACAACTTTTAAGATGATTTTTTTTAATTTTCCACCACACTTTTTTTTTTTTTTTTTTTTTGAAGACCAAAATAGATCGACAATTTTTGTTTTCAAAATCTAATAAAATACTTTTTTTCTCAAAAAATGTTCTGAAGATTTAAAAAAAATTCTAAAAATTTCAGTTAGTAAAAGCGTGCCAATGTTTGAAAAAAAATTTTTAAAATGGTTTTCAATGAAAAATAATTTTTTTTAATATACTTCTGTTTCTTGACACAAATGTTAAAAAACTGATTTTTACTATCTTTGATTTAATAAAAACAAATTTTGAAATTAAGACATTATTGACTGTACAACCCATAGAACCATTTTTTTGAGTTCTGACTTTCTCATTATTGACATAACGGATTTTAATGAAATTTTGTACAAAGTTTGGAAAACATTACATTTCAAAACTTAAAATGAAATATTTTTTGGATTTAAAAAAAAAAATTATTTTTTTTTTTCAAAATTTGATATCTCAAAAACGGCCCTGTGGAATATTCAGCCCATGTGTGGGATATTCGTAAAATCAAAATAGGTGAATAATTGTTCACAAAAGATCAACTAGTTTTGGAAATTAGTCAGCCGTAGAGAGGCCTTAACTTTTGCAAAGTCACTCGTGATTTTTGACACCTCATTTGTGGGGTATTCATCCAAGGGATCCCTAGATCCTCATGAAAGGTAAACTATGGCCAATCAATTTCCAAAACAAGTTGATATTTTTTGATTAATTATACTGGCCAATTAGATGGCATACTTTTTTTTATTAATATCCCATACATGGGGTGCCAAGATATCATAGCCCTCAAAAAAGGATCAATATGTTTTATTTGAAAACAGAAATTGTTACTTCATTGTACAATTTTTAAATCATAGTTGTAAAGGAAACCATTAGTCCTACATATATCTCTAGCTATATTTTAATTCAGAAAATGTAACTACTAGTTATTTTATACATAATAAATAAATTAAAAAAAAAAAATAAAGTTGGTGTACCACCATTTTTCCATGTATATCTAGTATCTTTCGCTGTGAAAACTGCTACTCATATTAGCCGTTCGGATCCGGTAGATAAATTTAGGTCCTTTCAATTTCTGCGCAGAACACGCCCCCAGAAAGGCTTTAACATTGTAAGTCACTAGGTTCAGATTATCAATAACTATCTATAATTATCTATACTACTATAATTATAGTAGTATATGTGTATTTACTATAACACTATCAATAATTATCTATGTAATAAATTAGGCCTTCAACACGCATTTACAAAGATGACCATTATATTATCATAGTTGTATAATAGATTAAAGTGTGGTGTATAACAAAAACAGTGTTGGTGCTAGAACCCTTCCCTGTGGTACACTTGATTCTTTATAAGTTTTAAATACTCTTCATTGAAGCGTGGCCCATTGTGACAGTTTATGTTCAAGTTTGAAATATAAAGCTTTATCAACGGCTTTAGCAACATATATAAATAAAGCCACACATACTTGTTTTCTGATGACGCGGATTAAGGTCTTAAAAAGAATTAGGCCTTATTTTGTTTTAAATAAATAATAAATAATAAATAACCCATTGTTCGCAGTTTAAAAAAGAAAATGAATTGCAAGACTTAAGTTAGTTAAAATTGTTCGAATCTGCTAAGCGGCACAGAGAGGCATTATTTAAGCAATATGTTGATTCCCGGATCCTGCCTAGCGAGTGAAATAAAATGCACGACTGGGTCTTACGAACTTTCAAAAATGAATGTTATTAGAGAAAAACTGTTCATAAGCATAAAAATTAATTCTTTAAACGACTAAAACAACTTCTTTAGTAGTTGGAGATAAAAATAGAATGCCATGTGATTTAAGCAAATATAGGTTCATGCAAGAACAAAAATTATAAGTCTTTGTAGTGGTTTCTTAAAAAAATAAGCTTTTATATAAAAAATTTTTAAAAATTGAAATTTTTAAAGTTTGAATATTATTACATATTCAAATTTTCAATTTTTTATTTTTTGGATTTTTAAAAAAAATTAAAAATTTGTTTTTGGAAACTCAATATTTCGAAAACCCCATGTTCGATTTTTTTCAAACTTGACAAATAAAAGTTTCTTAACATAATCTACAAGATTTGAGAAAAAAAAATTTTGTTTTATCTAAAACTACCGGTACCTTCCATCATGGCCGTAGCTAGGGAGGGGCATTAGGGGGCAATGCCCTACCTTAAAACCTCCAATGCCCTACCTTAAAAATCAACTATCGTATCGTAATGTCACTGATTCAAAAACTAAATTTCCAAAACACGAAAAATTTATTTCCCATTACCAAGCTAAGAATATGGCGATGTGGCAGGATAAATTAAATAGAGTCTCTAAAACTAGCAGTGTTGAAACGTTGATACATCAAAAAGCTTTAGAGAGACATAGGTACTACGATAGGTCTGTTATTGAGGTTATACAATTTGTCATAGAATTAGCTTTGTGTGGAAATTATATTTTGGAGAAAGAAAAAGAACAAGGATTATTTCAGAATTTGTTTTAATACATCTGCATGAAAGATCCATATTTAAAAGACTCTTTAACTCATATACACAAATTGTAACATATCGTTCACCTGAAATTCAAAATCAAATAATTCAAGCAATGATTAGCAGTACGAACTTCCATTGTTAAAGATATTAATGAATCGGACCTAAACTGGGTTTACTATAATGGAAGATGGTACGAGAGATAAAAAATATTGCAATAGTAATTAGCTACGTTAAAGATGGAATTGTCAATGAGTCGTTGCTGATAGTTACTACTACTGAAAATCTTACTGAACAAACGTTAAATAACGTAACCACAGAATAGAAAATAAATTGGGCCGACAAATCTCTTATGTCCACTGCTTTAACTATCGCTTGCAATTAGTAGTCATTAGGGTTATCTCGGAAATGACTTTCATTCGTTTTTTTTTGATCAATGCATCATGTTACATTAATTTTTTTTAGCATGGAAAAATAGCTGAATCATATGATGAAAAATGGATTTCCCGGCTCTTAGAACAGAGTTGGTCAAGACAAAAGTTATACACGATAATTATTCATTGATTTTGACGAATAATTTATCAGGTCAACAAACTTTAAGACTTTTAACGAAAGCCCATTTAATTCCAATCTGGTGCAACTGGCCATAAGTTACTGCAAGAAAATCAAATATTTAGCGCTACTTCTTTCAAAGCTGCAGTGCCAAGTGTTTTTGATTGCTCCTCTTTACATGACAATAAATAAATTCATAAAATATGAAATGAAGAAAAAAAAGAAAAGAGAAATAATATTATAAACCATTATCAGCCATATTTATAAACTCATTATAGTGAGTACATAAGGCTATGCAACCCTTATAATGCCTCTAAACGCAAAATCGTTATTTATAACACTTATGTGACGTTGAATAGAGGCATTATAAGCTAAACGCGTTTGGAGGTTGAATAGTGCCTACATAAGGAAATTTTAGTATTGAACTGTCACATTCACTTTGACATCACATTGAATTATAAAGATTATCAACAAAATAAAATGACTTTTACTTGATATTGAAACTAAAGCTTTGTTGTTTTTATTTATTGAAACTAAAATGTTATACTTATATATTAAAAACAAATTGAATTAAAAATCGTTTGGAATTTAATAGATAAATATACTTGTTGGTGTTCTCTTTCCACGGATCCTTCTTCATCCGGTGTGTTAGTGGTGCAATTTGTATTTGGCATTAATGAATTTTATCCTCAGTAATTGTTTGAGGAGTATTGCAGCAAGGATAAAACAAATAATAATTTAATTTCCAGTATGTGCCAGAGATAATTACATACCTTATTTGATGAATCAAAGTTAATTGTTCGAATTCTATTAGCTTTTGGTAGTTCCATTTTTGTTTAATTCGATAGACAGACAGGATGTTTTTTTTTGTGACAAACAGCTGAGAGTTATGAAGGCTAAATGTAATAGATTCTTACTTTTTGGTACTTTATTTGACACAAGCTCATTATAACTATGCAGGGTAGGCATATGTTTTATAAATATGAATTTGTATAGTGGATGAATAAGTCCTTATGCAGTGCATAACTATTCACGCGTTCAGAGAATTCTAATAAATAAGGCTGTATATGTATAAATGAATGTTTAGCACTTATCTATCACCCCTCCCGACAATTGAGTACCACCTTTACCAGATCAGATCATATTTCATATCAAGTACTTCCGCCCTACATGTTATCACCGATGCCCTACCTTGAATTCAACTCTAGCTACGGCCCTGCCTTCCATACAAATTTTAAAAAATGGTTTTCGAAAATCGTATTTTTCTCGAAAACGGTTCCGACAATTTTGTTAAAATTTTTTTTCTTTTGATCAATTTTTACGATCTATAATTTAATAAAAAAAAATTGAAATCTAGATATTACTGACTGTAACTACCATAGAACGATTTTTTCGAATTTCTCATTATCGGCATAACGGATTTTAACGAAATTTTTTATAAAGCAGCTCCTTAAAAGTTAAAAAACACTGCATTTAAAAACTTAAGAAAAAATATTTTTTTTCAATTTTTAGAAAAAAAAGTAATTTTTTTTTTTTTAATTCGATATCTCAAGAACGGCTTAATATTTTTTTTGGAAATTAGATTTTTATTCGTACAATAATAAAAACTTAAGGTTGGCATACCAAAATTTTTTCTTAAAAATGTTTTAAAAATTTTGTACATAAAAGCTTATTTTTTAAGGAACCGCTACAACGACTTATAATTTTTGTTCCTGCATAAATTCATATTCTGCATTCTGTTTTTATCTCTTACTACTAAAAGAATTTAAAAAATTCATTTTATCCTTATGAACAGTTTTCTTTAATAACATCCGTTTTTAAAATTCCTAGTCTATTACATAGGAGCAAGTTCGTGCGACCCAGTCGTGCATTTTATTTTCCTTGGGTTTCTGTTGAGGTGCTTTTGATTTTAGAGCTTTAAAAAAAGGGTCCATTTAAAATCAACACTACGATAACCCTGTGAGAGCTTTAATGAAGGACAGATTTATGCAATTCACTGTAGCCAGAATGCGAGGCAAACGTCCTATCTTGCCCACACTGCATATTTTATTGGACAGAGTATAATACCCTACCATGTTATACAAAATGTACATCAGCTTCACCATTACAGTAATGCCTCTCTGTCACCGAAACGCCTTATAAAAGGCCCGATCTTAAACTCTAGATATACTTGATTGGTATCCACGCTGGACGAGAATAAAATACGAGTACAATTTTGTTCAAGGTTCAAGGTTTTTTATTGAACTCTATATATATATACAATTTGGAAAACTTAAACTTAAGGATAATATGAATATAACTACAAAATTTTGTTGGCACATAGGGGGCCTAACTTAAGCTATGACATTTTTCTAAGATTAAAGCATTTATAATATACATGACTTGTTATTTTAATTAAAATGATGGCATGGTTTATTTCTCGGGTTGTTCAGTCCCGGTTGTCCAGTTGTTGGGTTGTTGGGGGTTTCTTTTCTGATAGTTTCAGCCACGGTGACATGCTGACTCGGTGTCAGCGTAGAAAAGAACTGCTTGTTCGTTGTCGGCTGGGATCCTTTTTATAATATCCAGAGCACTAAGGTATCTAGGCTCTGGATGTCGTTCCTGGGTGTACAATTTTGTTATTTTCCCAACCTCGACTTATCATATCTGCGGCTAAGAGTCAGTGTGAACTGAAAAAAATAAATGACGAAATTGTATGTGATTCCAAGTGAGTAGTGATCCATGACTCAGGGTGCACACTGGATGTGCGATATGATTATTTAATAAGGCGATATGTAGGTGTTGTAACGTTTCGCTCCGAAATACGATTAGGGATCGTTGGTGTCGTAGCGTTTTGCTATAGGTATATGTTGGTATTGTAATTCTTCGTTACAAAAGTGGTGTAGAAAAAAGTGAAGCAGAAATTAAAATATCAAATCAATACAAGTTTCTTGGAGTTATATTTACTTATAATATTTCTTGGTCTAAACATTTGACAGAAAGATTGGCAAACGTCAAAAAATGCTATAAACGCAATTTGGTGCAAATTGATTAAAATTAAATTTGTTTTCCACTCAGCCCTGTTCAAAGTACTTGACGCCACCGCCGCACAGTGGTTTGGTTTGTATGGGAGAGCGGAAAAAAATCTGTAAAATCTGAACCACTTAACGGATTTAAATAAAATTTGGCACACATGTTGGGATCTATCTTATACATATGTGGTCCAAATTTGGTTAAGAAATAATAATTAAAAAAAAAGTTTTTGACATTTTTTCTAAAATTTGCGCGTTTGGATTGGAGCGGAAAACAGTCTGTAGAATCCGAACTACATAACGGATTTAAATAAGATTTGGCACACATGTTAAGATCTATCTTATACATATGTGGTCCAAATTTGGTTAAAAAATAATTATTAAAAAAAAAAGTTTTTGACATTTTTCTAAAATTTGTGCGTTTGGATTGGAGCGGAAAACAGTCTGTAAAATCTGAACTACTTAACGGATTTAAATAAAATTTGGCACGCATGTTAGAATCTATTTTATACATATGTGACCCAAATTTAGTTAAGAAATAATTATTAGAAAAAAAGTTATTGACATTTTTCTAAGACTTGCGCGTTTGGATTGGAGCGGAAAAAAGTCTGTAAAATCTGAACTACCTAACGGATTTAAATAAAATTTGGCACACATGTTAAGATCTATCTTATACATACATGAGAAATAATTATTAGAAAAAAAGTTATTGACCTTTTTCTAAAATTTATGGGTTTTTGATGTTGTACTGAAATTAATTTTTTTTTTAGTAAAATATGAACTTTTTATTTTGAATAAAGTAGAAAAAACTATGTTTGTATATTATAAACATAAAAACAAATTCTTCAAAAATAATATTAAAAACATAAATAAAACATTCACAATAAATTAATTAATAATATAAAAAAGTAGAAGCAGCTATTTTACTGTGCTAAAATGAGGTTTCTAGCAGCTGCACTCATTGGTAGTATTTTCTTTTTTGCCTGTGGCCTAAATCCTGTTATTAGTGGATCTGAGGATATGAGCATACGATGCATCACATCTTCATTCGTCGCAATCCGAATGCATTTTCTCGAATTAAAACTGCTATAGATTTTACAATCCTTATTTCAGTATTCTTGGGCTTCCTCGGAGAGTGATCCAACAGGAAATGCGCAATATTTTATGATTTCTTCCATGGATCAAAACCTTATGTACGGTCGCTGCATATGGTACCATTTATAATTCTCTACAAAAAGTTGTGCATTCGATGTAATTACTTCAAGAATAACATTAGTCATAAGTTCGCAACACAAAACCGAATAAGGAATTGCGATTGAATCCATTTTAATGGAAGGAAATTATAACTCGAACAATTCAAAAACAGCCGCTGATTAAACTCACTTTTTGTTTTTATTTAAATTTTACTTCTTTTTTGCTTATTGGCTGGTAAAAGAGTTATAATTTTTCTTACACACCTTGCACAAATGGACAATCAGTCAATAATGACTTATTTTGTTTTTAATCCTTTATATATGTATATAGTTTTAAGTAAGAACTTAAACATTCTATGGGGCATTACCTACTAATCCTTAAATTTCATAAAAAATTGTGCAATACACAACAAAAACAAAGCAATACGACTGAAAAAAAAAACAGTAAAAATTGTTAGTTTTCGATTTATACCGGAAACAGAACAGACCTTGGTCAAGGTATGAATTTTACACATTTTTTCTAAAAATAATGGGCTTAAACAGCTCGTTCTGATAATTAGAACCGAAGAAATTATAACTATTTGATATACACCACCCTCAAAACCGAGTTTTTTGAAAACCGATTCAATAATACAAATTTGAACATAACTTCCAGATCCGCAGGCATCCGCAGCTGATTTTTTCTGTGTTATTACTTGAAGGTATTGAGCACACATTGGCGTACTTCACTACGTGTAGGCAAGTGTAGCTAAACTTGAAACTCAAAAAGTTTTCATCAAAACTATATTTAGTTGGTACCCATATCTGACGCTTCTTATAAAAGTCTTCTTTTATAATTCATCTTTTTTGTTTGTTTTTTTTTTTAGATAACCAGGAATATATCAACAAAACGGTATATAAATTTTAAGAATTTAATTTAAGAAACTTTGGTAAAAGACATAAAATTTTGTTGAAAATACGGTTCGCGATTTGAATAAATTTTTCTTTGACTTTGAGGGCTTGTAAATATGTATGTAAAATATATATATAAAAAAATACTCTAAAATCATATGCTCTGGATATATAAAAATAATGAATATATAAAAATAATTGATAATTAAAAAAATCAAAATCAAATGATAATGATAATAACAGAACAACCGTCATTACCGGTTTTGTCCATAGGTACAATTAAAAAAAAAAAAAAAATTTATACTTCGAAGTTTCCAAAGTAACCAAACTCAAAATGGTTTCTTTTTAAGACCATTTCGTACTCATTATATCCGCATATTTAGCTGCAATAATGATGAATAACCGACCCTAACGTAAAGGTTAATTCGTCAGTCATTATAGGCTTCTTCCTTCAAATCTCTCCTGTTTCTTTCTGTTTAGCCTTTTCTAGCTGATGGAACTCTTTCAACTTTTGAGTATCAACCACCCATACAGATCAAGGTAACTTCAAAGTTAGTACATATATATGACCAACTGGTGTGAGATGAGCTTAGTAATCTTAGTACTGGCATTCCGACACAAAACAACACTGAAGAGACAAGGTTTTCCAAAAAAAAAGAAAGAAAAACAACAACACACAAAAAAAAAAATCATGTTAGCCTTGAATGTTTTCGGTTGGAGTGCATAACGTTTAAGCTTTTCAAAAATTGAAAACCCTCACTCATGTCCATGGTCCTTGTGTTTTTATGTTTTTCTTTACAGCCTCTCTGGTTTTTGTTTGTGTTTCCCCAAAAGAAAGCCTAGCTTCCTCCCATTCCCTTCCATAATACAAAACAGAAACAGATAATTTTTTTTTCAACGTACAGTCTCTAAGCCCCTTACAAGTCGACTGCAAAGCAATTAAAATTTCCAAGTATTAATTTTCACCAGTCGTCTTTTCACTGTGAATATGGCCAGAATAGACGAGAAGAGTTTTTCTCATTTCTCACTGTTGGCATGGTGGAGAAGGGGTGCTGGCGGGTTCTCCATCTTTTCCACTTCCGTTGTCCCCTCCTCGTACTGTGTTGTGGAAAACCCATCTTTCTCATTAGGGAAACGAATGGGCATGTGGACTCAGTGGTGCAAAAAAAAAGCGAAGAAAACCAACGGAAAAGGAAGCACAGAATGGAAAAAGAAAACACCATGATACATCCACTTGCCCTCGGGATTTTTTGAGATGACTCTTGCCACGTTTACATTGCCATCATGATGAGATTCGTCCTCCGGACGCGCTATATGTATATTCGAGATAGAATCACTGAGCTGAATACAAAAAAAAAAAAAAACAACACAGAAGGTAGAAATGTGGAAAACACGGAACACAGGGCAAACCTCAAAAACCCCTTAAATTTTTCAAATGTTTTTAAGTGGTAAATGGTATGCAGAGGCATGAAGCTGGCTTCAATAACGCCAACCAACCTCAACATCCAAATTACGAATGAGCATAGATATCTTCAATGTGATGGGTTGCCACAAAAAACGATTTGGTTCCGGGGCATAAAAGGAACGGGACGGAATGGTCCTGGATCGAGGATCGGGGAGTGCGGTGCTGTGTCCACACAAAAACGATGTGACCTGCCAACTGTGTGAATGTTAAAAGGAAGATTTTTCTTCCTCTTCTCGGTATGCTTTATTTACTCCTTTTTCCATTTCCAGAACCCCAGCACCAGCAGCCAGCACTCAACGGCTTGTGTCTCCTTCAACTGATACTAGAAAGTAGACCAAAGGTCAAAGAGTCACAATGGCTTGTGCTTCTGGCACAATAGCAAAGTTCTGGCAGCAGCAGCCAAGCACCCTCATTCCTGGTTGTTAGCTCTTTGGCTCCCTGTCCAACCCTCCAAGGCTTAATATAATGTAATGGTATACACGCTATAGCCTCTTTATGTATAGTTTTTGGATTAAAGAATCGGTGCTGGAGTTTCCAACTAAGCGTAAGAGTATAAATATATTCAACATTAAGTTTTGAATACGTCTAAAGGTGCGCATATATTTAACTACTATACAATTTTCGTATGCAAATACCTTACAAAAAACACATAGTTAAACCTCTCTACTCTACTGCTGCTTAAAATATAATGCGAAAGACTAAAGCAAATGTGGTCTAACTATGGGATTTCAGTGTCATTTAGGTGAAAATGGAGGGAGGGTGAAATTTAAACTGGACGGTGTCATTGTTTCGGTTTTGGATTCGAAAAGGAAAGACCCTGCTTTGGAGTGAATGGACACGCTTGTGGTTATAGTTGAATGTTAAATACCTTCGAAAAGAGTATTTTAAGCCTTAGGAAGTCTAGACAAATGGGTCAAGTATTTAAAGTTTATTTTATTCATGTAAAATATATCTTCAGAAATCCTTACAATGTGCCAGCCCATTCCCATTTAAGTTCTTAAATTTTATGTTTAACGTCTTCAAAACGTGTTTGACTTCTAATGTGTCATGGTTTATGCGCTGGGCGATACGAACGTTTAGTGCTATTCTCTCCATTGCATTGCCCTTTGACCAAATCGAAGCTTGGTCTCCGTACTTCTTGTGATTTGCCAAGTTTGGCGGCCATGGGTGAGCACTAGAAGTATTATAGAGTCCAAAACGTATTTTCCTAGGGTTTTTGAGATATTCAAGTCCAGCAGATGTTTACTACTCTTAAATTGTCTCCATGTGTTTATCATTGAATGTTCTGCCTATTTTGGTAGGTATAATCTTCAATGTACTCGAAGATGGTATTTTCAATTCCTATTTCATTGACTTGGCTTAATTTTGGTTTTTTGTTGTTTTCCCAATATTTTTGCATTCGAAGGCAATACTCATTTATAATTGCTTGCATGTCTTCACTAACTAGTATCTAAAATGAGTATGATACAGTACAGTACAGTCTGTTTTAATGTGCGCGGTATTTCCATCATACATATTTTTCAAGATTCTTATAATTTTCCCATCCTTGGTTAAGAAGTGCTGTCCAAATGGAATTTTGTTCAATTGTATCAAACACTTTGGCAAAGTCGATGAATGCAAAATAGATAGTGATGTTGCATTCTTTACATTCTTCGTCAATTTGACAAACTCTCTGTAGGTGATTCCTTGTGGAGAAACCTGATCTAAAGCCAGCTAGGTGTACCACAATCCTCAAGGATCCATTCTGAGTATACTATTATTCTTTTCTTATGTAAATAATTTACCAAGTATCTTGAGGCATGGCGAAACGAGAATGTTTGCTGATGATGATGATGTACAATATCTCGGAAGTACAGCACTGGGTCTAATTCAAAATTGCGTTTATAATATCAACATAAGTAGATCTGAAGGCCTTATTTGATACCTATGGCCTTGTTCTTAATATACGCTTAAGACTTAGTGTCTCGTCATTTCGAAGAAGACTTAAGCTATTTTCCAACAATATTCCTAAATAACACTCCAGTTGAGTACGTCAATACGGCGAAAAATTCAGGCACATCTAATATACTTTAATCGTAATCTAACATGGAGCAATCATGTAAACGCTGTGGTAGGAAAGGCTTATGGTGCGATGAGAAGACTATCTATTGCAATGAAGTTCACACCAGTAGAAACTAGGAAAATGCTGGTTAAAGCAATTGGTAGTGCGTTGCTCGATTGTGTATCTTTCCATGGTTTAAATTGAGTTAGTCTGAAATTGAGAAATGTCAAATGAAAAAAATTTAACCACCCATTAGTTGAATCACCTATCATTTTATTACTTTTATCAAGTGAGATATAGGATAAGGATGGATATGAGAAAGAAAGTCGGAGGCAAAACGGAGCCCTGGGGCACACCAGCATTAATTTTATGGATATAAGACTTGAAATCGTCCAATACAATTTGTATTCAATGG
Source organism: Philhelius festivus (assembly GCA_963931855.1). Taxonomy (NCBI): domain Eukaryota; kingdom Metazoa; phylum Arthropoda; class Insecta; order Diptera; family Syrphidae; genus Philhelius; species Philhelius festivus. Next base: position 33,627,279 of record OZ007554.1, on the reverse strand, counting down.
TTCGAAAGGTAGTTTTTAATTTATTGAAGAAGAGACTCACGATATACTAAATGCACGCGTTTTCGATAAGAGAGCTTCATGCCAATCTCTATCAAATGCTTTTGAAATATCAAGTGCAATAAACAAGAAGATCAAATGCTATTCTCCATCTACTCGGAGGAGACCAGTAGACTAGGACAAACGGAAAAGGTTATGCAAAGGTTACTAGCGCTTAAGAATACTTCTCCAGAACAATGGGCCAGCGGATTTAAATTTATCGAGCTCTTTAAGATTCATCCCTTAAAATCCATAGCTGGGCACCGTTAATCAAACAGTTAACTTCGTTAATCTTTAAACCGCTACTAAAAAAGTTAGCTTCGTTAAACGTTAAAGCGTTAAATTTCGGAAGAATTAACGCAAGTAACGTAACTCGTTAATTCGTGATGTGATGTGATAAAAATTGCATTTTTTATATTTTTTTACTCTGAGCACCGGTGCTAAGTAATGCCGGTCGTCCACTAGGCGATCAATGCACAAATTTCGAATTCAACGCATTCAACTTTAATGTACGGTGCCTTGAATTCTGTTCAACCAACGGGTTGGATCTAGTTGTTGGCCGTTGCTCAACGAATTGCGCAACAAGTGTACGGGTAGTGTACGAGCTCGTGTTGCTCCTTGAAATGTTCGATCAACACATTGAGCAACATTTTCAAGATAATGTGTTGCACATTATTTGTTCAACGCGTTGATCATGAAATGTGTCTACGTGATTGAACTATTGCGTTGCCATGAACTTGCAGTTGTTGCAACTTGCAAATTGTAGCTCATTTTGGTTTTTCGTCATGGAAGGTGATAAAAAATCAGAGTGGACCACGGAATTAATTTTGCAAATGATTTCAGCAATTGAGGAAAAGCCCAATATTTGGGACATTAAGAGCCCCTCTTATAAAAATCGAGATGCCAGGGAATTGGCTTGGTCTCAAATTTTCTCGAAAATGCAATTGCCTAAACTTTGAATTCGAATTCACAGTCGCGGTGGGATCAATCGATTTTAATTTCTCATTGAAAAAACAATTTTCTCCGCGACTCAAGAAAAAATCATCTACCCAGAACCGTCTTGGCTGTTTTTTCTTCCTTTGTCGTTCATTTTCTAATAGTATTAATGCGGCAGCCACTTTTTACGGAACAAATTTAAGAATATCTTAAAGCGAAGTCGTGCGTCGACAATAAATGTATGTACCGAACTGAAGTCAAAATTATTTCAGGTTTGACGTTTGAGTTTTTTGTTTATCTTGGTGCGTTCAACGCGTTCCCCAACGAGAGATCCTTGGTTAAGTGTACGAAGGTATCAACTCGTTCATCAACTTGTTGAGCAACAATATCGAAGATCAACTCGAAACATTTTTTTTTCTGTCAAAATCGAACAAGTTTATCAACTCGTGTACGAGGTTATTCAACATTTGAGTAAGTTGGTCAACTAGGTGTACGGTGTACGGAGCTATTCAACACTTGAATAAGTTTTAAGAGTTGATCAACTATGTAGGTGCGCGGGGTGAACTTATCGCGCACATAGTGGACGATCAGCATAATGAAATGATCAAACGAAACGAATCTCTTCGCAGTTTTCTTACTCGCACGCGCCGTCAAAATATAATACGTACCTAGCTGTTTTTGTTTCACCCGCGGCACGCACCGCACCGCACGGCACTTGTCTGAACCTATTTTTCGCGCCGCGCGGACTTTTAAAAATGTTAACGGACACGTTAAATCCGTTAATCCACGTTAGGTCCGTTAATCGTTAATGCCGTGCGGTAAATAGTAGGCATTTACGATTAACGGACCTAACGTGGATTAACGGATTTAACGTGTCCGTTAACATTTTTAAAAGTCAACTTAAATGTTAATCCGTTAATCAAAATATTAACTTCGTTAATTAACGATTAATGGATTAACGAGTTCATACCCAGCTATATTAAAATCGTTAGCGCTTTCAAGAACAGGAAAAGTCATAACACTTATTAGCAGCATTGAATTACTGTATAAATTTTAGAGCTTTCACTCAAAAGCCACTAAACTTGTTGAATTTGTGTCTTTCATCCTGTCAGCCTTCGAGCATGGCAAGGAAGTTGATGTAATATCCACCGATTTTAGTAAGGCCTTCGATAAAATCTCCCATAGACTTATACTTTTCAAACTATCGACATTCGGTTTTGAACCCATTCTATGGACATGGATTTCTTCTTATCTGAAAAAAGCATTACAACAGTATTACAGTGTTCGTTTTAAATCTACATCCTCTTGCCCTTTCTTAGCAACGTCCGGAGTCCGTCAAGGCAGCCCTTTAGGCCCTCTACCTTTTGTTCTTGCGATTAACGATATTGAAATAGTTATTAAATATTCTCATATTTCTCTTTACGCCGCTGACGACACCAAATCCTTCAAGACCATTATTTCTTCTACACAGAACTCTGTTCTCATCCAACTCTATCTCGATAATTTTTCAGTTTGATGTCTCAAAAAAGGTTTAATTTTGAATATTGCCAAATGCCATTCAATCACTTTTTCACGAAAACGTTTCAAATCTTCTCCCGTCCTTATCTTCTTCACGAACTAAACTTCATCTCCCATTATGAAGATATAATTCTTAAGGCCAATTCAGCACTTGACTTCGTTAAACGATGGTCCAAGGAATTCTGCAACCTTCTATATAACCTTTGTTCGTTCTCTGCTCGAATACGCCTGTAAAGTATGGTCCTCTTACCAACAAGTTCAAATCGCCAGAATCGAAAGTATTCATCGTAGATTCATTCGTTTTGCTCTTCGAGGTCTATCCTGGAATAATCCCTTGCTCCTATCTCCCTATCAAGACCGCCTTAAACTAATCACTCTAAATTCACTAGAAGAACAAAGAAGAATTTATGAAATCTTCTTCATTCATCGATTATTTACGGGTTCAGTTGACTGAATTAATCTCTACAACTATATTTTCTTTAATACCAAGCTTCGTAACAAACGAAATCCCCCTGTTTTATATACATATATCAACACACCGTCCGTCTTATGGCTCTAATGAATCAGTCTCTCGTATGTTAACTCAAACACTAGCAACTTCGACTTTAAACTCAGGATCCCTTGCCTAAAATTCCTTCTCTTGAATTAACCTCCTCAATAACTACAAAACGTATCTAAAAGTTTCTTAGTTATAGTTATATTAAGTATTAGCTTGTAATTAAGCCGAACAAAGAGGGGTTTTGTCCCCACCACCATTAAAAATTCAAAATTGAGGAATTATAATGAGTTGTTGTGCTGAATCACAAGATGGCGTTAAATGGTTTTTGTCCCCAATCCAATATAAAATGATCGATGACAGTTTAAGTATCTGTCAGTTGTAGGCTTTCAAATAAAAATTAAATAAATAAGAATCCATGACGACTCATAGAGGGCCTAAACCTAGTGACTAACAACTCTCAACCATTACTGTCTGCGGGTTACAAGGAATGGAGGGGATCTACAATTTTCTTCTGACAAGACATTCTCTTGGAGTATTTGTCAATTCCTCGCAAGAGGAAACACTTTTTTCAGCTGCTGATAATCGAACCCAAGACCCTCTGGATGGCAGTCCAACATACTAACTAACTAATATTATGCTAAGGCTTTCAAATTCCTCATTAATTTCTGTCTAGCCATCCAGAAACCCGAAGTGTGGCAAATAAAAATCATTATGAGGTTTGAGATTGAGTTCGTTGTTATCCTGAACCTTAAGATGGCGTTGATAAATTGTTGTTGCCTTCACTCCATGATGAAATGAACAATTACAGCGTAGTTTCTGCCAGTCTTAACCCGTGGTTAATTTCTGTCAACTCATTCAGCGATCCGAACTGAAAAAAAAATTATTGTTGATATTCCAAGTAAATAATAGTTTAAGAAAATGGGCCCAACTAAGACTTGTAATACGTGTAAGACGTGATATCTTATTTAGATTAGAAAAATTGGAAGATCAACCACTGAAATATTCATATTGCAGTGCAGTCTTACTAATAAAAATGGTAATTTCTATCATACCGATGAGGTTTTATCTTTTGGATTAAAAAGAAAACACTTAACCCCCTCACCCTTTTCGTTTCTGAAATTTCAAATAACTAGGTCAAACTTGTATCTCTTATGAGTAAAACATTTTGAAAGGCATTAAAATTCATTACGCATTAAATTTTGCAAAACCGCATAAATTACTCGTAATCTGAATAACACAACAAAATGCATTTCCCAATACACCCCCCCACAGCTCTTCTTTCTATTTATAACATCATCAGGGTGGATTCTATGGAAAAATTTATATAATTTCCCGCCTTCTCTAGAGAGAGGAGTAGGTATACTTAATTGAGATTAATGTTTGACTGCAATTATCATTTCAGATGCTCCGCTTCGCCACCCACAACTCCCTGAAACGTTCATCCCCCATATTCGTGCAATATCTAGTGCAATATCATTCTCCCTGAAGCAGCCTTCCTTTCCGTTGGTATCTTAAAAGCATCCTACAAATTATTTTACAACCGAAGCCAACGACGACGACGACGACGACGAGCTGATTCCACAGCAACGCTGCTATATAAATAGCAAAAACCAAATTGGTTTCACCTTTCCGTCTTCAAAATGAATTCGGGAAACTCTGAACTAAACTACTCGTAAAACGCTTTGAGAAGAGCACAGTTTTGTGCGGTGCTATCACAATAGTAGCTGGCAAAAGATTCCAACTGCCTGATGTGATAATGATGCTGTGATGGTAATGATTGTTGCGGGGGAACTAGAGTTAGTTAAAGAGCGCTAGGCGGAACTTCTCTACATGCACACCAATTACACTAAACGGTATGTTTAGAGGGTCCTTTTTCCTAAGCTATATATGCATGAAGCCTTTTTGCTGACTCAACTCGGCTCGTATCGACTCTTTGCACAGGTATCTACTTAATGCATTAAGCCCTGTGTATGTGTGTATGTGCAATGATAGTCCTTCAGTAACCAGAACCGCACAAGGTAAACCAATCTGCTTCCTTGTTCTCATTGAAGATGCATTAGTCGCATCCGCAAAGGTACATGGTGCCAAATTGAGAGGAATGACAATTATTTGAAGGCTCATTGAAAGCATACTTATCGCTTGCTGCTGTCGTCGTTAATGTCATTGATTTCGTTTTGCATCACAGACACGTTGAAGACGACGACAACGCATTATGGTACAACTTCTCTCTGTGCCCTGTCGATGTGTTGTCACAGTCCTTGAGATCAACATATTTCTAAGGCTTTGAAGAGCAGTAGTGATTTCTATACGGATAACGTTCTACCAGGTACAACATTTACCAAAAGTGAATTTGTCCGTTATGTTAATTGTAATTATCACCAAACATGATACTTTAAGCACACTTTACAGGTATTCTATTGATAATCACATTCCGGTAAATTGTGGTCCAGTCAGTCTGGAACGTTTAAGAATTAGTCATATACTCGTACATGTCTTCTTTCAGGTCAAAATACATGAATTGAAAGACACAACAATTTAATGATGCCTATTCAAAGTCTTAAAGAGTTGCTTAAAGTCTCCGGACATTTTGCCAGTAGGTATCGGAAAATATTTCTGACAATCATCTTATAAAAAGAATCATCATGTTTAAGTATTGTTAAGTCCACAATATTGGACTTCCGGATTTTGTATAATATTTTTTCAGATTGATACTCAATTGAGATTGACTTGAGATTGGGGATGAATTGACGGCGACGCCCAGTATATGAACTTATTTATGTCTTTTTTCAGCTAACATAACGAGACAAGATTCGATGGCACCGTTGACCTTCTAGGATTTGCTTAAGTTGTTTTTTAAAGGTGCTTTAAGAGCCGGCCTCTGACTGGTGTTACGTTTTTATAATTTTTTCTTTAACCACGAACATCGTCTTTTAAGCTTAGCACTGAACAAGAAATTAGTTCGTTCTTATTTGTATCGATAATATTTCATATGGGGAAATTATGAAGGGAGAGAAACCGTTCCGGGTAGATAATTCAATGATCCTGTTGTGCGACTGAAGTACGAATCTCTGTATTTGACGGTACGACTAGAAAGTAACGTCATGAACCTTTCTAGCCAAACGGGTATCACAGGTGAACTAATTAAGGGGAAGAATGCAACTGGCTACTTTAGCTTTAAAATTTGGAAATACATGAAACATTTTCGATGATGTCCAAGAGATGTGAATGCTAGCTCTGTTTTCTATCAGTTTTAATGCTCTGTTCTGGATTCGGTCCAGTAAATAGAGAGACGTTTTGACTACACCTGCCCAAAGATATGATAGCCAAGTTTTAGACGTATACCCGCCGTATAAATTGCAGCCACATCAGAGTGGGTGAAAAAATTATTACATCGATATAGAAGCAGCGTTTTTGGCGGTCTCGAGAATATGGTCATTCTTCTTAGAGCTTTTCAGCTACTTCGATGCAAGAGCTATTTAAACATAATGGTATAGGTTCACAATGTGAATTCAAATTTTTAAGATTTTCCCAAGTATCATAAAATGTATGGGTTTTTGGTGCCACTAATTAATGATTTTTTTTTTGTATTATTGTTTTGTTCATAAGGTAAAAATAAGAACATTTTGTGTTTCAAAATTTTGCTCGGACAAGAAAAATTGAACACTATTTAAAATTTAATATCTGATAACGATGAAAACATATCAGCTCAATTTAAAAGTACTTTTAAAGGTTAGTATTTTTACTAAAAAAAGTCTAAAATAAGGTCCCAACCATTAGTACTGACAGAAAAATTTACCTTAGCATGGGTCAGGGTACACCAAAGTCAGGCTTTTTTTAAATTGTCAAAAAGTGATGTTGTTACAATTTTAATTCGCGAACTTTTACTTTGATTATTACAATTAAATAACCAAAGAAAATGACGACAATGAATTACGACGCGATCGAACAACAACTAGTTAAATGAGAATGGAAGAAAAACGATGATGAACTGTAGGCAGACGAGTTCAGCGAATACAAAAATTGTAACTGGTAGCAACAATGTATGCTGCCACCAAGACTAGACTCAGTAAGGGGGTGGGTTCACGAATTATTTTTGATGAGTATTATTTATTTTAATTAGGAAACGTTGCAATTAAGTAGGGCTAAAACTCAAGATCTTTTTAACAATTAGAACACAAAAAAAAAATCATCAAGATGGACCGTTAACACTCGGTTTCGAAAGCGCAAACGGTGTTAAGAAATGGGTCGCGCGTTCCGCAATATCGAAAATTTTCGATTGCAAACACCGAACGAATATGAAAATAAGTTTTCAAGCGAAGTTATCGACACGACAATGAAAATTACGAATTACAATGTTAAAACCACTGTCTATACTTATCTTTTTTACCACCAAATTCCTCTCTATTAGTCCAGCTAACTTCAACTCTTCTACAACAAATTTCTCCACTCAAGTTTTCCTGCGTTTCTTCAACCTAATAGACTTTCAATTTTCCTTTTAACTTGCGACTTATAGATACTATAAGGCAAGTTATGCATTCGTAAAAAAAACGAACTCGAGATTTTGATCAAAGTTGACATTACGATAGCGCAGACGAAAAAAGTGGGTCTGGCAATTCTGTCTGTCTTTTGAATTTTTTCGAAATTTTATAAATATTTTTTTTTCTCAAAAACTGTTAGACATATTTAAAAACTAAAAACACAAAAAAATTTCATTAAGTTAAAGCTAGGTAATGGTTGAAAAAAAAATTTCCGAAAAATGGTTATGGAGGGTACCTCCCATGGAACCATTTTTTTTGTTATTGATTTTCTCAAAAACGGTACCGCCGATTTTGATAATTTTTTTTTGCTAAGGCCTCCCAAAAATTTAAATAGAATTGTGTATTCAAATTTTCAAAAAAATTTTTTTTGGACTTTTAAAAAAAACTTCAAATTTTTTTTTTTAGAACTCAATATTTCGAAAACCCCATGCTAGATTTTTTTTAAACTTTATAAAAAAAAAGTTTCTCAATATAATCTACAAGATGTGAAAAAAAAAAATTTAGCTTACCTAAAAAAAAGGTACCCACTATACAAATGCTAAAAAATTTAAAAAAAATGGTTTTCAAAAATCGTATTTTTCTCGAAAACCTAGAATTTTGATAATTTTTTTTTTCTTTCAATTAATTTTTACGATCTTTAATTTAATAAAAAAATTTTGAAATTAAGATATTACAGCTTGTACCTACCATAGAACCATTTTTTCGAATTTTGAATTTCTCATTATCCACATAACGGATCTTAATGAAATTTTTTATAGAGAAGCTTCTAAAACACATTGCATTTCAAAACTTTAAAATAAATATTTTTTGAATTTTTGAAAAAAAAAATCTATTTTTTTCTTTTTTTGAAAATTCGATATCTCAGAAACGGCTCAATATTTTTATTCGTAAATTTAATTTTTATTCGAACAATAATAAAAACTTTAAATTGGCATACCAAAATTTTTTCTTAAAAATCTTTTAAAAAGTTTGAATATAAAAGCTTTTTTTAAGAAACCACTACAACGACTTATAATTTTTGTTCTTGCATAAATTCATATTTGCATAGCATTCTGTTTTTGTCTCTTACTACTAAAAGAATTTAAAAAATTAATTTGATCCTTATAAACAGTTTTCTCTAACATTCATTTTTTAAATTCCTAGTCTATTACATAGGAGCTAGTTCGTGCGACCCAGTCGTGCATTTTATTTTTTGTTCTCTTCTTATTTGAAAATAAAACTGCTTTTTTTATTTCAAAATAAAATTCCAGTTTTTTTCTTTTCAAAAAAATTTGTTGCTTATGGTATTCGCACATCTCGCTTGATTCAATCTCCGTAAAGAAGAGTGTCTTTCTAGGCTTTCACCTTGCCTGGAAGACCTCTTCTCTTTTTCAAACCCAGTGCTTTCCGCCAATCAGTGACGTGGGTTTCGATAGCGTAATTTATCAGCAACACCCAGGACATTGGCGAGAGTGCGCCACACCGCCGTTGGAACCCATCATCCTTCTCGTACTCGCACCCAGCTTTATGCACAGTAATCATCATTGAATTCGCTGACCTCTGGTAGGACTTTCCAGTAGAAGGCAATTCAATGGGTGCATTTAGCCACCCAATATCCTCTACAAGTTTTTAAACAAAATCATATGAAAACCATCAAAAGGAACTAGATTTCTTTTTAACATAAAAATTTACTGTTGCACTGGAAAACATGTGCAAAAAAAGTTGCTATAATTTATATATACAGTAAAACCCGATTAAGATAAAAACCCGCTTACCTGAAACACTTTTTTCATCCCCAATTATTTTCCGACCAATTTCCCTTAAAACACTCCGCTTAAGTGAAACTCGCTTAAGCGAAAAACCCGGATAACTGAAACATATTTTCAGTTAATTTTTAATGTTTTTCATTGAAAAAAAAACTCCCTTAAGTGAAAAAAATAATTGAATCGAACAGAACAAAAATTTGCTAGTTTTCGTTTTTTAATAAATTATTTTTGCGTTATTTAATCGTTGTTTTATTTAACTTCTTTCAAGGCAAGTACAAAAGATAAAAACAATATTTTTTCTAGCATTAAATATCCGCTTAATGGAATTTTTAAATCCGCTTAATTGAAAGAAAGACTGTGACATTTTGCCGTTTCTCTTAAGCGGGTTTTACTGTACTACTATTTAGAGGAAGTTGGTGGTAATGTTCTACTTTGCTCAGATTTGGGGAATGCATAGGGACTAGTCGTTAACGTTCCATCTTTTACATATATATACATATATATAAATTTAATGATATGTTAAAGTTGGACACGCAGCCATTCTCGCAAGGAGTAACTTCAACATTTGGGGACAAGACTTCGCCAATGTTACTTTTTGTGAAAGTTAAACATAGACCGTCCGTCTGTCGTCCACTAGCTTTAAGTTTCAAAATTAAACACGCTGATATTTTGTTTCTCCAAGTTACTGAGGGAGTGAACCGATGGCTTATGGACCATGGCTGCCCTTCTCTCCCTCAGTTAGTTAAAAGAAACACCTGTTTGAAGAAAATTACTAAAAGGAATTAGGATAAGGAACCGAAAGAATGATTCTTGTTACTGCAAATTTTACCGTAACAATATCAAAGTTAAAAATCAGACTATACTGTAGAACTATTTTTTTCTTAGAATATGACCAGGAATCACATCCCAAAGTATGGCACACGAATTACCGGACACCCTGTATATTGTTTGTAAATAATTGTTGAATTGAAAATGTTTATTCATACATTGTCTAATATTATTATACATAACATATGTATGAATTTATCCATTTTAGTAATTCACAACAAGGCTTAGTTATCTTAAAGATGTTTAATATTTAGTTCTGCTTTTAACCAATAAATAGCAGTTAATAGTATGTACAAAACATCAAGCAAATGTAAAAGACGAATTTGTATTGATATTCCAATTCCACATATCCATGTTAATATTTCAGTCCACAGGAAGTGTGAACTGAAAGAAGTAAACAAACTATACTTCATCCAACAAAAATATGCAGTTCACGTCTTATGGGAAAGCTTTTTCAAAATCAGTAGCGTGCTATATTTTTGCAACATACTAAAATGAACGAACTCCTCCATAAAAAAAGTGTTTGTGCGCCCAAAAATTTTCGATTGCATCTGACGCAGACCCGACATCCTATTGACCGCACATCTGAGTGTGCATGTGCACTGAATTGCTGTGGCCTATCGCTGTTGATATTCAATTTCAACTCCATTAAATATTGATGTGCATTTAGAGTTACCCTTGTTCATTTGCTAACTTGTTCAGTTTTTTTTCCTTGGGTTTCTGTTGAGGTGCTTTTTATTTTAGAGCTTTTAAAAAAGGGTCCATTTAAAATCAACACTACGACAACTCTGTGAGAGCCTTAATGAAGGACAGATTTATGCAATCCACTGTAGCCAGAATGCGAGGCAAACGTCCTATCTTGCCCACACTGCATATTTTTGTTGGACAGAGTATAACAACAACGTCATACATGCTCAGATAAGCCAACATATGGTTGGGGTTGCCCGTATTCCTTGTATGGATGGTGGTAATAAAAAGGTGTCGTGGTTCGGAGTGATGTATGATGCGAATAACAACCCAGGGTTCGGGGGCACAGCATAAATATATACCAATTTGCTTTTGGTAAGATGGATCGATAAGATGGTGCGGCCAAGCGTTGTGATAAGTTAAGCAAAAGCAACCCAGGGTTTGGTAGGATCTTATGGTGGTTAATTTAAAAAGAAAGATAGCATAAGGTTCGGTAATTTAGATCAGGTTTTTGGGCGGTATATAAATAGCCATTTTACGGCGCCGTAGGAGAAAAAGTATAACGCTTTGTTACAACCTTTGTCTAAGATATCTATGATTTTGTTTTATTTGACAATGAAATACGGCTTCGTTTAAATTGCACCGAAGCTTCGCTGTTTTGTGAGTACCTAATAGAGAGGTTCAATTATCTATGGATCCTGACGCTGCGTACATATAAGCTGTGTTGTACGTAGGACCACCTTGTTGGAACCACATGTTCACATTCACATCATCAAATTTGGGCCACAAAAAATTGGTTATCATCGATCGGAAGTGCTCTACGGGGTCGGTGATCCCGCTCAAAATTTACAACAAACAATAATTTTCTATGTATAAGGATGTTGCCATTCATCCAAAAATGGTTCTCGTTGCTGAGAATGAATCCATTTCTCTAAAATCAGTTTCTGCTTCCAACTACTCCAGAATGCATTCAACAAATATGCGGAGTTGTCTTTGGTTCCCTATAACTTTCAATGGTGATTTGCCTTAAGTTTTTAGAAAATAAAAAAAAAAAAAAAAAAAAAATTTAACAACATGGCCGCCATTACTTGTTAAAATGGACAAAATCAAGTTGATTTAGAAGCAGAATTGAACAACCATATTTCACATGGCTGTTGTTACGAAAAAGTTGTAAACTTCTGAATTTAGGTAGTGTGTTGGGCAAAATCTGAAGGCTTTTTTGTCAAACAGTTTCTATAATGATAAACTTCATAGGAGAACTGACTAGGAACCCATTTATCCCTTGAAAAGAACACAAAAGTGGTAGTAGATTGACACTTTGAAAGAAAGACAAATATTGAATCGCGAGCAATTTGTAAAGTTCATCTTAGAAACCACTCAGGCAGAGTATTGAATCAAACGAGAAGTACATAATTATGGCGGAGAAAAGTTTAAAGTACCAAAAAGTACCAAAAAATCTCTATTGGAACTCTCTTTCTAAGATAGAAAATTGAATTTCTATTTCGATAATATATCAATTCTTTCATTTATTGGGCGCCACTCTTGAATTTTGGTTCGACCTCCAGTTGTTTTTCGGCTTGCTTTTGCAGCTAAATGGTAATAAATGATGGATGAATAAAAGAATAATGTTGAGCTTAAGTACCCTAGAGATCTATTGTGGATGAGATTGATCGTCATAGAACTCTTCCTCTAAATATGTTTCTTGAAGAAACAAAATAGTTCTGTATATTTTATCTGGAAAAGTCCCAAGTAATTATGTCCTTTATGTAAAAGAGCATCGAATGTACTCGTACTATATGCATATGTTGCAGCATCTGCATGTAACAATACTCAGGCCAAGAACTCTGAATAAAGTGAAATAAATTTAAGACACAAAATTTCGCAGGGAACATGACTCCAGTGGCTTACAACTCTCAAGCATTCCTGTGTGTGTGTGTTGTCGGCAGTAATAGAGGGAACCTAAAATTTTCTGTGAAGTCCTCAAGCCTTAGATGAGAGAAGCACTCAGATATTCGTGAAGGATTTCTCACAACTTTGTTTAAGGCACCACCCCCGAAAAAAAACAATTTTTTTTAATCAAAAACATGTTTTTTTTTAAATTTTGATATTCAACATTATATATACTTTTAGAAGCTTCTTCTTTTCTTTCCATGCGCTGCTTTTTATCAATGCGCATCATGGATCTGTTTTTGTATGTTTCGACAACTTATGCTTTCCTAACAATTTACCAAGATAAACATTTTAAATCAATTTTTGAAAAGACAAAGGTTCTTATTAAAACAAATTATCAAGCTAATTGCGAGTTAGTGAAGAAGATGGAGAATGAATATATTAACTTTTACCCTTTTGGGTTTTCAAGAACACACTTATTGGGAGCTACAGAACATAACCAGATGCCTACAATCCACTTAACGAAGGCTAAATGTTGTGAACCTTCAAGTTCAAGCCTTCTTGATCACAAACTTCAGTAAAACGAGCCGTATAAAGTCACTTAGAAGACCTATTTTATTTTCTTCGCAGTCTTGATTAAATAATTTTAACAAAAAACCAAACCGGGGGAAAATTTAAAATGTGCACACTAATGTATGAAGCAAAAAGAAAAATCTTTTCAAAACTCATACTTAAACATTCTTATAAAAGCCTAATAACGCTTGCAATGCTTCTTCGCATCCTTTTTACACCACCGCTTGAGTTTCAGTAATAAACTTTCAACAATCAGCCTTCCGTCTAGCCACACACTTCAGCTTCCACGGCAGATTAATTATACAGAAACCAAATTCAAGCAGTTAATTAATTTGATATTTGCTCGAATTCTATTGCCGCTGCTCATCTGTACATATCTTCATACAGGAACGACTCCTTTGCCCTCTCAAGCTTCGCACATATATTTCATTAAATTTCACAAAACACCAAGACAGTGTGTCTTCCTGGCGTTTATCCTTGCAACGCTTTGCAAACATCAAACCACAACCATCATAGCTCAAGACATCTATAATGGAAGAGAGGTTAGAACAACCGCTCCTGCCAGGAGTAACACCACTGCCATCACCACCATATAGCTGCCACTAGATGAATCTACTTGAAAGTCGAAATCCTTGTGATGGAGGTGGAATTGGCGGCAGCAGAACAGGAAACATAAAGAGAATACCAAGAAGCACTTGTGCCTGGTGCCTTGAAAAGCCATAACACTGGGCGTTAGGAATGCACAGCACCCGAGCACTAGAGACTATATGGCTGTGTTAGAGTCGAGTATTATATCATTACTGCCAACGACGACGACGGTGACGACGCTGCTTTCCAGTTTAACTTGAAAATCTTTGGAATTTCAATTTATCCTTTTGAGCGAAGACGAATGAATAAGCGATAAAATAATACAAAACAACAAAAACAAAAAACAAATTCATAAAAACAAACCCCCGTTGAGGGTGAGTTTTTGAACGGAATGCACTTGAGTCAATATTGCACTTTACTCTCAAATAACTTTGTCAAAACAACGAAACTTCTTCATAATTTCTCTTGAACGGCGATAGCTGAAGGTTTTCTGAAATGTTGGCTTTTTACACCTCCCCGGTTTGATAGATATCAAGGGGCAGAATAAATAAAGTCCCTGGTTTTTCGTTTATTCGCGCAACGATCTAAAAGTCTAAAGGTATTTATTAAAAGATTTTCGAACAATGGCTGTTTATTTTGGCGAAATTATAAGTGAGAGGGGATTTCGAAAAAGTTTTGAAAATAATTTCAAGAATTTTGCGAAAGCAGAAAACTCATAAACGATAAACATCGACTTCGCCGGTAAGCAAAGTTGATTATGCAAGTTTGATTTAGCCACTTTTTGTTCTTGTAGATGGGTTTTGAGAAACTCACTTCTTATACTTGTTGCCGCGCAGTTTGTCGAGTTCAAAAGATAAATTTGAGTTCAAAAGTTTGGATTTTCTTAGACAGAAACAAAAACTTTGCCAAAATTTAATTTAATAATAATAATATTTAATTTGTAAGAAAAGTACATATTTAAACAAGGATTGTATATATTTAATTTTTGCATTAAGATACTTCGATTTAATGAGGTTTTAAGACTGCTTTAAGAGGAATATCAACAAATTTTATGACATTAATCTATTTGTTGTATTTGAATTTCAGATTGATTCTAATCTGCAAGAACAATTCATTTGTAACTAAACATCTACTATTCTATTAATAAACGGCGAACAGCGAGTTGGCACTTATCAGCACTGGATTTACCCTTAGGCCAACAAGGCCTAGGCCTAGGGCATCACGACAGAGGGGGCACCACAAAAATAAACTACACACAATGAAGGAACAGAATCTCAATTAACATCAAAGTTAATATACTCGTACAATGGATTGTCATACGTGTATAAAAACGGAAGCTAGCTAAGGAACAAGAACAAAAATCTTTGAGAAAAAACTAAAAGATTTTAAACTTCCTTGCACGACTCGAAGAAAATAGACATATTTGGTGAGGGTTCTGATCCTGGAGAAGAAATACTAAATCAGTCATTAATTTTCGGTGATGCATCCAAGAACGACAATCAAGCTACTCATGAAAATGAAGTTGGTGTTTCTTCTGGATCGAACAGCGGAACATTGGAAGATGATGATGCAAATATAGAAATCCTGATCCTGCGCTATGGACTAAATTTTTCGCAGATGATATTGAATATTGGATCGCCTATGGATCGCAATAATCATGATTGTCCTTTTTTTAAATCTCGACGAACATACGCAGAAGTTAAAACTAGAGTTTGTCAGTCCTCTTATTTTGTTGGTAAAAAAGCAAATGGTGAGACTTATAAATGTGAGTGGCTTTT